>JANXHW010000002.1:117228190-118548690 GCA_026170595.1 Plestiodon gilberti rubricaudatus
ATGTTAGTCAAATATGCACATGGATATATGCACGTACCAATGCACGTACCGGTATGCCCCTGAAGAAAAGGGAGCCAGCAATGGAAACATGACCTGGATTTTTGAGAGGGGAACAGTGTTGGACAGGGGGAGCAGCCTTGTTCCAGACCAGCTACACTAATTGGCAGCTGCTCTTCTTCACCAGCTCATTGTTCCCACTAACCCAACGTTTAGCAGGAATCGGCTGTTTGCCTAATGCAGGATGCATGCAGCACACCCAGCGAGTGAAGACAAGAAAAACAGGAGATCAGACAGGAGAGGCTGCAGAGAGAGATGCATTGACACAACATGATCCGGTATCTGATCACATATTCTATGAGTAGCAAGAGAGGCTCACACCCACCTACAGGTCAGTGTCAAACAAACAAGAGTTAAAAGAGATCTATATGAACTCAAACCAGCCACTTATGCAGCAGCAGGCTTGTACTTTGCATACAGCAGCAGGCTTGTACAGGGCAAGAGGTGCACACTCACTCAAGGCCACTTACTGACAAGCACAGCCATGCTGTGCTGCCGTGGGTCATATGGGCACTTCCCCTTTCCTGGCTCCAGTGAATGAGGCACCATGCGGAAGAGGTACTCCTGGCGGGGAGGAGAGGGGAGAAGAGAACAGGAACGTTAGCATGAAAGCCCACCAAGCCATCTAGACCCCAACAGTGAAGTCCAGGGCTCTTAGCCTGCTCTCCTTTCCTAGCCCACCCTGCTTGCAGGGAGTGACTTTCCGGCTTACTTCAGAGCGCCAGCCACGGTTGATGAGGGCACAGACTGGGTGGTAGGCACCTGTCCCACAGGCATACAGGTGAGTACGGTTCAGGGGCTGCATGAGACGTATGTAGTTGAAGCATTCGCCCTAGGGAGGGCAGAGGAATGAGGTCACAAGCTGGCCCCCATCATATGGTCAGCCAGAAGTCAGCACAACACAACACCCATTTTGTCACTCTGAGCTCCTCCCCCCAGGGACGTCCAACTCCAGTAGGCGGAGACCTCGGAGGCGAATCACCTTGTATTGGTGGGGCCATCACAAACACAACAGCTCAGAGCCACAGGAGAGGTTGTGGAGGAGGCAACAGCTTTTCGTACAGTGGCCTGAGATTATTACCCAGGGCTCCAAGAGCAAGAGACACACACACACACCCCAAAAAAAACCCACAGTCGACAAATGTCCTTTGTCAATGTCAGTTTGACAAGAGTTCACAGGGACATGGAGGAGAGCCCAAGACCACAAAGTCAAGAGGTTATAAAATAAAGGCCAGGACCAAGATAAGAGTGACAGAGCACGGCTGCTACTCACCCGCAGGCCCTTCCCTGCCAAGCGACACTCGTTCTGGTGGTTTGGTAGTGCTGGCCAATGAATCTGCAGAAGGAAGGGGGTGGTTAAAAAAAAAAAGCTGGAGTTGCTACCACCCCCATGCTTTGGGGCTTCCCCAGGTCTTCAGCCTCTTGCCTTTGTCTCCTCTGAAGCTCGGGCTAGAACCCAACGACCGACCGCGGGTGTCAGTCCCCCTCCCCCTTGCTCCACATTATCCTTTCTTTTGTTCTGTGTTGCGTGCTGCCCAGCAATCTGGCTGGCCACAGTTGAAAACTGAAATGCTAGTCGGCCTTTTGGCCCAATTCGGTGGGTGGGTGGGTGGGTGGGGGGCAGGCTCCTCGTGCATTCTTAAGGCCGCTGGCTTACAATGAGCGGCTCCTTGTTGATGTTGTGAAGATCCAAGGCCACCAGGAAGTCTCGTGCCCCCAGGTAGAGCCGCTCCTGGTCTTGGTCCATCAACAGGATCCGATAGTCACTTGTGTTGAAGGTAAAGCTGAAAGGACGGGCAGTGCGGGTCTCCAGCAGCTCTGGGGAGAGACGGCCTCAGAGTCAAGGGCCGAAGAACCCAAGCTTCTGCTTCCAAGGCCAACCTGCCCCCTTTGGCCCATTGACCTCCAGCCCTTCCCCAGATGGAGGATAAGACCCCCAAGGCCACAATCTTCCCTCTTTCTTGCCCTCTTTCTCTCCCCCCACCCCACTTCACGCAGAAAGGGCAGCAGCTGGAGCATGTTAATCCATGTGATCACTGGCCTGGGCTCAGTCGGACTGAAGTGAGCTCAGGGGGTATTTTGGTCCCATGAAGTGGCTAAGGCGGAGTCGACGTGGGCGTGGGGGGGCACTCAGCGGCTGGTACAGCAAAGAGCCTAAATCCCCGGCAATCCCCCTGGCCACATTCCACAGGCGCAGATCAGAGAGCGGCGCGGTGAGCTTCCCACCTGCGGTGACCTTGGGGACCGGGCCAGAGGACACCAGTCCCTTTGCCGGGCCAGTTCCTTGTTACCCTCGGCAGCCAAGCCTAGGCAAGAATTCAGAGACCAGTGACAGAAATTGGCCTAATCCCTGTGGACAAGTGGGCTAAAGCCTGGAAGAAGAGCAGATTTCCGGGGAGCTCAGTGAAGGACAGGTGGGGGAGGGAGTGAAAGGAGTCTGAATGGAGAGGGAATTAAGATCCAATTAAAAGAAAAAGTCAGTCCAGGAACAGCACCTCAGAATTCCTACTTGTCAGACCTCTCCTCTGATTCAGTTGACACTGAATCCCTCCAAAGCTGGGGACAGAACCCAGGAAACCTGATGGAATTCCCCAAGCATTAACACATGGCAGGTGGGAGACGACCCCCCCCCTCCACGGTAAGTGGCAGGCAGTCCCATGGCAGAGTGCCCAGGGGCAGCGTGTGTCCTGCTGCATACCCAGATCTGATATACAATGACCATTATATAACACTGACGGTATATCAGCAGTGTTGTGAACCCCTTTCAGGAATGCATACATAGCCACAACATGATGGATGATCAGGCCTTGTACGCAACTGCAAGGGCACCAGAGAGTCTTTCACTGGTCATCATAAGGGAACAGAACTTACATCAAGAAAATAACACCTTAAAGCAGCAGTTCTCAATGTACTCGGCGCGGCATAACACCTACATGGCCACCGCCACGCCAAGTACCACCAGAAGTAAGTGGCGATGACGTTGCCACTGCTTACTTACGGGTTTTTGGCCCAGTTTTCGGAAGAGGACACAGGAGGCCATGCAGGAGGCCGGCGGAGGCTGGTAAGAGAGGCTCTGGGTAGGCTGTTTTCTGTGATCCCGAGACGCTTGACCAAAGGCAGGAGCCTTGTCTTGGGAGTGAAAACACAGTGCCAAAAGGGGTCCCATTAGGGTTTGGGGAGTCCTGGCGGTCCGAGTACCCCCACTCCAGAATATGCCTCTGGGGAAAATGTTTGCACTCATATTTTTGCCATACCAGCCAGTGTTTTCAGGACAATCTAGATGAGTCCCCAGAGTCTACTGGTTTGGGAGGAATTAACTGTCCACAAGGTTTACAGTGGATGAATCTGGACTCTCCCTAGAGTAGACCGAAAAATCTTGCTACATAAGAACATAAGAAGAGCCCTGCTGGATCAGGCCAAAGGCCCATCTAGTCCAGCTTCCTGTATCTCACAGTGGTCCCACCAGATGCCTCAGGGAGCACACAGCCAACAAGAAGTTTGATTTCTTGCCCCAATGTGCATCACTTTACACTTACTTACATTGAAGCGCATCTGCCATTTTGCTGCCCATTCTCCCAGTTTGGAGAGATCCTTCTGGAGCTCTTCACAATCCCTGCTGGTCTTCACCACCCAGAAAAGTTTAGTGTCATCAGCAAACATGGCCATCTCGCTGCTTATCCCCAACTCCAGGTCATTTATGAATAAGTTGAAAAGCACCGGTCCCAAGACCGATCCTTGGGGCACACCGCTTTTCACCTCTTGCCATTGTGAAAATTGCCCATTGACTCCCACTCGCTGTTTCCTGGTCTTCAACCAGTTCCTAATCCACAAGAGGACCTGCCCTCTTATTCCCTATGGAGTTTTCTCAGGAGCTTTTCATGAGGGACCGTGTCAAACGCCTTCTGAAAATCCAGATATATAATATCCACGGGTTCTAGCTCTAGCCCCACCCACCTATGACAAGAAATGGTGCTTTGGATTGGAACCTGGCCCTCATCCCATTCCATGTGTACAGCATACACAGGACCATAAGAAGCAAACACAATCTTCACACCATGCCTTGCACACTGGGGCAAACTTGTTGTATGTGTGCATGCACAAAAGGTCTTCCTGGAGTACACATCCATCCTTCATTCACACCCAGGGTGAAGGTATTGAAAACCTTGCTCAACATACATTCGTCAGAACAGCGATGGAAATCCTATTTAAAGGCAGTGAACATTAGCGGTTGTGGAGATGGGCTCCTGGACTCTAGCACTGGTGGTGGACCTCTGTGTCTAAACACGACTCAGCAGCTAAGTGAAGATGACTATGCCGTGGAAGAAACCATCTGGAATTATAGGGTTCTATACAGAACAATATCAAGGCCAGCGGGTGGCGCAGCGGGTTAAACCACTGAACCATAAGCTGTCGATCGAAAGGTCGGCAGTTCGATTCCCGCGACGGGGTGAGCGCTTGTTGCTTGGCCAGCTCCTGCCAACCTAGCAGTTCCAAAGCATGTCAATGCGAGTAGATAAATAGGTACCGCTTGCGGGAAGGTAAACAGCGCTCCGTGTTCCAGCCGCATGCTATGTGCTGCAGCAAGGAGAGTCATGCCGGCCACATGACCACGGAGGCGTCTTCGGACAACGCTGGCTCTTCGGCTTTGAAATGGGGATGAGCACCACACCCTAGAGCCGGACATGACTGGACTTAATTGTCAGGGGATACCTTTACCTTTTTTATACAGAACAACATTGTAAAGATCCTTATCGGATCTAGATAAGCCTGCCTATGTAAACCGCCTTGAATAACATCTGAAGAGCAATCTGAGGATAAGAAAGGCGGTATATAAATACAGAAATAAATAAAAATAAATAAAAGACCCCCCCATAATTGTGCCTGAAGTCAGGAAGCAACAGGCACCCACTCACCCACACTGTGGAATGAAATCCCCACAGACCTCTCGCTCGGCAATTTCTTTTCATTTTTAAAAAGATCCCTGTGAACCCTGTTATGCTCACGATGCGTTTAAGAGATCCACTGCTCCCTCTCAGTGTAATAGATCTTTCCCTTCCTCTCTCCTTTTGCCTTTTTAACTATCAGTTTTACAGTATTCCACAGTATCCCTGGTTGGTCTTGTGTTGTGACACCTCTGTCACAAACTCATCACGTGGCCCCTGTCCGTAAGCTTCAATTCCTCATCAGTAATATGGGTTTGGAGACCCACCATAATTGTGCCTGAAGTGAGGCACGTGGGGAATATGGGGAGGTGAGAATATCACATTTTTATTCTATGCGAATTGCTCAGTCAGTCAGGGAACACAAGGTTCCAAACACACACACACACCCCACGTTACCCTCACAGCCTATCCCTGTGAGACAGGCGCTAGGCTGGAAGTGACTGGCCCCAAAGTCACCCAGGGTGACTCTGTCACCCACACTTCATGACTTAATGGGAATTTGAACCCAGGTCCCCCCAGCCCAAGTCTGCCAGCTTCCTGAGCTGCTTTTCAGAGCTGTTAGGATAAATGAAACAACATGTGCAAGTGCTCTGAATACTCTAATGTGCTGTATTATTATCTTCCTCACTAGCAACAGTCGTAGATTCTGTTTTATTTCAGCCATGCAGTCACATGCCCTGAAGTCTTGGAAATAGGGTGGACCGTCAATGTGCGATAACTTATTGACATGAACTCTCCCTAGTATATCCTCACATTGTTCTAATGGCAGAATCACCAGCCTAGTAAAGCATGCACGTGCACGTGCACGTGCACACACACACGCGCACATGCACGTGCACACACACACACACACCACTCTGTATGGGCATGCCGACTCTGTGTGCAGCAGACAGGTCAAAGAGTAAAATGCAGAACACGGAGTGCATAGCCCAGGCACATGACACTCCCCAGCCTAGCTCATAGTGCAATCAACACTGCAAGAAGCAGCAGCAGCAGCCATCAGGGTACGTGTGTCAACTGCACACCACCCTTCTCCCCACACTGCTCCCAAATATTTTTGCCCAACCACGCTTAACTTACACCAGACACCCTCCTGCCTGCATGAAACATAAGCCAGCTAGACTTCACACAGGACCCAAACAACAGCCCCTCCACCCCACCAAGACTCCATTCCAGGACATACATCCTCACACTGGCTGCGTGTCACATGCAACAAGTGCATATGCACACAGACACAAGCAAGCACAGATGTGCGTGCATGCGTGCACACACAGGGTCGGAGTGATGTTCAGGGCTTTGCCTTTTATAGCCAGGCTGCCGCCGCCAAAAGGAATGAATTGTCCTTTGGCCAAGGATCTCTCTCTCTCTCTCTCTCTCTCTCTCTCACACACACACACACACACACACACACACACACACACACCATTAGTTAAAGGAAAAGAGGGGGGAGGCTGCAGTATTGACAGGAGCGGGTAGGGTGTCCATAATAGGTGGAGTGGCATGCACCCCCAGCAATTAAATGATCCTCTCCGCCCCAAGCTCTCTCACTTCCCCTTCCCACAATGTGCTTTGAAAGGGGGAATCCATCCAAGTGTGTTCTCTAGCCCCTTCTCTGTATGGCATGCTGGGTATTTTAAGACCTTCTGGGAAATCCTTTCCCCCTGTGGCTGGCAAGTAACCAGATCCCGGAATCCCCGAGAACAGAGAGCGTAGGGGGAACCCAGCAAGGTCACAGGAGATATGGGGGAGGGAGAGGCATAGAAACCCACACATTACATGCACTTTTCCACAAGAGAATTGAGCTCAAAGCAGCAAGTGATATGCAAGAGCAACAAACACCACACATGATGGCATGCCTCTGCATGGCTGGCGTCCCCACCCACTCACCCTGCTGTACAAAGCCATTGTTTGCAAGAAGACAACCGTCCAGGCACTCTCCCTACCTTTTAGAAGTCTTTCGGTGTGCAAGACGGTGACTTTAAGATTGCACACATGCCAAATGCATGTGTGTCATGCGCTCAAAGCAGCAAACAATATGCAAAAGAAGCAACAAACACCACACTTGGATATTGACTCCCACTCGCTGTTCTTGGATATTGACTGACCCACAAAGGGCCCAGTTGGGGACAGAAAGCCACACAAGCTGACTTGGCCTTGTGCATTGATCACATGCACAATCAGAAGCGCCCAAGCATGCTTGTGCCTCATTGGCATCTGATCTGAGGCTGCTTATAGCCATGGGGGTGACAACCACTGGGAAAATGTGTATGCATTTCCCTGAACAACGGTCTCTGCAAGAACAGCCTTAGCTTGCATGCATAGTTGCACATCTCTAGGACTCTGGTTCGGAGCAGGTGTGTATCCATCTATGTGTGCAAAAATGCATTATTACTAAGACAACACACATACATAAGCAGCTGCCAAAATATGGTTGCATCATTCTCTATTACATCCAGTTTGATCTATGGAACTCACTGCCACAGGATATTGTGTGTGCCACTAGTGTGAATGGCTTCCGGGGGAAAAAAGGATGAGGTGAATGTATAGAAGACATGTCTATTGGAGCTACTAGCCATGTGAATGCAAAGCACAACCTCCATATTCGGAGACAGTATCTTGCAGACTACCACACACAAGCACTTAACAACATGGAATGTCTTCATGCTGTGCTTGTGTCAGGTCACTGCCAGGACTGGAGACAGAAAACTGAGTAAAAACAGGCTGCTGGTTTGATCTCAACACAGTAGGTCCTCTGATCCATTGCTCGTAGATTGAAAGCTGCTCATATTTTCTAGAATGCTAGCAGCTTGTTGATTCTGGGACTCACATATACACAGTCACATCCCATCCTTGCACAGCAAGAAAGATGTGGTCAGTCAGTGTTTACCTGCCTCACATGTGCACAGAAAAGGAGCTCGCATTCCCTTCTCTGCTTACAGATGGTCTCAAATTTTTATCCCATTCCAGCTTCCTCCGAGGAATTCAGGGTGACACACATAGGGGTTATCACATTTCATCTTCACAACAACCCTGTGAGGTAAACTAGGCTGAGAGTGTGTGACTGGCCCAAGGCCACCCAGGAAGCTTTATAGCCTTAACACCTAGGTGTTCAAACCTCCCCACGCCAGCTTCTAGTCACTATAGTGCACTGGCACTATGTGATGCTACACCTGGACAAGTTATTGTCTGCTCTACTCACATCATTCAAAGTCCTTGTTGCAAGCACCATACGTTTGCCCCTATTTTCACATCACCTCTCTGACTCACAAAACCTGCCCATTGCTTGACCATCACAAAATCTCTCTCTCTCTCTCTCTCTCTCTCTCTCTCTCTCTCTCTCTCATATTCAGTTCAGAGCACATTTCTGTTTCAGTCTGCAGTTCAGTACTCCTTGGGATGTCACTACATCCCTAACAGCTTACACATGCTACAAAACTCAACGGTCACTGAATGGCTAGGACCAGAAGCAATTGCATAGAGGTGCTTTAGGGCACACACCTAACACGCAAGCATCATAGAGAAAACAGTTGGGTTACGTTGCAGACCATGGTGATGATCTCAGGTGCAAATATGATGTGTGGATACAGTTGCAGTCCTAGGCGCACACCTGAGAATAAGCCCCACTGAACACATCCTGGAAGGGGAGCAGCTTTGTTAAGTCTTTCACAGCAAAAACAACCAAGAGTCTTGTAGCACCTTAAAGATGAACCCATTTATTTTGGCATAAGCTTTCATGGACTGCAGTCCACTTCATCACATCCATGATCTGCTATCCTCAGTAAGCTGGTAGATGTATAAACATGTGGGGATAGAGAAATAGGGGGTCCAAACAAAAGGTAAACAGTGTCTTCTATCTCACAGCCCTTCGGCCCTACTCTATTATTTTTTCCCTTTTCTTTCTATCCCTGTGTCTACCAGTCTAGGAAACTAACACTTCATGTATCTGACTCCCCGCCTGACCAAAGAGCTTATGCTAAAATTAATTGATTTGTTTTTAAGATGCTACAGAAGTCTTTGTTGCTTTTCAATGAACATAGTGGAACATTCTTCTGGGTGAACATGCACAAGATTGCGCTGCATGCCTTATTCTCTACCTGAGGACCAACCCCAACCCCCCACACCTCTATAATAAATAGGACTTGTACTTTAATTGGCAGCGCTTGAAATGTTAATCAATCAATTAAAACATTTTCATCACTTGAAAGAGGTCCCATGAAATTGGACAGCAGTTCATTTCAGCACACTGTATTAATTATGGCAATTGTACGTTCTCATACATCTATGAATGGCAGAGAAGAGGAATTCCTCCTCTCTCACACGAGGAGGCATGCCTCTTCTGAGAGGGTGGCAGCTGTGATAGTCAAATGCATCATCTGAAAACAAAGCAAGAATGCTTCCCATTCCCCCCCACCAAACTATTGTTTTACTTATATTTTACTTATTTAAAGAATTTATACCCTGCTTTATGCAAATATATTCATATTTAATCCATTACTCAACTGACTAAACCTCATAGAATTAATTGGCTGAGATTTCTTTAATCCAGTGACAGTCCTAATTGTGTGTGTGTGTGTGTGTGTGTGTGTGTGTGTTTTCAGCTGCCACAAGTGCCTACAGTCAGTGCCAGCAGTAGGAGATAACATTTTGAACATAAAAAGATAAAAATAAAAATGCATTTTCCTAGTCTAAGAAGTGATCTGGACCAAGGGCCACCCTTGTCCCACCACCGTAATCGTTAACACCTTATGGCTTTCCTCTTTTCCCCACGCCAAATAGATGACACACTTTCCCCACGCACTTTGAGACAAAGCATGCAACATCCATCTGAAACGCCACCTGCCACCTCCACAACCAGTCCTTTCCTAGGACGCACCTGAGCCTCCCTTACCTTTATAGGTTAGGTAGACGCGGGGGGCACCGGTGAGACTGCTGTGGCCCAGGCAGCAATGCAACAGCAGCCCCAGTAGGAATGGAGTTGCCCAGGGCATCATGGCTGAGGGAGCCTTCGAGACACCTGTGAGGAGAAGAGCAGTATATGTGAGGGTGGGCACGGCTGGAGGGCTCTGTAGCAAGAGGGGGTTGACAAAGGGATACTTTGCTGGGGGGGGGGGTTTACTGTCGGGAACTGGGATGAAGACTAGAGGGCGCTGCACATGGAATAACAGAGATCAAAGTCGCCTTCCTTGTCCGTCCCATTGGGCACCCTGCCAAGCAGCTGTAACCCGAGTGGCAGCAGCGGCTGATGGGCACTTCAAAGGCTCCGTCTTCCTCTGCCAGTTTCTACTATACTCCCCCCTTTCTCCCCACCCCTGCTTGAGGCTAGCGGCGCTTTGAAGCTGGGGTACAGAGAGAGACTGGGAGTCCCCAGAAGGGTACTCTACTCCCTCCCACCCCCTTCACCACCTTAATAATAGACTCTTCCTTCACTACCAGAGCCCCCCCCCACTCCTTTGGATATAGCGCCCCCTCCTGGGTTCCTGCAGAGACATACATAGCGGGGAGGGCACTTTCTCTTGGGACAGCCCCCTTCATTCTGAAGAGGGCACCGAGGCTTGAGCTGCCATTCTGGACACAGGCTTGGGTTTGCTGTGGCCTCCTGACGCCATCACTCTCAGCACAGGGGGCAGGAACGGCAGAAATCCTTCCCCACACCCCAGCCGGGCTATAATCTTCCCCATGCCACAGAACAGGTGCCAGGGGACAATGCCAGCAGCCCCCCTGCACCAGCACAGCTCAGGACTCAGTGCTAGCAGGGCCTGGGGTTTTGATCTGCCTGCCAACCCCCATTTCTTTCCTTGTGTGTGTGTGTGCGCTCTGTCCCATCTCCGGCTCAACTTGCTGCAACCTGCTGCTGCTTCCATACCTGAACCAGGTGCAGCTACGGAAGCAGTGCATGCTGGGACATGGAGTCCCCAAACGGCCCTAGGTGTCAACAGAGCCCACTACGTGGGCACACACCCCATTCTTGACCCATTCTCCATACACTTTCAAGTTACATCCCCTTCTTTACACGAGATACACAAACAACACATTGCAAGGAACTCCTTAAGAGCACAAAACCCACACCCAAGTTTCACTCGCTGTCTCGCCTTTCAGACCCGGCACAGGGTTCTAACAAGATCCAGGACAGAAGACTCCATGCTCTTCTCCGTGCAGTGTGACATGCAATCCTCACTTTGTCCCTTCCCCTCCCCTCCCCAGAAGTGGCTGCATCTCAGACAAAGGCTGCAGAAACGCACCCATACCTGGGAGTAAGTCCCACTGTCTGAAGTCAATGGGCCTTTCTGCCGAGTAAAAATACATAGGAATAGGATCAGGAAGAAAGAGAAACAGAAGTGGCCTAAACAAACAGTACCATTAGAAAAAGACCAAGACTGCAGAGGGGGAGATCAGTTGCAGCAGGCTGTGTTTGAAGAATACTAACTGGCCAAACGGGGAAAGAAGTGAACAGGGACGTTTGCTAGGATCGCAGCAGGAGGGTGTAGGTCGGTGGGTGGATGGATCAGGGCCGGGCTCACAGGAGGGATTGTGGCGTTGTGGCTGCTTAGCCGTGAGAAGGAGAAAGGGCAGGCAGGAGTCGTAAGGAATAGACTGGTTACTAACTTACCCCACGTTAGCAGCTCCCAGTTTCCAGACCGCTCCAGGCCTGGGGGTTAGAGCCAGGCTTCTTCCCCACTTGGTTGTGCTGCCCAGGAAAGTTCCTCCGCGACGTTCTTCCAGCTACAGGACAAGTGGCTGCAAGGAAGCAGGGACATTTCTGTCCCCCACCCCTGGGATCCTGGAGTTTAACTCTAGGGAGGGAACGTTTCCCACAGGACAAACCCCAAGTTAATCGGCTTGCGAGTTCCTTTGCCTCCTGTAGCAGATAACCCAACCCTGCCTCCCCCGAGACGTGCTGGGACGACTTAACCCCTTCGCTGCTCCCCGAGCCAGGAAACCTCTCCAGAGCGTGGCTGCCAGTGCCAGGGATGCCCCCCTCCCTCCCCTCCCCGAACAGGAGGGATCCCGCCGGTTGCGAGACACAAGGCAGGCGGCAGGGCTCCGTCCGAGCAAATGGAGATGATGGTGGTGGAGATTGGAGAAGCGACGCAGTCAGGAATCTTAGCCACACACAGACCTCTTTCTCTGACGGGAGAGAGGAGGGAAAGAAAGCGGCCAGGTCAGGCTGTGGCAGGCAGGCAACAGTGCCTGGGTGCCAAGGGGGGGCGGCAGGCAGCTTCTGCTCCTGCTCCTACAGATGATCCTCGATCGATCGCAAGCCAAGGGACCACCCGACGAGGAGGGGCCTTTACCTGAGCTGGGGCAGGAAGGCAGGGCTCACACAGCCCCTCTCCAGGCCAGGGAGGCAGCAGGGCCCGTCCGCATCCTGCTAGCAGCACCTTTGGACCCTCCCCGGCGAGGAGGAGGAGGGCGGCACCTGTGGGGGCCAGGGAAGGGGGCAGGACGTGGCACGATGGTGTAGGAGCCCGGGGGGGTGCAGAGGGGGGGCGAGAAAGACACCCTGGCTGGAGGGCGTGTCACATAGTCCTCACGTCGGCCCTCAGTTCAACGCATTCGCCTCCCTTGTGGCTGCGCCCAGCTACCTCCCTATCTGGCCAAGTATCTGCCAGAGATGAGGCAACTCCTGTAGAAATTTGGCCCGCGCTGGAGCTCTCAGGAGTCGCAAGGTGCCTTCCTCTCCCCCCAGGGTACAGAAGTGGCTGGACTCTCTCATTCCAACAGCATTGCCATTGAGCATCTTCTTTTGCTGGCTTGGCCTCTGTGAGGTCTTTACCTTTCTGCCTGTCACACTGAGCCCAAGATTTGCAGGGAGTTTATTGCAATAGATGCCTGTTGTTGCCATTGAGGCCAGGGGTCTGTTGATGGCACCCGCAGCAGGGCCAACCTATGCAGAGGAGGAGCCAGACCATTTTTGATCCGGGGCCCAAACCCTTGACGCCCCCCCCCCATAAAAACGCGCGGCCGTAATCCTTTATGCCCCACAGCGCAGCCGCGCAGCAAATTTTTGGGATTTTTTGATTTCAGTTTGGAAGCCTCCTTGTCCACTTTGTACCTCCTGTCTCCATTTCCAGCAGCACACATGATGAGGCATTCATAATGATGTGAATTTTGCTCTGCAGAATAAACTTGAAAGTGTTCCAAACATCAATTTTGTGAATTTTGCTCTGCAGAATAAACTTGAAAGTGTATTGCCCCTTAATGCCCTCTGGGGGTGTGTGAATCAGGACTCCTGGGCTGCTAGGCAAGGCTGAAATGCAAGGGGGGGAAAAACTACAAAGCCCCGTTACTACTAAAAAAAACCTTTAAAAAACCCGGAAAAAAACGGGAAAAAACAAAAGAAAAAACCGAAACCTAGGATGTCTCCCGCCCCTCCAGAGGCCCTCTACGCCCCCCCAGGAGCCTCTCCGCCCTTACGCCCTGGGGCCCACTGCCCCAGGGCCCCATATCAGCCTACGCCCCTGAACCTATGGCACTTTGCTGCCTGAAGTGAAGCACCAAATGGCACTCCCTCCCCCCCCCACTTTTTTCCCTTTCAAATCATCCCCTCCCCCTTCCTTCAAACCTCTCCTTTCTGTTCTCAATGTAGTGCCTTTCTGCCTTCCTTCCCATGCAGGCCAGCAATGGAAGGGCGCTGGATGGGCTGCTGTACTGCTCCTGAGAACTGGCTCACAACCTGCCCCTTAAAGCAGTCCACCTTCCGTACCTGAACCAGGTGCAGCTATGGAAGCAGTGCATGTTGGGACATGGAGTCCCCAAATGGCCCTTCATGGCATGAAGGAGGGTGAGGTGGGCTGCTTTAAGGGGCAGATTGGTAGGGCTAGATAGCTCCCCTGATCCAAGGCCTCCTTTTTGGGACAGTAGGCTGCTACTTCTTTTCCTTGGGAGCAATATGTGCCGGGGGGGGGGGAACGATGACAACGATCTGCTAAAGAAAGCACGATCACAACAAGATGCACAAACATATTCAATCACCAGACAATATGAAAATACATAGAAAAATAATAATGACTTAATGAAGGTATTACCGAACTGTGGCTTTTGATTATTTTTTTTCCTAATAGACCAACATGATTTTTATAGAAAAGCTAAAGAGTCCAAGAATTATAACAATATAGTGAGTGCACCAAAACTGTATACAGGATCTGGTCTTGTGTTGCATATTTTTACACAATGCATAGGATTGTGGTGTTTGGTCCACAGAGATTCAAAAGGAAACAAATCAATTCACATAGTTCATATGCAGCCCTAGTCATGAGTATGCCTACTTATCATATCACATTCCTGCATTATAATATTTTCTTAAGGGCTGTGGCTCAGTGGTTGAGCACATGCGTTGCAAGCAGAAGGTCCCAGATTCAATCCTTGGTATCTCTGAGTAGGGCTGAGAAAAATTCCTGTCTGAAACTCTGGAGAGCTGCCACCAGTATTGTGTTGACAACACATAGTACATTGGGGCCATTAGACTAATGGTCTGATTCAGTAGGAGGCCTCTTTCTATCACAAAGTTAATACCTAATACCTAATACCTAAAAGTTTCTAGTTTCTTAGAGCTCTGCCTGTGAACAAGGGATTTCTAAACTGATTTGATGGACTTCTTCAGCCTAGATGCAGACTTTGAGGCAGTGGTTGGTTCCCAAATTGGGAGGCACGGCTCCCAGGGGAGCCACGGAAACCAGCCAGGGGAGCCACGGAGTGCCACGGAATCCTCTCGGAAAACAGTGCAATGCCAATTGGCAGGCATCAACATAATGTAATGGGGAGCCGTGGCCAATGGTCGCCAATGGTTAAGGGAGCCACAGGTCGAAAAAAGTTTGGGAATCACTGCTTTGAGGGGATAGTTGCTAGTTCCCTCAGTTTAACGTAATGCGGTTGAAATGCCCGCTTAGGATCAGAAATGGCTGGTCAGACTCAGCAGGTTTCAGAGCCCAAGCATTCAGGTCTCTCATGGTCAAATTCAAAGGTGCAAAAAAGGCACCTAAAGGCTGCATGGATGTTCTCCCCAGGAAGGCTGAGTACTAACAGATCTATAGAAGACCCTTGGTTCCTAGACCCAGGAAGGCAACAGACTTTTTATAGAGACTTCAGAAAAATATTGAACAAGAATATATGGTCTGTAACACAGAATATTTGTACACTTGGGGTGCTTTTGGTCCTGTGATGATTTGGCTTCTGAACAACCACCCTAGACTCCCACATTTGGCTTCTCTGCATCAGCAAGCATGCGTTACTAAAACTTCCACCTCATCCGTAGAATGTCATCATCCCCCCCCCCAAAAAAAAAAATCAGGGCACATGAGAACAGCACAGAATGACAGGAACTTTCACAAATAAAGTGCCAGTTCAAAAATGAATACGAAATCAGCAATGCACAGTGGGAAAATCTGTTTTCCCTCCTCATGCTGTAGGGTTACCATCCCCCACCTCATGCCCAAATTCCCCAGACTAGCACGAATGCCTCTTTTCATGCTACAGCCTTATTGTTAGGATTTGCTGCCCAAGCAAGAACTATTCCTGTCTCCCTCCCCATCCTGTGTGCTTGCCACACACAACAGCAGGAATGGTTCCCACGGCTCCAGGTCCCCCAACCTCATGGAACGGAGCTGTAAGGGGCATTACTAATGGAGAGGGAAGAGGATATGTTGATAGAGACAAGAGAGAAATGAGCCTGATTAGGGGAGGGGGCTGCGATTATTCCCATTGCCAGCAGGTGCTGGTGGAAGGCGTTCCATGGGGACAGAGGCTCCTAGCAACACTCTCTGGAGCGCAAACAGGGTGGAAGCAGACGGAACCTGAAAAACCAGCCAAGGAATGGGGGAACCAACAACCCCTAAAGCCGGAGGAGAGGGCCCAGATCACATTTCTTTGGTCAGGAAACATCTCCCAAACTATAGAAGAGTCAAATTCTAAAGCGGGAGGAAAAATCAGAGGTTCCAGTTCCTGTTTCCGAAACAGGGACATCCCCCAACCTCCACTCTGGGATCTTGCAGGTAGCTCTGCAGGATGAATTAGCTATTGCTATTGGCAGAGCCAGAAGGAGACCAGAGTCAGACTGTGACTTCATCTGGGTCCAGGTTAAACATTCAATTATTCTCCACTGACATCTATTCTGAAGTTCTTCTCAGGACTGGAAAAAAAGATCTGAAAGCTGGAAGGTTCCTGGGTGAGATTGCTTAGAGCCCCTTGTGGATTTCCCCTTTATTTTTAGCTAGATAATCATCATACTACAGAGACATAAGAAGAGCCCTGCTGGATCAGGCCAAAGACCCATCTAGTCCAGCTTCCTGTATCTCACAGTGACTGTATCTCACCAGTTGCCTCAAGGGGCACTCAAGACAACAAGGTGCCTGTTTTCTGTTGCCACTCCTTTGCATGACGCCTCTTGACATGGGGCATCTGCTGGAATTACAACAGGGGCCAAGTTTTAGAATGAGAACTCCTGGATTCTGATGCTGCACACTCCAGCCATGGTAGTTAGCCCTGATGTGTGCAGACATGATTTTTCAATTCTCCCTATGAAAACAGTTAGATAAATTTGGGGGGGGGGCCTTGAATAAAACAGCGAGCAGGAAATGAGGATGTCCATGATACCAGAACAATGTTGGCTTGAAACACAGAACTAAAAGTTGGAAGGAGACAAGGTGTGGAGTGGAGGAGGGAGCTGCTGAAAATTACATGGCAGTTCAGAAGGGAGAGAAGGCAAATCACAGATAGTAGATTCCAGCCCTGGGGGCCAGGGCTGTGGAAGGTCAGGTATTCCTTCCCTCTCTACTTCACCTCTGCTATGCAGGATGTCTGCTTTTGTGTCTCCAGTGCTCCATACTTAGATACTGTATGTATATTATACACTCCATCCCTCCCCATCCCCCCCTGCTCTGACCTCCTCCTTGCAGCCAGTGATCCTGCCACACTTTATAGAGACCTCAAGTAAGAGAGAAAATATGGTCCTTGTCACCTTGTGACTCTAAGGTAGTGCCAGAAAATCCGACTCACAGCAGGCTTTTATTTATTTGATCTATGGATGCATTCCTTCCCTCCATGTTATTTCTGTTCCCATCCCATCTGCCCACCAAGCACCTCACTCACAAGAGATTCCATACCTGTATGAGGCTTCCTCCAGGACAGGGGAGAGGCTGCAGTTCCAGGAGGGGATCCTTTGCATAGAAGACCAAGGGCCAGGCCCCAGTTTGGCCCCATACAGACTGGGACTCCACACTGTTTGAGAGCATTTCTGTGTGTATGATTCATAGCTTTAATGATAACATTATGGCCCACATGTGCAAATCAGGTGCACTGTCCCAACTGCTGAAAAACCTGCACTTGAGAGTGGTGCCTGGAAGATGCACACCACTGGGAAAAAAAAATCAGCAGTTACTTGCAAAGTTGTCTGCAAATTGGGTGGAAAATTTCTGAAACTTCTGCCATGGTTTTCATCTTTCGACTTAAAATCTTCAGGATAATGCCTTTTGAACTCTGAAATGTCTCTGTCCCTTTTAGCATCATTATAACTTGCTCATTTCATGAAGCAATCACTGGTGGAGAAGTCCATGGTAGCCTACAAGGCTTAGCAATGGATACCTGCTCCCAGGACAGGCCTCCATTTGATGGTGTTTGTCTACTAAGTCCCTCATCCAGACAGAGCCTCAACTGACCGGCAGTGGAAGCAGCAGCGACTACACCTCATGCAGTAGTCAGATCACGTGGAGCCTTACGATACCCACAGACATGATGAGGAGAATGAGGGGGCCACCTGGAACATGGAGAGCAACACACATTGCCCACCACTGAAGCCAACCCTCTTCAGTGCCCTCAATACCTCAAGAGCACGTTAATTGGTAAAAGAAAAAACATCTGGGATATCACTGTAAAAGAGACCATTTCAGTGTGGAGCCGCCGACTCATTTCCTCCTTTGTTCAACCCAACTCTGTCCCCCCAAACAGTAACAAAAGCAGGAGCAGGACCCAGCTGCTTGGCCTATAGGCTGCTCTTCCACTGGTCAGAAATAACATGTGCTTGGCTTTTTTGGATGTTTCTTCCATCCAGTCCACATAGGAGGCGATGCTGGAGGACAGAACAATTGGCTGAGATCCCGGAAAGGGCTTACTCGTCAAGCCAACCTGGCTCCAGGTCGTGCTTTGGGCCTCCAAGCGGCACAACAGGGCTGCACCCTCACCTACCTAGAAGAGGAAAAAGAGAATGAGGCAAGGCAACTGCTTTAGTCTATTTTAAGGGGCGTGTATGGGTGGTTAATGGTGGGAGATTGTGTGGAGAGGTACTCACAGCAGCAGTGGCAGCAGGAGGTTTGTGGCTAGCTGTGTTCCTTACAATGCAATACACAGTGGGATTGACTCCTGGAAGCTCCTTGGCACATTCTGAGGGAGCTAGCACTTTGGCTTGGTATGCACTGGGGTCAGTTTCAACTTTTTCATCTGTCAAAAGATGGGTAAACCAGCAAGCTGCTCCTCATTAATACTCAGACAATTTGGCCCCACTCGCTTCCTAATTCCAGGAAACAAAATCTGCAAAATCTTGCCTCTCATCTTGATTCCACAGTGTATATATTGTATGGCACCATTTTATTCCAGATCCATTTCACTCAGGAATTATGAATAAAATCCCACTGCTTCCAATCATCACAATCACTAATCTAGATTAGAATGGCACACACCCGTTTTGTAAGTCTTAGAGTGGTCTTTAGTCACCACTTCAGCATATCTATACTATAGATCAGAGATTCCCAACCTGTGGCCAGGCAATGCTGCATCTTTGGCTTCTCTTCCCCGCAATCGGAGGAAAAATTCAAAGTCTGCTGGCAGCTGCATCTTCAGCTTCACTTCCCTGATCGCGGTGAAGAGAAGTTGAAGATGCAGCCGCTGGAACACTGGGGCATCCGTGTCTTCGGCTTCTCTTTCCCGTGATCACATTCAGGGAGACGCGGCCGCTAGCAGACTGCGCCCCCCCCCAAAGTGCCAATGACATCATCGGCACTTGTTTCTTCCAGTGGTACGTAGGCAGTCGGAGGCCCGCGTAGGTGGTACGCAGGCCTCCAAAGGTTGGGAACCTCTGCTATAGATTAAGGGTCTAACAACAATACTGTCCAGGTAATGTTTAGTAAAACAAGGTTTGTGATGTGAGGAGAGATATGTTGTTGTGTACATGTTGCAAATATATCATTTAACTAAACTTTAAAAAGAGACACAAGAGGAGATGTGGGTCAGCAACACTACCCCTTACCCAATCCTCTGGCATACCAGATTGCAGCAATTGCAGCCCCATCACTTTGCAAGTATCCCAGGACTCCATCTGGGAGAAGGTCATAGAAGTCACATGCTGGTCAAAGCTGATGGGCTTCTGGAGGAGGAGCAGAGCCATGGTGTAGCCACCAGAGAGGCTATGCTGCAAGTTCCCTTCATGCGGGTAAATCCCAGCCACACGGATTCCCTGGATTTGGCCACTGGGATATGTCAGCCCCACAAAGACAGCTGTGTTTGCTGGGTCCCTGCATACATTAGAGAAGACGGGTTGAAATAACTGTATTCCTGAACAGATGTGAAGCAACAAAGTACAGGGAATAGGCACTGTCTTGTTCTGAATAGGGCATATACCGGTAATCAGTGGTGTCGCTAGGGGGGCGCCGGGGGGGGGCAGATTGCCCCCGGGTGCACGGCCTGGTGTGTATTTGTCAAAGCCCCTGCATCGGTGGCAATTTGGTGGTAAAATGGCAGTGGTGAGAAGCTTCTGTGTGGGCCAGCGGTGGCCAGAAATGTTGCTCCTGCTCGCTTGGGATGTTTTTGTGCCGCATGATGCCACTCGGGGTTGACACACCACCTGAGTGACGTCATGGGGGGAGTGGCCTCCCGCAGGGCGTAGCTACACCTCTGCATATAATAGGGGAAAATACAGCAGATCCAGAGATGTTTACAGTTCTCCAGGATAACTCCCTTATTCTTTTTAACTGTAGATTTGTTCACATGGGCATTAACTATGATGAACCTGAGGCTGACGTGCTTGAAAAGATAGGAAAGAAGAGGTCCCTCAATCAGGCCCTTTTTCTTGCTATGGTTGAATCTGGTGGTATCTGAGTTCATCAGCCCTGCTGAGGAGTGAAGTGAATGGCGCAAAAGCATCTTGCAGTTTCCTCCCCTTCCTGCCTGCTAACTGAACTATCTCCTGCATCCTAGGCGGGCGGAATGGATGCACCCTTTCCACATCTACCCTGTGAACTGAAGTCCAATGAACTGAACTGAAGTCCTATAAATGGAATTGAGAACAGGGACTTCTGCTCCTAAAGGGCACCAGTTCTGATCTCAAAATGGAAACATTATCATTGTCATGTTGGGCCAGGCTTTCAAACTCAACGCTTTGTCTACTGGGCCTGAGTTATGCTGGGCCTTTCCCCTTCTCAGTGGCCATGGCTCTGACCTAGGCCTGGAGCAGATGCATCACTTACACTTCTTGAACACACTGCGCTGTAGTTAGCACCCAGTAACGGTCCAGGATCGAACCCACACAGCTCCGATTTCCACATGTGGCAACAAGCACTTGCCAGGGCAAAGAGAAATATGCTGAGATCTGTTTAACCAGGGCTGGGAAGGGAAAGAGAGGCTAGTCAGTGTGTGGTGGGCGGGGACAGAATCAACAGTGGGGCTTGCTCATTCTGCCCTGGGATAGACACATAAGGAGTGTCACCCATGTCAGAGATAGTCTGGACGGCACCACACCATAGTTTCTGTCCCCAGTGGCCAGGAGGAATTAGGGGTCATAATAAACTTGTAGTTCCATGCAGAAATACCAAGCTGTCACTCACTCTCTGGTTCCTGCAGCACTCTGGGATGCTTTGTAGGGTCCTGCCATTCCCAAGGCAATGTAAGATTGTCATGATTCCCTGCAACCTTAGTGGTACTCTCCAGCCACGGCAGGTAGAGGGCCAGACTGCTGAAAACATAGGGGCGAGAGCAAGCTTCATCAAAACTGCTCAACACCCCTAGTTGAAGCCAGGCCCCACTCTGGGGGTCACGGCAGATCAGTGGGGAGCCCACATCACCCTGGATAGGAAAAAATAAGGGAAGGTTAAAGAGGTAGACGTGAGAGAAACATCATCATAACCATCACACCCTTTCAGCAGCCTTCTAGCCTACTTTCACAGCCCAATCTTGTGTAAGATGCAGCGGACGGCCTAAAGGGCTGGCCGCTGCATCCTATCCCATTCCCAGGCTGCCCTGGGCCGGGGCAACATAGTGCACCTCGAGGGAAGGGGACAATTGTTCCCTTCCCTAGGTGCAAGCGGCCTGAGGCCCTAAGGGGCTACTTGAATGTATGCCAGCTCTGGAGCTGGCGTATATTCGAGATGGAGGTGTAAGGTCGTACCAGACCAGGAAAGGGCTTGGGATATCGGCGGAGCTCGC
Source organism: Plestiodon gilberti rubricaudatus (assembly GCA_026170595.1). Classification (NCBI taxonomy): domain Eukaryota; kingdom Metazoa; phylum Chordata; class Lepidosauria; order Squamata; family Scincidae; genus Plestiodon; species Plestiodon gilberti. Next base: position 117,249,595 of record JANXHW010000002.1, read on the forward strand.
CACTGATATCCCCGCCCTCTCCCTGCCCAGTTCAGCCAATGGTCGCTCTCCCTCACCGCCCGGTCTGCTCTCACACACACCCCGTCCCTGCACTGGCCAGTACAGGCCTTACCTTGCCCGGCAGGTGCAGGGATGGTCCGCTGGGGGAGAGAGAGGGCCTCCAGCCTCTGTGCTGGCGGACCTTACTCTCCAGGTGACGTAAATGCGCTTTACGACGCATTTACAGCACCCAGCACCGGGGGAGTGCGCACTCCCCTGGCGCTTTTCTACACAGGATTGCGCCATCAGTAAGATACTTTAGATAAGCAGTGTAACAAGTTAATTTGAGATACCCATTTACTGGCATGACAGCTTTTTAGAGTGAATGTTTGTGTGTTCTGGCCAGTGTTGTGTAATGAGAAGACAAAAAATGACGTGCTTTTGTCCCTCCAGCTTCAGTGGCATCAAACAGTTTGGAATGGGGAGGGAGAAATGGACCTGTTACATACATGTCAGCGTTGAGTCAGAGAGGGTTAAGGTGTTGCTCTCTGTCCCCAAACATTATCTCACCTTGCAGGCTCCTTCCTGGCTCCTCCGAGCCTTCATACAAAAGATGGCATTGGAGAGCTGTTCGCCAAGCGGATTGCAATTGCTGATGCTCAGGATGTCTAGGGGATGTCTCAGCAGTATGGCAAGGCCTCCTAGAGTAGGGAGGGAACATGTGTGGGGAGAACGCTCCTGCCCCTGATATGAGGTTGCACAAACTCATTGTGTGGCTGACGACTCCTTTTGATGTGTTCCACTGGTGGTCAAGGGCCCAACAAGGAAGCAGGACAAGGAAAGAGGGGAAGCATGAGGCAGGTGGGTTGAAAAAGGGAATGGTCCAGAAGAATGAGAAGGATTGTTGTTGTTGTTATACCACTTTTCAACAAAAAAAAGTTCACAAAGCAGTTTACAGACAAAAACAAATAATTAAATGGCTTCCTGTCCCAAAAGGGCTCACAATCTAGGGCAGCGGTTCTCAACCTGTGGTACACGTACCCCTAGGGGTACGCAGGCCACAGGTTGGAGGTACGCAAGATGCTCCCCTGCGTACCCCCTCCTCAAATTCCCCCCCAAAGCCAAAAACCCCACTTTTTTCGGCCTGCAGCACAGCCGAGTGGGTCCTCCGACTCGCGCTGCAAGCCAGAGGACCCGCTCGGCTGTGCTGGAGGCCAAATTCATCCCCAGTAGCTCTCCTTTACCTTAGCTTGCAGCAGCCGCCATGTTGGATTTCCTGAAGTCTCGTGAGATCCAAGATCACAGCATGAGATTTAGAAGCCACGATCTTGGATCTCGCGAGACTTCAGGAGATCCAACATGGCGGCGGCTGCAAGCTAAGGTAAGGGAGAGCTACTGGGGATGATTTCGGCTTGCAGTGCGGTCGAGTGGGTCCTCCTGCTCATGCTGCAAGCTGAAGGGAAAGGCTACAGCCCTTTCCCTCCGGCTTGCGGTGCAAGCCAGAGGACCCGCTTGGTCGCGCCGCAAGCCGAAAAGAAAGTGCTTTTGGGTTTTTTTGGGGGGGTGCACTTTTGGGGAGGGGGTATGCGGGGCTTGGGGGTGTCAGGGGGTACAGTGACCTTTGGGGGCTGCCCAGAGGATACGCGGGCCCCCAAAGGTTGAGAACCCCTGATCTAGGGGAAATACTTAATACTGGGGGGGATGTGCACCAAGGAGAGGTGCCCACATGATGAAGAGCTACATGGGCAAAGGACACTGAAGTTCACAAACTGACTTGAAATAACCACCCAAATCTTTGGTTGTTGGTCTGATGTGAGACAACATGACATGTCACATATCATATCACCTCATTACCAGGCACAACACAGAATCAAAGAGAGCTAAGTGTGCCTCTCTTAGTTGAGAAACGGATAGGAGAGCCTAGGGCAGGGGTAGGCTGAACCTGGCCCGCCACTTGAAACCATCCAGCCTGTAGTCTCCAAAAGATATATCCACCCAGCCTGCGGTGGTCCTAAAAGAGAATTCAAGTTTGTAATTTTCATCTCTGTAAGGCTTACAGTGTAAGCAGACCAAGAGCAGAAGCTTCCTTAGAGCACCATTCTCTGTCTGGGCATGCGTCTCTCTGCACCATGCCTCTCTCTTTTTTCTTAGCTCTATGGCCTAATTAGGAGGTTTGCGCATGCGTATCGAACACACATGCATGCTTACTATTCACGAACCCAATGTCTGACCCCTATGTGGGAGAAGATTTCCAGCCCCTGGCCTAGGGATCCCCTAGAGAAGGGCTGCAAATAAAATGTATCCCATCCAAATCCTGGCCCAGACACTCTAACCACTGCCCCATGCTGTCTTGCCCATAGAACTACAGAGCTTGAAGAAAACCCAACAATGCCATTAATCCAACCCCTGTCCTAAAGCCAGCCCCTCCTTATGCAATTCAGATCTATGTACCACAAGCAGAGAGCTGGGCTCTACTCTTCCCGCCCAGAGAGTTAAATCCATCCGGTTTCTGGCACCACTCACCCTCCAGCACAGTCCAGCCTGGCAGCCAACAATCTCTGAAATCACCTATCATGTTTGCTTTGTCCGAGAGACATATGGGTGCAATCAGGGGCCCCACGTCTAGCGGTTTCTCCAGTTGCAAAAGCCCCACGTTATGAAGATCTTGGTTCACCAGCCAATGAGGATGTATCAGAGCTTGGCGGATCGGTACTGAGTGCATTTCTTCTGAGACATTGTCCAGCCCAGCCTGCACCAGTGCCAAAGCCTCCGAATTCTTTCTGAAACAGGGATACAGCAACATAAAGCAGTTGAGCAGGGAGCATGCTTGCTTACTGCAGAGTTTCCACAGTCATGTCCCATATGGCAGAAACTGATCCCAGCACACATTTATGATGGTGGTGGTGGGTGGTTATTATTGCAACATTTTTCTGCCCTGTGACTCAAAAGGCCCCTCAAGGCAGCTTACACTAAAAGCAATCAAATAAAATGTTCTTCTTGCCTTTTGCTATTGCTCAACCCCGCTCAACCTTCAAACAAATGGATTAGTAAACACCCTACGAATGTTCATTGCTATTTCTTCCTGTAAACACTGCCCTGAAATCCCCACTGTCTGGGGAAGGCAATAAGCAGAAATATAAGGGTCAATGGGAATGTTTCCCAAAAACTCTTGATGCCCAGGACACAAGTTCTGTCTTGGATGAAAACTGGAGATGCACTGCATTGCACACTCAAAAAGATATATGTGTTTGCATGTTGCTGATATCTATGCAATAAGTATCTCTGCAGTTTCAGGGTAAACTACCGTATTTATCGGCGTATAAGACGCACCGGCGTATAAGACGCACCTTCCTTTTGGCCCTGGGTTTCAAGAAAAAAAGATTTCAAGCATTTTTGGGCCACTTGGCCACTTACCGCTTGACTGCTTAATTAGCTAATTTACATAAATTGCACAAAAATACCAGGATCTCTTTTAAAACACACAGCAATAAGACACATGAACAAAATGCACCAGAACATAAATCCCAAGTACAAAAAAACCCCAGACTCAACTATTTCCCCCCAACCCACCCATGCAGTTTCCAAAGTAAAAAACATTTACCCCAAGTACAAAAAACCCCAGACTCAACTCTTTTCCCCCCACCCCACCCCACCCCACCCATGCAGTTTCCAAAGTAAACATAAAAGTACAAAAAAAAAACCCAGACTCAACTCTTACCCCACCCCACCTATCACAGTTTCCAAAGCCTCCCCAACTAGGCCCAGTTCAGAAGCTTACCCAAGCTGCATTCCGAGGAGAGCTGGAAAGACCATGCCCTCTGCAGCTCAGCTGAACTGAACTGAGGAGCACAGCGCCCTCTGCTGGCTGCTGAGAAGCTCAACTAATGCACGTGCATAAATTAAACCCGACAAACAGCTGTAGATCGGATAGATTAGTTAGGGAAGAAAGCACAAGGAGCTCCGGAAAAACGCGGTAAGCCCGAAAATGCTTTAAAACGGGCGGGGGGGGAAGGGATTTTTTTAGTATTGGCGTATAAGACACACCCTACTATTTTGGGTCACAAATTTAGGCAAAAAAGTGCATCTTATATGCCAATAAATACGGGTAGTTAGTATTGCCTCTCAGAGTACCCCACCCTCTCCCTCAGAAATGGTAGTGTTTCCAGGATTTCCTCCTTGCATGGCAACTGTATAAGCTGCATCAAGGAATCTCTTGTGTATTCTTACTCCTTCAGGATGATGTTGCTGCTCGTACTTGTCATAAACAGCCGGGGAGGGGTCAAGGTTGCCTTGGGCTTTCCCACTCCAACTGGGACAGAGTGGTGAAGCATCCAAAGCAGTGGCTTAATTTTTCAGTCTCTCTCACTAAACGTAAACCACACAAATTTTGGGAATTACTTGCGTCTTGGATAGAAACTCACAGGGCCGACTTTAAGCCAATTGGACCAATTGCTCTCAGTTGGGTCCTGTGCTTAGGGGCCCCCTTGCTAGGGTAATCTGCTCTAGTCAAATATACACAACCACATTGCAACCTTTTATTTTAACAGTATCATGTGATTAAATTACAGGTGGGCCCCCATATCCACTGATTCACTATCCACGGTTTCAGTTATCCACGGATCGTGGGGAACCCCCCCCCCAGGCTTTTACTTTTTTCCCAGTAAGCTTAGTTTCTTCCTTAAAGAAACAGGAGAAGAAGCCTCTGGCTGCTTATTACAGGCAAGTAGAACGAGACTAAGTACTAGAGAGGCTCTGCAAGGTTAACAGAAACCTTGCAGAGCCATGGGCGTCGACAGGAGGAAGCGCGGGGGGAGGGCCGCAGGGGGCGTCATGCGCATAGGGGTGACGCGCGACCCCCCCACTTACAGTTAGGTGGCGGAGCTGGGCCTGCCCGCCCTCCCCTGTGTCCGTTTGGCTCCAAAATGAGCTGAAAACGGAGCGGGGAGGGTGCTCTACTCCTGCGCGTGACGTCACGCGTGGGGGCGGAGCCTATCCCTTAAAGGCGACACGCGTCCCCGCTCTGGGGTGTCGCGCATTGTAGCGACGCGACTGTGCAGAGCCTCTCTAGGACTTAGTCTCGTTCTACTTGCCTGCAATGGATGCTGCTTCTCTGTTTTAAGGATGAAACAAAGTTTGCTGAAAGAAAAATAAGAGCTGGGGGGGGCAAGCATGCCTGCCTGCAGGGGAGGCAGGGTGGGGGGGCCTCAGGAAACCATGGAGGGGGTGTTCGCTCTTATCCACGGTTTCAAGTATCCACGGAGGGGCCTGGAACATATCCCCAGCGGATATGGGGGCCCACCTGTACTGTGTTACATCTTTAAAATGTGCTTAGATCCATTTGGTCCATTAACTCACAGGCACTTTTTAAACGCACATTTTGATTGCTTTTCATTCTACCATAGAGATATAAAGTCTATAATAAATTTTATTTACTATTTTTTAAATTTATATTTCTAAGAAGATACAGATCTTGGCTATGAACCTGGGCCCCCACAAAAAATGTTTCCAATTAGGCCCCGCAGTTCCCAAGGCTGTTCCTGGAAACTCATATGCTGAAATGAATATTTGGTGGAGGGTATGCCCTTTTTGTTTTGTTTTGGCAGAATAGTAGTGGGATTCAGAATGCTTTTGCATGGTGTGATGAATGCCCTGTTCCCCATCCCCATTTTTCCTTCTTTTTGGACACTTCTAATCCCCCAAAAGCTTCTGTGCTGGTTCAGCAGCCTAAGAGCTGCTGGGACATCCTCCTGCAGCAGCAGCCTTTGTCCTTTGTTTGAAAAATGCCATTCACAAACAGCCATGTGCTGGGATGTGTGCTTGATCTTTTCCTATGTCTAGACTTGCTAAGCTTCCTACTAAGATTGGCATGCACCTACTGATTGGGCAACCAAATCTGTCTCTTTAGGTAAAGGGGTGGATGGAGTGGCCAGGTGGGTTCTACCCATTCAATCAGATAATCTAATGACATCATGAACCCTAGGTTTCTTGCCAGCTCTGGAGCTGCTGGCGTATATTCGTGATTGGGGGTGTAAGGTCGCACCAGGACAGGAAAGGGCTTGGGATATTGGCAGAGCTCGCCACCGATATCCCTGCCCGGTTTCTGTCTCTCACTGCACAGGGATCCTTGGGTATGCGTTTTGCCAGGTCTGCTGTTGGAACCAGCTGCTGTTTGTGGTAGTCACACTCACGCTCCAGTAAGTGCAAGGACCAAGATTTCTAGGATAGTGTAAGTAGCTAGCAATATGGACTGTGTTTCTAGCTAGATGCATTTAGGGAATGTTTGTTTTATTTGTTCTTCTTTTCACTGCAAGCCAACCTGCAAAACTGTGTACTTTGCTCTTGAGGAGCTTCCCAGCTTCATCTGCTGGGCATTTTTACTGCATCTAACAGCACAATCCTAGGCATGTCTACTCAGAATTAAGTCCCATTGAGTTCAATGGGACTTACTCCCAGGTAAGTGTGTATAGGATTATAGCATAACTTGATTAAGCTTTTTCTTTGTTTCCATCCAGCTGACTTTAGGCCTTTTCCATTAGCCTGCTTATTGTACTTTTCTCTACCCTACTTCTCCCATTTGGTTTAATTCCTTTTTCTTTTGAGTTTTTAATAAACTGGGTATATTTGGATCATTTGCCTGCCTAAGTCTCTTTGCAGTTGCATGGGTATTCAGTGAGTTGTCACATCTGATCGCTCATGGACACTGCTACAATTTGATTTTAAATAAGAATCGATGGGGCTCTGTGCTCTCCTGAGAGGGGTGGCTTTTCCCAGATGCCGCCTCCCCTATTGACCCAGTAAAAAGGGAAAACAGGAAGGGGTGCATGAGTGCTAACCATTAGGTACTACTCTCCTCAATCAGCCTGAGGCCTCCAGTCTCCTTCCCTGACACACCAAAATGGTGTATAGGGTGCAAACGTGCTGATAAGTTGTAAGACAAATTCCCACTCTTTCCACCGGCCACACACACATATTTTGGTTTATGTGCCATTTGCTGTGCTCCTCAGTCATGAGGGCTAGAAACATAATACAGAACACATAAAACAGAACTCAAACACCTGTACGTGTATGTCCAACTGCTTCTGCACGTGCACAGGAGCATCTGCAATTTTCCTTTTCAAAAGCAGTTCCTCATGTTTCATTAGATGTTACTTTGTAAAGTCGGTAGTCCTCCTTACTTGTGGAAGCAGCTTTTCAGGGAGTGAGGGTAGGCTCAGAAGTTTGCCTGGCAGAAGGTTCCCACATAAACCTTTGAATCCCAGCTGTATTTTTTGAAAAACCAAAATGAAAACTAAAGTACAGGTGGGCCCCCATATCCACTGTTTGGCTATCCACGGTTTCAGTTATCCACGGATCGTGGGGACTCCCCCAGGCGTTTACTTTTTTCCCCAGTAAGCTTAGTTTCTTCCTTAAAGAAACAGGAGAAGAAGCCTCTGGCTGCTTATTACAGGCAAGTAGAACGAGACTAAGTACTAGAGAGGCTCTGCAAGGTTAACAGAAACCTTGCAGAGCCATGGGCGTCGACAGGAGGAAGCGCGGGGGGAGGGCCGCCGGGGGGCGTCATGCGCATAGGGGTGACGCGCGACCCCCCCACTTACAGTTAGGTGGCGGAGCTGGGCCTGCCCGCCCTTCCCTGTGTCCGTTTGGCTCCAAAATGAGCTGAAAACGGAGCGGGGAGGGTGCTCTACTCCTGCGCGTGACGTCACGCGTGGGGGCAGAGCCTATCCCTTAAAGGCGACGCACGCCCCCGCTCTGGGGTGTCGCGCGTTGTAGCGACGCGACTGTGCAGAGCCTCTCTAGGACTTAGTCTCGTTCTACTTGCCTGCAATGGAGGCTGCTTCTCTGTTTTAAGGATGAAACAAAGTTTGCTGAAAGAAAAATAAGAGCGGGGGGGGGGAAGCATGCCTGCCTGCAGGGGAGGCAGGGTGGGGGGGCCCTCAGGAAACCATGGAGGGGGTGTTCGCTCTTATCCACGGTTTCAAGTATCCACGGAGGGGCCTGGAACATATCCCCAGCGGATATGGGGGCCCACCTGTACTCAGGTTTCTGAAACCATGCCTGTTTGAAGCTAGAAAGCAGATTCTGAGTAAACACCATCCTACTTTCAGTGGACCAAGTGCTATTGGGAGGGACTGAAGCAAAACGCCCACCCTGGACACCCTGTTAGGAGTTGAAGAACAGGGGCACTCACATAAGGTTGGCACAATTGGCTGTGGTCAAAATCCACCCGGGGTTGAGAATGGAGCCAGCACAGATATGTTGGGTGGACAGCCTGAGGGAGACAATCCAGGGAAACTCGCCCACCTCAGCCTCCGAGCAGTTTGGGCATTTGGGCACAAAAACAGGCCGCAGACCACACCCTGAAGAGAAAGACTAAAATATTAGAATGGTATTTGCCTGCTTTCAAGCCTCAGATTCTCTGACATAAGTTTGAAGTGAGATTATCTCATAGGCTATTCCCCTTCAGAGTAGTGGCAAGGGAGCAGGGGCGGGGGAGAAAAAAATGGTAACATGCATATAGTTCCTCAGATCTCCCCAAATTGGAGGAGAGAAAGGACTGCAGAGGTTATCAGCTACATCACCACTTCTGTACTCACCAACTCTGTGATCCATCAGAATTGCTATCTTGTTAAGTTGGTAGGTACGGGAGCTGCTGTTCCATGCCAGTCCCATCTCACACTGTTCCACTGTCACCTGCACAGGGGATTCCAAACTAGACGTTCTGGGGGTGGCTGTAGTGAGTGGAGCAAGTAACATTACAGAAAGATCAGGAAATGGGGCTATGTCGCGTTTGCTCTTATGGTAGTGTGACCCAACTGCAATGAAAGTAACAGATTTGCCTTGATTGACATCAGTTGAGGGTGATGGGGATGTTTTTGGAGGCACCATTGTGGAGTCTGGAGATGCCAAAGGCTCTGAATGGCTTGTAGTAGCAGGTATTATTACTACATGTGGTGATGGTCGGGTAGTTGGTGCAGTTGGGGGTGAAGTGGTTGTGTGTGCTACAGAAGTTGGGGGTGAGGTTGTGTGTGTTACAGAAGTTGGGGGTGAGGTTGTGTGTGTTACAGAAATCCCTTGTAGGGATTTAGGTGTGGAGGATACTACAGATGGTGCTTGGCTGGCTGTTGAAGCATAAATTATTACATGCACGGGTTTTGTGGTTTGAGGCAGGTGCTGTTTTGTTGTGGACGTTACATGTACTGATTGATGGGTTGTTGGGAATGCCACAAAGATTATTTGATTGCCATGTGGGGAAGTCTGACTTTTTTTTGAGGGATTTACAAGTGTGGAGTGACCTTCAGATATAGGTGGTTTTCTGGCTTCCGTTGTTGTGTATTCTGTGGTCTCGGTTATTACTAATGGTGGTGACTGGGTTTTTACAGACACGCTCGATGGCTGTTCTGTATCTGGAAGTATTACAGGTACATGTAGGGATTTGAGGGGTGACTGGATAGTAGCTGCATGTTCTGTTAAAGGCGTTTGCTTCGATGTTCGGAATGATTCTCCTTCTGGGAATGTTGCAGGCTGTCTAGCTGTTGAAGATACTCCTTTTGTTCGTGGAAAAGACGATTTACCACTAGCAGTCTTGGCAAGGCGTCGGAAAGGATTCACCACTGCTCCTTCTTTCCACAGCCAATGCAGATGGGGTACAACCTGGGTAGCCAAGACAGGAGCTGTGCAGTTCTGCAAGCTCTGGCTCACAATGCCCACCAACTCCCAGTGCTCTCTGGCTGGATCACGACAGATCACAGGGCTGCCAACAGGCACCTGCAACAGGAGAGGGCACAAAAATGAAGTATGGGATGAAACAACAGAGAACAGAACTCAACACAGCGTTGATGCTAAAACAGTTCGAAATGTTGCCTCTTGGGAAGCATATAAAGAGCTCAATAAGGAGGCGAGGGTATTCTGCTATAGTTGGCATGGAGAAACTCAGCACTAGGTACTATAGTAGTAGATGTGTAAGCCAGTGCTTTTTGACGGAAACGCTTGTGCCTGTCTTTCTTCAGATGATGTTACATTAGGAGCTGGGCTTATTTCTTTGGGAAAAGCCATTTTTCCCAAACAATAGCAAAAGGGACACTCCAGCAGGGGAGCTGCTGATATAACAATCCACAGAGGCGGTGGGAGACTCTCCCACGCTGTGAACTTTCACACTGGTAGCAGATTCTTTAGAGGAGACTTGCCTTTGAAAGGAGGACCCCCATTTTAATCTTGGCTGTTGGCTGGGGAAACAGAAGCAGGGCTGGTTACACACCAAGAGGAACCCCACTTGCTGCTTGAAATAGTCGTGGCTAGCATCTTAATGCCACAGCAAGCATAAAGTGGGGTTTTCCCATGAGAGTTGCAGGGAGTTCACGGCTCTGAGGATTAGAAGGAATATCGGAGTAGAGATGATGAAAGGACTGTGGTGTCTTGAAGAGGAAAGAGTCAGTACTTTTTCTGTCAACAGCTCTGACCCTGAAGCCATTCATACTGATTACCGTGCAGTCTCTGTGCTTAGACATCTTTCTCGCAACACACAAGTTCCATTGTTCTGTTGTGTCAGGCCAGCGCGTGGCACATTCTGATGTCACCAAAATGTGCACCATGATCCTATTCATCAGCCAACTCTTGGATCCTGTGGAAAAGGAACGAGGACCCTCAGTTGCAAAGCTTTGTTAGCCTAAGTTAGTGGTTCCCAAACTGGGAGATGCAGCTCCCAGGGGAGCTGCAGAAACCAGCCAGGGGAGCCATGGAATATCACAAATCCTTTCAGAAAACAGTGCAATGCCAATTGGCAGGCATCAACATAATGTAATGGGGAGCCAGTGGTCAAGGGAGCCTCAGGTCGAAAAAGTTTGGAAAAATCCAAATTCTCAGTCTTCCATCTAGATTTTCAGCTTTCATCAGGCACTGACTATATGATTCAGGCATAAGATCTATAAACAATTTATTTTTTAAAAAATAGACAGTTCTGCAATCAGTTGATGGCGATGAATCAGGATGTTGGTTGAACTGTGTGCCAAATACCAGTTTCTCTTAAATGTTCAAGAGTCCAGAAAACATCCAACCATACCAAGTCAGCCATGTTTTGATAGCTATTGACTTGTGCATACTGATGGCCTCTACCCTAACCCAGAGTCACTTTTACTGATAGTGTAATCCCTACAATCCTGTTAGAGCATCTGTGAAGAGTTTGGTGTGTGGTTTGTATAGCTTTAATATGCTCTCAATGAAAGGAACGCAGTTGTGTGCAATCACTGAGGAGAGGTGTAACATTCCTCAAAATTGGCTTGCCATCTAATCATGGGATGATCATTACCTTTTGTTATTGGCAACACCTGTATGCTTTTGCAGGATTTTGCATGTGACTCATTGGCTGCATCAGCTATCCTTTTTTCTTCTTCTCTAACTTTAGGAAGGGTATAAAAAGGGGCCAGGTAAGGTGCTATTTTGTCTTCTCCTTCCTGACTGTTTGCTGTTCATGTGAGACCTGGGAGTTGCTGTGAATCAGCTATCTCATGGATAAGAGGAGCCTCAGTTCTGTAGTAAAGTTGGCGAATAAATGGTTGAGCCTTGGAGTCAACTATCAGCCCAATCCTGTTTAACTCTTGCACCGGTGTAACAGTAGATCCACCGGTGTAAGTGCACTTATGCCACTGTAACTTGCTGCACGCCAACGGACGCAGGACGGATACTGGCGTAACCCTCCTCGAATGCCGCGCATGCGCAGTTAGGATGTGGGACGGATGCTGTTGCAGCTCTGCCGGCACAGGGGGCATTCCGGGAACATTTGGACGCCCCTGGAATGCCCCCTGTGCCCGTGGAGTTGCGCTGGCATCCATCCTGCGCATGCACGGCGTCCGAGGGGGGTTATGCTGGTGTCCGTCCTGTGTCCGTTGGCATACGGCAACTTATACCGGCATAAGTGCACTTACATCAGTGGATCTACTGTTACACCGGTGCAAGAGTTACATAGGATTGGGCTGTATGTGAGGTAAGTAGTATTAAGGAGTTATGTTCAGCTAGAATTTGTTGTTTATCATTGTGTGTTATTCCTGGATGTCTTTTTGGTTTTATTTTGTCTGAGGGTGATTGCCCTCCTTATGGGACATTTTGTCTTGAATATTCTTTTTTTAATAAAAATTGGTGCTATGTATATTTTCTTGGGGGAGAACTGAACTTTTATATGCTTGGCTGAGCCAAATTAAGTGCCTGGACCAGTTTGGCCATTGTTGGTAGAAAAGGGAGGGGAAGATAAGGAGCTCAGAGGTGTCCCAGATGGAGTTGCTGATTTATTAACTATGTGGGACTTATTTACAACATCCCCAAACTCACCACTCTGGCCTCGTTCAAAAATGTTACATTGCACCAGTATGTCAGGAGATTCTTGACGGTGAGGAACACAAACCGGCCACATGTCTTGCCTTCTCAAATCAATTGGCTGGGCAAGCAGAACGAGTGCCAGGTCATTGTTGGGCACTGCATCCCAGGAACTGAAGCCCCGATGTACCACAAACTGGGTTACTGTGATGGTAGAGTGACGCCCATGAGCTCCAGTCAGCTCCACATGGCTTGGCTTCCTGTAAGTGAAAGATTGGCAGCTCATTTTTAACCCAATCAAGACAGTCAGCTGCTTTGACCTGAACTGGGCTTTTTATTTATCACAGTTGCTAAAAAGCATCAGCATCAGATTCCATTGCAGAGTCAACTACTCTAAAATATGAGCTTATACTCCATCAGCAGACAAAAAGTTTCAGTCTTTCATATTACTCACATCAGTAGGAAGCAGTTGGCTGCTGTCAAGACCCACCAGTTGCTCAAGATAATTCCTTGACATCTCTTGCCGTTACCAAGTATGTTCACTAGCCATGGTGCTACCAGGTTGTCATTCTGTTCTGTGGTCTGTATGTGGACTTGTTCTGTCCAATCGGATGAAAGGAGTGGAACACCGCAGACTGTGGGGGAAGAGAAGGAATACTGTAGGACTCTCCATCCCAAGCATCCCATCTGTGGTACAATGAAAAACATGCTCCAATGCTGGAGGAGTTTGGGCATTCAGCTAACAAGAATCATGATTGATGAAGGGCCCTTCAGTGTCGCTCCAGGGCTGTTTTTGAGTGAGCAGAAACCTCTGTCTACCCTCATCCCCCACCCCCAATCTACAGATACATCAAAGCAAGATGGTAGTGCAAGCCAACTCCAAAAGTTAAAAATAATAATAATGGAGGTTTGATTTTAATAGTTTATTGCTATGGACTAGTCTCCCACATACCCCGTCCTCCCATCCAGTTATGTCACTTCATCCCAAAGAACATTAAACTGCACAGGTCTCACTACTAGCCCTCCCTTTTCCACAAAACTGGGAAACACAACACAAGTATCCTGACTCCTGGCCATTGCTGCTTACAGCTGGAGGAGGAAGACAGAAGCAGTTGAAAGGAGGTGCAGAGGCTAAGAAGAAGCTTCATCCTTCCTCTCTGTGACAGGGAAGCTGAGGAGTCATAAAGGGGCATCATTCATAGGGAAGGTGAGATGCAACAGGATTAGTCATAGGCCCAACTGGGACAAGGAATCAAGAGACCGCTCCTGAGAAGTCTGCGATGGAATCTTTGAGCTCACAAAAGACTTGTCAATGACCTCAGTTCCATAGAGCTCTGACAATTAGCTTGAAATTGTAACATGCAAAAACTCCAGACTACTTTCATTCGGGCTCATTGGTCGCTCTTCTGGTGATCCCCAGTAGTTCTCCTATGCTGCAGCTGCTTGCATGCAATTCTATTTCAAAGATACTTGTAGTATTCACAGCAAGCCACTCCAACATTATCCCCCATCCTGGGCACTATATACGGTATACAGAAATGTGTTGTTGGTGAATATGGAATAAAGTTTATTAATTTTTAGATGATTTTTTTTACTAGTTTTTGTGAATTGTTTTTATTGTTTTAAATGTGACTATTTTGTATTGTATTGTATTCCTTTCCCATGTTGTAAGCCACCTTGGGTCCCTTCGGGGAGAAAGGCGGGGTAAAAATACTGTAAATAATAAAATAATAAAGTAGAATCATAGCGCAGGTTTGACTAACATTGCAACATTCTGACATTAGGAATGCTAATTACTATGTTTTATAGGGCTGTAATGCTCTGAAATAAGGGAGTTATTTAAAATAAGGGGCTTCTGGCAACCTACTAATGTACAAATATGATATTAGTTTATTAAATTGATAATGTGTTCACTGATGGAACTTCTCAACTTCTGACACCAGTGTTTGTTGTCTAGATTTGTTCAGTGCGTGTGGCATCACAGTGGTAGTGGCATCACCTATGCTTCCCAAGGAGGTTAGCCAGGCCACAGTGACAGCATTAATTATTATTATTATTATAGTGCGATCAGTGCACATGGCACTTGAGAAAGAAAAGACAGGTCCCTGCCCCGAGGGACTTACAATCTAGAATAGATAATGACACAAGGGAGACAACAGAGGGTGGGGAACGGAGGCAGGGATAATGTATTTATTTGATTAATTAATGAAATTATACCCTGCCTTCACATTTGCGGGTGCCTATTTGTGGGTAGACACAGAGGAAGCATGTGCGATGGTTTCTGCTGAATGTACTGAAGCTTACTTACGGTTGGGAATGTGGACTAAGGTGTGGTGCCAAAGGCTTCAAGCAAAAGGTGAATGGCAAGAAGGGATTGGAAGGGAGTGAGTGAGGAAGCATGCTGCAGGCAGGCTCAGGCAAAAAAGGTAGTAAGGCAGAGTAATTTGAGAGAGCAGGAAGCCTTTGAATGGTTAAGGGTGGAGACTTACAGCCCAGTCCTAAGGGTTCTTTGCTTTTGCCCTTTTGCTGCTAATACCACAATTGCTCCTCCTGTAGAGGGTGGGGTGATGTGGCATCCTTGTGTGATGTTCTTGGGGCATTTCCCCATGGTTGTTGTTGGTGTCTGTTGCTGTGTTGCTCATTCCTAATTGTTGGTGGGTTCCCCCCCCCCTCCCCAGCAGTGGCCACTTACTGGCCCTGTGCCTGCTCAGTTCACCCAAGCAGCACTTCTCTGGCTGCTGGCATTGAGGCTGAGTGGATGTGGCTCCTTGGATGTCACAGAAATGATGTACCAATGCTGCATCAACATCAGGCTATGATGATGGGCCATGTTGGGGTTTCCATGAATGTTTTTGACAGTACTGGGAAGGGCTGTGCGTGCCAGCATTACTGGGAGGGCTATATGTTGGTGTGGCGTTGCCTGGACGGGCTTAGGGTAGGATGGATGTCGCATGGTATCAGTATGTCTGAATAGGATCGGGCCATTAGAAAATCAGCAAAGACCATATCTTGTGCCAGGATCTTCAGCCTTACGATGTAAATTGCTTTGGGGGTCCCCCATAGGGCAAAAAAAGAAGATATTAATTAAAATAAAGGTTGAAATGCAGGCAACAGATAAAACCCACATTTTATCAGTTATGTGGATTTAAACTTTTAAAAAATTACAGTTTAAAAATTACATTTTTAGTACATAGTTTAGCCTTTTGCTTGTTGTGCCTAATAACGTTTCATTACAATTGTTTAGGGTTGCCAATGCTTTAACAGGCCATTGCAAGATGTGCAGATATTACCAAGTGATGTTTATATTGTGAAAAGCTTCACTTGCTAATTTCTGTACATCAACCTGAGGTTCAAAGGCACAAGAGCTGACCAGGGTATAAACTATAAATAAAAAGAATTAGAAAAATACATACATAATTGACTCTCCATTTCCCACCTATGGGCTTTATCTTCTGCTTGCCTTGGTTCTTCTACGCTTCAGCTTCCTGGATGCCTCCTTAGTGGTACAAATACCACTACTGGTACTTCATGGTATGGCAGCTGGTACCTGGCCTCACTGCCACAGAGACTTCATGACACTGCTCTGCCTTGCCTAACCTTGCCAAAGTGGAGATGGCTGGAGTGATGGTTCAAAAGAGGCACAGGCAGAAGGATGGAAGGTGCAACATTTAAGAAAGATTGAGAGTCGGTACAGTGGCAAGTGAAGAAACCTGACCCATACTGCAGGATGGAACAAGTATGGGTCATGCATGCCACACAACATTATGTACAGTACACAGCAGCTGTCTCTGGTAGCAGTGGTACTTGCAAACGTAGTTTTTTTAAAAAAAAAACCTTGTTCTAGTCCCCCGTTTCAATAAGACGTTGCTTCTTTTGCAGACCCAGCATCACTAATTTACAGGATTATAGCCAGAATTTTTGTTCACTCAGATGCAAACATTAAGTTGCAGCAGAGGGGGGAAATGGGGTTATTGTATTGAGCTTTCTCTACCATGTGGTAACTTTTGAATTTTCAACATCTGATGATAGCTGTGTTTCACATAAAACCTTCAGCACATGAAAAAAGTGTGATAAAGTAATCGTGTGCAGGCTTTACTACATAAAAAAAAAATCAAGTCAGAGTGAATTGTGTGACCAAACTTGTCACAGTATTACATTTTCAGTCACCTGAAACATTCCACGTACCTACGAGATGTGAGTTAGCCGTAGGGTGTGTGTGTACACATAGTATTATCAGTTTATTTTAGTTATTAATCCACGCCATTCCAAGGACTAGAGGCGAGTTACAGGAACGCCTGAAGAAAAGGCACCAAACGGCTGAGTGTTTAGCTTTTCCCAGCGGTGCAAATTACAGCACTAGTTTTCTGACCCAAATGTTTGAGCCAAATAAAGAAAACACGCGCAAGACGTTTTCCGTCATCCATCCAGTTATTATTGGGTTACCATCTTGCCCCTTCCAAGATGGCGTCACGGCTAGGAAACGGTTCCTTACTCCTGCCCTACCTCGCCACACCCAAGATGGCAGCATGCGGACCGGTAGATCGTTTCTCACACTTTTCGCCCCTCCTGCATAGGTCAAGAGAAGAGCCTGTTTAGACAGAGCCGACCGAAAACGTTGGGCTGACGGCTGCTGGTGGGAACAGAACGGTAGATGGACCTTGATCTGATCTAGCAAGGCAGTACAGTACTTCTCTTAATGCAGAGAGAAAGCCTGGTAAAATAATCAAAGCAAGTTCCATATATTACTACTACTTCCTAAACCAGCAGCTTCAGAGATGGCTCCTTCGAAGTTGGATCTGTGCTTTTTAATCTTCGAACAGCAACTAACCACTTACAGAGGCGGTGGCGGTGAGACAGACATGGGGAAAAACGAAGGGCTGTCATTCAAATTCCAATATTCTTGGAATTCCATCAACAAAATAATTGCGTTCCTAAGCTGCTTAAGTCTCACAAGTTTCCCCTTCCAACTCTGTCTGCTTCCACTCTCATTGCGCTGCAGCCGTTGAACACAACAAGAGCAAGTTGAACACTGGAGCAGACTGTGAGAAATTATTTTGAGGGTGCACTTCTTCAGAGACTTTTCAAAGGCAAGAGAGAGGACACGGGGGCTGTTGCGAGGAGGAAATCACTGCTGGCTTCATATTACTTTAATAGCAGGCTTCTCTCCCCCCCCCCCCCCAAGTACTGTGGGAATGGTAATGAAAATCTCAACAGCAAATCCCTGTTTGTCAGCATAGCAGAGAAAATGCGAGAGGTGGTTTCCCACATGCAGTAGGTATCCCTGTGTACCAGAAGCAAGCTGCCACAAGGTGAACCTAATGTACTTCAATCTTATGGTAATACTGACCAGTGGGGATACTGCTGGGTCTCTGCCCCTTCTCAAGCTGCCCATGTGTTTTGATCCTACAGACATAGCTTTGCTTCTTGCTCAGTTTCCTCTTCCCTCCCTGTCCTTTTGCATCGTCTGCAGGCAGATTCTGTATCATTTTTTAATCAGAGCACCATGAACATTTTAGGTACATAATAGCAGCACCCCTACCTGTAACTTCTTCTCTTGGGAGAGAAGAGCCTGGAACTTGGAGCGCACTGCTACAACCAGCCTGCAAATGAACCCATCCCCAAATTATATTGCACCTTTGTGTGAATTTTCACTGTAAAGTGCTTTGAAAGCAATCTCAGCTGAAAAGCAGAGTGCAAGCAGAGTAAACAAAATAGCCTGTGTGTGATGGACTTTTGAGGATACATATGAGACACCTGAAAATATGCAGCAAACTCAAAGGGTTGTGCTAAACCAGCTATAGATAATGCTCTTGGTCTCTCCACTTGTATCCTTAAAAGGTTGGCAATAGCTCAGAGGTGAAGGATTAAATGGCAGCCATAGCACTGCAAAAGTTTCCATAGAAGTTAGCTGTAGGCAACTGCTTGCACAGGGACAAATGACCCAAGGCTGGTAAAGGCCCCTAAGGGTACATCTACATCAACTAAATTTCACATGATTTCTCACTGCAAATAGCACCACTAACTAGTGTGTTCCATACCTCATCCTGTGTCTAACCACGTCTTGTTCCAATTACTCTTTTTTTGAGACAGAATGCATTACAGTCAGAGAAGCCCAGTTGTTAGCTGAACTGAGCAGGATGTGTGCATCCCATCACATTTGTATCCCACCCTTCCGTGAAGCACCACAGGGTTGCATGTATGAGGTTCTCTCATTTCAGCCATCTATCTCCAGGCTGGAAGGTTGCACTTAAAGCTACATGGCTGAGGGGGGATTTGAGTTTAGTTTTTACATACCAAATATACCCACATGCAGTAATCCAGATACCAGGCCTGTCCCCACTGCAAGCTTGAGATCTCACACAGCTTCTAACCTAACAAGCCCAACTGCTTTACTGTCTCCCAAGCAACAAAGTGCATTTATATAGCACTTTGGTGACTCTTCAGAGTAACTTCATACAGTTGCTCTGAAAACCTTACAGTGGTTCTGAAAGATAGGGCCAGCATTATATTGTTGGTGAGGAACTGAAGTGGGGAGAAGAGTACCATAGTTTACATGAGATCACCTAGTGAATTTATGGCTGAGATTGATACAGGAACTTGCATGTTTAACCATTACACCACATCGGCTCTCAGACTCCCTCATTTTTTTTTTAAGTTCCCACTCACGTAATACAGTACTGTACATAGCTATACAAAGCAAACATGTTAACAGTAGGGCAACAAATGCAGTAGAGCAGAGTGATTTGGATGTGCTCATCACAGCTATAGGACAGAAATATTTTCTTCCAAATATTACAGGCTGGAAATTGGTTGAAAGGAAGGGGAGGGGGGAAAAGAGGCAAAAGAATAAAATGGACACTGGAGAAACATATACAGTGAAGCCACTATAGGCACTTGTAGGTCAATGCTTAATATGGGACCGTTTAGAATACTTGTATTTTCCCACCCAATGAGAGTACAGATAAAAAGACTAGGAAGACAAGCAATATGAATGCCAAAATGGTAGGAAGGCTCAGAGTTTGGACTCTTAAGACTTTATTTAGCACACAATGAAATGTGGTAGTGTTTTAGAAAGACACCTTTGTCCCTCTTTCCCAGTACTGAGGCTAGAGGACTATGCAGGCTTGTCCTTATGGAGACGCAGTTACCTGAAGACAGAATTGTTCTTAAGAACAACAATTCTAACACAACAGCCAAGAGGGTGAGGTGGGAAGTTTAAAGTTTAATTTTAAACCCCAGTTTAAATGTCACTTCAGCCACGAACTCACGAGGTGCCCTTTGACAAGTTACACAGCAGTCCAAGATCTGTTGGCCACACGTGGACTATTTTACCCAGTCACCTCACAAAGATCACTAGGATCACTGAAGAGTGCTTTGGCCTCCCCCCCAGTGTTTTGATGGGCCGAACAAAAAAAGCCATTGGGTCTTGCCTTACTGCTCTCCCCTGGTGCCTCACTGCAGCTCATCAATCAGCACTCCCATCAATCAGTTCTCCCTACTAAGAGTGCACCGAGCAGGGAAGCAGAGTCTTGCTGTTCCCATTGCTGTCTTTAGAAAGGCTCACCGACAGAAGCCTGAGAAAGCCCCGGATGACTTGGTGTTGGGATATCTAAAAGGACCATCTGCTCCTAATAGGGACAGGGATGCTCATGGTGATTTGCTTCAGAGGCCCTGTTCTGGGTGCCAGTACCATTAGATTCAGAGCTGGTAAACAAAGACAGAGCCTTCTTTAGGACAGCACCCCAAACTGTGGACTGTTCACCTCAGGGATACTTGCCTGGTGTATGTTTTTTAGTACCAGGTGGAAACAGGTGTATCCGTCGTTCCTTTTAATGGATCCCCCCCCCCCCATTTTTTCACTGTTCTATTTTTGGACTAAATGATTAAGTTTTAAACATTGTTAGTCTCTTGATAAAGAACTTGATAGTACTCAAATTGCAAGGGCAGTTTTGTTGCCTGTTCGCTGCCATGAACTGCCACAATTATACCTATTATCCTGTGAAGAAATCTTGACGTTCAAGGTGCTGGAAGCAATTCTTATCACCTGCATTCCTAAAATATAATATGAAGGCTGGATGGGTCAAAGGTATGCAGTCACACCTGCTCATACAGTGGGGTGTTACACAGCATAGCCCAGCTTCTACCACTATAGATTCAACTACATATATTAAATGCCCCTTTCTACTCCCTTCTTAACATTCTAAAACTGTGGAATAGTAAAGCAGGCTCTGTCAGTGACTAACTGATCTATTTCCATGGCATGGTGGCGAGGCAGACAGGAGGGTTTCCAGCTGGCATTAGCTGAGCTACACAGCAGAAGTGAACAGAAGGTAGATGGTGGCCCACTGATCATTCTCTCTCAATCCGATTTGTAAGATTACTTTGTAGAAGTAGTGGGGTAAACAGGCATGACATATTATGACCCATACTGAATCACTACTACCCAGGCCTAATGGGACTGCCCCTTAAATATAGTTCAGCTAATTGCTACCTCCTCCTTATAGATTTCTGTAGGCTCAGTGAAATCTTCAGCCTAAGCACAACATTCACAAGATGACCTACCTGACAGCAGCCACCTTTGGATTTACCATGTGGAGTTTTCTATAGCAGGACTCCAAGTGGAGCCAGACCCATAAGTGGGTTGTAACTTGACCTCCAGTGGGCTGTGGCAGCATTGCTGTTGCCATTTTGTTTTGAGGCTCAGACCTAAGGTTCGTACAGTAGCCAAGGCTAGCGGTCCTAGATTAGGTAGATTTCACTGGAGCCCTTGCTTAAGGTTTACAAGCACCTCGATCTTTAGTGGGCCCCCTCAGTCTTCCACCCATCTGACTACTGTTTTCTACTGCAGCACTCCCTTTGCTCTCTGCCTTGCTTAATTTTTCTCTCCACTTTTTAGGATGAGGACACACTGTCTTCATTGCACTCTTTGCTTTAGTGTCCTTTCTGCTGGCCTGGAAGTAAAGAATGTGCAGGACACCACACTAACAGCATGCTCTGACTGGTTGTCACTGAGTCGGAAAAGAATTGCAGCCATTCACTTGCCACTCAGCTTTTGAAGTGGGTCCCATGTTACAGCTTGAGGTTTATACTGTGGGGTCCCAGCTCCTGACAAGTTGAAGATCACTGCCCTAGAGAAGCCCACTCTTGCTCTCTTACCATCACATCATCTGTTTCAAACTCTGCAGGTAAAAAAAACCCTACCCACAGTGGCAGGTAGTGGCAGGCATTCAAGAGACTATGTATTTGGGGGGCTATATACTCAGCATAAATTTGTCCCCATCTAGTGGCCAAATCCCTACAAAAAGTAAGATGAACTAACTGGCAGGTTCAAAACTCTGAGATAAGACTCCACTCAGAGAGGGCACACTGCCACCAAGCCCTCCAACCACTGGGTAATACACTTTGGCTCCATCTGCCACAAAACCCCCCTCAAGTTAAATAATCAGAAATTATGTTGCCTTGATTAAAGTTAAGTAAAGGTATCCCTTAGCATTAAGTCCAGTTGTGTCCAACTCCAGGGCGCGGTGCTCATCCTTGTTACGAAGCCGAAGAGCCAGAGCTGTCCGAAGACGCTTCCGTGGTCATGTGGCCGGCGTGACTCTCCTTGCCGTAGTGCGAAGCTTGCAGCTGGAACATGGAACGCTCTTTACCTTCCCGCAAGTGGTACCTATTTATCTACTCGCATTAACATGCTTTCTAACTGCTAGGTTGGCAGGAGCTGGGCCAAGCGGCGAGAGCTCACCCTGTCGTGTGGATTTGAACTGTTGACCTTTCAATCGACCTCACATGGTTCAGTGGTTTAACCCACTGCGCCACCTCACGGCCCATTGATTAAAGTTAGCAAGACTTTTTGGCAAGAACTGGGGTAGCAGATGAAATTAAATGGAACAGGATATCCAAGGGCAGGGACATCCCTAAAAGGGTGTGGGGCCTGGGGCAACTCAAACCAGTGCAGGGGCCCCCTATTATGGCCATATAATATAAAGGCCTAGTATGGCCATTTTATAAAATACCAGTTAAATTGCTCTAAATTAAATTCAAGTCACTCCCCAAAAGGGGATCTCTCTCTTTTTTTAAAGTATATATCAAATATGTATTGCCTTTATGAAGAGGCAGATAGCAAGCATCTCAAGGACAGAAAGTAAGATAGGAAAACATGAGAACAAAACATCAACTAAGGAAGCAAAGTGGAAAAAACTGAGGGAGGAAGCTTGCGATATGGGAAGTCTCCTGAGGCTCCCATATCTTATGATGTACAGTATACAAAATACTATTTTAAAGCAGCAATTTTCATAAATCTCTCTGCAATAGCCAGGAAGTTAAAACTTTGCATCTCTCCCCCCCCCCCCCCCCCCACAACTTTGTGCTTGGCCTCTTAGCAGATATTTCTCTCATTCAGTAAATAGAAGATCAGAGGAGGTTGCATGCAACAGCACTTCAGTCTATAGGAGTCCTTGATGCATACTGATATGTATAGGGCATAAGAAGTGGCCGATGAGATCATTTTTAACATGGGCCAAACACCATCTGCTGCTTCCCTTTGAGGCAAGGCAATCCTATATACTTACCTGGGAGTAAGTCCCATTGAAATAAAAGCTGTTCCCTGCCCCCAAATCTAAAGGATGAGAGTTGTCTTTTTCTTCCAATCCTAAATATATAACCTTCCCCTGCAAAAAAGATTCTGAAAGTGACCACCACACATTTAAAGTCCCTTTTTTTTTTAATTCTGCCCCCCCCCAAACACAAGTTCTTTTCCAGAGACATTCCCAAAGCTAAGCCACATCTCCTCTCCCCATCCCTTCTAGCTAAAATGAACACACAGGCACAATACATTCTTATCAAGAGTGCGCTTTTATTTTTTTTTATTTTTTTTCCTTTTTTGGAATTTTTTTAAACTTTAGGTTCCCTTCCAGCAGCAAATGGGTGCCAAGGGAAGAGACCAACGAAAGAATCCAAACGCTCCCTCCCACCGCTTCATCAACACATTCCAAGCACAAATTAAGAAATGCAAACTAAACCAAAAAATATATATATATTTATATATATAATTTGTCTCTCTCCCCCTGGGTTGCACCCCAGCCCCGCCTCCGAAGATGGCTGATTGGCTGGGGGTGTGGCTCTCTTCAGTAAGGGGGCAGCAGGGCACGCACACACACACACAGGTGGCTGGAAAAGGGGGAGGAGCATCGCTCAGTTCCACTCCCTCCCGTTGCTCCCCAAGTCTGACAGTAGAAAAATATGGCAGCTGGAGCCACCCTTACGCCAGGCCAAACCCCTCTGAGCACTCCTGGATGGCCAGTAGCAGCATGTGACGCAACTTCTCATAGCTCTCGTAGGCAGGGAGGTCCAGCTGGTTGAAACTGGAGAAGAAAAGCATAAATATGAGGGGGTGGGTAGGATGAATGACCATCCAGCTATGTATGTATTGGGTAGTCCTTTCTGAATACAGCTTACTTCTCTTTAGGATGCATGACTAAGGACAGGTCAGATGTCATTCCCCAATTCTGCAAACTATCCAGAAATAGTCGTCATTCCTGCTTTACTGGCAATCTATAAGTCCCTTACCATTGATTCTTGGCAGGGCTAAATTTGAACCATGGCTCTGCCCCAGAACCTGTTTTGAATGTCAAGACTCAGTGGTGTGGGAACTGTACTCAGCATGTGTGCATGAACTAAGTTAATCATTCCATCTCACCCCAATTGATATTTGCAGGAGACAGAGGGCTGGAGTTCTGTCCCCATAGAAATTAAGCATGGAAACTGAAGGTCTACAACTATCTCTACCTTCTTCTCAGCAACTCTCATTTCCCTTCTTCTCCTTCCCTCCCAGGAAAACCACACAACCCCAACTGTGTCTCCAGGTAAGAGGGCTGACTGGTACCAAACCATGAAGCCCGACAGATACAGATTCTAAATCCAACTGAGCTCAATCTCATGGCGCTGATGTACTATTTGCATTAAAGTCTTTATGACCATGAGAGAATGTGGGTCTGCTGCAGAGAAACAACTGAACGTCAACACTTGCTTGCCCCTTACCATGTGTGAGCAGAAGGCAGTCTGTCTGTAGAGCGGTCATCTCTGTGGATCTGGAATTTCTGGATACCGTTCATGCCCTCTAGGGCAGCAAAGCCTTGCAAGGGCACCTTGGATGTGCCCGTGACAAACTGAAGGAACTTTGCTCTGTCCGCCTGATCAAAAGAGCGCAGCGCTCGCCAGAACCATTGGATCTGTGGGGAAGGAGTAAGGAGCAAATTCAGGACTGCTGGCTTCCTTCAAGTAGCAGAAGTTTGGATGCCTCAAAGCAGTGCAGAATACACATCCAGAATGACCAAGACATGGAGATCTTGTTTGGGAAAGGAAGTATCTAGACATGCCTTTTGTGGCAAAAAAAATTAGAGCTCAAAGCTCAGAATTACACACCAAGCAATTCACATATTTACACCTCTACTTTTGATAGTCAATGAACGAAAAGCAACGTTATTGCCAACAATGTAAGGAAGTTTAAAAGTGAAAGCTCCTCATTTGGTCTTGCCAATGCTATTCTGGGCGAGGGGCTGATGAAGGAGAACCTGTTAGAACTGAAAAGGCTAACCTGGATAGAGTTTGCCTGGTATTTGTGGTACTCTGTGTTGGATTTCAGGTCATCTATGTCAATGGTTGGTAGCCCAGAGATCAGCAGCTCCAGCTCCTGCTCAGTGAAGATGGAGATGAGGCGCTTGGGGATGATCTCGTAGAAGCCCTCCAGGAAGGCAGCCAGCTGCTTGCGGATTGCTCCTGCCAGAAGGGAACATAGCTTGAAGTCAGGAGGTGGAGACAATGAAAGCTCTAAGCAACGAAGAAGAGGGAAACTACAGCTCCAATTTACACAGAAAGCGGTGCGTGTCTGTTGTGGACAGGAGGGGGGTGTTCACCTCCTGTTGAAACCCAGCACCTACCATCTTTGCAGAATGTAAACATCTGTATAAAATACACATTTCTCAAAAAGCCGATTAGTTTTGCCTCAAGTACAGGATCCAACCAGTCACCACATTTAAATTCACTTCAGGCCAGGATAGCTGGTAGGTAGCTGTCTGTATACCTTTCACTGTAGTTTGGCTTACTTGCTTGGGCCATTTCAATTCACTCAAGTGAAATAGATGTGAGCAGCTCTGCTGTGGCTTTTTTTACAAGTAAGGAAAAGCATAGTATGTAGCATGTGACAGGTGGATGCAAATTAACAAACAGAAGGTTTCTGGTCTTTAAGCAGGGATGGGACTAGAGCTTCAGGCCTCTTCCACAGGTACCATGCCACTTGATACATTTTGCCCCAACACACCTGTCATTCGCATTTGACACACCAGATGCACGTATTCTTTCTTGTTCTCCTCAGTCACCAGGATGTTGGCCCCATTGGGCTTAAGGTCACGTACCTCACACACACCAAACTCTTGAACCTGTTGGGAATAGAGAAGAGGGCTAAGGAGGTAGAAACCTAACAACATGCCCCTCCTGAGACATGTTAGCTCAGACAGCATGGCCCGGTTTTGGTCTTGAGCCTGGATTCAGTTCCTGTGCAACACCACAAATGGTAGCTGCAAGAACCGGATTATAATCCCCTTGCACACAGTTTAAAAAAAAGAATGGCAGCAACAGTTTCAGGTGCAACTTCAGACTTCTAGGTAGTAACCACTCTGGATAAGACATCCTTGTTTTGCAATGCCATATCCCAAAGGCACTCCTTATCACAACATCACCTTCCCACAGCCCCATACACAACATGTTCCCCAACCTCACTGTTTCTCTTCACATGTTATTTGCAAACAGCACCCTAAAGAGACAAAAACAACCAAACATACAACTCACCCACAAGAGAACATAATATGAAAATTCTTGTATATTACCCATTATCTCAGAGGTTCCCAAACTTTCTCTGTTCACTGCACCCATACAGTTCCAGTGCTGTGTTTCCCTTAGAAATTTAAAATATCCCTTGGCACCCCTGCGAGTTCACTGCGGTGCACAGTTTGGGAACTGCGGCATTTTCTCCAAATAGGCATGGTTATCAAATAATCCATTTTACACAATAATCCTTGGCTCCTTCTTCCCTTTGGTCTAGAAACTTCCAGAGCCATGCTCTGAAATTCTACTAGTAGAAAGGAAGAGTAGGTTACCTCGGTGCTGAAGGTAAGATCATAGCCCAGTGTGGAGACATCATTTTCTAGGAGGTACACCAGTCCCTGGTAAAAGTGGTAATCCTCACTCTCCATGTCTGTGTACCTGTAGGGTTGAAGTAAACTGGCCAGATTAGAAGCAACTCCATATATTTTTGGGAAAGCATAGAAGACGGACTTAGTTGTGCAAGAACCTCATTATAAAGGCATTACTCACCTGACTGATTTGCCCAAGATGTGCTTGTAGAAGGAGCGTGTAAAATAACACTCTAGCAACCGGTTGTCATATACTGCCTTGGCCACAATGCGCCCTACAAACTTGAAGTAGCTCAGGTGATTAGGATTACAGTGAGAGGAAGGATTGATGGTATAAGTGACCCGGTCACCAGGCGACGTGCGGAAGAGAGCATACATGGGGTTAAACATCTCCCGTGAGATGATCATGTACCACTCACGCAGCAGACCTCCAGCATCCTGACCTTCTTCCCCTTCAAATACTATATACCTGGTAAGAGGAAGAAGACACAAGAGTTACGATAATGTTAAAGAGGAATGGATTTGGGACTAAAAGGCTGGCAGGGACTGTGTCCGACTATAAACTGTGGCAGAATAAGGAAAAGTCAAAGCTTGCACACATATTTGAGTGAATTTCTGACAGAGTTGAGGGTGCAAAGGGCCTTGAGTAAGGATAATGTCTTGGTGCATACAGGAAGCAGATGGGGAAAATGAAGTTTTACAACTGAGGAAACAGTTACTTACAATCTGTTTTTCATTTCCTCGGGCGACTTGCGATGCAATTCACGATACGAGTCTTCAAAGACGTGATCTCGGCGCACGTGCACAGCCATGTCTTCTTTCCGCAGCCCCTCATCCAATCGTTCCAGCTCTTGCCGGAAATACCTGGGGAAAAATAGGCATGCGGCCACTGCTGCAGACATGGGGCACCCCCCAGAATGATGAAAAAAATCCTGTACACCGAAAGGTGACCCACAAGGAGGAACCAAGGCAAGACTGTTCCTAGTTGCTAGGCAATACAAATGGGACCTGCTTTGCTGAGTAGTAGACAGTTGCTCATGTCCCAGAGTATGGCCAGAGGTTACATGATACAACCACCTTGCTGGGGCTAAGCAGATTCAAGTCTGGTCAGTGTCTGGATGAATGACCACCTGGGAACACCATGTATGCCCCCTCCCCCTTGAATTTCATGTTGACAGAAATGCATACATTAAATAGAGACCGGGAGTGATTGCTTCCGCTTCTAATTAGTTTCCTCCTGCTGCGCGGCTGGAGTTTCCGGCGCTTTTTTGCTTCAAGGGGAGGCTGTGGCATGACCCAGGTAACATCCTGGCAGCTTGCTGCAGCCCTGGCCTGAGGAGGTCCACAGTTTTACGTGGATGAAACATTGCCAAACCATTCCGTTTTAAGACTGCATAAATGACTGTTTTAATTGTCTTTTTAATGTTGTTTTTAAAAATTTTAAGCGATTTTTATTGTGTAGTTTTTGACCTTGTGGAATTTTTGACATGGCTTTTAAACTTGTGAATATTAAATCGATGAAAAAAATAGAGACCGATAGTTTAGTTCACCCATCCTCCAAATCCCAAGCTGACTTCAGAATTGGGGTTGAGGGGGCCTTTTGTCATGTTTTGAGAAGGAGAAGAATGGCTGCCTGCCTGCAGTGTACCAAACCAGCCAGGTCTATCCATCACTACTTATCCTAACCCCACATACATCTTGTGTCATTGGGGAAGCTGAACAATACCAAGAAAGAAATCAGATGATTCTGGGTAGTCAGGCCTATGGGGCCTTCTCAAGCTACAGCAAACAAGTACACTAGCCTGGAGCGGCACTGGAGCAATCCACCCCAGCGCTCAAAAGGTGGGACCTGTTATTCCTTCTGTACAGGGTATGCTTACAATCCCTAGATGTCTCCTGCATTGTTTTCAAGAGACTGAACTGAAGCAGTAAGAAAGCAAATTAACAACACCCAGTTTGGAAACCTACTTCCGTTTGACATCGAAGTCCAGAACACGTATGTAATCAACAAGAACTGCAAAGGGGCCATCAGCCAGGTGGGTGGTGGACTGGCGCAGGATTTGGTTCAGCACAGTGCGGTGCGTCTCTATGGGTCGGAAACACATAAAATGACTGCTCTGTTGTAGGCTCCTCGCCACATCCTTTCAAGTGTGCTGCAGAGCTCTAACCCGAATACCTCCCTGCAGTAAATTCCTCAGCAAATGCTCCTCATAATAAACCCCATACAGTACCAGCCTTGGCTTGTCATTCATATTCTCCCCGACCTAAGTTTTATTGGATGACTTCCATCCATGACTCTCCCCAGCAAGCCTCTCCTCCTGAGACACACAGCTCAAATTCCTCTGTTGTGAAGCTATGGCTAACTAGCTTCTCGTTAAATAACCCCTCTCAATTTCATACATTTAGCCCAATATTTGAACTCACCTGCAAAGCGGAGGAACTTCTGTGTGTCCGGGGGAAGGCTGGAGGAGATGTGCATGGATGAGGGCTCACGGGAGAAAAAGGGGTCAAGGGATGAAGGAGTGGCGGGTGTCAGTGGGGCAGGTGAGAGAGGTGGGGGTTCATCCTTGATGTGGGCCAGCTGGCTCTCCCGGGTGTCACGAACAGGTGGCTTGCTTTCCCGCTCTGTAGCATGCACCAGGAAGAAGGCCTCAACTGCAGGCTGCAGCACTGTAGGGAAGAACATGTCAAGACTCCTAAAGGGCAGGAATGTCTGGAGCACCCCGACTTGCCCATCAACAGTCTAGAGAGCCTTACCAAGCACAGCATGTTGGTCATGGGACTCCTCCAACTCCTTCAGACACTCGCCCAGCATGTCCCACAGTTCATCCAGACTGAGCTGCTCACTGAGCAGTGGCAGATCTGGGGGACGCTCCTCTTTCTCCTTCTCACTCTGCTGGGACCCTTCCGAGGCTGCCGGAAAAGAGAAACTTCAGTGCATGGAAGTCCTGGATCTATAAATCTAGCCTTCCTAACCCAGCACTCTAGTTTCATACCAGACAACTCCCTTGAATTCTATCAAAAAGAGGGCCTACCCTCCTCTCTAAAGATAGCCAACCCTCAACCCCAGAAGATAGATACTAACCAACTGACTGTGTGTCTTGTGTGGTGGGTGATGGCTGATCCACATCCATGGGCGATTCATCTCTCCGCGCAGAGCCCTCTGCCTGGTTTGACTCAGACTGAACAGAAGAGCAAGTCATTAGTGAGGGCTGCGGCCTCTCTGAAGCATTGAGGAAATGCATGCTGAGGGATAAGCCCAATGGCTTCCACAAGGAAGGGAAGAAAATGAACCACTGGACAGAATTGTCATGGTAGTCTTACTATTTTTACCCACCCTTTACAAAGACCAAAGAAGGTTTAAACATGCTGCTACACACACAAGCTAGAGTCTGCAAAGAGGGAAATGAATCTAATGCACAGCTACAAAAGTAACAGGGCAGCAGGGAGAAAAAAAGCTAGCAGGAAGCATGTCATGCGTGACCTGGAAAAGCAGGTCACTCACAGCCAGGAGCAAACAGTGAAGTGCATGCACCAGAGTGGGAAAAATTCATGGAAAGCAAACAACAGGGGAAGGGAGGAAAGAGAAGTTGTCATCAGGGACCTTCCTGCAAGAAATAACTCCCCATACAACAAGGTCCATACACCAGATGTGAGTAGCATCTCTGTATAGAAACGGTGTTTACCATGTAGTCAGTGTGAAAGCCTGGATAGGATCAGGTCCTTTAAGATGCACCTATCTTGAGAACCCTTCATCACCGGCAAATTTTCTGGAAAGAGGTGGACTTGGAGGTTGTACATACATTACCGTCTGGTCACATTTATACCAAAGCAGTGGTTATCCAATCAAAGATGCACTAATGTAAGCTGCAGTTATTCTTGTGTGAGCAGACACAATCCAGATCCTTGCTTACTCCAAATGATTAACCTCAATCTGCTGCAACTTATCATCAACGCAATGGTTACCTCTCAGTAAAGCAGCCAAGTGATAAAATGTAATGCATGTACAAGTCCCCATGTTTTATACCTCACAGAAAAGTAGGCTTCAAGCCATGCTGTGCCTGCTTCAGACTCACAAGGGCAGTGATAATGCAGCATCCATGATGGCTCTAACTGAGAAGGAGCCAAAGCCACCATGGATGACTCCTCATTCATAGCCAAGCCTGCTCTCCAATGCAAGTGGCTTGGGACTGGGAGGAAGAAAAAGGATAAAGGCGAAGGGCACAGGGAAACAGCTCAAAGCAGTGGTCACAGCTATAGGCAGAAGAATCTGGCATTCCAGTTCGTAACTTCTTTTGTGGCCCTGGCTAGCTTGATTCTGCAGCTCTTAAAACTTTCACAGATTTCCACCAGTCTCCAAACTTGGTAGGGTATCAATTGGCGAGACTAGCGCAGGAGGTCCCCTGACTACCTGCATTTTCGCCCATCCCTTACAACTTGGGCCCTCTTAACACCAATGACCACCAACTTTTTTTGTATTAACCCAACAAGTTCTACAACCAAAATTTATGCAAACTGGAAAATTTACATAACTGATGTGATGGAATCTACATGGTCTGATGTGATGTTTTTTGTCACAGGAAACATTTGGGGGCCCACATAAATGTTTAACATTTGCTAAACATGTGCTCCTGCAGTGATGTGTGGTTTAGCTTCTTACTCCATTCCCACCTGCAAGTGGCTCGCGTCACAGTATCATTCCATTTATGCGCGACGTTTTGACCAACAGTCCTCAAAGG
Source organism: Plestiodon gilberti rubricaudatus (assembly GCA_026170595.1). Taxonomy (NCBI): domain Eukaryota; kingdom Metazoa; phylum Chordata; class Lepidosauria; order Squamata; family Scincidae; genus Plestiodon; species Plestiodon gilberti. The sequence goes on from JANXHW010000002.1 coordinate 117,280,802, forward strand.
AGCCAACAAATAAACGCACAGATAAACCCCAAAGAGAGCAATACATTTCAGTGCTAAAACCATGATGCCAAACACAGCTTTCTATAACATTAATTTAGGTATGTGTTTTGCTGGGTGAGGCTAATGTTGGGTCTGGAAGTCTCCGTTACAGCAGCAGACCAAACACTGCAAGAGGAAGGCAGCTGGAGTCACAGAAAGAATCAATTCCTTTTTCCTATCTTGCTTTTACAACTTGCTACCTGAGCAGCAGAGTCCCTGTTGCTTCTGCCACCACTCAGGCCTTGGCAGACCATAGCAAGGAAGGCAAGCAGCAGCAAGGGGAATCCTCCCTTGAGTTTTGAAAGTGACAGAGATAGCAGCATCTCCATGGGAGAAATGGGCGGCCTCTAGGAACAGGAAAGACTGCATGAGACTGTGGATGATCCTATAACCAGCTCATCTGACCTTTGCCTGAGCATAGGCAAAGTCCCTTCCCCCTCATCTGCTTGAGGGCGAGACATCACAAACACACAGAAAAAGGAAGGTACGACAGAAGGTTAGAAGTATTTGGTGCAGAGATAGCCAGTGCTAGTAAAGGAAGAAAATGAAAAAAGTAGGTAAAAGAGTGCTAGGCTGGTAAGTGAAAACACAAGACAAAACAAAAATGCTGCAAGACTGAATAGGCTAAAGACCACAATTTGTTACAAGTAACTATGAAAATAAGTTGAATAAGATATCTCAATCAGCAGACTTTGTGAAAGGTAAAGACTCAGGAAATCCAGTGGAAGGCAGCCGAGGTTGGTTGGTGGGAGAGCTGCCAGAGTGTGCACCGTCAGCCACGTACAAAAAGGACAGAATTTCTTCCTGCCTTACAATATTCTTTACACTCCCCAACTGTGGCCTATTTTCAAATCCCTCCCACCAGGACACAGAACCCAGCGTGTAAGCTCATATATGGCCCCCCACTCTCAATTGCAGCTTTATGATTCGGAGCCAACAGCAGTAAGGTGCCACAGCCAAATCCCTGAACAAGAGAGACTCCTCTGATGACAGACCAGATGGGCATAAAAAAGAGGGGAGGGGAGACAAAAGATGGAGAAAGGAACATAAAAAAGAATGAAAAAGGGGAATTCAAATAAACAAAATGAGTGGCCTGCAAGCGCCACAGGCACCATGCTAACCGTTGTTGCTTGCTGCTGCCTCCGGGCCCTCTGACCCTCACGTACCATTTGTATAATGGCGTCAGCCTCAGCTTCCAGCTGCCGAACAGCGGCCTGGATGCTGCTAACTGAGCCCAGACCGGAAGTACCTGCAAAGGAGGGCGAGGGGGGTGGGGTGGGAGAGAAGAATGAAGGTTGAATTCTAGAGTGAGGCTTGTGGGGCTTACTCCCCTACTTGAGCTCTGGGCTTCAGCTGTTTGGGCCATAAGTCTCCCAGGTCTGCCAGAGAGAAGTACTGCACCTGGCTGACCTCATATCAGAGCTCACCCTCCCATGGCTCCAGCACCCAGGACAGGACTTGGCTCACCCCATCCAACGTACCTAGCCTGCCTGTCTGCTTTGCCTTTTTGTTGGCACGGCGTGTGTCATCCCGTAGCTGAATGATGACCTGCAGCACCCGGAGGAAGAACTTCTGTGTGGAGGTCTTAGAGGTCAGCATAGACATAGAGGGTAGCTGGAGTTCCCGACCACCCAAGGGGCGCTTCTGCGAGGCCACTATCACCACATTCTCAGCAATGTCAAACCTGTAATTGAGAAAGGAGGAAAAGGCAAGGGAGGTCAGTGAAGGCCACTCACTCAAACGAGGAAGGAAAAGGCCAGCTGGGGGACACTCACCTGCTCTGCATCTTGCCTTTCAATTTGGTGGTCTGAGGCTGCTCCTCAGGGAGCCCATCTGGGGACAGGGACTCACACTGGGCTCGACGCTGCTGATCCAAGTTATACTCTCGCAACTCTGCCAAAAGAGTACCTGGGAACGAGGCATTTAGGATTGAGATGGATAGTGACTTTTCAGAGAGAAAGAATTCCACCTTCTGTGTGGCTCATTCAAACTGGACAGCAAGGAAAAGATCCAGGCAACTGGATCAAGGATAAATTGCTGCCCATCATCACAGTTCTGCAACTACAAGAATGGCTGCATTGAACAATTCTGATCAAGGTTTTTTTTAATGTTAACCACTCTGGCGGCGCCAAACACAGCAACCGCCACTTGGTTAACAGTTTGCTCAAAGAAAGCTACCTCCTAGCACTGACCCAATTTTGAAACAATGCAACAGAGGTAAGAGAGGAACCAGATCCACAGAATGCAGGAATAGCAACAGGCAGAGGCAAAGATGTGGGAATAGGCCCCTCATAAACACTACCTTCATGCTGAAACCCATACTCTCCAGATCACCTGTGGCTTAACCCATTAGAAACAAGTCAGCCAAGTGCACTTGCTGTGGATTCAAGCCACACACTGGCCAGATGAAAACCCTATCAGCATAGATAGAATATTTTGATCTTGTTACCAAGTCATTTTAAAAAGGTTAGAAGGGAAGGGGCACAAGCCCACTTCACCCAATTTCCCCCTTCCCAGATTCCTTACTGTTCAATCCGAGGAACGGTCCCTTTATATTTTACCTATGGCATGCCACCATCAACAGCAACACTTACACGTGGGAGCCCCCAGAAATGTACATCAGTACAATGTGAAGAGTTAAGCACCCGGAAGCCCGCAGGATTCTACCAGCTACTCCTTCTGTCTCTACCCTTTCACCTTTTCTCTAGGATAGCGGCAGGGCACGGACATTCACCCTAGTCAGCTCTTCCTACTGATACTTCCCAGTCCATCTCTTCTTACCTATCTGTTTGCAGAGTGTATAGCCCAGCTGCCGGGCCCCATTAAGCAGGAGCTTGAGCACAGTGTCACGTGTGGCTGGGTCACCCCGTGATAGCTGCAAGAGAACATTGGCTGCATCTTCCAGGCCTTCTTCAGAGCAGGAGTGAGACGTCAGCACCTGGAATAGAAGAGCAGTTAATCACCGTGTGCCTGGATGCTGTAGGGTTCAGGCACCTCCCCAAACCCCTTGAATTGTGTGCAGTTATTCCCATCATTTCACCCATAATTCACCTCTACAGATAGTTGTAGCTGATTCTCCGTTAGGCCCGAGGCAGCCATTTTGCTGTCAATTCCACCTCCGCCACCTCCTTCGCCTACCTTGGCTGGAGATTTGCTGTTTTTTGCAATAGCTTTAAAAAGTGACAAGATACATGTTAGTATAATAAGGCAAAAACTGAAGTAAGCTTCACCCACCTTCCCAAAAGTTCAAGGTGCTTTTGAGTACTAACCTATCATACTATATCCATTTTGACTAGCAATTTCTCATCAGTAGCCTTGGTGGCTCCATAATAGAAACCATGCATGCAGAGATATCCTGCGTTTATCCCTCTCCCCTGCATCAGGTTCTCATTGTCAGAAACCCATCCCTTAGTTAGGGCTGTAAAGTGGTGATTTCATGGGAGTGCAGTAGGTAATACTGCACACAGAATTCAGTCTGAGAATTCCACTTTCATTTTAAAAAGCTTGCAAGTTTCCAGTCCCTATGACTGCAATGCCTAAAAGTGTATGGCAATGTCTCCCAAGGTCTTAGAAGCTAGAGGAGCTGCTGAATGTCTAGTGGTTGGGGGCAAGGCTTTCACGCCTTGCATAACTCCTTGGTCCTCCCATGATTAGCAAAACCACAATTATGCAAATGGACGAAACAGGATTCGGATCACCTGAATGTAAAATCTTGAAATTTAGACCCAAGCCCTGTCTTTGGTCCTAGAACTAAGAAGCAGAATGCAGGGCAACAAATACCACCCCGCCCCCAATCAGATTCCCCGATCAACATAGGACTTACTGGACACAGTGGTGGGGACAGTAGACGGGGTGGTTACTGTGGCAGCACCAGAGGTGGCAATAGAAGCAGCAGTTGCAGCTGCAGTTGCAGCAGCTACAGCAGCAGCAGCAGCCAGGGCAGGTGCAGGGGTGGTGGTTGCAGCAGCAGCAGCAGCAGCAGCAGCAGCAGCAGCATGGTTGGTTGCCCCCTCAGCTGCAGTCTTGTTCTCGGGCAGAGCAATGGAGATGAGAGACAGGAGGCGTAGCAGCTTCTCAGTCAGCAGAGAGCTCCGTCTGATCACCGGATGGGACAGCATGTTCATCAACTGGCCAAGAGGAGAGGCTTCCAAGCTATAGGGGGAACACTCCCCCTCTGAGCCAGAGCTCACAGGCACAGATTTGATGGAGTTCTTGCCCTTGCGGCTTACGTTCATGTTGTCCAGTTTGACCAACAAGTCCCAGAAATCGGTAGAGATGCCACTAGTGCCTGTCTGGCCCGGACAAGGGCTTCCTGACTGCTTGGTGCCACGCTCCCGCTCACTTTCGCAGTTGGTCTCTTTGGTCCGCTGCTGTGTAAAGTGGCTGGGGAACACCTAGGAGGACATGGAAAGAGGAGATTTAGTCAATGTTTTGGGATTCCTCACTCAGTGTGGAAGTTCATCCCTCTCTCTATCCCAACATGCAGATCGCCCAATGTTTGCCCAAAGAATTAAGATTCATAACGAGCTGGACACCACCGCCCCGTTCCCACACACACCCCTTTCTGGGTTAGGCAGATACTGGGATCTGCACAAAGCTGAAGACTCCACAGCCCTGTTAGTTATAATAGTTGGCACATATTACTGACCTGATGATAACCCGAGGCAGCAGGGCTGTGGAGTTGGGTAGACAAAACCTCCAACTCCACCCGAAATTGCTTCCGAGTCCGACTCCACAGCCCTGGTCCACAGGCTGCAGGTCACCTATTGAATGCTGCAGAGTTGATGTTGGTATTTTGGTGTGAGAAGTAGGAACAGGAACACTCTGTGATTTCATCTTACTCTGAGCAGGGCTGTGGAGTCAGAAGCAATTCTGGGTGGGGTTGGAGGGCGTGTGTACTAACTCCACAGCCCTGCTGTAAACAGGACAGCTACATCTTAAAGATAGCACTGGCAGCATTGGCACCAACCTCCAGCTACAGTTTTCATCATAGCCTGTAATTTGGTTTTCTAAACTGTCTGGCCCCCTCCTCAAATTAAGCAGCATATGAGCAAGGGGGAGCCATGCAGAGCAGCATGTGTGAGAGCCTGGCTCCTCCAGCAGCCCAGTCTAATTGGAGTAATAAACACAAACTGGGGATTGTATATGGAACATAAGTAAAGGTAAAGGTGACCCGACAATTAAGTCCAGTCGTGTCAGACTCTAGGGTGTGGTGCTCATCCCCATTTCAAAGCCGAAGAGCCAGCCTTGTCCGAAGACGCCTCCGTGGTCATGTGGCCGGCATGACTCTCCTTGCCGCAGCGCGTAGCATGCGGCTGGAACACGGAGCGCTGTTTACCTTCCTGCAAGTGGTACCTATTTATCTACTCGCATTAACATGCTTTGGAACTGCTAGGTTGGCAGGAGCTGGCCAAGCAACGAGAGCTCACCCCGTTGCAGATTCGAACTGCCAACCTTTCGATCGACAGCTCATGGTTCAGCGGTTTAACCCACTGCGCCACCCGCTGGTGCGTGGAACATGCACACAAGCTAAACACTATACTCCCTTCTGCTTTCCCTTTCTCCAAGGAAGGACTTGCTACAGGATCAGCTAGAACCCTCTAAGGAAGAAAGAACATTTGGCTTGGACAGAGGTTGAAACCTCAGCTCAGTCATGTTTTGGATAATTTGGGACCTCAGTCATGTTTTGGATAATTTGGGAACATATGCAACCTTAAATTACGCTTGTACGATTCAAAGAATTGTCTACTTCCACAGCAGGGCTGCTGCAGTGTTGAACATAACAAGTATTTAAAGACTGATTAAGAGCCGACAAAACAGTAGCAATACACCTCATTCCCTCCACCCAGACCCCTGTACCAAAAGCTGCAGAAAAAGGGAACAAATATTCTTGAATCACAAAGTAATGCAAATCTGCCCTGCTGGCTCCAGAGAGGGAAAGCTATGAAAACAGGAAAGGGTGTGTATCTTATGTAGATATTCTTTTTAGTTCATTGCACTTTCAAGTTTGCCAAACTCGTTGGGATAGAACGTTTATTGCTAACAGAAATAGGGTCACTGCATTTCACTTTGAGTAAAACAGATTTTGTGACCTGCTCAACACGGAACCTTAGGCCAAGCAACACATGCTGAAGAGGCAGTACCCACGGCTGCTGCTTGCCGACACAACCGAAGGTGACCTGAGGGATGACAGATAACCAAGAACAGACCAAGAACAGGAAAGCAGCCAAGTAGCCTAGCCCCTTTCCTCAAGATAGGATATCCTGTACCTGACTGGTGGTTGCCGCCCATGGAAGGCGATTTGCCACTGTCAACGGTAGCCCAGCTCCCCGTTTTTCATGATGGCAGCTCCTACGGCTTTGACTGTTTTATGTACCGTTAATTCTGTCAGTAGCTGCTTTGAGCATATCGGTGGAAAGGCAGAATTTAAATCTATTGAGCACAAGCACAACACCACTCCATCTCCAATCGGTGTGTTCCGCTGATCATCTATTCTCAATTAAGGAGCTATCACTACTATTTAATCTTAAAAGCGACCTCCCTTGAGGCTAAACCCATGTCCTATTATCCTGCTTCTCAACGGATGGAATGAAACATGTCCATCTCTTCTTACCTATTCTCTTCTTACCTATTCTCTAAGGGAACTTATCGACCAATTGAAACCAGGGAAGGCGCCCGGTCCCGATGCTATACCCACTGATCTATTGAAAGCGGACCCGGTGTGGTGGGCCTCATTGCTTGCACACCTCTTTACCCTGGTAGATAGAACTGGCTTAATGCCTAAGATGTGGACCAGGGCTATAGTTATTCCAATTTATAAAAAGGGAAACCATAGATCTCCAAACAACTATAGGCCTGTAAGCCTTTTGTCAGTTATTGGTAAAATGTATGCAAGGCATCTGTTGAATAAACTGACTGCCTGGATTAGAGAGAATGGAATCTTGGGGCTGGAACAAGCTGGGTTCAGGCGGGGTAAATCCACTTTAGATCACTGCCTGATATTGTCTCATTTCATTAACAAACAGCTAGTGAGGGCCAATTCTAAACTTTTTGTGGCTTTTCTTGATCTTAAGGGAGCTTTTGATTCTGTTGACAGATCCCTTTTGTGGGATAAACTTTTACATCTTGGGCTTGAAAAAAAGACTCCTTTATCTTATTAGAAATTTATATTCTGATACCAGCTGTCAAGTTAAAGTCTCCTTGAGAGGGGAACTCTCTGAACAGTTTTCAACTAACAGAGGAGTCAAACAGGGTTGTATCTTGTATCTGTTTAATCTCTTCATTAATGATCTGGCTTCCTATTTAGAGGAAATAGAGGGTCATAGTCCCAAACTTGGGTTATTACGTATACCTCTTCTTCTTTATGCAGACGATGCAGTCATTTTATCGTGCACACGTCTGGGATTGAAACGTTTAATAAATAGATGTACAGAGTATCTATGTAAGAATAACCTGCAATTGAATTACTGTAAATCTAAAATTGTGGTTTTCGGCAAATCATGGAAGCCATCTAATTGGAACTTTAGTGGCAACAAAATAGAGCAGGTAAAACAGTTTAACTCCTTCATGGATCATTGCCTTGTCGTGGCGAAGGGGCTTGCGTAACTCAATGAAGCCATGAGCTATGCCGTGCAGGGACACCCAAGACGGACAGGTCGTAGCAGAGAGTTCTGACTAAAAGTGATCCACTGGAGAAGGAAATGGCAACCCACTCCAGTAACCTTGCCAAGAAAATCCCATGAACAGTACCAAAAGGCTAAAAGATATGACGCCGGAAGATGAGCCCCTCAGGTCGGAAGGTGTCCAATATGCTACTGAGGAAGAGCGGAGGACTATTCCAAGTAGACCCAGAAAGAGTGAAGCGGTTGGGCCAAAGCCGATAGGACGTCCAACTGTGGATGTGTCTGAGGTTGAAAGGAAAATCCAATGCTGCAAGGAGCAATACTGCTTAGGAACATGGAATGTGAGGTCTATGAATCAAGGCAAGCTGGATGTGGTCAAAAATGAGATGATAAGATTGAACATTGACATCTTGGGAATCAGCGAACTAAAATGGACGGGCATGGGCGAATTTAAGTCAGGTGACCATCATATCTACTACTGTGGGCATGAATCCCTTAGAAGAAATGGAGTAGCCCTCATAGTCAATAAAAGAGTGGGAAAGGCAGTACTGGGGTGCAACCTCAAAAACGACAGAATGATTTCAGTTCGAATCCAAGGCAATCCATTCAACATTACAGTAATCCAAGTGTATGCCCCAACCACTGATGCCGAAGAAGATGAAGTTGACCGGTTCTATGAAGACCTACAACACCTTCTAGAACTAGCACCCAAAAAAGATGTCCTTTACATCATAGGAGACTGGAATGCTAAAGTAGGAAATCAAGAAATAAACGGAACAACAGGCAAGTTTGGCCTTGGAGCGCAAAATGAAGCAGGGCAAAGGCTAACGGAGTTCTGTCAAGAGAACACGCTGGTCATAGCAAACACTCTTTTCCAACAACACAAGAGGCGACTCTACACATGGACATCACCAGATGGTCAATACCGAAACCAGATAGATTATGTGCTTTGCAGCCAAAGATGGAGAAGCTCTATACAGTCAGTAAAAACAAGACCTGGAGCTGACTGTGGCTCAGATCATGAGCTTCTTATTGCAAAATTCAGGCTTAAACTGAAGAATGCAGGGAACACCACTAGACCAGTCAGATATGACCTAAACCATATCCCTTATGAGTATACAGTGGAGGTGAAGAATAGATTTCGGGCATTAGACCTGGTAGACAGAGTGCCTGAAGAACTATGGACGGAAGTTCGTAACATTGTACAGGAGGCAGCAACGAAAACCATCCCAAAGAAAAAGAAATGCAAGAAAGCAAAGTGGCTGTCAGATGAGGCTTTACAAATAGCTGTGGAAAGAAGGAATGCAAAAAGCAAAGGTGAAAGGGAAAGATATAAACAACTGAATGCAGATTTCCAGAGAATAGCAAGGAGAGATAAGAAGGCCTTCTTAAATGAACAATGCAAGGAAATCGAGGAAAACAACAGAATGGGGAGGACTAGAGATCTCTTCAAGAAAATTGGAGATATCAAGGGAACGTTTTGTGCAAAGATGGGCATGATAAAGGACAAAAAAGGCAGAGACCTAACAGAAGCAGAAGAGATTAAGAAGAGATGGCAAGAATACACAGAAGAACTATACAAGAAAGATCTTAATGTTCCTGATGACCACGCTGGTGTGGTCACTGACCCAGAGCCGGACATCCTAGAGAGTGAAGTCAAGTGGGCCTTAGGTAGCATCACTAACAACAAAGCTAGTGGAGATGATAATATCCCAGCTGAGCTACTTAAAATCCTAAATGATGATGCTGTGAAAGTGCTGCACTCAATATGCCAACAAATTTGGAAAACTCAGCAGTGGCCAAAGGATTGGAAAAGGTCAGTTTACGTTCCAATTCCGAAGAAGGGCAGTGCCAAAGAGTGCTCAAACTATCGCACAATTGCACTCATTTCACATGCTAGCAAGGTTATGCTCAAAATCCTACAAGCTAGGCTTCAGCAGTACGTGGACCGAGAACTACCGGACGTACAAGCTGGGTTTCGAAGAGGCAGAGGAACTAGAGATCAAATTGCCAACATGCGCTGGATCATGGAGAAAGCACGAGAGTTCCAAAAAAACACCTACTTCTGCTTTATTGACTACGCAAAAGCCTTTGATTGTGTGGATCACAACAAACTGTGGCAAATTCTTAAAGAGATGGGGGTACCAGACCACCTTACCTGTCTCCTGAGAAACCTGTATGCGGGTCAAGAAGCAACAGTTCGGACCGGCCATGGAACAACCGACTGGTTCAAAATTGGGAAGGGAGTACGGCAAGGCTGTATATTGTCACCCTGCCTATTTAACTTATATGCAGAGTACATTATGAGAAATGCAGGGCTGAATGAATCGCAAGCCGGAATCAAGATTGCCGGGAGAAATATCAACAACCTCAGATATGCAGACGATACCACCCTAATGGCAGAAAGTGAAGAAGAACTAAAGAGCCTCTTGATGAGGGTGAAAGAGGAGAGTGCAAAAGTTGGCTTGAAACTCAACATTAATAAAACTAAGATCATGGCATCTGGGCCCATCAATTCCTGGCAAATAGAAGGGGCAGAAATGGAAGCAGTAACAGATTTTACTTTTCTGGGCTCCAAGATCACTGCAGACGGAGACAGCAGCCATGAAATTAAAAGACGCTTACTCCTTGGAAGGAAAGCTATGGCAAACTTAGACAGCATAATAAAAAGCAGAGATATCACCATGCCAACAAAAGTTCGCATAGTCAGGGCGATGGTGTTCCCAGTAGCAATGTATGGTTGCGAGAGTTGGACCATAAGGAAGGCTGAGCGCCGAAGAATAGATGCTTTTGAACTGTGGTGCTGGAGAAGACTCCTGAGAGTCCCTTGGACTGCTAGGAGATCAAATCAGTCAATCCTAAATGAAATCGACCCTGACTGTTCCCTGGAAGGACAGATACTAAGGCTGAAACTCAAATATTTTGGCCACCTAATGCGAAGAGAGGACTCTCTGGAGAAGACTCTGATGCTGGGAAAAATTGAAGGCAAAAGGAGAAGGGGAAGGCCAAGGATGAGATGGTTAGACAGCATCACCGATGCAACGAACATGAAAATGAGCGAACTCAGGAAAATAGTGGAGGACAGGAAGGCCTGGCGGGATATGGTTCATGGGATCACGAAGGGTCGGACACGACTTAACGACTGAACAACAACAAAACAGTTTAAATACCTAGGGATCTATTTTCACTATAAACATTCGTGGATCCCTCATCGTAAAGCTGCCTTAAGTACTGCTAGGGTTACTGCCCAAGCTATTATACGTTTTCATTACACCAGAGGGAATTCTTATGTGCCAGCAGCTCTTGAGGTCTTCAATGCTAAAATCATTCCTCAGGTCCTATATGGCGTCCCTATATGGATGTGTGCTATGAACCGTTCTCTAGAGAGGATTCAGGCGTCATTTCTCCGGAAAATCTTTGGGTTGCCAGGTTGTGTGGCCTATGCCACTCTCTGTTTAGAAGCTGGTCAATCTCGGGTGGAGACTGTGGCATGGCTGAGATTTTTTAAATTTTGGTTAAGAGTTTTCTACGATCTAGACCAGGATAGTTTACTTACCCGACTTCTCTTGGACTCTGAGCCCCCTTTTGGGGCCACTTATTTTGAAAATAAAATACAATCTATAGGCCTTGCTTTAGATATAGTAGGTTCACTGACCCACGAACAAGCATTTAGAACAATTAGGGGCAGGCTCCTGGATATTGAACAGCAAGAACTTCAGCATGCTGCCAACACGACATGCTCACCACTTCATTATCAGATTCCTATTAAGTATGGCCAACGGGCAGAGTATTTATACCACCTAAAATGCCCATCTGATTGTAGGGCCTTCTTATTGGCAAGGTGTAATGTCATGCCATCAGAGTTACTTTATGGGAGATTTAGAGGGATTCCCTCTAGGGAGAGATGTTGTTCTTGTGCTGTGGGAGGTGTGGAATCTCTGCACCATATGTTATTTTATTGCCCCCTGTATAGTGATCTACGTGAGAAATATTTATATCCGATCTTGTCCAATAGGTGGAGTTGGGAGGATCAGGAAAAAATCCGGATTATTTTACAGGGTGTAGATGTTGTATTAACAGAAAAAGTTGCAACCTACTTAAAGCTAATTGTAAAGAGGCGCAGTGCAAGTCATATGGGTAGTGTATGCTAGGTTAGGACTCTTCACCCTTACTTGTTATATGTCTATGTTGTATGTTATGTATGTTTTAATTATGCCAATAAAGGTTCTGAATCTACCTATTCTCTTCCCCTCAACACCCTTTTGTTAATTATTGAAATACTATTCCCTCTGGGCTGAGCAAGCTTAGCTTCCTCAGTCCTTCTTGAGAAGGACAGAACTTGTTCCTCCTCATGCCCAGCAAGTAACAAGAGTCCCACCCCAGACAATCCATCTTCACCTTGGCAAGCTGAATGAGGGTGTCAAGGACATGCCGGCAGACCACGGGAGCAGCCTGTGGGTGTATGTGAACGGTGGAACCAGCAGCGGCATGCTTCTCCGTGTGCTTACGTCCCCCTGCTCGTTGGATCTGGAAGATGTTGGTTCGACAACCCAGGGCAGCGTCCATAGAGACAGAGAGCCAAGAAAGCTGCCCTGAACTCTTAGATTCCATTTTGTGCAGGAGGTCAAGAGGCCGGCTGTCAGGGGCACAGGCCTTGGCAGCTCTTTTGCCTTTGTCGTCTGGTGCAGCAGCTCCCTTAGGAGTCTCTATGCACAGTTCGCTCTCGCTGCTGCGCTGCAAGATGGACAGCAGGCTTCGAATCACCCAGCTACGCGTCTGCGCATGGTAGCACAGGTTCCGCAACACCCGATGGAGCCGGCTCGTGTTCAGCTTGGGCTCGTCCACAAAGAGCAGCACCAGCAGGCAGGACAAGGCCTCATGGTCTAGCAAAAGTCGCCCACGCAGACGCAGCAAACTGTCCACGTTGCTACCCGACGGCCTAAGGAGGCAACAAGAAGAATATCAGGGCAGGGTCAGGACTGGGCTCCAAAGCACAGAATTCTTTATGGAATCAAGGAGAACTCCTTACTGTGGGCAGCCATATTTGACATATGTAATTACTTGAATGCCAAACATTCATGTCGCCCCCAGATTGGCCTTGTTAGATCTGGAAAAACCAGGACCACTGAGAGGGCTATTAGTTAGAGGCTGCAAGACAGGAATCTTGGGCTTCTAGACTTTACAAGGTTAGCCTACCTTAGTGTTTGTAGAGCAACTAAGCTTATGATCCGGGTCCCAATTTTCCAAGGATTTCAAATCAAACACACCAGATGAATTTTTCCCTCCCTTTATTTCTTTCTGTGAACATCCAAGCATCCTTCACAGCCCTCTTCTCTCCCCCACCCCCAACACTGAATACCTGCTGTGGCTGCTGCTACCACCCATCTGGAAGGTGCCCCCTCTCTGCACAGCCAAGCGAGTATACTGAACGCCTCGGTTTCCACTCAGTCGGCTTGTGAATGCTGTGGAAGGAAAAAGCAAGCCATCAGACCAGGAATAAGAATTTACAGAGCTAGGAAACAGGAAGATGGTAAAACATGGAATCAGCCTTTACCTGGGCTACGCAAGATGGCGGATAAGGCAGAGGTGCTAGAATGGCCAAAGAGGCGCTCGTGCATGAGCTGGCGCTGGCGCGCTTCCTGCTCCCGCCGCAGCGCCTGTGCCTCAGCAGCAATGTCAGGAGGCATGACTGCCAGAACACTGTCCTCCATGTCCTCCAGCACACTGCGCCGTAAGTCTGATGGCAATGTCTGAATAAAAGTGACAGGGTCCATGGGGGTGTCTGAGCTTGTGCTCTGGGCCAGCTCCCGCCGCTGCTGCTCTGCCCGCTGCTGGGCCAACACCTGGCATTTGGGAAAAAAAAAAGGATAAAGATGACAGTTATCGCTGGGCAAAATAAAGTGCAGGAACTAGCCAGTCTCTCACCACAATGAGGAGTTTACAAATCCAAAAAGTCCTACCCCATGGTTCAAGAAAATCCAAAGCAGATTATGGGCCCTCGACACAAGCCACCCATCTACCTACTACTCAGGGAACTGCAACTTTTTTTTATTATGAATTCAAGCAAGATGGGGATGCCTTCTGCCAAGAGAGCCGTATGCTCCAAGAGTTGCTCAATTGTGTAACATGGGAGAAGTGTTAATACCATCTGCCCGGCGGGGGTTATAAGACACAAGGAATGTTCCGTTCAACAATTATGACGCGACAATGAATTTGGGCTCCTGCATCTCTTCCCCATAAGGTGCTTTGTCTCATTTATATAAACGAATACACTAGTTTACTACTGTACTGCAAAAATGAAGTACATGCTGCTTCTGCATAGGAAAAATGAGACAACGGCCAAGATAAAAATCATACCTATTCCCCCCCGCCCCAACAGGATGGTTGTAGAATTTCCTTCCTTGGGGAGTTTTTAAAATTATACTTATATCCCGCTCTTACATGGGGCTCCCAGTGGTCTCCCATCGAAGGGACTGATCAGGTCCACAACTGCTTAGCTTCAGCAATGCTGCAGCATCACGTGCTCCCAGACCATTCACTCGGCCCCTTCCTTGGAGGTTTTAAAGAAAACGTTGGACACGTATCTGTCAGGAATGTTTTAGATACTGAAGATCCTATTTTAGTGCAGAGCAACAGACTACATGATTCACTGGGGTTCCTTTTCAAGGTTCATAATTCTATGAGCCTGGTATTAGTTGTGCATTACACCCCTTACCCTTTAGAGGGCAAGCCTACCTCTTCTTGAATAGCTGGAGGCAATGCAGCCAGGAACTCCGGACTGACTTCTGTTACACTAGGGTTGCCCACCACAGGTGGTGTTGGGGTAGCAGCAGTGGTGGTAGGGGCAGTCCGGGCAGGAGGCCGGATCCCCAACTGATTCTGCAGCACCTCACGTCGAATGTCATCAGGCAGTGCTGCCAGAAAAGATGGGTCTACACCTTCTGGGAGGTTTATGCCTAGGAAGAAAGACATGATGGTTGGCACAGCTATAGCATTCATTATAGCCGCTCTCTTTAGGTCCATTTCTAGCATGTACCTGCCAAAGGGTCCTCTTCCTCACTGCTGGTAGAGGGCAGTGGCTCTTCCAAGATGCCTCGAGAATCAGCACCCGAAATGGCCACAGCCGAGTCCCTGGTAGAGGAGCTCTCAGAAGATGAGGCTGGTGGGGACCTAGAAAGCAAGGAAAGAGTTAATTGGTGCTATGCTAATGCTAAGCAGACCGAACGGGGTGGCCTATCTTCTCTTTGCTGCTTACCCATCATCCAGCTGCTGGTTGGGATCCGGCTGGCTCTCCCTAATGACCTGGGCATTGGGCCCTTGCTGCACTGCATCACCTGCTGCTGTGACAGGGCTTGCACCTGTCTGTTCCAAGCTGCTAGCCCCGCCACCCTCTCCAACACCTTCTTCAAGGTTGCAGGAGGCCAGGCTGCTGGTGTCCATTGGTGAACCCTCCAGCTGGCTGCTGACTGCTGTCAAGGCATCCGAGTCTTCAGCCCTCTCTGGAGAGAGGGAGGCTGGTGGGATAGCAAAAGGAGAAATATACTTTCAGCAGCAAGAAAGCAGGGTGCTTTTACGCAGAATCAACCAAGGATATGACAAGGACAGAAACCCACTCGTATTATCACCCTCTCCAAGGAAAAAAATGACAGAAGACACTGCCTGAGAACTTAAGAATGGATGCCAAATCTGTTGTCAGTCAGGACTGGCAGTACAAGGCTATTCAACTTAAGGCAATTCGTTCTTATTTTGGATACAAATACCTCACTAGGTACTGGAGAACAAGAATCAACACTGTCTGAACCAGGGGTTCTCAACTGTTGGAGGCCCGGGTACCCCCTATCACGGTCCAATTTTCTGAAGTATCCCCTGCTAATTAACTGCTGATCAATCAATCAATTAGGTAATTAATTGTTAAAAAGTACTAAAACAATTTTAAATGTGAAAAATGCCTTACTTAACTCTGTGTGTGTGACAGACAGACAGACAGACAGACAGACAGACAATCTCTTTTTTTCTCCAAGTCACACTTCACAAAATCAGCTCCTCCCTCCCCACCCCACCAAAGTACATTTTCCAAAGTACAAAAATAAGCCCAAAACCAAAATCAGAGAGATGGAAGGGCTCCGAAAATAATTACAATTTAAAATCCATGTTAACACTTAATTAGCTGCTGATGGGGCAGATAAGGGGCAGGGCTTGGCGTACCCCCAGCAAGAGGTCTGCGTACCCCTAGGGGTACCCATACCACAGGTTGAGAACCTCTGGTCTAAACAGTCGACTGGACAAACTGGACATGGCATCCCTTAGGTTTATGGGACTCAATCTGAGCCTAACCCTCCAGGAGGGGGGGTTAAAAAGGAGGGGCTTGATTTTGATAGCCAGGACTAAAGCATGGGTGGCGAGGTCAACATGTGATTCATGTGCACATTTTAGTTAACATGAAAATATACACCTTGGAACGATCACTGTCATCTCCTCAACGTTTGGAAAATGCTAGGAAATCTGAGTACATACAAGTGATATACAGTCAGATTTGGGATAAGACCTGCTGCAGAGTGAAGCCTGAGGCCACTTACTGATGGTGGGGGCAGGTGACAGCTCCATCTGCGTGGCCTCAGCGTCTGTGCTCGGCCTCCCAGGGCCCGAGTCCTCCTGCTCCACTGGCATCAGCAGCTGCCCAGAAGCCTGAGCACTGGACTGCCCCACCAGCTCCGCCGGGAGCTCGCCTGCCCCTGTCGCCTGCTGCAGTTGCTGCTGGGGGCTCTCCAGTGTGACCAGAGTCTGCTTGGGGCCAGCCGAGGTGTCTTCGGCGGCAGTCGGGACCACGGGATAGCCGTCAGGGTGGGCGGCACCATCTGGGAGCCAAGAAAGGGAGGAAGGCTGGCTTAAAACCCAGACTGCTCAGCAGCAGAAGGGTTTCAAGCAAGGCCTTGGCTTCACCCTTTCAGCACCACAGACCTAGACCCCAAGGTTAACTAGAGACACGAAAAACCCACTACTATCTTGGGTACTTTACTCCATCCAGGGAAAGTAGTAAGTTGTATAGTTATCTCAGATTTGGGGCACAAATCCCTACCCCACAACAATACAACTTACTACCTCACCCCAGCAGAAGCAATGTCACACAGCTTCAGCGACAGGTCCTTTCAGTATTCAGAACTACAATTCTCTTTCTGGCCAGAGGGTTCCTATCGGGTTGTCCCACCTCATCAGGAGAAGCCATACCCTTATGCACTGCCTTGTCACACACACCTGAGAACATCTATGCTGGAAATCCTCTCCCCAAACCAAGCAAAGTACCAAGAACCCTGTCTATCTGACCCTACGACACACTATCCCACAGCCCCACCCCCTCCCTCCACAGGGATAGAACCAAACTCTTGCATCATATTAAGAATATCTATATACTGCTTTTCAACAAAGAAGATCACAAAGTGGCTTAACAGCTATAAATAGATGGTTCCCTGTCCCAAAAGGGCTCACAATCTTAAAATAAATGATGCAGAAGAAACATCAACTAAAAGTAATTGGAAAAGAAACCATGCTGGGGCAAAGAGGGTAGTTGCTCTCTCCCTGTGAAATACAAGAGGACCCTCACTTTAAAGATGCCTCTCTGCCCAGTTTGCAGGGGTAACCACTACATCTTGACCCAGGGACTTTGTTTCCCAATTCTCTGCTTGAACCCGTGCTCTTTCCCGCCCAGAGCTAGGTGTAGTCTTGCAGTAGTTTCCCTCCTCGTCTTCAAAAGGTAGACAATAGTGGCATGTGGAGTTGGAATCCTCATAGGAAAGACAGTAGATTGTATAGTTATCTCCAAGACCGGGTATGACCCTAAAACTATACAATCTACTACCTCATCCCAGGGGGCCCAGGAACAGCATCTGCTTCAGCTAGGTTGAAAAAAAGAAGACGACAGACTTGACATCCAGCAACCAACAAGTTACCTGGGAGGTTTTGCTCAGCTGAACTGTTTGATTGGGGCACCGGTCCCTACAAAGGTAAGGAACAAATATCAGAACAACCCAGGATTCTCTCAATTCAACGTCAAACCTGTTGGTCAACCATCTGCAGGAAAACTGCACAGGTAGCTTCTCCCCCCCACCCCCAAATTAAGTCAGGAAGTGTGATCATGATGGGGCAGCTTCGAGAGTTCAGATCGGTAAGCCATGTCCCCATTTTCACCTGCACCCTTGCAAATCCTCTGCCCTTCATCCCTTGTAATGGCCCCACCTGCTTCTGATCCAGTCCCATGAAGCACATGTATCAGAATGTTCTGAAGGTGCAAGAGCAAAGTCTAACTCGAGGAGTAAGGAAGAGAGGAGCATGGTGAGAGAAGGGGCTTCCCACTGCTGCCTGTCGTCTTGTCAAGCCACCCATGACTAACACACATCTGCTGGCATTTTCATTACAAGTTGTGGGTTCTCAGTTTACAGCCCAGCTGCATATATTTAAAGTGCTCCAGAGTCACGATGCTAGCTCCTTAAAAAAAAACAATGCCAGCAAGAGGTCAGCCTTGCCCCTTAAACCCTGCTCTTCGAGGAAGTCTCTGAAATGACCCTTAGACGCTTAAGCTAGGCTTCCAACCTGGGCATTCTGCTCCTTATCTTCGGCTTCCTTGGCCTTGTCTGCCACTTTGGCCTCCTCCTCAGCCAGCTGCTTGCGTCTCTTCTCTCTGCGTTCCTCCAGCTCCTCATCCCTCAGTGCCTCCAGGTGGTTGATAATGGGAACCTTCACCACTGGATGGAGGAAAGGCCAGTAGCAGTTAGAAGTAGCCGATCACAAAAGGGGCCCTACTGGCTGCAAGGAGGAAAGCTATTCACTGGCTCACCTGAAACACAGTCATGCATGCTTTCTGCATCTAACACTTTGCATTCTTCTGTCCAGCGAGTCAGGGCAGTGGGGATGCTTGACAAGGTTCCTAAAGAGAAGGATGGAGAGATGTTACACAACGTACAACGGCTCAAGAAAACTTGTCAACTGAGACACGCTGCCGTGCCTTGGTCCAGCCATTCTGATCTCTAGGATCTAGAGAACGAGAAATGATTCGCACATGCATGTAACTGCACTTGATTCCATTACCCTTGACTAACAGCTGAATGCATGACCCAATTCCGTGGAGAAGCACATTCTGTTGTTAAGTTATGCACAGTGGTATTAAAGTTCTGTGGTGGTATCTCTGATCACTAATTTACACATGCAAGCCATCAAGTGGTAACATGCTTGTATGAAGCAGCCCTAGTGCAAGTTAGCATGGGGACAAAGCACTTAACTCCCTAATTCTGCCAAACTATTAAACAGATGGGACATTATGGAGCCATCTCCAATTGTACTAGGCTGGAAGTATTCATTTGAAAAGATGAGCAGAAACCAAAGCTGCATTACCCACTCTGAAATAGTAATATAAATGTCAGTCCCAGTGGTTTCAGTACAAAGCACTTCTATATTGAGAAACAGTGCTTGCTGCATGGCTGCAGCTGAATATATACCTTGCACAGAAGATAGCTATAGTTTAAGAAAAACAGACCACCACCTCCTGAAACGCGATGTTAAATTTGAATGTTTCAAACGTTCAGACCCCACACTCAGGGCCTCAATCTCATGAGGACTTGCCTGCCTGGCTGGTGGCTGTGCTCTGATCATGGAAGAAGTCATCTAGCAATTCATCATCTGAGCGGGCAATTATGTGCACATCGTCATTGCCTACAAGGAGGCGAGCTCGGCCTCTGCTCTGCAGTGGGAGGCTGCTGCTTAGTTGAAGGATGTCTGCAGCTGCTGAAGGGCCCAGCAACCTAAGGAAGACACACAACAGTTGAAAAGCAATGGGATATTTTCCTGCTACAGAGACATGCAGCGCACACACACACACACACACACACACACACACACACACACACCCACCCCAAACCGGGTGAGAATGGCTAGGAGGCTTAATTTAAGTGCCTGCATCTGCAGCTCAAGGTGAATGGGATGCTCAGCTCCCTCCCTTAGAATCCGCTCCCCCCTTTAAGTCTCACCTCTGCAAGATGAGAGGTGGGTTGGGCTGCCGGGTGCCAGGGTAATGCACATGGATAGTATGACCTGTGTTAGCTGTCAGTTGCCGTAGCGTCCTCTGGCTGCGACCAATGCCCTGTGCCAATCGGGTAGTGGAGGAGCCACTACCCAAGGTGAGAGAGCTATGGTCCGCATGCCGTACCATGAGCGGGTGAGTGGCAGGAATGTTGCCAGGTGATGGGGGAATATCCGCTGGGAAGAGAGACAGGAGAAGTTAGCACACCAAGACAAGGCTGTCAAGACACAAAAGTGCATGGTTTTTCTCAGAGCGGACAAAACTAGCCCGACCCAGACTAAGTAAATCTGTAATCTACAATTCAGAAGGCTGTGCAAACAACTTTTTGAAGCCAAGAGTTTCAGTCAGTCCCATGGGCGAACAAGAAAGGTATTCTGATCTAAAGATTATAGTTCCCAGAGTCCAGACTCCTAGCCTAAGTTTTGGAAAGAGCCCAACATCCTGGTTCCCAACCTCCAAAGAACCAGCCATTAGGATACCACCCATGTCCTATGGCTCCCAGGTTTCAGAGTTCTTACTGGCACTGGAGAACATGTTGTCAAACTCTATGATGAGGTCATCTTCACGGTCAAAGCGCTCAAAACGCACCAGTGGGGAGGCATTCATGTCAGGGTAGTCTTCATCCAACTCCATCTCAGAGCCATCGTCATCATCTTCTTCCTCTTCACCTTCCTCACCTTCTTCATCATCCTAGAGGGAAAGAGTTAGCACCTAAGCTCAAAGGGCTAAACAAATTCTGGTTACAATCAGGATCTTGAATTCCACTGCCTTTTAAAGAACATAAGAAGAGCCCTGCTGGATCAGGCCAAAGGCCCATCTAGTCCAGCTTCCTGTATCACACAGTGGCCCCACCAGATGCCTCAGGGAATACACAAGACAACAAGATACCTGTGTCCTGTCGCCACTCCCTTGCACCTGGCACAGAGAAAACCTACTCCTACAACCAGGAGGTTGCTTTTCCCCATCATGGCTTGTAAGCTGTAATGGACTTTTCCTCCATAAATCTGTCCAATCCCCTTTTAAAGGCATCCAGGCCAGGTGCCATCACCACCTCCTGTGGCAACGAGTTCCACAAAATTCTGGTTCCCAGAATGAACTCTTTAACTAGATAGAAAACCCAAACACCATGGCTCTGAGGCCATGTTTGTACTGCCTTCCCACAAGCAATTCCCATCCACAGTTCTCACTGATCCCCTTTGCTATTGTGTACATTGCCCTACAGAAACACCTGTTGGGATAATAAAGCTGCCCCAGTAGAGACTTCTGCACTAGCTTCCTTCCAATGCCTTTACCTGATCATCTTCATCTTCCTCCTCTTCCTCTTCCTCCTCATCCTGACTGTCATCTTCATCCTCATTGCTGCCACTGCTGTCTTCCTCCTGTGTGTGCTCCTCCTCATCCTCAGGATCCAGGATATTCATAGAATCTAGGGCAGATTGGAGAGTGTGTTGGCTCCTGCTATTTAAGCCAAGATTCTTCCAGCCTTACCATCTTCCTGGCAGAACCTCCCATCAAATTCCTCTTGACAGATAAGAAAAGCCTCATGCATGGCCAGATCTCAGAAACCTCCCCAACACCACCACTCCCCCCCTTTTTTTTTTAAAGGAGAGCTCACGCCTATGTCCCTTCGATATCATGCTAGGTAAACCTCCTGCATTCCAGATTACTACAGGCTCTTCTTTTCCTATCAACCCCATGCAATCTCTTAGGCATTGCCTCACCTTCCCTGTTGGCCTGTAGGGTAGAAGCCTGGCTCAGATTGGAAGGTGCCTCATCCATCAACACATCTTCCTGAGACTCATCCTCTCCACTTCGGCCCACTGAAGGACATAAGGGTAGTGTACAGAACTTAGTACAGTTATGAGGAAACTCCTCTAAGGGATAAATGCCTGTAGTGGCCAGCCAGCACTCATTACATTCCTGATGAGATGCTGCTTACGCACACTATATACAGTCTCTTAGGCACTTAAGATGTCACTAGGAGGAGCCACTTGCCCCACATCAGAGGATTTTGCCCCAGGCCAAGAGTTGCAAGCACACATCTCTCCTAAAGGGACAACAGGCAGCACTGACACATGTCAAGTGGAGCACAGCACCCATGCTATATGGGGGGGGGGGGGAGAGCTGCATCGGAGACAGCAGCAGGTGATAGTTTCATACGAGGAAGGTTTCTCTACAGCACAGCAAAGCATGAAAATGGCTTCCTCAGAGATCACTTGTAGGACAAAAAAAACTGATCCAGGAAACCCTGAAACCAGATATTGGGCCTGGAACTCACCTATTATGGTACTATTCCCTGAGCCACCATCCTGCTCCAATAACTCATCTATTAGGTCCTCCAGCTCATTTTCCACCTAGAAGAGAAGATGTAAATTTATTAATGTGATCTAGTTATTCACTGTCAAATAAGCTCTGCACTCCAACACTGTGTGACCCTGAATTCTAGAAACACGTCTCCAGTTCCACCCAAGCTAAATACTATTTTTCAGCCACCCCAGACTCAAATGTCACATCCTGAATAAAGCAAGGAAAATTGTGCAACTTTATGCAATATTAAATAAATCTGTCATTTTAGAGCAAAGCCTTGGTTTTCACCAGCATTCATTCAGCCTCTGCAAGGAGCTTCAGTTTTCAGTATCACAAACAGGAACGGAAGCGATTTCAGCTACAGTGTCTCCTATATTCCCTGCCTTAAAACCAGTGGCCTCAACCTGCACACACCTGCAGGCTATGCACACGTCACCCTGCAAACCACCATTTCTACCTGCATTTCTTGTGTGCTCAGCACCTCAGGCTGCCCTGCAATCACTACTGCATCACTCTCAGCTTCGCCATCCATGATGTCACTATCTCCCACTTCTGCCTGGGCAACATCGTGGTCCTCTTCAGGGGCCTCTGTTTCTCCGCTCTCTCCTGCAAATCACGGAGTAATAGGGCTTTAGGACTGCCCACACAAGTCACTCTGCCAACTGATTCGATGGGAGGACAGATAAATAGAAGCACATAGTGGAAGAAGTCATAGTGGAATGATTCCAAGTAAGGGAAATGTGGGTGGGGAGGCAGATGGGGAGAAGGCTAATTATGGGAACAAGGCCGGGAGGAGGTGGTGGTGGTGACGATATGCAGCATGCAGAGTCCAAAACGATAAATGCTGAAAGAACGTAGACCACAAACCTGCATCTTGTTGGCCACTACTGGCATCCCGGGCTGCTCCTTGAGCATCCTGCTCTGCCTTGCTCTTGCTGGAGGCACTCTTGCTGCCAAAGAGACTGCTGGGCTGGTTGACAATACGCGACAACGTCTCCAGGGGCTTCAATGCTGCATTCACTGTGTTGGCCATGTTGGGGCTTCAGGAAAAAAAAAAAGAAAAAGCAAAATACATTCAGGTAAGCTCCCTTAAAATGGCAAGGCCATTACAAAATTAAAACCCTAGAGCTGTTAACTAAGCAATTCCAGCTGCTGTCTCTCACATACTCCCTGCCTTGAAACTGGTGGCCTCATCCTGCACACACCTGCAGGTATGCATTCACATCACCCTGCAAACCACCACTTATGCCTGCATTTCTTGTGTGCTCAGCACCTCAGACTGCCCCTGCCCTCAGCAAATCTGAGTAGGAAGTACTGGCCAGAGAGAGAGAGAGAGAAGCCGAAAGCTGTTGCTGTGATGTAGGCAGGGCTGGAACTGAGTGGGCCTACTAGAGAGGGTTATAAAGTCAACTTTGAGTCCATGCGAGAGTCTTGCCTGCAAAGCAAGTGGGAGGAGCAATACTCCTACAGAAACACAGTAAGGCCATTACTATTCAACGTTCACCCAAGAGTGGAGGTGGAAGAAAGAGAAACCTTTACAGAGGTGAGAGTTGTTTCATATTCTGGCTCTCAGCAAGGCTAATTCTATCCTGAAGACAGGGAATACACTTCCAAAGCCAAAGTGTAATGGAAGTCACACCAGGGGTAGAATTCAAGGGCCCTATCTTTTTCCCCCTGCACCAACTGTGACCCCACCAGTGACCTCAGAGCAGTCTCTGCTCCATTTCCTCAGAGAATAAGACAAGCACCTGGACAGATCGAGACTATGAGGCACCCTTGCCAAGTCATTGACCAATCCCTTCTTGAGGAAGAGGCGGATGATATTGTTCATGCCGTTGTGCTGTGTCTTGGCTGTTGCGCTGCTGTAGAAGCTGGAGGTGGATGGGCACGATTCCATGATGGTGCTGATAATACACATGACTGCCTGCAGCCTAGAATCAGATGGGACAGTTTAACACAGGCAAAATGTACTGTCTCTCCCCCAACCAGGGCACATATCGGCTCCTCCTCCCACATCCACCCCCAACACGCTAAATCTCCTTGGCAGAGTGTTTGGCTTTCTGGTAACAAACATCTTGGTTTTTTCGGGGGGGGGGGGGGTATTGTGCATATGCATATATACCACTGTGAGGAACAGTTTAGCAATGTGCTCCGCTGGGTATCTACAGAAAAACAAATATCTACCTGAATCGCAAGGCTAAAAGAACCCACAAACAGAGCTATAATACTGTAGCCTTTGTCCGGTCTCCAAAGCAAGATGTGCCTCAACACCTCGCGCTCACCTGGCATGCTTCTCGGTACTCTCTGCCATGGCCAGTGCCCGGCCCAGGGCTGCCTTAACCTCATTCACCAGGGCCACCTGGGCATCTGTACCACTGCCGGCTGCTGCCAAACTAGCTAGGAAAAGGCGGGCCAAGGCTGGTGTATCTTTGTCTTCTGCATTCTGGGTATGGGGGAGCAGATGGTCCAAGACAAAGGCCAACACACTACAGTCCTGAAAGGACACAGGAAGACGTCAGTAGTCGTTCAACAGAGCAAGTTCAGAAGGCCCAGCCATCCTTCCTCAGTAATACCACCACCACCCAGCATTCTCTTCAAATTCACTATTCTTACCATCTACTGGACTTTAAGAAACGAAGAGCTCTGACGTTCCCTTACATCTATTTCATTCCCACAATCCACATCAGTCAATTCTTCCCAGTGCCTCTCACCTCCTTTATTAGCTCAGACTGGCCCACAGTATAGTTGTAGTTTGCAATTAAGGTAGCAATGCCCACATAGGAGCGCACAAGCTCTGCCAGCAGCCGCAAGATAGTGGAGGTGGGCATGAGCGGCTTGCTTCCTTTGGCTTTCTGCTTGTTCTCTTCTGCTGCCTTGTCACCCTCCTTATCCTTCTTATTCTCTCTCGATTCTTCAGGAGTGGAGGCTATTAGACAGAACAGAAAACATTAAACGGTAAAAGAGCTACTGTCCCAACAGACCAAATCTCAGAGTGGATGAGGCCAGTGCATAGTACATGGAGTAGGGGCTGCAAAAGCAACCATTTGGTTTCTCTTTTGAGAAAAGACTGATGAACCTCATCTTTACAACTCAAGCAGACCAGCTGCTATGATGATACAGATCCTGACCGTAAGTCCTATAGGAATTTTGAGGTGGGTGAGTTCTCTCTTCAGATCCTGTTAGGGCTTGCCTAAAGGAAGGGTAAAATCTTGAGTAGACATCTGGCAACCCTGGCACAAGTTTTGTAAGGTGCCATTTAGTTTTTGTACTTGCAAAAGCTGTCATACAAGACGATGGCGCAAAAGCAGTTTCTGTACATGAAAACGATTTTGTGGCATCATCATCGTCTTGTATGACAGCTTTTGCAAGTTCAAAAACTAAATGGCACCTTACAAAACATGTGCCCAGGTTGCCAGATGTCTACCCAAGATTTTACCCTTCCTTTAGGCAAGCCCTAATAGGATCTGAAGAGAGAACTCATCCACCTCAAAATTCCTATGGAACTTATGGTCAGGGACTAGACTATTAGGGAAACAGGGCCTATAAAGGATGAAGGCTGCTTTATCACAGGCCTTAGTATGTGATTGACAGGGCTCCGCCTATCAAATGAGCAGTAAGAGTAACCTGTCATCAGGGTGTTCCCCCCACCACCACTGAGGGAGAAGGTGCAAGGGAGTGGCGACAGGAAACAGGTTATCTTGTTGTCTGTGTGCTCCCTGAGGCATCTGGTGGGGCCACTGTGTGATACAGGAAGCTGGACTAGATGGGCCTTTGGCCTGATCCAGCAGTGCTCTTCTTATGTTCTAAGATGGCACTTACCATCCCCTTGTGGAGTCCCAGACTGTGGCGTCTCAGCTGCTGCACTATCAGCTGCAAAGACCTGAGCCTAGATCGGAAGAATGAAAAGGCAATTAACAAGACAGGTGAATGCATTAAAAAGGCACCAAACACAAAGGGAGTGAATTGCTGCAGTCCCATATGCGACAAGTGACTATAGTGTCCACTGCCATTTATTTATTTTTCACATTATACCGCCCTTCCTCTAAAGAGCTCAGGGTGGTGTACATAGTTCCTCCGCTCCTTTTGTCCTCACAACAACCCTGTGAAGTAGTGACTGGCCCAAGGTCACTCAGGAAGCTTCATGGCTAAGCGGGGATTTGAAAGAACGCACGCACCACAGAATTTAAGCCATGAGAAAATCGGAAGACTCTTCAACATCTAAACATTCTCTCTCAAAAGCACTCCCACAAGCCCACACGACAGCAACGCTTCAGGACAAAAAAAAAAAAGAGTCCTGAAAAAATACCTGTACAGGAGGCATTATAAGATTTACAACACAGCCATGGAAATGCAGATGGATCCCTCAGAAAAATCACTTCATGAACGTTATGGACTAATAGAGGTTTCCATGCATTTGAGTTTTTAAAGAAGCCAGGATACCCTGTGGTGGCAGCTCAGAGGAACTCACATTGATGCCAAAGCCTGTCTGAGAGTCAAAGTCACTGCCCTGACGAGTCAAAGAGCGGTACTGCTGGTACACGTCATCTCCCATATCTTGCAGGATCTGGCTCACCTCCTGGTTAGTAGTGTTTGCTTTGGGCTCCGACTTGTCTGCTGGAAGAGGAAAAGAGAGCGTAACAATTGACACTGTCTCTTACAGTGAATTGTTACACTTACATATACTACTGCAAGTTCAAAGCATTATTTTTCCAAGATGCACATAGGGTAAACACCACACTGTTTCCATGACCTTGTGACATACCAAACACACACCAGAGGGTAGAATATTACTATTTCTGGGAAACAGTGAAGTGCTTAATAGTGGGTTCTAGCTTTAAACTGTAGTTACCGCATAGGAAGCAGTGGCGTTCTTTCGGGGGGGGGGCCTGTGGCCTCGGGCCCCAGGCGCCATCTTCCGGGGGGGCGCCTCTTCAGCCGGGGCGCCTCTTCAGCCTCCTGGGCGCCGCCGCCCCCGTGCTCACCTCGGCGCGACTCGGTGGACAAAATTGCCCTCTCTTGGCCTCTTAGGTGTTCTGCGCATGTACAGAACAGCCAATTTTAAAAGGAGCCGAGTCACGCCGAGGTGAGCGCGGGGCCGGCGGCGGCGAAGAAAGAAGAAGGAGGTAAGGAGAGCAATGGCGCTCCCATCCGGCCCCCGAGTACCCACCCCCATCGCTCTCCCTACCTTCTTCAGCCTCGCAGCCGCTGCCGCCGCCGGCCCCGCGCTCACCTCGGCGCAACTTTTTAACAGCCAATATTAAAAGGAGTCGCGCCGAGGTGAGTGCAGGGCCGGCGGTGGCGGCGGCGAGGAGGCTGAAGAAGGTAAGGAGAGTGGTGGGGGGTGGGCGCGGGGGCTGGGTGGGGGCACCCTTCTGGGGGGGGCGCTCGGGCAACCCGTGCCCCGGGAGGGCTAGCAACGCCACTGGGAGGAAGTTCGAAGTCATATAAATCAATCCATGAATAAAGTTAATGCAGCTAATCTGAACAGTCAAGGGCTTGCAAGTAGAACCATGGGCTAGAAAACATATTTTGGCTCTGATAAGGTTTGGGCATACACATGAGGAATCTACGAATCCTTTCTCTGAGCAAGCGAATTCAGATGTAGTTGTCCTAAAATTGTTCTTGGTTTCATTTTAAGATTTTAGTTTAAAATGAAACATTCATTTCAAAAAGTTTTATACAAGAATTAAGGTGACAGAAGATCACTTATAGGGAGGTATGAGCTCTTTTCTGCTATACCCCAGCAGCAGAAAGCTAGAGAAGGCCGTGTTGGCATCTGTGTTATCTGGACAACAGAGTGCCTGACACAGGGTTAAACGGCATTTGTTTCTGGGACTAAGTGACAACAGAATATCTATCCTCAAAGCTGCCTACAAAATTATGAGATTATCTTTCCTAACCTTGGCAATACAAATATGCAAGTGCACATCACCATCCAGAAGATGGTGGACGAGACAGGAGACCACACCCAGAATGGAAAAATGCAGGAGGAATTCAGATCTGCTGACATTTGGTGACAATAAGAGGTGCTCTTGGGTCCCATGTGCATCTCACTTCCTTCCACCCTGTCCCAAGCCGCCATGTACCTTCATCAGGGGCATGGTAGGCTGCCAGAGCGTTCAGCATGTCATAGATCACCTCCTTGATAGTTTCAGGTATGACAGGCAGTGGTGATGGTTTCACTGGTGTGGTTTTCACCAGCTGCACGGCATTTGGGCCCTTGATCCGCAGGTTCTCGAACTCGTCGTCAGAGGCTTGGGGAGCAAAAGGAGAAAGAATAAAAAGAAATAGAGCAACCAACACTGGAAACGGGACCCGAGGTGGGGCATAAGGGAGGAGGAGGTTAATTTTACTGCCTTTTTACTTGTATATACCTGCTCTCTCCACCCACCCACCCTTTTAGGAAAAGATTTTCTGACGTCTTCTATTACAGGATTCACTCCTCCCCTTGATCCCTGGTTCAGAGCTCCTTATTCTGATACATGTGCATATGTAAATAGCATTAACCTGGCCACTGCAGGAGACGTAGCAGGGTTGTGAATTACTTACCAGTACCAGAGCCACGGGGAGCAGGCAAGGCAATGCGGATACAGCCATTGGCCACTTCAGTGAATATCTCAGGGTTGCGGCAAGCAGCTGGGCCCAGCACCCTCAGGATGTAGTTGATCTCTCGAGAGCCCAAACTGCCCGATACCACACCTGAAGTGGTGCTGCCTGCTCCACTGGTGGCTGCTGAGCGCACAACCTAGAGCAGACAAAAATGAGGGAGCAAGTGTAAGACGGCAAAACTGACAACCAAGGCTGTCCATGCTACTGGACTTGCCAAGTGGCAGGGATCCCAGGCAAGAAGTCCAGAGAAGCTTGCACAGTTTAGAGAAGCAGCGACACCTTTCAGACGGTGTGCTGAGAGCATAGCCAAGTCTTGCCTATGGCATGCAGTTCAAAACGAGGGGATAAGTATAGGCTAAATCTTTCTCCATGGTTTAGTTCAGTATGAGGCACGTCATACCTTCTCCATGGTGTGATGCAGTGTGCAGGGATCCTCAATGATGTGCCGGAAGAGCAAGGTGACAAGAGGAGTGAAGCCGTTGAAGCCTGAGCTCTGGGTTAGGCCCAGGATCATGCGCGTGCTCTTGAGCTCAGCGAACATCATGGCATACTTGTGGTGGCGGGTGAGGCGCAGACAGAGGCGCAGCGTGGCATGCAGCGTGTCTGGATCCACAGGCACACCCAACATGCTGACACAGGCCCGGATCAACACTGTAACCATCTCCTCCGTCAAGCCCTGGATGAGGATCTCGGATGGTTTGGCTTCTTCTGAAGGAGTTTCCTTCTCTAGTGCTAGATTATCAGCAGGCACAGGGTTATCTGATAAGGGAAGAGGAAGGAAGGATAAAGCAGGTCTGAGGACAGAAGTCCTGAACTGTTGCCCTCCAGATAGCCCAGCTTTGCTATTATATATTCTGTACCATTTGCCTTCTCTTCCTTAGGTTTGCTTTCCACTTCCTTCCCTTCCTCCAAGGTTCTCTCCAGCTCTTGTCCATTGCCCTCTTTAACACTCTTGTTCAGGCGGGGTACTCTAAGCAAGGTCAGCATCACTGGACGCCTGTTTCCAGTTTCTTCATTTACCTGAGCATTCAGGGAAAAGGGGGTGGGTTAGAAGCACGAGATGCCATGTTGCTTATCCTATCTCAACTTTCAGACTTAAGGAAAGATCCTCAACGCCACATGCATACCTGCACCATCGTTGTGAATTGCACAGTGTAGCGTCGACGGCCAGCAGTAAAACGAACGCTAGTCTCTCCTGCTTTCCAAGCTGTGTCGATAGTGCTGTTGTTGCTTGCACTGTAGCTACACCAGCGGCCTGAGCGATCATCAAACCAGCGCCAGTTGTTGCCATTAGCCTGGAGGTACTGGGGAGAAAGAATGTGTTGGCCTCTCAACACCCATTGCACTTTTGGAGCAGAATTTGCTCAAAAATATGAAGTTAACTACGCTGTTAAAGAATTGTTTTTGAAATAAAAGGTATATCTGAGATTAGCTTCTGCTGTATAATGAATCTGAAGTGCTCCTTTAAGACATTAAGCCTTTCCTCAAAACAGTTTTTTTTAAAAAGTAACTGCAGCAATACCTTGCATTTTCATCTAGTTAGGGATGAAAGTAAAAAATGGAACATGAAAATGAGCGAACTCAGGAAGATAGTGGAGGATAGGAAGGCCTGGCGGGACATGGTTTATGGGATCACGAAGGGTTGGACACGACTTAACAACAACAACAAACTGCAGCAATACCTTGCATTTTTGTCTAGTTAGGGATGAAAGTAAAAAATGGAACCCATCTGGTCCCACGGTATGACTTTCCCAGACTTCCCAAATGTCTGTGTGATCCACATGTGTAAGGGACCCCCATGTAGAAAAAATCACCTGCAGAAAATTTCGCAGGTGTACCTTGCACCTGGTGCACAGGCGGTGCTTTAGGGACTCAACGGGACTTAACGTCAACTCAACTCGTCCATTTACTCCTATGTAAAGCATGGACCTGACAACACAAGACTTCAAAAAAAAAAAAAAACATAGTTGTGTTTTACACACAGCTCCAGGGCTTTAGGGGTCTTTAGAGGGATGTAACTCAAGTTTCAAGTCCCTCCCTTCAAGGGATTTTTTTTATGGCCCTTTAAATTCTTGAAATACGCAGATTTTGTTGTGAGTTCAGCACGAAAATGCTCAAACAGTTGAACCCATGTTCAACTATGAACATGTTTAACACACAGCTCCAGGGCTTTAGGGGTGTTTAGGGGGATGTCTCACCTAAGTGTACCTCAAGTTTCAAGTCCCTACCTTCAAGGTTTTTTTTTTAATGGCCCTTTAAATTCTTGAAATACGCAGCTTTAGTTCTTTTTCTGCATGAAAAAGACCAGTGAGTTGTTTCAGCGACGCCACCCATAAAGTCCCGTTGAGTCCTTTGAGGTATGCCTAATGTTGCGCGTGTGTACAGCTGTGTAAAGCTGCTCCCCTGCACCTGAGGTGCTCCAAACAAAGTGGATTCAAAAGCCATGAAAACAAAGCCAGAGTTTCATTTTTAATTTCAGTGAGGAGGGGGGGGGCTGCCCCCAATTCCGGGGCATCATTTTCCCTAAAAACAGTGATCTTTGCTCCTCTGGGGGGGGTCAGTGGGGTGACCCTAGAACTCTGAACATTGTTTTATAACATAGTTTTATCTGTCTACTTTCCACGAAACAAATTTCAGAGAATTTAGGGAAGCCATTTTTTTTAACTATTTAGTTTCGGGCGTACCACAAAGGACTCAACGGGACTAGATGGGCCAAAGCATAGTCTTATTTAGCTTGCAAATTTATTTTGGCTGGCAAAAAACCTAACTATACTACAAATGTGAATGTGTGCAAAACCTAAACAAACAGGAATGAAAGAAAAATAGACATAAGGACATTGATGAACGTTGTGGAAGGTTGGATGAAATCGGACGAAAGAGGAAAGCACGTGGATTGAATTTGAAATGTGGTTATAATTGAAAATGGTCGAAAGAGCAAAGCGATGAAATTCAAGTGGATGACAGTCAAGGTATTACTGTATTGTACTACAGAATCACCACTTACCAGCACAGGTTACCAGCCTATAACTAGCTGTGAGTACAACACAGTTATTAAAGCCAAGGGTGAACTAATCCTGCTCTTGCAATCTTATGGATATGTCCTTTTAATATTATTTCCTGTTAAATATAATGCTGTGTTATAAAACTGATCAATACAACTACTCTCTGGGATGTGTCACTTTTTTAGTAGTCTCCTTTCTCCCCCCCCCCCATGTTTAGTGAACAACTCTCTCCAGTCCAGAATGGCTCGGGAACGGTGAGAAAAACTGCAAGCTTTTTTATGGTAACAGTTGGAAAGCAAAGCAGCCATAATGATTTGGACTATTAGCACACAGGGAGCTATTTAAATCTTAATACCATGAATAAATACAGCAGCGAAATGACAATGCCTTTACGAACACATTGTAATATACTTGTGCGTGCCATCGATTTTGGGGAGGATTGTGGCAGAGCGGGAGAAGAGAACACCACCCATTTGTAATTTTGTGCCTCTAGTACTAAGATGTCTTGCACTGGCACCACAAGGAAATGTTTTAAGTCACACGCCATACAAAATCCTATTGTTTTGACATTTCACAATTAAATGTCCTGCAACCAAAGGGACACTGACACCTCAGCAAGAAATTCTACTTCCTACACACCGTCCCCTCCTAAGCTCCTACCTTATTCATCTGGGCCCTCCTCTTAGAGGAGATGGCCGTCTTCTCATAGAAGTCAATCAGCAACAGTACTGGGGTGATCCACCTGTGGAATGCAAATTAAAATAATCAAAGACAAGTAAAATGCATTGGGCAGGCTTGGCCTAGCTCAGGAGATGGCTGCCATATTTGAAAGTGCAATTCAACTGCAATTGCAATTCAATGTGCAATTTAATTCAAGCCCTGTTGTGTCACTGCTCTCAAGCCTGGCTAACTTGAAGTATATAAAACTCTGATTTGACTCTAGAAAGGAGGCCTAACCAATCCAGCTCCATGTCAGTAACTGCATCCAGTGTTATTCAACCACAATGATTTTCATTAGATACAGTTACAGAACCAGGAGTTTCATTAGCAGTGCTAGCCAAAGGGAGATCAGAAGCAGAGCCTTGATGCGACGTAAGGTAAAATCTGGCTCTAGGCCTTCTCAACATTATTGCTTACTTTGGTGTCTGCACTTCTTTCTGTTCTTTGGCAGCTTGCAGGCAGGGCTGCACCACTTCCAACAGCTTGATCAAAACATTGAGGATGCCGCTCGACTCCACCACACGAGCACATGGCAACTTTAGCTCCTGCAGTAAGGCAAAAGTAAAGATGTTGGCACACGTGCAGCAGAAAGGAACTAATCAAATGGCAACTCTTCACCCTCCTTATTCCAGGTAGGAGCAGCAGAACCACTGCAACACAGTGCCCCCAACACAGACAGAGAGTATCAAAGGCTGCAGAGATGTCCAGCAGCAATTACAAGTGCATTGGGTAGTGTTAAGAGTGCATCTCTCTCCCAGTGTTAAGTGTATACCTCCCTCATCGGTATGATCACAAGAACTTGATTGAACCTGAAAAAAAAAAATCTCAGCCTCCCTCTAGCACGCTTTATCAACCTTAAAAACGCGATAGCAAGTCTACTGAAGCATAGCTCCCAAGCTGTTTGCTGGATGTATTAACATGTCATGAAAGAGGCTGAAGTGTTCCTTGAAAAGTTAAGCCAGTAGGGTGGAAAGGTTAAGCCAGTAGGGAGCCACTATACTATGCCCAAAGCAGCACCGTCATTTCGCTGTCGATACTGGTTAGTGACATCCTCCTGAGAAAGGGAGTAAGGACTCACAGGGATTCCTTGATGCAGCCCTGTACTGCGGGCGACAGGCAAGGGAAATCTCAGAAGCATCATTGTTGCTCAGAATGTATGATCCCATCTCCCAAACCTTGGCTGACTGTGCAAAAGCAGACTTATTAACTGGGGTACCCCATAGTTGCAAGGAGGAAGCCTGCCTATTGTTATGGGAGCTGACTGGACAAACAAGTGCATCTTTGAGCATAGAGTGAAGTTTTTAATCTGCGGGGAGCAAAATTGGGGACATGTGTATAAAAGGTAAAGGTGACCCCTGACAATTAAGTCCAGTCGTGTCCGACTCTAGGATGTGGTGCTCATCCCCATTTCAAAGCCAAAGAGCCAGCGTTGTCCGAAGACGCCTCTGTGGTCATGTGGCCGGCATGACTCTCCTTGCCGCAGCACGTAGCATGCAGCTGGAACACGGAGCGCTGTTTACCTTCCCGCAAGCGGTACCTATCTACTTGCATTAACATGCTTTGGAACTGCTAGGTTGGCAGGAGCTGGCCAAGCAATGAGAGCTTACCCCGTCACGGATTCGAACTGCTGACCTTTCGATCGACAGCTCATGGTTCAGCGGTTTAACCCACTGCGCCACCCGCTGGCCTATAGTATGTGTATACTAAAGGCTAAAAATCCCTGAAATCATTTTCAGGTCTCATGGTTTCAAAAACCACCATTAGGTTAACTGAGTTACCCAAGTTAACTAAACTTACTTTAGTTTATCTAAGGACAAACTATTCTTAGACGGGAACATTTAGGGGAAAAAATTCCGCTCAAAGTCTGATCTAAGATCGTATCAGAAGTACAACTCAGAGCAACAAGGCCATGAGTGTCATTTGGCTATACCTACCATGTTCCTAAATAAAATGAGCAAATTTTAATGATGTTCTGCTACACAACTAGTGCACAAACTAGCTACATCCCCAACCAGGGCACTATTTTAACATCTACAGCTGCAGTGGATCATGGGGATATGCTGACCAACCTCACTGCCCCAAACCAAAGCCAAGCCTCATAATCCCTCTAATTTTACCATACTCCAAGTATTATCAAGAGCTGTCCCTACAGATGCTTAAATGTGACTTTTGAAAAGACTCTCCAGAGTATGAGGGCAGAAATAGCTCTCTTATTGTAGGACAAAACTTTGACATGGAGTACAAAGCTTTCTGGTAACAGCCTTTATTAAAGCTGACATCGCCTTGTCAATTTCAGAGCTGCTTTCAAAATAGTTGTTGAAGTGCAGCTTATGAAATGCTTAAAAGCTTTCAACTCCAGGGCAATTTTGGGCTATGCACATGCTACAATCCCACAGAAGCACAGCAAACAGAGGATGTGGTACTGGGTATAGAATTTCAAGTTCCTGAAAGTCAGGACCTTCTACGTGACCTCTGGAGTTGAGCAAGCCATAACTGCTACACAGAGGAAGCACCAACACAGAACAAAAACTGCTATGGACTAGGCACGTTCTAGAGCCTAGCTATCTCTTATTGTAACTCTTATATACTAGGCTTTGAGAGCAGCACATAATGATTAGTACACGAACAACAGAAGATAAAAATTAACTGCACTATTTGTATACACAGCAAAGCATGGAATCCATTAATTCAAATGCTACATCTTCTCCCCCTGCTCAGGCCACACACACACACACACACACACACACACACACACACACACACACACACTTACTTACTTCCAACAGCTACTTAAGCAACAGGGCTAACTGGGTGGGGAAAGGGGAAAAGAAACCCTTCTGCTTCTTCAGTCTCACCTCAAAGAGCAATGTCAGCAGCAGGATACGTGTGGCCAGATTGGAGGCTTGTGGCAAGGTAGCCATCTGGCTGATCCACTCTGAGACAGTCTTGGTGTCGCTGGTTGTCAGGGGCAGAGCTGCTTTGATGAGCACATCAGCAGCTTCCCACACCTGCCAAAAAAGGGCACATTATCAGTGAAAAAGAGCAGTGTGGCATGTTATCAATAGAGCATGATTGATCTGCTTGGTCAACTGCCTTGACCTACTATTACAGATATGCACTCTTTACACTTCTGAAAAGCCTACAAAGCTAGGTCCCATAAATATCTGCTGAGGACTAGAAGCCAACTTTTTCCAGAGTTACTGAGCAAATCAGAAAGAACTCTGGCTGACCCTCATCTCAACTATGCCCTTATTTCATTTGTGTACCAATCTTTCCAATTACATAAATACCCACAGATACTTTCGGGAAAACTGAATGCACTGCTAGTTCCTACACTCTGGATTTCCCAAGAGTCTTCTTCATATATGAAGTGCTCCTGAGTGATGATAGAAGTCCATGTTTAGATTCCTTGCATAGAAAATTTAAGTGTTCAATATGTGTACAACACCATGCCTGGCAAACACAGATACTGCCTTTAGCTTCCCACTGCACAAAAAGGGGAAAGATGTGAATGACTGTGCTGTGAGCCTATGTACCCAATTTCTTACACAAATGAGAAATGCATCATGCATTCAACAGCTCTCAGAAGCCGAGGCATGCAGATCACACACTGCTGCAATCGGTTTTCATTTGCACCCCAGGATCTCAGCTCAATTTTTGCCGTCTGCTATCCTTAGTAAGCAAAGGAAGCTAGAATGTAAGCAACAGCAATGCATTCCCTGTTTCATAGCATCCAGAGCAGGGGTTCTTAACCTTTTTACAATTACGGACCCCTAATGGACGGCCCAATATGTCCCCATACTACCCCCTTTGCCAGAGCGTCAAAATCATCATCACCAGTCCTATTACGGTAGGTGCCAGTATGACTTCAAAAGAGGTCAATAGCTTGGTTTTACCTCACATATGGATAGCTGGGAACGGAGCGCCTCCATCCGTATCGATAATGGTGATAGTTAATCTAGTCCAACAACATTTTTTTGAAATTGTTCAGAGATAAAGTCCTGTACTCCCCCCATCATTTGGTTCCCATACCCCCAAGGACTATGGATACCCCTGGTTAAGAATCCCTGATTTAGAGTATCAGCTACATTAACAGAGCTTTGGAGATAATGTTAACATACTACAGGTGGGCCCCCATAACCGCTGGGGATATGTTCCAGGCCCCTCCGTGGATACTTGAAACGGTGGATAAGAGCGAACACCCCCTCCGTGGTTTCCTGAGGGCCCCCCACCCTGCCTCCCCTGCAGGCAGGCATGCTTGCCCCCCCCCAGCTCTTATTTTTCTTTTAGCAAGCTTTGTTTCTTCCTTAAAACAGAGAAGCAGCCTCCATTGCAGGCAAGAAGTCCTAGAGAGGCTCTGCAAGGTTTCTGTTAACCTTGCAGAGCTTCTCTAGTATTTAGTCTCGTTCTACTTGCCTGTAATAAGCAGCCAGAGGCTGCTTCTCCTGTTTCTTTAAGGAAGAAACGAAGCTTACTGGGAATAAAGTAAAACCCTGGGGGGGTCCCCACGATCCGTGGATAACTGAAACCGTGGATAGCGAATCAGTGGATATGGGGGCCCACCTGTACATAAAACAAAGATGAACAACACTGTCATTTTATGGGCTTTGACTGCTGCCACATGAGAGGGAGGGAACCTCACCTGATTCACCACTTGCTTGAGGATCATGTCTCTGTAGTCAGCCCCATTGCGTTTGATGGCGGTCATGATGAGGTCACAGACACGGTACACGGTGTCAGGCAGCTCATCCAGTAGGTGGAAGCAGCCAGGAAGCATGGTATCAGTAAAGCTGTGCAGCTCTTCTTGCTCCAAGGGTTCTGCATCCTGAAACTTCTCCAGGCACTTGGCTTCCTCTTCCTCCTGCTTCTCTCGGGCCTTGCGCTCCTCTTCCTCCTTCCGACAAGCAGCTTCCTAGAGGACAAACACAACTGAATACGCAAGATGGGTTTTCACACTACCCACATCTTCTCCAAAGATAAGCCACTGTTCCTTGCTATTTGCAGCTCTGGAACTCTACCCCTATTTTGATATGAACATGGGTTCTCTCTGCAACTTGGCAGCCTTTAATCCAAGGATGCAGGATTTCGTTGTAGAAGGGTATCAGGATTTTGTTCTAGAAGGGTATCAGTGCTCCTTTACCAAGCATGGAAGTCACAGATTGTTGCTTTACCTCTGGCGATTCAGCCCTTTGGTCCATGGGGATGTCTTGCCCTAATGACATAGCAATGGCCCTCATCATCTGGTCTTCTTCAGACATGCTCAGATCCTGCCACACAACCCAGAATACAAATGCGAGGTTAGTAATTGAACCAACAGAACCCAACCTGCCTTAACTCCAGCCCAAGGGGAGTTAGATGGTTTGATCTCACATAACTTATTGAAACTACACAGGAGTCAAGTGGAAATAGAGCAGGTTCTCCTTTGGGGTACATATTAGGAGATATTAGAAGCTGAATACATCACAAACACATTAGGTGGCTAAAATTTGTAGCACACTATTTCCTCCAGGAGCAGCTCCCAAAAGCAGGGGAGAGGGGCCCAGGAATATGCCTAGAATTCAACCAACCAAGAAATGACTTAGCTGCTAAGAGGTCTTACCCTCACAACCCCACCCATAAGTGGTGGAGGATGGGTTAGCAGATACTCAGTAGCTTGTTCCATGGTACTGGTATTGAGCAGAGCTTCCATGGCATGCTCCCGAGTAAAGCCCATGTCCATCAGCTGAAAAAGGGATGGACACAAGCAAGGTATAAAGATTAAATGTGCAAACTGCGGACCTGGAATTCCCAGCTTAGGTGTCTATTACATCCCAGACCAGAATGCCACTTTTTGGAGTGCTGAAATAAGCCAATTCCTACCTGCTGCAGCTGCTGCTGGTTCACCTGGGGCTCCCTTCGAGCACCACCCTCCTCTTGCCCTGCCTCCTCCTCACTGCGAGCTCCTTCTTTCTCCTTGCCAAGACGCTCGCGGATGACTGGTTCCCCACGCAGGATGTGGCAAAGGATGGCCAACATGGACTCTGCCATTCGTCCTCCATATACCTTCAGAGGCTTGCGGTTCCATAAGTTTTTGATGCAAGTGAAAGCTGCCTGCAACGCAGAGGTGGCGAGTAAGGAAGATTAGTGCTATTTAATTTCATTCCTCTGAGGGGCACTTAGGCAGGATAGGAGGACAGTGTGCATTGTCTGGAAGCATATTAGAAGCTTGCATTTTTTTAAAAAAGGGTAGAGATTCTCAGAATGATGCATTCTACACTCAGTAGCAAATTCTGTACTGGCACAGGTCGTGCGTAAAGTCCTGCTGACAGACAGACAGACAGACACTAATTTAGCAGTTACATAGTATTTGGAATACTTAAGGCATTTTACACATAGGATGCAAGAATTACTGAGACAGCACAAAATAGGTCAGCACTATCATTTAACTGAAATTCTTATTTGAACTGATAAAGATTCTGCTTTGTCAGCAGATTTACATACAGGTGTGAGTCGCTTAACGATGGGGATACGTTCTCCGATCCCTGTCAAGTGAATACTTAGGTTTGCTGGTGCTGGGGCCTCATTAGCAGGCTCCAGAGACTTCTTCTGGGTTGTGTGACCCACTCTAATGGCCTCCATGGGCCTCAGAATGGCCCGCAGAAGCCTCTGAAAGCCACTTCCAGTTTTCAGAAACCACTTATGGTTTGCTTTGGACCATTCTGAGGCCCATGGAGGCCATTAGAGTCGGTCGCACGACCCAGAAGAGGCCTTCTAGGCCTCCCAATGACGCATCCTGGCCAGGAGTTCTTCCAGGTAAGAATTTTTTATTTTTTAAACGTACTTATGGGACCGACCGGTTGTATATCTGGTTAAGAAAGCAGAACATCACTCAGCAACGCACACCTGTATTTTGATATCATATAGTTCTCATGTGTAGGTAAAGAAGTTAGACCATCTGGGTGCTCACCTTCTGTGTAACCACAAGAAAGCGCAGGGCACTGAACTGCAGGTAGTTCTGCCCACCTGGCAGCTTGGCAGGCAAGGAGTGGGGAGACTCCAGCACTGTAGTAGGATTCACCATTTTCTCCACCAGCATGAGCCAGGCATCCAGAAATTCTCCTGTGCCATCAGGCAAGTCTGGATGTTCCAACCCTTCGGCAACAGGAACTTTGCCACCCATGGAGAGGGCCCAGTTGAAAGTCCTAGAGGAAAAAGAATGAAACACAGTACCCAGAGTTTAGGCTTCTAAGCACTGGGGGGTTAGTAGAGCTGGTCCTGCATGTTTCTTACAGCAATCCTACTGCAATGGTGGGTACTTGCCTGATTGTCTCACCACTGACCTGAGAACTATGTTTCCCATGAATCCTTGTGCTAGCTCCTTCAACCACACAAACCTGGGCAGTCCTTGGCAATACAATAAGGCAGTGGTTCCCAAACTTACCCAGGTCACGGCACCCTTAGCGCCGCAGTTACTCTTTCACAGAGGTGAAAGCCCAGCAATCCAGAAGAGTTAGGTGATGACATGTCATCACACAGGGATGTGCATCAAGTCTCTGACTCCAAGTCTCAAGTCAAGTCCCAAGTCTTTGCCTGTGAGTCCCTATCTATTTAATGGGGAAAATGGGTATAAACCTGAATAAAATTCGACTTGTCATAAAAGGCTCCAAGTCTCGAGTCGAGTCTCTTACAATAGCCGAGTCAAGTCCAAGTCAAGTCAATGACGCGACTTGAGTCCGAGTCAATAGACTCAAGTCTACATCGCTGTCATCACGTCACTACCAAACTCTTCCAGGTTGCTGGGCTCG
The DNA here is from genome assembly GCA_026170595.1 of Plestiodon gilberti rubricaudatus. NCBI lineage: Eukaryota > Metazoa > Chordata > Lepidosauria > Squamata > Scincidae > Plestiodon > Plestiodon gilberti. The sequence goes on from JANXHW010000002.1 coordinate 117,320,952, forward strand.
GCGGCAGATGGTGACTTTACAGAATTCCCCCCCCCCCCGAAAAATCCCACTGGCGCCCTGTGAGTTTGCCACAGGGCACAGTTTAGGAACCACTGCAATAAGGGATTGTCATTGCTCAACAAAAGCACCAAGAATAGGCTCCAGAAGACTTAACTCTTCATACTCTTTAAGCTACAACATACCAGATGACTTCTTCACCCTGAAGCCTCAATTCCAACTGAAATAATATTCTTCACCTCTGAGGTTAGACACGGAGCGTACAAGCAGATAAATGCTTACTCAAACAGAGCATTGTGGCCTCCAGAGCACAAGAATTTCTGCAGCATAAGATGGTAGGGATACTTCCTCTCATCAAACAGCATTGGTGAGGTGAAACCCACCGAGCAGATGAAAAAGGTGAGCCTATAAGAAAAATGAATTTAGTTAGCCAGGCTCTTCCATTCCACCACCAAGGTGATCCAGAAGGAGCAAAGCATTTCCTGCTCTGGACACCCAAGGTAAGTTTCCAACAGACAAGGTAGGGACAGAGCCAAGTAACAGGAAGGACGACTCACCGGAAGCGGGGTGTCGGAGTGTAAGGTGGAGGCTGCCAGGAAAGTCCTTTTGTGAGCAGTTTGGTCAGTGCCGAGGCAGTTGAGCGAGCAGCAGGTGTGGGAGCAGTGGTGGTGCTGGCAGCATGGTGGCTCCGGCGTTGTCGTACTGGGGAACCCACACACAGTTTGACCAGCAACCCAAACAGTTCAGCCAAGGCACGGCCTAACCTAGAGGAGGCTGAAATGCACAAAAGAATGAGCAGCTGTCTTTTCCTCATTGGCAGCAACTCTTCCTGTTCTACTGGTAATCAAAAAGCCTCTTCCCCCCCCAACCTTGCACAAAAAGCAAGACATGGAGGAGACATAGCTATGCCAAAGAAAGAAAGATTCATGTTCTGGTGCTTTCTCCCAGTAAGCCATCATGAAAAAGGAGGCAAGCTGCAAAACAGCACATGAAAGGTGAAGCTGCTTAGGCAAGGACAGAACTAGCACCCCCATTCTCAACTCCCAGCTGTCACCTTCATCTCTACTCTCCTCTTCCTAACCACCCTCAATATTTTCCAGCTCTCACCTGACAGGAGGGGCTTGATCTGTTTGATCCTGGCCGCCATGGCTGGGGTGATCTTGGACTTTCCTTTGGGATCAGAGGAACTGGGTTCATCTGTTTCCATTGGTGCTAGCGTGTCACCATCTAGACCAATTCCTTCTAGCAGGCCTTGGGCAGAGGCCTCCATACTCCCAGCTGCCACCGGTTCTGGTTCACCATCTGCAGGAAGAAGAGTTGTTAAATTGCTAGTCAGGTTTTGTTAGTTTTAGGTCAAGCTCTCTTATTTCCCACAATCCTACTTGGGAAAAATCCAGATTCCATAAATTCAAACAGCAAAAATGGAAAAGATTCTGGATAGAACCATCACTTTGAAATATAGAAATCCTTCTAGAAGCTAGGCTACTTAAAAATTTCCCACATCACTGTATAAAAGTGAAGAATTTTAGAGTCAAAAGAAGTTGGGACTGAAATGAACTAGAGAGTAAAAAGAACACTGATGTCAAAGTTACAAACTTAAGTGAACTAGAAAGTCAGATATCCCAAAGACCACACTGGCCATTTTCCACCAAACACATCAATGTCACCTGAATTACCCAAAGGATCAATTCCAGCTTAGACACCAATGTTTGAAAAATGAGACATATGTTGATGCTAAAAGCAAGTAACTTTTGCCCAGCCAAAGACATTAAGGTCAAACTGACAATGGTCAAAGGGCCCAATAAGGCCCCTTGGCCATTACATCAGACACCCAGGATATAAGGGCTAAACAGCATTTGAGACCTCTGCCAACAGCAGCCACATTCATGTTGCCTTGCACAAGGAACAAGAATCAGAGATGCTACAGTATCTTGTATCCCCATCATAAGAACGCATCTGGCAGATGCAACACACCTGCCTTCCAGCCATACCTGCTTTTTTGGCTCCCTGAGTGGCATTGGGAGCCGCTTTGTCTTCCTTCGGCACCAGTTTCTGCATATCAGCCTGACCAAATTCACAACCAGAAGGCAAACTGCAAGTGCAGAAAGATAAGAACAGTGCCCATCATCAAAAGACACACTGAGCAATCTGGAGCAAGGGAATTAACAACTGCTCAATCCTTGCATAACATGAAGCAGAGACCCCAAGGATCCTGGGCAGACGTTCTTCCCCATCAGTGGGGAGGAATCTGACCAGCCCATGAACTAGGATCAGGCCCTGTCCTTATTTCCATCTGGCCTCTTGCCATTCCCTTTCCTGCCTCCGATTAGTTGGGGTCCATACAGCTTTTGAATTGATAGGAAGAGCAGGGCAACTGAAAACAGAACTACAATTGTCGAGCTTGCTCCCGAGTTCCTGGCTAAGGTCAGAGCTCACTTTACCTATCAATGAATTATTTCCAAAGCAACTGGCTCCAAGAAATTATGGACAGGGGACAGAAAGTTCCATATTGCTTTCCATACTGTGAGTTTTGTCTGCCTGGGATGAGATAAACAGGGGCTTCTACTTTGCCACATCCCTTCACAAACACAATACATACTCTTCCTTGATGCCCACCCCTTTTAACCATGGGGACCTAGCAAGATATTTCATATTTGAACAGGCCCACAAGAAACTAGTTTAAGATTTAGCCCTTCTTATCCCCAAAGGTTGCAATCCCAAATGACTGTTTGGCAAGTAAACCAGCCTAGCTGTTGCCCATTTCAAGCACAGCAAGTAAACCATCAAACCATCTACCACCTCCAGTCCAGGCCATACCTGTTTGGCGTGCACAGCGACAGCAGAACAGTGCTTTCCCATACTAAGGAACAGTACAGCTGGCTCAGCTTACTCAGAACACTCAGGCCCAACTGCGAACCCCACTGGTTTACCGAGATAGCTCTGATTTCGCTCTGTAAGAGGAGAGAGGTTGAATGCTGTTAAATGGCTGAGCTAAGCTCTGGTGATGAAAAAGCAGCAGCCAGGTCAGGTAGGTCTAAACAGCAATTCAGAGCAATTGCAGGGGAGCAATTCTTACCTGTCCCACTCGGCAGGTATGAACAAACATCATGATGTAAGCATGGGCAGCAGTCAGGGCATGGAGCAAGGGTGTCGCCTGGGCCGAAAGGGTGGCATCAGCCACATTGCCAGCGCACGCCAACTCCCGCAGCAGAACCGAGCCACCAGGTGCCTCAATGGGCCGGTGCAGAGGCTCCAGGGAAGACAGGATGGAGTCCAGCTGGAGAAGCCCTTCCTGAAGGACCTTGGGCTCATGAGACAGTGTCTAGGATAGAGAAGACAGACAATGACATCCATTAAACTGAGCACAGTAGGTGGAGATCTCTGCCTCAAAAATCACTCACTGTAGCAAACACTGATTCAGCATTTTCGGCTCACAGATGTAAATAAGTAATTTGCTGTAAGCCAAGTATCCACAGCCCTCTCTGAGAAAGGCTGGAGTTCTTTGAGATGCGGTGGCTATAAGATTAAGCCAAGTGACTTGAAGGCTTGTTATTAGCACCAGGTACCAAAGCTAATGATATTTTCCACTAGCCAGGCTGGTACCACTGCATAGCTACTAATCCATTGAGCCACTGGAGTGCTATAGGAAACATCCCATCCACCCACCTCCCAAGCTACAGTGCCACCACTAAAGAACTGCATTTGATCACAGAACACTACAGGGGCAGTTCCCCCACCCCCAGTCAAAAGGCCACCGAGTTCTTCTTCCAGCTGCTTACAAATGCTAATATTGAGATCTCTCTACTTAAACACACACAATAGTCTGGTCATGTGGTTTATCTGTCATGACAGGATCCCTCATACATAGTTTTCTGATTCCTTTCAGCCACCTAATTCATATGCACTGATCAAATTTGCTCACAATCATAGGTACAACAAACCAAGTACACTGAACCAGGGGGGGAAAAAAAACCCTCCTGCTCCATTTACACAGTTCTGCAATTGTCAAAAGTAAAGCTAGTTTTCTGATTCCTTTCAGCCACCTAATTCATATGCACTGATCAAATTTGCTCACAATCATAGGTACAACAAACCAAGTACACTGAACCAGGGGGGGAAAAAAAACCCTCCTGCTCCATTTACACAGTTCTGCAATTGTCAAAAGTAAAGCTAGCCTTCCTGAAGAGAAATGAACTGGTGCTCATGTGCATCCTAATTGAGGCTAAGAAAAATACTAATCCATTCACTCTCTCTCCTACCCACATAAACATCCCACTGATCAGTAAGCCATGGATGCGAAGAGAATGCAAAGCAGCAAAAACCTGCTAGGAACATAGCACTCATCCTCACTACCTTATCTGATGGTTGAACACACTCAAAGAAAGCAACAGGAGCGGGGTGGTTGGGTGTTAGGTTGCAAAATGACATGGGCAGACATAGACTGCTCAAAACAAACAGTCTCAAGAACCACCTGACCCAACTGCACATCACAATGCATCTCTTCTCCATACACCACTCAGGAGTGGAGAAAAAAATTCTATACCCAGAACCTCACAGAAAGTTGGCAGAGGCTCCAAAATGCTGCTACAATAACTACCATTCAGTATAAATAGCAAATGAACTTATTTATCTATGCGTTCCTAGCCATGAATACAGCCCTTTTCGGTGTGAAGGCGAGTCACATCCTCCACCAACTAATGCCCCCACTCATTATGGCCTTTTTCAGACTGGCAAACAAAGGCAGAGGTCCAGTGGCATGTCACTGGCCAGGCTTTTGGGAGATGCCAAAAGATAGGATTGTACCAATAGCTTGTCAGTGAAGGTGAATATTTCCAACATGAAATGAGAAACCAGGTTCCAACAGAAGTGGAGGCTGGGGCAAGCAGGTAATTTCAAAGGCAAGACCTACTGGACCTACTAGAAACTACAAAAATAGTCTGCTGGTTACTCATGTTTAGAGATGGGATTCATGACTGCCAATTTTTTGCTAAATTGAGTGCAATTTTTTTCCTACTGCGTGCAGACTGCTCTGGGGGCGGAGCAAACTGTTCTGGGTAGAACAGTTTCTACCCATGCTTACATCATGATGTTTGTCCAAATGCGGTAGCCAATCAGAATCGATATCAAGTCTGAAAAGTCTCGATTCCGATTGGCTAAAAGAGGGGGGGCGGGACAGAACATCTTCCCTTCTTTCTTTGGTGTGCCTGGGGTTTGTGCAGGGGAGAGAGGGAGAGAAATGAATGCATTAATCCAGTGTGACCCTCTAGAACACCCACGTGGCCCTTGTTTGGGTCGTGACCCCTAGTTTGGGAATAGTTACATTTTGCATTCATTTCAAGTGCAGATTCAAGAATGTGTTCAGTCGGCATTCAGCGCCGCTTCAGAAATGGCTTTTGAGTGCTAGCACTCAAGAATCCCATCTCTACTCATGTTGTATTAGAAATTACTGGGCAACAATATCAGGGCTGAAGAGCCGTCTATCCCTGCAACCCTCAGACATCGTTGAAGAAAAGAGTTTTGCCAGCAATTAGCAATACGATTAAACGGTTGATTGTGCATTGTCCCTGCGCATTTGCTCAGAGTTTACATATAAAAGCCTTAAGATTTCAAACTATAGCACCTGGAAGACTACTGTAATAGAATAAATTTGAATTAGCAGCTATGTGCCTCCTAACCAGCAGCAGTGGAAAATACTCCTCATCTTTTATTATATCGGCAAGAGCAAGGAAAGAAGGGTGCCTTCAGTTGAAAGGTAACTGCCTACACATAACAAAAACAGTTCCACATTTGTTGGACTGCTTTGAGCATTAACGTTTTTGATGTTGCTGCTAAAACTGCAGCAGCTGATTTGTTACCATTTAACTTTGTTACGATTTGCAATGACGGATTGCACATCGTGCAATACACGTTATTTACCCAGTTGATAAAGGATCTGCTCCAAGAGTAATACAACTAGCAGAAGGACTGTGAAGGTATGCCTGAGCAGGGGCTTCACTCTGTTCTGAAGCTCATTTCTTAAACATAGTAAGGCTACCCGTTTCCATGCAAATGCAACAGTGCTATGAACTTAAAAATGACATCATACCACATCTTAAGACCCTTAAGGGAATGGGACCCTTTGATCTGGGGCTCTTGTCCTAAATGTGTGGAGTCTCTCTACCCAATGTAGAAAATGAAAAATCCCGGAAGAGGTTCAGAGTTCTGCACACCTGCATTAGGTATTTCAGGGTTAAGCCCTGGTACTGGCAAAAAATGCAAGGAACAAAGCCTGATTATTCCTGGCACAAGTTAAGGCCTGCCAAAGACATCATGGAAGTGAGGAAATCCACAACAGTCAGCTTACAAATACTAGGCACACGCTGCAAGACGTGGAGCTGCCACCACACAGAAGCATTTCCAAAGGCCTCCACTTGTGAACTCTAAATTTAAAATTAACCCTCAAGCCTTGCTAAAAACAAATTATTCCAAAAATCACATAATCCAACAACTAAAGTACAGTTTCATCTCTAAAGCTTATGGTCAGGACTGAAGATACAAAACTCAAGGAAGTAAAAGTTCTGTACCATTCCCCTAAACTCAATCCCAAAAGGTAGACTGTGCAACTGGTATAGGCTACGCAAGTCAAGCAATTTTGTACAACTTTTCTTATTTTGTTGCACATAATTTGGCTTCTGAGGGTCAGATGGAGCAGCGAAGGCTATAAAAAGGGCACTGAAGCCCTGCTCCCAGGAAATCTTATTCTCTAACTTCTAACCTCCAAGGTTTCAGTCAGTCCAGAGCTGCCCACATACCTTCAAGAAAGCTCTCTGCCACCATAAGAGCTAGCAAACTGCTTCTTCCCCCTGATAAAACTAAACACTAATATTCGGTGGGTTGTCTACGCTCATGCAAAACTGCAACATATGCAACCCTGCTACAATTCAGTTTACTCCCTTTTTCTGCTTTTCAAATTTTAATTTCCTAAAAATCACAGGTTGCTCTGCAGTTTCATGCCTAGGGTGGAATCTTGATGCTCTGGTCCTTTTATGGGAATGCGTAGAAAAATTATGTGAACAACTGCAAGACCCTCCTGAGAAAAAATGCAACAAAAGCCTTGCCAAAACTAAGTTTCCCACAGAGCCCTATACCCATGAAAGGGTTTCTGAGCCCTTTTTAAAAAAAAAACACTGCCTTGTCAGTTAATGGGTACAGTTACAGCTGAAACGTCAAGCTGATGCATTCTGAGAGTGGAGGCAGGAGTTAGGAGTAGGATTTCCAGAAGCTTGCATGTACTTCCAACTTAGTGGCAGCGATAATTACCTTCTGGAAAGGGAAATGTTGTATTCTCCTCCTTACCAATATGGATTTGCAGACTCCAGCTACAGCTTGGCAGGCTGCCGAGGTGGGGAAGTCTATAGGCAGGTTGGGCAGGCCCAAGATGGTGACCAGGGGCAGCAGGCCCTTTTGATTCACAAACTCCTGACAGTGGTCATCTGTTGTGTTGTTGCTGAGGATTGACTCCACGAATTTCATCTAGGAGAGAAGGAAGGGAAGAATTTATTCCAAGACAAAAAGACTGGCAGGCAGCGCCAAGAGGTAATACATATCAAATAGCACAGGAGCACAAAAGCAACGTGAAAGTAGTAGAAAATCTAGAAACCCCTCCAAACCACCTTTCAAGAGAGAAACTATAGCTGGCGAAGGAGAATTTTCTTGCCAATATAATGCTGTACGCAAAATGGGGCACCAAGACCAAAAAAGGAATTTGTCAAAGTAGAATTGACTTTACATTTCAAGTTCAGTTTTAGGATACTGCCTCCCTCCTCACCACAGAATGATGATTGCAATATCCGTTCAATTTTTTTTAAAATTGACAAGTTAGTAAGAATTTGAACGTTGTAGTCTTATTGGTGTGTCTCAGGCCATCTAGTGAGTTGTAGTCTTATTAATTACCGTATTGTCCCGAGTATAAGACGCACCTGATTATAAGACACACCCTTAAAGTTTGGTGCTATTAAAAAAAATTAATTAAATCACTGGCATTAAATTTATGCCTGATTATAAGATGCACCCTTAGTTTAAAAACTTAAATTAGGAGAAAAAAGTGAGTCTTATACTCAGACCAATACGGTATATCGCTGGAATATTGATACAATATCCTTGCTTTTAAAGGTTGCTGTTGATAGCCAGGAGCACAACCAATACTAAAATGGCTCTTGGAAGTAGATTTTGAGTGGCAACCCTCAAGCTATTTGAGTCGTCCAACTCACAGAAGCAACGTGATGTGGTAAGGTGGGGATAAAAAGACAGCGACAGCCTCTGAAGTGAGTCCCACCAAGGTCTGCCTCCCAGGGCTATTTTCCTACCTCCACTCACCATTCGAGAACTTACCACGTTGAGGATGTAGTCCATGAGTGGGATGGGTATCCGTTCTTCTGTCCCGACCACCCTAGAAAGAAAAACGGCCATTATCTCAACCAATCTGTGAGAATGTCCAGAGGTCAGTGTTCAGCATTCAAAGTTGGCAGAGATGCAAGCACAGAGCTACACAGCCAATGGCCACTTATGACGTCTCCTCCAGCTCCCAAATAGCATTTTTATAGCCAACTGCAAAACAGAACTACTGAAATCTTTGCTCACTGTTCTCTTAGTCTGAATGGTCGGACACGCAACGTCCAGTTCGAGCATCCTCGATTTTATATAAGCCAACTTCTGTTGAGGTTTTTCAAAGAGGCAAAAGAATTGGACCACCACCATTCATCTTCCCTCTTGCAACAACAACAACGACAACAACAAAAAATCCAAAAGGGCAGCCCTGCGCCAGGACTGCAGCAAAACCACGCCTAAGGCAGCCCAGAAAGCATCATGGTGATAAAGATGCCAGCATCGAGAAAACACAGGAACAAGGAATGAGGCCGTGCTGCCCATCTTGGCCGCTGGCCCTTGAATTGGATTAAAGATGGGAACGTGGCAGGGGCCATGAATGGTCGACTGCCAGGCGCCATGGAGTTCTGCAGCAAAATGGAGCTGGGGAGGGGAAGAAACAGGAATGACGTCAAGAGCATGCTCGGTGCAGTCTGATCGAGAGAGGAAGGGACGAGGGAAAAACTCTGATGCAAGCAAGGAGGGGCCAAGCAAAGTGCTGGGGCGGGGGGGGGAGGGGGAGGGATATTGGGATCTCTCCAGTCCCACCAGGCACCTGCCACATGGCAGCAAGCAACCCAGAAGGAAATCCGGCCCTGCAAGTTTGGCCAGAAGAAACATGGCCACCTCCCTGGAACTCGGAGGAAGTTTAACCATTTCTAATCCCCGTGCACACAGGTCCAAAGTCTACGAAGGCAATATGAAGAGAGCAAAAGCTGGATTCAAAACAGTCTCTCTCGAATCCTCAAGGCAGCAAACAGCTGGGTCCAGGGCTCTTTAAGCCAGAAAATTGTCGGTAAACCAGAACTTCCCGTGCAACCTTTCTCCCCTCCCCAAAGCATCGTGCCATCTCAGGGCCAGCTGGCTCCAAAACTCAGGACGGCAACTTCCCCTCTGCTATTTCCTCCTCAGCAAGCACACAAAAATATCATGTAGCTAGGAGTTGATGGGGTTAAGAAACCCCAGACAGGAAACTACGGAGTTCACAAGTTTACAAAGAAACAGCTGGCAGGCACTCAGAAGCTGCGGCAAGGCTTGCCAAGGGAACACTGAGCCAAGAGAGCCTCTGAGCAAGGACATCAGTGCAGCTGAGATTAAGGTGCCAGGGGAGCAAGTAAAGCTATGCCAAAAATGCTCATTAAAAGCAACCCTCTGCCCCCACATGCAAGTCTACCCTATGCTAGCCCAAAGTAGCGACTTCTTGTGTCAGAACCTGCTGAATCCATCAACCAATGAAACTGGTCTTGGCTGACAAGAACATAGGATCTTCAGCACGACCAGCTCTGCCAAAGTCTCAGCCTATTACTAGTATTCCACCTACAAGTCACAAAGAACCCTGTACAGTTACAGATCTATCTGCCTCAGTCTAGGACACATCTACACAAAACAGCACATTAAATTGTGGACACTAGTCTTCAGAACCACATATTACAGTAACAAAGGTTGTTCCCCCCCCATCCATCTAGGTGCACAGTGAGGAGAGCAAGAGAGGCTAGTAGCACGATACTAAGCAAGCTCATTTAGAACCATGTTTCACAGAGTTCAATGGTACAGGGGGGGCCCATATCTGTGAATCTGCTATCCACGGATTCACTCATCCACAGTTCGCTGGGGTCCCACTACACCCATTACCTTATTTAGGCTTCCAGTGCTGGCGCCAAGCTCTCTCTTTACAAAAATGCTATAAGCATGCTGGCTTATAGCACAGAGCAGGCGAGCAGCCTGCATACTAGAGAGCAGCCTGCAAACAGAGCAGGCAAGCAGTCTACATCTCTAGTATGCAGGCTGCTTGCCTGCGTTTTTGTAAAGAAAGAGACATGCTTGTTTGGCACCAGCGCTGGAAACCTAACTAAGGTAATGGGAGCGTTGGGGGCGGGGGCGGGGATGGTGTTCCCCCTATCCACAGCTTCCTGGTATCCGTGGGGGCCCTATACTCTGCAGATACGGGGGGGGGGGACTGTACTTATCTGTAGAATGACTAGATGTAGAATTCTGGTAAAGATAGGTTTTTCCTGGAAGCACCACTACCCCCTTCAGGAGGTCCTACCACTTGTAAGAAAAGCCCAACTTAATACTGCATTGCAAGGTCACCAGAGGGGGCAATTTTGAAAGCCCAGTACTGAGTTTAAACAGGAGTATGCAGATTCAGGAAGAGAAGCCCAAACAAACTGGAGCCTTAAGTAAGGGACAATTTGAGAGTTTCTCCTGAGTAGACAAGAGTGCACCCACCTTCAATCTCACACTAAGATTCTTGGGGGGGGGGGGAGAAACACAACTCGGTGTATTGAAAAAAATCATATCCCATCTTTCAACATATAGGATAAAACTCTCTGTGCTTTTACCATTCATGTAAAAAGTTCCATTTGCACAAGAGGAGAGTTGGACGGACCCACAGGAACAGAATGCAGGGCTGTAGAGGGAAGGAGACATTGGCAAGAATTGCCCCTCACACAAACAGAAATTCTGCTGTCAACAGAGGTAGCACTTATGATACAACCCTTAAGTGCAGTCAGGATACACTGCAACATCAAATATATAAAACAGTTCTCTTATAATAGGTGCAGAGAGCAATGGCTACACTTCCGCCCTCACCCTCCCCCCCCCCAACTCCAAAGAAAAACTGAACAACACTGGGTACAGGGAGCAGCAAACCATTGTTCCAACTCTCCAAGGAGCAGCAGGATGGGCGATTGGGGAATGATGAACCACCACACACACTTTGACTTACAAGTAGGTTTCACTGCAAATCAGTAGACTTTATTTTGAAGGAAGTGTCCATGAAATCAGGATATGAGTGGGTGGAAAACTGACTAGAAAAGAAGGGGAGGATCAGCTACTAGCACCATTCTGATAGGTGACCTTGGAATTCAGCAATGGGTTTCTAACTCCAAGAAGTGTGAGGGGGAGGATGAAGTTGGGCTATCAATATTATCTATTTTAAAAAAAATACACCTCTCCATGGATACGTTTGAATGTATTGAGACCGAAATGAAACAGAACTGTCACTCTCTCTCTCTCTCTCAAAAGGCAGGAAATCCGACAAATTTGGCTGCGTGGCTTGCTCCATCGCAAAAAGACTCAGGGAGAAGAAGAAGAATTAGAAAGTAAGCGTCCCCCAGTAAAACGGTTTTGATTTATAACATTGTGTTGTACAAGATCCCTTCATTCTACTAGAAAGTGAGTGAGTGAGTGAGTGAGTGTGTGCGCGCGCGTGTGCGCAACATGGAGGCGGCTCACCTTAGTCAACTAGTACAGCTTGCTTTTATAACCTCAGTAACCTGCACGTCCAGGAGGACTGCACTGGCATCCTGCTGAGCTTTGCCCACAGCTGTCCATCGGTCAATGTCATCCATCTGCCCAAGGCCATAGGGAGGTCCTGGTGGGCTGAGGTGGAGTTTCTCACCTTTGGCAAGGCCAATGAGAACAGGTAAATCCCAATTTCCTCCAAAAAGGAACTGGCTAGTTTGAAATCGGTGAGCATTTTTTTTCAGCACATAAATCCGTAAAGCAGAATCCACCACTGTCGCTTCCAAAAAGCTGCACTGTGTGAATTGTGTTTTTAACCAAATGCGAGCTGCCTTAAGAGTGCCTCTGACGAGGTGGAAGGGCAGCATACAAATGACCAGATAAACAAATAAAACACAAATGAGAAATGGAGCTTCACATGCCACACCAAAGATGCAACTTACTGAGCCCAACATCTCAGATGACAGAATACTTCTTGGTTTAATCAGTGCTCCTGAAGAAGTCAGCGACTTGAAACACATTGGGCTCAATAAAATATATAGAAGGGAAAGAGACACTTAACATGCCAATGTGTGCAGAGGCATGTCTCCTTCTGAAGTTGGGTTCTGAAAGCACACAGGCAATGTCAAGTCTCAATATGGATGGTTGAGACCACCTTAGGCAAAAAGGCAATGCCCAGTCTCAACACCACTTCATTTTTTATTACAGTACAGGTATACTGTACTTATATACCGCCTCTCTCATAGACTCAAGGCGGTTTACATAGGCAGGCCGACCATAAACCCCATTTTTTCAAATTGGGGTTTTTACAATGTTATTCTATGAGAGAAACTCATAGAATCCTCCATTTCTCAAGATGTTTCCCTTCATAATGCACCCACTTTGTTTGGATGAAATCTAACAAAAGGAGGGTCAAAGCATAGAGCACACAGTTCACTGACCCTCCATGCTGAAGTAGTGGCCATTACAGAAACGGTCTTGAAATTTCACAGGCGCACGTCCGTTGTAGCCACAGATTCAAAAGGTTTGCTCATAAGCTTGGATAAAACTAGGGACGAACTGTACAATTAAAATAAAGGTTTGATAAGGTAGATGCATGTTAGCTGGGCCCTTGAAAACCCTTCTAAACAACTGGTGTAAGAAAACAGAGGAGTCCTCTATTGCAAGGTGGCAGTAAGATGAATTCTCAAGAGTAGAGTTAGCCAAATCTGTAGACTTAAGGTGGATCCCAAACTGCAGGAATCCAGGTGGGACATCCCTTGGCTGCAAGTTGTTAAATGCTGCATATGCACAGAAGCGCTTCCAATAAGCCAAATAAGTCTTGCAGGTTGGAGGATTTCCTTAAATGAGCCAAGATGTCCTTTGGCACCCCCTTGACATCGACAATGGTTGTATCCTCCATGGTGTCAAATTCAGCATTTTGAAGTTGTGTTGTTGTATTCAGCTTCAAGTCAGAGAGAAAGATTGAGCTGAAGGGTAGGTGGCAGTACAGTTGGACCTGGCTATCTGCAGGGGGTCTGTTGCGGACCCACGCAGAGAGTGAAGATCTGCGCATAGTGAGTCCGCCATAAAAACGCTGTTTAAAGAAAAAAGCCCCCCCCCCCAAATTGCTGCGTTTTCTTGAAGCTGCACGACCCACTTCTGGGTCGCGGAGGCTCTTCTCCCCCCCAGTCTTGTCCCAGAATGCACCCTTGAGAAGAAGCCTTGTGGAGGCTTGAACACGCAGCGATTTTGCTAGTTAAAGGTAAAATGGCGGGGTGGGGGGGCGTTTCTTCCTTTTTGTACAGGTTTTTGGTGTTTACATTTGCGGGTCCATAACAAATCCGTGGGTCCCAAACCTGTGAATAAAAAGGGCCCACTGTACTTGACCCTCACCACTTTGAGCAGAGATGCAAATCAGATTTGCTTCAGCCAAAAACTGGGCCCCTTTCCATTGGACTAGAAACACGTCCCCTATAGAGTGGAGATTGTGTCTGGCACGGATACAAAATTTCTGGCACCGTGACTCATGGCAAACAGGTTCACTGCAGACTGACCCCAGTGATGAATTATAGACCAGAAGACCTTGATACTGAGGCTTCACTTGTGACCAACTGCTTTGTCTTCCACTTTGCTGAGGGCATTGGCCAACTTTCACAAACTGGGTTGCAAATATGCTCCACTAGATACTGTTATTTCATGGCCAACCTGGAGGCCATCCTAATGATGCCTTCACTATATTAGTTTCAGACCCTCCACTGGAAAAACTGACTTCCTGCTCTTTACCAGATGGTCTCATGAAAGTTCCAGTATCATCACAGAGGTGGATGTCTCCAACACAGCTTTCGATTCCAATATGAGGATGGACAGACAAGAGGAGCTGCTCGAAATGTATACCAAGTTACAGCCTTATGTTTCGTGCAACAATGTAAAATGTCAAAATCCTTCTCAAAACGCAATCTGCTAACGCCACTTCAGTTCTGGAGACCTGCACCTAGTCTGTGACAAAGAGTGACTGCCAGAGTCTCTTTTGGATTCAAGCCTATTTAGGTAGCTTCAATTCAAAAGATCTATGCCCATGCCATATCTCAGCTTTCTGGATCAAGTATGCTGAGATAAGCAAAGACAAATCCCGAGTCTTACTGGATCATTTACAGGAAGCCAGCAACAAAGTTGGTGATAGAAAAACAGTGGAAGCCTGAAGTGAATGAAGACTTCTTCCACAATGAAGACTTCAGGCAAAATCATTGCTTCTTTCTGAACCAATACAAGAACCACTTACAATAGGCACAAGAGTCCATGAAGGAGTCCTCGTAAGACACAGTGGGCAAGAGTCGTGCCCGTTGTTGGGTGAGCCCCATAACGATCACACAGTGTCTTTTTTATTTTTATACAGTATATAAAAAGGGAGAGATAATATAAGACTAAACTGAGGTACGAGTCCTTTAAAAAAAAAAAAAGGCCAGAAGTGATTTTTTTGCAATGCTGCAGAGGTGGTGGCTGAAAAGGAACTAACAGATTAGGCTGAAGGCACATGGTGTACACAGTGTTCCCTCGCTCAACAGCAGAGGCAGAACGCTCAAAGCGGCTCTGGAAGCTTCCAAGGTCAGCTCTGCACATGCACAGACACTATGTGTGACTGTAAAGAACCCACTAACAAGAACAAGCCATTCTACAATAGATCAGAACACGGTCATCTGAACTGCTTTCTTCTATGTTCCAACACTTTAAAAAAAAACCTTCCACTCAGAGGCTAGCTCCTCTGTGCAATTTAAACTCTTCTCCTTCCCCACGCTGAATTGATATTTAGAAAATTAGCTACCTGCCTCAATAATAAAGGTAACACAACCCAACACACATTTTGGTGCCTTAAAGGTTAGACCTATTCTTTGGTATACTTGAGACGCCGATTCCAAAATTGGTGTCAGTAGAGGTGTTTGAAAATGGTGATAACGAAACAAACACATAACACTGCTTTCTGCTAAAAAATCTGCAAAACAAAACCATGTATTTTTGTGTCATTCTACATCTGCTGACACTGTACAACCTATACCACATACCTAGTATACTTTTAAAGCATTTACAATTGATAAAAATGGGAAATTTCGGAACACACAACAACACCGCTTTCTGCTATTCCATTTTGGTTAAACACCAAAATCTATGAAAAAATAAAACCATTTTCAAACACCTCTACCTATCGGCTCTAGTTTTGGAGATACAGGATTAGCCACCTTATATGCCGATTCAAGCAGCCTGCTCGTGAAGAAGCCATGGGGTCAGCTTCCTCACGAGGAAGCTGCCTGAATCCGCATATAAGATGGATTTGCCATATCTCCAAAGCTAAAGCTGCTAGGGCAAAACTGCTCAATCAGTTCCCTGCTCTTGAGTGAGGGAACCATGTGCACACCATGTGCCATTTTTTGAATCAGTGCCCCAAATATACCCAAGAACTTTTAAAGCACCAGAATTTGTTTTTGTTGTTTATTGGGTTTTGTTAATAGGAAAATTCAGCACAGACTGCCTTCCCCATCCACCCACTCTCAGATAAACAGTTTTAATGCGAGCACCTACTCCTTTCTGTAAAGGCCAAGGTAGCCATATTATAATGGTAACTAGCCATTTGACATCTTTTGCCAGCACGGCAGGGCTTGATTAGTAAAAATCAGTCTGCCACAAAAGCATTCGCTAACCTGCAGTGTATGTTTTTTCAATCCACTAAGACTCCTTGGGCCACACAACGCTTGATCATGAGACTTACAATCTAATCCCATGCCGAGTAATGGACAGAGGCACACCTAATTCCACATAAAATTGGGCTACAACAAGGACAGCAGAACAGGAGGCAGAAGCTATTTTCAGATCAACACATGTGGCTGAAAAGGGAAGTTATGCCTTGCTACTTAGGCCAGGAACAACAACAGCAGTAGACAGCACAGAGGAGGAGACAGGGAGTTCAAAATAAAATGCTTTATAACACCCAAAAACTCATATAGCTTCTTATAGTGGGATTGGGGGAAGGAGTTTCACAAGCATGCCCCACCATAAGAAAGAATCCTGCTGGATCAGGCCAAGGGCCCATCTAGTTCAGACAGAACTCCAAGCTAACGCCTGTCTCAAGAGCAGGCACAGGATCGGAAGCCGAGAGGGATGTCCTCCCAGAGAACTCAAAACCTCTGCTAACCATTCTAAGTTTTGCCACTTGAGCAAGTGGGGAAGAGATAAAAAAGGAATTCCTTACCTGGGAATATCCTGTTCTGGGAAGAGGAAAGGGCCTGAATTGCTCTCCTCCACCAATTGAGAAACATATTCAAAGACACTTTTAGCATAACAATATCACCTCCTATAACACTGCTTTGTTATAGCACTCTTTTGTCCTGGATGCGATTTTTCTTTTTTATAAAAAGATATTAAGTTTGGTGTGGAAAATACAGCTGCCTCTGCTGTGTTTTCAGCCAACAGAAACTGTATTCTGGCTAGCAGTGTGCCAATGAGAGCTACCAGGAAATGCGTTCGAAGAGGAAATGGCGGGCAAGGCAATTTACCCTAGATACCTTCAACAAGCCGCCTGTAGCTCTCAAGGATGAGTCACAACATGGCTCATTCTTCTGGGAGTAGCTCCTCCCATCATCTCCCACCACTGCCATGTAGGAGGAGTGACAACAGCAGTGTTCAATTATGCAGCAGGCTCCAATCCAATGCACTGGTGAGCACAGTACCACAAAATACATCTACCGTGTTTCTACATCTACCGTGTTTCCCAGAAAATAAGACAGTGTGTTATATTAATTTTGGCTCCAAAAATGCAGTAGGTCTTATTTTCAGGGAGGTCTTATTTTCTCAACCTGAGGCGCAACACCCCCCCCCGCGACCCCCCCCAGCACTTACTTTAACCGATTAAAGCTTCATTCTTTCCGGAGGGTGCAAGGCTAAGGCCTGCACTCGAGTCCTCCACCATGGAGACAACGTGCTAGAGAGACTCTGCATGGTTGCAGCCTCCTTGCAGGCCTCTCTAGCACATCGTCTCTATGGTGAAGTGCAGGCCTTCTAGAGCGTTGCACCCTCGGGAAAGAATGAAGCTTTAATCAGTCAAAGTAAGTGCCGGGGGTGGTCGCGGGGGGTGCTCGCGTCCGTCTGGCTGATGATCCTAGCTAGGTCTTACTTTTGGGGAGGACTTATATTGACGAGTGCCAGCAAAATCATGCAAAAATGACAGTAGGTCTTACTTTTGGGGGAGGTCTTATTTTAGGGGAAACAGGGTACATTAGAAGTATGTTACAATCACATCCTATAGTGCTGTTGCACATGGCGCTGTTTCCCCAAGAACATAGCCATGGCATTATAGGAGGCATTACCATATATTCCCAATACATGGTAGAAATAATTGACTACCAAGCCTACTGTATCTGCAGTTTGAGGACCCCTGAGTAAAACTCATATGATTGTTTATGAATGGATAATCAAATGAATGCAAAACAGCTGAATCCCAGGACTTCACATGCTCCATTCACAGTGCAGCACACTTTAAAAATCTTATCTTCTGTCATGTACACATATTCATGGTAGCTCTTAGGCAGTTGAAGTCTGTTTTCTGCCACACTGACAATCTTCATAGTTATCACGCATACATATGCGGAGATCCAACGAGCTGTTTGAGCCTGGGCCAATTCAGAGGAATCTGACATTTCCCCCTGAACAGCTGACCTCCACCCCTCACTAAATCCACCAACATTTTTCTAAAGCCCCTTTGGGCTCATGAAACTCACAGCTCTCTGGATCCTGATCATACCCCCCTCCCCCCGGAATGACTACCTAGTCTCATTATAAGAGGACCCCGCCCTCCCCATTATAGGCCGTTAGTCTACTTAAAAGCTAATGGAGGATAACGCAAGCAGGAGTGGACTAAGCTTTGCTGCTTAAACGACACATGCAGCCACCCACCATTCCAGGATTGCGGCATGCCATTACTTTCCCCTTGGTTACTCACTGCTGGCTGGATTCCGCCTCGCTCTGCTGTGTAGCATTGAAGCTCTGCATAGCCTGGACCTCCTCCTCTTCCTCATCCTCACTGGAGGCCTCCTCAGCTGCGTGAGTGGAGCGGGGCGGAGGAGCAGTGGCTGTTCCATCAGCCTTCTGAATGGAGGGCTTCTGGCAGATGTACTTGGGGTCTTGGCCCAGGTTGCAGATTTCGTCTAATAACTGCAGAAAAGTGTACAAAGGCACATTGGCATGAAACAGATTCTACATAGATATTCAGTACTCAGAGTTAAGAAGTTATCCTTCAACAACGTAGCACTGGAAAAAGCAGCATAAGAGGGGACAACTATTGGAAGTGCAGCATGGGAAGCTGGCGTGACTGAGGAGCACAAACACAGAGCTGCACAGAAATAAGGCCATTTTGTTCTGCTCCCTACCTTAATGATGGCTGTGGTAGCATCTGTCTTGAGCGTGGGCTGGTGTCTCATAAGCTCATCCACAGCACTCCCAAGATTGGAAGCAGTGTCTCCTAGAATTAACATAGGTAAGAGGAAAAATGGATAAGTGTTAAAAACAGGAGGAGGTGTGGCCTGGAGGTTGAGCCAGTGCCCCCTGCCTGAAGTAGCTAAGCAGGGTCAACCTCGGTTCTCGCTTGGATGGGAGACGGCAGCTGCTGACGGACCTCGTGAAGACCACCCCGGGAAACTGAGATGGCAGTGTGAGAGGGTGGAATGCTGAGGAGTCAGCTAGAGAGTTAACATCTAGACAACTGTCTGAGAGTGAACCGTGAAGCTTGGAAGTGCAGAGCACAAGTCAGAAGGAGGGCTGCACTTGGAAGGGAAAACAGTATGGAAGGTTCTATATATGAATAGAACAATACTAAAGACCCTTATCGGGTCTAGGATAGCCTGCCTATGTAGACCACCTTGAATAAAAAACCTGATGAGAAAGGCGGTATATAAATACAGAAAAAACAAACATTTCTACAAAACGGCAAGTGACTATATGAAGGACTGTTGTACTTGGCATGAAGGCAGTACTTCACAGCCATTTATTTTGTCCTTGCTCAATAGTCAAGTCTACTTTTTAAAAAAAAGGTTCAAAGAGAACAAAGGTAAACAAGGAGAAGAGGGTGGGCATTGGTAAAGGGAAGTGACAGAAGGGAGCAGCAGCTGCTCTCCAGGCAGGAACATTTTACCAACCTGGCCTGAACATTTTCCAAACTATTGATCTCCCAATCGATGTGCCAGCAACTTGCCTTCATAAAAAGTTGAAATATTCTTTAAAAAAACCACTCATGTTTTTATTTGAAGATCTTATACCCAGTCTTTCCACCCTCACAGGAGTTCAATATCAGCCTCTACACAGGCTGCTGTGTGTTCAACAACAGTTTATAAAAAATAGAGCTAATCAAGATGTTTTTCATAACACTAAATCTTGGGAGGATCAAACAACTGTAAAATGGTCCAAGACTGTAACAGAAGCTGTGAAAACAGACTATCCTTTACTCGGGACACGTTTTGACATTTGTGTGAAGGTTCTCATCCCCCCCCCCAAAAAAAAATTCCCGACATGGTCTGTCCCCACAAGATACTCACCAAGCGGATCTGAACTGCGACGCCTCCTCATTGCAGGGAGGTAGTCAGGGGAAAGCAACACTTTGAAGAGGCGTTCAAAAGGCTGACACTGGACAAAGGATTGGAGACCCCGGGCATTTAGGCACAGGGCACTGAAGACATTGGGGAGGGAGCCCAGAACTTCACGGGTGGCAGGTACCTGTCAGGAAACAGAGGATCATTAACTTAAATGTTACATAATGGTCAGTTATAAGACTAAGTATTTAGTATTAAAAATATAAAAAGCTTTAAATGCATTGCTGCCCATTTGGGTTGTAGCGTAACAAGGGAAAGCATTATACAAGCAACATGGAGAGGGCAACTCGTCTTTAACCTTGAAGGAACAGAGAGAGAAAAGTAGCCGCCTCTTAGAACCGAGAAGACAGGAAATATCCAGATGAACAGCAACATGGAGAGTCAAAAGGTGATACTTTGGGAATAAAGGGAAGAGACTGAGCAGAACATGAGGCTATTATTATTATTATTATTATTGCTACTGCTGGTGCTCCATTTTATGGCTTTATACAATATTGTATGCTGGCTTCCGTTTTCACTTTTTTACTGTCTTATCTTCTTGCTTTGTATTTTAAAGAACAGAGTAAGTTGCCCAGGGCATCCCTTTATTGGGTGTGTGTTAATAAGTTCTTTAAACAAATAAATAAACTTTAAACAAATAAACTATTCCTTCCCTCTCCTGTTATGAAAAGAGTCACTGAGGACATATGTTTAAAAACCATGAGAAGGGTTTAAAAGTGACAAATATCACTCGAACGAGTGTCTGGGGGTCAAGGAGAGGAAGAATGAACAGCACAGAATACTTATCATACCTAGTCTAAAAGAACACCTCATTCTCAGATATGCTGATAAATGGACTTGCTTTGCAGTAGTACCAGGAATTGGCAACTATTGGGAGTGCAAGACAGGAGATGAGAAATTACGCAGAACCCCACTCCCAAACACAGAGGAAGCAATTTGAATGTTCTACAGAAAGGTAGATATCAATGAGACACTCACATCTTTAATAAGGAGAGCATGCAACATGACATCTGTTAGGCCGTTGTCCTGCAGGGAGGACAGCAGTGAAGGCTCTTGGAACACGAAGACCGTTACCACTTCAGTGGCTGTGAAGAAAAAGCATACAATGAAGCCATTCAGCAAGGAACTTCAGCAACCAGGTATATGCGTGTGCGCACACACACGTCATCATCACTCTAGGGTATGGAAAGATCAAGTAACCCTATCAGTAAGATCCAAAGGACTAAGCCAGGAGAGATGTAGCCCAGAGAATGCACTCCCTACTAGTACTACACACACACACACACACACACACACACACACACACCTACCAAGCAAGAAGAGCGATGGCCCATAATATTCTGCATTGCTGATGATGTGCTTCAGAGAGGTAGGCAGAGAGCCATCCATCACTACAATGAGAGGGGGGAGAGAGAAATGTGTTAGGTACAGACAGATCAGGAACTATTTGAAGCACTTGCACTCAGGATTGTATGCATTTCCACTATTCTGCAGCCTGCATACAGGCTGGGCTGGGAAGTGGTTGCAGTTCAGTGGCATAGCCCATATTTTCTTTGCACGCAGAAGCTCTCAAGCTCAATCCTTGGCACCATTTTCAGGGTGGGCTGGGAAAAGACCTGCCAACCTGCTGCTGCCAGTCAAGTGTAGACAAAACTAGATCCAAAATACTATGTTGTTGATGTTGTTCAGTCGTTAAGTGGTGTCCGACCCTTCGTGATCCCATGAACCATATCCCGCCAGGCCTTCCTATCCTCCACTATCTTCCTGAGTTCGCTCATTTTCATGTTCGTTGCATCGGTGATGCTGTCTAACCATCTCATCCTTTGCCTTCCCCTTCTCCTTTTGCCTTCAATCTTTCCCAGCCATCATGGCCCGACTCCAAATGCATATATATAATTCTGCCATTTTGTTCAACTATGTCTAATTTATTCTTGTTTTGCTAGTCATGGGGAGAGGCAAAGAGCTATGCAGGGCATTGAAACGTCACTCCTGACAATGGGAAATTCTTCAGCAAAGTCCTTTGGCTTCCTTCACAAACATGTGCAAGGTCAGGCATTGATGAACAATACTGGTAAGTTTATTCCCCAGAACAGTAACAACTTCCAAAAAGATGCCTGGCATGGCATTTTCAGTACTTTTACATCTTCCCATGACAGAACCTTCAACAACTGTGACAAAGCTAACAGGTTCATACATACAGAGGTGTTCTTTACAATGTGCTGCCCAAATGGAGCCAGATAAACATTCTAGATTAGAATAAAGGAGATTGGTGGATGGGCTGTTAGGTGGAAGCCTGTGATTTTCTGTCCAGATTTCCTTTGCTCAGTTGATACTTAATGTGCAATATCTTTGTCTCTTAGTGGTGTAGTTGCCAGTAGATGCCAATAGCCACATAATTAAAGGCACCAACCAGATACCCCAAGGACAGCCTCACCATGGCGGATGCCATCTGAGAAAGCTGGGTCCTGGATGGCCTTTTTCAGGAAATTCAACATCGATTTGAGAAGCGCTGCTCGCTGAGGAATACACTGGACTCCTGAAGTAGGGAAAAGATTAAAAAAAACCAGTTAATGATCAACACCTCAACTGATAACACAACGAAAGATATTTTATAGAAGTTGCTGCATACCACTTCTGGGGGAGACTATCGTGTTTGTGCTGCTGCTGGGTGTGATGGCACTTGGGGCCCTTGCTTCGACCACAACGTCTTGCCGATGCTCCCCAGATGTGGAAGGCCCAGGGCT
Source organism: Plestiodon gilberti rubricaudatus (assembly GCA_026170595.1). Classification (NCBI taxonomy): domain Eukaryota; kingdom Metazoa; phylum Chordata; class Lepidosauria; order Squamata; family Scincidae; genus Plestiodon; species Plestiodon gilberti. The sequence goes on from JANXHW010000002.1 coordinate 117,343,669, forward strand.
GCTCTCCATGGCTACATCAGAAACTGAGAGCATAGGAGAAGAACGTTTCAAAGAGGGCAGAAATGGATTCCGTTTGAGGGGGGAAAATATCCTCAACATTTTAGACATTTTAACCCTACCTTTCCACTATACAAATAGTGCCCAAACTGGCTCACCAAAAAAAACCAAAACCCATCACTAAGATACAATACGAGTCAACACAATTTAACAAACCCACCAACGACAGTGGAATATTCATTGGCACTAAGGAATCAGATACAAGGAACTGAGGTTTCTAATCAACTCCCCATGCAAAGATCTTGAGTCTAGATAAGTGGGCCTGAGCAGGCAGGATATCCAAGTTATATCTCTTCCTTTCCAAACCAGCGATAACTGTTGAATGTTCATATACTTCATCTAGAAGCTCCACCTCCTTGTGTGTACAAGATGTTTGTGTCTTGTACACACAAGGAGGTGCAGCTTCTAGATGGAGTATAGAACTTGGACATCCTGCCCGCACATGACCTCATTAATATTACTTCTCAAAGCTAAACAACTCTCCCTGCCCCAGACCACCAAGACTTTAGTAGTGATGGAATAGAGGTTCCAAAATCCAGCATGTCTGGCTCAACAAACCAAAAACGTGCCATAAATTCCATCTGAGAAGCAGGCATAGTTATCTAAAAAATACTACCTTCCATCTCACAATTCTATTTTATTTTGTTTAAAGAATTTATACCCTGCCTTTCCCCCTTATTCAGGGCACTCAAGGCAGCTTAATATTAAACACATAGAACATTAAAACGGTAAAATAGACAGCCCCTAATGGATCACCTAAAAATTGATTAAAATTGAAATTCATTAAAAACGACAGCCCATCATGTCAGCCATTGAAGACCAGTCTAAAAATAAAAAGGTCTTGAGGCCCCACCAAAACGTCTCCAGGGAGGGAGCAGTTCTTAATTCCCTGAGGAGGAAATTCCATAGTTGGGGTGCCATCACCGAGAAGGCCCTATTCCTTGCCATCATCCCCCTCACCTCCATCAGTGGTGGCATGGTTAAAAGGGCTGTGACCTAAGAGGATGGGTAGGATTATATGGAAGAAGACGGTCCCTCAAATACCCTGGTCCCGAGCCGTCACGGGCTTTAAAAATCAAAACTAGCATTTTGAATTGTGCCCCGAAACAAACCGGCAGCCAGTGTAGCTGCTGAAGCAGTGACTGAGTCGAATCAAAGAGCACCCGCAATGAGCCTCCAGTTTCAAACCACCACCCCAAGTACATACCACTGTACTAGAGACATTATAGAAGCACACTATAAAATTGCACATTTTGTATTTTACTAAAAATATTACCTTCTATATCTGTCTCCATTTCTTCACCCTCTTGGGTAACAGCGGCGGCAGCAGGTCTCTGGATCTTTGGCTTTATTACAAAGGGACACTCCCTTCGGCACAGGTCTGCCTCATGCTAAAACACAAGTGAAAGGGGAGCTAACATATGAACACAGAACGTCTAGACAGATAGATGGCAATAAGTTTAGAAGTCAATTTATACACTGGAGTAAAAATATCCAGTCTAGGAAACTGTTAAATTGTTGCAACAGGATTGGATCATTTTCAGCAAGATTATGGTCATAAAAAACAAACAGTCCAAAATGTATACCTTTAAAATGACTTTAAAAGCCTTCCTAAAATGTTACGCAATAAAAATACTTTAAAAGTCTCTTCCAAAAAATACAATAAAACAATTTAAAACAAACAGCATGACGTTTCATTCGTATTCTATGAATATCCTCAGATGCTGCAAGCCTGACAGGCAAAAAGATGAAATTCTATTAACTATGGATAGTTCCTGCTTACGGTTAAGAATCTTCTTTCCATGTTTGAAAATTTCTATAGCCTCCAGGCGAAGCCTTGCTTTGTAATTAGACTTATAACACAGTCTCTCAGTTTCCCCAAAATTTACACAGTGCCCAGTATCCATCATGTGTTCTGCGAGAGCAGATTGTTCTACATGGGACAGTCTACATGCTCTCTCATGTTACCTCACCCTAGTGGAGATGAAACGCTTGGTAGTCCCTATATACATCTGTCCACAGCTGCACGGAACCCGATATACGCCTGGTGTAGCCAGTGGTGGTCTGGGGTCTTTGGGGTTCCTTAATAGCTGGGAAATCTTTTGTGTTGGCTTACAGATGGTTTTGATGTTGTGTTTACGCATTACCCTTTCAATTTTATCTGTAGTACCCTTGATATACGGTAGGCATATCAATGCTCTTTGTTCTTCTCTCAATATCTTGCCCTTTAACTGTCCTATTCTGCTGTTTGTATATCTGTCTGTCCCATGCCTTGTTCACTTGAGTTACATTATACCCATTGGCAAGTAGTGACTGTCACCTTTTTTCCTTTCTTGTGGTAGTGAAGGAGGGTCACAGACATTTAGGGCTCTGTACATCAGTGAACTCATCACCGAGTTCTTCTGAGTCGGATGGTGATTTGAAACATTGTTCAAGTACCGCCCTGTATAAGTGGGCTTCCTGTAAGCTGTATAGGAACAAGTCAAATCCACTTTTTTGGACACCAACACATCCAAAAAAGGTAGTGCCCCGTCTGTTTCCAGTTCTATAGTAAACTGTATGGACAGGCAGTCTATTTAAGAGTTCCAAAAACTCCTCTAATTCTTTTTCCCCATGCTCCCATATACAGAATACATCATCTACATAGTGTAGCCACAATGATGGTCTTAACTTTGCTGTCTTTAAGGATTCCTGCTCAAAGTGCTCCACATAGAGGTTGGCCACCACGGGGCTCAAAGGATTCCCCATAGCCACGCCATCCTGTTGTTCCCGTAAACAAATTGTTCATAAACATGAACTATACATAACAAAGAGCTGTCTACATGACAACAAAGTATGCAGAAAGCAGTATATTTCTTGTGCTTGCCACAAGGGATAATTATGCATGTCACGTGTGCATATATAACTGGCCTCTCTCAAATGAGAAGTTATCTACCGGTGACGAGTGTCCTCCACACCTAAAATACCGTATTGGTCTGAGTATAAGACTCACTTTTTTCTCCTAATTTACGTTTTTAAACTAGGGGTGCGTCTTATAATCAGGCTGTTGCAATTTAATGCCAGTGATTTAATTAAAAAATTTTAATAGCACCAAACTTTAAGGGTGCGTCTTATGATCAGGTGTGTCTTATACTCGGGACAATACGGTATTACCAAGTACTTGCACCGAAAGGACCAAGACCACTGAAAGGAGGAATCTACCTCTAATCTGTAGATGAAGATAGAGAGGCCGCTGTGAGACTGGAAAGCTGCCATATCAAGGTTTGTGATTAAGTCCACTACACGGACTGCTCTTGTCACAAACGTGATCTGGTCCTGTTCATCCCCCAAGAACTTGATCACCTAGAAAAGATGGAGAAACACAGCAAGGGGAACATGTTAAGGTAAGAACCACTAAACTGATCAACTCTCCAGCCCATATACCTGGAATTCCCAGACACTGACAAGCCTATGCTTCAAAGGAAAATAGTACTCCAAAAGCCTCATTTATCAAGTAGTAAAAGACTGGTTATGATCCTAAACTGAGGCTAAAATCTTATGCACACTTACCTGGGAGTAAGACCAACTGAATACAGTCAGACTTTGCATAAACATATACAGAACTGCACTGTAAGTCATTTTAACTTGTGTCAATGATTTTAGGCAGTACTTCACTAGTCCAAATACGCCCATTATGCACTCTCCAGAAGCAAGTCTGCACTAAAATTCATGCTGTTTGTTTAAACACACGCTAGCCTAGCCCACCTGGTACTTTATTAAACATTTTAATGTCTCAAAGGGCAACTACTGGCACAGCTCAGATGCCATGCAGAGCCAGAACTGAATTCTGATTTCGTGCAATGGTGCCTAGCCTTGGGTGTTCACACTCCCCATTCCCCTTTGTGTGAAGGAGGAAGGATTCTACTTCCAAACTTGGCTTGGGAAAAGCCATGATCTGTTGCATCATCCAACTCGGGCAACCTGTCTCATTCTAACCAAAGTTTGCCAATATATCAGCTTCAGATCCTAGTGTTTCCTATGGCTAGTAGCAGATTGGCCAACATCTAAATCCATAATACCAAATGGGCAAAACCTATTCTAGAACAAGCAACAGAAGGTAGGGAGGAGATGAGAACACAGAACCACTGCATATATAGAAGTTCCAGTGTTCTCTGCTTTCTATAACAGGTTTAAAAGCACCAAGTGCCATTTTTGTTTCAAACAGAACTTTGGCAAGCAATTGTCTTGTTTCTTTGGAAATGCCAGTCTTACTCATCCTTCCCAAACTCATGTTACCTTTAGTAAGGCTTCCATCATGCCACAAGAGACTAGAGCTTCTCCTCCTGCATCATAGCTTGCCAGGTGATAGAGGAAGGAGAAAAGTGCTGTGGCAAACTGGTGAGGATATGGCTCCATGGAAGGATCTGGAGTGGGGGGAAAGAAGCACCAGTAGGTTTCAGTGGGAACAGGGAAGCAAAGTTACACTCAACTATGCCAAATACCTCTTACACATCCAAGATCCACAGATACTTACCGATCATGGCCTGTATACAATTCCGGACCAGGACTGGCAAAAATCCATGGTAGGATGCAGTTCCAGTGCAGTCAATAATACTGCTGAGTTTTGGAGTCCGCTCCAAGTGCACAATGGAAGTTAGCGTCCTCAGTGAGGCAGCTTTGATGTCCTATCAAGGAGAAAGTACAAAATTAGGCGTCTAAGCCAATGGTTCTCAAACGTTTTAGCATCAGGACCCACTTGACTCTCATTGACTCTCACTTAGCTTTACGAGACACTCAAACATTTATCTTCCTATATTTACACAAGCTTGCAAACTGCAGGAGCTCAGCTTCTTGCAAACTGCAGCAGCTCAGCTCTTTGAAGGGCAATTAGCTGATTTTGGAATAGCCTCAGGGCTTGTGGAAATTACTTATCTGATCTTTCCATCACCTGGGACCCACCAGAAATCAGGTTGCGACCCACCAAGTGGGTTCAGACCGACAGTTTGAGAAACACTGGTCTAGGCTATAGTGAAGATCTCAGGCTTCCTGCTTAATATTGGGAGCAACGTTAAACAGGAAGCAGGAAGTCCAAGATCTCTAGTATGCAGGCTGCTTGCCTGCTCTGTGTAAGGAACGTGCTCAGCGTTTAAAGAAAGATGCGCTGGCTTCATGCCAGCACTGGACCCTTTAGTTAAGGTAATGGGCAAGGGGGGGGCCCACAGGGATAGTGTTCTTCCCCATCCACGGATTCTAGTATTCACAGAGGGGGCAGGAACCTTTCCCCTGTGGATACGCCCCCCCCCCCCATGTTCACACTCTTAATAACTGGCAAAGAGACCAGTTCCAGAAAACAGGACAGCATAGCAGGAAGAGCCATAGAATCTTGACTGCTCTTGCAAGCAATCTGTGGGTGAGATACCAAATGCTGTCCCCCTTACCCAGTGGCAGACCAGCAGCTGCTCCACTCATTCGCTTGCTTCAAAAAAGAGCACCTCAATGCTTTAGTCCACCCCTCTCCTCTACAATTCCTTTTCTGCTCCATTCCCCACTTTCCTTTCAAATCCAGGAAGCAAGAGGAGGAAGAGCAGCAGAGTCAGGTGGAGGTAGGCACACTCTAATTCCCTGCCAGACAACCATCTCAGTCAGCCTCATAGATGGCCCAGCCCTATAACCCAATACTAATAACTTGGAGGAAACCAAGGTAAAAGCTGTTCAGCTATTTTTCTTTCCCAAACATGGAATGAGGAAAACAGAGCTCATAGGTGACCTACCATTAATTGCTTGTCTGTTATCTGCAATACGTCCACTAGCTCCTCTATCAACCCGTTGTATAGTATGCTGTTGGCAGATTCCTGCAAGGCATTTGAATACACTGTGGAAAAGGAAGGAGGCTGTGTTAAGGATTTGCAGTGGTTGACAGACAAAAGGAGAAAAACACAAATCTACATATTATTTCAAGTAAGACTTGACCAGGTCATAGAATGATGGCCTCCGATCTCAGGATACAGAAATACAAGCTTCTATTAATTCAGCTGTATGCCAGGTGCATTTACTCTGAAGAAGTAAGCGGTCATGGTGTTATACGAAGTTCAGCTCTGTGCTGGTACCTGCATTTGTTAGTGAGAGTCCACTACCAAAATTTTCATCCACATCTCCACCAAATGGCCACTAAGGAGCATAGCAACTAAATCAAATGGGTCTCCATCAACTTCCTATTACTGAAGTTGAAAGCTGGTAAAGTGTAGTTGTTAAGAGACTGAACTACAAATCAGAACTTTTCAGCTATCCCCTCACCTGCAATATGGGGATAACATAGCCTACCTACCTTACAGGGCTGTTGTAAGGAATACTGCAAGACAACGTCAAGTACTTCAAATGTTCAAAACCTCTATACAAATGCTAAATAGTCTCTTCCATTCATCTAATGCCCCATGCTTTTTAATATCTATATGAAACCATCAGATATTTGCAGGGGGTGGGGTTCTTCTTGACCCAACTCTCATTTGGGATATAATGATGGCACCTGTGGCAAGGAGCGCCTTTATATATTAACTTGCTTAGGAACCAATATATCTGTTGTACCCTCTCCGAGACAGTAGGACCCCAATTACTGCTATGTGCATCTTGGTAACTTCCTGTTTATACTACTACTGTAATGAACTCAGTATTGTTGAAGACTTTTCAGAAACATTCATCAAGCTGCAACAAGATTGGATCACAAGATTTGGACCACAGTTCAAAGTCTGATCTCACTCCCAGACGAACCCCCGTTTTCCTCATTTGCTCAGATCAAACAAAACTCTGGTTCAGATTCTACTGTTCTGGGAGATCGATGGTTACTAGGAATAAGACTTTTTCAGTAACAGCACCTGCACTGAAATTCCCTTGCTAGGGAGACCTGCATACTTTTCCTGTTTACAGTCTTGCTGTAAACCATGCGACAACCATTGGTGAAAAGGGAGCCTAGAAACCTAAAATAACGAACCGATTTGAGTTGGGCCCTCAAAAAATGCACTCCACATAAGACAAGGGATTGAGTTACTTGCATAAACCCATGTTCTTCCCCTTCATTCTGTGCAGTGCCACAGATGATAATCCACCCACCTCTATCCTCACCTAATATAGAAATGGCGTGCAGTCTGGCCTGAACAGCTTGTAATCGCTTTTTATGATTGGAAAAGCCATGGGCCAGGCGAATATGTGTAAACAGCAGCATCTACAAGAGGAAAATAGTAAACAGTATTAAAATAGTCACACACACACACAATTATGGCTAGCTGAGAGTCACTTGGACTGCATCTACACATGCAACAGAATGAAGAGGTAGAATGGACTGCATTGCTAAGGTGCAACATTTTAAAATGCCCCCCATTGTTAAAAAAAAAACCCACAGAAAACCTGCACAATATACCCAAGGCAAGGCATGTGCTAGTCTTCTATTTGTAGTCTTTTAACATTCAAAATGTGAGTCTCTCCCTGCAATCTCAAGTTACCTTATTCTGCTGCAAAGTACAGATCTAGCCCTGAAGAGCTGAATTCAATGCATCCTTGGATAGTGACTACTGTCAACCAACAGTCCAATTGCTCCCAATTAATCCCCATTTCCCTGCATTGGTGAATGCAGTGTAAACAAAGAATTCACCACATTTTGAGCATGCATACAAATAAGGAAAATCCTGAAAAGCTTGCAACATGCAATGAAAACTGAAGTCGGGAATCCCAAGCTTTCCCCCTCTTCTTCCCCAGCTAGAAATGATTCTATTCCTACTGCTAAGGGAACTCAGGAGTCTTAATACAATAGTTTAGATATGGAACACTCTCCCAAGCTATCTAATATGTTTTCCTTTGTGTCAAATCAGAAGCCTCATATCTGGCAATGCACTCAGCCTTTTCCTTCAACATACCTGTTTATCCTTTGGGATGCTGTACATTTTGGTGAGGGATTCCATAATTTCAGAGGGGCTTTCTGAAATCTGAATTGGGGGAACAGAAGTTGCTTAGAAATACGGTGGGGAGATCATAAGAGAAAACTGCCACTGAATAAGGGTGGCCATAGCATACCTTGTCAAGTTGTTCTATGTGGATATAATGTAGTGTGTTGCTGGTAGTCTGAAAAGAAAGCAGAGAGGTTTCGGAGATCATTTTCAATCTCTCATTTAGAAGCCAAGGCACAGTAGCAATTGTGACATACTTGAACCACCACATGAGTGGTGACTTTGATTAACAAACACACCTGGCCTTTTTGGGGTATTTAAACTTTTATATATAATCAGCATGAATTACTATGCCGGCAACCCCTATTTGAGCAAGAACTACTGTCCCCAAAAATCCGCACCTAGAAAAAAACATTTTTAGAGAAGAAAAATGCAGGACAAGTCTTTTCACAAGCATACAGGAGTTACCTTGGAAATTTTGAGGGAATTTGTACTCTGCACTCAAGTGTTCCTGTCTGATTTGGGGACATTCCCAAAATGTGTCAACTACTCAGTTTTCAGCCAAGTCCTGAAAGAACTGGAGAGACTATGGAAGCATGCTCACAGCACCCAGTGCGCGATTTGGGAAGGGAAGGCAAAGTTTGAAATGTTCGCATCTAACAAGAGACCTATCCCAGAGAGATTCTTAAGTCACAGGAAAGCAAACTCTCTCCAAGTAGAGGGCAAATAGTGGGGCTTCAACAACGCTGAATCCCTACCATCACAACCAACTTCAAGAGTTGAGAAACATTCAGTTGCCAGGCACAGCAGCTAGAGCAGAGGCAGCACACAGGGTGGCCTGTGACAACCTCCAACTTGAGTTAATCAAGTGACTGAAAGCATCTGGGAATAGGAAGACTGGCTGCTAGCACCTTCTCATACCTAAAGTAACTTCCTCCATCTTAGTATTCACTCACTGGTAACAGCCAGAGGACTGAGGGACAGAGCTCCCCACTTCTTAGAGACGGAACAGGGAGCAACAGAATCCCTTTTCCAATCCAATGTGGGTTTTTGATTTTGTTTGGTTGCCAAATCTTGCTCCCACCCACTTCCCACAGAACCCTACAAGAACAAGTCTGTAGGAGACTCACCCTTTTGTCCACTTTGACCTCGGCCCCTGGCTCTGCATAGAATTCAAAGTGTAGTGTAGTTGCACTGGGAGGGTATTTCTGTGTACAGATCACAGTATGGAATCAGAACAAACCAGATGGCATAAACACTCCCTCTAAAATCAAACCACTCTTTTCCTAGACTTTGGGGGAGGGTGCACTAGCTTAACAGAGAACAATGCACCCTGGCACTGAGATCACCCACTTGTAGCAGTCTAAGCAACATCCCCCATCCCCACCCTGCTCCTTGCATCTTTTAAATTTATTTTTAATTTAATTTTTTGCACAGGTGGGAGGAGGAAGAGAGTTAAGATGTAAGAAGTTAGGATTAGGTATGAAGACATGGTGATGCAGAGGAATCCCTGCCGATATCCGAAACACAACAGCACTATCCAAAAAGATGCAGGACAACTGAGCAATGGTCTATACCTGTGCTTCCAGGAGCCCCATACACTATGACTAACAATGCGTGCAAGACCATGGAGCTTTGCACCTCCCGGGTGACAAAAACTTTTTGTTATGACTGAAGCAGATCAGAGGGACCACCTCCGCAATGCCAGAGGTGGTATTTCTGAACACAATGCCCATCAGACCATATGGACTTCATAACCCACAAGAACCCTAGAACCAGAGCAGAAACGTTTTACTTGGGCACTTCCCAACATTGCTCCCAGCAACGAGTACAGCGCCAAGCCAGGAAGTACCTCAGAAAGAGGGATGCTTCCTATTCCAGAGTTTTAAGAATAACCACCACTGTTTTGGTGTAAAGACAACTGCACCACCTGTGCTAATCCTGCTAACAGGCAGGTACAGCAGCAAACTACATGGGTATTAAGTGTGTATGGAGGGGGTAGATAAGTGGAACTCTGACCATCCACAGCACACTCCATCTAGTCACACTCATACCGCTCTATCCAGGTATTTATATCCAGCCTATCTGCCTCCAAAGAGCCCCCGAAGCAGCTTACGTTTTGAAAACAATACAGTAATAAAACTCGGTACATAAGCACTGATCTGCTCAACAGCAAAGCAAGCACTGAAAAGTCAAGTCTCAAAAGCAAAAGAACCCTTTATATGAGAACTGTAATGTTTAGAGCACCACTGTAAACTGGTATCCCTACCAGTACACGGGAGTACCACTGAAGGGGTCCAGTATTATGTGGAACGAACAGGGGAAAGGTATCCCAAAACTCCCATACAAGAACATCAAAAGTTTCCAGATATGTTCCTAAATGTATCCAAGCAGCTACTTTAATAGTCATGCATTCTTCACTCATAAGAATGAGCTATACCCCAGGAGAAACAGCTGACAGTTTCAGGGTCCAAGTCTTGGTACTGCAGTCCCTTCCTCTAAATGTTTCAGCGTAACCTTCACAAAGCCTGTTCTAGGTAATATATAGCAGGGGTGGCCAAACTGTGGGTCCTGAGCCACATGTGGGTCTTTGACCTATAATGTGTGGCTCTCAAAAATACGTTGGCTGAGCTCCTTTTTGCATCACAATAAATATAAAAAGGTAAATAAGAATTTTTTCAAGCTTGATAATTATTTACCAGGTATAAACTGAGAGTCCACTGGATTAAAATGTAAGTTTAATGTTCATGGTGAATAAATATATTTAAGAATTTAAATGCTTCTTAAATATTACAGCTCTCAAATATCTCTTGCGGCTCTCAAAGACCTGAAGTTTTATCTTACATGAAGCAAGTTTGACCACCCCTGATATATAGCAACTTATAATTTCCAACGTATTGCAGAATGCTGCGTTTTAATGGACACCTGTCCATTAGACAGACCAAATCTGCTTCCAACAAAAGCAGATTATGAATTGTTTGCCAAGGCTGCTATTTAACATCAACAGTGTGAGAGGCCTTATATAATGCACTTGGGAAAGGACAGTCCAAATACTCTTGAACATTGGAAAGCAACTAGGAATTAGTTCTACATGCTACAAGTCAAGCTACCAATTACAGAAGGATAGGAAAAAGAAAGGCAAACTCAAAATGCAACACTTACCAGCATGTGCAAATCTCTACAACATTCTGCCAGGCCAAAGCCATTCTCTTTGCCACCCCAACTCTATAAGACAGGAAGGGAAAAAAGGGAGAGGATAAATGAACCACTGTACCATGCAAAACCTTAGCTTAGCTCCAGAGGGAAAATTCAGCTGCGCATCTTGCATGGACCCGATCAAGAGAAAAGTGGCTAAGTGAAGCTCTTGGGGCTTGCTGGTTATTCATAATGCTGCAACGTTAAAATCCTAAAAAAAATGCTCAAAAGAAGCAAAGCAATTGTCTCTCTCTCTCTGGCCATGAACACCTTGCTTCATAGATAGTTCTCATGAAGATTGTTTCCAAAAGCAACTGACATGTTCTGAATAACTGCTTAGAAGACTAGTGACGATGAAAATAGTCAATCCCATTCAACATGTCCAGCCCCCATGGAAATATCACCAAATACAAAATTATAAAACTTTCTACATGCAACAGGATCGCAAAGCTCAATTTAGACACCACTTATTTCAGGGTTGGCCATTTCTATCCAGTGACCAGCATGACACAGAGGTCCCAGAGCTTGGCAAGAGGCACAGTTGAGAGTTCTAGTGTTCGTTATTTTTAGGGCTACTTGAAGTGGCCTGCAGATACATTGTTTGTGCCCCTGAGAAAAGCACACAGTTACTGTCACAGGCACACCAAACTCTAGTCTAGACCAAGAACAAGGAGCTGTACATCTCTGGTGTCATGTATATCATAGCCTCCACCGATAGCCATTACGAAGAATATTTACAGGGTCCTCATTACCTGCATCTCCATTGATTCCTCACATACAATTTATTGAGGAACAAGGAGTACAAATTCCTTGCACTTACAAGAACTTTCAGGTGAGAACCCAGTTTTTTGGTGGATTTTCAAAACTGCGCTATCCAATCTTGCTATCCACAACCCACACCATGCACAGACTCGCTGTGCATCCAAGTTTTCATGCTGCCACCCTCTGGTCCTGTCGCTCCCTCCACTTAAACCTCACCCAACATCCACCAACATCCATCCAATCAAGCCCAGGTTTAGCAACTCCTACATCATGCACAGTCTACCAAAACATATTTCTTAAAGGTTGTAGAACAATTTGTATGGTATTGTTTTCTGAAGTACAAATGCCTTAATATTTCAAAATACTGTATATACTCGAGTATAAGTTGATCTCATGGATAGGTCGAGGACATGTTTTGATCCAAAAATGCTATGACCCATGGAGAAGTTGAGGGTAAAATTTAGAGGTGTATGAAATTCTTTGAATTCTTGAAAGTGACTAGCGAGATCGTTCTGAGGCACCAACAGAAATTCTCCGAACAGGAAGAAAGCTGAAGAAGCTTATGGGAGTTGTAGGCTTTGTGAGGAGTACAGTACTGCATTTCCATAGCAACAGTTCTCACAAAGACTACAACTTCCATAAACTCCTCTACCTTACTTCCTGTTTGGACAATACGGTAGCTCCATTTCTCTGCTGCTTCAAAACAAGGTAAAATAGCTTCTTTTTTAACCCACTCCTGGGTGTCCTGCTTCTCAGCTCGGTCCGTCATCGTCCCCCGCCTCACCAAGCAGCTGTTCTTAGAAGACCCGTGTATAAGTCAACCCAGGTTTTCAGGGTCAATTTTAAGGCACACATTTTACTTATACACAAGTATATATGGTAAGATTTTTGGAGGGGGGGTTCTTTCAAATCATCTGGTCCCAATTCAGAGCCTATCCCATACAAGCCCTGTTAAGGCATGCATGAACCTGGGAAAGCAGAGAACATAAATTCATTTATTTTCAGTCTTCCATCTTTCAAACCTATTCACTTACAGTGAAACATGCACTAGTTCACTGAATTATTGTGTGCAAGTTACCCAACAGAGGTGAAAGCATTTGTCAGTTCCTTACTTTTAATGAGTTGGTCTTCATTGTATATAAAGTTATTCTACAGGCTTGCCTTTTTTCTAAAATACAGACAGTCTACCATGCTGTCCTGCCTTAGGCTGTAATTCTACACACTTACTTGAGGATGCGCCCAATGAAAACAATGGGATTTACTTGTGTAGGATTGCACTATGCCAATGTCGCAAAAACTTTGTTTCATGTACTGACACAAAGTTTTATCGGCATCATCTTGTATGATAGCTTTTGCAAGTACAAAAACTAAATGGCATCCTATAAAACTTGCGCCCAGGTTGACAGATGTCTACCAAAGGTTTTACTCTTCCTTTAGGATCCTAACAGGATCTGAAGCAAGAACTCATCCACTTCAAAATTCTTATGGGACTTATGGTCAGGGTCTGCATCATCATCTCTCCTTTGCTTCACCTGCTTTCCAAGTCCTTTTTGCCTATCTCTTTCCATTTCCCTATGTGCATTAGGACCCTTGTCCCACAAGACTGTCCAATGCACAATCGTGTCTAGGACTACCACGGTCCACAAGCCTAAAAAGTCTAGCCTGCCAAGAATATAATACCCCCGAAGTCAGTCATAGATTGGACTCCCTTCTTATGGCACAAGTTGTGTGCTGATCTCACCATATGGCAAATAAAGAAAACGTAATGCATTAAAACAGAACAAGTACCAGGCACCTGCCTGGCACCTGACCTGTGAGAGGCTGACCCGGTTGACATCGCACCAAGTCGTTCTGTAAGCTACCTTGGTCTTTCAGTTTCTCATCTTCTCTGATTAATAGCACATAATCCTTCAACAGAATTGTTCCCATGAACTGGTTATGCAAAGCAAAGCAAATCAGGGCATTCAGGATTTTAATGCATCATTGGTTTATCCATCTTCATGCTCCGATAGTGGGAACATACTCAATACATGCCTGTCTGGAATATACAGCACCAAATACAGTACAACTGATGCTTATAGCCTAAAAAAGCAAGAGGAAAACCCAAATTTAAGTTGAAAGGTCTGAAGCAGCAAAATGCACTAGACAGCTTAACTTGCTGCTGCTGTGACTGGATCTGCGAGGACCAGAAGTACAGACATCTAATACCTGGATGACCACCAGTGCTCTAAGAGCAGGTCAGAGATGGAAGAAATGGTTTTGAACTATTAATATAACTAGATTTATGTTCTACTCCACTACTAAAGCTTCAGAAGAAGCCAACAGTAACGGAAGATACAAGAACACAAACCTGGCTCCTTAATAGTAGGAAGTTCTTGCAACATTTCTTACCTCTGCCAAATGCTGCAGCCGAGACAGAAGAGGCATCCTCTTGTCAGAACCCAGGCGTGTGATGTAATTGGAGCGTTTGCTAAACACATATAGGAGATTCAGCACTGCAAGCACCACTTGCATATCTGAGGAAGCCAACAGCGTCGTCAAGTGCTAGAGGAAGATAAGAGAAAGTACTTGAGACTCCTGGTGCCACCACTGCCTTCATTCCTAGACAGAGAAGTGGTTGAAGGGTCTCATCGAGGCCCGACACAGATCCCCAGGCTGTCCCTGGCTTGTACTATGAACTGTAGTTCATTGCTAGGCCCTCAATTCAAATCTGCTATGAACAAGGTAGTCTTGGGCAAGCTACTACCCCTCAGCTTCCCACCTCCCCACTAACCTGCAGTATGGAAATAATAGTGACATACGTACAGTTACAGGGGTGTTATATTACAAACGATTACCTCTATAGAGCTGTATAGGTGGCGAGAAAAACTGTATTCTATGAGGAGGGCCGTGAAGTTCAGCACGGACAGCAGCAGGGACTTCAGCTGTTCCCTCTCTGGCCGGTCGCACACCAGCATCCACGACATGTTCTCCACCGTCTGCCCAGCATCTGCCAGGATGCCATCGAATCTGTCTAGCAGGTCCACCCAGTGGTAAAGTTCGCACTGAAAGAAGGGGGGGGGGGGAGCAAAAAAAATCAGGAAAAAAACCAGTACCAATGGTGGGGAAAGGCACGACAGACTTGTTGGAAAAAGGCCTACTGTAACTCCACACTCAGCCTTTACCTCATTACACAGTCCAACAAAAAAAAGTTTCTTTTCCTGGTGCTTCAGAAGTTAGACCTATTCTTGGGTATATTTGGGGCGCTGATTCCAAAAATGGTATGTTTTGCCCTATCAGCTCTAGTTTAGTTGATACTGCATAGCCACTTTATATGCTAATAATTCAAGCAGCTTCCTTGTGAGGATGCCATGGCGTCTGCTTCCTCACGATGGAGCTGCTTGAATCAGTATACAGTATAAGATGGCTATGCCGTATCTCCAAAACTAGAGCTGATAGCGCAAAACATGCCATTTTGGAATCAGCACCCCAAATATACCCAAGAATAGGTCTAGCTTTTCAAGGCACCAAAATGTGTGTTGGGTTGTGTTATCAGTCAGTTAAATTCAGTTCTGGAGAGGCGAATCCTTAACCCTCCAGGATCAGCCACTCTCATTTGAAGCCTACGTTCCCCTCCCCCTTTCATCATAAACCCTTGAAAGATGGTAAGAGTTTTTTTATTCTTTTCTCAATAAAACAAAAACCTATAGTTGCCACCGCCCGACAAACACTACATGCAATCCTCTGTCAATTATTGCTCCCTTGAACTGCTGGCCACCTACCTTCCCGATATTCCATGTTTTGATCTGCTGAAGTTCCAGCAGCAGTTGTTCATCATTACAAACCTTAAGTTTGTCAATCAAGGCTCTGCAATCTGCAGGCTGAAAAGAAAAAAATGAGGAATTACATAAGCAGCACACTCACTGCTCTAGGGTGATGAATCTACCTTTTTACAAGGAAAGTGACCAATTTTTTTAAAAGCACTCCACCATCTCTCCCAAGCCTAATGCACATCCACGCAGGTGCACATCCACTCCCAAACACCACTAAATTGAAAGAAATGTGCTTGTGTGTACAAGTCAAAAAAAGCCCCGTTTCCAAATTTCCTTTTTCTCCCAGAACCAGTCTGTTGTGTGACTTCTGAAGTCTCCAATATGTAACATCCTAGGAAATGCACTCTACTCATCTCAGGTCACCCCCACGTGACTCAGGGAACCATCCACAAGATTGTCAGACTCAATTAGGGGACACACTAAAGTCATAATGTAGTATAGGACACTGTTTTATTCTTGGAACCCCAAGAGGATTGTAGAAATAATTATCTATACTAGAGATCAATTTCAGTAATTACTCTGCTGCTTGTACTCTGCTCAGTAATTACCGGTTCAGAGTTATTGGTAACCTTTGCTTTCCTAGTGGAAGGTTATTCCCTTATGTTGAGAAGGCCTCAACAACTGCCCTTCTACTGCAGGATGCAGCGCATGCCCCATCGGCACAGCTGCATCGATGCTGGAATGTTGGATAGGATTGGGCCCCAAAGCTGCCAATCCTGTGCACCCTTACTTGGGAGTAAGCCCTAGTGAATTCAGTGGGACTTACTTCTGAATAGTCATTAATAGGATTGTGCTGCACATACTATACAACCCAGAAGCCATTCAGAAAGAAATGGTAGATTATCCACTTTCATATACAGGTGGGCCCCCATATCCACTGATTCGCTATCCACGGTTTCAGTTATCCATGGATCATGGGGACCCCCCCCCATCAACCCCCCCCCCCAGGCTTTTACTTTTTCCCCAGTAAGCTTCGTTTCTTCCTTAAAGAAACAGGAGAAGCAGCCTCTGGCTGCTTATTACAGGCAAGTAGAATAAGACTAAGTACTAGAGAGGCTCTGCAAGGTTAACAGAAACCTTGCAGAGCCTCTCTAGGACTTAGTCTCGTTCTACTTGCCTGCAATGGAAGCTGCTTCTCTGTTTGTTTTAAGGAAGAGACAAAGCTTGCTGAAAGAAAAATAAGAGCTGGGGGGGGGGGGCAAGCATGCCTGCCTGCAGGGGAGGCAGGGTGGGGGGCCCTCAGGAAACCATGGAGGGGGTGTTCACTCTTATCCACGGTTTCAAGTATCCACGGAAGGGCCTGGAACATATCCCCAGCGGATATGGGGGCCCACCTGTACTGTACTGCAACAGGGCTGAAGAGGGAAGAGTTTTAAGTACATATTTTGCATGCACTTCAAGTTTCACTGTATTCCTATGACAAGTCAAGGCAACAAGAAGTGATACTTACAGCCTCAGTAGGCGTTTTCTTCAGCTTAGTTCGGTCCACTTTCATTTTTATTAATTTTCTACTTTCTGATCCTGTATGATCAATAAAAGGGAGTACTGAATGTGAATGGGAACATTTTAGTCAAATTAACAAGCAGCAGAATCACAGCAGGACAACAATGTTTCAGAGAGGATCTAACACCTTACAGATTGGGGACAGGCTTGGATAAGAAAAGCAAGGGGTAGAACCAAACCACACACATTTGAGACAGCAATTGGGGTATTTAACCCAATCCTCCTCTCACAGTTCCAATCCAGATCAGGATGCTGCAGATGCCATTCACCCTCAGAAAAAAACCTCCCAAAACACAAGTTCCTCTCTCCCCAGGGCAAACAGCACAAGTGAAGTCTGATCTAAATCAGTATTATGGAGGGGATAAGGCTTAATATCTATTGACCACTGTCCTGATCTAGAAACATACACACCCCAACATGCTATTTACATAAGAAAAAGCATGCATGTCAGGGCCAATGGCTTGACAGAAGTTTGGCCTGCAAAAGTGCTAAAACTGCATGATGGAAAAACCTATCACTGCTAATTGTACCTCATGTTACAGACATTCCCATTTCGCTGACAAGCTAGATAAAAATTAAGGTCCTTCCTAGAGGACAAGGAACTACCGAGAGCTTGGTTAAGAACATAAGAAAAAGCCCTGCTGGATCAGTCCAAACACCCATCTAGTCTAGTATTCTGTTTCCCACCGTGGCCCACCAGCTGCTTCTGGAAAGCCCACAAGCAGGAGAGAAAAGCATATCCCTCTCCCATCATTGCTCCGCTTCAACTGGAATTCAGTGGCATACGGCTGCTGCTGAACCTGGATATAGCCTATAACTATCATGACAGACCAGTCTTCCATGAGTTTGTCTAGTTCCATTTTAGCCATTCACACTAGTGGCAGTCATCACATCTTGTAGCAATGAATTCCACAGATGAATTATGCACAGTATGACATACCACCTCCTTTTGCCTTAAATCTACCACCAATCAGTTTTGCGAATGACCCTGGTTCTAGTATTTTGAGATAAAAGAAACCTCTTACCATGCATAACTTTGAGTCTCAATCATGTCCCCCCTAACGGACATTTTTCCAAACTGCAGCCTTACCTCATAAGGAAGGCACTGCATCCCTCTGATCATTTTGGTTGCCTTCATTTGTACCTCTTCCAGCTCTAAAATATACTTCTTGAGATGTGGTAACCAGAACTGGACACACTACAGTAATATCTCCATCAAATAGGGGATCCATTCCTCCAAAGCCAAGCACTGCACAAAAACAGTGCTAAAGGAGATACCATTGAAGGAAATGGGAGCCAATTGGCCCCACTCTACCCAGAACGCACCGTTCCCAGTGGCTACAATAGTTGTCAACCAATCTGAGATGAAGAGCACTGTAACAAAACCGTGCTACAAGAGGTGCTTTATCAGAAGTATTACTATATTCCAAATATGGCCACACTATATATTTGTACAGGGGCAATATAATATTAACAGTCTTATTCTCAGTCCCTTTCCTAATTATCCTTGACATGGAATTTACCTTTTTCACAGCTGTCACACACTGGGCCAATGTTTCCATGCAGCTACCCACCACAATCCCAAGATCTTTCCTGGCTCATCACCAACAGCTCAGACCACAACATATATGGAGGAATAAGCCCCAACTTCACAATGTACATCACCTTATACTTATTAATATGGGACAACATATGCCATTTGGTTGTCCATTTATTCAAAAAATTATTCACCCACCTTCTCTTCAATCTCCCTATCCTCTCTTTAAGCTTCCCTTTTTCTCTAGAACACATCAGGCAATTACCCTACGGCATACACTGTAGAGGGAAAATTTGGCAACTGGCAGATATCAGCTGCCGAGAAAAGAATCAGCACCTCAAGCATTGCTGAAGATGCAGCTATCGGCAGTGTGGGAGCAAAAGAAAAAAGCTACCACTGCCACTCGCCTCCAGCATTTCTGTCAGAACTCCACTAGTGGTAAAAAAAAACTCCTACCGCACACAACTTGGGGTACAACCCATACAATTTAAGAACTTAGAAGTTATGTCACCTTTCCAACAAATTACTCAGAGTGATGAAGACAACATTACAAGGAGTCCTAAAAAATAATAATCAGATTCCTCTTGTCACACCAGTATTAGCTACCAGGCCCCAGTTGACGTGAAATGCCAGCTCACCTGTCTCAGTAGTCTGTCCCAACTGAAAGCCTCAGCTTGTGTCCACAATGCCTGCTGCATCAACAAGGAAAGGGGTCAGCATGTTTTAAAGCCATGCCCTGTTCTCTGAGCTACCCTGGTACAAAGCTCCAACCTTACTCACCTTTCCTGCTGACCACAGCTACCCATACAGAGTTCACTGACCCGCCAGATCTTCTCACGAGCAATAAGCTACCTCTATATTTGGGGCTCTTGGCTTCCATGAGCCTTTCCCGCTATCCTTTTGGTTTGTCCATTTCATATTCTGGCTGGTTCAAGACCACCAAGACCTTCTCTTCACCCAAGTGCAAGCAGCCTACCTTCCCTTCCAGTACTAACTCTCTGTTCAGTCAACCAGCATTTGGACAGGTTCTTGCAAGACAGTTCCCCTGACCAAAACAGTGAGGTAGCTGCAACAACAGATGCCTTTCCCTAGGCAGTAAAGTTTTTTCCTCAGTTTCATACAAGGCACCTGCAGGAAAGACAGATCTCTTTTCCTGTCTTACATTCCAGATAAGTTAGCCATCTGCCTTGGTGAAAGAAGCGTGATGGTGAGATTGGACTAGAGCCTACATCGGCACCATTCTCTATGCAGCCTGTGGTACTCATGAAGAGTTTACATTTGCTTCTCCTTTCTGTGCCCTGCATTGAGTATTGCTATGTTCTGGCACCATCAAGTGGTAAAAGTATGTACTGCAGCTCAAGACATCCTTTCTTCCTGTAGCCAAGGAATCCCTAAACTTTCAGCTACCAGTGCCACATCATTCGTTCTTGCTCTTATGATGGGCAGGAGCAGGAAAATTATAGAGAAAATATATACATTTTTTAAAACGTTTGAGAACCACTGCCTTAGACACATTCACACAGAAAGCCTTATTTAAACTGGCACTGCAATGGTTTGGTTTAAAACTTCTGAAAGATCTGTTTAGAAAGGTTTACAATGAAACGCAGGGGTTCCCAACCTTTGTCTCCAGGTGTACCACCTGTTACAGTCAAATTTTCTGAAGTATCACCAGTAAATAAATAGATTTGGCGGGCTGGTGGGCAGAGGGGTAGCCAGGCGCCTGTGGTACTGGGGCCGAAAAGCCCGCCGCCCCATTATGCAAATTAATTTGCATAATGAGTTTCGGGTTTTTTTAAAAGGTTTTTAACCCTAACGGGGCTTCTAAAAGGGCTTCTAAAAGGGTATGTGTGCTTTGCCAAACTTATCTGTAGTTCTAGGAACCTCCAGCGATGATCAGGGGCACAGATCGTCCCTCTGCAGCTCTGCTCCCGGTCGCGAACTCTGCAAATCGCCCAGGAGCGCACTGCAGAGTTAACGCATGCGCAGAGCGACGATGTTTCCAATCGTCGCTCTGCGCATGCGTTAACTCTGCAGCTCTGCTCCTGGGCGATTTGCAGAGTTCGCGACCGGGAGCAGAGCTGCAGAGTTAACGCATGCGCAGAGCGACGATTGGAATCATCGTCGCTCTGCGCATGCGTTAACTCGGCAGCGCGCTCCTGGGCGCTTTGCAGAGTTCGCGCCCGGGAGCAGAGGGACGATCTGCGCCCCTGAGAGTCCTAGAACTACAGATAAGTTTAGCGAAGCACACATACCCTTTTAGAAGCCTCGTTAGCGTTAAAAACCTTTAAAAAAAACCTTTTTTTAAAAAAACGAAAAAACGAAAGTTAAGGAGGCTCCCGCCCCCCACGGAGCCTTTCCGCCCCAACGCCCTGGGGCCCACCGCACCACCGCCCCATATCAGACGACGCCACTGCTGGTGGGAGCTGCCTGCTGCTGCTTCAGCCGGCTTCTCTTCTCTTGGCCATTCCGTTCTGGTGCTTGCTTGCTCGTTCGTCACTCCTACGGAGGTGCCTGCTGCTGATCGGCGCCGCGTCTTTAAAGAGGATGCACAGCACTAAACTTCAAAGCTTTTTAAATCCTCAGTGCTGATCAGCTGTTTGGCACTAGATTAGCGCTTTGAAGTTTAGGCTGTGTGTCTTTTAAAGGCACCTCCGTGCCTCCCGCAGCAAGTGGGAACAGAATGGCCGAGAGAAGAGGCCTCGGAGGACAAGCTGGCTGTGTACCACTGGTGGCCAGACAAAGTACCTACCAGTGCTACACGCACCACAGGTTGGAAGCTTCTGAAATAGAGTCTTTAATACTACTAAGAGGCTATATTGTAATTTCTTAAGAAGTTATACTAGCTTAGCTCTGCTGACAATTTATGTTAAGATACTTTAGAATAGTAATGAACAATTGTGAATTTATGGGATTGTTGTGTTGTTGTACGCATGCAAGGACAAATGAGCAAGACCATTTGCTTGAAAACTAGATGTCCAGAACCTTCTGGAAGCAAGAGTTTGTAAGCTTTCAAAATCAGTTCCTGATTCCCACCCCGCATTAGATGAAAAAAATAAATGCCAAAGTTGTATTGGCTAGTAGGTAGAGCCATAAATATAACTTGAAAGCGGAAACACTCATACAAGTAAGTGAGGACATAAAACATGAGTACAAGATCTATTAATGAGATAGGTGGATGACATCTCCTAGAATGACAGGTTGGATCCCTGTGCTCCAATGATGATTTGCAACTTCCTAATTGCCAGTACCCAGCTCATAATTTAGTAAAATATCTATGGTGCCATAGCCGTCATGCTTGACCTCAAAAGGCAGATATTTCCCCATGGTTCTCTAAAAGAAAGCCTCACAGACTGGCTGCAGTAATCTGTTTGATGCAGAACTGAACAACCCACAGGAAAGGCAAAAATCTAAAACAATTGTTCCATTCCTAGTTCTTAAAAAATAATAATGGGTCCAGACCCAGTCCCACAAGACTACAGTATCAGAACCTGCATAACCCATGTACTTGAACCAGCTATTGCCCTTCAGTATAGCCTTATTATGCCCACTGTTCTCTTTGCCTCAGACTCAGCAAATTCTCACAACGTACTGCACATAGTCAGTTGCAGCACTCAGTGAGCCAGATGGATGACAAGCATTTTTATCCACATGCCAAGTCAAGTCTTGTGGAAAGATCAGCTATGAATTTAGTTGCCATGGCATTTAATCTGACTGCATTAGTGCATAAATCACAAGTTGTGCGATCTACTAACCTAGGAGCACCTCTTTCCAGTTTATTTGCTGTATTTAGCTTTACACACTAGGATCAGTCCAGCTTTCTCTGGACAAATGCCTAGCTTCAGACAGATGCCAGCACATTCCATCTGCTGTAGGCATAGTGGACTACAAATCCCAAAATGCAATGCTGTTCGAGTGACCCTTAGCTCCAAACCACCTGACTAGAATATGGCTACTGCTACCCTAAACGATGAATGTGCAAAAAAGAAAAGCCCAAAAAAGAAAAGCCCACAACAGCAGAGTAGGGAGGGGGCTGAGCCATTTCAAAGAGATTGGGGAAAGCGAGACCATTATCCAGCCATTGCCTAAAGGATTATCCCACCTGACATTAGAGAGACAAGATAACACTTCTAGATCAAAATGGTTCCACATTCTAATGCAACTGGCTAAGACATACATTGAAGGAGGAGAACTGTCCACTACAAGAGTAAGCAACTAAAGGCTTCTACGTATCCAACTAAAGGCGCAATCCTATCCTACTTACGCCACCATTGTAACCAGCGGCGCAGGGAAAACGGGAGTCCCCAGAACAGAAAGGGGATTCAAATCCCCTTTTGGAGGGGATTTGAATCCCCGTTCCGTTCTGGGGCCTCCTGTTCTCGCTGCACCGCTGGTTACACCGGTGGCGTAAGTTAGGATAGGATTGCACCCTAAATTAAATGCAGGAATTGGTTATATTTTCCAAGTCGCAGAGTTTGGCTGTGCTTCTGTAACCCAATGTTCAAAATTCATTTTGCTCAAAGAGGACCAGCAAAATTGCCTTGCTCTCAGTGAGGGAACAGATATTCAGTCACATAATACTAGTCAGAGGAGCCAGGATTCTCAGTTTTGCCCCACTATCCCTCTGATTTTAAGCTCAACTATATGTCCCTCCCCTATTACAGAGAAACACGACTTAACTGCTTTGAAGCAGGTGGCAGTGATGGCAAAATCAGAGAGGCATGCCCCCCTTCACTTTCGTTTCCTACCAACATGCAGTAAAATACACTACAAACCACCACCTGATGGGGAGAGGAATGATGGGATAGAAATATTTTTAAATACATACATGTTTCTTCATGACAGACTAGTACCATAGGGCTAAAATACAAGATGGCAGCAGGTCAACAGAGCACTAGAGGAAAGGAAAACTGGGGGAAAGAACAGGCAAAGAGAAGAGAGCTACAGGAGCAAGGATGGTGTAGTGGTTTGGGCGTCGGACTTGGACCTGGAAGCTCCAGGTTCAAATCCCCGCTCAGCCACAAAGCTTCCTGGGTGACCTTGGGCCAGTCACTATCTCTCAGCCCCACCTACCTCACAGGGTTGTTGTGAGGACAAAAAGGAGGGGAGGAAATATGTACACCACTCTGAGCTCCTTGGAGGAAGAGCGGTATAAAAATGTGAAAAATAAAATAAAATAAACTGCATATTTATTTGAAAAAACAGCCAAGCCTTTGGCTAGAGGCCCCTAGCATGCTTAAAATGCTGAGCAAGTCTATTCTTTAATACACTTATTGTGTTCATTTGATTTATGCATCCAAACTGAGCCCGTTTTACTAGTCTTACTAGTTTTTGTACTATTTTTGGGTTCCCACACCAGAAGCTTCTTAGGATAAGAGACTGTCCCATAAAGTCCCATTTGCACCATGCTAACTTGGTGCAAAATGTCCTGTACAGTTACAGGATTACCACCCTCCTATCCCTGCATCCCCTCCGGGACACTGTTGGCCAATTTTGTAATCTACCTGTAAACAGAACATAACCAGACTGAACTGTTTTCCTTATGACACTTCCTGTTGCAGAATTTGGTTAGGAGGAGTCATGAGATGAACATAAGAGAAAATTATATGCCCTGCCCAAAGGACAAGTTTCCTGTTTTGGCAAACTAGTTGCAGGATCTTCCAGGACATAGATTAAGTATGACCCCTGTGCAAACATGAGGAAACGACTTGTCTATAGATTGAGAGCCAAACTCTAGATCACTAGCGAACTGCTAGGAACAGTTCCCAATACTCTTCCCTCCAAACACACTTCTCTGAATAGAATGCACCTTAGCAATATTCATAAACTGGATATCTATAACAATCAGAAGTGCTGTTCTGACAATGGGTTTACACATTGTTACCAGAAAGTGACACAGGCGGGGGGGGGGGGGGGGAGTGTCCTACCTGGTTCAACAACAGTTACCTGCATCACTGGTTCATGAAGAGTTTGATTCTTGTCTCAATGAAAGAAACAATTCCTGCAACAGAAGGCTGGCTTATTCCTGGCAACAATAGGATAAACCAGTAAGCTCCTACTTGAGACTAGCAGGGAAGTGCTAAATCAAGGCTGTTCACGTCCACAAGGCCTGTCAAAGCTTAAGCAGAGTTTCATCTTTATGTCCCCCAAAACTTGCCAGAAGTCACTGGACAAGATCAGAGAGGATGCTCTTTTGTTCCCAGTCCAAATCCATCCCAAGTAGGACTTCTGGTTTCTGTCCTTGCCATCTGATAGATGAACAGGCTAATTGGAGTTAAATCCCAACAAGACTGAAGCAGGTTAGTTTTGCAGTTTCTGTAGCATTCCCTTTCCCCGACATGGTTCTCAACCTCCCCTGGTCATTCAGGTACAGCAGAAGTGTATTCAAGTTGCAGTAGTGGTATCTATGTCGAGGGAATGTCTGCACTCCTTTGTCAAGAGCAAATGCCAAAAAACTGTCATTCATGCCTTTGCATCACAAGGCTAGATTGCTGCAACATGCACAATATTTTAATTTGGAACAGGACATTATAACATTAAAAATAAAGCTGCCCAATTGTTTAGAAGCTGCAGACTGTACATGATAGCCCACCTAACATCAGGTTCACAATACACCAGCGGTCCTATGTCTGCATCAGCTTTCCATTAAGAAACTGGCTTTGATCTAGTGGTTCCCAAACTGTGAGCTGCGAGGGAGCCCTACCCCCAGGGAGCCGCGGAAACCAGGCAGGGGAGCCACAGAGCACCCACTGCGCTGTGCCTGGGCTATGAGAAAAAGGCCTCCCTGCAGGTCTCGGAGCCAATTCTAAAATACACTGAGCGACACTTCTCTCCACCGCCATCTTGCTTTAGGGCCCTTCACAAGCTCATTAGCGAGGGAGGGCATGGCCTGATCACTTTTCATTCACTGGAGGCTTAGCAAAGTGTCAAATTACAAGAGGAAGGAGATGAGCCATCCAAAGAGATGCTGCCAATCTTCTCCAAGAACCCTAGCGAGAGGGAGGCCGCCATTAGAGGGTGGGGAAAGCCACTTTGAGGGCCTGCTTCTCCTCCAATGATATTGCAGCGGGGGAGGGAGAGACACCCCGATTCACACACGGGCGCTCATTTAGCAGCACGCACAGCACACACATTGCCCCTCAGCAAGCACCCCAGCAGGCACTAGGAGAACCTGATTCACACACTCAACATTTGCATATTTTCTCCTCTGTCATTTGCAGCTAATGAGTTCCTAGGTGAGAAATAAGTACATATTTCTGGCTAGTTCCCGCTTAATGACATCACTTCCTGCCCTTTGTAATGTAATAGGGAGCTGTGGCCAATAGCCAGTAGGTCAAGGGAGCCGGAGGTCAAAAACGTTTGGGAACTACTGCCTTCAGTGACTTGGGACATATATACATGCAAGGAACTGGTCCATCACGACAAATCTGAAGGCAATCAGGGAAAACCTCTTTCCCAAGCATTTAAACTACTCAACAAATCCCCACAAAGCAAATGCAGGGCTGTTTCAGCGACAACCCCAAAATTTCAGGAGATTCATTGTAGAGAGAACAGTTCATTTCAGCGTGAGCTTTCGTGGATGACAGTCAACATCAGATGTCCATTAAAGCTCAGGGTGAAAAATTGGTTAGTTTAAGGTGCTATATAAGGGTTTGGTTTTGCTTCAAAAAGAACATGGCGGCTACTCCTCTGGAAACAATAGAAAGAGTATCTGCTGGAAGCCATGCGAGAACTGGCTTTCAGAAGTCAGGGTTGAGCTAGGATTTTTAATCATGTCATCTGGAGAATGTTAGTTTTAAAGTGATGCATTTTTATACTTTTATCATAAAATGTTTGGGTCCGAAGTCATGTAACCTGCACCAAGCCTCAAGCAGGTGGGATAATCAAATTCAATCCTCTTAACTAAAATACCCTTCCCAACAAATATACCCCCAAGTATACTTCCCAATATATTAATTCCCCCCCCCCCAAAAAAAAGTATAATGTATTCAGAAAACCTGTTAAAACTTTTTACCACTTTAGCTGGCAAACAGTGAAGCTGGTGTCTTGGGAATATTCTTTACAAAAGGCATCTTCACCAATCATGTTGTGTAATCCACTGCCTTTTGGTTCAATTGGGAAAACACATATGCAAGTTACCATACAGTCCAAGATTCAGTGCAATCCTACCCAGCTCCTCCACTGGTGCAGCAGTGGTGAAGGGCAGAACGGGAGGAGACGGAAGCCTCCCAAAGCCTCCTGTTCTCACTCCACCACTGCTGCTGCACCAGTGGAGGAGCTGGGTAGGATTGCACTGTAAGAAATGGTCTGCTGGTGTCCTAGCTTAGTTCTCTTATTGCTTCTTTGAAGAGATAGCTTATTTGGACGGGAAAAAACAAGAGCCACCAGAGATAATAACAGTATATAGGATGAATGCGACCCAAGGAAACTGAGATTTCCCTTGAAGCCAACAATGGAGAACATTCCAAGAGTCCAGTAGTTGGACAGATTACCAAAAGACTTGGATTATCAGAAGTGTGCACAGTTTACATGCTTTGGATGGGGGAGTAGAGGATAATTTTTAACTGGTATAAATGAAGGAAGATTGAGGCGCTTAATGCGAGAGATTTATTTTTAACTGTTCAGTAAACAAAATTTTCAATTCTAGACCAACAGAATTTTCAATTTTTAGCATGGCTAAGTGGTTAAGATTCTAAATCTACAGTGCACATATGTTTTAGGCTGCCATGCTAAGCCCTTACCCCTGGAGGGCATGTAGAGACATCAGAAAGACATGTTTGTCACTTTTCAAGCAAAGGGTGAGGAAACTTCCTTAACCATGGTTTGCTAGATGCAGGTTTAAAGCTCAACCACAGTTAACACTGAATCTTTAACCAAGGTTTACATATTCAGAGATTGCAAAACTACGTCTGCATAGGGCCAACATGCCAGCAAACCTGAGCACCAAAACAGCTGTTTGTGACAGTCTGGTAATGCAGGAGGACTAGAGCTGAGCAGACACCAAAGTCAATTATAAACTGAATGATGCATCTGATCAAGACATTGCTCTGGTTGAAGACCCTAAAAATTATTCTATTACTAAAAACAAACTCTCTGAATTGGGGAGGTTGATGACATGCCTGGACCAACATAAATCTACAGGTGGGCTGTGCATAATCCCTACCCAAGTATACTGCTTAAAAAAAATGTATCAGAAGGCAGATGAATGCCTGTTCACAGACATTTCACAAGATGAAAACACACCAGAGTAGAGGGATCACTCTCCATCCTGTATGAACAACTACATCCATGGTGACAAAAAAAAGGGCCCAAAATTTAGACAGGGGTTTCTAAGCACTTATGAAAGCACTCTGGGAGCTGGGAAGAAAGCAACCATAACAGCAAAATTGTCCCCATCCCCCACACACATCACCAAATTGCCATATAACTAGAAAGACTCGGAGCTGTAAAAGCACAAGATCTAAGCATATCAGAATTCTTCGTAACGCATTTGTCTCCTGTATCTGTTGGGTTGTGTGTGATTTTTGTTATTTCATTTGAACAGCACCATTTTGAAACAGCCTGTTGCCTTCTTTTTCATTGTCCTTTCCATCCCATCTGCATTCCCAACTAACAAATCTAGGTGAGCAGACACATAAATCATGTCTGAAGCATCCAGGCCAGACACAAAATGTAGCCTTAGCTCAAGGTACTTTGCCACACACAGAGCACATCAATATCACTTGCTGGAGGTTTCGATTGGCTCCCAATTCTTCATCATTATACAAATAAGAATTCTGTCACAGATGAGGCACCCCAGCAACTACAGCACCTTTTGTGGGGGTCTTTGGATTTAATAAATCTCACACACAGGAACGATCTGAAGCAGCAGGCTATACAAGTTAGATATGGGCTCTTCAGTGAAGAAAACAGGAAGGTCAGCAGACGTTTTACAGACCTCTATGTCAGGTGTTCCACATGCACCAAGTTTAAACAGTGTGTCTTTACTCCATTTGACAAGCGAATGTCCATTCCATCTAAAGAGGGACAAAATAACTGGCCTTCCAGCAAGAAAATCAATGCGTAGCATCTGTGAGGAATATGCCAAGTTGTCTCATATAGTGAACAAATCCCACACAGAAATGGGGCCTCAGAGGCTTGATTGTTTAGTCACCTTGTAGGGAATGCACACACATCCCATCCAGACTACAGGGGTAAGTGGGGGGGGGGAACAAAAGAGTGACTCTCTAACTCCACTCACAAAGATTACATAAAGTGAGAGAGTAACACTGAGTTCCAGTCTAGCACTCTCAACAGTCAAACTCAAGTTGATCAAAATTAACAGCCCAATTCTGTGTAAGATATGGCAGCTGGTGCCGTATCCTATCCAGGTCCCAGGCTGCCCCAGGGGAGGATTGTTCCCTTCCCTCGGTGCAAGTGGCCTGAGGCCCTATGGGCCTACTCAAATGTATGCCAGCTCTGGAGCTGGCGTACATTTGAGCCCTCCGTGTTGGGGCAAACATGGCAGCCCTTACTCTTCAGGTGCTGTGAACACCTAGAACTGGGGGAGCACGTGCTCCCCCAGCACAAATTTACACAGGATTGCGCTGTAAGTCTCTCCTTGTTAGGCTAGCCCTGAAACCGATACTGATTACAGCCAGAATCCTCACCCATCTGATGGGCAGAAAAGCAAAGTCTGCTTACTGAGCTGAAGC
The DNA here is from genome assembly GCA_026170595.1 of Plestiodon gilberti rubricaudatus. Taxonomy (NCBI): domain Eukaryota; kingdom Metazoa; phylum Chordata; class Lepidosauria; order Squamata; family Scincidae; genus Plestiodon; species Plestiodon gilberti. Next base: position 117,373,139 of record JANXHW010000002.1, read on the forward strand.
CCCTCCATCAAGCAGATACATTTTAGATTCTGTCCAAGAAGTTAAAGCCATACTCCAGATACATTTCAATTTCCACTTCACACTGGAAGTGTATCACACTACTTCCACAACATCCAAACAAAAAAGGGGGGGGTACGTTCTCTAATCACTGGAGTAGCTGCTGGACAAGATTCATATTCCAACCGTGACCAGGAGTATATCCAAGAACCAATTCAAAAGGTGAAGAAAGAGCAAGCATTCCTGCTGCGACTAGACTACTAAAAATTTCAGGTGGGGGAAAACACGTCTGAATATTCTCCCACATCAAAAGCTCACTAGCTAAGTGAAGACATTTTGTACTCCTGGTGTAAAAGATTTCCTACTTTTTCTTCATGTCTGAGTTTACTCTAGGCAGACTTCAAGAAAACGGTACAATCTAAATGTAGAACAGAAATAGATCTAAGCACTTGCCTTTGAAGGGTCAAGACTACTTGGATAAGGATGATCAGAAACCCCAGAGGCTAACTGCAGCAAACACACTGAAAATCCCAGAAGACCTCAGGGTGTCTTGCCAGATTTCCTCTCAGACTCCTATGAGGCCTGTAACACACCTGCTTAGTCATTGCAACAATTTAATTTAGAGTTTAAAATTTCATTTCTGGAACACGACACATCAGATCCCCCTATAAATAACTGCCCAATAGGCACTAAAGTCAAAAATGCAAGGCAGACAGTGTCCGAGAGTGATGGAACTTCTAGCACCCTCTTTTGCATCTTGTCTGTTGTGACTCATATTGTGCTTACAGCTACAGAAGCAGCAAAGGCATCTATAGAGATCTGAGAGCACAATGCCACAAAGGGGAAGCTACACTTCTTTGCCCTAAAAAGCAGAGACCACTCACTGAGAACTCCCTTCTTAAAGCAACTGCAGATACACAACACATTCAGAGCCAGAAAGATCCAGCTTCTTGAAGACCAAGCACCATCAGCCTGTTGTGACTAGAAGGTCACAAATAAAAGGGAGTGCAAGATATTTAATACAAGAACAGAACAGAACATGCATCAGCAAAAACAAAAGGCCTTGTATCATCCTAAAGGATATGGTTAGTCTTTAAGGTGCTGTAAGTCTCTGTCTTTGAGTTGTTTCATGTGGCTGTACAGAGTTCAGTGACAATATAAACTACAAGGAATCAGTCACTAGCTACCTGTTTCAACTGATTTTTAAACATGCTTACTAAACATGTACTTCCTATTTGCCACACCGTCTCTTCCCTTCTACATAGGACTTAAACATTCTGGCAAATGGTCATCCTAAAATCATGTATGTAAAAATGGAAACTGATGGGCTTATTAGGAAAGAACCAACTTCAAAGAGAAAACTGAACTAATCGCCTCACTTTTAAACGTGGGTTTGCAAGTCACTCCAACGACCAGATGCGTTAAGCTGGTCAACAAGTATATCAAGTTTTAGCAACTCTACTATTATGACACATCAAATTAAGAGTCTCAGAGGGCAGAACTGGCTCTGACATGGTGATGCTGTATCTATTGAGTCAAACAGCAATTTATGTAATTTGAAAGAACCTGGGTTACAAGTAGCTACACAATATGCTCTGCAGAAATAGTTTCTTCCTTCAATTGGAGGCAACAGTAAAGCCAACATTTATAGTTGTGTATAGTTTCAGACATGAAATGCTGCCAGACCGCTTTGGCCTTTTGCTATTAGACAATGCTGAGAATGAAGCATCAGCCTTTTTTTTAATCCCAGATATTTTTCAGAGCTGAACAAAAGGTGTTTAGAGTTTGTGTGATGTATATGATGCACACAAGTCAGCATACCACGGTGGGGGCCACAGGATTCCTCAATGTTTCTGAAAGATACTGGTCATATACCATCTCACTTGGATAGAAAACTCTAGGCTGTTGCAATGGTCATTACAAGGTAGAAGAAGCTATTTTAGGCTTGTAAATAGCCACTTACACACAGACACCTTTGGAGAGTATGAATCTCTCCCAGGTGAGCAGAAAGGAGCCAATTTTTGTAAAACTTTCTTCTCCCTTTTAGGCCATAAATGACAACACAGAATGCGAGGCCTGGTGGGCTAGTAGAAAATATGGACTTGCTTGCAAGGCTGAGATATTCAATAACCACAGCAAGACTAGCTAGACCTGCAATTCATACAGTGAATCTTCAGGAACAAAAATTAAGTTTTAATTACACAATTACTAGCTCAGACGTTCCAAGGCAGCACAAGCTACAGATCTAAAGCAGAGGTTTCCAACCTTTCACTGCCGCATACCACCTTCGCAGGCCTCCAGCCAGCCCCGGACCACAGGAGGTAAGTGACGATGACATCATCGGCACTTACTTCCGGGTTCACAACCACGCTGGAGCGCAGAAATACAAGGTAAGACGCGGGGGGGGGGGGATTCCCTGTGCTAGCAGCAGAGCTCGAGCCGCTGATTTTCAGGCTCCCCTGCAGCCCGCATACCAGCAGCCCTTGGACTGCGTACCACTAGTGCGTACCACTGCATACCACTGTGGACTGTGTACCACCACAGAACTACTGTTCTAAAGTAATGTACGTTCCCATAGCATGCATTTTAATAAGGTCAAAATCTATCTTAATAACTTAAGTCATTTAGACATTCCAGCACTTTGAACAAACCCTACAGGCCATATATCTCAATGTCCACAAATGGTGGGTGAAGCAGGACTGGATTTTGCAAAGAAACTGGTTTGCCTTCATGCTTACAACGAGCAATATGCAAGCTCCGAGCATTCTTCAGAAGTGTTATAGCCAAGCAGAATTATAAAAAGGCTCAATTGGACAAACAGAGCAGGAAGTTAAATAACTTCATGGGTAATGCACTTGCACAACTAAAGCTCAGGAGTCCAGGCTTTAAGCAACATAGCTGGAGAAAGTCTTTTTCCCACATTCTTAGTGTTGAGTATGCTATAGATTATCTAGTGCCATTTAGTCCAGTTTCTTGCCTGAAAAAGTAACAAGTATCAAATACTCCAGAGAATACATATGCAAAACAATAGTATAATTGTGGCTTAATCAATTCTCCAAGTTTGAGATCCAAGGACTTTCACATATCCTGTACATCATACGTGCCTTGATGACACTGATTTACTGAATTTCCTTGCACTGAGTTCGGCCATGGGATATTCTAAATGCCACTGGAGTCCTGAGTTGTATGAACCGATATGACCTTTAGAACCCAAGGACTGATTTAAAAAACAAAGTTCTTAGTCAGAAAGAGGCAAATACAAACAGCCCATTTACTATAAGTAGCTTTTACTTTATGGCCAAATCAGGAAGTCCCCAATTTGAATCTTGCTCTACCATGAATTTGCTAGGTGGCCTTAGGCAAGCTATGCTCTCTCAGCTTCAGCCCCACCCCCCCCTATGCAACAGGTTGCTGTAAAGATTACAAGCCGATATATGTGAAATACTACACAAAATGCTTATTAACTGTGCCTGCTGCTGCATAGTAACAGTGTGTTACTACAATATATACATTATAATTAATTAATGTATAATTAATGTGTTATCAAGGGAAGGTGCATCTCCACATCAGGTCCAGTAAGTACCTTTTAGAGAAGATAGCTGTTGCAGCTAACAGCTATTGTTAGAGATAACGGAATGTCCATCTACATAACAGAATGTCCATCTACAGAGACAGTACACATCTGAGCGCCAGATGCTAAAACAGGAGGAGGTCCATCACCTTTATACAACGCTTACAAGCTTCCACTGGTACCTGCTGAAAACAGCAATGGATTCTGCGGACCTTGATCTGCTCCAGCAAGGCAATTACATTCCTTAACTCATCACACCCCTTAAACTCTTAACTATCAGACACAGTGATACCCCAAATAAAATGGTAACATCTAAGTCTCATGGAAAAGGAAATGCTATTGACAGGATGGGACCTGAAAGGTAAGCTGTTGTCATGGCACTACACATCCAATGTTTTCCATGTACATATACAAGACCAATGAAACAAGATAATTTAATAAAATACAGTGAAGGGAAAGGTAAGCAGACATCAAGCATTCAATTACTTCTTTTAAGAAGCTGAAGCAAATATCCAAACAGCTTTTAAGCTGCTCTTGCCTAATGTTTCCACACAAAAGTCAATATGAACTACCACCCCAAAATCTGAACTCGAGGCCTTTACTCAAAAGAAAGTGGGGATCTGTATTCAGGATACAGACATGCAACCATAAGACATGGGTTCTATGTCAAATGTTGACATTTAATCCAGTGGACTCTCATTGGACCCAGTAAATTATAAACTTGAAATTGTCATGTTTCTCTTATAATAATTGTGATGCAAAAAGGAGCTCAGCCAACATATTTCCGAGAGCCGCACATTATATGTCAAAGAGCCGCATGTGGCTCGCGAGCCATGGTTTGGCCACCCCTGATATAGTAGTAAGATACACAGCAATGGTCCTCTGATTTAGAAAGCAAAAAGCACTATGTTGTTGATATGCAAACCTACAGCTAAGACAAAAGGAATGCTCATGACCATGGTACAGGAGGTCACTCACCACACATGGATCCACCATCCCATGCAAACAAGTTAGCTGTTGAAACCAGAGCCACTGTATCTCATGGGTAAGGAGCTTTCAGAAATCACTGCTGTTCAAAGAGAAAACCGCAACGAAGAGTTCAGTACTAACCTGGAATCACAGCCAATCCATACTTGGCCTGGTCTGCTATCCAAGTCACTGTTCTGGCACCTCTGCCTCACCCTAGTTAGCCAAGGGTAACACCTTCTGGTTTCTCAGTCACTCTAATCCACTTATGTCAGACTATTTTAGGGCCTGCAACAAAAACATACAGGTTAGTACAGGGCTTCATGCATGCCATACCCGAGGAACTGACAGGAATTCTCTGAAAAAGGTCTTCAGGCTGGAAGCTCTGGCTAGCTTTGAACTTTGCTAACCCTTCTTGACTAGAACACTTTTTAGAATCCAAGAGGATTTCCATACAATCAAGCAGATGCTCAATCCACTAACAGGTAACATATTCTGTCACCTAAGGGCACAATGGTTTTGTTTACAAATATACAAAAGCAAACTGGCCAAGATTCTTCTCATCCAACATAAGCAACGCAGAACTAAGAAATGCTGCCAACTCAGCACATTGCTTTGTCATTTCTAGCATCTAGCACAGGGCTGTCACACAAGGCCTGTGGACCAGATGCAGCCCCCGAAGCTCCTTATCTGGACCCCATTATAATTGGGCTCTCCCAGAGTTGCCCTTTCAGCAGCACCGCTACTGCAGAGGGTCTAAGAGCGAGAGATGAAAGGAGCCCTCAAAAGGTGAGGAACGCTACAGGGTAAAGGGGCAGACCAAGAGGGGTGAGAAACAGAGATGGTACCAAGGTGCTGGGAGCCCAATGATCATGCGGGTTGCCCTTTCAGCAGCGCTACTTCTGCAAGGTTTCACTTCGCAGACTACCTCTTAGCTGCTGAGCTGCCAAATGATGCTGCGGTAGAAGTGGTGCTGCTGTGCTGAAATGGTGGCCCACACGGTAATTGGGCTCTCTCATATCTTGAAAATACAATCAAGATTTGAAGATTTTCTCTTCTGTCATTTGTAGCTAACGAGTTTCTATGTGAGAACAAAGTGCTTATTTCTGGCCATCATCTGTTTAATGACATCACTTCCTGCTTAAATGTGTCACTTCTGGTCCTCAGCAGGTGCCATGAATGCTATTCGGCCCACTATGAGTTTGACATCCCTAATCTAGCAAGTTCTTTCTTTACAAAGATGATAGAATGCTGCAGGAATGAGCTTTCAGAACCCACATTTATTTCTACAGTGAAAGAACATGGAATTAAGATGATCAGTTTTTACCAAACAGGGTGTACAATTCCCCAAAGGTTCAGTTCCTTTTTAGATTAGAGGTCAGCTTGCACATCCTTAGAAAACAAGTTTTCAGAGAGACGTGCCATGACTGCTGTGTTAAGGAAAACACCAACTAATAAGTGTGTCACTGAACTACTTGTGTGTCTTGTTTTATTATCTTGCTAGAATCAAGATCATAAAGAGCCCAGCTATGCTGTCTAATACCCATTGCTACCTGTTATATACTTCCAAAACAGCAAGGGACACTTAGAACCATGTAAAACTCAGATAGTCTGTGACCAACTTAAACCAATGTCATAACATTGCCTTTCCATTTTAATTTCAGTGTTGGAGACACATTCAAAATTAGAAGACTGAATTTGTTGATCTACTTTTATTGGTCCCTGTGCACAAGGTTTCTTTCAACTCTAGAAAAGAGCATATTAAAACTCCAACAATTATTTTTTTTAATTCTACTAGGTCTTTGATGGAAACTGCGATGGTCTCTATGAATGCAATAGTACACCGTTTGTTCTAACATAGAACATATTTGTTAAATTATGCTTGTACAATTAGCCCAAGATAGAACTGGGCCATACTGGAACGCTGACCATGAATAACAGTCTTCCATCCCTCCAAGGTGGAGTTCTCGTTCATATTCCAATAGTTCTTTCAGTTCACAGTAACAACTGCAGATTGAGGAAACACGTACAAAGGAACTACAAATTCCAAACAGGCTTGGAAATACCAGGCCATGAAGTACAGAAAGAATCCTTACCAGGCTTCTAGTGAAAAGAAGCTAATACATCATATGCACTGACTTTACTTTAGACACATAGCAGGTAAACAAGAACTATCCTACCACCCAGTGAGAAATGAGAAAAGTCTCAACACAGATGGTCAATTATCTCATAACAAGGTTACAAGACCAAATGGGGCACGTACTGTACTAAGTTAACACTCAGCAGGAAGGAATGATAACTAAATAACCCATGGGTGAGGTGAAAGCTTTACACCTCTGAAACGGGAAAAACACTAAAAAAAAAAAGAGTTGCCATTCTTCCATTAAAAAATAAGAACTCGCACCCCAAGGAAACTAAGGTTGCACATCAATGCTACAATACTACCCACATTCACTTTGTAACAAGTCACATGGAACTCAATGGAGCTCACTTCCGAGCAAACACAGATCATATTGGGATACTACAACCCATCTTGTAGGAGAGATGAAATTCCCCGCCACCGTTCCTGTGAAGGAAACGGCAGCCTCCAGCATCAGACGAGGCTAGAGGGAAGCAAAGAATACGGAAGCCTTCCTTGAGGACTACGAAGGCATAGCATGGGAACAGGATCACTCCGAACAGCGAACAGACCTGCAGCGAACAGACCTGCCTTTGCAGGGCTTGCGGGAGGCAGAGCGGAATTTAAGGGCTGCTTTCTAATGGCGTGGACGGGGGAGAGAGCGAGTCCCTCGAGCACTGGAAATCACGTCTCCTTCGAAGGAAGGGCCAAAAATAGAAACCCTCCCCGCGCCGTCTCAAGGGCTTCCTCCACCACCAACCTTTACTCACCGGGGAAAGGCAGGCCCCATTGTCCCTCCTCAGCACCCATCCCTCTCCCCACACCGCCGCAGTCTCTCTCTCGCCGCTCGGCCCCTCTCCCAGCCAGTCTCCTTTTTCACAAGTCCCACTCTCCTCTTCCCCCTCCCCGTTAGCACAGGTACCTGCTCTGGGAGGAGAACAGAGGGGGTGTCAGTGCCGTACCCCGTTGCCTCCCGCCGCCGCCATCTTAACAGCAGACCCCGAAGCCTCAGCCCTAGCCAAATCACGCGAGAACTCACCACCGGGTATAGAAGGAAAAAGAGACGCGATAACTGAGAAGCAGCAAGACCTTACGAGAACTGGAAGGGGACGAAGCAAATGACGGCGAAAAGTGACATATCGCGAGACGTCAGCTCAAGGAACGCCTTCCCGCGAGACTTGGAAGAGGTAGAGAAGGGAAATCGCGCGAGATTTAGTGACGTCCCTCTCTAGGGGCAACTTTTCCTCGAGATGAGACGGCGGGAAAACGAGATAGGGTCGCTGCAGTTTGCCGGGAGCGCCGTGACTTGAATAAAAGATCATCTCCTTCATAAGGGCGTGATCTCCTTCGTTATATCGTCGTGAGACACTTGCTTCGAGAGTGATAACGCGAGACTAGCAAAGGGCAGAAACGCGGGAGTTTAAATCGGCCTTTTGACAGATTAGGACTGCAATCCTATGCCCACTTACCTGGGAGTAAATCTCATTGAACTAGGGGAATCTTACTTCTGAGTAGACATGCCTAGAATTGCAACCTAAGCCGCCGCAGCCCTCGTTTGCCTCTGGCAAGCCTCACGACATTTGGAAGGGTAAATCACGCGAGTAATCCCCACTGGGAGTCGTTACTGAACGCTTGAGCTGGAATAAATGCGCCCGATGACGACTCGGTGGGCGCAGAAGGAATTGGGGTTGTCAGTAGGCACCTAGAGGAAACTCCCGCGAGAATTCGCAGACATAGCCGCGAAACGACGAGATGTGCCTACCTGGGCTAAGGGGTTGCTGTCGGCGCGAGGCGAAATATCGCGAGGCCAACTATGGCGTCATGCGGAAGTCCGCAGTCAATTCAACCTGCAGGGGAGGGAGAGGCTGGTTGTGAAATCTCGCGGGAATATGACGCGCTAGTGTTGGGGTGGGAGTAACATAAGTGCGAGCGATGGTTCAGCAATTCTGCCTGAGCGCGAAGGGAGGGAAAGGCTCGTGCGGTTTCAGAAGCCGTAAAGCTTTCGCGAGTTTTCCATCCTAATAACGGCGTTTCCTTGTCACGTACTCTCGAGGAAAGTAGGCTTTACTCTCGCGAAAACTTACTCAGTGGCCGACACAGTATAGACCTCAGAAAAGGGAAAGGCTGTTGCATATTGGCGCTCTAGTAACTGAGTGGCTGTGATATGACGCAGAGGGGCGCCGCCGTCTGCCTGGTCTTTTGGAGCTCCTGTGCTTTTGCTCAGGGGCGCGCGTAGCCGCATGCGAAAGTAGCCGCTGCAAAGGCTTCGATAATGCACCTTTTTCGTTGGAGTTCTTGCTTCTGTGAACTTTAATCTCGAAGGAAGTGAGGCGCGGGCCTGCGACTCTCTCTGGTTCTTGTCATCGCCACCCACCCCGCTCTCTGTCTGAAGCCTGGCATGGTACCTTTTTGCGCAGTCGCTGCAAGGGCACGGCGTGTTTCTCCGGGGTTGCTCAATTCTGCTTACTTAGAAATGAGTTCCATTCAGCTCAATAAACTGCAGGCAGACGCTCGATGGAATCTTCAAGTTCTGGAGGAATGGGGGGAGAAGCGGGAGAACAAATCTTCCCTACCGTGATTGAGGCCAAACAGCATCCTCCTTATCTCTAATATCAGGGGTGGCCAAACTTGCTTAATGATGAGCCACGCCAGATGTTTGAGAGCCTCAGTATTTAGAAGCATTTAAATTCTTAAATATATTTACTCACCATGAACATTAAACGTGTGTTTTAATCCAGTGGACTCTCAGTTTATACCTGGTAAATAATTATAAAGCTTGACTTTTTTTATTTACCTTTTATATTAATTCTGATGCAAAAAGGCAACATATTTCTGAGAGCCACACCACACATTATATGTCAAAGAGCTGCATGTGACTCAGGAGCCACTGTTTGGCCACCCCTGTCCTATATGGAGAAGAAACGGGAAGCCATTCTAACCTTACTGAGCTAGCAAAGGCGCAAAGTAATATCTGAGCTGTCCTAAGAATAGCCCACCCCATTATCCTTCAGTCTGAAACAGGCATGCTTTCTGTAGTTGGAGTTCCTTCTGACATCTTTGAGACTATAATCTTTCCACTGTAAGCAGAGAATGCCCCAAACTCAAGCAGAAGCGTACTCTCATTGCACTGAAGGGAGCTTCCTGGCTGTATAAGCCTGCTCAAATTTTTGCACTCATATTTAGTTAAAAAAATTCTACCCCACCTTTCTCCCAATGATGGCAATCAAGATGATCTGCAAGATGAAAAAGATGATCTGCAGTGATCATCATACAAGTATTTAAAAAGATTCAAAGAAATATTGATACTACAGTCTGATCTAACTTTGCTTTCAAGACTTAAGCGCAATCCTGTGTAAGTTTAAAGGGCCATTCGCTGTATCCTAAGGCCATTCTGGACTGCTCTAGCACTGCTAGAGTGCACCTCAGAATGTACACCAGCTCCAGAGCTAGCGTATATCCAGAGAGGCGGTGTAAGGCCGGCGCAGGCTAGGAAGGGGTTTAAGATATCAGCACCAATATCCCTGCCCCCAGCCCCCTCCCTCGCCACCCCTGCCTGCCGTCCCGCCAACCAGCATGGGACTTACCTGCAGTGGCTGGCATCAGGTGAGTTTCATGGCTTAGTAAGCTGTGCCAGCCTCTGCGCCACTGCCACTTACACCCAAGTCATTGCAAATGTTATTTTCAGCACGTTTGCAACGCTTTAGGCCGGCAGAGCGTGCACTCCATCGCTCTAAAGTTACACAAGATCGGGCTGCCCCAGTGCAATCCTATGCATGTGTGCTCAGAAATAAGTCCTATTGTGTTAAATTACTCTCATGAAAAAGTAACTTACCTGGGAGTAAGGCTCTGCTTTACGGCTTCTGAAGCTTTGGTTGCCTCTGGGCAAACAGGTTTTACAGGTTTTCGAAGCAGTACACAATCTTCTGAACCTGTTTACTGAAGGCAAATGTGGGTTGTGCATACACACCATTAGTGGCAATTCCTGTGTCAACACTCCCTCCCAATAGCTCTTCAAGTATCACAGCAATTTGGTTTTTTCCTAGCTCACATAGCTACTTTTCTGTAATTTGCCCTTACATGCCTAACAAATTCACTGAACACTAGCTATGCTGTAAAGTCTCCAACTACCATAAACCTCCACAGAATGCCATTTCAGAGTTTGAAGACACCTCTCTGTATTCCCTCTTGATAGAGGGATATAACAGTGGTCTCTGGGTACAGGAGCGACAAATCTCATATTCTCAGTCCCACAAGGCCACTGTTTGCAATCCAGTCTGTGGCTGTAAATCCTATCCATGCTTAAAAAGGTAAAGGTGACCCCTGACAATTAAGTCCAGCCGTGTCCGACTCTAGGGTGTGGTGCTCATCTCCATTTCAAAGCCGAAGAGCCAGCGTTGTCCAAAGATGCCTCCGTGGTCATGTGGCCGGCATGACTCTCCTTGCCGCAGCACGTAGCATGCGGCTGGAACACGGAGCGCTGTTTACCTTCCCGCAAGCGGTACCTATTTGTCTACTCGCATTAAAATGCTTTGGAACTGCTAGGTTGGCAGGAGCTGTCCAAGCAATGAGAGCTCACCCCATCGCGGATTCGAACTGCCGACCTTTCGATCGACACCTCATGGTTCAGCGGTTTAACCCACTGCGCCACCCGCTGGCCTTGTCACCCACGAGCGACAAATCTCATATTCTCAGTCCCACAAGGCCACTGTTTGCAAAACAATCTGTGGCTGTAAATCCTATGCATGCTTACCTGCAAGTAAAGCCCACTGAATACAGGTCTGTGACTACACAGTAGCATCTGTGTAAATATGCATCGGATTAGGATATAAAGCTCTAATCCTATGCATACTCATTAGGGCAGTGATTTTCAACCTTTTTCATCTCACTGCACACTGACAAGATGCTAAAATTTGAGCAAAGTTTATAAGCATCTGGATCACAACACTATTGACCACGGTAAGAACTGAAATGGCAAAAAGTTGGGAAAAGTCCAAAGATCCCATGATCTGTATCAGTGATTTCCTAACAAAATGATATTCTTCCTAATAACGTATTGGTCTGAGTATAAGACTCACTTTTTTCTCCTAATTTAAGTTTTTAAACTAGGGGTGCGTCTTATAATCAGGCTGTTGCAATTTAATGCCAGTGATTTAATTAATTTTTTTTAATAGCACCAAACTTTAAGGGTGCGTCTTATAATCAGGTGCGTCTTATACTCGGGACAATACGGTACATGCAGAAAGCAATCCCTTGAATTTCACCACACAAGTCCCACTGCACTCAGTAAGACTTTCTTCTAAGTAGACTTGCACGGGAGTGCACTGAAAGTCTCTGTCTCTAGTGCTTACAAAAAAAATCCTGTAATGATTAATAAAGAAAAGACATGTTTTTAATTTATTTTTATTCAGCATTTTTGTAAAACATCCCCAAAACAATGACAAGGGTGTGTGTGGCAATGTCAACTGATTTTTCGGCTAATACAGTACTGTCTTCTAATGTAAGTTTTTTCTCTTTTTTACAAACCTAAAACCTCCTTGTATATGCAGACCTAGTTGTATGGTTCTTTAGATTACCAGACAGCGCCTGACTTGTTTCATGGGAGTTGCTTTCAGAAAGGGGAATGGGATGTGGTTCCTCAATTCTGGCCAGTAGAGGGCACCAGACACCACCTGCATCAAAGCTCTCCTTACAACTGCACCTTTGTAACTGCAACTACAAACTACATTACAGATTTCACAAACATGTGAAGAAACTTTCTTATGAATGGGGATAACCCAAGGTAGGGAGAAATAGCTGCAGGCAGCCAGTGACAGTAACTGAGGAAAGGTCATGCAGCAGCTCACAAATACGAATCAGTTCTGGAGCTGGATCTCCGCAGGAATTGGCTTATGAATTAGTTCTTAAATACAATTTAGTTCTTATTCCTTATTATGATGAGCATCCTGGCTCCTTTTTTCCAAGCCAGAGGCCTTGATTTAAAGTAGACATTCTCAATAAGATATAAGAACATAGTCAATATTGCATGGATATTACAACGTACGTTTTCATGGTGATGAATGTGGGCACTAGTCTACCAAAGCTAAGTGAAACTATAATAACGCTGCAATCCTATATACCAGGGGTGGCCAAACTGCAGCTCCTGAGCCACATGCGGCTCTTCGACGTATAATGTGCAGCTCTTGGAAATATGTTGGCTCAGCTCCTGTTTTGCAACACAATTAATATAAAAGGTAAATAAGAAATTATCAAGCTTTATAATTATTTACCAGATATAAACTGATAGTCCCCTAAAACATAAGTTTATGTTAATGGTGAGTAAATCTATTTAAGAATTCTTCTTAAATATTGTGGCTCTCAAAACACCTGAAGTTTATCGTATGTATTATGTGTGGCTCTTATATTAAGCAAGTTTGGCCACCTCTGCTATATACAGTTTCCCAGGAGTAAGTTCCATTGAATTCCATGAGACTTACATCTGAGTAGACAGGCATAGAATTGCGCTGTAACTCTCTGTTAGTCTTTAAGGTGCATTCTTTTCTCTACTTATTGAGAAGGAAGAAACCTTAACTGGCAATTCTGTATTTACTTAACAGGAGTGATTCTTTATCTCTAGAGACCCACAAGAGAGCATGCCACTGTGTGAAGACCTTCTTATGGAAAAGAGGATGTGAGCCCCATGATAAGTAGGAGGAGGCACTACTAGCAAATCTTCCTTAACACACACAAAAATGTGACCCTGCCACCCTATAGGATACATGAGTCCTTTCAACTTCTTCTTCTTCCCCAGTAGCTCCGCCCTAGAAAGCTCCACCCAAAGTTTTATCAGCTGGATTTAGCTCAGGCTGCCTGATGCTATCCGGATCTATTATGTTACCAGTGATGGTTTCATTGTGCTTTCCGGTTGGCCTTCTTTGGATGCTTTCTTTCTATCCCAGCATTTGCTCTCTGCTTTCTCCAGATGCTGGACTTCTGTCCCAAGGGCGGACCCATCTGCAACGGGCCCGTGAGCTGGCTCGACATCCCCACTATGGTACCTGTTGGATGGGGGCCTTGGAGCAGCTGGATGTTGGGTGTAGGGAGCTGGATGAGGAGCAGCAAAGTCGCATTGCGCTTGCATTTGCCCATTGCCACCTACAAAGGTGAGTCGGCATGCCTGAGTAGTGGGGGGAGGGGTACAGCATGGGGATGAGACTAAGAGCCTGGAATTTTAGCACCAAGGGGCACTAGAGTTTTGGGGAAGATATTGCATTTTTCTTTTCTGCTAGTGCTCTTATGCCCTTAACAGCTCTGTGATAGGCAGATATAGGTTAAGTGTTTTAGTATGCTGTAGAACAGGAGTGGCCAACATTCCACCATGAGGGCCTCTGCATTCTTAAGAGTTGTGTAGAAGAGAGGATCTTGGCAGCTGCAATTGCTGATGGTGCTGCTAAAGCAGCTGCACCTGCTGAAATGCCCTCACCTATACAATCATTAAAGGGCCAGGAGCATTCATGTTGAAAGGTTGGCCACCCCTGGTGTAGAAAGATGTGTTTGTGGAGTCTTTCTGTTAAGCACCTACAGGGTCACATCATGATTCCTTGAGTAGGGCTGTTGGCTTATTTGGGATTGTGGCTGAGGCTCGCTAACTGATGGGCAAGGCCCAAGGACGAAGTCGGGGATCCTGGCAAGGAACAATGGACTAGTGGAATGTATTGGATGCTATTGTTATGTATTTATACAGTCCCATCTGTGAATGTGGTGCTTTTTCAGGGAAAAAGATAAGGCTCTACCCAGCCTAAGGCATTTACAGTCTAGAATTCAACAGAGGGGGAAGGTAGGCTGTATGGCATGAATAAGGAAGGTTTAAGGAGTGTTAACACCACTGAGCCTAGAACGGCGTGGAGGAGGAACGATCTTAACAATTTTATATTATTTTACATTTTTCTAGAATGTCAAACTGTTCCAAGGCTATCCCTACTCTGGAATCTCTTTCCACCTGCCCCTACCCTTACATGCTTGCTGTGGTTTATTCCCTGTTTTCTCTTCTCCTGAACAGGTCCGGTAGGAGGTTTCCCCCCTGTGAGCCTAGCAGCACTATCCGTGACTGCACGCAGCACATGGATCCAGTGGCCTTTGGGGTCTACACAGAGTTCTTTACCCACGCTCATAGCATCTGTTATTTCCTGCACAGTGAGGCCTGGCAGCAACGAGCTCAGGGTACTGTGCACAGGTTAGGAACCCTGGATTTTTTTACTCTTCTAGAAAATAAAAGCTCTTATTTGCAACTGACCTGAAAGGGCAGGATACAAGGCTGTTGTTGGGGACAAGTTAAAATTGGCAGGGATCCTTTGGAACCAGCAGCTGGATTATTGGGAAACCTAGATCCAAAATTAATTGTCCACATTCAGAGGGACTTCTTGAAACCACTTCTGCTGACAGCTGCCAAGTTCCAAATAACTTGAGGTGGAAGAATGAGAAACTCTTCTTCTTGGTAAGGGAATGGGGCATGATAAAGGGCCCAACCCTATCCAGTTTTCCAGCACTGATGCAGCTGTGCCAATGGGGAGTGCAGGCATCCTGCTGTGGGGGGGGGGGTCACAGAGGCTTCCTCAAGGTTAAAGGAAATCTGTTCCTTTACATAGGCTTACTAGATCTCCAACCGGGACAGAGTGCTAGACCTTTAGGAGAAGGAATGTGGGCCGGTGTAGCTTGTTAAACCTTAGAGCGCAATCCTAGGCAC
Source organism: Plestiodon gilberti rubricaudatus (assembly GCA_026170595.1). Lineage (NCBI taxonomy): Eukaryota > Metazoa > Chordata > Lepidosauria > Squamata > Scincidae > Plestiodon > Plestiodon gilberti. Next base: position 117,388,511 of record JANXHW010000002.1, read on the forward strand.
GTCTACTCAGAAGCAAGCCCCATTGTGCAAATTTGACATCAGAAATGTAACAGTCAGAAACAAGTCAGAGAACATTTCAATCTCCAAAATCATTCTGTGCTCTACGTGGGGCTGCCCTTGAAGACGGTTCGGAAGCTGCAATTAGTGCAGAATGCGGCGGCCCGGGTGGTCACTGGAGCTAGGCGGTTTGACTCTGTTGAACCGCTGCTTCAGCGGCTGCACTGGCTGCCCATTCGTTTCCGAGCCCAATTCAAGGTGCTGGTAATGACCTTTAAAGCCCTTCACGGTTCGGGTCCAGGATATCTGAGGGACCGCCTTCTCCCATACATTCTGGCCCGCTCTCTTAGGTCATCTGAGGGGGCTCTCCTGCGAGTGCCACCTCTGTCTCAAGTTAGGGGAATGGCAGCTCGTTGGCGAGCCTTCTCTGCTGTGGCGCCACAATTGTGGAACTCCTTGCCAGGGGATTTGAGAACAACCCCCTCCCTCATGAGTTTTCGGCGGGGGCTCAAAACGTTTCTTGTTTCGTCTTGCGTTTGGGTGATGGGTTATTGTCTGCCCCCAGTGCCTCAGAATATTCTGCTCTACATTGTCACCCCCCAGTGGATTTTATTGTTTTTTAATTTACTTTATGTATTGTTTTTAAATTATGTATTTTAACTTGTTGTAAGCCGCCTTGGGCATGTGCCTTGGCATAGGAAAAGGCGGGGTATAATTTTTTTAAATAATAAATAAATTCTGCTGAAAATTTTAAAGAGACAGTCCTTCAACAGAAAAACTTCAGAGAGAGAGAGGCAGAGCACTGAATTAGAATATACCAGAGGTTCTCAACCTGTGGTACGGGTACCCCTAGGGGTATGCGGACCTCTTTTTGGGGGTATGCCAAGCCCTGCCCCTTATCTGCCCCATTAGCAGCTAATTAAGTGTTGATTAACATGGATTTTAAATTTTAATTATTTTTGGAGAATTTTTAAAAATTTAAAATTTTTAAAAATTTAAAATTTTTAAAATTAAAAATTTTAATAATTGTCTCTCTGATTTTGGTATTGGGCTTATTTTTGTACTTTGGAAAATGTACTTTGGTGGGGTGGGGGAGGGAGGAGCTGATTTTGGGAAGTTTGACTTGGAGAAAAAAAGAGATCCTTGCATCTCTCTCTCTCTCTCTCTCTCTCTCTCTCTCTCTCTCTCTCTCACACACACACACACACACACACACACACACACACACACACACACACACACACACACACACACAGAGTTAAATAAGACATTTTTTCACATTTAAAATTGTGTTAGTACTTTTTTATTTAATGATTAATTACCTAATTAATTAACTGATTAATCCAACTAATTAGCAGCTAATTAGCAGGGGGTACTTCAAAAAATTGGACCGTGATAGGGGTACCCAGGCCTCCAAAGGTTGAGAACCCCTAGAATATACTGCATAACAAAATGTGGATTTTCTTATCTCATTATATAGTTAATTGACACAGCACTGCTATGAAGCCATTGTCACTATTGTGAATTGTCGCTGTGCTGATCTTGCACAATTTTAAGCTTGTCACAGATCTACATTGTTTAATTTTCTCTTCCTGGTCCACTCTGCTGTGTTCAGTTTTTCTTCTGTAGTTGTGTGCGTATGCACATGCCTGCTTGCTGAGGATTTCACGTCATGCATCTGATGAAGTGTTAGTGTAGCGGCTCACAAAAGCTGATGACAGTACAGTACTTAAATAATTTTGTTAGTCCTTCCGGTGTCACAGGACTTTTTGTTGCTTTGCTGCCACAGGCTAATATATGGCTAGCCTTTGGCTCCTTTGGTAGGCTTACCAAATCTCTAACTGGGACAGAGTGCTAGACCTTTAGGAGAAGGAATGTGGGCAGGTCAGGTGAAGCTTGTTCAACCTTAGAGCACAATCCTAGGCACGTCTACTCAGAAGCAAGCCCCACTGAACACAATGGGGCTTGCTTCCGAGTAGACATGCCTAGGATTGTGCTCTAAGGTTGAACAAGCTACACCTGCCCACATTCCTTTCCTAAAGGTCTAGCTGCACTCTGTCCCGGTTGGAGATCTGGTAAGCCTAGGTCCTTTGGTAGCAGGTAGGACTGAACAACATATAGGCTAAACTTTGGTTTTCTAACTGAGCTGTTGGGACTGTTTGCACCCAAAGTAGGGCACTACTCGTCCTCTGTGGGGAGAGGTGCCCAAGGATGACACTTTGATTCCAGCATTTCCCAGAGCAGGCTAACTTCAGTGTGACAGGACAGTCTAATTCGAGAAGCGCAGCCCATCAGATGTGCTTAACATCAATGCTGGTCTAGCTGACACTTGGAGAACATCTCAAACAAGCTGCTGCTCTCTACAGGGAGGGGCTGAGCCAAGCCATAATGCGAGTAACTGTTGAGTTGTTTTCCTTTCTAAAAAATTATTATTATTATTATTATTATTAACAGTATTTATATACCGCTTTTCAACAAAAAGTTCACAAAGCGGTTTACAGACAAAATCAAATGATTAACTGGCTCCCTGTCCCAAAAGGGCTCACAATCTAAAAAAGATGCAGAACACCACCAGCAAACAGCCACCGGAAAAGACACTGTGCTGGGGTGGAAAGGGGGGCAGTTACTCTCCCCCTGCTAAATATAAGAGGAGCACCAATTGAAAAAGTGCCTCTTGCCCAGTCAGCAGGGAGTTAAAAAATAAACTTGAAAACAAGAAAAAAAAACGACACTGCCGGAGGGAAGTTAACACTGCGATGCTAGAGTTGGGAGGGCAGTAGGGGCAGGTAAACAGGTGATCATAGATATAGGAGAAGGAGACGACGGGGAACTAATGAATGGAAGAGCCTCTAAGACCCTGGGCACAAAGTGCTTGTTTCCAGCTTACCCCTGCCATCATGAGGACTATTAACCTGCTTCTTGTTTTAAATAAAAGCTAGAGATCTCATAGTCAACATCTGCTGTTCCATGCTTTTAGATTGGTTTCACAGGCATGCAGAACAAATAGAGCCCTGGGTAGGGCAATATATGGGGGCTCTCTTATATTCTTAGTGGTCAACATGGGCCTGGTTTTAATGGATTTGTTCCTGCCTCCTCTGCCCATATCAGACTGACGTCTGCTTCAGAGACTGTGGCCCGTCAACTGGAATCCACCAACCGTCTTGCTGAGGAGGCTGCCCGGGCACAGAACGCCACCTTGCGCTCTCAAGAACGGATCCTGAGAGATGGAGAGCTGCTACGGCAGACGCTGCATGACTCCTCCCGAGGTATTGTTCGTGCGTGCGGGGGGAAAAAAGGGGACAAACGCTCTCCAAATTCATAGGTTAAGCTACTTGACAATTTAGCCTTGGTGTGTTCATAGAATTTACCACACTTGTATCCCATGTTCCCATGTTTCCTCAAGCAGTGCAGGATCATATGCATCAGCTGTCCCTGTGTGAGGTAAGTCAGGTTGAGCTACTGTGACCAGCCCAAGGCCATCCAGTGAGCTTTGAGGGAGCAGGAACTGGAGCAGGGACTGGAACCCAGGTATCCTAGGGTCACGTCATTTCCTGTCTTCTCATTGTACTACTCCAGTGTAGGTGAAGTTAGTAGGTTGTGCCTGCATATGTAGTGATGTCTACTGCATTTATTTTCTAACTGCACTGCAACCCTGGCAGGCCTCTCTACGAATGTACAACACGTGACGCATTGTGCTTTCTCGTCTCTCTTCATCCCACACAGCCTGTGCTTGGAAAGTCACATGCAGATGCAGCTTGTTCCACTTATTGTTAGGAGAGGGCATGACTGGTATGCTTCTCTCATTGGAAACATTCTCCCGAGATGCGTTCTCATCTTCACGAGTTGCTCTGTGCAGGTCTAGCTGCGTACTCCTAAAGATCTCCAACTCCCCAGGTTACTATGCTAGTATTTGAAATAGCGGTGTATACAACAGTGTTGTGTCTGTATGGATGTTCCTAGTTAGAGAAGAGAAGGAGATAGGTTGCCAGCCAGCCAGCCATGCCTGGTCTAACGAGTAAATCCGTATTCAGAGTCGGATCACTGGTCCTTCTAAACCTGTCCCTTGAAGTTCTGAGTGGCAGCAGCTCTCTGAAGGTTTTAGGTAGAGAACTCTTCCAGCATTACTTACCACTTAAGATCCTTTCATTCAAGGTGCCTGGAATTGAACTTGGGAGAGACCTTTTGTATGCCTGTCTCATAGCATGTGCTCTGCTTCTTTTTATACTGTAAAGTAACCCCTGCTAGGGTCTAAAAATGCAGTAACTCTCAGAACAAATCTGCCACCCATCAGTTATTTTGTTCGTTGCTGTATAGATTCTTCCTGTCCTTGCTCTGCTTCCTGATTCTCTTTGGCTCAGGCCTACCACCCACATGGGGCAAATATAACTGAAATATAACTGAAATATAACTCACAACCCTGGTTTGCAAGAGCGCACGGAAGCAGAATTGGGATGGCTGAGGACACTTGCTGCATACAGCATTATTTTTGCTACAGGCATCTGCTCTAAAATACACTAAATAAGTGTTGGTTTACGTTTGTATCCAGGCCTTCTTCCATTTAAGCTCAGGTGAGTTACCCCACATTATCCTCTCAGCAGATCTATGAGGCAGGAAGGAAGTACCGGTACTAACTCAGCCACAGTTGCCCAGGGTCAGGTAGCTTCATGACTGAGTAGGGCCTCTCTAAACCAGGTCCAAGAGCAACACACTATCCATTACACCACACCACTCCTTACTACAGTATTGGCCGACAGTGATGTATTTTCTCAGAGGTGCAGATATGCCCTTAAAGGCTGACCCACATCGCACTATTTCCGGCGCGTCCCAGACGCGCACGGAGCTGTGCAGTCACCATTTCGGAAGAGAGCAGCTGAACGCAGGAGAGCTGCACTCTCCTGAGTTCCGGCTTGTGCAGAACATTTGTTGCCCATCTTTGAGGGGGCGGGTTTCCGGAGCTACTGCAGCCACCAATCGGATGAGAGGGCGGGATGAAAGGGGTTGTCAGTCAATCGGAACTCACTTAAGTCTCGGATTTCTCTTGGATCCATTTCTCCTTCTCACAAAAGTTAGCAAGATAAATTCTATTCCCGGCACAAATTGTTTTGTTAGTTTTCTCTCCTTCCTGCCCCTCTCTCTCTTCTCTCATGTATCTGACCGCACTTGTGCTTAGCCAATCACTGCTGCGCTTTCTAAGAAGGCGGGACAACAGGAGGGACTATTTGCTGGAAGACACTCTGTGGAGACGCGGAGACGAGCGGCCAGGCACCTACGCTCACTCACCTCCGCGCCAGATCTCGTGCGGTGTGGGTCAGCCTTTATTCTATGTATTTTGATTTATAAGTCACTTTTTTTTCAAACATGCTAAAAAAAACTTCATGCCCTGAGAGAATGGGAGGAAAAAGAGACACCTGTCACACAGCTGCAGACCCACATCACTACGTCCCTATACTCCAAACCATCTGGGAGAAGTGTGTCTTTAAGAAGCCTTTACCCAGCGTGTAATTCATCTGTGGAACTCCTTGCCACAGGATGTGGTGATGGCATCTGGCCTAGATGCCTTTAAAAGGGGTTTGGACCTTTTCATGGAGGAAAAGACCATCACAGGTTACAAGCCATAAGCAACCTCCTGGTTTTAGAAGTGGGTTTTCTCTGTGCCAGGTGCAGGGGAATGGCAGCAGGAAACAGGTTATCTTGTTGTCTTGTGCTCCCTGAGGCATCTGGTGGGGCTACTGTGTGATACAGGAAGCTGGACTAGATGGGCTTTTGGCCTGATCCAGCAGGACTCTTCTTATGTTCTTAAGTGCAAGATATAGTGATGGGTGTGTGTTTGTGGGGTTTATAAGTGGAAGTGGAACCAATGGAAACAGGATACGTTTGTGTTCTGTATCTGACAGAGTTTCTGGCATGGTTTGGTTGGGAAAGGGAGAGATGACTGCTGGTGTTCATCTCTCTTTGCAGGCATCCGCCAGGCCTTCCAAGAATTGCAGGATTCTGCAGTCGAACAGCGAGTGGCCTTTGCTGAGATCTTCAACCGGGTAGCATTCCTGCACCGTTTTGTGGTGGGCGAGTCCAATGCTCTCTACTCTGTTTTCTTTCACCTCCTGAGTGGGGCTGCCAGCCTGGTGTTGACCTCTAGCCAACGAACTGCAGGAGCTCGGTGAGAAAAGGGATAAAGAGAAGAGAATACAAGAAAATTGAGTTGTTCCTTCCCTGGGGTATACCAAAGGACCAGGGTTGGCTACGTGGGCAGAATTCAGGGTCCATTTAAGGGTCTCTAGAAGCTGGCTTACTAATGAGACAAGGAAACGTTCCCCTAAATAATGCTAATCAATCCAGATAATTTGGAACTCCTAGTACAGTATTTGTCATTGTTGGAATGTTATGTTATGAAAGAAAATCAATTCCCTGCTCACTTTTTCCACAGCAGTTTGGGTGTCGACTATTCAGTGTCTTTTACTGAGATTTCATTATCCTACATACTGTGCTAAGTCTGCGATAATTACTGCAAGACCAGGAAATTCTGCAGAGATCTACATTGCAAATTGGGTTTCCAAGGTCAAACTAGAAGTTACATTACGAAGATTACATCTAGAAGTACATACGATGCTGTGCAGCAACATTGTTTTGTCTTTGTTAAATTGTGTGTTCGAGTGTGAGAGAGATTCTGATCAAGACCACAGAGGTTAAAGGGGGGCTAACCCTTTGCCCCCCCCATCTAAATTGCCATCTTCCCCCACAGCTGCTGTTTGAAATATTCGTATTTGTACCAATAAGAGTTTTTCTTCCTGGTCAAATAGCACAGCTTTACAGGTACTCGGTCAGGACTGGGGTAGGGGCAAGGGTTAAAGTCCCCTTCCTGTGGTCCAGATCAGCCCCCCCCCCCCATGCATGCTGTTTAACAAAGAAAAAGCAGATACACAGCTGCATAGCCCATGCTTAAAGTAATGTATACTTGGGTCCTAAGATTCCGTTTTTCAAATTGTCAAGGCACACCATCAGTTTTTAGACAAGTCACAAGGCACACAGCGCTGCCAGCAGGGGGCTCACATCCCCCAATGGCCCTACTAATAAATGACCCTCACCCCAAGCTCCCACGGCACACCTGCGGACCATTCAGGGCACACCAGTGGCACACCAGTGGCCATGGCACACTGGTTGAAAATTGTGTTTCCACAGCAGGGAAGGAGGGAGCGAAGAAGTCCTTTCTGATCACTGGAAGAAACATATCCTGCATCCTCCCTCAGAATCTGATGAAGGTTTAGAACTCAAATGTTGCATTTTTCAAAGCTTCTTTTCCGCATTCATGCAGGCTAGAAACGAGCTCTGTAGTATTTCTTTTTAAAGCCGAGTTTCTCAGAATGCCAAATTGTGCAATGGATATCGAATTCTGTTGTTGAATGCTCTGTCTTGAGCCAAGGACATGTAAAAAAAATACATGCTTTCTGCTCTTAACATACTTCTTTTTCTCCTTCCAGGTTCATTTTGCTGACCTTAGTGGGAGCTAATGTTTACCTGGAGCGTGTCATCTGCAGCCTTCTCATGGATAACGCAGAGGCTGGCTATGACCTGACGGTAGGACCTCTTCTTGCAAAAATAGGGAGGGAGGGCAGGGCAAGTTACATCTTCCCAAAATGTGCTGCACCGCCTGGAGTCTGGCTTTGATGCTGATCTCTGCTGAGGCACTGTCGCACTGTTTAAGTGTAGGTAGCTTGATGTGAGCCTATGCCCCCCTCTTTCTCCCCAGCACTGTGATGTCACACTTGCCCTTGTCAGGGGAAGGTGTCTGCACTGCAGCAAGCTTCTTTTGGAGGGGGGGAGGGAGAAGGGATGGCAAGGAAGTTTGTGCAAGGAAGAACCAACAGAGCTGAAATTAATGGTTCTGAGAGACTGTAAGGAAGTTCAAGGTGAACCCATAAAGCCCAGCTGGATCCTGATCAGCCCCTGTTGACCACAGAGGCTCAAAGATTAGGAGAAGGGCCATCTTTAGTTTGCCTCTGGAACTGCAGCTCAGGAATAGAACCCGGCAGTGGCGTCATTGGATGGGGGGCCCTGTGGCCCCGGGCCCCAGGCGCAATCTTCTGGGGGGGGCGCCAAAGGGCCCCGGAATTGTTGCGCCTGCCCACCCGCCCACCCCCCATCGCTCTCTTTACTTTCAGGGGCCTTCGGGACGATGACGCCCGCGCTCACCTCGGCGCAACTCCTTCTACCGGCTGTTCTGTACATGTGCAGAACGCCTAAGAGGCCAAGAGAGGGCAGTTGCCCTCTCTTGGACTCTTAGGTGTTCTGTGCATGTACAGAACAGCTGGTAGAAGGAGTCGCGCCGAACGCGGGGGCCCCGGAGCCTCTGGTCCGGTCTCGCGCGGGCCGGACTGGATGCAGATGTTTTTCCAAAAGTAGTACTTATGTTCCAAGGCCATGTCGTTTTCCCAATAATATTTTGTGCTTGGAAAATGCAAGTTGTCCCCGTCCCCCAGCAAATGTAGTTGTTGTTTCCTGAGGAAGGTAATTGCCAGCAGCACCTAGTGGATGATACTTGTCCTGTGAATAATGACAGAGGATATCATCTTTTCCCCACCACCGCCCCCCCCAAACAAAACAAAAAAACTGAACATACACATACCATGTCGTTTTGAACTTTAAAAACATGGTTTGCTGCAGTGTGTTGATGGTGTGGAGAAAATTGCTGCAGTGGCTTCCCATCGCCTTAGAAAAGGAAAATGTATTGCTGGATTAACACACTTGCAATGATGTAAAGTGAGGGAATGCTGACCTAGCAGGATCTCTATAGATGAAGAGTTGCAACCATCCATTATTGTACCGGTCCGATCAATATTGCTGCATTCTGGGGCCTGTACTCAGCTGATTGGTTAAACAATAAATCTTTTGAATGATGCGCTGCATTCTAGGAGGGAACCAGGATGAAGATAATATGACCGCTAGCTTTGAAGTAGGGACGGTATGGATCAGTTGATGGAGGGCAGTTTCTCCATGGCTCTTAGCCATGATAGCAAAATGGAACTTTAAGAGTTGGAGGCACTAGTGTCGACGGGGGGAGGCGGGGGGGCGGGCCGCCGGGGGGCGTCGCGCGTATAGGGGTGACGCGCGACGCCCCTCACTTACATCTTTGCGGTGGAGGTGGGCCCGCCCGCCCTCCCCTGGGTCCGTTTGGCTCTAAAATGAGCCAAAAACGGAGCGGGGAGGGCGCTCCGCTCCTGCGCGTGACGTCACGCGCTGGGGCGGAGCCTCCCCCTTAAGGGTGACGCGCGTCCCCGCTCAGGGGTGTCGCGCGTCGTCGCGACGCCCCTGGTTGGAGGCAATATACCTCCGTGGTAGACCTTTGTGGTAGCCTTACCAGATCCCCCCCCCAATGCAGGGGGGGGGCAGAAGCAATAGTGGCTGGGACAAGGCCGGGACTGGGGGCGTGGCCAGGGGCGTGGCCGGGGGCGGGGACTTCCTCCCTCGAGGCTGGGAGCTCTCCGGAACAGCCCAAGTAAACTCGGGCTGTTCCGGAGAGCTCCCAGCCTCGTCGCGTATTTGCGCGAGGCTGGGAGCTCTCCGGAATGGCCCGACTGAACTCGGGCTGTTTCAGAGAACTCCTAGTCTTGCGCAAATACACGACGAGGCTGGGAGCTCTCCAGCCTCGTCGCAAATACGCGACGAGGCCGGAGAGCACCTAAAAAAAGTCCCAGCTGGCTGGGACAATGAGGAGACCGGCCGGGAGCCCGGGATTGGGCTCCCGGAACCAGGATTGTCCCGGTCAGAACCGGGACTATGGTAAGGCTATTTGTGGCTTTGTCTGATCCAGCAGGGCAATTCTTATGAGATCTGAAAAACAAGCAAACTTCAGGGGTGGATTCACTAACGTTTTGGAAATCAAAATCCTAGTAGACTGCCATCCCCCGTCCCACACTTCCCACACTTCGTTCTCCTGGTTGTCACTGTAGAATTTAAGTCATGTAATCTTTTTTTCTTTTTAATGGAAATTAATGGAGGGGGTGGTTGGGAGGGCAAATAGCAGCAATATACATCCTAACAGCAGGGCTTTTCCCTCACCCCGCCCCAATCTAGCATGCAGCCTGGCAATCATGCTATTATTATCTCTGTGAGGGGTAAGAGCCTGGAGGTAAAAATGCAATTGGATTTCTCACTGATGATGTGGAAAAAAGGCCCAAGATTCCCAACGTGCCAATTATTCTGGTTGCCTCATTCCATTAATTTTCTTGTAAAAGCATTCTTGAAAGATGCCTGAACTGTGAATCATCACTTATCTGGACAAAACCTTGACACTAAAGCTGTGATTCAACATTGGCCCTTATTCTCTTATTATTGGAGCAATTGTGTAATTGACACTACCCACCTACCTTTTGAAAGGTAAAGGTATCCCCTGCTGTGTCCAACTCTAGGGTGTGGTGCTCATCTCCGTTTCTAAGGCTGAAGAGCCAGTGCTGTCCAAAGATACTTCTGTGGTCATGTGGCCGACATGACATAACTGAACGCTGTTACCTTCCCGCTGCAGCAATACCTATTTATCTACTTGCAAATTTCTTGCTTTCGAACTGCTAGGTTGGCAGGAGTACCTTTTAAAGGACATCTTTGTCAGTTTGGCTGGGTAATTCCTTCTGTGATGATGATAAATGTTGGTTAAGCACATCTTTATATCTATCCTGTATCCTTTCCTCGATAAGGAAGTTCCATCTACTGTGCCATACAGATTTTTAGGCCCCTCTTCTCTGTCTGGCCCAATGGTTGACAAATTTATACTAATAGAATGATAAGAGGTGTGAATTCATTTTGCAAATTGAATTAGGAGACAGTGGAGAGGGTTGGAAGTTCCTAAACTTGTACATCTGGCTAGATGGCATGGAGGGCCAAAATGGGTAGGCCAAAATGGCAGTTAGGTGACTTGTAGCCCAGCCCTATGTGACAGTCTATCCACTCAGAAGTAAGTCCTATTGAGTTAAATGGATAGAAAAAACTGCCAAAGACCAATATCTGTCTCTTTGCCCAGCCAGATGCCCCTGAAACCTTACAACACAACCAGGGCATGAAGGTGAGGGTCTTCTCCCAACTGTTGTCTTCAGTATCTGTTACTATTGGGACATATTATCTCTGTACACAGAGATGTTCCATTCAGTTATTGTGGCTAAAAGGCATTGATGGATCTAACTGCTATGAATTTACATAATTCTTTCCCCCCCCCCCCGAACTATCCAAACTAGTAGCCATCCCCACGTCTTGTGGCACTGAATTCCATAAGCTGATTATTCTTTAATTGCATCTGTATTTTCAAACTGATCTCTGCAGCCACAAGGGTTAAAAGAAAGCCCTTCTGCATGATTGTTGGAAGGCCCAAGAGGCCTTACCATCTTTGCATTTAGTCATCATGATGTTGGTCATCAAGAAAGCCGATAAGATTCAACCCCCAGGTCTAGAAGATAAGTCTATAGATAAGAAGATAGGGGAAGGCTAAGGTCCCAGGAAGAAACTCACAGGTTGTTTTCAGTCCTAAAACGCTCTCTTGTGTCTTTGAATTAAAAATCCGCATATTGCCGGGAAACTCCGTCGTTACAGATTAATTTATTTCAATAAATAAAATAAACTTTACAGATGTTAAAACATACTTTGACGTTTCGCTCATGAGACAGCTTAAAAGGACTAGTGTAAATGAAATCCGGAAGTAAGCTCTTCTGTATCCTACCTTTTTAAGCTGTCTCATGAGCACTATAGGGGATTTCTGATGATGCCACGAATGTTACGTGTGCGAAACGTCAAAGTATGTTTTAACATCTATAAAGTTTATTTTATTTATTGAAATAAATTAATCTGTAACGACGGAGTTTCCCGGCAATATGCGGATTTTTAATTCGAAGATATGGTCACGTTGTGAAAATCTACAAAGCTCTCTTGTGTGTTTGTGTATTTATTTAAAGAATTTGTGCCCCGCCTTTCTCCCACATTCAGGGCACTCAAGGTGGCTTAACAACATTAAAAAAACAATACAGATATAAATTAAAACATTAAAAACCTAAAACAGTAAAATAGACAGCTCCCAACATGGATCACCTAAAATTGATTACAATTGAAATGGAGATGTTGAGCGACATCTCTGGCATTGACTTGCATCTTTTCACCTTAGGAGAGCATTTCCTTCTGGGTAGGCCTGTCACGCCGTGGCTTTGCTAGTCTGGGCTTAGCCATAATGATGTATTTTATCTGGACCTACAAGGATCCTGCCCGACAGAATCAGGAGGTGCTGCGCAGCCTGCAAGACACCCAGACAGAGATTCAGCAGCTTCTGGAAAGAACAGGTAAAGGAGGGAGATGGGTGTGTGTGGGAGCTTTAGGAAAGAGGGTCTTGCTAGCTGTGCTGGGCCACCTTTTGGAAACTTGGAAGCAGGAAGTTGCTTTCTTCCATACATGTGATGCTTTCTTGTACTTCCAGAGATAATAAAGGAAAAGGGGCAGAATGAGATGGGCTGGGGTGGAGGCAGAAACTGACAGAGCAGCCTGGATATGTACTATCTTGTCACCCTCATAGGTGTTGCAAGGTCTTGATTCTGCTCCATCTCCAGGAGTCAGAGTGTTGACATAATATTTTTAAATGCCCGGTTTAAAAAAAAAGGGGGGGGGAAATATACACTCGTTAACTGACCTGGAGATGGCTGGGGAATTGAGTGCTGTGGTTGCTTAGCAACTGCTACCTATCCTCTCCCTTTTCTCTTTGCCTGGCAAAACAGTTGACTTGGGGCTCCTGAGAATATGTATGTATTTAGACAATGATACTCCGCCTTGCTGTGGTAAATTGTACCCAAGGCAGTACAGTATAAAAAATATAAAAATACAACTGGGAAGGGTGCCTCTGTATCTGTACTGAGGAAAGGAACTGCAGGGAAATGGCTCAAAAATGTACTGTGTGGAGTCCCATATGTAGCCCTGCTGCATGGCCTATCCTCTTCTTAAGTATCCTTTCTTAATCCCAAAATAAACAATTATAATGGAACCCCATTTTCCTTTCTGACCTGGAATATAAAACCCAGAAGCCTCTTGGCTTGCAGTTTACTAATCCATGAGGCCCCAAAGTTTCTTTCTAAATAGGGGTGATCTCTTTTCCAGAGAGACTACTGGCTAAACCAGGTCTTCTGCTTCAAGACTCTGAACTCTGTGCAGAAAATGAGGTATTCATAGACTCCGGATTCCCAGAGCCACTGGCCTGTTCAGACTACAGAGCTGAATTGGAAGTAACGGAACACTGGGTTGACAAGCGGAAAAGTGAGTGCTGTGCGCGTCTAGGGAGGAGCGGGGGGGGGGGCGGCGGCACATGGAGGGCCAGTGTGTCGTAGACGGAATACTGGGCCTGGAGCAGGGTAACTTAGGTTAAAATTTCTGCTCAGGGCTAAACTACACATGACTGTTGGTGCACGTTTATTTGTTTAGCATTAAATAGCATCCACTGGGATAGGATTGGAATTGCAGTGCCTGGGGAGGGAGGGATTTTACCCTTGCCTTGTACCAAGGTCCCAATGGAATCTTCCTTCTCAGGACTAGCAGCAGCTTTTGGGAACTGTGATTTTTGATAGGAGTGATGCACAGCGGGAAAGGGTTACATTGGACAGGACTGGGTCACACTACACTTTTAACACAGTGTGTACTTTGGCCTCTTCCTTAGCCTGTCCTGCCTTGCAGGGTGGCCATTAGTACTCTAAAAAAAAATGTTCTAACCCTTTGGAGGAAGAGCTGATCAACATAACAAAGTTGGAAGATGCCTCTTGTTTGGTGCTGTTAACAAGCTGTATGTAATATACAGTATTCTTCCCCGCAGTGAAAACAAGTTGGCTCTGGCATACCATAAAATGACTATTGAGAATAAGCCGATGCTGTTGGTCTGTGAACATTCAGCCCATTTGTGGTGCTGCAGGAGGATTTTGTAACAGAAACAGATCCCCAACCTGTAACCTGCTGCTCATATTTCCCCTGGGGATCACAAATTCACTTTGGGAAATCCTGGGTTAGGATGAGTGGGCTTGGCGTAGAGAGGCAGCTAGACCCGCTGAGGTGGAGAATGTGGCTCCAAGCTTTGTTTCTGGACTCAATTCCGTGTATAAAGGTAAAGGTGACCCCTGACAATTAAGTCCAGTTGTGTCCGACTCTAGGGTGTGGTGCTCATTCCCATTTCAAAGCCAAAGAGCCAGCGTTGTCCGAAGACGCCTCCATGGTCATGTGGCCGGCGTGACTCTCCTTGTATTTAAATTTTTAAAGCCCTACAAGGAGATGCCTCAAGGAGTACCATTTCCCAAATACGCTTCTTTGGATGTTAATGTCTTAGCATGAGGCCCTGTTCTGGGTGGCATGGAGAAGCAGGACCTCTTCAGCTGGGGTTCCCTCCCTGTGGAACTCCCTGCCTAGGGAGATTTCTTTGACCCAATTGCTGGAGTTTGTTGAGGAGCTGGTAAAGACTTTTTCATATTCAGCAAAAGTTTACTTTTGTCTGGTGGCTAAGTGTTAATTGTGGGTTGACTGGCTGTTTCAATACTGATTGTTTTCTAGTAGGATTTATGCATTTCTTTTTTATTGTTGTGGACTGCCAAAACAGCTTATGTTTAGGCTCACTGGTGAGATATAAATGTTCATTTAAATGTGATTTTCTGAAAGAGGCTTGCTTTTAAGTTCTGATGGAAAGGAAAATGCAGGTTAGCATGGTCACTAAGCAAGAACACTGGCTTCTCCTAAAGCTCACTTTACCGTTTCCTCTAGTGGAAGAGGCATGGACTTGCAGTCCCAAGAGGAGACGACGCTCCCCTTCTCGCACTAGTTCCTCCCTGTCCCGCCATGGGAATGTCACTACCCCGCGACTGACAATGCCTGTACCTCTGGAAGGGGTGAGCCTGTTGCATGTGATATGGTTGTGCCATCAGCTGAAATCAACATTATGTCATGTGGTGGGCAAGAACCTGTGGATGAGGGCAGAAAAAGAGGGGGTTGACGGGAAAGAATTTGGCAGAAGTTTCCAAACACAGCAGTAGGAATCTGTTTTGCTCCAATGCTCTTGTTCAGCAAAATGCTAGAACTGGAACCTTGAACTGTGGTCTGATGCTGTCACAGATAAGCATCTCAATACAGATCATAAAGTCATAAGTTAAAAAAGCTGAAATGAAAATTGAGAAGGCACTTTGTCCATGCTCTTGTAGAATTGCAGCATGCACATGGCCCTAGCGAGGTCCAGTGACCACATAGCTTTTTACCAGTACTACAAAATGCTGAATTTTGCAAAAACACACTCAGCTCTTGCACTCCCACTGCTTCAGTTTTTGGGTTTAGGCAGAAGCATGTAAATTAATAGCGAAAGCATTACTAAATAAAAAAACACTTGTTTTTGTAAACCTAATTGAGTTGCATAAGAGGGCAAAGCTTTCTTCTTGACAAAATGGGTACAGTATTAAAAAAAAATCTGGCATTGAGTACAAACAGTCCTGCCTCTGGGGAAGGTTACTGTCTTACTGCATTGCTGCAGTCCTACTGCAAAGTGTGGGATCTGGCTTGTAGCTTGAAATTCAGGCAGGGCCATTTAATCTCAGGTGCCAGAAAGGGCCCAGTAATCTATCAGAATGGTCTTTTAAGTGAAATCTCCCTTGTCTATTGCAGGTTTTCCAGTATAACCTTCGGAGCCATCGGCCCCTGGGCTCCCCTTGCTCTCCCACTTATCATTAACAGGCTACTTGCTCAACCCCAAATGCAAGTGAAAAAATTCAGAGGTATCCTCTTAACATGCGCCTGTACCACTCAAGGGAGAAATCTGTTATGGCAGTGTTTCCAGCTTGGTAACCAGGGAGTATTGCTCATGGGTAGGGAATAATTTTCTCTTTTTGTAGGAGCAGGGAGCCAAGACTTTAATGGTTCAATTTTCCCCCATTCAGAAAGGGATATGCTCTTTTGACTGGAGAGTGGGTGTTTTGCTGGAATATCCTATCCAGAATGAGGACTAATACCACTGAGATCTGGGGTGCACTCTCCTGAACTTTATTAAATCACATGAATGCCCCCTCCATAAGAAACCAAGCTCTCTGAATGAGATGGTGCCATGTTTAGTGTGATGCTAGGGGCTAAATGTACCCCCAACTCTCACTTTGCTTCATTTAAACTTGATTTTATTCTTTTTAGGGCTGGTAACAAGGTTTTTCAAGAGAAATAGTGGCAAAAAAATCTTCCCTATTGCCTCCAGTCTAATGTGGAAATTGGAAAACATTTTGCTCTAACATTCCTGCTGGAGTGGAGCTTTAACTAAAAATGTTGGGGGTTCAGGGGGACACACACAATTTCAGCAGCAGGGGATCCCCAGGCCCTTACCCATGTCTCCTGGCCCTTTGGAGAGAAGAGTCTTCCCAACTACGCCTCCGTTCAAGAAGGCAAAATTCACACATCCAAAAACAGCCAGTGTGGGAAGTGGAACAAGACTTTGTACAGCTTGGAGGAAACCTGCAGCTGCATTGAGGAGCTACAGCAGAGACAAGAATCACTCTGTGATACTTTTATTAACCCACTGTCACCAATTTTAACACCTTTAATAAAAAATTTACTTATAGAAATCACTTTGGGCTTTGCATAGGCATCAGGCTGCCAGTTCCTAAAATGAGGCATGAATACTATAGGGTGCAAAGTCTCCCCCTGCAGATAGTGATGTGAGGAATAGCCTTTGAGGTAGATAAATGAAGTCCCAGTGCACTTCTCCTCTTCTGTGCAGGTCAGTACTCATTCTTTAATCATCTGAGAAGCTGAAATTCATGGCTGCTGTCAGCGTTGCAGAGAGCTTGGTGGCAATTTTCTCTGCAGAGGAAAGGGAGGATAAAAAAAACAGGTTAGATGGTCCAGCAGTATCTTTACTTTGTCCCAGTGCTGCTGGAGGAAAGAGGGGGAGCCACAGCTCATGCAGGGTGGCCATTTATTTAGTAGTTTTATATATTCACTAGTTTAAAAGGTCTCTGTATAATAGGAAAAAAGGTCTCAAAGTAATACAAACCCCTAGCAAAACAAAGCAGAGCAATAAAACCAACAGAAGCAAAGTTCCAGATCAAAACTAATATGCTGGCAGGCCTGGGCAAATAAAGTATTTGCTTGATATCAAAAAAGGATTAGGTTGGGTGCCAAGTGAGCCTCCCTTGGAAGGGCATTCCAAATAAAGGGGTCCCATGACTGCGACAGCCCCCTTCATGGGTCACCACCAACCTAACTTCAGAGGGATGCTGAGTAGATCCTCTGATAAGCATAATATGTGGGCAAAGAAGGCAACTTGCTGCTGCATAAGTTCCAAGCCATTTGGGGTTTTTAAAGGTGCAGTATTCTGGGCTGTAGAGAGAATTGTAATCTGGCTGCAGGGTGGCTCATTTGCAGTGGTACACAGTTTAGGAATGGTAGTCTTGTGTTGCACATGGCTCTCTCCCTCTCTTGTTTGTTACCAGAATGGTGTACAGGTGGTGCAACAGATTTGACTTTATTCCTTCTCCTCTAACCACATTTATTTATTTATTTATTTACAGTATTTTTATCCCGCCTTTCTCCCCGAAGGGACCCAAGGCGGCTTACAACAACAACAATACATACAAAAAAACACAGTATAAAAAATCAGTAAAAACAATCAATAAAAATAAAAACAGTGTCTAAAAACAATTAGAAAGATCATGGCTACAATCAGAGCAGGAGCATAAAAACAGCAGGACCCCCACCTGTACCAGCAATGTTAAAAAAAGGCAGGGGTGGAACTGAAGGAGAGAAATAATTGGGGCTGATGAGAAATGTACGTCCTGAAGGGTACTAAGGAAGAGTGGCATCACCAGAGAGAAGGCTGGTACAGCTGGAAATAAAGTGAGGTCTCTGCCTCAATGATGGCCTGTTGTGAGTCTCCTATGAGGCCTATTATTGGGATTCTACCCAGGCAGTTACTATGCAAGGTTTGTGCTCTGCTCCCTCACATGGGGAAATATGAATGAACCACTGAGGTCCCGTTTGTACCCTTCTCCCCATGACAAGGGGGAGAGCATGACCAAAATCTGCTCCTCATCTCTATGTAGGGCCAAAGTATCATGAGCCAGCCCTTATGTGCTTATTAAGACAACTGCCAAGGAAATAACAGAGCAAACTATGTTGAGCCCCCCCCCCCAAAAAGACCCCCTCAAGCAACCCTTACCTGCTCGTTTCTGCTGTTTTTTGCGCCTCTTGCTTGCTGCTCGCAGGCCTTGTCCCTGGTGCAGAGGGTCCAAGGCAGAGATCTCCTGTAGATTAGGAGCCCGAGGCACAGCCTTCTCTGCTTCCACAATGGCCTTGCTCTTGGCTTTCAGCTCTATAGTCATCGGGCCAAACTAGGAATGGCCAGAGAAAGATCTCACTGAATTAAACCATTAAGAGACACCAACTAAGAGAAAAGATAGCAAAGTGGGAGGCTGTACTCATTTCTGCAGAATCCCCAAAGATGGAAGGATTCCACACCCTTGCAGCAGTCTCGTCCGTGCAGTGCCAGAGCTGCTCAGTCACCGATACAGAGCTTTAGTGATACAAATCTCTATGTGACTGCACTCCAGTATTTCTCTCCAAAAAAGCACTTCACTGGAGACCTCTTAAAGAGACATGTTCCATTATTCTGGCTGCTAGGAATAGGGTTGGGTATGCTGTGATTTCAAAGAAACGGTGTGGTACTGGGCACAGAACTCAGCTTTCCTGTATTTTGTTTAATACAAAAATGTTTCTAGCACTTATACTTGCAAAGTCTCAGAAGCAAGCAGGGCTGCTGCACAAGATTTCTCTTGGTCAGGACTTCAAGGCTCTGTATCCCACAGCTAACTGATTCAGCAAACAAGAGATTAATAAATCAGACCAGGCAAATATGCTTAAATTGCATAATTTATGCAGACTGGAGAACTCGCATTTTGATGGCACAGAAGTTTGATATTTTAGTACAAGAGCCTATACAGCCTTGCCAAAGAGCATTTACTAGACCATGAACTACCATAATCCTGCCCAGAATTTTGGGCTAGTGACTTAAAAGGGGAGAAGCTCAGAATAGTAGGTGTAGATGTTGGCAGGCAGCTACAAGCTGGGGTTGTGTGGGGGGGGGGGAAGAGGAGTGTCCCTATTCTGCTTTTCTTCCAAGTTGTGCAGGACAGGATACAAGGGTGGCTCTCACAAGAACCTGATGAGATGGACAAAAGTGAGCCTTACCCCCGCACTACCCAGTGAGTTTCACAGATGGACCTAAATCTTTAAGTCCAATACTCTAGTCACATTAAGCCACTGGCGTCACTGGGGGGGGGGCACAGGGGGGGGTGAGGACTGCACCAGGTGATGCACCAGGGAGGGGTGACACATGATTGGAAGCCAAAACCAGAAGTGGCTTCCAATCGCATCTCACACCTGTATGGGCACAGGGAGGCCCACAGAGTGGGCCGCAGGCCTCCCCATGCCTCAGAACAGGTCTGAGATGCAATTGGACGCCACGTACGGTTTTGGTTTCCAATCGTGCGTCACCCCTCCCTGGTGCATCACCTGGTGCATGGGGGTGACGCAAACCCTAGTGATGCCTCTGCTCTTAAGCCCTGTTGGCCCTCTACTTCAATCCATGACTTGAAAAGGTGGTGTTTCTGTTGACAGGGTATGCTTTTTATTCTGCACTTTGTGGAACATTAAAGCATAGGTGGCCAACCCACAGCACGGATGCCACTTAGTGGCACGCCAAGCCTTTTGAAGTGGCACGCGCCGCCGTTTTTGCCCAAGTCGAGCGCTGAAGTCCCTCTCTCTTTCTCAACCCCAGCACACCTTTCCAAGCCTCTGGCACTAGAGGAGGTCTCTGTACCGCACTGTGCCTCATTCTACTTGCACTGTCACGGTGCTTTAAATATTTTCATTAGCTTAGAAATATTTATTTATTTAAGTGGCACGCTTAAGATTATCTACATAAAATGTGGCACATGGCATGCTACGGGTTGGCCACCACTGATCTAAAGGATACCATTACATAAGGGTTCCTGTCTAGTGAGCAGGAAAGAGTTCTCTCTCTCTCTCTGGCTGCCTATACATCTCCTCATTTGTACGAGGGAGGAATCTCGCCATCATTCCAGGCAGCTCAGGCTTCCAGGCTATCCTCAGTAACTAGCCAAAATCAAACAGAGCTTGGGTGTTTTCTAGTCTGACACATCCCAGGAAGGTAGAACCACAGGCCTGTGGATATTTGGCTGTCTCACACTGACAAGATCAGTTGCAAAACAACCTGCAAAGATTCTGTGGCTACAGACAAAGCTGTAGGACCTCAAAGCTGCTCTCAAACCCAACTCCAATCATTCCACACCTAGATGGTCACTACCCCTCCTTTTTATACATCACCCACTCCTTCCATCCCACCTCCAGTTTTTCTGTTCTCCCCCTGCCAGACACACAATTCTGAATTCCTGCAGGTTGTGCTCTCTGGACACCCACTCCAATTCCAAATTACCATTTGAATCACAACAGGCATTCTTACAAAATCTAGTTTGGTTTTGGGCAGAACTTCCAGGGGCCTGGCCAAATCAGTGCTGTATGAAAAGCCAGACCCCAGATATCCACAGCTAGTACCTTGAAGTTGAGGCATATGCATATATATTCATACCTCTCCATCCACATCTTCCTCCATCTTTGTTTCTTCTTGCTCCTGACAACACAGCCCCTCCTTCTCGTCCATCTCCACCTCTGCTCCACTGGTAAGGCCAGAACCCTCCAAGCTGATGCCAGCAAGGCTGGAGGGCATGTCTGCAATAGACCATCCATAGTTCTCAACATGAATCAAATGAGCAGAGACCCGTCTTTTGAATCACAACAGATATCTTAAAGTCAAGAGAGGCATTCGTTTAGCAAACAGCTTCTTCACAATAGTCCTTGTGGGCCCTCAAAGTCCGATAAAGCAGGATGGAGGAGAAAGAAATCGGAGCAAGAATTGCTGGGAGTTTTCAAACCCAAACTCAAGTCAAAGAACATACATGATCTCCTTGCTACAGGTCCAAAAACTTTGCCCCTTTTTCACACAAAAAAACCCATCGGTCTCCAGGTGCAGCACAGATGAGATTGATTGTACTTTTCAAAACACAAATGTAAGTTCTAGGTTCAAACTAAAAGAAATGCAAGTGTGCTGCTTTAAATAATCACTTAAATAAATTAAATCATCACTGTCAAAGTTTTGTAGTGACAGTAGGAGCGGGGTGGGTGGGTGGGGGAAGAGAGAGAGTTTTTCACAAACATTCTTATAGACCTTGAAAAGCATTCTCCATTTGAGGTGATTTTTTTCACAAGGCACTCAAAAGGCATAAAAATGTGACTGAAACCTCTCATTAAATTCAGATGTTTATGCACACTAGCACACAGCAATAGGCTTTAAGATGCGCATTAGTGCACAGTGATGTGCTTTTTATCAATGGTGCTTAAAAAGTCTTTGCATGCAGATCAGCTCTCAACAACAGGACTGGAAAAAAATGTGGGCAATGTCCTTTCAAGTAGAAAGCATAGCTCCAAGGCAGCAACAGACGAGGGACAATGGCTCCAAACACAAAACATTGGCAAAAGAGTGAATAGAGGATGGGTTGGGGTTTTTTTTGGTTTTTTTCACACACATTGAAATAGCAATTTTGGCATCAGAAAAATCAAACTTGGGAGTGGTTCTTGCCTGCATTTCCACCTGATGACTTGCCCAGCTGAAAGTGGGTCAGATGAAAGTGCCCAGCTGTGGGTCAGTGGCACATGCGCTCGCTCTCTTTTTAGATCAGAGAGCAGAGAGAAGGGGAGAGAAGAGCCTTGTCTTTGGCAGTGCGACTCTGGTAGCATGACTGTGGGCCCAATCTTATCCAACTTTCCAGCACTGATGCAGCTGCAATGCAGCCCAAAGAAAAGGGAACAAATGTTCCCTTAACCTGAAGGGGGCTCTATGACTGCTCCCCCGCCGCAGCACAGTGGTGTAGTTACGCCCTGCACTCGACCCGCCCCCAGTGATGATTGAGACGTATAAAATTATGCATGGGATGGAGAGAGTGGATAGAGGGAAATTCTTCTCCCTCTCGCACAACACCAGAACCAGGGGACATGCACTAAAATTGAGTGGAGGAACAGTTAGAACGAATAAAAGAAAATATTTCTTTACCCAGCGTGTAATTCATCTGTGGAACTCCTTGCCACAGGATGTGGTGATGGCACCTGGCCTAGATGCCTTTAAAAGGGGTTTGGACAGATTCATGGAGGAAAAGACCATCACAGGTTACAAGCCATAAGCAACCTCCTGGTTTTAGAAGTAGGTTTTCTCTGTGCCAGGTGCAGGGGAGTGGCAGCAGGAAACAGGTTATCTTGTTGGCTGTGTGCTCCCTGAGGCATCTGGTGGGGCCACTGTGTGATATAGGAAGCTGGACTAGATGGGCCTTTGGCCTGATCCAGCAGGGCTCTTCTTATGTTCTTATGTTGCTGCAAAACAGTGCTGGGGGGGGGGGGGCAGGCGGGCCCTTTCTCACTGTCGCCTACCGGCAAGGATGCTTCAAATCACCTCCAATTGCCTTTTCTGCGCCGCTTTGCGGCACAAAATCACTTGCTGCTGCCGCCGCCAATTTGCCGCCGATGCAGCGGATTTCTCAACCCCCACTTGTCGCCCGGGGGCAGACCCCCCCCCCCGGCACAGCATGCAGCGCACGCCCCATTGGCATGGCCCCATCTGCACTGGAAAGCTGGATAGGACTGGGCCCTGTGTCATCCATCTACTAGGCCCATTCCTCGCTCTCCAGGTCCTCATCCCAAGGAAAGAGCAATCACCAACCAGCTATCCAGTGTACTAGGTTATTTCCCTCTTCTTGTAATGAACCAGATATAGGAATGAACTCTGAACGCTGTATTTGTGTAGGGTGACTAGTGATAAGCAGAAGACCCACAGCAAAGGTGAAGTCTCTAGATGCCTCTGCTAGTCAAGGAGTCTGTCCCCTGACGTGCACTCCTTACAAGCAAGTTATGGGTGAAGGCCCCGAAGAAGGAATAAGTAGAGGCATTCCCTCTTAGAGGCATTCCCTCCTGTTTGTGAGGAGATGAGAACTTTCTCTTCTCTCACACACAGGAGGGAATGACTATTCTAAAAGGATGCCTACCATACACAGTTTTTGTAAGGCAAGGCAGCTCCACACACTGAAGTCACATCACTATGACAGCAGGGAATGGATCCATGTGACATGCTTCAGAATGAAAGCAGAGGTGTATGTGGACTTGTAGAAGAGGAACAATGACAGCCAACACAGGTTGCTCTGCTTCCACTCCAATCCCTTCTAGAGAAGAAGGAAAGCACACAGAGAAAAGGGCAGCTATAGGAAGATTAGGCTCCTGAGAGTTACTAGAGGGCAGACTGGAAGCATGCAGCTTGTAGCAGGGAAAACCCGTCTAGCAAAGCAAAACCCCAGTAGTCTCTGCCCACTTTACCCAGGCACCTACTTGCCAAAGCTTTCTCATTGTCTTGTTCCAGTGCCTCAAAGTCAAAGGCCTTCCCCATCTCCGCAACGATCTCTGCACTAATGTGAGTGGGGAGCGTGTGGGTCTCAGGTGGATGTGTGAAGTAGCTGATCTTCCCACTACAAGAGAGAGAGAGAAACAGACAATGACACACAGAAAACATTCTTTACAGGAAAAGGTACCTGCCCTCCTGGTTCCATTTCATTCCTGATCCATCCCCCTCTCCACTCAAGGTTTGGTTAGAACCTGTGGGTTCTTCCAAGGGGAAGGCAAGACTGTCCCCTTGCAAGAAACTAACGCAGGGGCTGCCAACCTTTCAGCATGAATGGTCCTGGCCCTTTAAATGGTTGTATAGGTGAGGGCATTTCAGCAGGTGCAGCTGCTTTAGCAGCACCATCAGCACTTGCAGCTGCCAAGATTCTGTCTTCTACACAACTCTTAAGAGCACAGAGGCCCTAATGGTGGAAGGTTGGCCACCCCTGAATTACTGAATTCTACATTAGTGTGTCTGTGTTTTTTTTTTCCATCTTGTCCTCCACTCACCTCGTCCAGTCGCTTAGCACCGCTTTGGCTGCCTTCTCATGGTCAGGCATTCCTCCTTTCTTCAACTTGCCTTGCCGTCTAGCCAACTGAGCCAGGAACTCCATGGTGTCTCGGAAATCTGGCACACCGTAGTGCTGCAGAATCTGGGAAGGGGGAAAACGAGATTGTATTCAGCTTTTCTTGCTCCTTTTCCCTTCAGTGGAGAAGATCTGCTGTTGCGGGGTGGGGGAGAGAGAATGGTGCCATTACAGATATTCTCTCTTCGTATGTATAACTTTTATTTTTAAAAATACAAAAACCACCCACAAAAGCTTCCAGCCCTTTCCCTAATGAAAATACAAAAGGAACACACGAAAACATTTTTGACCCATTTGCCCAATAAAAGTAAACCTAAACCTGATATTGGCAGCATCTGACCAATGACTACAGAGGCACTGAGATGATGGACAAGGACTTGGTTCTGACTTACTATACCCGCACTAACAGCCCAATCCTATACATGATTACTCAGTTCTATTGAGTTCAGTGGGGCTTACTCTCAGATAAGTATATACAGCAGGGGTTCTCAACCTCTCTCCGGCCGAGTACCACTTCCGGCGCCACTCTCTTGCTGTGTACCACCAGAAGTGACTGGTAATGACATCATCAACAGTTACTTCTGGGTTTTCAGGATTTCGGAGGCCAGAAAATGCAGGTGAGAGGCTCTGGGTGGGTGGGAGAGCCCTTCTCGGTGTTCCCGAGAGGCTCGGCCAAAGGCAGGAGCCTCTTGGAAGCGAAAACGTGCCGCCGAAAGTGCTGCATTGGAGCAGAGTTCCACTGGTCTGAGTACCACCAGCAGTCAACCAAAGTACCACTGGTGTTACTAGTACCACTGGTTGAGAACCCCTGGTATACAGGATTGCAGCCCAAGTGTACCTTCGGGTACTCCCAGCCTCCATTATTTCTGGCTCCATAGCTGCATCTGCTCCTTGGAAGGCAGATGCAAATGTAACACAGAGTTTGGGAAAGGGGTGGGGAAAGATGTCCTAATCTGAGACTCCTGGCGAGCCTCTTTCCAGCCCTTGCTAACAACTGACAGATGGACCTGGGTTTTCCCTTTCTTTCCGACCAGTGTTTTGTCAGTTTGGCTAACCAGCCAACACTACAGGGCATATTTAAGTCAAGCAGTTATCAAAAGGGGGAACTACTGAGCCCCGAGTGTTCATATATATATATATATATATATATATATATACATACACACACACACACACACACACACATACACACACACACACTGTATATACACCCACACTGTATATACACCCGCAGAATTGGCTGGCTAAGTTATTTATATGGGTTAAGCAGGACAATGGCCTTGACATTAGAGCTGCAAGGCCTAGTCAATTTCATAGGTCAGATTAAATCAATTAGGAAACATTTGATGGAATGAAAAGGATGCCCCTCAATTAATACGCTAAAGGTGGATTCTATATTTTGAATTATTGCTAATATAAGCACTTACAAAAACCTAAAAGGATGCCAGCCACTCATGAAGAGACATTCCCTTTCGCAGGAAGGAATGCCTCTTCTAAGGTGGTACCCTGTTAATATCATGTGAGCTTATTATAAAACAAACAAAGGAAGTATGCCCTTTTTTCTGAACCATTGTTTTACTCATATGCAAAATTTACTTTAACAACTAAAACATAATTAATCAATCAACTAACAGTGCAATCCTGTCTAACTCTGTGCCCCGAGATGCAGTGGGGCTGGTGCAGCCTCCGCTGCATCCAGAGCACATAGCAGGAAGCTCGGAGGTCACCTCGGGGGAAGGGATGTTTGTTCTCTTACCCCAGCATAAGCCCCAGATGCCTGAATGGGTCTCCTTGGATATGCACCAGTTATTTTGCTGGCGCAAAGGGGAGGTCTCTGTAATGGCGGCCAGGCCCGGGAAGGAGGACAGGATTCGACAGAGGAGGCCTCCTCCAATCCCTCCCCCTGCCCGGGCCCAGTCAACCAATTCCCCCCCCCCGGAATGCCCCATTCCGCCCTCCCCATGCCCCTCCATCGCTCAGTGGGGAACCTACCTTCTCTGGCAGGCGCAGCTCCGGATTCGACCACCACTTACTCCCAGGGTGCCGTAAACGTGCTTTATGGCACGTTTGCGACACCCTAGACCGGCGGAGTGGGCATTGGGCTGTAAGTCTACTTTACTCGCCACATGATTAGGGTAGGGCTAACACCAATTAAAAGAAACCTCAGTTATTACAATACTACATACAATAACATTAATTGATTAAATCATATAACTGCAAATTATCGTAATAGATCAACAGTTCTGAAGAAACATTAAGATGGGCATACATCTGATCAGGACCATCTCAGAAGAGTTATTCCCTCTTGCATGGAAGAGAAGAGGTAAATCTCTTCTGAGACAAGGGCTGCCACATGGCTCTTGTAAGTCTTGGAATTTTTTATATACAGAATAAGTGAGTGAGTGTTAAAGCTAGTAGCTACGTATCACACACTCACTCAGCAAACACTGCTAACTAACACTATTGCAACGCTGTACCTGATCCCAGGAAAACTGGAAGGGAAAATCCTCCCTTTTTGCTCAGATTTCATCCAGGCACACCCTCTCCTGGGTTACCATCACGAACATCAATGAAGTTCGCCGTTCCACAACTCCTACTGCTCAGCCCTGCTGAAACCCACCAGAAGCCTTTGAAAGAAGCCCAGGATTCCTGATTCCCAACTACACAAATGTCTAGGTCAGCATCACAACTCTCTCCCACCCTTCCACCTCCTCCCAGGATCACGGCTACCTGCTGCTTGTTGCATCGTTTCAAGATGGCCTCCACAGGGGTCACGGGGTCAACCAACTGCTCTATCTTGATACAGTTTCGTAAGATCATGGCAGCATCTGAAGTGGGAGAAGCCATGACGATCCCTGGACAGTCCAAGAGTTTTATGTGTTTGTCCAGCTGCACCTCCTGCAGGCACCTGATAGAGGGAGGTCAAGAAAGAGGAGAGTGAAGGGAAAGACAGTTGTTGTTGTTCTCTCAATAGGAGCTGCTGCCCCCTGCCCTTAAAGAGGATCCATTAAAAGCACTGTGCTGAAATCCTTTGTGGTGTGACGTTAGAAAGTCTGGAGCAAGAAGGCGGCTTCCACACCTCTCTTGTCGCATCCTGCATTTCTTCTAAGGCAGGGATTCTTAACCAGGGGTATCCATACCCCTTGGGGTATGGGAACCAAATGATGCGGGTATGGGACTCGATTTCTGAACAATTAAAAACAATGTTGCTAGATTAGATGATAATAATAATATACAGTATTTATATACCGCCTTTCTTGGTCATTGGATTTCTTCTCCGACTTTAATCTAAGGCGGTGTACATGGGCAGGCTGTCCTAACCCCCCTTGGGGTTTTTTACAATATATAAATGTCCAATATTTCAGGAACGGCTACATTCCAGGTGGTATCCTTTTGCAGCCTGGCTTTTTCTGCTGGCTGGCGCCTCCCACACTCGACCAACGCAGCTGGGAGCTCTCATCTCTCCTCACAAAGGCTTTTACAGCTTTTCGGCGGTGGCGTGTCTCGAACTTGTCAAGTTCACCGGTCTTCGGGCTTACAAGACGGCAGCTCTCCCGACTGAGCCAGACTCTTCTGCCCAACTGAGCCAGACTCCTGAGCCAAATTATTAGCTATCACCATTATCAATATGGATTGAGGCGGCGAAGCTGCTAACCACTACCCACTTCCCAGTACTGCCATCTTTTCAAGTCATGCTGGTACCTAATAGGGCTGGTGATGGTGATGATTTCGACAGTCTGGCAAAGGGGATATGGGGACATATTGGGCAATCCACTGGGGGTCTGTAATTGTAAAAAGAGTCAGAACCCCTGCTCTAAGGAGTTCAAGCTCATACAGCAGGATCCCCCCCCCCCTTTTATCCTCATAGCAGGCTAGGCCGAGTGATACTGATCCCCAAGGCCTGTCACTACCTGAGGGAGGATCTGAAAATCCAGGTCAACAAGATCAAATCCTCTCCAGAGTTGGAGCCCCAAGGTTCTGAATGACCTGCCAGAGAAGATTCAGCAAGGTGAGCTTCTCCTGGCAATCAGAAAATAGAGTGCAAACCCCCTTTAGTTAACAGAGCTTTTTGAGGCAAGCTGGTTTGTAGGTCAGATTTTTGAAAAGATTGCTAATCTAGGATGTTTTGTGGGGTTTTTTTAATAGTATTTAATTATTAAGTTAGAAAGGAAAACATATTCATAATCAAGCAATATAAACAGGTCAATATAAACAAGCAATATAAACAGAGCCAAAGGACCTCCCTTTCTATCCAGTGCTGCCTTCAATGGAGTCACAGACACCTTTCATACCTGAATTACATTCAAAACTTCATTTCTCACATTTTCAAAGAAGGTTTGTCCGTTCCAATATTCCATAAAAAGTCTCCAACGATTCAGCAAGCCCTGCTTGGCATTCATTCTATCCCATATCTTTTTAAAATGTCTGAGTGATTTTATGCATCATACATTCATGCATCTATGCCATACAGTCCTTTTCCACTGATCCATAGGTAACAAATAACCTAATTTTATCTAACTTTTTGTTGTTCAGTCGTTAAGTCGTGTCCGACCCTTCGTGATCCCATGAACCATATCCCGCCAGGCCTTCCTGTCCTCCACTATCTTCCTGAGTTCGCTCATTTTCATGTTCATTGCATCGGTGATGCTGTCTAACCATCTCATCCTTTGCCTTCCCCTTCTTCTTTTGCCTTCAATCTTTCCCAGCATCAGAGTCTTCTCCAGAGACTCCTCTCTTTGCATTAGGTGGCCAAAATATTTCAGCTTCAGCCTCAGTACCTGTCCTTCCAGGGAACAGTCTAACTAGAGCCTGCCAAAAATTTATTTTTCTACATGCTCACCTGATATGCTCAAAGCCTATTGATTCCTCATTACATCACCAACATTTAGCATTTGGGAGATGGTACATCTTCTGCAATTTCCCTAGAGGCAAAGGCCACTGGTATATATCATTTTATTAAAATTCTCTATTGCTGCTGTGTCTAAGGGCCCAATCCTAGCCAACTTTCCAGGGCCGATGCAGCTGCAATGCAGTCCCAAGGTAAGGGAACAAACGTTGGCATGGCTGCATAAGCGCTGGGAAGTTGGATAGGATTGGGCCCTAAGAAGAGTAGCTCATCTAGTTCTGAATTATCTTTTTCATAGTATTGCTGCTATGTTTTATGGGCTTGATTTTCTTTGTTAGCATTGTAGTTTTAAGTACTGCAAGCTGCCTGGACTACAGGGAGAAGTAAGATACAAATATTTCCAGTTAAAACAACATGTGCAGGCAGCAGATTAAACAGGAAGAAAAACAGAAGGCGGCGTTCTCACCTCACCATCCCAAACCATCTCCTCCCCCCCACTCAGTTGGATCCCAGTGTACCGTCCCCCCCCCCGCCTCCAAGCATCCCTATACGGCACAGGCATACCCAACACTACATTGGCTCCCCAGTGCAGTAAGCTCCCTCTCTCCTTCTACAAGGGGCAGAGTCAGTAAAAGGGTGGGCGAGATATCTGCATTTTTCCCCAGCAGGGCTAACAACAGCCTCAAGGGGTGACAGCACGGAGGGAAGGGGTGGAGGAACTAAATAGCCCTTCTAAATAGCATCACTGCTACAATCAAAATTCAGAGCTCCCAGCAGTTGTTTTAAAGTACAATTAATAAAAAGGAGGCCTGTTCACTGATCCACCCGCATTACATCTGTTTGGAGCTTCAGATACAGAAAGTCCAGGCTGTCCTGGGAAAAGGGGGAGGCTGTGTCCTGCCTAGCCTCACAAGACTCACAGACCCATCTTCTGCCCAATGTTTAATGAGGGCAGCAGCTACTCCCAGCACCTAGGGATGTCATGAGAGACGTCAGTCCCAAGCAGCCTTGTGTCACAGCCTACAGTTGATTGATCTTCCTCCTCTGTCACCTGGGAAGCCTCTCCTTTACATAAAGGCACCACCCTGAAATCTAGCCTAGCCCTGAGCGCAGAAGACTAAAACAGCTTTGCTCTAGCGCCTTTCCAAGAATTAACACAGCCAAGCTGTTCTGCACCTGTGCCTCTTGACAAAAATATAAAGACCCCAAAACAGAATGTGACTGCTACGGAGAGCCCCCCCCCCAAGGGTGGCCACATTAAGAGGGAGATGCTGCCACCAAGACTTCAGAGAGAGGAGTCTGAGGATCTTTGCCTGCCTGCTACAACCTGCAGAAAAGGACTGCCACGTACTTGGTGACACCTGGAGTAGCACCAATGTTGCAGGCCCGGCTCCTCTTCAAGCTGTTGATCAAGCTGCTTTTGCCAACGTTAGGGAAGCCTGCGATCAGGGATGCAGAAAAAGGATACTGTCAGCCAGAGCCCTGCCATCTGGAGAAGGCTCCCATGCCAGATAAATCCTCTCCATCTGAGCACTCTGCAGGAAGCAGTAGCTTCTTCCATCCACCCCCTAATTTTACTGTACAAATAATGCAGCACAGATCTAAGCAAGAATGGTAGGATGAAGCCTCCCTTCCCTTCTATTGAGAAAGGACTGGGTGCAGGGTCCAGCTGCAAGGCCAGTTCATACAAGCCCAAATACAGAGTGTCCCTTCCTTCCCTGCCCGCTAACTCCTTTCCATTATTCAAATCGGCTGCAGGGGTCCATGAGGACACCTCTCCTTGTGATCTGTCTCTTGACCTCAGTAAAGATAGATGCAATTGCCAAAAAGCCCCAGCATCCTTTACACCAGGGGTGGCCAAACTGTGGCTCCTGAGCCATATATGGCTCTTTGACATATAATATGTGGGTCTCAGAAATATGTTGCCTGAGCTCCTTTTTGCATCACAATTAATATAAAAAGGTAAATAAGAAATTTTCAAGCTTTATAATTATTTATATTTACCAGGTATAAACTGAGAGTCCACTGGATTAAAACATAAATTTAATGTTCATGGTGAATAAATTTAAATATTGCAGCTCTCAAACATCTCTCTTGCAGCTCTCAAACATCTGAAGTTTATAGTATGTGGCTCTTACATGAAGCAAGTTTGGCCACTCCTGCTTTACACCAAAGACAAATGTCTGGCAGGAGTCAGAAGAAAGACTTCTAAGGTTTATGGCTCAGTAGGGCTGACAGGCACTGTCACAGCTTACTAGCCAGACACTCTGGTGCACGTACAGCATTGGCTGGTGACAAGGACATAGTACAGTACTGCCAAATTCAGTACAGGACAGGGCTCTTGTGCCTTCAACAGTTGCATCATGTGAGGAAGAATCATCATACTGGGATGCAACTGCCAAATATGCCAAGCCTACCATCTGTCTAAAGTCTCTATGGAGGCCTGAGCTCACATACTGCCCTAACCCTTCTCTCACATGTGCCACTTGTGATTAGCTCAGCTCTGTGTGCCTGGCTTCCACCCTCTAGAAATAGAGAAAGGATAGAGAATTTGGGCAAAGGCCCAAGATTGGTGGAGAGGGGGGGGGGGGAAGGCATTTTCCTCCACTGGGGAGAGGGTTGCTAAGATTCTCCTCTCAAAAGAGGAAGAGGATACACATCTGGCAAATAACACTCAGGTGGATTTTCAGAAGTAGGAGGACCCAGTATTTACAACAAGGCCAGGAAAGACACCAAAAGGCGTCTTATTATTCCAGCTCTGAAGGAGAATGAGGAAAGGGCCGGGATTGCTTGGCATGAACAATCTGACTCCTCGTCTTCATTCACACCTCCAGCATTCTTGGGAGGCCCTTCTGGGCAACGGCGCTAGCTTAAGAACATTTCTAATTACTTCCCATATTCTCCCCCTACCCCCAACAGGAGCACCCTACTCACCTACAACCCCAACGCTAATAGTTGTCCTGATGTCCTGGTTCCGGCAGTAGTTAGCCAGCACCTTCATGAGGCAGTCAGCCCCAACACAGGCCCCACTACTGAGCAAGTCACCCGAGGCCTGAGATACTGGGACACGGCTCTGTTGCTGAAGGAGAAAGAGAGATTATCAGTAAATCCTAAATATCTGCTCACTGCTCTCACCTTCTGGGGGGGGGGTGGAGGGGTCCAACTCCTTGCTACTGCAGAAGGTACAAGTCTAAAGAACACTTTGATGCCAGAATGCTGTTTCCATTTCTCTCCCTCCAAAGCTACTATTCCTACTGCTAACTCTCCTAAAGGAAAGGCCTTGGATCTCATCACTGGGAGATCCACAACTGTGGAGTCCTCAGCTCAAATTCAGTCACCTGAAAAGTGCTGTCTGCACCCTTCCCCCTTAACTGCCAGTTTTAAGGCAAAAGAAGTATGGAGAAAATGGAATGTGTGGCAACAGCAACTTTGCAGGCAGACCATTTTATAAGGGGAGGTGGCTGAAGTGGGGGGGGGACCACAAACCCTTACTCTACTCTCAAAATGGCCCTCAAGGAAAACCTCATTTGCTCCACTGAAATCCCAGCACCACCTACCAGATTTCTGTTTTGCTGCTGAGTGGAGGCTTTAAAGGCCACTGTGGGGAATTCATTCCTCAGGTACTTCAGCCACTTTGCTACAATCTCTTTGGACACCAGATCTGGATCAGGAGCAGGATAGGAGAGTCAATTTAAGAATTCCCAGCACATTTTCAATACAGAATTCTCACATACAACAGCGTTAGGACTGTAT
Source organism: Plestiodon gilberti rubricaudatus (assembly GCA_026170595.1). Classification (NCBI taxonomy): domain Eukaryota; kingdom Metazoa; phylum Chordata; class Lepidosauria; order Squamata; family Scincidae; genus Plestiodon; species Plestiodon gilberti. Next base: position 117,421,205 of record JANXHW010000002.1, read on the forward strand.
GTATTCTTCGTGTCCAAGCAGTTATGCGGGTCCAGACTGAGCCAAAGCAGCAATAAATCCTGCTGCCGTTACTCCGTGCCACCACCTCACCTTCTCCACTGCTGCCACTTCCTTTAAAATGGCTGGGCGGGGAGGATTCTGGGAGCAGAACACTCCCAGCATGCACCTGATCACTTGGCCGAAGGAAGTGGCGGAGGAAGCAATGGCAGATTCTTCCTCCTCCAGCTCCACCACTGGAGAAGGAGAAGGTAGCAAACTAAGACAAGCTCATCCTCCTCTCACTTGCTCACTAGAAGAGGACAGGTCAGAAGCTGTGTGAAGGTGCTGGGCATGAGGCAGGCTGGGGAAGGTGATGGGTGCAAATGAAGTGCAATGCACCTTCTGCCAGCTGGTGGCCTCCCCCAGCCCACTGCTCAAAGCAGCCTTTTCAGCTGGTCTCATGGATGGGCCACTCCTGCATTCACCAGGCCAGTAATATGATACAGGTTGAGTATCCTTTTTAACTGGACTGCTTGGAAGTTGTCTGGATTTCAGATTTGTCTGGATTTTGGGATATTTGCATAAATACAATGAGGTATCTTGGGGGATGGTACCCAAGTCTAAACACGAAATTCATTTATGTCTCATATACACTACATAGCCTGAAGGTAATTTTATACAATATTTTTAATAATGTTGTGCCCCATCATGCCTTGCGCTATGCCAGCCAGGTGTTAGAAAAAGTGTTTGTTTTTTTAAAGTCATAGCCCCCAAAACGTCTGGATTTCGGATGTCCATATAAGGGGTAACCAACCTGTACAACAGTTGTGCGTGTTTTTGAACAGCAAATCTATCTCAAGGTCTGCACACAAGGCAAGCCAGAAATCCGAACAATACCCTCTCCTCCCTTCAAAATGAACTCCAGAATAATTACTATCCCTCTGGGTCTGCACTCAAAATTGCTAATATAGATTGGAATCCCCACGTCACCCATAATCACACATTACAAAAATGGGAAAAATCTGATTTAGTACTATCATTAATCTGCCTGATTATATCAATGAATCAATGAGTAAGGAAGCACATTGTGTGTTAGGGATGACTCTCAGGAACAAGCACAAAAGCTTCTATGGCTGATACTCCAGATATAAAATCTGAGAGACTCTCAGGTTTTCATCTTTTGTAAAAACAAGTTCCTAGATTTCTTGATGAAGGCAAAACATTTGAAAACACACTGGCAATGTCTAAAAAAATATTATGAAATAGACTGAGCTGTGGGGAAAACTCCTAGTCATCAAGGGATAAAGCATAATTAGAGTATGCACTGCACCAATTGCTATGCCTCTTTCTCCCCCTCCCTTGAAATTCACTCCCCACCAGCTTGACAAACATTCATAATTATTTGAATACAAGAATCATGAAATCAGAATTATAGGAAAATAAGCCAATGTAATCAAACGGCTTACTATTCATATATTCTCTGGATTTCCCTTGTGTAGAATTGGTTTTACCAGGAGAGTAAAACCCCTGAGTATAATAGCATAGCTTACTGGTAACACTTGCTGAACATTGGATATGAGAAGGTTCATTCTACCATCCTTGAATAAGAGTCAGGAAGGACTACTGCTCCCTGGAGAACCCAGATTTCCCATTTCCTTCTCCTTGAACCATCTTCCCCTGTTCTTTGCCTATGGAGCCTCCATGTTCCAAGGTCAACCTGCATCCCATAAAAGGGCAGATTGACCCAAGCAGATCTGAGGATCAAGCCACGCTATTTGTTTAAGCCGAACAAACAAGCAGGGTATCAAGAGTTACTAGTATTCGTTTAATGAGTAACCAGCCACAGAAGCATCTTGACCTATACCCCGACTCATGGCATGAAGTAGAAAACCCTGTCACTGCCAAAATGGGAACCACCACCAACCTATGAAAATACCCTTGTCACAGCTAATGTGGACACAGGTGGATCCCAGGATCACCCCTTAAACCTGATACTTAAAGGTAAAGGTGACCCCTGACAATTAAGTCCAGTCGTGTCCGACTCTAGGGTGTGGTGCTCATCCCCATTTCAAAGCCGAAGAGCCAGCGTTGTCCGAAGACGCCTCCGTGGTCATGTGGTCATGACTCTCCTTGCCGCAGCGCGTAGCATGCGGCTGAAACACGGAGCGCTGTTTACCTTCCCGCAAGCAGTACCTATTTATCTACTCGCAAGAACATGATTTGGAACTGCTAGGTTGGCAGGAGCTGGGCCAAGCAACGAGAGCTCACCCCGTCGCGGATTCGAACTGCCAACCTTTAAATCTGATACTTACATACTTATAATTGCATCCAATCGCTATATTCTGATGGGATGAATGGTCTTGATCGAGCTAAGTATCATAGAGGTCCAATAAGGTATAATAAGAGGAAATTAGGACACTGGGTGGAGCCACTGTGGGACCTTTAATGAAAGACTCTTCACGTCAGGGGACTTGGGAGTATTACATCCCCGAGGCCTACACCGCAACTTGTATCACTTTGTGATTCTGAATGTTGGTAATTATGCATTTTGCTTTCTGCATTCACACGACATTGTTTTAAAGAAACGGCAACCACTTTGCAGAACGTAATCTGTGTCCACGTGCCTGCCATAGCAATCGTTCTTTACAGGTGAAAGCTTTGTGGGAGAATACTGCACATCCGAATTCATATTCAAAAAATCTAGGAACACTAGGATCTTGGGAGTACCAGCAAAAGGCCTCGTTTTCAGAGAACCCAGGATTGCTGGCCTTCACTCTTACCTATTTTGTTCAACACCAGGACCAGCTTCTTGTTAGCTCCAGCCTGAACCACAGCCTGTTCCACCTGGGGACAGCGACAGCCTTGGGGGTCCCGGGCATCCAGGACTTCCAGCACCACATCAGCTGCTTCAATCACCTGAAGAGAGCACGAGGCAGATATTCCACTTGATAGAAGCAGAGCTGAGGGTCCCACCCAGAGCCCAAAAGAACATTACAGATTAGCAGATGCATCTTTCATCGCCCTGAAGTAGGAGGCCATCCTGTTCCCCACTGACCTTCCGGAACTCCCTACAGTAGGCCTTGCAGGAGCTGTCTCTCTCAGAGAGGGCATGTTTGGCCAGTTGCTTCAGATCCATCTCCTGCGGAGGAGAGAGAAAGGAAAAAGTGTGTGTGTGTGTGTGTTCTCATATACACATACATGTATGCATACACACACAGAGAGAGAGAGAGAGCGAGAGAGAGAGCGAGAGAGCGCTAGCTTAAGGAAAAGTCTCACAGAAGTAGGAGGGCCATGCATGGCTGATCTCTAACAATACAATCCTAAGCATATTACTCAGAACTAAACCCCACTGAGATGACACTTACTCCTAAGTAAGAGTGTTTAGGATTACAGCCTAAGAGAGGCAGAGGAGAAAGCCAGCCACGGCTATAGAGTAAATGCCCTTGATTTAATGGTACAGTAATATAACAACATAGGTTCACAGTAATAAGGTTTAGGGTACTTTAGTCACATGAAAGAGCCCCTTCTAGAACCCTCTGCTTGCTTCCACAGGAGCAGCGTGTCCCCCTTTAAGGGAGGAAATGCCATCCAGGCAGCACTGGTGGCACCAGAAAAAAAACATTTTTGTTGTTCAGTCGTTAAGTCGTGTCCGACGCTTCGTGACCCCATGAACCATATCCCGCCAGGCCTTCCTGTCCTCCACTATCTTCCTGAGTTCGCTCATTTTCATATTTGTTGCATCGGTGATGCTGTCTAACCATCTCATCCTTTGCCTTCCCCTTCTCCTTTTGCCTTCAATCTTTCCCAGCATCAGAGTCTTCTCCAGAGAGTCCTCTCTTCGCATTAGGTGGCCAAAATATTTCAGCTTCAGCCTCAGTACCTGTCCTTCCAGGGAACAGTCAGGGTTGATTTCATTTAGGATTGACTGATTTGATCTCCTAGCAGTCCAAGGGACTCTCAGGAGTCTTCTCCAGCACCACAGTTCGAAAGCATCTATTCTTCGGCTCTCAGCCTTCCTTATGGTCCAACTCTCGCAACCATACATTGCTACTGGGAACCCCATCACCCTGACTATACGAACTTTTGTTGGCATGGAGTAAGCGTCTTTTAATTTCATGGCTGCTGTCTCCGTTGGCACTGATTTTGGAGCCCAGAAAAGTAAAATCTGTTACTGCTTCCATTTCTGCCCCTTCTATTTGCCAGGAATTGATGGGACCAGATGCCATGAACTTAGTTTTATTAATGTTGAGTTTCAAGCCAACTTTTGCACTCTCCTCTTTCACTCTATTCCAAAAGGATGGTACAGAAGTGAAGCTGATTTATTCTTAAATGAACTGGCATACCACAACCGTCATGACGTGAAAAGATAGAAAAACTGTCCAAGATTCACATGCACATTACAAATGTTCGATGTGGACACTTGCGTAGCAAAAATGGGGCAAGGGGGGGGGAGGAAATGCCCTGAGTGACAGCCACGGCCTCCTCGTGAGGAGACTGCGGCTGTTTGCCCCCCTTTGCCCCATTGTAGCTACGCAAGTGCCCACATCGAACATTTATATATGAAACTTGCTATTAGCCCTACGTTTAATCCATCGCATACATGGTTGGGGGTAGCACCAAAGGGGCAAAGTGTATTTCGGTGTGGGGGGGGGGAAGAGACAGGACATGTGCTACATTTCTGAAAGAAAAATAATACTGTATTGGTCTGAGTATAAGACTCACTTTTTTCTCCTAATTTAAGTTTTTAAACTAGGGGTGCGTCTTATAATCAGGCTGTTGCAATTTAATGCCAGTGATTTAATTAAAAAAATTTTAATAGCACCAAACTTTAAGGATGCGTCTTATAATCAGGTGCGTCTTATACTCGGGACAATATGGTAGTATGTTTCATGCTGATGTTCCCATCCTAAACATAAACCAAAGAAGGGGGATTTTCTATGCACTGAATGCTTTTCAAAAATATCGATGACGACAATGATGAAAATAAAGAAAAGCACTCTGAATATGTGAAAAGTGGCTTTCATTCAAGCTGCCACAGGGGTCCTGAAAACGAGGAGCAGCAAGGGGAGCAAATGACATGTCTGGAATGGGTGCTTGCTCCCCTCACCCCTCCTCTATGCTACGAGGGTCACCTAGACTGGAAGCCTAGAGAAAATAAAAGTAGAAAAGCTGCTCCATTATCTCAGTTCCAACCGGGTGGCCAGTTCCTTGCCCAGTGGCGGAGCTCCGACCGCCCCCCCCCCACGCCGGAAGTTTTTCCAGCAGAGGCGCAGGGCGGGCGGGCCAAACCCGTTGCCATGTCCGTCGCCTGCTCACATCACCAAAACGGCCCGATTCACCCCGCCACCGGCCACTTTGTCACCACCACCCTTGCCTGCCCTTGAACTTGGTGGCATATAAACAATTCTCAACTACTCATCCATTCAAGTACTGACCAGTTCTAGACCTGCTTAACCAGCAAAACGGTTAAGCTGTGCGCTCTCAGACCATGTCCTAGGAATGTGACTTTCTTGGCTTCAGGCCCCTATCTGTAAAATTATATTAACAATTACCTATGTTGCAAGGATAAGGCTGGTGGGGCACTTTGTTCACTAAGGAGTATTGTATAAAATTATTACCAATACAAACAAGGAACTAAACCCAAGATTTCTGCAGGCTACGTTGTATCCCTCTACTTAAAACGAACCTCAGAACCTGCTCCGAGTACTCACTAATGTAGAAAAACAAAGCACTTGTTTTTTTAAACCAACCACCAAATAGATTCCCATCTCCACTTAAAGGTGTGAAATTTTGGCTCCCAGCTAGGACTTATTCATTTTACAGAGTCTCCAAAAAGAAGGAGGATTGCAAAGTCAACTAGAGAGAGCTGCATGACCACACCACCAGGGATACAGCCGTCAACTTGGAAACACAAGTTAAGATGGTCTCACCTACAGCCTCATTACCTTCTGTTCAAAACTCTGCTGCCTGCGCAAGGCATCCTTTTGCAGCCCTTCCAGGCTCCGGAACCGTCCAATTTCCTTTTGCCGAGCAATTTGTTGCCTTTCCAGCAGCTCCGTAACCTGGTTGAGATATGCAAAGGGTTACTCTACAAGGGGTGCGACCCACCTTACTGGAAAGAAACCGTTCACACTGAAACATACCACTCTCACTGAGTGGAGTTATGGCACCGGATTCCTTAACTCAGAGTTGGGAAATGAAAACAGGAGTTCCAAAAGCCAGCCCCAGCTCTATTGCCCTGTGCAGGTTTTCCCATGTCTTAGTCTCACCCTTTTCTGTTTTAATGCTGCTTCCTTCTTCGTGCGCTCTTTGACGTGTGACAACTGAGGCACTCCTGGGTCTTTTTTCCCTCGAGACTTTGCATTCCTTTTCTGTGAAAGTCAGGGAAGATACATCAATAACGGCAGTGCACAGGACTAGGCATCAGGCATGAGACTACAGACATTCATCTCAGTGGCACAGCCAGTAAAAATAAAATGTTACTTGCTCTTCCACTCTACAGTCATTGGCTCCCTCACCTTTTCCCCAGAGCTAGGAACAAGGGCCTCCCCATCCCCTGCCTCCTTTCCCTGCTTAGCCATAGGATCCCCTTTTGTTTCCATACCTGCAAACTGTATTCTGATTTATAACCCAAAGTTACCCACCAGCTCAATGTTCTCTCTCTTCCAACCCACCACCATCTGCCTTCTGCCTTCCTATGAAACAGATCTCAAATCCAAAGATCTGAACTCTATCTTCATCCTCCTTAGTTTCGTTTCACTTCCCTGCTGCTGCCTTTGATAATTGTAATTGACCATTCTTTCTACTAGATTCCTTCTATGCCTCCACCCACCCAAGGCCAAACTGCACATTTCGTTGTGTGCCATTCTCAGGGGGGGGGGGGGTATCTGAAATTGGGACCATGGCAGAGGCAAAATGTTAAAACCCCCAATTCCCCACATTATAGCCCCAGTATGAATCAGCTCTCTTTCCTACATACATAGCTCCTATGTAGAAAAGAAAAGGGGAGGGGGGAACAACAAAACACCTCCAATGATACACTTCATGCAACATATGTAGTTTGGTCCTAAATCTCTGTTTGTGAAAAAGCTAAAAACATTTGATACAATCAGCCTCTGCTCACCTTGCTATGTTTGGGTCTCTTCCCAGATTTTTTCTGCTCTGAGAAAGGAAGAAAAAAAAATCAGAGTGAAAGTGAACCCCACCTTACATTTGAAATTAAGACCGGAATCAGTATTTGATACACAAACCAATCAGGGACTTACTGTGCCGGGTCATTGTGTCAAATTGAGAGAGCAGGATGTGCTTTACTGTCCAAGCCTGAATTCAGCAGGCACTGGAGAAACTTCTCAATTGCTCTCTTTTCTGTTTAACAAGCCCTGGGAAAGAAAGAAAAGGTAATGGCCCCATTTCAAAACCAGAGATCTGAATATAAGATTGGGGAATAAGAACCCTAGGAACCCAATTCTCCTTACTGGAGGAGAATTGACAAAATAATATATAAACCCCAGACAGAAAGACATGTAAATCCAGGGCCCATGAGAGGGGGGTAAAGGGGGTAAATTGTACCAGAGCCCAGGGTCAAAAAGGGGATCCAGGAGCCAAAGGAGGGGCCCCAGAAATTTCCTGGGATCTCAGCTGGCCTCATGGAGAGTGAAAGATGGTGGCTGGGCCAGGTCTACCGGGTAGGTAGACCTGGGCACTGCATCGGGGAAGCCTGGTAGACCTGGGCTCCAGAGACTTTTCTGGCTATCGGTGCCCTCCCCCCACCTTGTTTTGTCCCCTCCCCCTTTGAGAAGGGGCCCAAGAGAAACTTGATAAAATTCTTCTCCGATAGATGCAGAGGGAAAAATCACTCACAAAGGGCCTGAATAACTTTACAGGGCAACAGTGGGGAAGAATTCAAGGCCAGTTGAGAATTCAAGGCCAGTTCAGCCTACAAGTCGGGACCGAATGTTTGAATGCTCCCCCTACATACAAAACTAGCATGTCAAAAGAAGAAGGTTCAATTTAGCTTTCTCCCGGATATACTATTTTTATCTGCAGAGGAAAAAAATTGACTTGTGGGAGAGCGTTCAGACACGAAACACCCCACTTATGCCCGACGTAGTACAATCCAGGCAAAGCTTCACCACTTAAATCTGCTGATTATATAAAACGCGCTGACATACCGCCCCGATCATGGCTATAACTCCCCTCTGACATAAAGTGTCCTCATGACAGTTTCATTCCCCCTTCTTTCTTACCCCCCCAAGACGCTCCACCTCCAGAGAATCAGCAACTGCCTTTGCAAACACATGGGGCTTCCTGATCACGGCACGTGGCTTCCTGCGCGTCCCCAAAAGGGGCGGGGCTACGTGCGTGCGTCCGCCTGGGACGTACAAAGCGCTGGTCTTGTCCTAGCGCCTCCTTCTGTTGCTGAGTTTGCACGAATGTGGGTTAGGTTTTCTTGGAGCTGAAACAAAGCAAACAGGAAAAATGGAGAAAGGAGGGGGGCGAAGAATGAGGTTTGTGCCTGCGAAGGCAGCGAGCGATCTTGGGCGACGTATTTTTGTGCGTGCGTGTAATTGCACAGGATTAGAAATGTCTGGGTTTGCACATTTGCATGCGAGAAAATGTGTGAGGCATCAGGCTTTTCTTTTGCCAACTCTCCAGGCAATAGACAAGGCAAACGACTTGGTTTGCAAAACTGCAGGCGAGGGGAAATTTAACCCTGAAGACATGGTGAGGTTTGGAATGTGAACCTGAACGCACAGACATTCCTCAAAGGAGGTAAACATCCCGCACTGCAGATCTGCACTAATGAATGCAGATCTGCAAGGCGTACAATGAAATCGCCCGGAGCATATGATTTCGGACTGTGGGTCCGTAGGAATGGATTGCAGAACTGCACGTCCGGAGAATTAGGTATCGGACAGCCACTGTGTGCGTGATGGAAAAAACTGCAGAAAGAGTACAGTAATTGTAAAAAATGAATTATGCCCCTGTGGATTATGCTCAAAGGAAGCTATGAAAGATCTAAGTATACAAGCTTAAAAAAAAAAAGCAAGGCAAGAAACGGGAGATTCTCCTTCCTACTCCATATCTAGTGTAGCAGAGAGAGAATAGTTGTAAAGGTCAGACCCCATAAATCCCAGTGCTATATAACATGACCCAGAGTTTTTTTCCCAGCTGGATGAAGACAGTTCCTGTGTTGTCCAGGCCTGTTCTGCACCGAACTGAACAAAGGCAAGGCAGTGTTAGATGCTTCTGTAATGGGAATTGAGGAAATAAGTGCTTTCCTTCTGTACCAGTCACGTGGAAGCTTGCCACCTTTTTTTTTCCTGACAGTCCTCTCTTGTGTCTTTCAAATGACTGCTTCTTATGCAGCTGTTCACCAGGTGGAGCTTTTTGCAACAGGAGGATGCAGCAAGGAGGAGCAAAAGGCTTCACATCACAAATGTCTGCTTGCCATGCAGGTATTAAAGGCATAGGGGGAAAAATCCCCAGCAACAGAAGGAAAAATTATTTGGCAACCTTGTTCACATAACCGTGTTTCCTGGTTAGAGCAGGAGGGTCACATAGTTCATGTGCTCTGCATACAGAAGGTCCACAGTCCAATCTGTGGCCTCTCCAGATAGGGGTGGGCAAGAACCTGATCCAAGGCCCCTAGGGCAGGAATGGGCAGATTTTTTATTTTTTTTTTACTAGAACTGAGCTCTGCCAATTCGAGCCAGGTACAAAATAGGGATGGGAAGGATACTCTTGGAGGAGTAAGGAATAGAGTGCCTCTGAGTGTATGCTGTTTTCAGTACCAGCTCAGTCTTGTTGCACAAAAATCCATAACTGACTTTCCCCCAAACATGCTTCATTTCAGGAGGCTAATGAAAGCAGAAAAGCTTTTTTTTTCCCCCTCCCCCGTTGGGAGTCGGAAACCTGTATCAATGCACTGCAGATCCACCCCAAAACGTGCCAGAAATTCTGCCTGCTTGGACAATTTTGAATTAGATGGCCCCAATGGTCTCATTTGGTTTGAGACAGCTTTGTATCTGCCTAATGATATTCATTTGATATATTTGATATAAAAGTTGGGTGGATTATTACATTCAGTAAAGTAATATGGAAGCATCTCAGAATTATCTTCTATGAAGCAAGGAAGAAAAACAAGTTGTGGGGGGAACAACACAGTCGGGAAAATACAGCTATTGTCTTCAAATGACTCAGCAGCCCCTTTGTGATGCTGAAGCATCACAGAAGACTCTGAGGTCCGAAATAGGGGGAAATGGGGGTTTTCACCACACAGGTGCTCATAATTTTTTTTTTTCTCTTCAGAAAGTGCGATCCATACCTGACCAGAATCTGCCCTAGAATGAGATAAGGCTGGTCGTGTGTATGGGCATTTGCCTCGGCATAGGATAAGGCAGGATATAATTTTTAAAAAATAAATAAATAAAATGAATATGGTCCTTCCTCTTGCTTGGAAACTGCCATGTGAATTGCAGGAGCACAGTGTGACAGGCCCAGCCCAAGCTGAACTGAAGCAGTGCCCCAATTTTCCACCCCTTTTTTCTTTTCATTGTGTATGTGCATCAGTGTGCCCATGCCTGGACCTCCTCCATCACTGTTTATTTATTTTTCACATTTTTATACCGCCCTTCCTCCAAGGAGCTCAGAGTGGTGTACATATTTCCTCCCCTCCTTTTTTTGTCCTCACAACAACCCTGTGAGGTAGGTGGGGCTGAGAGATAGTGACTGGCCCAAGGTCACCCAGGAAGCTTCGTGACTGAGCGGGGATTTGAACCTGGATCTTCCAGGTCTAAGTCCGACTCCCAAACCACTACACCATCCTGTGGCCACTGCCTCTTCCTCCTTGCCCACCCAACTGCTTATTCAAAGCCAGCGGGTCAAAGCATACTTGGAGCAGAAGAGACGGTTCTGCTCCCAGCACGCTTGCCCAGGCACTTTTGAAGAAGTGGCCAGGCCAGTCAGCAGGAGGGCGGCACAGTCTTTCGATCATTCTCCTGGAAGGGAAGCAATCAGAACAGGATCGTACCGGACTCCTGCTTTCTCTTCTAACTCTGCCATCGCAATTGCTTGCTTGCAGCAACGGTGCTGGAGGACGACGAGGTGGGTCACTGCTGCTCAGTTATATGAGCCCCGCTGGATCAGGCCAAGGGCCCATGATCTAGTCCAGGGGCACAGGGGTTCTCAACCTGTGGTACGGGTACCCCTAGGGGTACGCGGACATCTTGCTGGGGGTACGCCAAGCCCTGCCCCTTATCTGCCCCATCAGCAGCTAATTAAGTGTTTATTAACATGGATTTTAAATTGTAATTATTTTTCGGAGCCCTTCTGTCTCTCTGATTTTGGTTTTGGGGTTAATTTTGTACTTTGGAAAATGTACTTTGGTGGGGTGGGGGAGGGAGTAGCTGATTTTGGGAAGTGTGACGGAGATAAAAAGAGATCCTTGCTCCTTGGAGCTCCTTGGAGGAAGGGCGGTATAAAATATGTCTCTCACTCACTCACTCACTCACAGAGAGAGTTAAATAAGACATTTTTTCACATTTAAAATTGTTTAGTACTTTTTATTTAGCGATTAATTACCTAATTAATTAATTGATTAATCCAATTAATTAGCAGTTAATTAGCAGGGGGTACTTCAGAATATTGGAGCATGTTCATGTACCCAGACCTCCAAAGGTTGAGAACCCCTGATCTAGTCCAACAGCTAGGATGGTGTAGTGGTTTGGGAGTCGTACTTAGACCTGGAAGATCCAGGTTCAAATCCCCGCTCAGCCACGAAGCTTCCCTGGGGGTGACCTTGGGCCAGTCACTATCTCTCAGCCCCACCTACCTCACAGGGTTGTTGTGAGGACAAAAAGGAGGGGAGGAAATATGTACACCACTCTGAGCTCCTTGGAGGAAGGGCAGTACAAAAATGTGAAAAATAAATAAATAAAAACTTTCAGAATCTCACAGTGGCCCACCAGATGCCTTACAACTTGCTCTCAGTATGCAAGAAGAGAATCGGAGTGCAGGAGAAGTGGATGCATGGTGAGTTGGAGGAGGTAGCGGGATGCTGGGCACCCCAGCCGATTTGCCACCTCCCCAGCACACTGCTGGAAGCAGCCATTTGAAGTAGGCCTCATGGGTTGGCTAGTCTTGCAATGTGAACACAGGAGCTCCTTTACACCCTTCCATATCTCTGTAATGGCTTTGCCCCCCTTTGCTTGGCATTGGGGATCTCCACATGTGCCTGCATGCATGTGCCAACCTAGCAGTTCCAAAGCATGTTAATGTGAGTAGATAAATAGGTACTGCTTGCGGGAAGGTAAACAGCGCTCCGTGTTCCAGCTGCATGCTACATGCTGCGGCAAGGAGAGTCATGCCAGCCACATGAACACAGAGGCGTCTTCGGACAACGCTGGCTCTTCGGCTTTGAAATGGGGATGAGCACCACACCCTAGAGTTGGACATGACTGGACTTAATTGTCAGGGGTCACCTTTACCTTTTTTTACATGTGCCTGTACCCAATTTATGAACAGCCTACATTAGTAGAGTCTCCTTGACATATGCCCAGTTTTTTCTTCTCTCCTTGGACATAATGGCCATGTCCATAGTTGGAATTTAGTCATCTTCTCTGTGGTGAACAGAGGCATCCTTGAAAGGAGTGAGCTGAGCTATTAACCTTGTGGGTGTGTGCGCCTGTTCTCATTCTCTTCCACTGAGGAGATGAAAGCTGAAATCCTATACATGCTTACCTGGGAGTAAGTCCCTCAATGGGACTTCAGAGTAAAGAAACATAGGATTGCACTGGACATTATTTAAGAATGGATTGTCAGTGAGATTTTCTGCATGTTTACTCAGGAATAAGCCCCATTATAGTCAATGGAACTTACTCCTGGGTAAGCATACATCAGATTGTAGCCCGTGTGAATGTGGCCTTGGATGCCTGGCAATCCTGTCCTGGTCTGAGGTAAAATTCCCAGTCCTAAAACCTTGGCAAGTAATTCCGGGCCAGAGCAAAAGTCAGCTGTGTTGGGCATACAGTCAGTCGTAGGAAGCCATCTTATACTGAGCCAGATCATTGCACCATCCAGCTCCGTATTGTCCGCAATCACTGGCACAAGCTCTCCAATGTTTCAGACTGGGGTCTTTTCCAGCCCTTCGTGGAGATGCTGTCAGGGACTGAAGCTGGGGCTTCATGTGCTCTGTCACTGAGCTATACCCTCTCCCCAGATAACATGGGCAAGTGCCTTGGCCCAGAGGCCTGTGAAGAGCTCCCTTGTGCCACCATTTTGGCTTCACCCTTCTCGTGTTGCTCTGACCTTCCCAGCACAGAGTGAGAACACTGTGCCTCCACACACAACTGCAAGGAGCTAAGGGGCAGGATGTTCTTATGCTGTGCATTGGTTCTTGGAAAGGTTGGAACAACCTCCAACTCGCACTGCTGGAGAGATAGCACATAAGAAGAGCCCTGCCAGATCAGACCAAGAGCCCATCTAGTCCAGCTTTATGTATCTCACAGTGGCCCCACCAGATGCCTCAGGGAGCACACAAGACAACAAGATACCTGTATCCTGTTGCCACTCCCTTGCACAGAGAAAACCTACTTCTTAAATCAGGAGGTTACTTACGGCTTATAACTTGTGATGGACTTTTCCTCCATGAATCTATCCAATTCCCTTTTAAAGGCACCTAGGCCAGGTACCATCACCACATGCTGTGGCAAGGAGTTCCATAGCTTAATTACACGCTGGGTGAAGAAATATTTTCTTTTGTCTGTTCTAACTCTCCCTCCACTCAATTTTAGTGCATGTCCCCTGGTTCTGGTATTGTGCGAGGAGAAGAATTTCCCTCTGTTCTTTCCATCCCACGCATAATTTTATATGTTTCAATTATGTCCGCCCTCAGGCACTGTTTTTCTAGACTGAAGAGCCCCAAACGCTGTAGACTTTCCTCATAAGGGAGGTGCTTATGAGTCATCTACAGTGTACATGGGAGAGACTGTGGGGTCTCATGTCACACTGGCCTCCTGAAACTGGGTCCAGATACAAATGCAATGGGGGGGAGCATTAAGGACTGGATGAAAGATGGGGAAAGGGGATTGGATTAAACCACTCCACTGTTTTGTCTATCCCATCCCCTCTCTCTCTCACCAATGGGGCATTCATGGGTCTTACTTGAAAATTGTGGAGTTGACCTTGAGTTGCATGTGGAGTGCAACAATTCAGCAAACACCTGGGCTTGTGCCGCTGAAATCTATAGAACCTTAGCTTATTTTACCGTCTGTTGGCTTCTTGACCTTGCATCTGTGCATAAAAATTACTCTAAGAACAGAATCTAAGCTCCAAAACCGTGGTTTCAAAACCCAGATGTAATCTTGTTCACGGCATGGGACTGAGTGCCTGTGTTGTACGATCTGGAATCTCAAACTGTCTATGTAAGGATATGACTCAGAATAAACTGAGGGGGAAAAAATAGCACAAAAAAGAGTAATCAGGCTGCCAATTGAAAGGCTCAGATTAACTGCCAAAAGTGCATTTATGTATAGGCTTATAGATGGGAATAACTCAGAGGAGAATAAAGGGGTCTTTGCAATACCGCAAAATTGGTACATAACTGAGCTTTCTTTGCTCTGGGTTACAGATGGAATTGCCAAATGTGGCTCATTTTAATGGGCTGCCGTCCCATGTTATTCCAGCGCATCATAGCCCCATAGACCAAAATGGGAGCTCTTTCAAAACATTGCAGTTCCAAGAATCCTACAAGATTCCACAAAACTCCACAGCTTTGCTTGTTTTTTATTTTTCCCCCATTTTAATCTGTTCTTCTATGTCACATGAACATTAATCACAAATACAAACAAAGAAAACAAGCATTCTGTACTGAAGATGCACATCTGTGCCCATTGGATTCCTCCCCTCATTAAAAAAAAAACCTGTAGTCATCACTCTTTTCATTAATAAAGTGGCACATGCCTTCATGTGGACACCCTGAGGATCTATCTAAATGCAAGAGGACAGGGCAGGGCAGGGCAAATCTTTGCAGAAGAGAGTAGGGTTCCTCCGCCTCTCTGTCAAGGTGGGTTCCCCTTTTTCACTCTGTCACAAACACTGGTAAAGGGTTTTTTGGTTTATTATCAAAGATTACTTTAAAAGGCTACAGGAAGATACAAAATCAACTTAGAAGACACATACAAACACTAACAGTATAAAATGACAAATACTAGCTTCTAAATATGCTGTTTCCAAACTCTCTCAACTTCAGAATCTCACTGAGCACCCAGCCCAATCTGCAATACCACATCTGACAAAGCAGAGCTTCAGCTCAGAGGTGAGAAGTGTAGCCATGCTAACTCCAGCCTCCCTCCCTCTCTCCAACTGGAGACCCCTTCTTATAACTTAAGCCAACTCTCCACACCCATCCCAACCAAGTCACAGCTGTTCTCACTTCCCAATTAGGATGATCCAGGCCAAAGCCTAATACATTCACCTGTCCTTCACACTCTACCTTCCAAACTGTGGGTTACACAGGTGAACAACTCCCACCCAGAGATCACGGGTGGCAGAGGGTAGCATGCAGGTAGTAGCCCTGCAGAGTGTGGGAATTGTGTTGGGTAGGAAAGCACAAAAGGAGTCACTGGGCTTGATCACTCTCACCTGCCAGTTCCTGTCCCTTTGCCACTGAAAATATCAGAGGAAGAGGGAAATGGACTCAGAAGAGGAACTGCTTGAAAGTCCCCTCTGAAAATCATGGTCATGTCCCCCAGGAACTCTAATTCCTACTTCCCCCCCCCTCCCACTGCTCTAGCCATCCAGCAATCTACCTTGACAGGCCATCAGAAATGCACACCATCTGCACAGACACCCAGCTCTGCAATGTATTCCCCACTGTCCCCAGCTTGGGGATGAGCATGTGTGGGATGTGAAGAAGAAGGGCTAGTAGTTACACAAGTGACTATTGAGTTAGGACAGGCCACAAGCCTAGCAGCTGGAATCAAAGCCTTTTGCATCATCTCAGCCCCTCCTGCCAAGAATGGGAGGGGGGGGGAGTGGACTGACTGGGAGCTAGTGTAACCCTTTGATTGCTGGTTTTGTGGGATGTTCTTTTCCCTGGCTTAGAGCCCAGAAATTGCTGTCCTGATGTTAAGAAACTACTGTAGGGGCTGGGGGGGGGGGGGAGCAGGCAACCTTTTTGTGGAAATCCTTCACCTTGTCATGATGAGATGATGCAACCATCTTGGGTTAAGTCTGCCTCTATAGGGGAGTGTGTGGGGGGAAACAGTGGTGTGTGTGCTTTGGTCAGCACTGTAGAGAACAGCACAGAAGAGCTTGACGTTTACACATAATAATGATGCAGAATTAACATAATCTGCAACAAGTCACATTCATTAATGTTGTGGCAGATGCCAAACTATGGCTTTCATTATTTGCATTATTTTTTGTAAAGGAAGATAGAATTATGAGTGCCTTAGCACATCATTGCAGGGCAATAGTAATGTGCACTGGGGCCATGTGTAAGAACCCCAGAGTTAGCATGTATACTATGTGGGGAGTCATAATGGTGGAGTGTATAATTATTGCAGCTTTTGAGACCCTAAGCCTTAATAAATGTTTTTAAAAAGAGTGTAGTGTCACATTTTGGCTCAGTAGAGATGCAAAAACAACTTTATAAAATTTAAAGCCCCCTTTCCACTTGAGGACCAGGCCTAGACCAAAAGACCTCCTGGTGCCCCTCCTCTTATTGGCCCTGCTCAGAGAGACAAATTGCTCAGACTGAGGAACCAAGCCCGATGCAACACAGTTAGGTAGGGGCTTATTGGTTCCCAAAATCACCTGGTCTAGCTGGGCTGATGAGCTTTGGTATCCCCCTTTGTTTGACCATCATCTGTACTGCAGCACGGCAAAGACAAGGCTAACAGTTCCCTCTGCCTGAGAGCTGCTCGTGTGGTGCAGAAAGGAGTATAGGCCTTGCTAGAGGGCCTGGTGGTTTATCCCCTTCCAGCACCTTACAGAAGAAAGAAAATGGAGGTCTCTGAAGTTGAAGCTTGAACAGGTAACCTACATCTGTAGAGTTTGGTTGCCAACTAGTTTGGTATTTTGGAGTAAAACATGTTAGTTTGAAATAATATTTTCACAATATTGTTTCCCTGTATATATTTCCTATGTGCCCTACAAGGCACATTGATTTTGGACATTTAGTGTTGATTATGCCACCATCTCTTGCTCCCCAAAAATGCCCAGAATCCTGCACATAGTAGGAAAAATGTCAGGACCAGTTTCCAAGTAATTAGACTATATATTGTGCCATCCAAAAATATGTGCCAATAGCTCAGCAATTTCCAACCTTTTTCATCTCATGGCACGCTGACAAGGTGCTAAAATTGTCAAGGCACACCATCAGTTTTTGGACAATTGAAAAGGCACACTGTGCTGCCGGTGGGGGGCTCATATCCCCCAATAGCACATCCACATGGTGATACTCGTCCAAACCAACGCATTAATTCTTGATGCAGAGGGGGTGCCATCAGAGCACATGCAATTCCACCTGGGTCAGGGCTAGCCCAGAGGTTTCAATCCAGCTCACGGTTACACAGACATACCTAGGTGAATCCTATTAAAATCAGTGACATAAACTCTGCAAGCCTGCAACCAAATTTAGCCCACCCCAGTCATCTGTATACATAATGCAAAAGTAGCTATTAAATATTTACAGCTGGAATACATGCTATTTGGAATGCAGGCAGAACATAGCAATATAGGCTGTGAGGTTACCCAAGGTTACATGGAAACGTTTGCCTTTGCTGCTTCTACTGTGTCACGTATCTTCTAAGTTGCCTCTTACACGTATGCAGCAGCTGTCACATCCAAATCCATAATTGTGTTTCTGATTCTCGCAAGCATATGTATTTCCCTTCAGGAGGTGCTCATGCAGAAACCAGGACATTTCTCATACTGCATGTATTGGAACATATGGATATGACTGTGTCCACTGAGGTGTTCAGTTCATTGGATCATAAATAGCAGGAAAGTCTTTAGCCTTATCCAGGAGGACCTGAGCAATGGTTGGTGTTTTTTTTTACAGGCCTGATTGCTGTTTGAAAAACAGAGTCACCAAAACTCCACTATGATGATGCATGTACTCAGGACAACTCCGTAGTTGTCAGACAAGTGCGCCTCCGTCTAGGCACTCTGTACTCGGACAGAGAAGCAATCTTGAGCAAGAGGGTCCAAGAGATAACCCTGCTACCTGTAGTCTCTTGGGGCATAGCCACACTACAGACTTAAATTTGTTCAACAGAGAACCTTGGGAATTATGTGCATGTGAAGGAGAACATGAATCATGGGATTGCTAATGGAAAATTATCTGCATCTTGCTGAACTACAAATCCCAGAATCCTATGGTGAAGTCATGGCAGTTAAACTGGGACAAAAACCAGAAATGAGATCCATTTGTAATGGCGAGAGGGCTGTGGTGTCTAGTGCTGCAAGAGGCGCAAACAGACCTCTCTGTGGCTCCCGGTGGCTCTCGGCGTTCAGTGGGACTTGCCTCCGGCCAGAAACAACACAGACGTAGCCGGCCACAACGGGCTGCACGCACGCAGAACGCGGCCGGTGTGCTTCAGCCTTTATGCGGCAGTTCTAGACCCAGCTCTTATATTCAGCCATTTGTGGGGTGGGGAGGCTGCTGTTTTTGCAAGGAAAATATAGGTAAATACCTCATCTGGAGTTGAAATCTTCCTGCTCATGGGGCACAATGACACAAAACACAACAATACATAAGTGCTTTGTGTTGCCTTTCAAGATGTTAAAAAAAAAAAAGAATTGGAAGGAAAATAAAAAATAAACCTTAATACTGGTTCAGGATGGTTGGAATTTATTCCCACTTCTAGAAAGGAAGTGGAATGGAGTTATTTCAGGTAGAGGGAAGCTAATAGCCAGAAATCTTGAGTTCTGTCACCAGCTCTGGTCTCTAGTTTTTTCTTGTGCTGTCAAAGTATAGAGGCTATAGGCAGCACAGAACCTAGCAACATTCAAATACTTATAGAAAGAACAGGAAATAGCCAGGATTCCACTCCCTGACTGGAATTTCATTCAGCAGCCCAGATCCAGAGAGAAGAGACCCAGCAGAGCGAAAACCTCGTCCCATCAGAAAAAGTGTCTTTAAAAATCCACTCAAACCAGCATGTCACAACCCCACTCCTTTTCTAGAAGTGAAGCGTGAAGAACTGATGGGTTCAGGTAGAATCGAGGAGGGAGACCTTGGAAACCTGATATCTCAGAAGGGAGTGTAATGGGCTTGATTGAGGAAAGGGGGAGTCCATCCATATTGTATTATGCTCTGATTCTGGGACTGGAAAAGTATGGCTGGTGGCCAGTGTTGAATTACTGTGTAGCCATGAACTATACTGCAGATTAGAAGCTGGTTACCCATGCATAGGGGTTTCCTTGTCACCTGGTCAGGGAACCAGATTCCTAGTTGTGGGCAAATTTAAATTACCAGTATCCTACCCAGCATTAAGAACAGAAAGTACATGGGTGGTTTTTTTTGGTAGCAAGGTACACTTCAGATGTGTGGTTCACACAAAGAGGCACAAGCCTCTGGAGCCTTTCTCATACCAAGCTTAGCACAGCCCACCAGCTATGAGTTGTGACCTTCCAGGTGCTTGACAGCTGCCCCATAGCTCTTGTGGTCCCAGGTGGGCACCAAAAAGGTGAAGCTTTTAGAGTGCCTGGTCAGCCACAACATGCAAAGTTGGGAGGGGCTGTAGTAGCTCAGTAGTTGAGCATGTGTCCTAACTCCTCCTAAGTTCAATCCCTGGCATCTCCAAGTAGGCTTGGGAAAGACCCTTGTCTAGGAACCCTGGACAGTCACTGCCAGCGACTGCAAACAACACTGAGCTAGGGGGACCAGTGGTCTGACTCAGGATAAAGGCAGCAGCTTCCTATGGTTTGGAGGGCTTCGTTCTGTTTGAGGAGTCACCATCTATGTCACCCTGGTTTAGCAAGAGAGGGCACCTGTCCCTGCAAGTCTTAGTACATTAGTTATTGATTTGTGTGAAAAGAGAGGTACTAGGTCTCTCTGGCCTGAAAGAGTCTACACCATCTGCCCTGGATCCCAGAAACGTGAAAATGTATTGCCATTACTCTGAATTGTAAGAGAGGCATTCTGTGTATACTCTGCAACACTCTTGTTTTGTACTATGGTCTATAGCTGAACACTGGCACTAATATACATTTCTGTACCAAGGCCTGGGGAGCCCTGGCTCAGATTAAACCCAGAGTGATTGTCTCAGGGGCCACGGTGGCTTAGTGGTTAAGACGCTGAACTGCATACTGGAAGGTTGGTAGGACAGCAGTTCGAGACCTGAGTGTCACATGACGGAGTGAGCTCCCGTCTCCTGCCTCAGCTCCTGCCAACCTAGCAGTTCGAAAGCAAGAAACTGCAAGTAGATAAATAGGTACTGCTGTGGCAGGAAGGTAACAGCGTTCCGTTAATCATGCCGGCCACATGACCACAGAAGCGTCTTCGGACAACACTGGCTCTTTGGCCTAGAAACGGAGATGCGCACCGCACCCTAGAGTCGGACATGACGGGCTTTCGAGCAGGGGATACCTTTACCTTTAATTGTCTCGGGGTGCTGGTGTAAGATTTTTGGGTTCCAGTCCTCTCTGGGTTGCTACATGATTCATCACCTTCCACTCTCCTTCCTCCCCAAAGCCTAAAAACACCTCTGTAAGGTTGGTTAGGCTGCCTAACCAACTTCACTGAGGTGTTTTTAGGCCAGTGGTTCTCAAAAAAATTTCCCCGCGCCCCCCGTCACCCGATTTTGGGGGGTGGCGCCCACCCCCCTTCGCGTTGCCCTCCGCACGCTCCGAGGCCGGCCCGGGAGCCGGCCTCGGAGCGTCCGGAACGGCCGGCGCTCCAGGGCCTTCTGAAGGTATTTTGATGTTTTCGCTCATGCGCAGACCCGTTTTCGTCTCTGCGCATGAGCGAAAACATCAAAAATACCCGGATTGACGCTTGGGCCTTCAGAAGGCCCTGGAGCGCCGGCCGTTCCGGACGCTCCGAGGCCGGCTCCTGGGCCGGCCTCGGAGCGTGCGGAGGGCGACTGTGGTGGTTGAGCCCCCCTTTGTGGGGCCTCGCGCCCCCCCTGGGGGGCGCGCCCCACTATTTGAGAACCGCTGTTTTAGGCTAAAACACCAGTTGTGGCTTCAAGTCAGTGATTCACCCTTGTGAGCTTTATAGCTAAATGAGGATTTGAACCTGCATTTCTCATATCCAGGTGGTCCAATACATGAGCCCAGACCTGCACAATTTTGGCTCCACCAAGTCTAATGCAACCCAGCAGCCTATGGTGGCCCTGCCACACACATGACTGGAGGGCTGCATCGAGCTTGGTGACTTACAGGTTATGCAAGGTTGCTCTAGTCTGGTGATTTTCAACCACTGTGCCATGACACTTTGGTGTGCCGCGAATGGTTCACAGGTGTGCCGCGGGAGGGTCATTTATTAATAGGGTCATTGGGGGATGTGAGTCTCCCTGCCGGCAGCGCGGTGTGCCTTGTCAATTGTCCAAAAACTGATGGTGTGCCTGGACAATTTTAGCACCTTGTCAGTGTGCCGTGAGATGAAAAAGGTTGAAAATCACTGCTCTAGTCCCTGTACCGCCCTGGCTATCAAGAACATCTCCTTTTAAGTCAGCAATTAGCAGGGGAGAGTAGCAGAAGCTGTAAAGAGAGATTCCATAACATATGGATGCTACTGAAATCATAAGCAGCTGTGCTGGCTCATTGAAAAGTCTCCATCCTAAGACTTACCCGTGTGGCAAACTTGTGGGTCTTTCCCACTGTGCCCAATTTTGTCTCTCTCCCCTTGTTGTGCTTAACAATCCAGCCTGGGGAAGAGTTCTGGGGAACTCAAAAGCTTGCTGACTACTTTGTGATATTTTGGTTGGTCTTAATAAAGATGCTGCCCTGCTTTGATTTTTGGATGCAATTGTGCCCCTTGAGATGTTCAGGGGCACAAGAGGGTCCTATAGAAAACTTCTTTCCTTGGTTGGCTATTAGAGATTTTTACCCTTGGCAGGATGATTGTACCCTCCCTCCCAGCTATTATTCCTGTACCTAGAGGCCATTTGTGTTTCCACTGCTCCCAGGCAGGGGGTCTTGTTGAATCCTCACATACTGACCCCTTTGAGTCCCTCGAATGCATTGCCTATACTATAGTAACCTATAGTATAGTATACTATATAACCTGTGGGAGCCCATGTACCCCCTACGCGGGACCCCAAAGTCCGAGTACACCCGGACCCCAAAAAAAGTGCAACCCCCCCAAAGGTTTTTCCCCCCCTTTTTCACCTAGACCAATTTCTGGTGCAAACAGCAGGTTTGTCACAAAAGCAAACTGGCCATCTCTGTCTTCCTCACACTGGCATGAAAGGGGCATTGCTGCCTTGCCCTGCCAATTTTTATTTATTTTTTTATTATTTTTTCACATTTTTTATACCGCCCTTCCTCCCTCAGAGTGGTGTACATATTTCCTCCCCTCCTTTTTTTGTCCTCACAACAACCCTGTGAGGTAGGTGGGGCTAAGAGATAGTGACTGGCCCAAGGTCACCCCCAGGGAAGCTTCGTGGCTGAGCAGGGATTTGAACCTTGATCTTCCAGGTCTAAGTCCGACTCCCAAACCACTACACCATCCTGGCATCAATACACTTTCTGACTTGGCAAAGCAGTGTTCTGTGCCTTTAAATCATTTAGATTGCCCACAGCTGTTGCGGTTTGCAGGCATATTATCTCAGAGAGGTTTTTTCTGTTCTTTCCACCATGTGCAGGGCAGAGAGTAGAGCTGATGACTGCTTAGTTCTGGGAAGGTACCAGCGAAGGAAGAGGGTTCTTCCCCCCCCCCCACTACTTTAAATAAGATTGACCTCTGTTCTCTCCTTCTGAGAAAGCAGCCTAGTTTTAGAAAAACAACTGAATTTGGTTGTGAAAAGGCACAACAATCAAGAAGACCATGCTATTTTTATGGTTGTTTAAAAGTAGAATGTAACTTCTTGAAAACAGGGGTCTGCTTTACAACGGACTTGGAACTCGGTTAAATTGTGAAATTTCCTTGGAAAACTTGAGAAGCACAACTTCCAAGAGGCTTGACTTCCGATGCGGAAGCGAATAAAATATCTTGGAAAAGAAGCAGAGATCATATGTCTGTTGTTTGAACTTTACTAGAAAGAAAGAAATGTATTTACTAAAAAATATAGCCACGTTTTGAGAGGGGAAAGAGGATGGATTTGTAGTAAGTTATTCCCTTCTTTTGCTTTCCCCCCCCCAAAAAAAACCATGGTCACGTATGAAATTGTGGGGTCTCCCGGGAAATGCAGAGAGCAGAAACTAGAAACTGATTTGAAATTTTCTCGAAAGTAATCCGTTTGGGGTTTGGGACGCAGCCTGGCCCTGAAACAGATAAGTTAGTTAGTGCATCTTACGAGAAATCAGGGTTCAGAAAAAGCGGGGGGACGGACCCAAGGAGTTTTGGCGGTGATTGGCCACCAACGTTTGCAATTCGATTTAACGGGAGAGATCAAAGTCTGCTCCTAGCCTGAAACTTACCCAAAAGAAGAGAAATCTGAGTGTAGGAAAGGGTGGGGGAGGAGAAACCTCAAAGTAAACTGACTTCAAAACGAGATGATTTTTCAAACAACAGCTGTTAGTGGAACCCTCCCAAGTGCGAGGAAATAAATTGCCAACACCCCCTTTTGCAGCCTTTTTGTCAATATCCTGGAGCTGTAAAAGGTTCCCCCCCCCCCCGGCAGCAAGAGCCAATCGACATTCATGGCTGTGTGTGGCTAATGAAATCCCATTTCTATCCAATTTAAAAAAAACAAAACCCAACAACAAGAGACTGAAGAGGAGGGTTTGAAATCTTCTTGCAAGCAATCTGCTCTCAGCGCCTAGCGCTGCAGTACGAAAGAACCAACCCACTCAGCCAGGAGTCTGTGTGGAGAGGGCGGAGGAAAGCGGGGGGGGGGGGGGATTTAGCAGACACTCCAACGTGGATAAGCTTTCGAGCCTGCTTTCTGATACATTCCTGGCCAAGGCGATACTTATTGCTTGCAAGAGCTGTGCTGACTTGTTGCAAGGATCTGTCTTAAACAAACCAAGAAAAAAAATCAGCCCACAGACTGTGTTCATCGCTTCTTCCCCCCTCCCCTTTCTTTGCTCAAGCGTGGATCTATCTGGTCGATTTAGCTGCATTCAGATCCACTCTATTTTTGGAGGGGGGGGGGTGTCGGACAATTTGATGGGGACTCTAAGCAGCCTGGTGTTTGGGGAGCGATCTCGAAGGGATTTTGGAGGGGACTGAAAGCTGGAGGGGGTGGGTGAGGGTGGATTTGCAGTGCAATCATGCAGAGGGCCAGCGTGATGGGTATGCCCAGCCCGGAACCCAGTGGATCTTATTCTCAGCAGTTCAAAGCCATGAGGTTCTCCTATCACATCGAAGGGGGAGCAGCTACTTCACCCCAGATCCGAGCCGGTAAGACCGAGGGGATTGCGGGAGGGGAATACGTACAGTACCAGGGTGTGTGTATTTGTGTCATGTTCTGCTATTTAGACATAAATAGGAAAGCTTTGGTTACTCCTGTTCCTTAACTCTCTGATCTGGGGATGGGGGAGGATTTCTGATTTCTATTTTTTTCCTTCTGGCAAGGGAAGTTGCGCCTAATGAGAATGGACGGTGAGTTTAACATCTAGGTTCTGTATTCTGCACTGGGGTGGGGGAGTGGCGTCCAGCGGTTAGAGCAATGTGTCGCGATGGAAACCGGCGATCTTTGAGGGGAGAAATATCTGGTATCTGGGGAGCGTGTGCGTGCGTGGGGAGGCTTGGGAGACAAGAGCTCAGCCAAAAGTGGGCTTTTAATTTCCGTAGTAGCTTCAGATGACTGTGTAACGTACAGGGTGGATAGAGTTATCTGTGATGTGCTGCAAAGTGTTCTGCCTAGAACGAACCGAGAGCAATAGTGACCCTGAATCCCAGAGGAACTATGCAGCCTGCCCCAAAGCGCTTACAGTGGTAGTGCAGCTCTCCTTTCTCCACAGCTAGCCCTGCACCCTCACACACCATGGCAATACAGTAGTGCCCCCCCCCCCGGCCTTTCATCGATTTAGTTTCCCTGCCGTTTTGATGCTTTCCTTTTCCAATCTGCAAACCCGCAACAAGACCAGGCAGGCAGCTTTTGGAACAAAGAGGGATGCAGCTACATTGAAATGGAGGAGGTTCCGAATGGGGGTGGGGGTTTGCAAGAGGATTGAATGGAGCCTGGGCTCCGTTTCCATTCCAGCATTTTGCTGAACACTTCTGGTGGTGCTTCCAAGGAAAACCCAGCGCCTCCTTGTTTTGTAGATGCCTGGTGTTCTAAATTTCCCTTTTGTGTCCTCTGTAATTTTTCTAGCCCCAGTGCAGGCAGTTTTTAATTCCTTTCTTGGTCATTGTCATTCAGCTTTGCCTTCCTTGGAGACAGCTCAGACCACTCTGAATCTGCTGAAAAGACTTGACTGACACAAACTGTGTCAGTGGAACTCATTGCCACTTGCTCACCCTGCAGGCTCAGAGCACTAGCAGGATTGATTCAGAAGAAGAGATCGATCCTATCTCTTGACTACTCATCAATTCAAAGATATGATGACATTACAAGCCTGCATTTAGTGCCTTTTGCTTTGGATTTAATTCCAAACTGCATCCAGTGTAGCAATGAGGATGAAGATGTGAAGGGGGAGGGTAGGCATATGTGTGTGTGTCTTTCTTGCTCCCAGTCTGCTGGCTGTGAAGACTCTCACATGAGATACTGACACATTTGAGTCATTCTTGCAAGTTTGTTATTCTTAGAAACCTTTTGTAGTCTGGGAAAAACTATGGAAAATATTTTTTTTAAAAAACACACACACCACAGCCAAACATCTCTTTGACAATGGCTAAAAATGTCACCAAAGAAGGGGGGCTATCCCTTCAATCCCTCCCCCAAGATAGTTGGGATGGTCCACATCCGTGTCTGGGCACTGGGCCTGATGTCTCAAAGTGTCAATTATCACGCCTGTTTCCTTCACAGCCTCAGGCGAGTCAGGCGGCATCACCCTTAATGAGAACGGAAGGTAGTGTTTGCTGGTGGCTTGAAAAGGATGCCTGGGGCCTCCTTGGAAAACTGGGTTCTGTGTTTAGTTCTAGCATGGGACAGGGTCTAAAGTGGATCATTCTCTGGCCTCGATTTTGTTCCCTGACAGAGGGTAGGCCTTTTCCATCTCCACCCCTTTCCTTTGTTGATTCAAACTACTACTAGAGCCAGCTTTGTGTCTTTGCTGTGTTCTTGAGCCAGCACCTGGTGAGATTGGGGTTCGGTATATTGTGGATGCTGCCACTGTACTCGGAAACCATGCAGGCACAAGCCTGGAAAACGTGTAAATAAAATCCATTCCATTTTGTTGAAACACTGATTTATTTATTTTTTTTCCCTTTTACTTTTTGGTTTAGCTTTTTTGTTCCCTTTGCTAATCCAGCACATCATTGTTGCTGTTGCAATAGCACCTATATATCCTCTCTTTTTCCTTCCCTCAAAAGCACAATTTATCCACTAGGTCCTCCCTGTGTCTGGGAGAGTAGCCAAGAATCCCAGCCCTCCCTTCTTTAATATCATGGCCCCACCCACTTCTCCCTTGAGCAAAAGGTGGGAAGGAAGCATAAGGCTGACAAAAAAGGGGGGTCATGTTGGCTCCCCCCCCCATCCAAGCCAGGATTGCTGGGTGGCAGTGACATAAGAATTATGTAGGGGTGTGAAAGGTAGACACTTACTGTTGGTTGGGAGGGTTGGTGACTTTTGGTATGCTTTGTTGTATTTTTTCCCCCTTAAGTCTGCCTGTTTCATACTATTTTACACTCCCCCAGCACAAAATGTCTAAAGAAACCCAGACGGTTTTAAGCACTTCAGCTGGATACAGGCTATTCTTCAAGTCTGTGTGTGTGTGTGTGTGTGTGTGTGTGTGTGTGTGTGTGTGTGAGAGAGAGAGAGAGAGAGAGAGAGAGAGAGAGCGAGCGAGCGAGCACAGTTGTGCTTCCATCTTGCAACCCAGCTTTTCAGCCACAAAGGAAGCCTTGGTTTGTTGCTTCCAAGAGGAGTTGGCTGACTTGCCTTGCTTGAACACAAAATGCCCTGCTTGAAAGGAAGTCTGTTGGAAATCCTGGCTGCTTCAGGAGGTAGCTGAATCTAGTGGTTAGATGTGACTGGGAGCCAGACAGGACTCCTAGCCTAGGCGCTCTCTCCCTGGTTCTGTGGCATCTGATTGTTTAAAACAGAAGGATGCTCTGTGGTTCTGAGAAGGGACAGGAATCTTGTGGTTAGTGGAGGAGGGCTGGACAACCGGACTCAGGATTTTTGGATTGAGTCTGGAAGAGCACTGGTAGGATTCAGGACTAGGGGCTCAAATGCATTTCAAACTCACATTCAGATGCTCCTTACACTACACCAGTGTGTTGTGTTGCTGGAGGAACTCAAGCTGTGTTGGACTAGGTGCCAGTCATCATCATTGTTCCTTGTTGTCCACTTCTTCCAGCCTTAGCGCTGGTTCAGTCTCTGATCTCCCTCCCCCATCCTCCTTCATTACAAAGCCTTGAGGAACGTTGCTGGGCTGACATAAAAGCAAAGCCACATCCTGGCTCCAGGGAAAGCCGCAGGGGGACTATCTGGGGGCCAGAGCCCAGCTCAGGATGGGAGAGGAAGGTCTGGTCCTTCTAACCCTACATACTGCATGTAGTTTAAGTGGGATAGGGAGCTTAGCTCAGACTCTTTGGCTCCGAAGGAGGGGAGCAGCGGGGCTCTGAAAAACAAATGTCATAGTGAGCCTCTTTAAGGCTGCAGTCCTATGCATATTTTCCTAGGAGTAAGTTCAACTAAATGCAGTAGGACAGGGGTCCTCAACCAGTGGTACTAGTACCACCAGTGGTACTCTGGCCGACTGCTGGTGGTACTCGGACCACTGGAACCCTGCTCCAACGTGGCACTTTTGGCGGTGCGTTTTCACCAGTGGCGTTTCCATGGTAGGGGCGGCACCGTAATGCCGCGTCGAGTACCGTGTGTAGGAACCGAAAGGAGGTGCCACCCCCTCACTGTCGCTACCATTCAGCGCGAAGAACGCGACCGGCAGGGAGTCTCTTCGCGCTGAATGGTAGCGACAGTGAGGGGGCGGCGCCTCCTCCTTTCGGTTCCTACACACGGTACTCGACGCGGCATTACTTACGGTGCCGCCCCTACTGTGGAAACGCCACTGGTTTTCACTCCTGAGAGGCGCCTGCCTTTGGCCGAGCCTCTCAGGAACTCTGAGAAGGGCCCTCCCATCTGCCCAGAGCCTCCTACCTGCGTTTTCTGGCCTCTGAAAACCTAGAAGTAACAGGTGATGATGTCATCGCCAGTCACTTCCAGTGGTACGCAGCAGGAGAGTGGCACCGGAGGTGGTACTCAGCTGGGGAGGGGTTGAGAACCTCTGCAATAGAATTTACCTCTGAATAAACACGCTTAGGATCCGGCTGTACACAGGGCCGGCATCAGGAATCCGCATTGTTGGACAGCTTCCAAGGGGTGTAGAAAATGGGGGGCAGGGACCCCAAAGTGCAGAAGAAAACTTCTTAAATTACGGTATTAAGAAACTCCAATAAAATGCAATCTCCGTCACCTGATGAGTTTCAGGCAAGCCCTTCATCTGAGACAAGAGAAAAGTTGTTCTAGAAAGAGCTGAGCAACGACAATAAAAATACTGTACAGGTATTCAAGTTGAAATACTCCTGGCAATTCCTTCCATTCTCAGTGACATGAGTGGAGCAATCTGAGGAAGAGCTTGCTTGAAACACATCAGGCGGCTGGGATGACATTTATTGGAGTTTCTTGTTCATCATTTCAAAAGGTATTTCAGCACTTTTCCATGCCACCCCCTTACAGGCTTTGCAAACAGTGCTGTTCCCACCTTGGTTTTTTTTTCTGTTGTCTCACACCTCAAAGAGTCCCTCAGAAAGGCCTCCCTACTGGTCCCCAAGATCACATCTGTGCCCATTCCCCTCATCTGGTGGTGGCAGAGCAGCTCTCTTGGGCCCTAGGTTGGAGGAAGGGGTCCCAGCTTGCTGAGGGGCCCCGTTGAAACCAGCTTGCTGAGGGGCCCCTTGAAACCAGCTTGCTGAGGGGCCCCCTTGAAACCTGGAGCTGGCCCTGGCTGTAAGCCATGGAAACTAGGCAAGCCACAGGTGTGTATCTTCAACAATTTGTCTGTTGGCACTCACTCTTGACTTCAGCACAAATATATCAAAGGAAAAGGGCCATGGGGAAAAAAAAGACCCTAAAAGCAAAGAGCCTGAAGAATAGGGCTGTCATGTCAACCAACTGAATAATGTTTAGTTGTTTTATCTTTTTTTAACTGATTTGTTAATTAGTTAATAAATGTGCCAAAAAAACTGCATTTCTGACTGAGGAAAGTGTGAGCTTAATTGATGGTTAGATTGTCTGGTCCTGGACTACCAGGAGGTGTCCAACCTGTATTGGACTGAGTTGCCCTAAAGAATCAGGCTTGCAGCTGGGAAGTATTCTGTGATCTGGCACTGCTTTTAGATGCTTGGGTGGCTGCAGTGTCAAGAACCAGGATGGTGTAGTGGTTTGGGAGTCGGACTTAGACCTGGAAGATCCAGGTTCAAATCCCTGCTCAGCCACAAAGCTTCCTGGGTGACCTTGGGCCAGTCACTATCTCTCAGCCCCACCTACCTCACAGGGTTGTTGTGAGGACAAAAAAGGAGGGGAGGAAATATGTACACCACTCTGAGCTCCTTGGAGGAAGGGCAGTATAAAAATGTGAAAATAAAATAAATAAATAAAGGGGTGCCTGTTACTAACTTTGGCTCATATACCAGCTGCACCCTGGCCTTTTCTGGAAAAGTCATACCTGGTCATGGCAATTCATGCTCTAGTCTAGTACAAGGCCAGCCCATCAAGAGGCCAACTGAACAGTCGCCTCAGGCAGCAGATTGGTAGGGGTTGCCCATCTCATTCTGCCTATTTCCGCCCACTGCTCTTCCGTCTCCTTCCACTCCTTGGATTAGAAAAGGAAGAGGGAGACAGAGAGGAAATGTGGAGGAGAAGAGATTGCTGAGCTAGAACATTGGAAAGTGAGAGGAGCAGAGGCTGGTACATTTGGGGGAGCAGCATTTGGCATGCCGCCTCAGGCAAGGAAGTCTGGGCCAGTTTTGCTCTAGTAACTTCTAGACTTGACTACTGACATGCTTTCCCTGTGAGGCTGCCCTTGAAAAGAGTCCAGAATCTTCAACTGATTCAAAAGACTGTCACCAGGTTACTGGCAGGAAGTGGTTAGCCTGAGCATATTACTGGTATATTCTGGTATATTCAATCTGTGCTGGTTCTGGACTCACAGCCCAATCTTAAGCCAGCCTCTACCAGCAGTACTAGGCTACGCGCTGTCGCAAACATGCCGTAAAGCATGTTGCGCCAGCATGGAGCCAGTCCTGCTGGCGAAGAGGCTAGTGCCAGCAGGCCTCTGCTGGCGCAGGAGCAGTGCCTGCTGGGACAGGTGAGCTTTGCGCCAGGCAGCGGAGAGGTGGGGGAGAGTGGAATGGGGTGGGGTGGGCGTTCCAGGGCAGGGGAGAGTGGGGAGGAGGGTGGACCAGGCCCAGGAGGGGGGCTGGCTCAGCAGAGGAGGCCTCTGCCGAATAATATCCCCTTTCACGGAACTGCTTGGATTTGCGCCGGCCATTTAGCTGGCACAGATCTGAGTAGCCCCGTAGAGGCTGCTGGGGCTTGACACTGGGATTCGTCCCCTTACCTCGAGGAGACCACCAGCAGCCTCCATCCCCATGCTGGATACAGTGGAGCCTGCCCTGGTACCACTAGATCGCAGTGCAGGGCTTTGAGCAGGATTGCACCGTCAATCAAAGATGCTGGTTCTTACCTTTAATGCCGTAAGTGGTTTAGGACCTGGGTATCTTAAGAACCGTTTTCTATGTGTACTATGTGCTCCCGCCAACTGAAGTTTCCCAGCTGTCTAATAGGAACAGAGCCTTCTCTGTAGGAGCCGACTCTGTGGAATGCTGTCACCGGAGAGTCCCACCTGGCCCCAGTAGAATACAGTAAAGTCCTCACTTAAAGTCGTTTTGTTTAAAGTCGTTTTGTTTTAAAGTCATTTTGTTGATGGGAAAATGCAATAGGAATGTTTATGTTTATCAGTTAGGCTATGGTAAAATTGGTTTCATTATAAGTCGTTTCGCTTAAAGTCACAGTTCCAAGAAGAACCTATTGACAACTTTAAGTGAGGACTTGCTGTACTTTTAGATGCCAGACAAAATCTCAACTTTTTAGGAAGGCCAAGTTGGGATCAGTTGATTCTGGGTTATCCCTGCTTTGCTGACCATTGTTGGTTTTCGACTGAAATGCGCATACTGTCTAGTTTTGCTCTGCTGCAGTGTACTTGTATGTTGGCTTTTATTATGTACTGTGATATTTTATTGTCTAATTGATCATGTTTAGCCACTATGAGTTATTTATAAGAAAAGCAGAATAGAAATGTTAAAAATAAGTAAACATACAATTTATTGAATCAAAGCTGAAACGGGGATGAGCACCGCACCCTAGAGTCAGGCACAAGTCAGACACGACTGGACTTAAATGTCAAGGAACACCTTTACCTTTATAATATTTTGAGTTTTATTATTTCACCGCTATATTACTTCACCACTTTATATTAATATATATAAGTATATATTACTTATTATATAGTGGGAACGCAGTGACTTAGTGGTTAAGATGCTGAATTGCAGACTGGAAGGTCGGTAGGACAGCAGTTTGAGACCCGTGTGCCGCGTGACGGAGTGAGCTCCCGTCTCCTGTCCCAGCTCCTGCCAACCTAGCAGTTCGAAAGAAAGAAATTGCAAGTAAATAAATAGGTACTGCTGCGGCGGGAAGGTAACAGCGTTCTGTTAGTCATGCCGGCCACATGATCACAGAAGCGTCTTCGGACAGCGCCGGCCTTAGAAACTGAGATGAGCACCGCACCCTACAGTCGGACACGATGGGCTTTCGAGCAGGGGATACCTTTCGAGCAGGGGATAACTCAAGGTAGCCTCTAACGCTAAGCACGTTTTGGCTCTCATTCCACCAATTAATCAACTTAAAGCTTTAGTTGGTAAATCTACTGATTAAAGCTTGCAACCCTATCAGGGAAAAATAAAGAGATTGTCCTAAAGATTCCTGCACTGACAATCAACAGAAAGGTCCTGCATTGCACTGTTGTGAGTGGCTGGTGTGTTCTGCCTCTTGGTCTGTTCAAAGCTTGAATTGTGGTGGATTTATGCTCCTCTCGGCACCTGCCTGTGTCTCCTTTGTATAACTGGAAAAAAATGGGTGAGGGAAAAAGGAGCAGTATTTAGAAGTGGGTAACCTATGGAAGAGCAGGTCAAAACTGGAAGAGACAAGGCACAATGTCTAATGACACCACCCCAGAGGTAAAAGGAGGCAAATGTCTTTCAGAATCAGATGAGACATTTTGGACATAATTAAATGTGTGTCTGAGTGGAAGCCAGATAGATAGGGCTGACCCCACATGGAGCACAATCTACTGGGGAGCTCCCATTCACTTCCGGGGGGCTTGTGCAAGAGACGTTCCAGGCAGATTGTGCCCTATATAAATTAGCGAGAAGGGACTTTTCTGCCTTTGGCACGAAAATCTGGTGGGCCAGCCCTGACTGACTTGAGGCAACAGCAGGCAGCCCTGTGGTCCGAACCTGAGGACACCTCTGGGAGAAGATTCCTGCTTTCTTTCCTTCTTGCCTGCAGTCTGATCAGGCTGCTGGCCCCACCATTTTTTCCATCCATCTGGGTGAGAAGAGCTATCTTTAGAAAGGGGCCGGGCTGGGGAGCTCTAGTTCACTGTGTCAGCAGCAGCTGCCAGGGCCTGAGTGGGGAGGGGAAACCTAGGCCTGAGTTGGGAGAGAGCTGTAGGCTGGGAGTAGAAGGCCGCTGAGGGTGTCTGTTCTATGCTCACGACCGGATCCTAAGGCTTGCTTTGCCAGCAAGTAAAATAATTTAGGACGGGGCGTATATGAACTGCTGAGCCAATGCCACGTCATTGTGATGTTACTCTGGCACGGCAAGATGTTAAGTACAGCGTTGGGACCATCGCTCTGTCTCTTAATGTCGTTACAAGGGATTGGGGGAACGAGTTGTCTAGGCTGTTTCCTTCTAAATTTGATGCTGTGGAAAGATTAATGCATATTTAACTGGAGGAATTAACTAGCAACTGCCACAAAATCCAGGGACAGTCACTAGCTTAGATGACTTCAAGAAAAAAAAAGGATTAGATACATTCCTGGGCGAAAGGTCTATCCAAAAGGCTGTATTAGCCAGGAAACTAGAATAGAACTCTGCCTTCAGAGGCAGTACTGTATACCTTGGGCAGCCCAATCCTGTGTAACTTTAAATGGCCAGCCTAAAGGGCCGGCTGCTGTATCCGAAGCTCATTGTGGGCTGCCCCGGTGCTGCTAGAGCACACCTCGGGAGAAGGGGACATTCGTCCCCTTTCCTGGGTGTAAGCGAACCCAGGTCCTATGGGCCTCCTCTGATGAACGCCAGGTCCAGACCTGGCGTATATCCGGCGAGGCGGTATAATGCCAGTGCGGGCTGGGAAGGGGCTTAGAATATTGCCACCAATATTCCTGCCCCCTCCCAGCCCGAGCTGGGCAATGGCCCCCCTCCCACCAACCAGCGCGGGACTTACCTGCGATGGCCGGAATTGGGTGAGTTCCGCTGCCTAGTAAGCGGTGCCGGCCTCTACACCGGCGCCACTTACGCTCCAGGTGTCGAAAACGTGCCTTAAGGCACGTTTACAACACCCTAGACCAGCGCTAGACCTGCCAGTCTATAGTTACGCAGGATTGCGCCATTAGTGCCATACTCTGCTTCTCACACAGGAAGGGAAGGCTGTCATTTCATGTCCTGCTTGTGCGAGCTTCCAAGAAGTGTGTGGCTGACCACTGGTGGAAGCAAAATGCTGGATCAGAGGGCTCTTTGGTCTGATCCAGCAAGGCAATTTCTTCTTCATGTTTAGGGGCGGGCAGTACACCTCTGATTACCTGGTGGGGGAACAATAAACCATGTGGAAGGGGCTGTTGCATTCATTCTCTGCTTTTTCAGCTTCTGAGCTTCCCAAAGTCATCTGACTGACCTGTTAGAAGCAGTTTGCTATGCTGACCCTGATCACGGCAGGAAGAGTCCTTATGATGAAGCGGTTTGGGGTGATGCTGATGTCTTAGTGCACTGCTCACACAGGGTGGTTTTCCTGTGGGCTTGGGGGGGGTATGAAAAATAGGAATCAAAGCCGTTAGAGCTAAAGCCTATTTCGGTAGTGAGACAACAATAGTGCCCTTAGAATTCCTTCAATCTTTGTATGTACTCTTGCACACCTCCCAGCCCAGATTCTGCAACAAGAAAACCCAAATCATTTAACCGGAATAAATCGCGCTAATTAAGAAGAATCTGCATTTATAATATAAATTATTTATCAGGAGCCTATAAATAGCGAGGTGCTATTGAAGACTAAAATCAAAGACAGGCGCTGCCCACAGTTCTACAGTCTGCGCAGACATGAGAGAAGAGGAAGGGAAAACAGGAAAATACTAATGGGGGAAAAAATATAACCGTTGTTTTTACATAATTGTTTCCAACGTCCAGGTTTTCAAATAGCTTTGGTACTTTGCTAAAGCATTTGAAGAATGAAAAGAGGGGAGAATATAAAGCCTGGCTACGGGTGAGCTTTAGGGGTAGAAAGTAGCAGCAATAGGGGGGAGGGGGGCAAGGAGCTGTGCAGACCCCACAAGTCATTTTAGTTCTCATCTCGAACGGAAATGAACCCTGAGGGTGATGTAATTGCATTTGCTTACATTCCCCTTGGCCATTCTCCACTGCCTCTGTTATTCTTCCCCTGTGCCCCATATAAATTTGGATTGTAAGCTCCTCCAGACAGGGACCTAAATTTTGCTTATATTACTCTGAAAAAATGTGCTGTTGTCGCTTTATAACAATTTTCCTTGACCCAGCTTTGGTATTTTAAGATTTCACCAGCTACTGCTTACATGTTTTCAGGGTTTCATCAAGAGCTAGCCTATATGATGCCTGAAATGTGGGGCATCCACACTATCTTGGGTGAGGGGAGTGCGAGGGAAGGAGACCTGGTGACTCTGATGGGACCAGAGATGCGTGACAAGCCAAGACTCCAGCATTCTAGTGAGTTAAGAGGCCGAGAGATTCCTGCAGTTTCTAACTACTGCTATTATTCCAGCCCCTGGACTTTGATGATTTTTCCCCTTCCTATTCTGTGATATGCGAAGGGTTAACACAACCACCCACCCCCAATACATACAACAGAGCAGGGTGAGGGCAGGATACATCCTGCTACACCACCCACATTTGGCTCCTCTTCCCTTCCTCCAACCTTTTTCCTTTTTGCAGAACCCTTAATATGTTCCATATGGGCCCATCATGTGCACAGAAGCTTCCGATAGCTGTGGGGCTATAGTTGCTGGTGGGATGGGCAGGCAAGGAATCCTGCCTTGCATCCACCCTACTGCTAGCTCCCTCCCAGCCCTTTCGCTGTTCGTTTATATGGGGTTCTTTGCTTTTCTGCTGAGCTGTAACTGACTTTAGGAGGGAGGGGTGCAAGCTGATACATGGTTCTCTGTTTACCCCACCAAGTGGTGCTTATCCTGGGTGTGTTCCAGGATTGTTCTTGTGTGCTTAGATTCTGTTTAGTATTTCATCTGGAGATGGGACACTGGGGGTCAGCATGTGCTCAGGTTTTGTTTTTGAGAGTGGCAAGGCTTGCAGTGAGCCTCCTGTGCAGCAGCCAACACACTCCTAGCTTTACCATGCAGAGTTAATGAACCCCTAGCTGGTGCTGGGCTGGGCTGGCCTGCTTCTAACTTAATGGGCTCCACTTTCCTCTTCCCAGATCTGAGGACCGGAATCCAGGAACCTTGTGCAGTCTGGGTGGAGGATGTCCTACGGCCAAGCTGCCATCATGTCGTTTGCTCCTGCTTGGAATTGGTGCCCTGTAATTTTTACAAGCAGGTCTTTAATTTGCTGCAGGCTGGACACGGTTTGGGGGAGAGAGAGAGAGAGAGAGAGAGAGAGAGAGAGAGAGAGAGAGAGAGAGAGAGAGAGAAAGAAAGAAAGAAAGAAAGAAAGACGTTTGTAGGGTGGAGTTGGGAGGTAAACTGCAACTAGCTCAGATTTTAAAGCAAAAGAGATTGCCAAGGCATGATGCTGAGCCGGGGTTTGAAACGCCAAACCCCTTGGATTGACTGTGAAAAGCCCCAGGACTTCCTATTCTTGAACCAGCTAGACTCCTCCTTGCTCCTAAGCTTGTTGAGGCCCCTTCCTTTTGGCTATGTGGTGGCTAGCTGTAAAGTGTGCTTTTTCTTTGCCAGCTCTTAATATTGCACCAGTGCTGCTAGACACGCTTGGAAAGCAGACAAGGCCCAGCAATAACTTTGCCGCATCTTTACAGGATTATCATGTGGCAGTTGTTGTTCAATATGGACAAGCAGGCTTTCTGTTGAGAATGCATATTCAGATTCTGCCACATTTGATGCACCTATTCTCATTCAGTTAATATAAATCAAGATCATTTGATTTGCACCTTAATCAGCATCTTAAGGGGCAGGTGCTAGATACTCTGTGGTGAGAGAAAGGCAACTCTGCACGTGCTCAGGGGCAATGTTCTTTATGATAGCTTCACAGCACTGGTGTTGAAAATGGATTCTAAGGCTGTACTCTAGTACAAATTAAGCCCTGCCCAAACTCTAGACAGCCTCAGTCTATTCTCACAAATCCTGTATAACCTTATATTATTATTATTATTATTAACAGTATTTATATACCGCTTTTCAACAAAAAGTTCACAAAGTGGTTTACAGACAAAATCAAGTGATTAAATTGCTCCCTGTCCCAAAAGGGCTCACAATCTAAAACCTTAGCACCCCCTTCTTCCTCCTGCCAACATTGCCGGCCCCGAGTCCCACATACTGTAACTCCTCCCCACCATCATGCACTCATAGTTCCTATAACCATTGCCTTATTTGTCTTGAATCAACGCTGGCTAGATCACTGCAAGACACCCTGAGTACCGGTAGTAGTAGGGTTTCCCTCCTGTCTAGTCTGGCTGGCAAGAGGACTGGATACATGCACAAATAGAAACAGACAATGTAGCAGTGAGTTAGATATTTCCCACTGAAGATGCCAGAGGGTCGGGAAAGCCTGGAAGGGGGTGAGGGGTGTAATGGGGCAATTGTCCTGGGCCTTGGCACGTGAAGAGACCCGTATTAACATTGACAAACATTACACTCCAACTGAGAGGTGAAGGAATGTGGGGAGCTCAAATAAATGTTCAGCTCCCCGATTTTTCAAAGTTAAAAAAGATCCTGGGGTGAGTGGTTGCAAAAAAGCTGGGAAGGTGGACTTCTCCATTGGCTTCTTCAAATGCCCCCACCATTTAGGAAATGTGGTATAGGCCCAGCAGAGTGGAACAGGTGGGGAGGGTGCTGGGATTGCTGTAATTTGTGGGAAGGAACTAATTGCTGAAACGAGAAATCCTGCTCTCTCTGGATCTGCCAGCAAAAAGAGCGATTAGCATTTTTTTCCTTCCCAGAATCCTTTGTGTGGCTCCCCTCCCCCCCCTTGTCTACCAGGTGACAGCCCTATGTAGGTGGCTCCTGGACAGATTTGACATACATACTGCCAGACGCACAGCCTTGGATTGGCGGGGAGACTGCAGGGAAGCCTCAGAACCTTATCAGTCCTTGACAAGCTGGGAATGGCAATTCTGTGTTCCTTCCCCCCCCCTTCTCAGCCCCCTCTTCTCAGCCCCTTCTCCGCTCCAGGGCAGAACAAACATATCCCATGTTTTGTAAGAGTCAGGACTATGATGGACATTTACTGCTCCTCTCCATGGGAGACTTCTTATTAAGATATTACAAAAATATCCCCCCCCCTTACTTCGTTTGTTAAGCCCTTCCAGCTTTCATTTTGGTGACTAGAGATTGGAGCTTGATACTTTCCCAAGCACTTTCCTATGTAAGCTCTGTGGGGATTTTCCTTGTGACCCCTGATGACCCCCCCACTGGCTTTGCACAGGCTTCTGGTTCTCTTGACACCTGCCCCCCACCCCCATCTTCTAGTCCCTGCGTTTGCCTTATCTGTATCAGTGTCTAATCCCTGCTTTGAGACTCATTAATCTGTTTGACTCGGCAAGGTTTGTGTTACCAGGGATGGGTGGGTTATGAGTTTGAGGGGTGTGATGGGGTTTTTAAAAGCCCTGCAGGAGCTGTGAGCAGAGGCTCTGGATGCAATAGCAATGGGGAGGTACAGGGGGTCAGGACCCTGGTGCATAAGGAATCCTTACCATCTGTTCCTTTCAGTCCACAATACAGATGGCATCAGCACTTTGATGGAAACAGGTCACCCATTGGGGGATAGCACTAGCTGGGTTTCTTATTTCTAAGGGGAGTGAGAGGGTAGGAAGGGGAGTTGCCATTTGCCACTTGAGCAGCTGCTCCCATCACCAGTGGTCAGATTTACATGGAAAGAATATAGTGACCCTTCCCCCCCCACCCAATTTCCCCCAAGTGCTTAATTTTCAATATTACATCAATGTATATAGTCACTTAAGCAAAAAATACGACAGATCCCTTGCCCCAAGAAGTTGTTGTTGTTGTTCAGTCGTTAAGTCGTGTCCGACCCTTTGTGATCCCATGAACCACATCCCGCCAGGCCTTCCTGTCCTCCACTATCTTCCTGAGTTCGCTCCTTTTCATGTTTGTTGCATCGGTGATGCTGTCTAACCATCTCATCCTTTGCCTTCCCCTTCTCCTTTTGCCTTCAATTTTTCCCAGCATCAGAGTCTTCTCCAGAGAGTCCTCTCTTCGCATTAGGTGGCCAAAATATTTGAGTTTCAGCCTTAGTACCTGTCCTTCCAGGGAACAGTCAGGGTTGATTTCATTTAGGATTGACTGAATTGCCCCAAGAAGCCTGCACCCTAAATTTAAAACAAAGAGAAGAGAACAAAGGGAGAGGTGTGGGTAAACGAAAAAGAGCTGTGTTGAAACAGCAGTTCGTTTGGCTGTCTTCTTTCTTTGGACTAAAGTGAGAGGGGTCTTGGCTGCAGCCGCCAGCTGAAAGTCCTGTCTCCTTCCCTCTAAAACCCCTTTCCCTTCTTCTCCCAGATGTTGTGGAGCTGGTTGTGGTTCTTTCAGCTGTCAAGAGAAGGCTTTCGTCTTCGTGAGCCCAGGGTTCAGGGAGCCCCTGCTCTTCTTGACAGCGTCTTTCCAGGCTGAGCAGCACTCCTGCTGCTGCTGCACCCTGGCTCAGATTAATCCCTGCCTCTTCTAGAGAAGTTACATGGAACAGCCTGGAGGCTCGCTTCTGACACCAGGTGTGTGCCAGGCGCAGGAAGTGCAGCAGCAGGCGTGCCAGAGCTGGTAGAGCTGTGCCCCACGGGTGAGGTCACCAGCAGTGCAGCAGGGTTAAGGTGGAACCGAGGATTTCGGGACTGAGAGGGAAGGAGATCCCATTACCAATATCTGTAAGTGTCCTTCTTATTATCTGTGCCTCCAGGTCCAACCCTGGCACATATGACTATGGATATTGCTGAAGGGCAAACTATAAAACAGAAGAAGTCAGGTACATTTGTAACGGTGATGTGAGGTCCTGCTAAACTCTGGATCTCCTTGGTATGGGATTTGCCAGTGCTAAGTTTAGATAGGATGACAGCAACAAGTTCGTTCATAGCTGCACAAACTCTGTTCTGAGCTCCAGAGCTGAGAACAGGGACTGGGAGTCGGGCAGGGGGAGGGAGAATTACATTAACGGCGAGATCCAGTCTAGTTTTCCAGCACTGGAGCGAGTGCTCTGGCGCTGAAAGCCATCAGAAACGTACCGTAAGGCACGTTTGTGACGACTCAGGAGTAAGGGAGGCAGGCGCAAGGCCAGCTTCCCTCACCCTGCTGCCGGGACAAGCATGTAGCCGCCAGAGGCAGGTAAGGCTCCCGCCGGCGGCTGCATGGATGGTCCGGGCGGCGAGGGAGGGGGGCCATTGGGCGAGCCAGGGCCAGCTCATGTCCCCTTCCCCGAGTAGACCTCTGGCCTGCTGCATGGCGGTCCTGAGCGGGAATGTGATCCGGCAGGCGGCCCTGGGCCGCCGGCTGGATCTTTAGTTAGGATTTTGCTGTAATTTGTGTAATTAATCTGTGGAACTCCTTGCCACAGGATGTGGTGATGGCACCTGGCCTACATGCCTTTAAAAGGGGATTGGACACATTTATGGAGGAAAAGTCCATCACAAGTTACAAGCCATAAGCAACCTCCTGGTTTTAGTAGTAGGCTATCTTTTAATGCCAAATGCAAATGCCAAATGCAAGGAAGTGGCAACAGGAAACAGGTTATCTTGTTGCCTGTGTGCTCCCTGAGGCATCTGGTGGGGCCACTGTGTGATACAGGAAGCTGGACTAGATGGGCCTTTGATCCAGCAGGGCTCGTCTTATGATCTGGATGTGGGAGTCCTTGATTCCTTCTGAGTGGGATTGTCACACTGAAGGAAAACTGCGAAAGGGAGTTATGGCAAATGTAACTTCCAGATTTGTGGATAGGACATCTGAGGGGATCCCAAGCAAAAATTGATTTGGTGGATCCCTTTATTCATTATTTTTTTATGAATTATGATGCATTTGTGGGTGAATCACTTCAAATGTGTAAAATAATTCACAAGGTTTGTTGTTCCCTTCACAATAACTCTGAGGCAGATCACTATTATATCCCCCTTTTAAAGATGATGAAGTGAGAGACTAGTTAGCTATGATGGCAGGAGAAGTGTGTTAGAACTCGGGCTATTTAGTTCCTGAGTTGCACAAGGCCACATTAGTCCAATGCCGACTGCGTTAGCTCCCATCGGCTGTATTATGGCGGTGTCTCCTCTCCTCCATTTGAACATGGTATGTATGTATCCCATTGGACCTGGTCCTGCGTGATTCATAGCAACAGGCAAATCTTTCCCAAAGAGCTGTCTATCTGAACAGACAAGTGATAGACGTGGACACTTGTGATCTAACTAAATGCTACGGAAGACACAGAGCTGCTGCTGCTGCTCCACATCTCTTCTTCTCTCTTCGTTGTGTCATGACGTGTGATGTGGCAGCGCCATTCCATCATGTCATGTGTTATGATCAACTAGAAGTTGTGAGGAAAAGAGAGTCAGAGCCGGGGCAACTCCACATCTCCTGTAAGAGTTAGGCCTTGAGGCACAGGAGAGAAAAGTACGGTAATCGTGACTCGATGTGATCACTTTTAAATAGGCCATATCGTTTAAAGATGGTGTGTGAGTGTTTGGGTATCACAGGACACTTTCACACAATGAGTGTTAAAACTAATAAAGGTTTAATTTGGTGAACAGATCTATGAAATACTGAACATGTACCTTCTTAACAGCCCAATCCAGCGTAAAGTAACGCCAGCAGAGCTACTGCTCTGCTGGCATTGGGTGTTTTAAATGTGCCGTAAGGCACATTTTTGACACCCGGAGAGTAAACAACGCCGGTGGAGAGGTCAGTGCTGCTCACTCAGCCCGGGACCGGAGGCTGTGCCGCTGGACGCAGGTAAGATCCTGCGCCAGGCTTAGGGAAGGCGGACCAGGGTGGCAGGGGAGGGGGTTGCCGGCCTTACCCTTGGATGTGCGCCAACAAAATAGCTGGTGCACATCCGACGAGGCCCATTGGGGCTGCTGGGGCTTACATTGGGGGGAAAAGGACAAATACCCCTTTCGAGCCCTGCTGGTGTGCCCCAGCTCTGCCGGCACGGGCCGCATCCTGCTTAGGATGCAGCGGCCGGTGCCTCCTACACAGGATTGCGCTGTTAAATTATTACTTGTTCCAGTCAGTGCCAGCACCAAGTTGCTGGGGTCCCTGAGGCCAAGGCTTGCACTGGGTCTGGTATGGAACCTCCTGCCTGCCC
Organism: Plestiodon gilberti rubricaudatus; assembly: GCA_026170595.1. Lineage (NCBI taxonomy): Eukaryota > Metazoa > Chordata > Lepidosauria > Squamata > Scincidae > Plestiodon > Plestiodon gilberti. Next base: position 117,463,255 of record JANXHW010000002.1, read on the forward strand.
CCCTGATGGTACATTGGCTGTTACCACTGGTACTAAGGGGTCAGGAATCAGCCTAGCCAGGTGGGCCCTCTGATGGGGTGGACCCCCACGCAGTGCTCAACCTGGCCATGCTCTGATGCCTCCCCTAGTTGGTTCCAACACGATATAGAATCTAACCAGTGTTGTTATTCCTGCCCTTTTGTGGGACCAGTATGGCCTCCAAAACGTACAACCCAATCCTATGCTGGCCTCTGCCAGCGGTACTGGGCTTTGCACTGTCGCAAACATGCCGTAAAGCATGTTGTGACAGCATGGAGGCCAGTCCCACTGGTGAGGAGACCAGTGCCGGCAGGCCACTGTTGGTGGGGGGGCAGCACCCGCTGGAGGCAGGTGAGCTCTGCGCTGGCCAGCGGGGAGGTGAGGGAGGGCGACGGGGAGATGGGGAGGAGGCGTTTTGGGGCAAGGAGGAGGGCGTATCAGGACTGGGAGGGGGGTGGGCTCGGCAGAGGAGACCTCCGCCAAATCCTATCCCCCTCCCCCCCGTCCCAGTCTTGAAAGCCCAACACTGGGCTGCTCGGAGCTGCACCAACCATTTTGCTACCATGCCTCTCAGCCCTAGGGGCTGCTGGGACTCAACATGGGAGAAGCGGGAAGATCATCCCCTTGAGGAGACCTCCAGCCCCGTGCTACATACCTGCCCCGGCGCTGCTGCATCCGAGCACGTGGCTTTGAATAGGATTGTATAGATGAGTTCTAGTTAACTAACACTGTTAATTAACTAGAACTCATCTATATTGTTGTAGGTGTTTGGAGTTCCTGATTGCAAAGAACTACGTTTCTCCCTACACTAGAGTTGATTTCTTACTTGGAGCTCTGGACCATAGCTGGTGCCTCCATGATGAAGACACACACACCGCAACACACACACACACACATGCACATAAACATCACTCTGTATCCCGCCATGTTCCACTCATAAATGTCTCCACCTTAAAGAGGCAGGTAGGTTCCTGTTTGGGCAGTGCGGTTTGAAATTGTTTGGTCTAGCAGTTGCTAGAAACAAAGCCATTAGGAGGAACTTTGACTTCCTCCCCAGGTTTTACCAGGTTTTACAGGGGGGATCAAGAGCTGGAAACCGGCAGTGTTTGCACAGAGATCTACAGGGGTGAGTGAAACCTGGATTTCTGGGGTCCTGCCCTTTGCTCTTGGAGGGAGATAGGATAACACTGCTGGTGGGTGAGAGCAGGAATTAGACGCTTCAACTGGCAGATTTTTGTGAATCATTTTGGGTGGAAGGGAGGCAGTCCGACGGATTCGACCTTTGGATATAATTCGCCAGGGAGTTTTCCTGTGCAAACCCTGTTGAAATAAATATGAGCCATGTAAGAACTCCAATTCATTTTGAAGGGGTTTGGGTAAGAGAACTTCCTGCTGGATTCTGCCTCCTGTTAATTCATGAGACTGGGTGGGTAACATTTACGACTTCTGTCTCAGGAACCAAGATGTTTTGGGTGGGCTCTCCTTGGAGGTCTGGGTTCCTAATTCTGTCTCCCGAATGTATGTGTGTACTTGTTGGTAAGGGCCAGTAATCTAGAAATGCAGGACTAAAAGGGAAACTCATACAATTCAATCTTCCCTTCGCTCTCTGCCCTAAGACTTTTTATTGCACTTTGGCTACTGCTGACCTGACAGTTCAGTAACTACAGTTGTCAGCTGGCGTCTTAGAACAAGCCAGCACCAGAATCTGATAAGATTATATCGGTATTTTAAACCATTGTCCGTTGCTGGGGAATTAAAGTTCATAACCTCATTAAATTCAAAGACCATGATGAATTTGAATTGCACAGAGATTTTTGGACTCCCAGAGTATTATAATCTGCACTCCCCCTGCTGGTCAATGTGTGTTATTTTACATAGAATGTTTAAAGAACTAAGGCCCCAGTTGAGAGAAGAATACAGTAAGTCCTCACTTAAAGTTGTTTCGTTTAAAGTTGATGGGGAAATGTCATGGGAATGTTTACATTTATCAATTAGTCTATGGTAAAATTGGTTTCATTTTAAGTCATTTCGCTTTAAAGTTGCAGTTTTCAAGAAGAATCTATAGTATAGACAACTTTAAGTGAGGACTTCCTGTATTCACAATCCCCATTGAAATCAAAGGAGCAAGTTAGCTGTGATTGATTTAAATTATTTATTATATTAATTTGCAGTATTTATATCCCACATTTCTTAACCCTGTTGGGACTGAGTGCAACTAAGCTTTTTTGGGACTGTGATCTGATTATGTCTTGCTAGTGTTTAAGGTTGTTTTGTTTTCACGCACAAGTCAAAATGTTGGTTTTGATCTTCAAAGCCCTAAATGGCCTGGAAGGGACCAGGATATCTTGAAAGCCATCTGCTCCCATAGGATCCTCCGTGTACATTAAGATCTTCTACTGAGGCCCTGCTCTTCAGAGGGGAGGTGGCTGGCTGGTCATAGCAGATGGAGGTGGCACCTAGACTTCGGAATATCCTCCACAATCTGACAGGCACCTACATTATTAAACTTTATGCACCAGTCAAAAATGTTAGCATTTGCCGTCTTTGGTACATTGGATTATTCAGTGGTTTCATTAAGGAAAGTTTTGCAATTAATTCATACTCTATGTGAAGTGCATATACAGTACATGTATGTTGTTGTTCAGTCGTTAAGTCGTGTCTGACCCTTCGTGATCCCATGAACCATATCCCGCCAGGCCTTCCTGTCCTCCACTATCTTCCTGAGTTCGCTCATTTTCATGTTCATTGCATCAGTGATGCTGTCTAACCATCTCATCCTTTGCCTTCCCCTTCTCCTTTTGCCTTCAATCTTTCCCAGCATCAGCGTCTTCTCCAGAAAGTCCTCTCTTCGCATTAGGTGTATATAAAAATGCATGCTGTCCCTTGAACTGAGAGAAAATGATGCCTCTATGCCTCTCTGTAAAGAATACTGTATGATCCGTAGTTCCTTCTGAAAAACAGAGGTGCTAGGTCTCGGGCAGTGCAATCCAGCGTGAAGATACGTGGCCAGCCTAAAGGGCCGGCTGCTGTATCCTAAGCCCATTAAGGGCTGCCTCAGGGCTGCTAGGCTACACCTTGCGAGAAGGGGATGTTTGTCCCATTCACCAAGTGTAAGCGAGCCCGGGGCCTATGGGTCTGGAGGGCAGCACAGTGAGGGCCGCTGGCCTCTGCATGGGTCGCCCTTACTCCCAAGTCATTGCAAACGTGCTTTATGGCACGTTTGCAAACCTTTAAAGCTGCAGAGCGCGCTCTCCACCACTCTAAAGTTAGTGAGGATTGCGCTGAAACTTACTCTCTTAAGGCCCAATCCTATCCAACTTTCCAGTGCTGATGCAGCTGCAATGCAGCCCCGAGGTAAGGGAATAAATGTTCTCTTACCTTGAGGAGGCCTCCGTGAATGCCCCCCCCCCCATCGCAGGATGCAACACACGCCCCACTGGCACGGCTGCATCAGTGCTGAAAAATTGGATAGGATTGGACCTTTAGGCTTAAATCCTACACACGATCCTATACCTGGGAGTAATCCCCATTGAACACAATGGGACTTACTTCTGGGTAAGTAAGATTGTGGTGTAAGCTCCATGGACAGGCTGCAGTTTCTCAGTGGTGATGGAGAAGGTGCTTGTTTTACAAAAGCATGTTTTACATGCACCAAAACAGCCCTGGCACCGATAATGACTGAGTTCAGGCATTGCATGAAATCATCTTCATGTTAAGTCTGTACAGTATTGAAGTCTGCCCATAAACTGTGACTTGTTCACAGGGTTCTGAAACCACCAGGACTTGTAGGTTTGCAGTTAGCAACCCGCTTCAAGTGCTAACTCATGTCTGAATTCATAGGACAATTGACAAATCATTAGCTGGAGCTTTTCCTCTGTCTCTAGAGGCTGCTTCACTATGGAGATGGGAGTGAATTTATGAACCTGCATCTTGAGCAGATGGGGGGGGGGGGGAGAAGCAGACAAGCAACTCTAAACCACAGTGTTTGCCTTGCGTGCCTGGAACCTTGTGTAACTTTTATTGGTCCGAAGAAGGTTGATGCTTCCTTTTTGTCATGCTCAGCCAGGGCTTGAAGCCAGGAGCCTCACTGTCTGGACACTAAGGCCCCCTTGTCTTGAAGTCTCCAAGGTTGCAGAGTAGGGATATTCAACACCTGTTCCTTAATTTCCATGAGTTTCCCCCTTTGCTTCCCTGCACTCTTGGATATCCATGGAGCGTCTTGGCTATCCCCGTTTCTCTTGGAGTGCTTGGAGTTTCTCCCCCCCCCCCACCAAAGCAGTTGTGCAAGCTGATGTGCATTATAGCAGTATTCTGGCACATGCATGTTGAATTTTTATGCTATTTCAGGATGGGGGATGCTCATTGGAACACTTCTCCCGTTGAGAGTAATGCCATGCAGGCAGGCAGTTGCACTCCGATGCATCTTCACTTTTTGTCCCGCTCTGTCTGACTTGCACAAGAGTTTGCACATCCAGCCACTGATTTTTTTCCCCCCTAACTGGATGTAAATTGGATTAGAAGCAGGCATAAGGAAAGTCCAGCATAAGACTGCCTACAACCACAAAATAATATCCATATTAGAAATTGAACCTGGTGGATTACTGTGGGATCCCTGCTGAAGCATGGAAGGGTAGCCCTTCTTCAGCCTTTTCAGCCATTGATCCTACCTTTAGTCCCAACATGGAATCCGTGTGAGACATGCGAATATAATGATTTTCTTAAAACAACAACAACCCTTCGCTGTATCCCCTTGTCTCTTAAAATTCCCCAAAGAAAAAGCAAATTATGGTAGTGCTGCTGTTATAACCCACTTTAGTAGGACTTCTGACTGAGTCAATTCTCGCTGGTTGAAGGTGAATAAAGTGGAGGAAAATGGGAAGTACTGGCCTCCTGGTTCCCAACACAACTCTACCCCACCTCCTCCTAGGTGGTCCGTTGGTTCCTCCTGGCCTGGTCTGGCTGTAAATGATTCTGGGTCATTAATTTATCTTCACTGGGAAGAATTTGGATGCTGGCCTGGTTGTGCAACTTTTTTTGGCATTTCTCCTTGTCAGTCTGCTAGTCTCCCTGTTTGCCTAGTGCCTTCACAGCCTCCCTTCTTCCTTTGCCACTACATTTGCTCTTGTCTGTTTTTGTCTCCTATGTGCTTGTTGCAGCCCCACCTTGGTGAGACTTGTCAGCTTAATAATAATAATAATAATAATAATAATTAATATACAGTATTTATATACCGCCTTTGTTGGTCATCGGATTTCTCCTCCGACTTTAATCCAAGGTACATGGGCAGGCTGTCCTAACCCCCCTTGGGGTTATATATAACACATTCTTAAAACATAAGGCATAAAAAACCCTCGCCTAGCATAAATGTTTTGCTCCACCACACAAAGGAACTTTGCAACTTGACCAATCACATCCGGGGGACCATTGTTTAAAACAAAAACCAATTTCTCGGCATCTAGAAGGCCTGAGAGGATAAGGATTTGCTTCCTGGGCTCTGTCTGGGCCCTCTGGTGCAACATTCTAGCTGGGTAGCCCAATCCTGTGTAACTAAGTGACTGGCCTAAAGGGCCGGCCGCTGTATCCTTCCTAAGCCCATTGCGGGCTGCCCCAGGGCTGCTAGGCCGCACCTTGGGAGAAGGGGACTTTTGTCCCCTTCCCCAGGTGTAAACGAGCCCGAGGCCTATGGGCCTCCTCAGATGCATGCCAGGTCCAGACCTGGCGTACATTCGGGTAGGCGGTGTAAGGGTAGGATATCGTCACTGATATCCCCTCCCCCCTCCCAGCCCGGGCTGGCCAATGGCCCCCCTCTCTTGCTGCTCCATCCTGCCCTCCCGCCAACTGGCACAGGACTTACCTGCAGCGGCCGGAGTCGGGTACGTTCCACGGCCTAGAAAGCGGTGCCAGCCTCCGTGCTGGTGCCGCTTACACCCGAGTAATTGAAAACAAGCTTTATTATGGCACATTTGCGACGCTTTAGGCTGGCGGAGCGCACACTCCACTGCCCTAAAGTTACACAGGATTGCACTGTGAACCCCTATTCTGCTAGATTCTCACCTTCTAATCTTGGGTTGCCAGAAGCCCAGCACTGGTGCTTCTTTTGTGTCTCTTCTGAGAGCATCCAGAGGAAGGAGATTTCTCAGCTTTATCTGACATGCTTGTTTCCATAGCCTCTAACAGTTTCTCAATCGTTAACTTCACTCCTAGTCCCTCTCAGTGTAAAACATATGGCCCCACCTTCTTCCCTCCATGTTAATGAAGAAAGGTTATCCTCTATATCATCTTTATGGCAGAGGCCTTTAAAGTATTTGAGGGCTCCTATTGCAGCCTCTCTCTCACCCTTCTTCATTCTGCTTAGCTTTTGATCCTAGTTCCTGTCCTCATACATCTTGCATCTATCATCTGGGCTGCTTTTGTCATTTCTAGTTTGTCCCTATCTTCCTTAGAACGTGATGCCCAACAGTATGACTCAGTGCCTCAGCTGAGGCCTCACCCACGTGAAGTTTGTGTGCGTTAGTGCCAACTCCATTTTGCTCAGTATGGGAGGTTCACACTGTATAAACAGAAGCTTTCTTTGGTAACCACTTACCATAGATGGCAATGACTAATGCATAAGCAGCTCTCTGTAGAATGCACTTTACAGTTTCAGGAAATATCATTATTTTTTCTGTCTTGGGATAAAAGGACTTGGGATAAAAAGAGCACAAACACCCAACATGCCATTTCTGTATTTACAAATTGTCCTGACTGTACATATAAGACACTGGAGTATCAAGTATCTTGCTGTCAAGAGCAAAGCCGGCCCATTCATGCAGCAGACTGGGGGAGACAGCAAACTGGTGGGGCCACTTCAGCTGCTCCACCCAGCTACTGCTCCATCCTCTTCTTGCTCATTATCCTTGTAGAGTGAGCTAGAAGAGGGTGTGGGGGGGGAGGGCCTCCAGGAGGAATTTTATCAGGGGTACAAAGTTTCTTTTGGGCCCCTTCTCAATGGGGGTGGGGGGAGGGTGGCAATGGGGGTGGGTGAAACGGACGGGGAGGGGGCGAAACAGGGACAGGGCAGCAATGCTGGAAAAAATCTCCAGAGCCCAGATCTACCAGGCTTCCTGATGCAGAGCCCAGATCTACCTGCCTGGTAGACCTGGCCTCTTGGTCAGAGTCTGCCTTCCTTTTCATCCACAGGTCCAGGTTGAGTCCAGGTGAGATTGGAAAATGTTCTGGTGGGGCCCTTTGGCTCCTGGGACCCCTTTTTAACCCCGGGCCCAGGTAACCCTTTACCCCCCCCCTCTCATGGACCCTGGGGGGCCTTACCTCCTCCTCCAGTGCCACAGTCAAAGAACACAGCAGTTGGGCTGGAGGAGGTAGGGGTGGCCACTGCAATCCTGTTCCAGATTGCTCTCCAGTGATCAGGAGAGGATCTCTGCCTCTCTACTCTTCCTCCATGTCTTCACTATGACTGGGCAGGGAGGGTCTTGGGAACGGAACTCCCAAGATCCTCGTCACTCAGCCATTTTGGAAGATGCAGAAGAGGGGAGGTGGAAGCAACAGCACATGCACAAGTGCTCACACACCAGAAAACAAACCAGAGGGGTAGAATCTTTACACTGTTTCAGCTTGAGTCAGGCCTGGCCTGCAGCGTTCAACTGCCCATGTGTCATCTTGTTGTTACCCCTGCAGAATTAACATGATGAAGACTTTAATAAACTGTGGGTTTTAAACCCACAGTTTTTGGGTTATTGGTTTTAAATGAATGATGCCCTTCTTGGGCATTAAGGGAGGGTGTTGGAGTCCCTAAGGAGGTTTCTGTGTGGGAACTTTCTCCAGTTGCAGAATTAAATGGTAGCACCTTTCCTGGATTGTACTACTTCAGGTGAGAGGGGAGGTGTAATTAGGTACATGTTTGAATGCTCCCCCATGAGAGAGATTTTTTCTGTGTACTCAGAAAACTAGCCTATTTCAGTGGCATGCTAATTTTCTTTGTGCAGGATGTGGTTTTTTTCTTCTTAATTTTGGGGGATTCAGTCATGCGATTCCTGTCTCCAGCCTACAGTGCTACAGTCCAGGAAATCATTTTTGCTGATTGTATACACTGCACTGTCTACATTGTATATATTGTATACACTTCTGCCCTGCAAGAAGTTGAATATTTGTATGTCAGCAATTATTAGATATAGCTAGGGACATGCCGCTGTGAACCCCTTGGAAGGAGCTTTGAGTTATCTTTATGGAACTGGGTTCCTTGCATTTTTATCTGAGAAATGTTGGAAGTGTGGATATACGTACCTGTTTAATTTGCAACTTCATGGAGCTGCCAGTGAATATTCTATCTATTTGTGAACCTCGGTAATTCCATAGCATCTTTTTGTAGTGCTTCTGTGTACTTGCTTCTACCTGTTTGGTTTCTCTCTCTTTTGGTATAATGCTTTGTTTTGTTAGGAGCTGGCGTAGCAAGCAGGAATCAAACCAGCTGTGAACCAGACTCTGACAGCTACACCTGGTAGATGGTGCCCCAAATTTGATTGGGGGTGGGGGTGGATTGGCAGAGAGATTCTGGGGTGCTGGCCACACACCCTGAGGCATCTGGTGGGGCCACTGTGTGATACAGGAAGCTGGACTAGATGGGCTTTTGGCCTGATCCAGCAGGGCTGTTCTTATGTTCATGAACAGGTGTGGGGCTGATTTGCTCTTACATTGCTCACAGACAAATCGGAACCCTGGACTGGGAACCAATCAGAGCCTGAGAGAGATCCTTTTAGAAGTGAGAGAGACATTTTGCTGACTTTTCATGCTGGCTGAACAGTTGAGGTCCATTCTTCCAGACCTGAAACCTTCCACAACCAGGTTGTGGATCAGCGGAGTCTGGTACATTTTATTACACACACCACTTTTCTGTTTGAAAGGAAACAAGCAAACGATGACTTGATGTTTATACATCTGCTTGGAATCATGAGTGCAAGTGTGTTCTTCTATTTTTTTTTTTTGCAGGGCTACTTTGAATTCCAATCCTATTTTCCACAGTGGTGTCATCTGTGCGATAATAACATGGATACTATCCATGCTATTAAAACCACGTTGGAAAGCTGTGGAGCCAAGGGCTCCATTCATAATTGCTGTTTGGTTGCAGTTTTTCAGCCAATGGTGAACTCACCCTGCGTCAGTTCCCCCTAGTTTCTATATGACGATGTTATGCAGGAGCTTGTCAAATGTCTTGCCGAATGAAAGACAGAGAAAAGGAACAAATAAGAGTAGCAAATATTCCCCATGGTCACCAAAGGTGATACTCTTGTCTTAAGTGCTAAGCCAGTTACCCCATTAACGAAGGAAATTAGATGGTGGTTCAACACCAGCAATTCAGCATACATGAAGATTTCCTCTAAGTGTCTGCAAAATGTCTTTGTGTTTTAATCAACCCATCATTTGACACAACTTTATTTTCTCTATTTTTTAAAAAGGAGATTGTGTTCATTCTTGCTGTATATCAGAACTCTGTGGGCCTTGGCCGGCCTTAAGGATATTCCAGGCTTCTTCCCTATTTTTTTAAAAAAGCTTTTATATATTTTTTAAAAAATCTAGTAGTTCTTTTGATATAAAGTTAAAAAAAAGACAGTATTGTGTCCAATTTGTCAAGAGGAAGTAAATCTGCTCTTGCCTTCTAGTTTTCTGGCCAATGAGTGCAAAGACACTGAGATGATTGGCAAGCACTTATTATTATTGATTGTTATCAAAATTATTTATTAAATGTATATACTGTAACTTGAACTATATTTGGCTACTGATTTGATTTTGGCTGTTTTGCATGTAATGGCCCTCCAGTGTACACCACTTAGCCACCTCCCCAGACATACTGGGTGATGGGCCTGCCCTATTTTAGTTTTTGGAGTGTGTGTGTGGGGGTACCAGTCTTCTAAGACATTGTTGCCTCATTTGTGGGGCCGTGGCAGCTTATGGAAACCAAAATGGCCACCGGTGGGGAACCTGCTGGGGGGGAGGGGATTCCTCAGGGATTTCATCCCCCTCCTCCCCCACCCTCTTTTGATTTGCTGTGAAGGCGGTGGGGAACTGCAGCTTGGCTCTCCTGTTCCAGAATGACTGTGCTGCTAGTGGTGTGGGCCGGGTGAGCACAGCAGGACGAGGCTGCTGGTGATAGGGTGGGTGGTGGCAGCTTATGACAGAGGCGGGGGTGGGCGGATCGGGTCCCAGGAGGGGGCGGGATCAATGGTGGGTCCCCAGCCTCATATTTTATTTGCTTGTTTGTTTATTGGGGTCGTGGCATGAAAAAGGTTGAAGACCACTGAAAATCTGAGCTGCAATGCTATGAACACTTTCATGGGAATAAGCCCCATTGAACACAATGGGACTTACTTTTGAGTAGGTATGCATAGGGTTGTGCTTTGAGACACAAGCAATTGCAAGCACTAGCATGCTGCATAATACCCTGCCAACTCAAATCCAGAATAACAAAACGTTTACCTTGCTCTTTTATGAAGATGATCCCACATCCCTTCACTGTTTGAGGTGTCCTCTGAATATGGAGGTTTCATTCAGTTATCATGGCAAATAGACCTATCCTCCATGGGTTTGTCTCATTCTTTTAAAAACCATATACATATTTTGTTCACTTCTCTTTCTGTTGTTTTAACTCACACATCTTTGTGGTGGGCCTTTGTACCCTAGGGGGCCACATGGTCAGTTCAATATGACTGAGCCAAAGTCTGTATGTGAATGTACAAACACTTTCGTGCACTCGTGAGCATATAAATGCTCCCTCTCCAGATGGATACAGATGAACATTTACCAAGTGATTGCATAGGGTGCATGTAAACATGTGGTAAGCCAGTTGTCTGTAGCATCCTGAGAAATGGATACCACATGTCCAAATGCAGATATATGGCAAAATGTTCACCTGCATCCACCTAAAGCCCCTGTCTAACACATGCAAAGGAACACTTCAGCAAAAGTGACGTATGCTCTCCATTGCCTGAGCTCTTAGGAGCCAGGATGGTATAGTGGTTTGGGAGTCGGACTTAGACCTGGAAGATCCAGGTTAAAATCTCCGCTCAGCCACGAAGCTTCCTGGGTGACCTTGGGCCAGTCACTATCTCTCAGCCCCACCTACCTCACAGGGTTGTTGTGAGGACAAAAAGGAGGGGAGGAAATATGTACACCACTCTGAGCTCCTTGGAGGAAGGGTGGTATAAAAATGTGGAAAAAAAAATAAAAAAAATTTATGCATTCCTTGTGAGCTGCTTGGCAAAGCCCTCACTAGTGGTTAGCGTGCTTGGAGGAGTGTGGGTGAGCACTACTCCAGTATGAGAGACAATCTAGGAGCTCTGGAGCTTTCCCAGGAGTTTATGACATTTTCTATCACCCTCCCTTGTGGGGATTCCCCTTTGAGCCTCCTTGCTCATATGTGGAAAGCCCCACTCCTGGCTGACATGGTTCACAGGGATGGGCCTGGGGCCACATAAAGTAGTGTAGTAGAAGAAGTACAAGGGGATAAAGTTTGGTGATGCCCATAGTCAGGGCTGGCTCCAAATTTCAGGGGGCAGTCTGCCCTCCATGAAGCTCTTCCTACCTGGGTGAACTCTTAAAGCTGACCTCCACCGCACGAATTCCGCTGCACTTGCGTCTGGAGGCGCGCGAGCATAGGGGACTGGACGCCCTGCCTTAAAACACTGCCCTGGTCTCCACCAGTTTCTTCATGCAAATAGTCTCTCCTGATTGTCCCGCCTTCTAATAAGTCTAAACAGTGATTGGCTGAAACACAAGTGTGCTCCAATTGGCTGAAACCTCCCTCTCATCCCATTGGTCAAAAAACTAGCTCCGTGTCCTGCCCCCTCAAAATCATGGGCATGGTCCACGGCTGATCGCAATGGAACTCGGGAGAGCGTGGCTCTCCCGTGTTCCGATGCGATCAGATAGCATGGAAGGCACACAGCTCCGCACGAGCCCAGGACGCACTGGAAATCATGCGATGGAGGTCAGGCTTTAAGAAAGTTGCTCCACCACCATCGCATCAAGGACAATGGCAGGACTGGCCTGTCCAGGAGGCCAACTGAAACAGTCGCCTCAGGTAGCTGATAGGCGGAGGGCGCCCATCATCTCTGTTCACCAACTTGCCTCCACTGCTCCTTCTACCTCCTGGATTGAAAAAGGAAGAGGGGGACAGAGATAATAGTAATAGTAATAATAATATACAGTATTTATATACCGCCTTTCTTGGTCATTGGATTTCTCCTCTGACTTTAATCCAAGGCGGTTTACATGGGCAGGCTTTCTCAACCCTCCTAATGTTTTGTTTTGTTTTGTTTTACAATCAAGATGAAGAGGAAATGTGGAAGGGAGGGGAGTGCTGAGCTAGAACATGGGGGAGTGGGAGGAACAAAGGCTGGCACATCATTGGGTAAGGGGGGGGAGAGCAGCATTTGGCAGGCTGCCTCAGATGTCAGGAAGTCTTGGGCTGGCCCTGTACTATGGGCACAGAAGTGGCCTCAGGGGTCAGCTCTGGGCCTTTCTGAAGGCTCTGGACAGCTGTCCAAGGATGCTAACCTCTGGCGACAGCCCTGTCCCTGGGTTAGAAGTCTTCATGCCGGCTTTCTACATATCTTCAGTGACCTATTCCTCCCTTCATTTCCATACTGTATTCTCCTCCAGATTATCAGATTTTTAAAAGCTCTTTGTTTTAACCATATAGACTGGTTCTGACTATTGTTCTTTTACACGGGGAAAACTTTACATTGTGGTTGATATATAGCCACACCACAACAACCATCTGCAATCTTTCTGTTTGGGCTTCCTTTCTGTTTTCTGATTGGTGTGTGTGTGTGTGTGTGTGTGTTGTCTTTGCTTTATTTATGTATGCGTGTGAAATTTAAGGCACCAATACATGCTGGTTGTCAGAGTCTAGATGGAATGATGGGCAGTCTTCATGCATTCGTCAAGCCCTCTCATATAGCTCCATTGATTTTTCGGTGTAGTCTTAGGAAGCTAAGGGTTTGTAGTTGTCATAATTGTGGAGGGGGGGATGAAAATGTAACCATTGTCTTTCACGGTACTCTTCTCTCTCTTCTTCCTTCCCCCCCCCATTCTTGGCAATTTATGTCACAAAAAACAAATACAGAGGCCGTGCCTCCATATGTCCTAGGCCTAGGCCCAACTCCATCATCTCTAGTATAAGCTGCTATGAACTGCTGCCTCTGGTTTTTGAGGGCGGGAGCTCTCAAATGTGGTTGTACAGATCCTCCGACCTAAATGAATAAAGCAGTTGATTGAGCTTGTAGTAGCTGGTGTCTTTGAGTCATGGGGGTGTTGTCTGCAAATCCCTCCCTTTGCCTCTGGGGTCTGGAGGAGGCAAGCAGTCATGAGGCATTTTTCCTTCATACATCAGCTAGAAATATGTCTGTAGGGGAAAAAAAAGAGGGGCTGCTGAACTGTAATTTCCCACCCCTTTAGACCTTCCCTTTTGGTGGCTTACCAAAAACTCTAATGTAGACTGCACTGAGAAGGAACAAATGGGCAATCAATTTAAACAGTGGCTGGGTTTACCCTGGCTTGTGCTAACCATAGTTAAGAACCCATGCATGCCAAGGTTTGAGCTTCCAGATGTACAACAGATAAATGATGATTTTTTAAGTGATGGATGCAGCTTCAGAAGTTTACTCCCATTTCCATAGTGTTCCACGTGAGGTGGAGCAATGGCCTTAACTGTGGTTTGTCTAATGATCTGTGAATTCAGATATAGCTGCAACACATAGTTAGCACCACCTGCTTTGCTAGCTGGGTTACGTGGGGGGGAGGATGCATCTCACATCATCACCCTACCCCCTGCACTCCTGGAATGTGGATTTGTGCTCCATGGCTGCTCATGCAGCCCTCTGGCTGCAAAAAAGCAGCCGCAGAGCTCAAAACTTCCGCCGCAGTCACCTGGGGGCATTTGTTCCCCCTGGCCCCATTATAGCGATGCCACTGGTTAGCACAAATTGTGGCTTTTTGAACCTGATGTGTCTCTCCCAAATAATGGCATTGCTATAGCAATGGAGACACTAAATACAACGATCCCTGAGAGAGAGAGAGAGAGAGAGAGAGAGAGAGAGAGAGAGAGAGAGAGAGAGAGAGAGGAGCAGGCATACTGAGTTGCAGGGTTTAAAAGCCCTGCAGCTGGATCATGAAGATGATGCAGAGGCTAGTTGCTGAGGGCTTAGGGCTCATGATACTTCTGGAGACAGAAGCCCCAAAAAACAGCTGCGTACGTATCTCCATAACTTGGAAGTATATAAGAACATAAGAACATAAGAAGAGCCCTGCTGGATCAGGCCAAAAGCCCATCTAGTCCAGCTTCCTGTGTCACACAGTGACACCAGAAGCCTCAGGGTGCCTCAGGGAGCACAAGACAACAAGATAACCTGTTTCCCGTTGACACTCCCTTGCACCTGGCACAGAGAAAACCCACTTCTAAAACCAGGAGGTTGCTTATGGCTTGTAACCTGTGATGGTCTTTTCCTCCATGAATCTGTCCAAACCCCTTTTAAAGGCATCTAGGCCAGATGCCATCACCACATCCATATAAGTAGGGGAGCTTCTGTACAGAAAACTAATGGTATCTCTTTTCATGGTTATCTCTTCCATACTCTGTGTGTGTCTGTGGGCAGTCATAGAATACATGAACGTGGAGGAATTGGAAGCACTTTGCATCTTGTGGCGAGAGTTTCCTGTAAGAAAAACAATTGTGTTAAGTGGCGGTCTTGCCATCAGACATGACAGAAAGGGAAAGCGGCAGAGCTACATAGGCATGCCCTATATATAGTATATAGCATATTTGAAAGTCTGTATAGAGGAATGGTCCCAGGTTGTACAAGGCTTGTGAATGTTGTCCCCTCAGCTTGTAGGATCAATCAGCTTGCAGGCTTCTGTTCCAAGAGGGGTGAGTAGGCATTGTGTGTGTCTCTTGGGCAGGGCTCATCCAAGATACCTTGGTAACTGAAGAAGAAAATACAGATGGTACTCCCCCCCATACACACGTGCATTAATTAATATGGCACATACCTGCATCCTAAATGAAATCAACCCTGACTGTTCCCTGGAAGGACAGGTACTAAGGCTGAAACTCAAATATTTTGGCCACCTAATGCGAAGAGAGGACTCTCTGGAGAAGACTCTGATGCTGGGAAAAATTGAAGGCAAAAGGAGAAGGGGAAGGCAAAGGATGAGATGGTTAGACAGCATCACCGATGCAACGAACATGAAAATGAGCGAACTCAGGAAGATAGTGGAGGATAGGAAGGCCTGGCGGGATATGGTTCATGGGATCACGAAGGGTCGGACACGACTTAACGACTGAACAACAACAACATACCTGCATGTTAGTGCAGCAATAATTGATTTCAGTGTGCAGGAGAACCTCCTGGCGGATTGTGGCCCATTAGCAGAATCTGTCTGTTCTACTCTGCCATCCTTAAGGCCACCTCAAACCTGTCGTTGGAGATGGCCATCTCATCGTGCCTTGCGGAAAGGCTAGCTCTGTTCCTGAGATGCTCAATGCACACATTGCTAGTGCCTATCTCATACTTTGAGGGTATCAGATCTGTGATCTGGAACTTTAGCCTCCCTCATCACAGCTCTGTTCTGACCATAGCCTGTCTATTACAGTGCCGAGTAGGTGCCCTCTGAATCAGCTTGTGCTTCTGAGTTGGGTGGGGTGGGAAAAGTTTTTTGACTTGTGGACTGGGTGTTAACTACATCAGGTCAGAGCATGATGACGGGGTATTGCCTCCACTGGTTAGCTGCCGGGCTCAGTTGAAGTTGCTGATTATTACCTTTAAGGCGTCCCAATGTACTTCAGGAAACTTATTCACCCATATATTCCTCCCTGCAATCTGAGGATACCCTACTCTGTGTTCCAGCTTTTAGGAAGTAAAGGTATTCCCTGCTCAAAAGCCAGTCGTGTCTGACTCTAGGGTGCGGTGCTCATCTCCATTTCTAAGACTGAAGAGCCAGCGCTGTCCGAAGACACTTCTGTGGTCATGTGGCCGGCATGACTAATAAGTACATTCTAGTAATAGTGAATGACCTTTTCAGCCATGGCAAAGCACTCAGTAGACCTGTCTCCCTAGGAAGGTTTGCCAGCTTCTCTCACTCACAGTGTTTTGCCAGAAGGTGGAAGCTTCCTTGTCTGTAAAAGGTCTTCCCTCTCTTGTTTAGTTTTTGATTGACATCTCTTAACTTGCTTGGTTTTTTTTTTTTTTTTTAAGGTGTGAGGTTTTTATTACTGGTTTTGCTTATCTTGAAGCAACATCATCTATGTTTGGTGTGTGGTTTTCGTAATTTAACTTTGGTTAGAGGTTACCTTCAGTGTTTCATGGAAAGGAGTCTAATAAATGTGGTATCTAAATACATGAGCTAATAGTTGCAGGGTTGCCTGTGTGGTGCAGTTCAGCCAGGAAGATGACCCTGCTCCAGAAGGAAGTGTCATGTTGGTTGTTATGGTTGATTAGATTGTCTGTTCTACACAAGAAAATGTTGACACCATTACTTTGCTGGCAGATCTGAGGAGTAAAAATAATAATAATTAAAAATCTCAAAATGCATATGCCCATGATAACGCAGACTTGTTTCAAGACCGACCCTCTTTCTGCTGAAGGCATCCCCTGGGTTTGACCCATTTCAGACTGGAGCATTTGTGCAGAAAACCTTAAGTCTAGTTAGAATAGATGACCCAGGTTTCTATGATGACCACTTTCCTATGTTGTCCTCCTCCTTCCAGGTCCTGTTCAGCCTCCTCGGCCCCTGGTCAAAAGCCTTTCGTTGGAGCCTAGTCCAGAACATCGCGCTCCAGAAGCCCCCCAGCGGCTCATCTCTGATCCAGGACCTGATAGCAGTGAAGGGGAAGCAGCCAAGCTCCGGCCTCTCAAAAGACCTCCAGGACCAAAGCCACAAGGTAGTGAGCTAATTTTATGTTGTCATTGTGCCCAATCAATGTGACCTGGCAGAGGCTCTTTACGGAACTTCCCAGGAATAATGTCTGTGAGCAGAGCATTGGCTTTGGTGGAACTCCTGGCTTTCCTTATCCTGGCATCAGAATCCATTGGGTACCAGTAGAAGAGAGATCTTGATCATTTATTGATGGTCTTTATACTTATTTTATTTCATATCCTGCCTTTTGGTCCCATGGAGAACCCCCAGGGTGTCTCTCAAAGAATTATGTAAATAATTTTATATGATACCATACCATATCTCATATCGTATATCGAAACAATAATATATACATTAGACCCTGCTTTTCTTTCAACATTGGCTTTCAAAGCAGCTTACAATAATTGAATCCTACACAAAGGGCCAGATTGGATGATACTTTATCCATCTTTCCCCTCTTTGTGCGTTTGTGCTGCTGGTGTGCCATGGGTGTGCATGCCCTATTCGGTTTCTTGCATGCTGAGACTTCTTTGTGTAATTGCACAGGGGTGTGGGTGTGGGAGATGTTTCATTCAAGCTGCCCCTCTACACATGCTGCTAATACTACAGCTATGTAATATCATGTGGCAAAGTGTGCTGGGAAGTGGGGGGAGCATGCATGTTCATAGCATGCTCACAGCGCAAGTGCCTGAAGAGGGGCTGGCAAACAAAGTGTTGTTTGAACCTGCCCAAAGGTATCTTATATTAGGGATACCTAGAAGCATATATGGCCACTTCTTCCTGCCCCTGGCAATTGATGATGTAGTCCAGGCTCTTCCTCCTAGAGGGAGGGAGCAGGAGGAGCTACCAATGCCTGCTGACAGTAAAGATGCCAGCCTAGAGAAGCCGCCCTTCTGTTGCTCACATCAGTCTTTGCTGGGCTGTGTGTGTAATACAAGTTTGCATGCATGTCTTTTAAAATCCAGTGTTTCGTCTTGCTTTTCCAGTCCCTCCTAAGCCAGCCCATCTGCAGGGCATCCAGCTGCCACGGCACCCTGAATCCATTCCCCCGCCCCCATCACGGCCCCTCCCAGCTGACCCCCGTCTGAGCCGCAGCCCTCTGCCAAAGGATGGAGTGGGGCCATTATCTGCTGTCTCCTCCCTCATTGAGAAGTTTGAAAGGTGAGTGTTGTGGTGGCTCATGAGATCCTGCTTCCTTCCTACAGCTGGGAATGTGGCTGCTGCTGATCCCCTTCTAAGCTGTGAATTGCAGAGAGGGCAGACTGGGTACAATCTCTCTGTGCCAGGAAGCTCCCACGTAAGTCCTGCAGAACTGCAGCCTCGGTTTGGCTTCACTCACTGAGAGGTGCTGGAAGGAACCTTTCCGGCACAATGTGCACTCTAGCCTGGAACTCTAACCTGCTGCCCCTGAACAATCTAGGCCAGATACGTTGGTTAAATGATGGACCACTGATCTAACCTTGCCATAAAGGTGATTGTCCATCCCTCTGAATCTAGGGCGAGTCCCTTTTTGGGGATGACTGAATGCATGCTTTGATGCATTATTTTGTTTTTAAGACAAATTTAATCCCACACTTTCAGTTTTTTACAAATTGCTCGAGATATTCTTGTTTTAAAACAATCAAGTAAAATTATAATGCAAAGAACAAAACATAAGCAGAGGGGCAGTTCAAAACAATCCCAGCAGCTGGAGCAAGCAGACAGAAATATTAAGCAGCTAGACCAAATGCCTTCCTAAATGAAAAGGTCTTCAGGTGACCTCTGTGTTGTGATAAAAGACAGGGCTAAGTGCATCTCCTGGGGCAGGGAGTTCCACAGCCTAAGTGTGACAGTGGAGAAAGCACTGGCGTCACTGCGGGGGGGCGGAACTCTAAGTTCCGCCGCGGCTCCGGCCCTCCGTTACACTGGAGCACGAAGCGGCCCCGCCCCCTTCGGAACCATTCAAGGCGGTGAAAGCAGCGCTTTCACCGCCTTGAATGGTTCCGAAGGTGAGGGGGCGGGGCCGCTTCGTGCTCCGGTGTAACGGAGGGTCGGAGCCGCGGCAGAACTTAGAGCTCCGCCCCCCCTGCAGCGACACCAGTGGGAGAAAGCCTTCTTCCACATAGCCACCAGCTGTATTTTGGTTAGAGATGGGGGCATACAAGAGAGTCCGAGCTCTGTGTGTTGGATGACTTATGGGAAATGGAGTACTCTGAGTGAGAGTGTCCAAGTTCCTCCCCCATGACTTCTATAGACCTGTCCTTTGGCCTTTTCCTCTGTCTTCTCCAGATCTGCTTTATCTGTTGTCATCTCCCTCCCCTGCCAAAACAGGTTTAGCAGAGCTAGAGAAGATAACAGAAAAAAGGCAGCTAGGGCCCAGTTGCTTACCTTTGGCCCACTTCAGATAAAATCTTGGCATGTAGGTTTCACACACAGTGAGGCACAAGAATGAATTTGATTTGCGTACCCTTCTCTGTTATGCCTAGAATTGGAGCCAATGGTTGTGTCAGTGCCACTAGACCCTGTTCTTGTAATCCATCTGCCGTTTTTTTTCCTGTGGATGAATCACAGGAGTGGGAACTGTTCCCCATAATGTTTATAATATAAATAGGTCTAGGTGCATGTTGAAGGTTGAAAGTTGCATGTATGATAGGACTGAAACTTACTCCTATATCTCACCACATCTAAAACCTCCACACTTGGGTGCTCTGTGTGTGAACTGGATTACTGTATCTTTGATTTCGAAACAAACAACGAATGATACCATCTTGCCCTACTGCTTAAATTCCTTGGGCTTCTGGCTAGTCTCTGAATAAGGAAAAAGAATGCCAAGATAGATGAACTGTGGGCAGGGGCCATCACTAGGGGGGTGCAGGGGGTACGGACCATGCCAGGTATTCTATTTGTTACTGGTGGTGCAAAAACGCACCACTGGTAGAAAATGAGTTTTAAATTTTTTCCGATCCCCGCCATGACTCACGCAGGTATCGCATTTCCCAGGAGGCCTCCACATCGTGTGGTCTGGTATGGGAGGAGGTATGAGATCTCACCCCAGGTGTCACCAACCCTAGTGACAGTGGCATAGCTAGGGCATCTGGCACCCGGGGGCACAAATTTTTTAACACTCCCCATACATTCCCTGAGTGTTACAAATTTTTGTGCCCCAGGGTGCCAGATGGGGTGTCCTGAGGCTTTCTGAGGCTCAGGAAGGCTGTGTGCGGCTTCCCCAGGCCTCTACAGGCCTCTGAAAGGTATTTCCGGTTTTCGTCAAAAACCGGAAGTGCCTTTTGGAGGCCTCTATGACACTCCCTGGAGCCATGGCACCTGAGGCCGAGCACCCCTGCCCCCCCTAGCTACACCACTGCCTAGTGATACCCCTGACTGTGGATCTGATTGAGCGTTCCTATTTGTGGTGACCTCTTTTTAGTCAAGTCCTTTTTATTCTCTTACTGTTAGAATCTACTTTCTTTACATAGGTGGGAGTAGAACCACAAGCTCTTATCTTTGTTGCCTCTTGATTTTATATATACTCCCATGTTGCTTTCTCAGAGTACCTAGGTGTCCTGATTGCATGTGTATTTGTTGTTTCTTGTAGGGAACCTGTAATCCTGACTGTTGAGCAGCCTCCCTCGCCGTGCCCCAGCCCAGATCTCCCAACCTCAGAGACGGGTTCCATGGAGCCCTTGCTGGATCGCCCAGCTTCCTTGGAATCGGCGGATCTGACTCACAAACTCCTGGACCTCCTCGCGCTGGAGGGAGGACAAGAGGCTGTGGGGAGTGCGGCTTGCCTGCCCTCTCATGATGGGGGGAAACTGGCAAACCGAGACAGTGGCATTGACAGTATCAGCTCACCATCCAACAGCGAGGAGATCTGCTTCGGAGGGGATGAGGGCACAGGAGAGGGAGCAGGGGCACCCGTGCCTCCTGCCATCATCAAACGTCGCTCAACCCGGGATTCTGAGGGAGACAGTGACATGGACGACGGCAGTGGGGATGAGGCTGAGCTCCTGCCAGAACTCCCACCCCCACAGGCAGAGAGGCAGGACTCTGATGAGGTGAGAGGCCAGGGCCAGTGAGCCTTGGCACTAGTGTGACATTTCCACCATGGCCTGATTGCCCTTGCTGAGCCCCTTCTTTCCTCCTCCAACATTTGATGCTCTTGCTGAAAAATTTCAGCCTAAGAGGTAACTCGGGGGAGTACCATGGGAGGTGTGTGTGTGTGTGTGTGTGTGTGTGTGTGTGTGTGTGTGTGCGCGCACACTCCCATTGGAGTGTGCACCCCAACAAACACACACGCACACAACCCTCCCGTGGTACTCCTCCGAGTTATTTCTTAGGCTGAGATTCTTCAGCATGGCCCAGTCTGTGTGCTCCCTGAGGCATCTGGTAGGGCCACTGCGAGATACAGGAAACTGGACTAGATGGACCTTTGGCCTATTCCAGCAGGGCTCTTCTTATGTTCTTAATCTCTTGTCCATTGTTATACTGGAGCACAGGAATGGTTAGCTCTGGAGTGTTTCTCCGGTTGCTCTAACTTGGGCACTGGGGATAGAATTATTTCAAATGGACTGAGGTTTATTTAGTGGAGACTGCTGAGGTTAGCATTCTTTAACCACCCAGTCATGTTAGGTGGGGAAGCCCTTTCAGTGCATGCTTATGGGAGAAACAGGGATCCCAATCCACCTCAAGGGAGTATGAGGACTGAACCAAGGGGCAAGTGCACTCCACAACCATGTCTAAGCCTGAATAATAACTAGTGGAAAGCAGTTGAGGTGGGAGGGGGATACAGACCTGTTGGGGAGAGGAAGAACATGGGCCAATCAATTCCATGTTCAGCTTGATACAACCTGGTATGGGTTGCAGGGCTGGTTAGTAAAAAAAAGACCTGGCGACTTTCCTTGCTAGGATTTTTGTTCTACTCCCTTTCTCCTCTCAACAGATGACTGTTCCACAGAAGGCTTTTCGAATTGCCAATGAGCTTCTCCAAACAGAAAAGGCCTACGTGTCCCGGCTGTATCTGCTGGATCAGGTAACGGGGATACAAAAAGTTTTGTGGCGTACCCAAAAACTGCTGTCATGCATGTGCCATTTTTCTGAAACTGTGGGGCAAATGCAGTATCTCTCCAGCAAGCTATGCCTTACTGAATCAATTGGAAGCCCTGTGGCTGGCTAGCCCTGCCCTTGGGATTATGACTTGGTGGTATGCTTTGCTCTCCCAAGCCAGTGATGGTAGTGACTGTACAAAAAGGATGTTGGTCTAGAAGCAGAGGCTGTGGAGACGGAGATGGATGGAGTACTTCCAGCCATCGACTCTGAGATCGGCTAAGGCTGCCTCCCAAGTTGCTGAAGTATGTCCCTACCTCCTAGGTCTTCTGTGCTCGCCTGCTGGAGGAAGCCCGTAGCCGAAACTCCTTCCCAGTTGATGTGGTGATGGGCATTTTTGCCAACATTTGCTCAATCTACTGCTTTCACCAACAGTTCCTGCTACCAGAATTGGAGAAACGTATGGAAGAGTGGTGAGGAAATCAGTTGACTTAACATTTGGAGTGGCTGTCCTATAATGGCAAACATCTGTTTTTGTTTTTGGGGTGTTTGATTAATTGATGGATTCCTTTATGCTTAGCAGCTTATAAAAAACACTTCCTGCTCTGGAGAAAGTTCTTGAATTTGGGGATGGGGTGGGGGTGGGGCTACTGTGTGTTTTACCTGAGCATAATTACATTAAATCAGTGTTTCTCAAACTGTGCGGATGCAATTTCTGGTGGGTCCTGAAGAACCTCCAATGAAAACAGGGGTGATGGAAAGATCAGATAACTAATTGCCTCAAGCCCTATTCAAAAACCAGATAATTGCTAATTGCCCTGCAAAGAGCTGAGCTCCTGCAGTTTGCAAGCTTGCATCTATTTAGGTAGATGGTGTTGTTGTTGTTTTCCTGAGTTTGTCAGTGACAGGTAGTAGGGGCAGGTGAAGGCTTGAGTAAGCCCCTCAAGCTCTGAGGCTATTGATTAGAGCTGCCTCATTATGAGAAATGGATTTAGGTTTTTTTTGCAAATAAATAAATTACTTGTAAATAAAAATATTTCTTTCTATCTCACTTTTTTTAAAACTCTCATAACGCTAGGTGGGTCCCGATAGAGTGTCATTTTAAAAAGTGTGTCCCAGTGCTAAAAGGTTTGGGAACAACTGCATTAAATCATGAGTAGGAATGTGATGTGTAGGGATTGTGTCTCCCCCAGTTTAATCTTTCAGTCATTTGTGGTAAACCCATGTCCTGGTGTTGCTAATCTCAAATACACTAATAGCAATTAGCACAGGTTCTTTACTTGATTACTGTGTAGTGAGGCTCCCAGATACACTTTTTCCCCCTAACCACAACCACCTACTTGTATTTTGATAAAAGAAGACCAAGGTGAGCTGGATGCTTCCCAGCATCAGCTGCATGCAGCAGCATGTTCTCTTTTGAGTGAAGTAGCGCCGCCTGCATCCTTGTTCTGAGTAAGTGGTCCATGTGCCACCTGAGCTCTCACCCCTCTCTGACCCAGCCCCACTGCGAAAATTTCCTATCCTGTCCGTGCTGTCTGAGACTGAAGCGGCTGCAGGGAGAAATTCAGAGGCAAGACTGGTATCTCTAGCAGGAACTCTTGGATCTTAGTTGTGCCACTGTTGTCAGTGATGCTGCTGATTTACCGCATTGTCCCGAGTATAAGACGCACCTGATTATAAGACGCACCCTTAAAGTTTGGTGCTATTTAAAAAAAATTAATTAAATCACTGGCATTAAATTGCAACAGCCTGATTATAAGACGCACCCCTAGTTAAAAAAAACTTAAATTAGGAGAAAAAAGTGAGTCTTATACTCAGACCAATACGGTCTTTTCTTTTAAACAATGTCATAGTGGTGGATCCACAGGTGGGACTTGTGGGGCATGTACTAGAGGCCTGTGTCAGCACAAGGGCCCACATCTGTGCCCAGCCAGTCCTTAAGGCAGTGCAGATGCAGTGTGGGGCTATTGCACTCCACCACCTGGACACTCCAGGGCCCATGGAGATGCTTACTGGGTGGGGGAGCAGTGGCACCAGCAGATGGCCTTCTCCCCTGCCCCCGGTGCCATTTAATAGTTCCTGGGTGGGTGTTCTGTCCCCAGATGATGAGTTGGGGGTCAAGGCATCTGGGAACTGTTAAATAGCACAGGATTAAAAAAAAAGAAGAAGAAGAAGACAGCCTGCCGCCGCCACATGCTCACCACTGCTTCATGGTACGGCTCCCCCATTGCATTCCCAGTCAGGAAAGTGAACCAGGCAGTGAATGGACAAGAGTTACCTTTCACCAGAACCTGGTGCAGAACCTACCTGCGTCATGCGGCCACCTGTTGTTACAGATGGCAGCATGAAGGAGGACTTGTACCCCACTGCTGCTGCTGCCTTGTTCCTGAGCACACATGCACGATGGGGGAGTGTGCCATGGGGGGGGGACGGACCCCTGCAGGACTTTTGCTCCAACCTCCCCGCAAAAGCTGGAATGACCACTACTTACAAAGTCCACAAACCATACGTTCCCACCTTGCTAGGATTTTTCTGCAGCTGCATTTAATGGCTGTCTTTGCAACCCTTTTTGCACGTTAATGTTGTTTCAAACCTGAGTTTACCATTGTAAATATGCTTCAAGGCTTCCTAATGAGTGCCTGCGTATATGATACGTCTGTCTGCAAATGCATATTTGTCTCCACTAGTTGTTCATACATGGGCAGCCCAATCCTGCCTAAGATCTACCTAAGATCTGCTTGCTGTGGCAGATCCTAAGCAAGATCAGGGCCATGCCAGCAGAGCTGGAGCACACCTCGGGGGGGGGGGGAGGACGTTCATCCCTTTCTCCCAGTGTCAACCCCAGCGGTCCCAATGGGCCTCCTTGGATGTGCGCTGGCAAAATGGCCGGCACAAATCTGGGGAAGCTGTGTAAGGCCACCCTGGCCCGGGAAGGGGCTTTGGATATTGGCAAAGCACGCCTCTGATATCCCCGCCCCTCTCCCGGGTCCAGTGGCCCAATCACCCCCTCTCCCGCCACCCTGACCCACCCTCCCCATGCCCTCCCGCCACCCGGCGCAGAACCTACCTGCTTTTGGCAGCTGCGTTGGGTGCTGCACAAATCTGGGGAAGCTGTGTAAGGCCACCCTGGTCCGGGAAGGGGCTTTGGATATTAGCAAAGGATATTTCCACGGGTGCTGCGAAAGTGCCTTATGGCACTTTTGCGACACCCAGCGCCAGTGGAGCCCTCACTCTGCTGGATTGCACTGTCCTGGCAGGATTGCACTGTGTCCACTGTCCTGGGCAGGATTGCACTGTGAGTTTGAAAGCATACAGTTGAAAATTGTTGGTGAACACTTAAAAAAGCATATTGTGTGAACTGACAGATCAGCTGCTTTTCTCCATCAGAAACAGCCCCAAGAAGATGCAAAAAAAAAGTCAATGATTGTAGTCACCAGGTTCAGTCTTCTTAGTTCTTGTTTTCCTATCTTTCACAGAGAGCCATAGCTCTCCATGGCTGTGTAACTCTACAGCTTACTTGACTTGTTTATAGAACGTTTATAGAACGTTTGGTGTCCCTCAGTTCCTTGTCTTTTGTCCATGATTGGCCTCATTTGAGATGGCTTTGGTTTAACTTAATAATTGTAGAATCAATGAGCTGACAGGTATATAGACCTCTTGATGCTGGGATTCTTAAGATCCATTTTGTCCTGA
Organism: Plestiodon gilberti rubricaudatus; assembly: GCA_026170595.1. Taxonomy (NCBI): domain Eukaryota; kingdom Metazoa; phylum Chordata; class Lepidosauria; order Squamata; family Scincidae; genus Plestiodon; species Plestiodon gilberti. Next base: position 117,488,893 of record JANXHW010000002.1, read on the forward strand.
TCACCTGACTCCTGGCCTGAGTGATGAGCTGCTCTTGCACCCACCATCTAGAAGCTTTCCGTCTCCATGAATGAGGGAGTTCAATTTCCTCCTTGGTCTTAGCTCTTTCTTCTCAACGACTGACTTTGTACCTCTTTTTGGTTCTGTTGTCCCAGGGACCAACATCCCTGCATTGGGGATATCCTCCAGAAACTGGCTCCTTTCCTCAAGATGTATGGTGAATATGTCAAGAACTTTGACCGTGCCATGGAGCTCGTCAGCACCTGGATGGAGCGATCGGCTCAGTTCAAGGGCATTATCCATGAAGTACAGGTGAGCCTGGTCACCTAGTTCAGCTCAAGTTTGTTGTTGTAGCAAGGCTACCAAGACTGGGTGGGAGAGTATGCAATGCAGGTGTGCTTTGGAGCAACTAAATCAAATAGCTGGATCTCTCCTGATGCATGGAAAAGTGGTTGACACAACCTCAGCTTTGCTCCAGGCACAGAGCCAGTTAGAATGGAAAATAAAGGGTGGGGGAGCAGGGCCCTATCAGTATTTATTTATTTTTCACATTTTTATACCGCCCTTCCTCCAAGGAGCTCAGAGTGGTATACATATTTCCTCCCCTCCTTTTTGTCCTCACAACAACCCTGTGAGGTAGGTGGGGCTGAGAGATAGTGACTGGCCCAAGGTCACCCAGGAAGCTTCGTGGCTGAGCGGGGGGATTTGAACCTGGATCTTCCAGGTCTAAGTCCGACTCCCAAACCACTACACCATATGAATAGCAGAATGAGGCCTCGGCTCAGTAGTTGAGAGGTTGCTTTGCAGGTGACAGGTCCCAGGTTCGGCCCCTGGCATCTCCAGATAAGGCTGGGAGCGACCCCTACCTGGAACTCCTGGAGAGCCACTGCCAGTTACTGTGTAGACAATATTGAGCAGGTGGATCAGTGATCTGTTGCACTATAAGGCAGCTTTCCTAGGCTCTTGGTATTTCTACAGTGTTTGTGCTAAGTGAAAGAGTTTTAATGCTTGTATTAATTGAGCTTAATAGCATGCTTTAAAAGCATCCACCAAATAAAAGAATGTCAGGAAGCGAAAACCTGCTTTTAAAAAAGGTGGAGGATTTTCATTCCCCCCCCCCCTTTTGCTGCAGGTGGGAGAGGAAAGACAGATTTGGGGGTGAGGATGGGTGGGAAATGATCTGTACTTTGCTTTGTGGCCTACTTAACGGTATAAGAAAAAGTTAAGTGTTTAGAAGGGGGGTTGCCAGGAAGGAATTCACATCTTGGCAATGGCTCATATACCTCTATAGGGAAACTTTCTCCAGAGTCTGAGAAATCTGCCTCTGGTTCCCTGGGTCTCAGTTCCCGCCAAGCACAGGCCCTTTGCCATTGGAGAATAGCCAGGCGGACAGCTCTCTTGAGACCACTCTGTGTTGCAGCGAGAAGAGATATGTGGGAACCTGACCCTGCAGCACCATATGCTGGAGCCTGTCCAGAGAATCCCTCGCTACGAGCTACTGCTGAAGGACTATCTGCTCAAACTGCCCCAGGACTCGCCTGATTGCAAGGATGCACAGAGTGAGTGGGGCTCTAGGGGGCGCTAGAGATCAGGGAAGGGAGTGAGGTGGTGATGGGCTGCAGCAAGCATGGAAAGATATGTATTAGGGCATTAAAGTGAGTGCTGGTTTGATAGGGCGCGCGCGCACACACACACACACACACACACACACACACACCCTACCTCTTTATTTATTTATTTTTAAATTCCCCCCCTGGACCTTTCCTGAGGATCTAAATCTCTAGTCAGCAACTTGTTTTCTCAGAGGGTGATTTTAAGTATTGGGATGGGAAGTCAAGAATATATTAACCCAGCTCTACCCATAATGATTTGCCTCTGGGTCAGCACTTGGGAGGCCAGTTGGTGCCATTCAGTGGACTAGCTTTGGCGCAGGGGCCTTCGTTTGTTGATTTGTAAAATATATGGCAAAATATAATCTCCCCCCCCCCCCCCGCCCAGTGATTAAGTGGCAACGTTTGGGGAACCAGCCAGGATTACTTGGTTTTTACAGAGGTTCAGAAGATGCAATGTGGTCTTTCTACTTTTAGTTCAGAAAGAGGCACTGTGGAGTAAAACGAAGTGAGTAACATAGACTCTCCTTTTCTCTTTTGCACAGAATCCCTGGAACTTATTGCAACGGCAGCTGAGCACTCAAATGCAGCCATCCGCAAAATGGTGAGAGTTGGAGGAGGTGTAGATGCCTGGGTTCTCTTTTCTCACAACCAGGAGAGAGCTCCCACTAAGCGGGTTAGAACAAGATGCTTTAGGAAGGCCATGCTGTGCCTTCACCTTCACAAATGACTGTGGCTAGGGCACAAACCCACCCAGAGATAAGGCAAACCACTAAGACTAGATCTAATGCATCATTGTTTCCCTTGGCCATATTGCAGCTCCTCATGTATTCTGCCTCTGCTTCTCCCCATCAATCCATACAAACACATCAGGACAGGTTCCACAGCAGGAACTCTGATCCCTCCCCCAGCATCCTATCCTTGGGTCAGTCCTACTCCCCTTTACGGTTCCCAGATCTTACTTCCCTGCCTCTAAGTTTTAAGTGCACTGTTTCTAGGTCCCCAAGCCTCATCCCATACTAGAAACTACAACTTCTGTGTATCAATTAGCTTCCCTTTCTATTTTGAGCCAACCCTTGTATTCTTCTGGGGGGACCTGATTAGTAGGCTTACCAGATCTCCAACTGGGACAGAGTGCTAGACCTTTAGAAGAAGGAATGTGGACAGGTGTAGCTTGTTAAACCTTAGAGCACAATCCTAGGCATGTCTACTCAGAAGCAAGCCCCATTGAACATCTGGTAAGCCTACTGATTAGGATGGAAGGATCTGCTTGAATGTTCATAATCTCTGCCATTTGTGAAATGTAAGTAGGTGCATCTGCTTTCCCTTAGTTGAAAGAGTAGCTTTTCTGGGGTGGCAGGGGGGAGTGCAGTAAGTGTTAATGCCACTTTCATAAGGACTTGTGGCTGGTATTTCCCTTAGAAAATTCTGGAAATCTTTCCATCAAACTACAGTACATATATTTCAGGGCCCTCGTGTAATACAACATTTTGTTCCACAGCTTGCAACAAAATAAAAGGTAATTCCTTGTTACATCTGCCTGTCCTATCCCCTCACTTCCCTCTGCTCCCTCTCCACTGACAAATTTTGGATTGCAAGGGCCTTGGGGCAAGGATGTGTCATTCTACTTATGCCGTAGTAAAGAGTACATCCATGTTGTATAAGTAATAATAAAAAGAATACATTACTGTGCATGAGGTTTTTCTTATCCTGCTTTGCCCTCCCAACAAACCTGTGAAGTGGGTTAGGCTGAAAGAGAAACTGACTGGTCCAAAGATAATCCAATAAGTTTTACAGTCAAAGCAGAGGTTTGAATCTTGGGACTTGCTCCATCTTTCTATAGCCACTGCCTCACGCTGGCTGTGTCTATTGGAGACAGTTGGAATGTATTGTACCTGAATTCATTTACCAGTGACTGTAACTGTAACCTCTTCTAGGAGAGGATGCACTCCTTGCTGAAGGTGTACGAACTGCTTGGAGGTGAGGAAGACATAGTAAATCCCACTAATGAACTCATCAAGGAAGGGCACATCCTGAAGCTTTCTGCCAAGAATGGTACCACACAGGACCGGTACCTGATTCTGGTAAGAGGAAGTGGTGGGAGATTGTCTTATTTTTCCCCACTTGATCTGAGTCAGGAAAGGGGCGTAGTAGGAAGCCTTCTGCTTCATAGGGCTTCACTGTTTTGACTCTTTTTTTCCCTTGGCCAGTTCAATGACCGATTGCTGTACTGTGTACCAAAACTACGTCTCATCGGCCAGAAATTTGGAGTCCGTGCTCGCATAGACGTGGAGGGGATGGAAGTAAGTGAGGAGGGCAGGTAACAGAAAAACCTGACAAAGCCGGCTGCTGGAAGATGAGTAAACTCCTTAGTAAACCCTCTGGGTTGAAATTGTTGTGTGTGTGTGTGTGTGTGTGTGTGTGTGTGTGTGTGTGTGTGTCAGTCAGTCAGTCAGTCAGTCAGTCAGTCAGTCAGTCAGTCAGTCAGTCAGTCAGTCACTTGGAGTTAGGAAAGGACCTATCCCTTCCAGTGTGGTTCCTGATTTCCTTTCTAGGCTCTGTGTAGGGAAATGAATCCAGCATGATGTGGTTTGGGTCTGGCTGGGGTTAGGTGGCACAGACGGAGTCTGCGGGGCTAGTTAATGCATGCCTTAATTTGATCACTGAGCACACTTTATGACTTGCAGCTGAATGTGTGAACTTTCGAAACGTTTTAGGGGGTGTGGAAAGTTCAGATGGTGGTATTTGGTCTGTGATGGTACCGTGTTTCCCTGAAAATAAGACAGTGTCTTATATTAAGTTTGCCCCCCCAAAAAATGCAGTAGGTCTTACTTTCAGGGGAGGTCTTATTTTCAGGGAAACAGGGTAGTTGATCAAATGGAAATCATGCATATGTCAATCATCCCCTGTCTCCACCTGCAGTTGAAAGAGACCAGCAGCCTCAATGTGCCCCGGACCTTCCTTGTATCAGGGAAGCAGCGATCCCTAGAGCTTCAGGCCAGGTACAGCCATCAGACCCAGTCATGTACATTTCCCTTGGCTTTGTCGTCCCAGTCACTCTCCTCTGCTTTTTCTTGCCTTCCTTTGGGTCACACAATGGAACCTGGTATCTGTCCAATGATTTATATTTCCATTCCTCATTGTCACCACCCCAGATCATACTAACTGGTCCATCCCTCTCAATGTCTACTGTAAATGCCCTCTTAGCCTGGACTCGAACAACTTTTGCCCTTTTTCTTTAGGACTGAAGAGGAGAAACGAGACTGGATCCAGGTAATTGCCAGTTTTTCCTCACACATGTAGCGTAATGTAATCTTATTACCATGGAAGGTGAAGGAACGTGCCCCCTTCTCTCCTGAAGTTCTGCCAGATCTCTTTTTGTGGTTGATTTGGAGAGTGGGTATGGGAAACAGAGAGGCCTCTTTTAATTAGTAACATACAGGTTGGAGCTTCTAGACCAGGGATATCAAACTTGTTTCATACAGTGGGCTGAATAGCATCCATGACGCCTGCTGAAGGCCGGAAGTGATGTCATTAAGCAGGAAGTGATGCCATTAAACAGACGATGACAAGAAATAAGCACTTTTTCTCACTTAGAAACACATTAGCTGCAAATGACAGAAGAGAAAATATCAAAGCTGAGAGGTGCTCAGCACAGTGATGCCTCTGCAGAAGCAGTGCTGCTGAAAGGGCAGCCCGTGTGACAATTGGGCTCTCCCAGCTCCTCGGCAGCTTCTCCCTTTCTCACCCCTCTTGGTCTGCCTCTTCCCCCATACACTGTTCCTTACCTTTTAAGGTCTCCCTCCATCTCTCCTTCCCAGATGTTGGTGCAACAGACCTGCAGATTTTCACCAAGAGCAGGCATTCCCCAAATTCAGATAGGAGGCTGAAAGTAAAGAATGCATGATACATTGGGGGGGGGGGGGGTGAGAGAAGAGCCACCACCCCAGTCTCTCTGTTTGTGCTATCTGAGGAGTGTGGGCACATGGATTTCCTACGCCTGCTGATCCTTTCCTCCTTGTCCTTTCCCCACCAAAGAGGACTGGGATTCCACTTCCCTACCAGTTCAGAGGTTTATCTGTGACCACAAATACTCTGTTGTTAAAACCATCAGGCAATACAGGCAACAATCCAGAAGCACGAGCAGACTCTGGAGATGTTCAAGCAGCTGGTCAGTGAGGATGAAATGGCCCCCAATTCACCTGTGAGTTGCAACTCTGTGTTTGTGCGTGTGTTCATTCGTTCTGCTCTTGCTAAGGAGCAATATTTTGTGGGCACAGTATGTTTCCATTTGTGTCTGAAACGTGCCCCAATTGTGGAGTTTGGGGTTACTTCTAGGGCTGTGTGCTTTAAAAAAAAAATCTACGGCAAGTCAACCTAAATGTAGTGACAATAAAAATGGAATTCTGCAACCTGTATGAATTAGGCAGATTAGCCTGATTTCCCTATTTTGTATAATTTCTTCTGTTTCTAGGGAAGCTCAAAGAGCTTTTTAGGACACTGAAGCCTCACCCCCCCCCCCCCCCGACCATTGCAAGCCTTTATTCAGCCACCTCTTTGCCTTCTGAGATTTCACCAGTCATTGTCAAATGCAAAATATGCATTTTCAAGCATATCTTTGCAATCACATGGTATAGGAATGTACCCTTTTTAAAAAAAAAAGCTTCCTGAGAATCTGGGTTGAATTCTGAGCCAACACTACATGTGGAAGCTTTTCTACCTTCCCACATAATTGTGACATACACACAACCCTAGCTGTTTCCCTAAACTCTGAGGTTTGGGTTGGCTGGAAGCAGAAATGGCTATTTCCTGATCCTCCTTTTGGGAGGTCTATTCACCTTCTTGACTTCTTGTCCTGCATGCAGGGGTGTGAGCTGGGCCGACGGGCACCCACGCCAATCCGGGAGAAGGAGGTGACCCTGTGCATGCAGTGCAGGGAGCCCTTCAACGCTCTCACCAAGCGGAGACACCATTGCCGGGCTTGTGGCCATGTGAGTATTTGCAGAAGTGGAAAGGTCTGGATTTGGGACGATCACGACTCCTGTTTCATCCCCACAGTAGCCATCTTGGAGAAACAGCAAGATACATACCTGATGAATAGACCAAGCCCAGAGTGGTTGCCCTCCTGTCACTGGTGTCCCTGCGGGGGGGGGGGGGGGCGGAGCTCTAAGTTCTGACCCTCCGTTACATGGGTGCACGAAGCGGCCCCGCCCCCTCGCCTTCGGAGCCTTTCAGGGCAGCGAAAGCAACGCGCAGGGAGTCTCCTGTGTGTTGTTTTCACCGCCTTGAATGGTTCCGAAGGCGAGGGGGCGGGGCCGCTTTGTTCACCCGTGTAACAGATGGTCGGATCGCGGCGGAACTTAGAGCTCCCCCCCCCCATGCAGTGACGCCAGTGTCTCCTGTTGCTTTGGGTTCAAACTGTCTGCTTTCAGGGAATCTTGCTACAGTGACTCAGCTGCTGCAGACTTCCTGCATGTCTGCCATGAAATCCTAGTATGTTGCAGACAATTCCTGGGGTGTATTCTGTGGTCCCAAGGCAAGCTCTGAGGCTACGTGATACAACCACCTTTCTGAAGCTAAGCAGGCCTAGGTCTGGTTGATGCCTGGATGAGTGACCACCTGAGAAACACACACACACACACACACCCCATGCCGCCTTGAGTTTCAATGATGGAAGAAAGCCTGGAAAAACAGTAATAGATTAAATGCTCTAGACTAGGACAACCTAGAAGATACCCAGCATTCTCTGGCAACAGCACGCAACAGGGGGAAATTTCCAAACTCCCCTGGAAACAGAGTCCCTCAACTTGAAAACCACTGATCTCCTGATGCTTAAGGCGGCATGCCAAATGCTGCTACCCCCTGACCTGATCTTGTGCCAGACTCTGCTCCTCCAGTGTTCAAGCTCAGCACTCCCCTCCCCTCTATGTTTCCTTCTCTGTCTCCCCACTTTCTTTTCCAATCCAGGCAGCGGAAGGAGGAGCAGTGGAGGCAAGTAGGCAGACAGAGATGGGTACCCCCCCCCCCCAACAATCTGCTACCTGAGGCGATGGCTTCAGTTGGCCTCATGGATGGGCCGGCCCTGGTCTAGTTTAAATGCTAAGTAAAAACACAAGGTTACTTTCTTTGGATTGTTCTGTTTCGGGCTGCAGGTGTGGGATCTGTGGTTTTTTTTCCTGCTTTTGCTTTTACCGCTTCTCCATGTAAAGGCCCTGCATATAAAACACCAATATATTAGAGAGAAGGATAAACTGACCCCTTTTCTCTGACATGTTGCCTTTCAGTGTGCAGGGATTATTTTAAAATTCAGACTTGCAATTCCCCACCTGCAGCCTGAAGCAAGTCAGATTCAGGATGAGTTTTTTTTTTTTTTTTTACACACTTGATTCTGCGGAGTCCTTGACTGCCCTGCCACGATGAATCTGTTCTCACCCACTTGTTGCAGGTGGTCTGTGGAAAATGTTCAGAGTTCCGGGCCCGCCTGGTGTATGACAATAACCGGCCCAACCGTGTCTGCACTGACTGCTACACAACACTGCAGGGCTCCCCTGCCAGTCCCACCCCACACCCCAATACGCCTCAGCGCCGGAGATCCATTCTGGAGGTGAGATTGGCAGGCCCTGCCGTATGATGTCCTGCTAGCAGTGGGATGCTGTCTTCTGAAACTAGTTGTTGTTGTTATTATTTATTTATTTATTTATTTATTTATTTTCACATTTTTATACCACCCTTCCTCCAAGGAGCTCAGAGTGGTATACATATTTCCTCCCCTCCTTTTTGTCCTCACAACAACCCTGTGAGGTAGGTGGGGCTGAGAGATAGTGACTGGCCCAAGGTCACCCAGGAAGCTTCGTGGCTGAGCAGGGATTTGAACCTGGATCTTCCAGGTCTAAGTCCGACTCCCAAACCACTACACCATCCTGGCTTCCTTCAGTGTGATGCTTCCTGCAGAATACCCCTTTCCGTCTCCAGTGGCTCATGTTGCAGCTTCACATGTAGCTAGTGCAATTTTCTCAGTTTATTATGTGCTTTGAGCAGCAATGGTCTTTCCCTAAGGACTCCCCTTAGAATACTGCGCCTCAAAATAAGAGGCAAACCTGCTTGCTTGTCAGCAGGAGCTGGTCTCCTACCAGGGCTGTGGAAATGCAAAAACACCTACAGAATATTGTAGTGATTGCAGAATTTGTATTTATGGCCCCCTCATCAGATTTGTGAAAACCTTACTATGTTAAGTCTGTAGTCTTCCTGGTTGTATATATGCAGCTGCCTGATACTGAATCAGACCACTGGTCCTTCTATCTAGTTCAGCACTGTCTCAACACTGTCTCTTGAACTGACAGCAGTTCTCCAAATTCTCAGACAAAGGTCTTTCCCAAGTCTACCCTCTGAGATCCTTTAACTTAGAGATGCCAAGTTCTGAAGTTGTGAGCGTCCTGGATGCGTCCAGCTGGTTACAGCTGGAGACGGAGATGAACCCTTTGTTCTGATGCACTTTGTTCTGGTGCAAGGAGAAATATGTTCTTATACTATTAATAATTCTCCATATTTACATAATGTGTTTAGAGTGTTCAGAATGCTTTGCATACATTACCTTATTGTAATCCTTACAATAACCCTGTAAGGGAGACTGGTAGTATTGTCTCCATATTTACAAAAGAGGGATTGAGACTACAAGAATGGTGGTTTGCCTAAGTTCTCCTAATGGGTTTATGCAGAGGAAAGATTCGAACCAGGAACTTCCTGATTCTTGACATGAGCTTGAGCCTACACATGTACAATATACAGGGATGTGTGTACTCTGTGATCACATTAAAATTCTGTACCAAAGTAACAGAAATTCTGCAGCATGAAAAGTTGAATTCTGCAACCTGCCTATATTATACAAATTAAGCACTGTTTTCTGCAGTGCTTACTACATTATTTTGCGTAATTGGTTCTACTTCTGCTCATCATGGGGAGGGGGACAAGGAGCAGTACAAGGCACAGAAGCCCCACCCTCAGCCCGCTGGAAAAAATCATACTCTTCTGATTCAAAAGGCATTCCACCCACATGCTTTCAAAAGCATATCTTTGCAAACTTAAGGGCTAGAAGCTTGTTTTTCTTTTTGTAATGGAAGCTGAAATGCTCAGGAAACGGAATCTTGCAGCTTTTCTACACTTAAGCAGAGTTGTGACATACACAAAACACATACACATATAGCACTCCCGGCCAGACTACTATGGAGAAGGGCAGAAAGGCTTTCATCTATGAGAGTGACACAACAGACCAAGTCCAAAGGCTGTGCCTGTGCTGATGGGCTGGCTATTGTTGGTGAATAGGGTTGCTCCAGGTCTTTACCAGTGTCTCTCTGCCCTTATGCAGAAACAGGCTTCTGTGGTGGCAGAGAACAGTGTGATCTGCAGCTTCTTGCACTACATGGAAAAAGGAGGGAAGGCGTGGCACAAGGGCTGGTTCGTCATCCCTGAAAATGAGCCCCTGGTACTTTACATCTATGGAGCCCCGCAGGTAAGGCAGTGTCCCTCCACTCTCCTATGCAAAGTTCTTGTCTTGTACCTTGACTTAGAAGAAGAGAACAGAATAGGGCAGGTGGTATAGAAGTGGTTTATTTTAAAACAAGTGGAAAGGAGAGAGGGATTATCTCCTTCCATACAGAAAGACTCAGTGTTGGCTCCTGAAACGGATGGTTTAGGTAGGATAAAACAGCAGAAGTGGTTCTCGAGATAGCACAAAACAGTGGAACTCATTGCTCCTGACGTGGTGTTATTAGTTAGCACAAATAGTGTAAGAAGGCTTTGACAAATGCTTGGAGGAGCTATGGCTTTTGGTGGTTACTAGCCATTGATCTATTGATCTGCCGTGGATCCATGTCTGCATGCTCTATTATTTAGGTCTCACTGGGGACTAATAGAGTGAATACTGTTCGTGTGCTGTGTGTGGCCCTAATAGCTTGTTCTTGGCTGCTCGCCACAGGGTAAAGGAGCACAGCCAAGAGAGGCTGAAACAACCTTGCCCCCCGTATTGCTCATACACCAAGTGCCTTAATAAGACATTAATTCTCCCCACCAACAGGAAGGGAAAGGCTGAGTTTGGACCAGGGAGGAGAAGCTCTATTTCTACACCAATTTAACAAAGGATGCTACAGATTTGCTGTAGGGCTGCAGTGGCTTAGTGGTTAAGATGCTGAACTGCAGACCGGAAGGTCGGTAGGACAGCAGTTCGAGACCCGAGTGCCGCATGACGGAGTGAGCTCCCATCTTCTGTCCCAGTTCCTGCCAACCTAGCAGTTTGAAAGCAAGACATTGCAAGTAGATAAATAGGTACCTTCCTCTGGTGGGAAGGTAACAGCGTTCCGTTAGTCATGCCGGGCACGTGACCACAGCAGAGGTGTAGCCAGCCACTGGGGGGGAGGTGGTAGCGCATGCTGCCGGGGGCGGGAGCAAGTGACGCACCACTGTGATGTCATTGGCCCCTCCCCCTCCAGGGGCGACATCACTTTGCAACCTTTTCCAGCCAAAGCCCCCCCCCCCCATATTTTTTCGGCCAGAAAAGGCCTGTTATGGGCCCGGTTCTATGGGGGCAAATCCTTGGGGACTGTTACGGGCTGCGGAGGCAACTTCTTTTTGCCACTGCCTTTTGCTGCACACACACACACACACAAACACCTGCTGGGCCCGGGCAGCCACGGGAGCGACTCTTTTTTCTCCGCATGGCGGCGAAATAGGCGTTTTCCACCGCTTTTTGCCACCATGTGGAGGAAAGGAGTTGCCCCCCATGGCTGCCTGGGCCCGTAACATGCCTTTTCCGGGCAAAAAAACACCGGGGGGGGGGATTTTTTTTGCCTGGAAAAGGCCTGTTACAGGCCAGGGTGGCCGTGGGGATGACTCCTTTCCTCCATGTGGTGGCGAAAAGTGGTGAAAAATGCCGCTTTTTACCACTGCCTTTTGCTGCACCCCCCTGCCGTGCTGCCTGGGGCAGGGGCCCAATGCCTGCCGCCCAGGGGTAGACCGCCCCCCCCATTCCTACACCTCTGGACCACGAAGCGTCTTCAGACCGCACTGGCTCTTCAGCCTTAGAAACGGAGATGAGCACCACACCCTAGAGTCGGACACGACTGGCTTTCGTGCAGGGGATACCTTTACCTTTTACAGATTTGCAGGGATGCATGGCTTCTGGGCATTTTTAACACCTGTGGCTTGACGTAAAAGGGAGGAAGGTTGGACGGACTTAGGGGAAGATGCTATTAGTATCACCCTTGACTGCTCAGAGAAGTAATCAGTAGAATACAAGACTGTTGCAGCAATGCTGAGCAGGACCGTTGCTAGAGGGCTTAGCCCTCTTCCAGGGGAGGAAAAGCCCCTCCCTCTTCTTATTGTAAAGGACCACTGCATAGGTCATCATCAGATTCTCTCCCTCTGCAGCTTGCAGGCCTCTGGGTGGGATTGACGTGGTGTGTCACACCACCTAGGAGACATCCCAAGGTAACACCCTCCCCCTGTGGGGGATAAAAAGGGCAAACCAAATATGAATGCTGACCTGCCTGGTTATGAACCACCTTGAGACATATGTGTGGCCAACACTGGGAAGACTGAGGCAACTGATCTGTACCAGCACGGCAACGTTTCATGCTGTTTGTAATTTTATTTTATTTTTATATTCTGCCTTTTTTCCATGCTGGAACTCATGGCAGCTTGTGTGGGATTTCCAAGCTTCTCGGACCATGCCCTGGGCCCTGACCTTTTGGCTTGTCTATCTGCAGGACGTAAAGGCCCAGCGATCGATGCCTCTGATTGGTTTTGAAGTGAACGTCCCGGAGCCTGGTGAGCGGGTGGATCGACGTCATGCCTTCCGGATCAGCCAAAGCCACCTGTGCTGGTACTTCAGCCCTGAGACAGAGGAGCTAAGGCAGCGATGGATGGAGGTGCTGAGCCGGGCAGGCCGCGGAGAAGAAGGCAAGGGGCCACCTTCCATCCTGGAAGCAGATGAGGATATGGAGGCAGAGAGAACCTAGATACGGAGGCTGGGGAATTGGAAATAACGGACTCTGCCCAGCTTGGGAACTGCTTACCATTCTCGGACCAGTATACTTGAACGTTTTCTCTCTCTCTTCAGCACTTTCTCCCCTTCCTTCCTTTCTTAGTCAGCATTGATGACCTGCCATGGGTCACCTTCTGCCACTGTCAGAAAGACCTGTTCTTAGCCATGACCCTTCCCTGCTGTTGCCACGTGCAGAGGTTACGCACATGCACTGAGATTGCTCCAGGCCAGTTCTTGTCCCCAGCTGTTGCCCGTGGTAACCAATACTGGCCTTTTCTTTCCTATCATCCTCTATGCAGGGAGAAACTGATCCATGACGGTGGATTTCTTCCCTGCCCCACCTACCAGTGCTTCCTCCTCCATTACATTTTGGACCAAGATCTGTTCTTCCACTCCCCACCGCTTCTTTAGCACTTACTGAATATTGTAGCCACTGCAGTGGTTTCAGATGGAGGGGGAGGTCAAGTTGAAAATCAGCGTGAAATTATTTCACTGGAATGGAAGTGTGTGTGTGTGTGTGTGTGTGTGTGTGTGTGTGTGCGCGCACACACACACCATGGGGGAGGGGGTGCGCTCTAGGTAACATTTGCCTGCCTCATTTGTTATGCCCCTGCTCCATGTCTGAGACTAAGGGCCCAATCCTATCCAACTTTCCAGCACTGATGCTGCTGTGCCAGTGGGGCATGTGCTGAACCCTGTGGTGGAGGGGCAGTCATGGGGGCCTCCTCAAGGTAAGGGAATACTTGTTCCCTTACCTCAGGGCTGCATTGCTGGAGCGTTGGTTAGGATTGGGCCCTAAGTAGAATTGGTTTCCTAATGTGATGCTGTCTCACACTTTGAGGTCCAAAAGGCTGAGCAGATGAGCTTTCCTGTGTGATGACTTGAAGCCTTTTGCACGAAGACCAGAACTGGTTTTCATTAAGCTCACGCAGACTGGGAGATGAGGGCTAGCCTGAAGAAGGCAGAACTGCCTAGGCTCCGGTTACCTTGTTTACAATATGTCAGTTTCCCCTCTTGCAGATGGAGCCAGCCCTCCTTCCTGCCCTTCCAGGTGGGCCATCATTCATTTTTCCTCTCTCTGCCAATTTTCTGGACTCGTTAATGCTGGGGTCCAGGAGGGCACAATCCACCGAAGACTTTTCCTGTGCAAGCCCCGCTAAAGTGAATGGAGCTGCACACACTGCAGGTAACATTTATGTATTGCCCAGTCTGCCAGTGGGTGGTTAGGACTTTTATTAAAACGGCAGACTATGCGCCCAGGTGCTTTTGCAACATGAGAATGCAATAAAATCATGTACAGCTCCCATTTAATCAAAGAGGGGGGGGGGGTGAGAAGTAAATAGCTGCCAGTCTTCTAAAAGAAACCAGGGAAAGGTAGCTTGTTCAAAGTGAGGCACAAGGAACATGAACACAGTGAAAGAGAACAAATGTCACTGTGGACTGGTTTGTCTCCTGTCTCACTAAGGGAGCGATGCAACCGGAATTTGAAATACAACCAAGCCTTACCCAAGAGCCTGAGTGATAGAACTTCCATTCATTCAAATGTGACTGTGATAATTGCCTTGCCTGAATCAGGTTAAGATCCACCCCTTCCAGTGTTCTGCTTGCAACAGCAGCCAGCCAAATGCCTCTAGAATCTCACACATTAGGATATAAAGCACAATAGCCATCTCCTGTTGTTTGTTCCTATTGCCTGAGAGATACTGCCCTTGAATGTGGAGGGTCCATTTACCTACCATAGCTAATGGCTGTTTAGAAAGCCTAGGTGGGGTTTCTGCTGCCTTGCAATAGGCAAGCCCCATGCTATGCAGCAAAGGGTGTTGTGTGCAGGATTATGCCAAGAGGACAGGACGGCTTTTTAAAGGGGGCAATAAAACCTGACACACACACAGCCTAGTGCAGTTGCCTCCCCTCCATGATATGATGCACTTAAAACAGCTGACATTGTCCTCCACTCCATCTTACTTGTACCGCTCCCACTTTAACTTACAAGTGAGGTGGGAGGGTGTTCTCTCCCTTTTTGCAAACTGATCCTTTGCCCTGTTTTATGTAGGTTTCCTGGTGCTGCTGTTGGTGCCCAGGGGACCATTCCTATTCTTTGTCTTACCCTGCCCCCCCCTCCCCGGTGGTGTAGAACTAGTGCATGTAACTTTTATATTAAAAAAGAAGCCTCAGTATTAAGGGATATACAAAATCTTACCAAAATAATATTTTATTGTTGCTCATGTACAGTGGCTGGCCACTACAATGGTTAGGGAAGGGGGCTTCAATTGACAGAAGCACTCTGTCCCACAACCGAGATGTGTGTATTGTCCATTTTACTTTCTTGTTCCATTGTTGTATTTTGTTTTCCATTGTCCATAATTTTTTTTTTAAATACAGGACTTTTGCCTTTTCTGTTATACTCATCTCTTTGTTTAAATAGGGGCAAGAGCACAATCTTTCCCTTCGGGGATCGGGCGGTCTAATTTTTGTCTTCCAGGGGCCTGCCTGGTTGAAGAAGGGGTAGGGCCATCTTGAAATCAATGTCGTAAAGTCTGTGGTTGGGGAAGAAAGGGTTTTGCTCTGCAAAAAGAACCCGAGTTGCTGTTAATGACCATTTCAAACCAGAGGAAGGTGGCAGAAGCAGAAGATGTCCTCCCGTTTGCCGAAGATGAAATCGCTCCAAAGATCTGAAGGCCTTTATGCCACTGTGCCTGGATCCCAGTCAGTGCAAGAGAGGTTCTGCCAAGCAGAAACAAAGAACAAGCAGCAGTGTGTGTGTGTGCAGGATCCTTAAGGACTGTGCTTTCACTAAGACTGAAAGCACCTTTGCCATTTCAAGGCGCCATCCCTTTCATAACTTTGCAAAGAAATAGCCAAGCCTTGGCAGAGCAGAGTTGTGTTACGCCACACGTGGTCCTGCTGCACCAGTCCAAGCAGGAATTCTGTAGTCACTGTGTCTGTCCCATCGTTGCTCATTTCTTTTTCTTCTTCACCAAAGTCCAACCATCTTCACCACCACTGGGGCCCGAGGGAGGAAACAGGCTGGGCTGTGATCCATTCATGCTAGGAGCGGCACTGCAGTCCATGGCCTAGGGAGGTGGGGAAAGAAAGGAACCAGCTGCATAAGTGATTAACTAACTCCTGAAACTGCCTTCTGCAAATCCACACAACCACGTTCTCTTCTCCCCCCCCCCCCTTAAAGCTGTTCTGATTAAAAAGAACAACCACAGGTTCTAGCCCTCATTGTTTGACACATTATACAAAGAGTAGACTGGAACTGTGTTCTTGAAATTAACTTGAAAGAATAGGCTTAACAGGATCCTGATCAAATCTACAGAGTCACAACCTCCATGCCTATCCACACAATGGAAGTTCTTGAGAAGTGTTCTGAATTCAAAGTCACTTTCTAACCACCATTTGACAAGTATACAGGGAACATATGTCAAAAAGGCTCCAGCGTTCTGGTGCCTTGTTCTGTACCATGCAGGCTTGCTGTCCCACCTTCAGGGCCACCAGCTGTGTTCCCTTTCTACTACTTACCATCCTACCAGTCTTAATTTCTGAAGAAGCTGAGATTAGGAACATTATGCAACCGAGGTTCCCAACCTATTGTTTGCGTACCACTGGTGGTACGCAGACCACAGGCTAGTGGTATGTGGCCTGCCAGTGGCCAAGATTGCAAGGAAGAGAAGCTGAAGATGCGACCGCTGGCAGACCCCCCCCCCCCGGAAGAAAGTGCCAATGACATAATTGGCACTTTCTTTTGGTGGTATGTGGGTGGCCGGAGGCCTGCATAGGGTGGTACACGGGCCTTCAAAGGCTGGGAACCTCTGTTATACAAAATAAGCCAGTTTGCTGGCACACTGACAGTGCAATGTTTGCCTTCTCTTAGTGCTGAATCGAGCTTTTCTTTTTGCTGTTGTTCTTCACCTTCAGCAGAACACAAATAACCCTACTTGCATTAATGGGGTGTCCTATGTACAACTCCTCCCAAAGAAAACGACGCCAATGATACCTCTTCCTCAGCCTCCCGTTCCTCCTCACTGCTGCTTTCCTCAGCTGGCTGGGATTTGGCAGCTGCCATCCTGGCCTCTTCCGCCTTCTGTGCCAGCTGGGCAATAGCTTCATGCACTGCTGCTCCGTCTCCATGTTGACACTGACTGAAGAACAGGCGTAGCTGCTGGCTTACCTACAGTGTGGGAAGAGGGACAAATCTCTCTTTCAGGGGCCAGCACAAGGCCAAAGACTACTGCCATGCACAGGCTAGAGCTGTTAGAACCTCACAGTAATTCTATCCCATTATTAGACCACACACTAGAGTTGGTTCCTAGAGTGGAGAACCAACACCTTGCTCTTAATGTATCTGTGTGTTTACTACCAAAGCTGGTAGACATAATATTAATAAACATGCAGTAACATCAAAGAGTACGATAAAGGAAAAAAAATATATATATATACTTGGGATGGCCAACTGGTGAACCCCCAACTATCGCCTCCCACTCCCCCAATGCATCTGTCGGCACTGTTGGGAGGGGTGTGTGCGAGTCAGAAGGGGGGGTTCGTGGGCTGCTTTGGGCTTAGGGTTGCTGCTCTGTAAGCAAATTGCCAGGCCCTGATAAGAACCTCTCTTAATAAGAAAGACGACAACACCCTAGAGCAGGGGTTCTCAACCCCTTCCCGGCCAAGTACCACCTCCAGCACCACTCTCCTGCTGCGTACCACCGGAAGTGACTGGCAATGACATCATCACCAGTCACTTCCAGGTTTTCAGAGGCTAGAAAATGCAGATAGGAGGGCCTTCTCAGCATTCCCCAGACACTTGGCCAAAGGCAGGAGCCTCTTGGGAGCGAAAATGCGCTGCCAGAAGTGCCGCGTTGGAGCGGGGTTCCAATGGTCTGGCGGTCTGAGTACCACCAGCAGTCGGCCAAAGTACCACTGGTGGTATTAGTACCGCTGGTTGAGAACCCCTGCCTTAGAGCAGTGCTTTTCAACCCGTGGCACGGTTACCATGGATGGTACTTCGCAGAACCATAGCCTTGCAGCTCATTCTATTTGTGTGTGAACAGCTGGTGCTGCCACAGGGGCCAGGTGGTGCTGCTCTGCCTGGCCCAACCGCACTAGAAGCGGAGATAGCTGGGGTGGCAGTAAGGTGTAGCACTGCGTGAGAGCATAGACTTTACCGTTCAAAAGCAGCGCAGGTTGGGGAATAAGGATGCAGAGTGGAGGAGAGACCAGGCAGCCGCTATAACTGCAGATGTCTCTCTTTTGCTACAGGAATGGCTGCATAGTGACCCGCCCATACAACACACAGAAGCCACACACACACTCCAGAGGCAATGGCACTTGCAAAAACTGGTATTCACAAAAGTGGTACTCATAAAAAACACACACACACACACACAAAGAGGTTGAAAAGCCCTCCCTTAGAGGCCTCTCCCTCTGAACTGTTTTTTGTTCGGGCCTCTCCTCTCCTACCCCCCCCCCCGCCTCTCTCTGAAAATACAAAGAGGAAGAAACACATACAACGCTACAGTATAACTACAAATTAAAAGTGAAGAAAATAAAACCATTCAACATTGCTGGTTTCGGATTACAGAACTCTTATAGAAGGGCATATGGAACATTCAATACATATACACAAAACAGAGCGAGGGGAAGGGTAGCTAAGTTAAAACTCCACTTGGAAATGAAAGCTACTGCATGGGACCATAATCAGAAGGAATACATGCATCTGTATTTGAATGGAAAGTGCTAGGAGGTGGTGTGCCTGCCAACTTTTTTAGCCCAAGTTGTGAGACACTTCCAAGCCAAGCTGTTGGGCGGAGGGGTTGCAGCTGGCCTTGAAGAGGGTAACCTTAAGAGTAATTACATTTTCTATTCAATAACTCATTTTTGTTAAAGTATAGTGGTAGAACCATAAGGGTGTCTGACAGGGAGAATGCTAGGTAACTAATGAGGATGTCACTCCCAACACATCTGCCCCACAAATACAGAAACTGGGGTCTTGGCATAAACATCCCTCCAGTGGCATAATCAGGAAGTGTGATGGAGTGAACTTTTTCCCCCCCTGTTTTCCGGAGGGCAGATCTGTTAAACAGCTTTGAGGAGAATGACTATTTTGCAAGAAGAGGGAAAATCTGGAATTCAGATCCAACTGGAAATTAGTGTTCCTTAAATGTCTTTGCAGTTAGGGTTCATCTGCTTCGGATAGGTCTCTGAATATCCATAATGATGGGTATTATTATTATTTTTAGATTTTGACTTCCTCCAAAGAGCTCAGAACAGAATGAACAGTCTTTCCCCTGACCCCACATTTTATCTCCTGCAAGGAACGTTAGGTGGAGAGAACAGGCTCAAGGTCACCCAGTTCGTTCCGCGGCTCTTGGGTCTCCCTGCTCTAAGAGCAACACTCTAGCCACTAAACCACCCAGGCTCTCAAATGATTGGATAAAACTCACTGTAGTAGTAAAAAACCAAGCACAAGTTCTTAATTTTTAGTTCTAGCAAGCCATTTAGGCAGTCTGCCATCCTCTGAGCTCTTTAAGCCACTCGTTTTAAGATACCATTTCTTGTCCTGGAGGCAACTTTAAAAAACCTCTGCCTTTCTTTGTTATGCCATCCTCTCTAGATTTCAAAAGTCGAGAAGCAGCAGCATTCGGGAGTGAGCATTTTGACTCCATGGATATATTTTGCAACTTGATCTGGCATTTCCTTCTCTGCCCTATTTGCAATAGCTCTGTGTATGGAGCAAGAGTGCCCCACAGTGGTAAGCTGCAACCAGGTCACCCAAGTAGGCAAGCATAGATTAAAACACTCCCAGCAGATCAGGCTTGATTATAGGAAAGTAGGAGAATGGGAAGATGGTTGCAGGAGGTGTGGCTAAGACAGCAAGCCTTAATCTTAAAGGCAAAAGAACCAATCCAAAAGAGCCGCCTTGGGTCCCGTGGGGAGAAAGGCGGGATAGAAATATGGTAAATAAATAAATAAAACAAAATGAGTTTATTAAGATGAAGACAACACAAAACTCCTTCACACAGTCCTATGCGGGAACTAGTTGCTGTGCTAGAATTTGCAGTTTCGATATTGGCTTCTAGGGCTGCACAGAGTGCATTAATCAGATTCCTAAGAATTCCAGTTTTCTTTATTCTGGAATTTCTACCTTTCTTAGGGTCAAAAAGCCTTTGTAACTCTCCTTTGCCAACTTTCAAACCTCTTGGTGCATGATGGGTTTGCAGAATTCCCCCCTCTGGTTGTGAAATATGGGTTTTGCCTTGTAATAGGGAAAGATTCCCTACCCCAATGTTCCCTTTGGAGAGACTTACAGCCCAATCCTGTCTAGGTAGGCTGCTGCGCAGGTGTAGAGCTCGTGCTGCATCCTATCCAGATAGGACCCACATTTGTCTCCTTACCCCGAGTAGAGCCCCAGCCACCCCATGGGTCTACTTGAATGTGCGCCAGCTATTTTGCTAGTGCACAGATTTGAGCTGGCCATATAATGGCAGCCAGGCCTGGGAAGGGGGACAGGATTTTGGTGGAGCCGCTGATCCCTCTCCCTTCCTGGGCTCGGCTGACCAATCCCCTCTCCCGGAATGCCCCGTTCCACCCTCCCCCTGCCCTACCGCATCGTGCCATGATGTGGGAGGTTGGGCTTGATGCTCTTCTGGTGCTCTCCAGCCATGGGATCTCTAGTCTAAGGTGTCCAAATTTCAGGATGGAAATATCAAAGCCCCCTACAAAGCTGTGTCATCAAAGCCCCCTACAAAGCTGTAGGGTTACTCACTACTTGTGGCCTCGCTGTCAAAGCCAGCCCCCATCTTATCACTTAAGACTAGAGTAACTGTCAGCAAATGCTACAGCATGGCAAGATGTGCATGCCTAAGACTGGCTCTGGATAGGTACAGAACAAGGAGAAAGATCCGAAGGTGACAAATGGCATTTGAGCCAAGAGGAAAGCAACAGTGAAGTAAGAGAGGAGAGATGGAGATCTGCGAGTAGCAGGGCCTACTTCTCACAAACAGCAACTGAGGTAAATCTGTTTCTGGGTTACTTCAGACTACAGGTGGGGACTCATATGACTGAATGCTCCTCCATACAAAAATGAAATCCCTGGATGTACAGAACTAGATAAAAGGGAGAAGAGTTCTTACATTTTCAAAAGGCGGCATGGACTAGGAAGAGTCCCACTCCA
The DNA here is from genome assembly GCA_026170595.1 of Plestiodon gilberti rubricaudatus. Taxonomy (NCBI): domain Eukaryota; kingdom Metazoa; phylum Chordata; class Lepidosauria; order Squamata; family Scincidae; genus Plestiodon; species Plestiodon gilberti. The sequence goes on from JANXHW010000002.1 coordinate 117,509,711, forward strand.
AGGACTTGGTACAGACCCTACCATACTCCTCCATCCCAACCCTATAATAACCCTAAGAAATCAGGTACAGGGAAAAAGAGAGGGAAGGGCTTAGCTTAGGACTGTTACCTGGTTCAATAAGTCTTAATCAAATTAATTTTAATCAATTAAATCTGCATAAATTTGCACATGACTAAGATATCAGAAATGAAGAAATTTGTTGTTTTTAACACTGTGCATGTACTGTATGTGTCTCAGCAGCCACCATATCAGAAAAGACATTTCTCCCTCTGTGAGAGTGCAGGAGGCTGCCTCTTCTATGACACGATCTGTGACGATCTGCAATTTTTATAAGTATATATATTAAAAACAGTTAACGTTTTTTTTTAAATGCACTGTCTAATTCATCTGTGATGCTTTTTTGGTGTGATTATAAAGGTTAATTGATTAATGGTTGCAACCCTAGCTAGACTGATTCTTCCTTTGTGCATGACATACCTGGACCAAGCTACCATCTTCTATCATGGTGTCAAATTCATTGTTCATCAGCTCAGCAAGGAAATCCTCCACCTCCTCCTGCTCCAGGTCAGCTGCACACAAGGTGGAAAAGGCATCAAATATTGTAAATAAAGAACAATTTCAAAGATGCCAATGAGCAAAAATGTCCTCAGAGAACCATCAAGGGAGGAAGCTAGCCCATCATGCCCTGCCCAACTATAACCAGACAAACCAAAACAGCTCTTCTGGAGTGCAGGACACAAGTCATGAATCCTGGCTCCCAACCCTCCCTTCTATAAGCACTAAACTGCACTCTCTTTCCAGAGCTGGAAATGTAAAACAGGAGTCCTTGAACCCAGAACCTTTGGTTAAATCAAGTGTCCCTTCTGGGATTCAAGGTGTTTGTAATTCAGGCTGCAATCCTATGCACACTTACCTGGGAGTAAGCCCTATTGAACAAAATGGGAATTACTTCTGAGTAAACATTTATAGGATTACACTGTAACAGTTCTGGGTTTTTTGCTTTGAGTTTTCAAACTTTTAATAAAGATATTGTCTCCTCTGCCTGTTTTGTCTCTGTTGTTACTGCTTCCAGAACACTGTGATCAGTGCAACTTGGGCCTCTGCCATGATACAAAATAAAATCAAGAGGCCCCCAAGCAGGCCCTTGAAAAGGGTAGGGCTCTCTGCTGCTTCTGAACAAACCCTACTTGGTCTCCTCCCCCCCCCCCCCCCAAAGTATTAGCTGAACTTAGATCAGACTCTCAGCATTGTTCTGGGTAGATGGCCTGAGAAAGAAAGCAATCCATGCTCCAAAGACTCTGCAATACGACTCGATGGGCCTTTATCGTGTTCAGGTACCTCACCGTTGCTTTGGAAGTACTGCTCCACAGCCCCCACCATCCATTCCGCTTTCTCCTGGCTGTATGCACCTCCAAAACCATTTTCAACAGCAATCTGCATCAGAAGAAGACAAGGCTACACTCATGAAACGTGGCTGAGCAGCTCTGCAGCAAGCAAGTCCCAACAAATAAGGAGAAGTTGCTTGGGGTGGAGGAGACAGACCTAACAAGTTGAGGGCGCAATCCAGCCTAAACTTAGGCCGGCGGGAAGCGAGTGCTCCGCTGGCCTAAGATGTCACGAAAGTGCTATAAGGCATTTTCGTGCCACCTTGGGTGTACGTGGCACTGGCGTGGAGGCCAGCACCGCTCACACCGGCGCCACCCTCTGCTTCCTGCACCACCGGTGCTGCACCGAGTGGCGGGAGAGCAGGCCGGGGTGGCGGGGGGCGATTGGATGGCCAGGCCAGGGAGAGGGTGGGATTATCGGCAGTGCACTGCGCCGATATCCCAACCTCCTTACCAGGCCAGCCTTACATAGCCTCCCCCGGTTGTACGCCAGCTATTTACATCCAAGGAGGTCCACTGTGGCTACCGGGGCTTACACTGGGGGAAGGGGACGAACATCCCCTTCCCCCAAGGTGAGCCCTGACTGTGCTGGTGCGGGCCGCATCCTGCTTAGGATGCAGTGGTCGGCCATTTAGGCCAGCCGGTGCATCTTAAACAGGATCAGGCTGTAAGAGTGATTGTGCCTTCCTCACCCTCAAAACACATGTGCACAAACACTGTTTCAGTGCTGGGTTATAATCTGAAAAAACACAACCTGTTCCTCAGGTTTCCAACACTGTCATGAGCAGAGGTTAAAAACTGTGCCCTTCACTGTTGTATGAAGTTCTAACCAACTCAAACTATAGGTTTCCCTCCAAAATCTTTTAAGTTAAAAAAGGGCAGGAAGGGAAGTTTGCTTTAACATTCCCTCCCAAGTGGCCAACTGAAAGAGGGAGAGAGCTAACCAGCCACAAAGTATATGTTACAGTCAGCTCTCTGAGCCATTCAGTTTGGGAAGATGGAGATAAATCACATTGCTGAACTACTTGAGAGACAGATAGCTACCAAAGTCTCTGTGTAAATAAACCCAGCTTTGGCTGAAGAGCAGTGCTGAGTCAGCTTTCATCCCGCTCTAACTTATGGTGGGGTGCCCAGTTACTGAAGGGTAAACCAAACCCAGAGGGTGGGAACCTGGACGGGAGTGTCCCTAATCCCGCAAGCTGCAGTGTTTCCCAAACTTTTTCGACCCGCGGCTCCCTTGACCTTGACCGTGATCCTTGGCCGCGGCTCCCCATTACTTTATGTTGATACCTGTCAATAGGCATTGAACTGTATTCCGAGAGGGTTCCGTGGCACTCCGCGGCTCCCCTGGCTGGTATCCGCGCCTCCCAGTTTGGGAACCACTGCCTCAAGGCCTCGCAGAGAGTGAGGACATGGCAAGCTAGGCTCTAGTGGCAATGGAAGAATGACCAGATGGATTGGCACTGGACAGTTTGGAGCCCTGGGTCAGGAACCACAAGAGCACCACCAGCATTGTTTCAGAGATTGAAGGATGGGAGCTGGTTACTCCTCCTCGAGCATAGAGGTCTTTCTCTATGACCTGAACTTTTCTATGAACTTTTTTGACCTGCGGCTCCCTTGACCATTGGCGACCCTTGGCCACAACTCCCCATTACATTATGCTGATGTCTGCCGATTGGCACTGCACTGTATTCCAAGAGGATTCCGTGGCACTCCGCAGCTCCCCTGGCTGGTTCCATGGCTCCCCTGGGAGCTGCACCTCCCAGTTTGGGAACCTCTGAACTAAAAGCTTTGGAGATTGAACCCGAGACCTTCTGCACTGAAAGAAGATGCTCTACCACTGAGTTATGCATTCCCCTGGTCATGACAAGCCTTCAAGTCAAGATCTTTAGAACAGATTCTTCCTGGATCTAGGCTAGGTCTCTGTTTCCAACAGTGGCTGGTCTGGTGCCTCTGGGGACCTCATAAGCAGGACATGAGGTAGCCATCCCTTGTTGTTTGTCCCCAGCAGGACATGAGGTAGCCATCCCTTGTTGTTTGTCCCCCAGCACATGGCCATTCCAACATACTGCCTCTGACCGTGGAAGCTCATTCTTAGCTGTTATGGCTAGTAGCCACTGGTAGATTGATCTACTTCTTCACTGAGCTGTAAAAGCCCATTGTACTAACTAGAGTCCATCGCAATGTGGTGGCAATCAATTTCACACTTATGTGATATACATGCACATATGATACTCATAATCAAGCAGCCTTCAAGCCTAAATTACTTCTGCTCTTTTTTCAGTTAAGGCTATAGCCAACGAGCCAGGGCCTCAAATTTTGGCCACTGGTATGATATAGGGGGTCGATGGCTAGTTCTGATTTGGGGCTAGCTCTGGGTCCCTACAGACAGAAAATACGCGATGGCTTTGCATATCTCTTGGCCCAGTGGGAGCCATCACTACATTTTAACTACAGCCCTGAATTTGCCAATAGCTAGAATTCAACAACTGTGAGGGTGGGTACATATAGTCTCATATAAGCCATAATATTGTTCTTTTTTTCTCCTTGGTTTTTTTAATTTGATTTTATTTTTTTAATAAAAAAATTAAATATTTTTTAAAATTTATATACTTTTAAAAAGTGGTTATTTTTGTCATTCTATTTGTTGGAAAATCAAATAAGCACATTAAAATATAAAATTGTGAGGGGTGGAGATCTCTGTACCAATCTCCTATAAAACTTTTGTTTTATATAGGACATTCCAGTTAAGCCCTCTAGAGCAGGGGGTGTCAGACATAAGGCCCGCAGACCAAATACATCCTGCGCATGATAGTTGGGCTCTCCCAACACCACCATCAGCTGCTCTCAGCTGCTAAGTTGCAAAGTGATGCCTCGGCAGAATTAGGCAGCTCTCCCATATCTTGAAAACACGATCAAGAGTTGCATATTTTTCTCTTCTGTCATTTGCAGCTAATGAGTTACTAGGTGAGAACAAAGTGCTTATTTCTGGTCATCACCTGCTTAACAATGTCACTTCTTGCTTAATGACATCACTTCTGGCCCTTAGCAGGAGCCACGAATGCTATTCGGCCTGGTATGGCACCCCTGTTTGACACCCCTGCTCTAGAGAGTCCAATGCATAAATTTACATTAACAAACAGATTTCAATTATTTTCCCAGTTTGAAACTGGCAGCTTCTTTAGTCCATCTTAATACATAATTTGCTTTTACCAAAACGTAAGTGGAAACTTATTTTGATGCCCCATTACTATATCATCTCATTCTGGTTTTTCTATTTTTTTTAATATACGAAATGGTTATACCAAAAAAGGGCTTCTCACTACCATGGGCCCCGGCCAGCTACTACTTGATTAAACTTTGCAGAAGGAACTCGGTTTCTGAAAATACTGTACAAAAGGAAGGGCAAAAAGCCCCACTTGACTAGCAACATTTCTTAGAATCCAGCAGTGACAGCAACAGCAGTTTTTTTTATTCAGACAGACTGTCTCTAATCTTTCTGCCTGATTTTTACAGAAAGTCTGCACATATCAGCGCACCTGAGGCCACTTGTCAAGTTGACACATTTGGGCAGTTTGCAGTTCCTGGAACAGTTGCAGGCCACTCAGTCCAACACAGCCTGACATGCTGGCTGTCCTTTCACCCAATCTGTTGCTACCAGCACTTCCTCATTCTGTTTTCCCCAGTCCCACTCTTTCCCAGTTGGGTCGGCGGGTCCTTTTCCAGACACCACTTCCATATTTCAGGCTGGTAACTGGCCCGCTGGTAACTGGGCATGCTGTTGTTTTTTTAAAACCATCTCTGTATGGGGGCAGTTGGCAACTCTCAATCTCACCTTTGTTTGCACAGAATAGGCGATAGCTTGAATTATTTATCACTTCAGTAGGTTTAGCTGCACAGACAAGGCATCTGAATATCTCCAATTTGTCTATCAGCCCCTCAAACAGATCTTATTCCTCGCCCAACTGAAAGTAGTTGCCAGGATGGTGTAGTGGTTTGGGAGTCGGACTTAGACTTGGAAGATCCAGGTTCAAATCCCCGCTCAGCCACGAAGCTTCCTGGGTGACCTTGGGTCAGTCACTATCTCTCAGCCCCACCTACCTCACAGGGTTGTTGTGAGGACAAAAAGGAGGGGAGGAAATGTACACCACTCTGAGCTCCTTGGAGGAAGGGTGGTATAAAAATGTGAAAAATAAAATAAAATAAAATAGTTCTGTGCCTCTCTGTTGGCACTCAGAATTTTGAGGGCGCATTTGATGAACATAGCCTGGACCTGTGAATTCATCATTATTGCTTGGTGGCCCTCCTCAGCTGCATGTAGCAAAAAGTGACCATCTTTTTACTTGTGTGTACTGTACTACTGAACTTCAAATATGCACTCATGCATTCTAACTGTATAACTGTCAATCTTGTATTCAAGAACTCCAGTTACCGAGTCTTCTGCAATGATGCCTGCTTCAGTGCAAAATTCATGAAGGCCAGCGTTCTGAAACAATTGAAACAAGGCCAGCATCCTGAAACAAACAAGAATTCACAAGGCACTGCAGATAGTGTGAAATGTGCTCAAAGGATGATGTTGGCATACCTTTCTTTGTACTTCTAGACCAGGGGTTCTCAACCCCTTCCCGGCCAAGTATCACCTCCGGTGCCACTCTCCTGCTGCGTACCACCGGAAGTGACTGGCAACGACATCACCAGTTACTTCCGGGTTTTCGGAGGCCAGAAAACGCAGGTAGGAGGCTCTGGACGGGTGGGAGGGCCCTTCTCAGCATTCCCGAGAGGCTCGGCCAAAGGCAGGAGCCTCACGGGAGTAAAAACACTGCACCGAAAGCACTGTGTCAGAGCGGGGGTTCGGCAATCCAAGTGCCACCAGGAGTCAGCCGGTGGTACAAGTACCACTGGTTGAAAACCCCTGTTCTAGATCATTTCTGCTGCTTCCACAGAGCTTGCTCTTTGGCTACAACTACGTTCTGTACTTGTAATGTATCCCTACAACAATATAGCCAATAAGTTCTCTTTGTTTTGGACAGACTATTTCCTAGTTCAGGTTCTGATTTCCAATGAGATCTTGTTGTTGTTGTTGCTTGATTCTTTCACTTCTTGGGCTCAGTACAAAAACAGATGCACTTTTCCACTGAAACGAAACTAGGAGTAGGGATATATGTTGCTATCACAAACTGATTAATACAACATCAAGAAAATTATGAAAGGTTTTGCATTTATCCAGATATGTAATGGGACTAGCAATTTATTCTAAAATTATTTGAGATACAGTATTTAGTTTAATTTTGGGCAAGTTTTTAACATACCAACATGTGCTCAGAAAATGGATTTAAGATAAAGTAGAAAATGCTGCCAAAGCCAAACCAAGTCTTAACCAAGAGAACATAATGCTGTCTGTTACAGTAGGAAGTGCAGATAGTTAACTATCTTATGTCTTTATTTGAATGTCTTGCCTTACCCAATAGCGATGATATATGATTGATAAGCACCTCCTTCTCCCATACCTATCCCACAGAAATGTAGAATTCTAGCTATTAGTAATTCAAGGGTATGGTTGCAAATGTGGTGGTAACTCTGAGAAGGTTGAGAAAGATGCAGGCTGTCTATTTTCCATCCCTCGGGTCCCAGTGATTGCCATAGTGAGCCTTTTCCCACCAGGCGGTGCCTGCCAATTAACACTCATGGATCAGGTAGGAGTGATTCACATATTTCCATTTGCTTCAGGTGTATACCTAAGATGTTTTAACTTGTATGCATAAGCATGTGAAGTGCAAACTACTAGTGAGGGCAAACTTGGGTTTGTAAACATGTGCATCACAAACATATTATGGGGCTAGGATTGGCTACAGATTCCTCTTAAGGGTCTTTTGAGTGGCAACCCCAGCTTTGCCATTGCTGAATACGTGAATAGGCCCTTAGTGACTCCAACTATTGAACCAGATGTAGTAATGGAACAAAAAGGAACTTTATTGAGGTGGCATGTCCATGGATATCACTGGTCAATCTACACAGTGTTGCTATTTTAACTACATTGCTTAGGCAGCAATATAAAGATTGCAGTTAGTACTGTGCTTTTCAACCAGCAGCATGAGAGCCACTGGTAAGTAGCTTACAGCACAACAGGTGGTACTTGGTCCCACTGCCAGGGAGACTGTCAGCTCAATCCTACCCAGCTCCTCCATTGGTGGCGGGCAGAACGAAGGCTTTGGAAGGAAAAGGGGATTTAAAAGTGTCTGACGTTACATTGTGCTCAGTCTGACCCCACTGGAAACAGAGAGGGTTGGGGTGGCAGTGTGCAAGTGACAAGATATGGCTCTGTAGCAGCCCGGCCCTTCTAAAAAGGCCAGAGTTGAACAAGAAAGGTGCAGAGTGGAAGAGAAATCAGGAGGCAGCAACCATTGGAGAAGTCATTTCCTTGCCACAGGGACAACTTTGGTTTTATCACCAACTTTTGCGCATAGCACCAGTCATTGGAGACTATGGAACTCAAAAAAAAATGGTACCTGCAAAGGTAGTACTCAGAAATATGGTGCTTGCCAAAAAAAGAACTGAAAATGCCTCAGTTAGTGAGATGCTACAGCAAGTGTTATTATCGTTTAATGTCTGACGACGGGAAATTTGACACATTTGCTTTACTACTAAGTGTACATGGGAGTAAGCAACGTAAAGAAAGAGGCAACTTCTGTGGGTTGTGATTAGATGCCCCATTAGAAAATAATATTCTCAAAATATAGATTTTCTCTTCAACTCTGCAATCACCAGTTCATCCTTAAGTGCCATGCATGAACAGTTTTGTTGACACACAACAACATCCTACTGACAAAACATAGTTCCAGGTAAGCACATACAGCAGCATTGCAGTCTCAGTTTTCAATACCAGGGTTACATTTATATGCATCCTCACCTGGAAGTAAGTCACAGTGACCTAACCAAAACTTATTGCCAAGTGGACAAAGGCTATCAGTGTGCCACTGTGTGTCATTTTCCTACTTCAGTCAATATATTCAGTACGGGTATGGGTAAGTCCAAGTCTTAGGTACAAATTCAGTGAGTACACACACACACCTGCATACGTAGCGAAACAACAGGTATTGTACCTATTCGACTACATATCTTCTACACACTACACTATTATAATAAGGCAGGCTATTGCCTGAAAAAGGGCCATTCTTCAATCAATGTAACAACTGCTAAGATGCTACAACATAATTTATTTATTTATTTGCAGCTATCTCCTGCCGCTCCGAGGCAACTTCTCTGCCAATAGCCGTCACCTTACCGAAGGTTAATTAATCCTACCTGCAAAACAGGCCAACTTCTCAGCACAGCCTCTACTCCTTTTTTGAAGAGGCCACGTGTCTCTTCCTTCGGCGTCGCCATCATAGGCTGTGGGCAGCCAGGAGTCGATCTCAGAATTATCGATGAACGGGATTTCACGGTCCTCCCTGCTCAATGCTCGTTGCAAAGGAAACGAGAGGCAGGCAATAGGAAACGCGCGCAGAATCAACGATTGCAGCTCTTTCTCCGCTAAGCGCCTGAGATCGATGGCGAGTTCGAGTCCCGCTCTGAACTTTGGTGGAAGTTTGGAACGTTCTTATTCCGGTGGACAGCAGCTCATTTCTAGATTTAACAAGACTTTAGGTTAAACTAAACTAAACTTAGCGCCAAAGGCTGAAATTTCCTGAGACAGCAACAATAATCCACAATAATAATCCTATTTATGTATACAGTACTCAGAAGTAAGTTCCACTGTGTTCAATTGGGCTTTCAGGTAAGAAGTGTGTACAGGTCTCGTCTACAGGATTAGGTTATTAAGGCTGCAACCCTATGCACACTTACTTGAGAGTAAGCTTCACTGAATACTGTGGGACTTCTGAGGATTGCTCGTCAAATCAAATGCCAGGCAGTTTGAGCTGGAAAGAAAGTTTAAAGGTTTGTTTGTAATTACTGTACGTTTCATTTCTGAAAAGGGAGATCTGGGGCTGAAGCCTTCCTGAAACACATATTTTCTGCCTTTGCCTGTAACGAGGAAAAAGCATTTTTCATATGCTCAAATATACACTGTTTTATCACTACTTTACATCATCAAATCATCACTAACCTGATACATGTCTAAAAGAGAACATACAGTAACTAGTTTTCTGAAGAAGATAAACGGAGATAATCAGAAGAACTATACATCTGAAAAAAAGCATTGCACAGAAAATGACTTAAACGGAAAAGCTGCTGGTCACCAAAACAAATATTGAAAGACAAATCTAATCAAGCAGAAGAAATTAAACTTATTATTAAAGGACTGTGCGAAATCTATTGGAGAGAAATAACTGCTGGAACACCTCAAAGATGGGGTCCAAAAAGAGCCTTCTTTGGAGAATATTAGAATATGAGTTAATTAAATTCGCTGATAGTAACAACGGACGGTTGTTAATACAGTTAGGAATCTAGTTGTCAGGAGAAGTTGGATGATCACACGAATCAGGGTAATGGCAACTGAATCAGCAATGACAAACAGCTTTTGCTTCCATGCTGAGGCTGCAATCAAACCCTTACCGTGCAATCTACTTTCCTGGGAGTAAGCCCCATTGAACACAGTGGGACTTACTTCTGAGTAAACTTGCACAGGCTTGCATGGTTTGATATTTTGGTGAGTCCCTGGTTTAGTATGTCCTCTTCCTCCTTCCACTCGCCAGGAGTTTCTGTGCATGGTAGCATCTTATCCTCCTTGTTTCGTCATCTTGCTTATCATCACTTTACAGTCTCACCGTCGTCGTCCCCTCCTCAGCCTATTCTCAAATCAAACCTCTTTTTATCGTAAAAAAATAATGGATCCAGTGGATCCTGTTACCTCAATGGCACAAAAGCAGGGCAGGGAGGGACATTTCATTATTTTTAAACCAGATCCTAAAACCGGACTCTTAAACACCTCACGTCCATCTTTGCTGATTTCAAAAGAAAAATCATGGATCGAGTGCCTTATGACATGTGGGGCATGGATTCTCATGTCGTGTCTAATGGTCCTCCAATGGCTCTGCAACCAATGCCTTAAACACGACCCGAGAAAATGCATTTTTAGAGAAGGGGAGGAAGTCTCATGATGATGTGCCAATAGTGTCTGCCTTAAAACAGCCTGGGGATTAGTGGCTTCTGGACGAGAGAAGGTGATGAGTGAGTACTGTACTGGGAGAGTGGGTACTGTCTTTCTGTGTTACAGAAAAAATACTTGCTTGAAAAATTGACTACACAGACAGACAGACAGTACCTCAGGCAGAAGATGCGGTGCTGTGAACGGACCTGTACGTACTGTATGCATAAATACATTTTAAATAAAGCTTTATGAGCTTTACGTCCAATAAATAATGCATGGCATTTACGTCTAATCTTGGCAAATTATTGACGTTACTTTTTGTGGTACTATAACATGACGTTACCACGATCCTCCTTTCACTAAGCAAGCCTGCAAAATGAATGATATTGTATCCCAACCCCTGCTATTATCCCGCCATATCACACCTTCCTCTTCACAGAGAAGGTAAAGGATACTACAGTTCCCAAGAAACCTTGTACGCAATGGAAGAGGGGTGAGAGGGGGGAGCCGCCACCAGGCGCAGTTGAATCAATGCGGAGGAATGGGTGTACAGTCACGGCTGCACGCACGCGCTATGCTTGGCGCCTTCCCTCCTGCCCTCCCCCTCCCTCCGAGCGACGTGCCTCGCGCCGCCTCTCGGCCCCCACTTCACCCCCCCTCTCAACCCCCCCTCCTCTTTTAGCGAGGGATTGTGTGAGGGGAAGGAAGGTTTCTGTGGGAGCTCGTGGAGTCTGGGAATAGAATAGTATACTGTGTACATGGTTGTGGAGAAGTCTATATCCAGCAGTGAAGGCAAGGGAATGGTTTTCCCTCAAGGAAAGGTTAGTAAAATAAAATGGAGGTTCACTGTGAGAAGGTTTTTGGAAATGGTTAAGGAAGGGTAATGATCCCAATCAGAAAGAGTTCACATTCTTTTATGGCAGGAAAAACCTCTCACATACTTCAATGCAGAAATCTTGTGGACTGACATCTGTCTATCTCACTACTATGCACTGGCCAAATCCTGGAGTTTTTGAATCTGGCAGCATCTTCGTATCCTGTCTGATCCTCATTTCACTTGTCACTTTCCACTGCAAAGCCCTTCAAAATCGCCCCTCAAAACACATGACATCCTCACTGGAAAAAAGACACACCCTGATCTGACTTGCCCCTCTGTCTGTGGGAGGTGATTGGGGTGAAGCGGGAATTGGGCCTTCCTTGGTTAAATAATAGAAATGGGTGGGATATATAGGGAGTAACATTGTGGGGAAGTTATGGGATCTCGAGGATGAATGAACAGCTGGGAAGGCTGTCACTGCTGCTTCAGAAACTAACTCAAATGATACCCCCTGGCTTGGCAGCTGGGCCAGAGCATCCATGAGGCCAACCGAAGTGGTCACCTTAGGAATCAGATTGGTGGGGGTAGCCCACCTTTACCCATCTACTTGCCTCCACTGCTCCTCCTCTCCTCCTCCCACTCCCTGGATTGGAAAAGGAAGAGGGAAACAGAGAGGAAGAGGAAATGTGGAGGAGAGGAGAGCCTGGAACCTGGGAGGAGCAGAGGCTGGCACATCATTGGGTAAGAGGGGCAGCATTAGGCATGCTGCCTCAAGTGTCAGGAAATCTTGGGCTTCTGAGAGAGAGAGAGAGAGAGAGAGAGAGAGAGAGAGAGAGAGAGAGAGAGAGAGAGATTTGGGTGGATCGTGGAAAATGGCAAAACAAAGTTTGGCCCCTGTAACAAGTAACATATTCTCTGTGTAAGGGATCTTGAAGGTCATCTAGTCCAACTTCCTGCTCACTATATGCAAAGCAACTGCAACAGCATTCCTGACAAGTGGCCATTCAACCTCCAACGAGAGAGAGCCCATGAGACATACTGTTCCAGTGCCAGAGACCTCTTTTGTTGTTGTTCAGTCTTTAAGTCGTGTCCAACCCTTCGTGATCCCATGAACCATATCCCGCCAGGCCTTCCTGTCCTCCACTATCTTCCTGAGTTCGCTCATTTTCATGTTCGTTGCATCGGTGATGCTGTCTAACCATCTCATCCTTTGCCTTCCCCTTCTCCTTTTGCCTTCACTCTTTCCCAGCATCAGAGTCTTTTCCAGAGAGTCCTCTCTTCGCATTAGGTGGCCAAAATATTTGAGCTTCAGCCTCAGTACCTGATAGGAAATTCTTCCTCATGGCTAGCCTAGCAGCGCAATCCTGTGTAACTCTTGCACCAGTGTAACAGTAGATCCACCGGTGTAAGTGCACGTATGCCAGTGTAACTTGCCGTACGCCGATGTACGCAGGACGGAGACCAGCGTAACCCCCCTCGGTCGCCGCGCATGCGCAGTTTGGATACAGGACGGACGCCAGCGTCTGCTGCATCCGAACTGCGTGTGCACGGTGTCTGAGAGGGGTTACGCTGGTTTCCGTTTAGCGTCCATTGGCGTACGGCAAGTTACACTGGCATAAGTGCACTTACACCGGTGGATCTACTGTTACACCGGTGCAAGAGTTACACAGGATTGCGTTGTAGATCTACTTCCTGGTAGATTCAACCTATTGGTTCTAATCCTGCCCTTAGGAGCCACAGGGAACAAGTCCATCACTCCTTCTGTGTGCCCTTCAGATTCTTGAAGACACCTGTCATATCTCCCCGTAGTCTTCTCCAAGCTAAACATGCCAAGGTTTTTTGGTCCTCACAGGTCTTCTTTTCCACACCCCTCACTGTCATTGTTGCCCTCCTCTGAACCCATTCCAGTTTATCAATGTCAACTTCTAAACAAATATTTTATATTTATCATATATTTTTATAAACACTATTTATTCATTTAATATACATATAGTGTTGGAATTACAGAGTTACATCGGGAAAAGTAAACAGGGTCCTGCCCTCAAGGAGCTTACAATTCGAAACAAACAGTGGGAAATAGCAGAGGGAAAGGAGGGAAAGGCAAGGCTAGGATGGCCTTTCCATGAATGGGGGCAAATGCTGTTATTTACATGAAGTTAAAAGCTTGGTTGCAGTTTGGAATTTGGATTAAGGGGATAAACTAAAGGACATGTGGGAAAGGTAGATTTTGAGGAGAGATGTGAAGGAAAGGAGAGTGGTTGCAGTGCACCCTGTAAATTTTTAAGGAGGGAGTTCCACACATATGTTGCTTTTCAGTAAGAGATACTTGATACCCTTCTGCTTTTCACAGTATGTCTTCTGATAGGGAGGGAAAATTAGGTATCACGCCACCCAACTAAGTTACAGTATGTACATGAGCTCTGGAACTTGTGTACATTTGAGGAGGCCCATTGGGCCTCCCGCCGCTTACACTTAAAGCTTACACAATCATCCCCCTCCCTCAAGGTGCACCTGGGCGGCTGTATAGGATACGGCAGCCGGCCCTTTAGGCCGGCTGCCATATCTTACACAGGATTGGACTGCCCATTAACTAAAATAGATTAATTAACTGATTAATCAGGCAGCAGGTTTTTACAAATATTATTTTAAATACAGGTACTTATGAAAACTAAGCCAGCGGGTGGCACAGTGGGTTAAACCGCTGAACCATGAGCTGTCGATCGAAAGGTCGGCAGTTCGAATCTGCGATGGGGTGAGCTCTCATTGCATGGCCAGCTCCTGCCAACCTAGCAGTTCCAAAGCATGTTAATGTGAGTAGATAAATAGATACCGCTTGCGGGAAGGTAAACAGCGCTCCGTGTTCCAGCTGCATGCTACGCACTGCGGCAAGGAGAGTCATGCCGGCCACATGACCATGGAGGTGTCTTCGGACAATGCTGGCTCTTCGGCTTTGAAATGAGGATGAGCACCACACCCTAGAGTCGGACACGACTGGACTTAATTGTCAGGGGTCACCTTTACCATATATGAAAACTATGAAAACTACAAATGGCAAGCATCCTAAAAGAGACATTCCCCCTTCTTTTCTCACACATGTCTTTTCTAGGGTAATTTTTTAAAAATATACTACCCTTCCCTTAATGATCTCAGAACTGCATACATTGTTCCTCCTCCCTTTTATCAACAATCCTGTGAAGTAGGTTAGGTTGAGAGACAGTGGACTGGCCCAAGGTCAGCCAGGAAGGTTCTTGGCTGGGTGGGGAATAAACCCAGATCTCAGCCTAGTCTGAAGCTCTTATGATGCACTTGTAACTCACAGCACTTGTGGCTCTCATGGGATGCCTAGTACTAGTATGGTACATGCATGCCTCATCTAAAAACAAAGTGTGCTAGTTGCTTCAAACCTATTGTTTTCACACATATGTAAACATATGCAAATTAATTCATCAGTCAACTAAGACTCATATCATTAATCGACTATTATTTCTTTAATAGATGGAGGACAGCCCTAATTTGTAGGGAATTTGTAATTGGGGAGCATGTCTGTTTCCCCCCACCTGCAATCCAAAGTGGTACAGTCCATTCTCCCACCTCAGAACTCTCTAATCTCATTCTGTTTATGTAGATTATGGGTTCTGCTGCTTGAGGGCATGCACAGAAAGCACCCAGAAGAACAATAGTTCTTAAGCATACTTTGTTTTTAGATTATATGCATGTGCTGTAGGCTGCATGGATAATATTAAGAGGCATTCCTTACTATGTGTGTGAGAGAGAAGTGGGAATACAGAGGTATTCCCACTTCTCTCTCTCTCTCTCTCTCTCTCTCTCTCTCACACACACACACACACACACACACACACACACACACACACACACACACACACACATGCACACCCTGTTAACTGGGCCACTTTTAAATTGATCAAAATGTAATTGATTAATGAATTGCTTTATTTAATATATTTACAGACCACTTTGTGAGACTAAAGGCTGCACAAAACTGTTCACAGTAAAACCACAAAACAATCTAAAATGAACAAACAGCAGCACAAAAAATACTGCAACTAAATATTTCAATTCTAGTATTCATTTGTGTTGGAAGCCTGATTGGTCTGTATGATCTTGGTTTTTGGTGCTGTTGGAGGAAGGTGTTGCAGTGAGGTCTCTGTACGTTGCAAAAGTTAATGGGTTCTGTTGTTTGCGTACTGTTTTGAGAATCTAGTAGTGCGTGTGGGTGATCTGTTGTCTAGTAGTGCGTGTGGGAAACTGTCTGAGGAGGTGAACATGTGCCTTATGCTTCTGATTAGAATTTGTTCGCTTGGAACGTGGTGCTATCTGTGTATAAGATACTTAGAACCTAAGGGATGTGTGCGTGTGTGTGCGTGCGTGTGTGTGTGCGTGAGAGAGAGAGTTTAGACTAGTCAGGCTGTTCATGTTAGTAAATATTTAAGCAGACTAAATTAAATAGCATGTGCCTGCGCAAGTGAGAGATGCTACTGTGTTATACCGTGTATTATTTTTGCAGAGAGTGGAAAACTCCACTGGTGAGGATGGAAGAGAATATGTTCCTTTGACATCCGGGTGATCTGCCTTTATGCCCCATCTATCTGTACATGTCTCTCCCCCCCTCTTATACGGGGTAGATGGTTTACCCCGATTTAGTTCTCTTCATTGAGACTTTTGTTGGTATGTCAGACATTGTCAGGCAGGCTATATGCAAGGACTGCCGCCCCCGTCGTCTTCATCTTCGTCTCCTCCTGCTGCTGCTGTGTATGTGCATGTGTGTATCTGTGTTGAGGGCGGGGGGTGCTCCTCAGAATAGTACAGCCCAGACAGAAGGTGGAAGGGAGAGGATTGCTCTTCACCTGCTCAGCAAACGAGGTTCAACATTACCCGGAAGTTCTTCCTTGTAAGGAGGTGGGGGTCTTTTCTCCCTTGATGCAGTGAGCATCCCCCACCTTCTCTGTGCCGCTTCAGTGGGGGCTGCTTGAGAGGCGTCCACAGCGATGGAGAGATGCGTACCCCCCGGCACTAACCCAAACCAGATCTTGGGTAAGAAAGGATGGTATATATAGGGATGTTTTTTTTTCTCTCTCTCTTCTTCTAGAAGATGGGTGGGTAGTAATGGGGGGGGGGAGAGCAAGCGAGCAAGGAGAGGAGGGGGTCTGGGCGGCTTTTGTGCATGTGACTACAGTATGTCTGGATAGATCGCCGTGCCGAACACTGTTAGAGTGGTGGTTGTTGGAGCAGAAAATGGATTCAGACAGGCATTTATGTTATGATCCAAAGTACCAGTACTTGGAAATGAATGTCTTTAAAATCAACAGGGCTTAGTTCCTAGAAAATATGTGTAGCCTTGAGGTATCAACGAGTTTGAGTGGGTTTTCTTTTCTTTCTGTCTTTTTTGAGTGGGGGGGGGAGGTAGGAGTGAAAAAAACCGTAGGATTTAATCTGTGAGCGGTGTTTGGTGTTGGAAAGACAGGTGTGTGTGGGTCAGGGTGGATGGAATTTCTTTGTAGGGTGAGTCATGTGCTAAATGATGAGGTAGAGAGAGATGATAGAGCTGGTATTTTATACTGATATTTTATTTAGCATGTGTGAGGAAAAATGGGCAGAGACTATGTGTGTACGGCTGTGTACAGAATTCCAATGGACCACAAAAGAGAAGGAAATATTTTCCTTAAGTTATTTGTGCCCTTGCTGTGAATACGCTACACAATGTCCCATTCGCCACTTTTTTTTGTACTTATCATTTTATATGTTGTTTTTGTTGTTGTCAGAGCCTTTTGTGTGTGACTGTGTAGTTCCTCCACCCCTAGGAATTTTGCGGACTGTATTCATCAATATTTTTCTTCCATTAGTGGGGGAGGGTATATAGCCTAAAATAACTTAAATAGCTTTGTTGGTGAAACATTTTCATTGGGGAGGGGACATCGGTGATAAGACCAACTACTTCCATCTGGGAAATTTCTCCCCGGTTGATCTCCAAAATGAAATGCATTCCTCTCGTTTACTTGGAGGGTTTTTATTAATTGCTATATAGAACTATTCTTTGTAGCTGTGGGTCTACTGTACAATTTATATCATGCCATTTTGTGATATTTTGATATCTAGCTGCCCTTAGGTTGCATTTGAAATGAAAGTCACATGCAATTATGGGCAAATATATTTTCTGGTTTCTGTGTATATTAATTTTGCATAAAGAGTTTTTAAAAAGGCATCTATCTGACAAACCCTGGTTTCTATCCTAGTTATAATCTTTGTGTCAGGCCTTGAGAATAGTAGAGAAGTCATTTAAATCCATCTTGCAGCTCTTCAACTTTAGTTCTTGTTGCCATCCGTGAAAGCAGGACTTGGGAGCTG
Organism: Plestiodon gilberti rubricaudatus; assembly: GCA_026170595.1. Lineage (NCBI taxonomy): Eukaryota > Metazoa > Chordata > Lepidosauria > Squamata > Scincidae > Plestiodon > Plestiodon gilberti. The sequence goes on from JANXHW010000002.1 coordinate 117,527,364, forward strand.
AGCTAAGATGTTGATATCTGGATCATGCGAGTGGAAGCAAAGTCCCCTGTGGCTTGGAATTTCAGCTGCTTGGTATCCAGTGGCCTCAAAAAGATGCAACATAGTTCAAGAGTTCAATGAGCTATTGTGGCTTCAGGGAGCAGTGGAAGGACTTCTGGCAGATTTTGCCTTCACCGGTGTGGCAAGTAGCGGCCATTTTTGGAGGATGGGTGGTTTTGTTTTGTTTTTTGTTTCTGTTCATTTTTTTGCAAAATGCTGTGATTAATTTATATTAGTTGTGAGAAGGAGCACTTTTTCCTCTGACCATCAGTAACCTATCACTAGGGTCTGCATACTGTATATGACAAAATAATAATACAAGACTGCTTAGAATATAACCTGATAGCAGAAACAATTCAGATTACCTTTAGATTGCTGTTGAAATGTTCAGTTTAAACTTCTATCATCTCTTTTAAAAATGTTAATGTGTGTGCGTGCGTTTGTGTGCGCGCGCATGTGCTTAGAAGAATAACAAAGTTTTGACTTGTAGGTGAACCCAAATGTAATAATAAATCTTGGCCTCTGGCCAACATAGACAAGAAGTTGAGTCCCATACTGAGTGGTGTTATGCATCAGAGACTGTGCATTATATGGTAGGTTAAACAGTATCTAATCTAGTGTCTTATGCACTCTGGTTTGTGGATAGTTTTCGGAGCACTGGCAGCAAATGGGGACTCCCACTGAACTAAGGTAGTTGTGTACTTAGGTGGAGTCAAAACTCCATTATATCAGCCCTGTTGGACTATATACTTGATCTCTGTCTAAAAACCTTTCAGAATTGCTGTTGCTTGACATCTATGATAAAATAACCCAACAGACCCCATATCTCTCACAGTGAGGTGTGGACATCTCTCTAGAGATACACATAGTGGAGTACTTCTTGAGTGCAAGACAGGAGATGTAATATCTTTGTGTTGATTGTCATATCGTTACAGTACTTAAAAATGTTGCTTATAGGCTTTTTGCTCCCTAGAGGCCAGCAGTCATGCTTTTTGATATACTGTTTATACCTAGGCCTTTTGGTACCTAGGAAATGTAAGCAATTTTAGCTGCTTTTGTTTTATCTTGTGCATTTTGTTGGGGTTCTTGAATTAGGGAGTTTAGGAGGTTGAAAACCCCTCATTTGGGGCTGTGGAATTATAAGTTGCACTTCCGTGTTCTGTGAATGTGGTGATGAGATATTGTGGACTTGGAATCAAGGTTCCTGTGTTTTGTTTCCCACAGGTGGTTGTGTAGATTGAGCAAACAATTGTACTCTAAAACCAGGGCTTCTGGCTTGTCTGGTTGTTTCTTTTAAGATATAGCTTCAGACCAGCTATTCAATGTCTGTGCACCTGTGTTTCCTCATCACAACGAATGAATGTTATATCCCCATTAAGTTCAATTTCAATTTTCTTGTCCCAAATGCATAGCATAATATTTTTGGGGATAATTTGCAGACAAACATACGCAGACTAGGGAATAGGTAGATAATAAAAGAATAGATGGCTGAGTACGCTTCCACTAAGTGTTAAGCTACAAAGTCACATCTGCTCCATCGTCCAAGGGTAGTAGAATTTAAACGTTAGTTCTTTTTCCGCATTCATTGGTGAGACCCGTGTTGTGTTTTTAATACTTTTTATTTTTGCCTTTTTTTTTAATCCTAAAGGGTATGTTATGTTGAGGGGTTGATATCTGGCAGACAGTGCAAAGTCAACATTTCTTTTTATGTCTCCACTTTTTTCTAACTTTCTGAATGTTGGCTAAATAAACTCCTGGGAAGATTGTCTTTTTGTATTGTAGAGAAAAAAATACTGACCTGACAGCCTGGAGACATTTTACAAAAATGACATTTTTCAGATAAGAAGTTAAAAATCCCACTCAGTTTCATATTCTAATTTTAGCCATGACCATATATTTTACTGTTTGTGTTTGCCAATTGTATAGCACTTCTTGTGTTCAAAGTGCTTTGCATACATTATCACAGTAATTCTTACTCTTAATGAGGTCAGTATTAATTGAAATTGGAGGGCTAAGATTGAGGGGGTGGCGGCTTTCCAGTTGTTACCCAGTTAGTTCATGGTTGTGATAATATTTGGGCCAAGAACTTCCTGGCGGACAATCTTGGTTGCTATACAGCAGCTCTCATTCATGTTGATAGGCTTATTTAAAAAGTAGGGAAGTGGTTTAAGCTCCAATTATATACTTTCTATTTTTTATTTATTTTATTTTTCACATTTTTATACCACCCTTCCTCCAAGGAGCTCAGAGTGGTGTACATATTTCCTCCCCTCCTTTTTGTCCTCACAACAACCCTGTGATGTAGTTGGGGCTGAGAGATAGTGACTGGCCCAAGGTCACCCAGGAAGCTTCGTGGCTGAGCGGGGATTTGAACCTGGAGCTTCCAGGTCTAAGTCTGACTCCCAAACCACTACACCATCCTGGCTCTTTTTGACTTATAGCACAATCCTAGGCATGTCTACTTAGAAGTAAATTACATTATGGTCAATGGGGCTTACTCCCAGGAAAGTGCAATATAGGATTGCACTCTTTGCCCAACATTAGATATACAGTACAATAGCTGTTGGCCAAAAATCCATCATGCATCTCTGCTCATGACTTGTGATTGTTACTCAGTTGTGGAAAGCATCCAAGCTTCTGAGCCAGCTCTTTTTAACTTCAGAGATGCACTAATTGTTAATCAAAGTTTTACTGTGCTGCTAGAGTCGTAGTCTCCTCCATAATTAATGTTGAATTTTGTTTCGAAATGATGTTCATCATAGGTGGAATATTGAATATTTAGAGGCCAACAAGGGACTGCTGTTTCCTCCTCATCAGGGACCTGTCTGGGATATAGTGGGAGACAGTTTCACACCTTGCCTTACTTCTTCCCTTCATTCAGTTCTGAGGCTGACCCATAACTGTAAACATTTCTCACACTAACTGGTATTGTGATCCATAATGCTTAGGAAAAGAAGCGACATTGTGCAACCTACACGTTGTACAATGTTCATCAGAAGATACTAAAGTAGGCACATTCCTAAGTTTATAGACTCTGAAGTTTACTTGGCATAATCATAGAATCCTAGGGCTGTTCTGGAGATGAAAATCAAGTCCAGTGCCTTCCCCAAGGCAATGAGTGAACTGTAACCCATACCTATAACTACAATAATGACAGTACAGACAGTGCCAATATCAGGTGGCTGGAGGCCCTGGGGCAAAACCATGCATTTGGACCTTCCCCCAAGCTTACTGGCTTTGCGTGATAGGTGTCAGCAGCAGTGGGCAGCAATTCCTTCCATCCTCCTCATCAGGAGGAGAGGAAATCTGCAGTGGATGATGAGTACTGGGGGGTTCAGGGCATAAGCCTGACTGGTTAGGTTCTCTGATGGTCATGGACCATTGCCTGCCCTGCCTGCCTGCCCCTGAGTGATCTATACAAGGGGTTCTCAACCAGTGGTACTAGTACCACCAGTGGTACTCTGGTTGTGTGCTGGTGGTACTCAGACTGCCAGACCACCAGAATCCTACTCCAGCGCGGTGCTTTCGGTGGCCTTTGGCTGAGCCTCTTGGAAACGCTGAGAAGGGCCCTCCCACCCACCCAGAGCCTCTTACCTGTCCTCTGAAAACCTGGAAGTTACTGATGATGTCATCACCATTCACTTCCAGTGGCACGCAGCAGGAGAGTGGCACCAGAGGTGCTACTCGGCTGGGAAGGGGTTGAGAACCCCTGATCTATACTTTTAGTTTATAGTTTGCTGCATACAAGGATGATAAGAAAGCAAGATGTTCCACTTCAGATGTGCATGCACAACTGGAGGAATAGTTTAGCTAAGTAAAGATATGTCAAGCAAAATAATTTTGAGGCAGAGACAACTTCACTGTGGTTGTTAGCTAATTAGACTGGGATGAGGATTCCTTTGTGACTCACAGTGTGGCGATTGGTTGTATTATGATTGTTTTGCTAAGCCTATCCATCAAACTTTCAAGAAAATTTATCATTTGTCTGTCTAACAAAAGCCTATCTCATCCCGTGTCAGTCTCTAGAGATCAAACTGTTTACTATTACAGTCCTCTTCTATTGCTCCTCCACCTCCAGCCCAGTTCAATGTTAGATAGCTAGATGCTGTGCTCAGAAATAGTTATGTACATTATTCAGAGTATAGATTTACTTACAGCCCAATCCTTTCTAAACCACTACCCCTCACCGATGCAGCTGCGCCATTGGACTGCATGCTGCATCCTGCGGGGGGGAGGGGAGCAGTCCCGGAGGTCTCCAGATTAAGGGAATATTTGTTCCCCTGGCCAGGGGTAAGCCTACACTGCCTAAATGGGTCTACTTGGACTTGCACCAGCGATTTTACTGATGCATGGCCAAGTGGACCCAGGAAGGTGGGTTGAGTCCGGGAAGGGGGATAGGATATCAGCGGAGCTGTTGCTGCCAATACCACTCCTTTCTTGGCCTTGACACACACCCCTTCCCTACCCCAGCCTCTACCTTGTTTGCGCCAACTTACCAGTGCTGGGGCTTTTCAGAAGGCTGCTGGTGTGTGACTGCTTGCTACGTGGAATGGCAGGTCACGTTTTGCGACCACAGTAAAGCTCTGATGCAGTGCTGCTGGAATGCATGGAATGCATGGAATCCAATGGGCTCATAGGTAGAGGTGGGAGAAAATGGTTTTATTTTTTTCGCAGATTTCGGTGTTAACCAAAATGAAATAGCAGAAAGCGGTGTTAAGTGTCTTTATTCTAAAGTTTTCCCATTTTTATCAATTCTAACCGCTTTACAAGTGTACTAGGTAGGTGGTATAGGTTGTACAGTGTCAGCAGATGAAGAATGATGCAAAATTACATGGTTTTATTTTTTTCTGCAGATTTTTTAGCAGAAAGCGGTGTTACGTGTTTTTATTTCGTTATCACCATTTTCTCCTGCACTTACTCATAGGATTGGGCCATTAATGTTGTGATTGACCCATTCTGTCTAATATTTGAAGTTTTGAAGAATGTCGTGGTGTCACACCCGCTTGCCCCCTCAGGATCATCCCAAGAACATCCCAAATGTTCTACCCCACCCATCACAAGGCTAGAACATTTTGGGTTTACCTGGCAGGCAACAATCTACAATAAGAGACCAAGGAATCACTCACAAAGGGTTTATTGTCTCTTATGGGATGCCTCCTGTATCCAGTCCAGTTTTGTCTGACCCTTGGCGACATTATAGTCGAGAGCTCTCCATGCGGCCCCAGCATGGCCGCTTTGAATCCGAGTCATGTCGAGCCCATGCCATAAGGTGTTGTGGTGAAATGTTGCTGTGGGGTAGTTCACCATTGCTTTTCCCACCCCTCCCCATTTATCCGGGCTTGGGACTGGCGTAGCTGGTAGCTGATGGATCAGCTATAGCTGCTATATGGTTGGGTTTTATGGGAAGCAGAGAATGATAACAGGGTCTTAAGCTCCATGTCTTTTCCTGTCTGCTAGAGCCCATGGTTATGCCACTCAGGTCTGTTGTTGGTCAGATGGATCTTCTTCGGGGGCCCTGAGCAAGATTGGGATGAGGACACGTCCAGCCAAAAGGGCCTTCTTCCCTAGCCGCCTTCTTGGCTGCTGCAAAAAAAGGCCCTCCACCTCTGCCAGCTCTTAGAGGGTAAGATGGCTCCTGCAATACAGTCTCCTCTTTGAGAGGGGGAAATCTTTTCCTTGCCTGAGGAAAGGCTTTCATCCGTGGGAATAAAGGGCTTCTTTCCCATCTCCCTTACTGGACTTTTCAGGAAGTCCTCTTCCAGTCCACCCTTCTAGTTTTTTCACCTCTTTCAGTTTCTCCATTGTTTGTGCTGCCCTCTTCCTTTCCCCTTTCTGTCTCCTCCCCTTTCTGTCTTCTCCTTAGCCGCCTTGAAGGGCTCCTGTGCCGGGCTTAGGCAATGATGCCATCGCTGAACTGACAAACTTGTCTCTGCTGTTCATATGGGAATCCTTTGCGGCTCAGGCAGGGTGCTGAAGCCCACAGGTTGTCAGAGGAATCGGGACGGAGAGGAGGTGTGTTGGGGGAAGGGAGAAAAATGCTCTCTGGACTAAAAAAATGGCTTAATTTGAGCTAGGGTTAGTTCAGAAGGTGTTTCAGTACCAAGTTTAAAGGGAAATAACGTGGATTAGATAGCCTTGTGTGGAATCAGCTTTATTTTGAATATTACTGTTTCTCTTATTTGCCACAGTGGAATCGTATAGAAATGAAAGGGACCTTGAGAGCCATCTAGTTGAACTCTTTGCAACAGTTGGTTTTCCGAGAATTAAAACTATCTCAGCAGGTGCTTACCCAGTATTTTTTTTTAAAGCACAAGTCAAACAATTGCACAACTTCCCTGAGCGATTGTTCAACTGCCCAACCATTCTTCTGGGTGGACAGCATTTTCTAACAACCATTTTCAATTAATTTTGCTGCAACCCACCCAGGCCTACCGCAGCTAGTTCTGCCTGCCTTGAGTGGCAGTGATAAACTGGGCTGGCTTAAAACAACAACCTCAAAATAAATAAAACACAGATGCCCCCCCAGCATTGCTTGGTCATCCTTTTGTCTTTTGAAACAACATTGTGAGGCAATGAAGCAGTGGAATTATTATTTTTAACTACTAACCATTTTTAACTAGAGGTTGTGTGTCTAAGCTGGGACTTCTTTGCAGTTAAGAGTTGTCATGGGAATATTGCAGGCTCAGCTGGCTTTTGGCCTCAAGGGTGAACTGTTGATTGTATGTCATATGTCTGCACCTGTTAGCATATGCTTTTAGAGCCTTTTTTGCAAATGACCTTGGCAGGAGAGTTGCACCTGTGAATTCACTTTCTTCTCTCTTTTTGATGGCACTAAGGTATCTATTAATAACCTTTGTTGTTAGAGAGTGGGAGAGTTGTTAAGCTGAATTTTCTTCACATATTTCAATTGAGAATTTGTTTTAGCCTTTTGATTGTGTAATGGGAACAGAGCTAGATATACTAGGTATTGATAGAATTTCACAGGCTCTCTTGGTGTCAGGTTCCACTGTCTTATGGCTAGAAAACACGTCTTGATATTTAGCCTAACAAACACATTGGGATAAACCTTTTTGACAAAGGTTGCCACAAGTTTAAGAGACTTTGGTGAGAGACTTTGTCAAAGGCATTTTGAAAATTCAACATACATTATGAATCATAATGTATGTTGAATTTTCAAAATGCCTTTGACAAAGTTTCTCACCAAATAATGTACATTCAACTACATTATCAACTATATTATGATCAACTCTATCCACTTGTTTAGTGAATCACTCAAAGAATTCTAGGAGTTTGGTGAAGCAAAACATCCCTTTGCAAAAGCCATAGTAATTCTTCTTAAGCAAGGTTGTTCTTCTGTATGTTTTAATAATCCTCACTTCAATAATGCTGTTCATCAATTTATGTTGGACAGCAGTTCAAGCTGGTAGGTCTTTATTTTCCGGATCCTTTAAAACACACGCACTCACACTCACACTCACACACACACACACACAACTGGTGTTAAGTTGACTGCTTTCCAATCTAAATATGTAATTTAGCAATAAGTTACATAATTTTGTTAAAAGATCAACAGTTTCACACTTGAATTCTTTACAAACTCTCACATGATATCAATGTTAAATTTGACAATTAGTTCTCATACTTTGTTCTTTGTTTCCTCTGTTTGATATCGTTTTTCCAGTGCTCTCCCCTCTCCATGCACAGCAATCATTCAGGTGTAGGTGTCAACATCTTCTACAGTAAATCTAGATGCCCAGTTCAGACAACTCCATGCATCCTCTTCCCTTGAGCTACAGGGTGGCCACAAAATCCCTATGCATGAAATTGTGTGGATTTAGGATTGACACCATTTAAGCCTGCATAGGGACATTGTGACCACACTGTATACAAACTAGGATAAAATCATGCTTATATATTCTAGTTTGTAGGGATTGCTTAAACCAAAGTTCTCTGTTTTGGATATCGCTGGAAATTGTATTTTAACAAACCAGAAACCTTTCTGTTTACCTGTCTGTGCAAGGGGCGGGAGGGGAATGCATGGGCTTACTAGTCTTTCCATGTTTGTTCATATTCCAGAGAACTATGGCTTAAACTCATTTAGAAAGAAACTTATTTAAATGTTATACAGTTTCCTTGTTCGTCTTCTGTACTTGTTTCTGTCTTTATCTGATGATTCTGTAGCCTTCCACCTGGCTTCCTGCTTCTAAAGCAAAATGTATTTACTGTTTGTTTTTATATTTTTAGTAATTTGCTCCTCAAATTCTATCTTTACATGCTCTATTGTCAACTTATACTGAAGCTCCCCTACTTAAGAATATTCAACTTCAGAACTTTCAAGATACAAACGTACCTGGCCATATCTCCATGGATGGCGTTAACGTCCATTCCTAGCATTCCTGAACATCCTCATCTTATTCCAGCCAGCCCTAGCAAGCCCTGTTAACTCGGTTTTCAAGGTGAGACCATACAATATAAAGTATTGTACTGCAGGTCTGCTGTAAGTACATAGCCAGGATGGTGTAGTGGTTTGGGAGTCGGACTTAGACCTGGAAGATCCAGGTTCAAATCCCCGCTCAGCCACGAAGCTTCCTGGGTGACCTTGGGCCAGTCACTATCTCTCAGCCCCACCTACCTCACAGGGTTGTTGTGAGGACAAAAAGGAGGGGAGGAAATATGTATACCACTCTGAGCTCCTTGGAGGAAGGGTGGTATAAAAATGTGAAAAAATAAATAAATAAATTACATACAAAGATTGAAATTCACACACGGGATTAAAAGCCATGTAAAAATCCAGAAAAAAATGTTATAAAAAACTAGTTAAAAACAATCAGTAAAAGTTAAAAGCAAGTTTAAAAACAAAAATAAAATAGGATCACTACGTTTTGTTCATTTCTATGAACCTCGTCAGGTGAGAAAGGACGGAGCAACCCAAACTGCTATGATGTTAACATGGAGAACCAAAGCAGCCGACTATATACAGAGCTCATAGTGATCCTATTTTTTATTTTTGTTTTCAAAGTTGTTTTTAACTTTTACTGATTGTTTTTTAACTAGTTTTTTTTTATAACATAACTATTTCCCCCCAGATTTTTACATGGCTTTTAATCCCGTATGTGAATTTCAATCTTTGTATTTAATGGCTGGCCATGAGAGTTTTAGATCATTTTTTGTAAGTACATTGTTTTTCATATTTCACAACATATTCGCTACCGATAATAGTGATGTTGGACTTAAGAACAAAATAACTTACAGCCCAATCCTAACTTACAGCCCAATCCTAACTAAATCCCTGCGTGGTGTGCAGTGGTGCCAATGCGGCTTCCACTGTATCCTGCAAGGGAGTTTTGACATGTTGAGGCCTCCTCAGGGTAAGGGAACATTTATTCCCTTGCCCTGGGGTAAGCCCCAGCAGCTGCCATAGGTCAACTCAGACCTGCGCCAGATGTATAGCTGACGCACGTCTGTGTTGACCCGTGAAAGCGGATCAGGCCTGGGAAGGTAGTTTAGAATGCGGTGGGCACCGCTGCTGCCAAACCCACCCCCTTCCTGGGCCCAATCTGCCCTCCTCCATGCTCCCCATCTCCTCTTGTTCTCCCTGCGCTGCCTTACCTGCTCTGGCGGGTGTCCGCTGTCCATCTTCGTGAGGACCCAGCTGCTCGCTGCTTGTGGTGGCGGCCAGGCTGCATGTGCTGTTGCATTTGCGACAGCCGTAAAGCTGTTTTACGCCAGTGGAATGCGCATTCCGCCAACGTGAACGGCCAATAGGATTGGGCCATTAAAAATAGATCCCTGGAACCTAACCGCTTAAGTAGGGGAACTTCTGTATTTGTTTTGCCAATTTGTGCAATTTATTTCCCTTATTTAGCTAAATGTTCGACTTCGTAGTAGTCCACCTATTAATGCTATTGTTAGTTGTCACCATGCTTATCTTGTATAGGCCTTCCCCAACTTGTGTACACTTTGACTTATATAATTTTGAGTTTATAGAAAGCCTGGTCTGTATAAGAGGAATCGCTGCACTCATCACTTGCCACTCTGTAAAGCTCACTACGTGCTTTGCTCTGTAAGCTGGGATCATTCCCAGTATGCCCCACATATCCTCTTTTGTTTAAAGAGCCCATGAGGAGGAAGGGTGAGATTGCTGTGCTCTGAGGATTGGTACACAGCGATCTTGCCCCTTCCTCTGCGTGGGCACTTTAAACAAAAGAAGAAATGTGCTGGGAATGATCTCAGATTAAAAAGCAAGTGGTGAGCTTTACAGGGCAGCGAGCATGTGGCTCTTGCACAGCCTGGTTCCCACTTACATAAGGATTCTGTTTTGGACACCCAAAATTTGTTGTGTATGTTGAGTTTTATGTAAACTGGGGAGTGTCTGTCTACTAGGCCACTTCCATTTCCTGCCATCTGACTCTGCTGTTTAATTCCCCCCCCCCATACCAGCGTTTCTCAAACTGGTGGGTCGTGACATGTGGCGACGGCACTTTCAGGGTCCTGCCGCTGCTGCAGAAAAAAGAGGTATTTCCACTTACTTGGGGTTGCGCCTAGGGGTCACACTGTGTCCTCCAGAGCCCTCTACACCCCCCCCCCCATGCCTCAGAAGAGCTTCCAATCACCTTTTTGGCAAAAACCGGAAGTAGCTTCCAAGTGCGATTGGAAGCTCTTCTGAGGCATGGGGGGAGGCGTAGAGGGCTCTGGAGGACACAGTGTGACCCCCGGTAATTGAAAATACCCCTTTTTTCTGCATGTCGCCTTTTGTGACAGCTGTAAAGCACACTGCGCCATAGGAAAGCGAGTTCTGGCAGCGCAGCTTGTCCAAAAAATACCCCTTTTTTCTGCATGTCGCCTTTTGTGACAGCTGTAAAGCACACTGCGCCATAGGAAAGCGAGTTCTGGCAGCGCAGCTTGTCCATAACATTGGGCTGTTATTGTTGAGTTAAAGTTATGGGAACTGTTTCCAAGCAGCTTAATAACACTAACATTTTGCACCTTATCCTAGGCGCTATGAAAGATTATAGAATGGGTCAGGTGACTTCGTCAGCTCTATGACTAACAGTGCAATCCTAGACATGTCTGCTCAGAAGTAAGTCCCATTGTGTTCAATGGGGCTTTCTCCTAAGAAGGTATGTGTAGGACTTCAGCCTAACTATTCTAAGGCACAATCGTTTATTGTATCTAGAAGTTTTTGTCTTTGTCATGAACTTACGTTTACCTAATCAGATCTGACAATAGACTCCCATTATTATATTTATTATTAGATGACCTTGTTGATTTTGTTCTGTATTTCAAGGTCTCCATCTGAGTTTTCTCAGAGTAGTGAAAGGATGCCCCCTGCATTGTATTAGTATTAGTTTTTTTCCCCTGCATTGCACTAGTATTAATTTTTAAACCTGGTTTTTCTGCTTATAATAATAATAATAATAATAATAAATAATATTAATAATGTGGATGCATTTGTTTCTTTTAAGATTTATAATTTATTGAACTCTATCCCTTCTATGACATATAGACCCAGTTCAGACCATTATCTGTCCCTCTTCAGACAATAATCTAAACCAGTGTTTCTCAAACTGGTGGGTTGTGACCCATCACGAAAGCTGGAAGCAGTCGCTACCCCCTTAAGGGGCGTGGCGATGTGTGGTGATGTCAATGATGTCCTGCCGCTGTTGGGAATTGATTTTAACTTACCAGAGGTTGCACTGGCCCTCTGGAGGGTGCAGGGGGCCTGTGGCCTCCTCTGCAGGCCTCCCCACGCTTCAGATTGGCTCCCTGAAGTGATCGAGACCTACTTCCAGTTTTCGTCTGAAACCGGGTCTTGATCTGAAAAGCCAATCTGAAAATTGGGGAGGCTGCAGCCCTCCCGCACACTTTGGAGGGCTGACACAACCCCTGGTAAGTAAAATAAACAACACCTTTTTTTCCTGGTGGTGGTGGCGCAATCCTGGGAGCGCCGTTGACACCCCCCCCACACACACACACAAGGACTTACAGCTTCCCCTACTCGTGGGGAAAACCTTGAGAACTGCTGATCTAAACCATGGTGAATGAGTCTGCTGTCTTTGCTAGCTTTCCATGGACCTGCTGTGATAATAGCCTTCCTTGGAACCTTCTGTAGTGTGCATTCTGCTTGCCTGTTGAACAGAACATTTCCTCATGGCCATCTCCGGTGGTTGGTATACTTTCTGATAAGGTTCCCGCCTCCCTGTTCTCTCCTTTGCTCTTTTTAAGACAAATGGCTTCAAGTGCTACTGTCAGATTAAATGCTTGATAAAACAGCATGGGGGTAGGCTGGATTATTTTGGAAACACAAAAAACTTTGGTTACTTAACTATAAAGAGAAGTGGAGGGCTTTGGGTTGTGCATGAATATTGTGTAGCTATGCCCTTGTTGTAACACAGTGCCCTCCACATTTGTAAATAAACTTGGCATATGACTGTAAGTACCTGGAGGAATTTGAATGGAGTCCATTAACTCATCCATTTGCTTGAAGTTTTGTTGTTGCTGTGTGCTGGCTGATTAAATGCATTTCCATTGAGCAATAGATTTTCTTTTTTCCATTTGAAAGCTCTTTATAAAAAAAAAAAAAGAGCCTCAAAACCGCATGCAAAATCCTAAGCACTGTGGTCTGAGAGGTACCTTCATATTATAGTACGACCTGCCAGCAGGAAATACCAGTTTATCTGGACTTAATAATTAAGCATCCACAGTGGGCCTTCAGAATAAAAATGCTTCTTTTGTTTAATTTTTAAGGAGCAATTGTGGTCAGGGCAGGACACAAGGGGAGTGGTGTCTGAGAAAAGCTGTTAACCGGCTCCTGTTTTTCTGTGTAGTGTTACGTTATGTAGAAGTGTTACAGGTTTTGTCCAAGAGATCAGGGGTTCTGATCCTTACTCCCCTGCTGTTGCATGACCTTGGACAAGCATGATACCTCTGTGTAGGCTTACCAGATCTCCAACCGGGACAGAGTGCTAAACCTTTAGGACAGGGGTGGGGAACCACAGGCCCCAGGGCCGGATCAGGCCCCCGAGGCCATCTGGTCTGGCCCCTGGAGAGATTGCCGGGAGTCCGCCCCACCGGCCCCTGGAGGCTACGCCGGGTCCGCGCGTCACCTCCGGAGGCCGGGAGGGTGCCTTTGCATGTCCTCCCCGGCCGCCGCCTCGACCCCTTCTCACCAGGCCGTTGGCCATTTCGCACATGCGTACCACGCCAATGAGGGCAAGCTCTTGCCCTCATCGGCATGGTACGCCGGAGGTGACGCGCGGACCCGGCAGCGGCTTCGGACAGTGAGCGCGGAGCCTCCGGAGGCCGATGGGGAGCGGGGGCAAAAATTAATTAAATAAATAAAAATGGCACCCAGCCTTATGGCCGGCCCTCAAGCAAATTTCTAATATTTTAAACGGCCCTCGCCAGGGAAAAGGTTCCCCGCCCCTGCTTTAGGAGAAGGAATGTGGGCAGGTGTAGCTTGTTAAACCGTAGAGCACAATCCTAGGCATCCATGGGGGTTGCTTCTGAATAGACATGCCTAGGATTGTGCTCTAAGGTTTAACAAGCTACACCTGCCCACATTCCTTCTCCTAAGGGTCTAGCACTCTGTCCCGGTTGGAGATCTGGTAAGCCTACCTCTGCGTATGTGTATCTTCCTATTTTTTCCTGTTATAAGGCTTTTTTTGCACAGAGACTCTTTGAAAGGAAAGTTTTTATACTGTACAAGAGATGAGACCACAGCCTTGACTGGGTTTATAAGTCCTGCTTCTGCTTTGGAGTATACAATGCTACAATACAAATAATACACTGCAAGATGACAAAGGGGAAGGGGCGTGTGAGAACTTTAGCATTCATCCGCTTTGGCAGCTGGGTGAATTAATTTACAATTGCTGTTGTGCTGAAGGGGTTGTGATGAGAGGAGAGATATCTAGGTCAGCAAGTTCCATTCGTTTGTCAAACGGTTTGTATACAGTATTATAACATGAGGTGATATTGAGGTATTGGAGCCAATATTATATACAGTGTAATCTATATTGCATGTAATTTAATAAAATTCAATAATAAAAATGGCAAGAAAACTTTTTTGTTGTTGATGGGCTTGTTTCATGAATTGAAGGCTGCATTTTTGGCGACTGCTTTGTATTTCACCTTAATGATCCTGTTTCCCCTCCCCTCTTCCCTCTTGTTACAGGTTGCTATGGGAATCTTATTATAATCTGAGAGGAAGTAAGTCCTGGTAACATTGCAGCTACTCATGATGTGCCTGAAGTGAAGAGGAAGGGAAACACTTAACATATCTGAGTGCCAAGGCTCTGCTGTGTCATGGCTACGGACTCTGGTGAATCAGCCAGCACAGAGGAATCGGAGAAACCTGATGGAGTTTCTTTGGAATGTAGGGACCCCTCTGTTGATGCTGCTTTGACCATGGAGGCCAGGACCAAAGAAGGTGTCAACACACCTGCCCCTGGGTCAACTACAGAGAGGAAAAGGTTTTTCCGAAAGAGTGTAGAGATAATGGACGACGAAAAAGTCTTGGAACCCACTCCAAGGGATGAACAGGAGCCATTTGTAGTGGGTGGCCAGAGAATAGGCCATCTTTCTGCCAGCACCCTGGTGGTGGGGCAGGAGGCCAGAAATGAACCTGGCTCGAAAGTGAATTTGGAAGCCTCAAAGGAAAGGACCAAGAAGGAGATAGAGGAGGAGGCAGAGATGAAGGCTGTGGCTACATCACCAGGCGGAAGGTTTCTGAAGTTTGACATCGAGCTAGGAAGAGGGGCCTTCAAAACCGTCTTTAAGGGTCTGGACACAGAAACCTGGGTTGAAGTCGCTTGGTGTGAACTGCAGGTTGGTTCTATCAGTCATCAGTTCTATCGAATGCATATCTGTGTGGTACTTGGAAGGGGTGATTTGGTCCAGCACCTGGGTTTTCTCCATTTTGGGAGGAGGCCCATATGTGTACATGGTTAGTATGATGATGATGATACTGTAGAGAACTTATGTAAAATGAATATAGAATGCAACACCTCCTATGGAATCATGAGAAAACTAAATATGCTTTTCTAAAACAAGCAGAGTATTAATCCTCATGATTGCCAATAAGATCACAGGACAG
Source organism: Plestiodon gilberti rubricaudatus (assembly GCA_026170595.1). Taxonomy (NCBI): domain Eukaryota; kingdom Metazoa; phylum Chordata; class Lepidosauria; order Squamata; family Scincidae; genus Plestiodon; species Plestiodon gilberti. The sequence continues at coordinate 117,542,497 of JANXHW010000002.1, forward strand.
TCCTTGTTAACCATGAGGCATGGTTCCTAGTCTCTCCACCAGTTCTTGCCCCTGTCCATCTTTGCCACTTCTGAAATTTTAGCTGTTTTTGACTCTTTTTCCCAATCCATGACAAAAGCTAGGAAAATGTCCAAGTTTGGAATGCTAAAAATAGAATCCCCAATAATTACACTGCTGCAGCCAAAATAAAACATGCATGTCAAGTACAGTTGTGGAAATAGTCGGCACTTATTTCAGTTGCAGAATTGGATTTTTTTGAGGTTTCAGGACACACTTTTAAACACAGACTTCCAGACTCTCTAGTGATATTCCTTACTTATGATAGGATCTCTTCTGAAACATTTATAATCTTTTTATATACAGACTTGTAAAATGTAATCCCATATTGAGAAGTGTCCGCCCATTGAATATTAAGGAGCCTCTTACCAGTTCACCAGCTAATGATGTGTTTTTGGAAAGGAGTGGAGGAAATGATTGCTTAACATTATATTATTTGCACCAGACACTGCTTATCGTCAGCTCCCCTTAAGTTTAGCAGTATCTTCAGGCCATTTACTTTATGGGATGCCACTCCGTGGTGAGAGAGTTTGTGTAGAAATATGGTCATAAAGCTGCAGTGTAGCTGTGTGGATGGGGACGTGCCAGCCCCACTTTCCTTTCTTAGCTGGGCTTAGCTCCACCTTTTCGCCTTGCACCAGAACTCTTATGGCCCAGTCCTATTCAGACGTCGCGTGGATGCTGGCACGATGTCCATCATATTCTAAGCCCTCATCTGGCAACGCCACATCGATGGTGCACCATCGCTGGCACCGCTGAAGCCAAATGCTAAGCAGGTCCTGACAAAGCAATGCTGGTGCATCCCTTCCCAGTGACATCCCCTGCATCCATGGAAACAGCCTGTTATCCATGCAGCAGCACCCTGACATCCGCATGCCATCAGAGTTACATCTCTGTGTCATCAGCATATCATTGGTATGATGCCTTGCAGTTGGTGTGTTATCTGTGTGTCGTTGTGAATTCGGTGCATCATCCGAGTGATATCCGTGTGTCATCGGTGTGATGTCCAAGGAGCCGATCACTGCATCCAATCAGCCCCCACACTGGCAGCCAGAGAAGCACTGCCAGGGTGAACTGAGCAGGGGATGGGTGCAGGGCTAATGAGTGACCACTGCTGGGGGACACACCCCCTGCCAGCCACTAGGAATGAGCAACACAGCAACAGGTACCACTCCCACCAGGGTGAGATGCCCCAAGGACACTACACACAGCATGACACAAGGATGCCACAGGAATTGCAGTGGCATCAGCAGCAAAGGGGCAAAAGCAAAGGACTGCTAGGAACCCCTGCACCCAGGATTCAAGTTCCCGCATCCCACTCACACAAACACATGCATCTAAGGAATACGTTTTTGAGCGGAGCAAAGGTAGAAAGAAAGCTCCTTTTGGAAGAGGGTAGCCATGTAAAACAAGCACATAAGCCTATCTATGGTAAGGGTTTGAGTCCATGTGGTGACATCCACCAACTGTAAGGAACCTTTATGCCAGGGGAGGGACTGGAACAAGTCGCAAGAGGAGCTTCAACAACATTTGGGCAAAGAAGGGTGCTGTAGCTCACTGCACAAAGACAAAGGCTGAGAGGCAGGCAAGAGATGTTCAAGCTCAGCCAAGGGACTTGCCCTAACCAGCAAGGCAATTGCCTTTTGCATGACTGGCCAGAAATGCCCATGGCAGGGACAAAAAGAAGAGGGGGAGGCAGGTATAGAACCCACGCTAGCTACTCCACAAGGCTGCTCATAAGAAGAGCCCTGCTGGATCAGACCAAGAGCCCATCTAGTCCAGCTTCCTGTATCTCACAGTGGCCCCACCAGATGCCTCAGGGAGCACACAAGACAACAAGATACCTGTATCCTGTCACCACTCCCTTGCATCTGGCATTCAGAGATAGTCTGCTACTAAAACCTGGAGGTTGCGTATACCCATCATGGCTTGTAACCTGTGATAGACTTCTCCTCCATGAATCTATCCAATCCCCTTTTAAAGGCATGTCGGCCAGGTGTCATCACCCCATCCTGTGGCAAGGAGTTTCACAGATTAATTACACACTGGGTAAAGAAATATTTTCTTTTGTATGTTCTAACTCTCAATTTAGTGGATGTCCCCTGGTTCTGGTGTTGTGCGAGAGGGAATAGAACATCCCTCTATCCATCCCATGCATAATTTTATATGTCTCTATCATGTCCCCCCCCGGGGGCACCTTTTTTCTAGACTGAAGAGCCCCAAATGCTGTAGCCTTTAGTCATAATAAGGGAGGCGCTCCAGCCCACTAATCATTTTGGTTGCTCTCTTCTGCACCTTTTCCAATTCCACTATATCTTTTTTGAGATGTGGTGACCAGAACAGTACGCAATACTCCAGATGTGGCCTTACCATCGATTTGTACAAGGGCATAATGATACAGTATTGGCCGTTTTATTCTCAATCCCTTTTTTAATCATCCTGAGCATGGAACTGGTCTTTACAGCTGCTGCACACTGGGTCAACACTTTCATCAACCTTTCCGCCAGCAGCCCACAATCTGATCAGTCACAGATAGGTCAGAGCCCATTAGCGCATATGTGAAGTTTTGATTTCTTGCCCCAATGTGCATTACTTTACACTTACTTTCATTGAAGCGCATCTGCCATTTTGCTGCCCATTCTCCCAGTTTGGAGAGATCCTCCTGGAGCTCTTCACAATTCCTTCTGGTCTTAAGTTTAGTGTCATCTGCAAACTTGGCCACCTCGCTTCTTGTCCTCAACTCCAGGTCATTTATGAACAAGTTGTAAAGCACTGGTCCCAAGACTGATCCTTGGGGCACACTGCTTTTCACCTCTCTTCACTGTGAAAATAACATTGACACCCACTCTTGGTTTTATGGTCTTCAACCAGTTCCTAATCCATAAGAGGACCTGCCCTCTTATTCCCTGACTGTGGAGTTTTCTCAGGAGTCTTTGGTGAGGGACTGTTTCAAACGCCTTCTGAAAACTTCCACATCAGGACACAGGCAAAGAGCACCTCAACTGGCATTTAACAACTGGCATCACCGCAAACAGGCACACCTGGCTGGGAGGCTGTAGCACATGGGCCTATCAGAGGAGGCACTTCATGGTTCAGTCACTGGGCTGGCATGTGACACAGGGCAACTATTGCAGTGGCCTGCCCAACTAGCCACACCCACCCATGCCCTTTGCTTCATTGCTGGCGCCTGCCGCTGTGGCTGTCGGTATACTGCTCCTCCTGTCACCTTGCCACTGCCTGCCACACACATGGTGCAAAGGGGTCTCATGATCACTGAGGAGTCGTCCCCCCCCCCCGAGCCCAAGAAGTCACAGAGTGAGGGTGCTGTGGACTTTGGGAGCACAGAAACTCCTCCCCCCCCCGGGCTCCATCCTGAAGTCAGCTGAAACAAAATATCTTGCTGTACATGTTGTGAGGGACAAGAGGTTGTTTGTGCAAAGTGCTCCTTTTGTGCACCAGGTGCCCTATACTCTGTGTCTGATCTGAGATGTATTCTCCCTGGCAGGGGCTTATATACTGGGTTTGGTGTGCTGTGATTGGCTGCCAAATGTAATCTGTATCCTACGCTCTGTTATAGGTAGGCTTACCAGAGTCTCAGATTCAGCCGGGACTTTCCTGGATTTCATTGGGCTGTCCCGCCTTTTCCTCCTTGGACCCGGAAGAGCCTGTGACTAATAAAAAAATAAAATCAAATGTTTGTGTTTTTTGTTTTTGTTTTGTTTTTAAGCACAGGCTCCTTGAGCACCTGTGTGAGCCTGGCTGGCTGCGTTCTGGCCCAGGACACAGCCGGTCAGGCTCGCACAGGTGCACAAGGCGCCTTTGCCTTAAAAAAAATACAAACAGTTGTAAAGGGGCAGAAAGGAAGTGATGTCACTTCCGGCCGCAACATCCTGGCATGCCCCTTTTGTGATGGTATTTCCGGTTGTGGTGGTCGGACGCTCCCTTTTTATGTCACTTCCTGGCGTGCCGGCCAGACACGCCCCTTTGTGACATCACTTCCTGGCATGCCAGCCGGACATTCCCCTTTGTGACATGACATCACAGTTCCTTGGCCTGCCCCTCGTGGTGTCACTTTTGCCCCCCTTCGGGTTCTGGAAAATCTGGTAAGCCTATAGGAAAAGTGGGCAGGGTAATTGCAGAAGGTGCCATTTTCTTCCTCATTATTCCTTATGGAGTCACTCCTACCTACTCCAGCTCTGTTGTTGGTGTAGCATTTTTCTGGCCTTGGGAGTGTGTCCATTGTCTGAAGAGACATTGACGTTGACAACTCCTTGTCCCCCCCCCCCCACGGCCCTCCTATGTCATGCTCCAATCTTCTCCCTGTTTTGACCTCTTTGCTGACATCCGAGTGACGTCCGAGCTACATTGGTGCAGTGTTTTTTTTGATGCTGCACTCGTGTCCATTGGCAGGTAGACTTCTATGCTAGCGGGACTGTTGTTGCTCCGGTGTTCCTCAAGGTTAGCATTGGGCCTTTACTTCTTTCCACTCCTCATCTGCACAGTTATGTCAGGCCCCTGTCTCTTTTCCCTCTTCTCTTTAGACCCATTCAACTTTTAGTTATCTCTCAGCAAGATGTGCACCAAGTGCTGGGAATTATGTGTGTGGAAATGTGACCTATAGATGGATGAGTCCTTGCATAATAAATAGAGATTGTTATCTGAGAATGTGTCCTTGTTTCCCCAGGTCCTGCATTGTCATTCTCTTGCCTTTACAAACAGGAGCTGTGTTTGTTGTTGCTTACCTCTCTGTTTCCACGTTCATTGTTAGACTTTGTGTTCCCGTCAGTGTCCCGTCCCAAGCAGTCCGGATAAAGGATACTCAACCTGTATCTTTATAGGAAATGAGGTTGTTTGGCAAGTTCATTATCCAAAAGCAGCAACTTACTGACTCTTTAATACTAAAGAGACATGTCCTAGTCCTCTTAATAAGTTATGCTGGAGCCCCATTCTCCTTCTTTACTGTTTAAAGTCTTTCTCTAGGGGAGTTCTGCTTTGGAAATAGATAAAAGCTGTTGAAATAGTGAATTGCAGGTAAATGCATTAGAAAAACCTTTCAGAGGGAAAGCACTATTTTAAAGCAGGCTAGGTCACTACTTGTGTTTTCTTTGTCATGGAAAATTGAGTTGAGCAGCTCATGATTCAAAAAACAGTGTGTGGTTGTTTTTTTCTTCATATACGCATCAGTGGGTGGCGGAATAACTACTGTATGCTTAATAATTGGTTTAATCTCCTCCACAGCTAGTTCAAGCTAAGCTTGTCAGAATTTTCCATGCCATGCATCTAAACAGCCTCTCTGCAGTGGTGGCTGAGTGTATGTACACCAGCGTATGCTGTGCTGTACACGACTTAACTACTAAACAACAACAACAATTGTCTTCTCTGTTACAACAGTCATTGATCCAGCATCACAATCTATTCCCTTTCTTCCTCTGTTATACGGAGACCATTAAAGGAGTCCTTTAGCAAGTCTGTTGTTTGGAGAATATAGAGAATTTGGTTATTTTGGGTGAGAATTTCAGTATGTCATTATCTGTCAGTAGCGTATCGAGACCTAATTTTGAATCTATCTATTTGGAAGTAAACTCTGTTGGAAGCAATGGAATAAAATTGACATGTGCATGGAAAAAAATCTTGCCAACTGTCAGCCCAATCCTAACTGGGCATTTACTTTGGAACATAGTTGATCATCAACACTTCGAATGCACTTGCAGCCCCAAGTTCCTCCCAGGGCATTGCTCGAAGGTCAATCGCCCCTGTGGGATTTCCTTCCTTCTTGGTGGGGTGTTTTTCCGGAACCCCCCCCTCCTTGCAGGAGAGCTCTGCGCAGTTCCACTGTTCCACAGAAGGAGGAGTGGAACTGCGAGGAGTCAGAATCCCTCACAGTTCCACTGTTGTAAACGTCCGTATGGTGGTACACACAGCGCACCTCTGGCAGCCATATTGGAACCACTGCTGCAAATGGCAGCGATGACAGGCTCACCGATGGACACAGCTACCTCCGCCACCTAAAGTAAGCTGGAGGAAGGGGTGGGTGGAATGGGGTGGAGATCTGGGCTTCCAGGGGCTGCGGCGGAATGGGCAGTGGACGGATATCAGAAGCAGCAGCTCTGCTGATATCCTGTGCTTCCGCCTGGCCTCAACATGCCCCTTGGCTCTACTCTGACTTATGCCAGCCAAGGAGCTGGTGCAGATCCAAATAGACCCATAGAGGACCATGGCGCAGCGGAGTAAGGTAAGTGAAACATTTTACTTATATCCCGATCCTATGCTTTCTTCCCCCCCCCCCCAATGCAGGCATGCCAAAACGGCTCACACTGCATCCTGTTGGTCTCCACATACCTCAGGGAGCACACAAGACAACAAGGTAACCTGTATCCTGTTGCCACTCCCTTGCACCTGGTATTAAGAGAGAGCTTATTACTAAAACCAGGAGGTTGCTTATACCCATTGTGGCTTGTAACTTGTGATGGACTTTTCCTCCATAAATCTGTCCAGTCCCCTTTTAAAGGCATGTAGGCCAGGTGCCATCACCACATCCTGTGGCAAGGAGTTCCACAGAGTTCTGAGTCTTCTCATACCTGTGCTAGTGAAATCACTGGCACAGGGGGCTAGGATTTGGTGGCTGGTCCTGCCACCGAACCAGCCCCCTTCCTGGAGCCAATCCGCCCCATTCCGCCCACCCCATCCCTCCTCCCCCGCCAACATACCTTGTTTGGTGGGTCCTGAACTGTCGCGTCTGGGGCAGTTGCAGCCTTTCCGCTGCCACTCCAGCAGTATGCAACTCAACACACTGTCAAAGTGCCCTTAAGGCAGTTGCCACTGGTGGAAAAATCCAGTAGAATTGGGGTGTTACCTCTATACCTTGACATGTTCCCTGCCTGCCTGCAGGATGCAGCAGAGCCTATGCTGGTGCTGCTGGGCCCTGTGGGCAGGCACTAGTTAGGGTTGAGCTGTGTATTTCTTACCTGGTTGATTATCGTATGGTGATTTGAGTAGAGCAGTTTCTTTCAGGAATTTTTTTGATGCTCAAGCTTACAAGCCACTAAAGTGCTATTGGTCTTGCAAAGTCACTTGGCTCCTTTCTTTAAAAATAAATGAAAGCATTTTAGCTCTGAACTCTTGCTGTGGTAGCAGATTCCATGGCTGGTCACCTTTCTGTGACGAATGCTTTGCTATCCCTGCACCCCTCGTTTGGATTGTTTTGGAGGGTAGGGCATAATCGAGAGATCTGAGTTCTATTCCTGGGTTTGTCATAACTTTGCAGTGTGACTTTGGAATATATCCTCTCTCTGTGCCCCATCAATAAATAGTAGATGGCAGGGCTAACTCATCTTTGCGAAAGTATGAGAACTGCACTTCTTGAAAAGTGCAGTATGAGAACTGCTGCATAACCTTCAGTCAGATTTTCAATGCACAATACCATTCTACGGCTGGTGGATTAGTAATGATACATAGTCTGTGACTGCTCAGCATTTGCTGGGACTGCATTAACTTTCTCAGCCTTAACTTATTTTCCACTTTACTGTCTGATGGCACAATCCTCCGTAGGTTTTCCCCAGTGAGACTATAGTCCCGCCAGGGGAAGGTGTTGCAAATGTGCCTTATGGCGGTACGCAGAGAGTAAGTGGTGCCGGCAGAGAGGCTGGTGCCGCTCACTCAGCCACCACTGGTGGTGGACGAAGTTAAGTCCTGCGCTGGGCAGTGGGGGTATGTGGGGAGGCCAGAGCGGGGTGGCACAGGAGGGGGTGATTGTCCCGCTGGGCCAGGAACGGGGGAGGTATTATTGGCGCCGCGCTCCGCCGATTCCTATCCCCCGGACCTGGCTGACCTTACACTGACTCCTCAGATTTGCACTGGCCATTTTGCCAGCGCACATCCGAGGAGGCCCATAGGGACCGCTGGGACTCTCCCTGGAGGGAAATGGACGAAAGTCCCTTTCTCCCGAGGTGTGCCCCAGCTCCGCCGGCGCTGGCCCAATCCTGCCTAGGATCTGATGCAGCATGTTTTTGCATGCTGCTGTGGCCCTATGCAGGATTGAGCTGCCCGTCTGTTTTACAGCCATATCCAAATTCACTCCAGAAACTCTCCATGCTAGTGTTTCTTTCTCGTGTGCACTGCAGGTGAGGAAATAAGCTAAATATATATCAGAGCACTGATAACCTCTGATGATACTGAAAACCTCTGAAAGGTTCAGGAGAATTGACAGGGTTGTACTCCCCCTTCTAGCTCATGGTGCATGTAATTCACCAGGGCAGCCAAGGTGATTTCAGTCATCAAAGCAGACTGGAATAGATCTAAATAATAATAATAAGAATAATAATGAAAAACATATTCTTGAGCAAGGAGCCTGAAAAATGCATCTCTAGACTCTACACATTAATTTCGGGGTGTAGTTGAAGAATCCTGAATTAGTTGAAGAAGGTGTAGTTGAAGGTGTAGTTGAAGAATCCTGAATCCTAACTAGCTGAAAAAATAGTTTTAAGAGTTTCATGTTGTCTTATTCCAAACATATCTTTGTTCAGTGCATAACCTAAGAAAAGCTTGTGGTTTCTTCATAACAATTGTTTTCTACAAGTATCCTGATCTAAAGTAAACTTTGATTTCACAGATAATAGGATCTTGTGTGCACAATAGAAACGCCAACTTCAGTTCCTGTAAGCATTTTCTGGCAGGCAAAACTAGAAACTTCTGAGTTTTGGTCAGACTCAGGCCAGCCAAATGAAGAGGTTGCACAGATCTTCATAAAATATAAGTTTTTGGCAATAGCATACAGATGCATATTCCTATAGTAAGTACTCTAGGAACATTTCCCTGTAGATATACCGTACATAGTATTTAGAAAAAGTTAAATAACTTCATGTTGGGTTTATATTTCATATTAGTTGGATCGAAACCTAGCAAATTTTTCACATTGGTCTAAACTTGCATGAGTTACAACCTTTTTCTAGTGTGCGTGTTTTTACCACGAGTTTTATAGTAAAAGAAAGTTGGTCAAGACTAAGCACCATTGTAATTACTGTAATCAGACAAGCTGGGTGAGACTAACTCAAGTCCCATTACTTTTAGTTGGACTTACAGCCCAATCCTGTCTTGGACCGCTGCAGCGGGCAAAGGAAGCTGCGCCGGATCCTAACCAGGATTGGGCCATTGCATGCGAAGGCCTCCTCGGGGTAAAGGGACATTTGTCCCTTTACCCCAAGTAATGGCCCAGCCACCCCAGTGGTTCTCCTTGGATGTGTGCCAGCAAAATGGCTGGCACAAATCCAGAAGGCCCGTGTAGTGCCAGCCAGGTCTGGGAAGGGGGATAGGATTTGGTGGAGTGCGCCGCCAGTTATCCCTCCCCCTTCCTGGGCCCGGCCACCCAATTCCCCCTCCCATTCCGCCCTCCCCACGCTGACTGGCACTGTCCTTACCTGTGTCCAGTGGCGGCGGCCTGCGTCCGGGGTAGAGTGAGCAGCGCCGGCCTTGGCACCAGCAGAACAATTGTTCTTCCGTTCTTGTCTTTGACTGGATTGCACAGTTAGTCATGACTAACTTTCTTTGGATACAAACAGTTGTTTCTTGTTTCCCATACTTGTCTTTTTAACAAAAAGATACTTTTCTTTAATAAACAAAAACCTGCTTGGCACATTGCCTCCATCTTTTGTCCCATTGCAACCTCTAAATTTGATGAGAGTTCCCAGTTAATGCTACCATCTGTGGGCATGTGGAGAGGCCTTCACTATAATTGCCTGCAAACTGTATAAATCTGAACTCCTTGAGATTTTCCAGAACTTGGGTTTGAACATCTGAGAATTGGTGTAAAATACATCATTTTGTAGAGAGAAAAGTTTATGGGTTTTTCAGCCATGTATATTTTCAAAATTGAAGACATAAAAACTGCAGATGAATACACAAACTTGCCTGAAGAAGATATTTTTGTAGATTTTCACGACGCGACCATATCCTTGAATTAAAAATCCGCATATTGCCGGGAAACTCTGTCGTTATGGATATAAAAATTTATTTCAAAAAATAAATTTCACAGCTGTTAAAACGTACTTGACGTTTCGCACACGTAACATTCGTGGCATCATCAGAAATCCCCTATAGTGTTCCTAAGACAGCTTAAAAAGGTAGTGCAGGATAAAACAGGAAGTGGGCACTCCCTATCTGACAAGAGAAACAATCAGTAACAGCTGATTGTAACCTCCAATCAGAGAAGGTGAAGCCACTCAAGACCAAACATCAAAAAATAACACTATAAATGCCAGTACCATTTAAAACTCACTTCTGATTGAAGTACAAAACACATGAAAGCATATCTAACATCCAACTTAACAAAAGCAAAATAGAAAGCTGTCAAATAAAGAGGGAAACAGGAGGGAAACAGCATTAAAATAAAGAGTTAAAAAGATTAATTAAGAGAACAGCAGCAACAGCAACCAGGAAGCCACCACTAATACTAAAACAACATTAATCCCAGGAATTGAGACTTAAAATAAGAAAAGTAAACATTGTTCTAACCTGATTGTAAAGCTTCATACAGTGAACTAGTTGTTCTATTGTACTTAATAGCAATTGTTGTAAAGGACATATGTCCTATTGTCATGATTGCTGTCACCTATTATTTGTTATTTGAAGCTTTTTTTTATAGCCAATGCAAGCCAATGGCTATAGTCAGAATGGCTTTTTTTGCAAGCCAATGACTATAGTCAGAATGAAATAGATAAAACAGACAAAAATAGACACAGGAAGAAATTAAATAAGGAGACCTTAGTAGAAAGAGGGCGAGTGAATCTACCATATATTAAAGGAACAACTGAAAAAACAGGTAGAGTTCTGGGGAGATTTGACATTAAGACTAATTTTACCCCCACTACAAAAATAGGAAGTTTCCTAAGGAATCCAAAAGACCCGTTGCACCCTTGGACATACTCTGGGGTTTATAAAATACCATGTTCATGTGGGAAATGTTATATAGGTACAACAAAGAGAAGTCTTAATACCAGACTTAAAGAACATGAGAGATATTTTAGGCTGGGCCAAAAAGAGAAGTCGGCGTTAGCTGAACATGCGATTAATCACAATCATAACATTGAATTTGATCAATCTAGACTATTAGTTAAAACAGATCAATATCTACCCAGACTTCATAGAGAGTCAATAGAAATTTATAAACACACAAATTCAGTAAATAAAAAGGAAGAATCATTAAAAGTCAGTGATAGTTGGTTACCGGTGTTAAAAAAGCTTCAAATAACAAATAATAGGTGACAGCAATCATGACAATAGGACATATGTCCTTCACAACAATTGCTATTAAGTACAATAGAACAACTAGTTCACTGTATGAAGCTTTACAATCAGGTTAGAACAATGTTTACTTTTCTTAAAGGATTGCCTGAAGAAATTAAAGGATTGCCTGAAGAAATTCCTTTTTTAACAGCACCGCTATCAAAGAACTTAACAGAGAGCGTCCGTTCTTGGATAATCCTTAGAAACGGATGCTCTCTGTTAAGTTCTTTGATAGCGGTGCTGTTAAAAAAGGAATTTCTTCAGGCAAGTTTGTGTATTCATCTGCAGTTTTTATTTCTTCAATTTTGAAAATATACATGGCTGAAAAACCCATAAACTTTGTCTCTCTACAAATTGCAATAAGCCATGGAAATCTCCATGCTACCTTAAAATACATCAGTTTATCCTAACCATTTTTAGTTGGTTCTTATCAGTTCCTGCTGTTGTATTTTCAGTTCTTATAAACAACTTATAAAGGTTAAAGGGATATAAGACAATTAAATGGGCTGAAAAAACCTAGGCAAGATATTCATTTTAATTGCCTGTATTCTATCTAAAAGGGAAATTAGGGCTGATGACAGTCTTCCCAAGTTCTTATTTATTCTGTTCACTAATTATTCTTTCTTTAGTTTGATTCCTTCAAGATATGTAATTCCTTCTTTAGCTGTTTCAAGAGGAATTTGTCATCATCTATAATAAATGTTAATGTTATCTCTGAACTGCATGAGGTTTTGAGCATATGGGAATACTTGGAGCCCAATCCTATCTCCCCTCCCCCCCTGGCTGGTGCAGCTACATGAAAAATGGACATGCTATATTCGGGGGGGGGGGCAGATTGGGAGGCTTTGGAGGGGAAAGGAAAATTATTTCCACTTACCCATCCGTAATGGGTCTCCTCAGACGTGTGCCAGTTCCGTAGCTGGCACACGTCCGAGGAGACAAAGGGGGCGAGGAGGCTTGCAAAAGTGGGGATAGGATCCAGTGTGCACCATTGCTGCTGGATCTGCCCCTCCCACAGTCTCCCCTCCCAGTTTTGCCTCTTCTCTGCCCACCCCCAACCCCCGCTGTTTCCTTACCTTCTCTGGTGGGAGCAACGGGATCTGTCAGTGACGGTGGAGTGCTGATGCCTACTGTGGCAGCACTCAGAAAATGGCCATTGGCAGCCATTTTACAACAGTGGAACTCTGTTCTGCTGTCAAAAATGCCTCCGTGCAACAGCCCAATCCACAATAGGATTGGGCTGTTAGTTATATTCACTTGCTTGCGTTGACTTTCTACTTGTGATCTGAGGTCTAGTTCCAAATTAGGGCTGTGGAAAAGAGTGTTCCTATAGATAAGACAATACATATCCCATATGGACTTTTGTGGGTCTTTCCATACAGTTTAGATTAGCCTCTGAGAGAGTGTTTCCTAAATGGGTAGCCCAATTCTAACTAGGGCTAGGCTGCCCTTTACGACAGCGGAACGCAGTTCTGCTGTTGCCAGTGACCATAAGGCCGCACACACAGCATGCTGCTGGTGGCCATTCTGGGTGTGCTGCCGTAAACGGTGGTGGTGCCGGACGCTGTCTATCTCCAGCAGCAAAGGTAAGCTGGCAGTGGGGGCAGGGAGTGGGTGGGGGTGGGCAGAACAGGGTAAGGAGGGGGAAGAACAAGGACATTTCTGGGTGGGGAGGTTGAGTGGGTGGGTGGGTGGAGGCAGAATGGGAGAGGGAGGGGGTGGACCACCTCAGTGGCACTGTGAGCTGGATCCGAACCCTTTTCCCTGTCTCCTTCCCTCTCCTTTACTCTCTGCAGACTTGCACCAGCAAAAGAGCTGGCACAGATCTGAGGAGACCCATAGGGGCAGTGGAACCTTACCTTGAGGAGATCTCCATGACTCTTCCCCCCCCCCCCCCCGGATTCAGCTCGCACACCATTGGCGCGTCTGCATCTTGGGGAGAGATTTAGTTTTGTTAAGTGAGCTAAGGGAACAGGCATTTTATTAAAGCCAATGCTTTCGTAGCATCCACAGAAATATGGTAGTCCTTTGTCTGACTAACAGTGCAATCCTGTCTACTCTTCGACTAGCAGAGTGGTGGGGAGGCTGCAGGGAAGGGGGATAGGATCCGGCTCGGACCTTCCGCGATGGATCCACCCCCTCCTATGGCCTCCCCAACCCCTGTTATGCTCCCGTTCTGCCCTCCCCCCGCCTTCCTGCTTGCTTACCTTTCCCGACGCGTGTCTGGACATCCTCTGGTGCGGCTGGGAAGACGGAGGCGGTGTCCCACTGGTGTCTCTGGCAGCGCACTGGTCAGTGTGCTGTCGGGGAGGCGTTTCCGACTGCTTTATGACAGTTGGCGCCGGCGCGGGAGGCGTGCTGCCATTAGGCAGCACACATAAGATTGTGCTGTAAAATACATAAGTTTCCTTTGTTACCTGGAGCAAGTCTGCCTTGTAATGAATCCTTTCTGAACTTGATGCACCAAGGGCTGAATCATATGACCACCTCCACACGTGAGTGCTGCCAGAGAGGAATGGGGTTGTAGAGACTCCACCCACACAGTTTCTACCCTGGCAACATGTGCTGAGGAACCTGTCAGCATGCCATCAAAGCCAGAAGTAATCTGTAGTCTGTAGTGATGTGCTAAAAGCCTACTTGTGCAGAGGTTGGTGCACTAGTTGGATTTACATGATACTGCTCAGTCCATGCTACTGGGCCTGAAACTCAAGGTGGGCTCAGTATTTTCACAGAGCAGCCATGAATCAGCCCCAGTTCTAATCCAAATGCTGCTAAGGTGAGAAAAATGTGTATGATCCCCAATGATGCTTTATATTATCTAGCTAGCTATTAAGACTTACCTGGATTTTTAGAACCTTTTGACAGAGTTCCTCACCCAGATCCTGTGAACTGCGTAAATCCCATTGGAGCCATTGTGAGTTGAGGAGACTATGTGTAGGGTTGCAGCCATAGCAACTGGTCACATCTACCATGGAAGTGCTTGCTGTGAGACAAGTTAATCTATATTTTAAAAGACTAAAGAGGGTTTAAAAAAACAATTTAGCAATTATAATTCATTGCAGGTATTTTTGGTGTTTGTCTGTTTTTGTGCAATGGGAAACAGTTGTCTCCCTGACCCAGCTGCCCCCCTTCCTAAACAACTGCCATAAGAATTGGAACAGAGTAGCAGTCATTGGACAGCTCCTTACTGCTCCCTTCAATATATGCATCTCTTTTGCGCAAAGGAAATTACCTTCCTGTTGGTTGAAAATTAAACAAGCAAATGCCTGGTATGAAATTTGCTCTCACTTCTGGGGGCTTTGCTTAGTGGTAGCAAAAGATCCAGTTCTAAGTGCAGGTTTACACTTAACCACTTACCTAAGATGAGTAATAGATCTTTCTAAGGAAGACCTAAAGATTACCTGCTGTGCTGCTCAGACTGTCTTATGACACTAGGTACAGATGGACAAGCAAACATTACCAAGTTCTACATTTCTGAATGGTGGGTCAGTCATTACAGGGTCAGTTTCCTGAAGGAAGGAGTACTAGGGAGTGAGGATCAAACTAGCAGTGTAATCCTATCCTAGGCCAGCCCAGAGCATGTAGTGGGGTTGACGTAGCCTCCGCTGAGTGTTATGGGCTGGCCGGGGACCAGGCAGTGACAGAGAGGTTAGGACAGAACCTTTCTACTCTGCAACTCCCTGGTCCCCAGTGGGCCCACTCAGATCTATGTCAGCACTTTTACTGGCGTAAATCCAAGTAGGTCCAAGGAGGCATGTTGGGGCTGGGCCAGGGACATAGGATATTGGTGCCACCGCTGAGATATGCCCTTGACATACCCTCAGCCTGGCCCAACACCCACCATAAACCTCCCATAAATCATCCCGCATGGGGAAGGGGGGGGAGGTCATGCACTCTTCACTTGGGCATTTCTTTTACTGTTAAGGCTGAGCTACATTACACGCGTCGCGGAGCTTCTGACATCATTTTTGAAGCAAGCGGAGCCGCTGCGACCTCCGCACTGCCGGCGCGTACCTCAAGCTGGAATCCTACTTTTGAGGGGGCGGTTCGCGGAGCTACTGCAGCCTACCAATCGCATGAGAGGGAGAGGAGCCATGCTATGCCAGTCAGAACTACTTCCAATCTGTAAGTTGCGCTTTCTTAAGAAGGCGGGACAACAGGAGGGACAACAGGCGGGAAGACACTCCCCCGCTCCAAGCGCGGAGGCAGAGACGGCGGCAGAGCTCAGCCTTTACTCTCCCCTCTTTCTGTGTGATTAAACTTGGATCTGATGCCATTTTATCTAGTTTGGTCATCATTAGTTATCTTTATAAGAATCTATTTAGTTTCACATGTACATCTGAGCCACTATTCCAGGGGTGCAGCAGCAAGCAAACAGACAATTTAAATTTGCTGGCAATAAAAATTCAGGTCCCTCTACATCCCATAAGGCTCTGAGTATAGTGCAGTCCAAACTATTTCCTAAAACCTGTCCTGGCAAATTGATTTTAGCTCACAGTTCTTGTTGGTGGTGGTTGGTTGCAAGTGGATTCCAAGAACTTGAAACAAATGGTTTTTGACACTGCATTCCATGATTGTAAATGATGACTGCCAAACACTGAAGTGAAGCACCTGGGAACTGGCTCTATAGATCTCGGATAGGGCCAACATTGCAATATTTGTGTAGGCCTAACAGTTTTTGTTTGCTTTGCAAGGCTACTCAAGTGGCTTCTTCCTGAGCACAGGACTTCTTTGAGTAAATTGAGGTCCTTGCCTGCTAGTGCTGATCATGGTCTTGGGAACTGGAAGAAAATGTGTTCAACTGTGCCTTATGCTCGGCTTGAAGCAAGCTGCCTATTATTTCTGTCAAGAAAAGTCAGGTCCCACTTCCCAGGACTCCACTGCACTCACCCATGACTAAAGAACGCAATCCAGGATGAGGCTATGCCAGTGGTTCCCAAAGTGGGAGGCGTGGCTCCCAGGGGAGCCGCGGATACCAGCCAGGGGAGCCGCGGAGTACCACGGAATCCCCTCGGAAAACAGTGCAATGCCAATTGGCAGGCATCAACGTAATGTAATGGGGAGCCGCGGCCAATGGTCAAGGGAGCCACAGGTCGAAAAAGTTTGGGAAACACTGGGCTATGCAGATCAAGTCCATCTGCACTGATTCTCAGTGGTGTGGTCAGAAGGGACAGGGAATGGAACAGCTTTAGCCTTCATCCCAGTGTTTTCCCACCTCTCTATTCTCTTTCAGGTGAGTGTGTGGTTATTCTTCACATCTATGAAGGAAAACAAAGCATTGCAGTTGCAATGAAGGCCAAACCTGCCTTGACACTGGGTGACCCAATTCCTTTTCATAGACTATATAGAGTCACACCAGGGGGTCAGAATCAAAAGGGTCATGTTAGGGAACACAGTAGAGCCAGGAGAGATCATTGCTCAGGCAAAGTTCCAGATTTATAATTCTTCCTATAAATGATGGGCTAAGATACTCTGTAGGCCAGCGGGTGGCGCAGTGGGTTAAACCGCTGAACCATGAGCTGTCAATCGAAAGGTCGAATAGGAATTACAGGTGAAGAAGCCATGTTAAAAAGACGAAGTTCCAGCCGAAATAAAAACAATGTTCAGTTCTATCCGAGTTTATCCAGACTTAGAGTCAACCCGTATAGACAGAAATTATTAAAATCCACAGCTGGGCAAACTGAGCCCGACGTTTCGTTTCCTAATGCGGAAACATTCTCTAGGATAATCCAAAGGATTGGTTGATGATGAACTTCAAGCGCAGCCCTTTGCTCTTAAAACTTCAAATTTGCGCGGCGTGAGCTCTCGTTGCTTGGCCAGCTCCTGCCAACCTAGCAGTTCCAAAGCATGTTAATGCGAGTAGATAAATAGGTACCGCTTGCAGGAAGGTAAACAGCGCTCCGTGTTCCAGCCGCATGCTACGCGCTGCGGCAAGGAGAGTCATGCCGGCCACATGACCACGGAGGCGTCTTTGGACAACGCTGGCTCTTTGGCTTTGAAATGGAGATGAGCACCACACCCTAGAGTCGGACATGACTGGACTTAATTGTCAGGGGTCACCTTTACCTTTTTAAGACACTCTGTCACGGCCCAGGAAGATGTTCTAGTCTAGTCTGCAGTTCTAGGGGATTGCTGTGTGTACTGGCATAAATGTACAGCAGTGCTCCTAGTCTAAGCCCTGCAGCTTCCGACAGAACTGGCTTCCAGGTCTAGCGCCACAGCTCCTTGCACTGTGCAAACTGTACCTGCACACACACGCCATTGTGTTAGTTTTGCTTATGTTTTAATTTTAACTCATATTTTGATTTGACAAATTATTTCATATTTTTATAATGAAGATTTGTCCTTGGATGTGGAGATCGTGAACTCTTATTTGGCAACAATTTTTAATTCTGTTTTCGCCACAGTAATGCATTCATTTCATTTGCTGATCACATGTTGTCACCAAGCAGGGCTTCCTGCTTTCTTGAAAGAAAATCCTTGTTGGAAGTCTTTTCAAACAGCGGCAAATGAAAGTAATTGGGGAAGAAACAACAAATATATCAGCACTTTCAATATATTTAATCAAGGACAGCAAAATTCATGCTCATTCTTAATTAGAATTCTCTCCAAACCTCTACATTTTCCAAAGAAAATTGTCAAGCAAAGTAGGCTGACATTGTGGTTAAAATATGGTCTGGGGAAATCTGAATTCTGTTCCCAGTTCTCTTTCATGCTTTTTGTGTGAGCCTTGATATAGAGTTTTAGGACTGTAAGGAATCTTAATAGGTTTACTATCCTTGTGAGACCAGTTATATTCCACTCTTTCCTAATCTATTTTCAAAATAGGGTAGAAGAAACCTCAACTTATGAGGCTCCTACAAGCATTTGTGGTAACTTGAACCACTGCCCAACTATTCCTATCGTCAGAAAATTCTATCTGTTATTTTACCCAAAACTTATTTTCTTAATTAAAGGAAATTATTTCAGTCCTATTTATATTGTGATTTCTTTTTCTTGTCAGCAGTGTATACAAGCAGGAGTTTCTAAATATAAGAAATTAACTTGTCACCCTTTCCACTCACCATCATTGTTTACTCTGCCCTCCGCGCAAATCTGTTTTGCACTATGCTTGATTTAACTTAATTAATAGCCCAATCGTAACAAATCCCACACTCGCCAATGCAGCAATGCCAACGGAAGGGGGGGCAGCCTGGAGTTCTCCTCGGGGTATGCCTCTACTACCCCAATAGGTCACCTCAGATCTGCACCAGCTAGTTTGCTGGCACAGAACCGAAGAGTGTAAGGGTGAGGCAATGGGGGAAAGCAGGGTTAGGATCCTGGCGCACACTGCCCAGACACTCCTCCATTCCTCCCATGCCCTCCCCCAACTTACCAGTGCTGACAGTGGGAGGTCTCTGCCAGCCTGCACACGTGGCCGCCAGCCATGTGTGCTGGTGGCCTCGTTGGATGCATGCCACCACAGAGGCACTTCTGCTGGCAGAACACGTGTTCCGCCAGTGGACAGCCTAGTAAGCATTGGGCTGTAAGTCTGTGTACTACTTTCTGTGGTAAAAGGAAGAGGGGCAGAGGGCAAAATATATCTGAGTAGTAGACCCATTGGGGCAGTGGAGGCTTGCCCCAGGCCAAGGGAACAAATGTTCCCTTACTTTGAGGAGGCCTCCAGGACCCAATCCCCCATGGAATGCAGCGCACGCCCTGACTGCATTGGAGCTGGGGGAGTTAGCTCCCCCGGCGCTATACCACACAGGTATGATTGGGCTGTCCATGGCAGATGTAAATGAATGTGGTCTTGCTAAACAAAGTTAACTGTTACTTGCTAATGACCATTCCTGTTCTTGGATGAATAGCTCTGGTATGGTTTTGTGTATAGAAATTATATATATGAACTACTACTGCTTTTTTTCTATAGAGCAGCAAATGTGCTGGTCACACAAAATGAGTAATATAAAATAGGCAAAATGATTCCATGAATTCACTTCTGTTGCTGGAAAAGCATGTAAAATTTCAAATTACACAGAACTGTTAATCAATAGGAATAAACTGGACATCAGTTCAATAAAATATCTAAAAGGCTAATTAAAGTGATCTTTAAATTCCCTGGAGCCCGGGGAAGGGCCACCAGCCGCTGCGCCGGCGGTCCTTACTTGTGGGGTGCCGTAAATGCACTTTACGGCGTGTTTACAACACCCTGCACCGGGGGAGTGTGCGCTCCCCTGGCTCTGTTCCACACAGGATTGCGCCGTTAGTTGGGTAGCAAAATGAACAAATCCTTTTAAAAGACAGGCAGCTCAGTCCTAACCAACTTTCCAGGGCCGATGCAGCTGTGCCAACAGGGTGCACACTGCATCCTGCGGTGGAGGGACAGTCACGGAGGCCTCTTCAAGGGCTCCTTGTTGGGGCTGCAGCATTGCGGTTGCATCAGCGCTGGAAAGTTGGTTAGGATTGCGCTGTAATTCATTCTTTTACTACATACACAGCTCATGTTTACTCAGTTAAGTCCCTCTTAGTTCAGTGGGACTTCCTCTTTAGTAAGCTTGTTTACAGTTGCAACCCTAAAGTGACATTTAGCCAGAATGACCAAAACACAAGCATTTATTATCCCTTCTTGTTTCTGCTGCCTTATTTTGAAAACCAGGCAAAGTTTGCCCTTCTGAAATTTGCCCTTCTGCCCTCTATACCCAGCTATCACTTCATCTAAGTCCCATTTAGCCTATTGTTTGTTTTGGCTTACTAAAGGTAAGAGATTATGTTGGGAGATCAGTCCTTTTAAAAGGTAATCTGCAAAAAGGAAACACAGAAACTGAGCTAGTCACGGAAACTGGCTTCTTAGGTTGATGATCAGCACTTAAGTAAACAACTATTCTTTGTCAGTGTTCCAAAGCTGTTGGGGAAATTTTTGTATTTGCAGATTTAGTTGCAAAGACAAAGAGTGACTGACTTTGGGATATCATTAGAAAACACTGGAAACTTCTGTGGTAGGAAGGAGAATTTAGTGGCAGAGGTTTGCTCTTAAACCTTATAGCAGCTGGTTAAAGTAATAGCTGTAGTTGAGCAGGGTAAGGTATATATGTCGCTGTAACTTGAAAACTGAGTTATACAGTATATGATGAGCATAGAGGTACAGTGGTTTGCGGGAAGCTATCTTGTTAGCCAATCGGAAATTAGACATGGCCAGGTTTTGATATTGCTGTGTGAAACCAGATTTGTCAAAATGTTTTGCATTTTTTGCTTATACTGTACTTTCTTGTAGTAGAGAGGCTAGATTTATTAGCCCCTAAGCCAAAACTGACCGGACACTTTTGTAGTTTCGCTACTATTTCTTGACTCATCTGCTATCAGGGAATATAGCCAGAGGGCTGCAGGCCCACTGAGGGGAGTTTGCCTAGTGGTTAGTGCTCACATCCCTCCCCTTTCTCTTTTTACTGGGTCAACAGTTGAATTGGAGGGGGGAGCTGGTAGATGATCTATCTGCTGTCACCATCCCAAACTAAGGAGACCAGGCAGAGGGGGGCCGTCTGGGAAAAACAACCCCTCCCAGGAGAGCACAGAGCTCCAGAGGTTTGTACTTAAAATTAAATCACAGTAGCATCTGTGAGTGATGATCAGACATGACAACCCACGACTGATCTGTGAACACAGACTAGGCAGGCAAAGAGTCAGTTTATTAAAAACCTCAAATAAAAAGAAAAACAAAATGGGAAAGGGGGAGGTAGAAAATGTCCAATAAGCAGGCTGATGGAAAATGCCTGAACTCAGCAGGATGGACACAAAAGATAGCTCGGCCAGCTTAGATGGGATAATAACTAGTAAAACACGGCAGAAGAAGTTGGGATGCTACTCAAGAGCAACGCTCACAAAATGCCAAGGTTTAGCAACATGGGTTGCCTTTATAGGCTGACTTGAAGTAAAAAGAGCAAACAAAACAAAATACATCCTCTAAATTTGTCTAGCTACAAATACATTACCTATTGCTAGCAACTTATTCTATTCTGTTGTCCCAGGAATCCTGGTCCTTGCACTTACTGGAGAGTGCAGTGTGCTTTCCACGTCCCAGCGGCTGATTGTAACAGCAGACTTGGCAGAATACACCCAAGCATCCCTGTGCTTGAGCTAAAAAACCTAGGCTAGATGATGTCATAGGATTACCTGATTGGATGAGAGAAAACTCATTTGGCCACTCCATCCTAACCTTTTACCTAGGGACAGACAATTTGGCTGCCCAATTGGTTGATGCATGCCAATCTCAGTAGGAGGCTTGGCTTTGCCAGACATAGAGAAGGATCAAAGACTTATCCCAGCATATGACTGTTTGAGAATGGTGTTTTGAAACAAAGGGCAAAGGCTACGGGATGTGCCAGCAGCTTTTAGGCTGCTGAACCAACACAGAAGATTGGGGGGGGGGGATTAGAAGAGTCCCAAAATAAAGAAAAATAGACAAAAAATGGGGGGGGGGAAGACATTCATCACATCTGCTGAGCAAGACCATGTTTGAAAGAGATGGCGAAATTGTGGATTGAGTTCCATTTTCTACAGAAATCCTCCCCGTTGGCATGGATCTTTAATTGTTTGCATGCCCCAGTTTCTCACATCTATAAAAACTAGCAAAAAATATTCTGTAACACTCTTGTGAAGCTTTCATTGTCTGCATATTGGAGTTCTGAACAGTGAGTGTCGAAAGAGTATGCTGTTATTTATTTTGCAGTGGTGCCTCCAGGCAGCCACCAGGTTGGCCCCCCATTGTTGCAGATGATCTACAAATGCAAACATCAGTCTGTGTTCCAAATTGCTGGCAACTCAGTGGGCTTATATAAGTGAATGGGAGACGGCTTTTCTTACTTTAAGTGAGACTGGTTTTTTCCATTCAGAGAATGGGAGTCATGGAGAATGCAAAGATATAACCACTGGCAACTAAACTTTAGAAAGAAGCCTAGGGCTGAAACCCAATGTAAATCTGACAGTTGTCTGGGTGAGAAAGGGACACAATAAAGTATAATGCCATTACATAATCAACAGAGCTTGTATAAAACTAGCTTTATATTGTGAAAAAAGGTTATTTGTCACTGTAATTGTAACTTGTCACCAGTTTTGTTTTTAAGTAGCACAGTACACAAAGGCTTTAAAATCTTTGCCATTGCTGGGGAGGGAAATAAATTAGCATATTTTGAAGCAGAAGAGGTTTCCGTTGCTGCGCTCGTTTTGTTATGACTTGCTTTCATGGCAACCAGTTTATAAAAATAAAAATGGGGAGGGTAGTGGGTAAACCTGCTGAACTGTTTGCTTGCAGTACATTAGTGGGACTGTTTGGTGTATTTTCTTGCAATAAATGTGGAGCTGTTTGTCAGATGACCTTCTCCAACATACGCCCACTTTTCTATAGCTAAGTGAGGAGATTGTAATAAAGACATTACCTGTGATGTAAACTGCTCCATTGTGAGGTTATCTCTAGAATAAGAATGCTTAAACATTGAATTTGCCTTCTGTCTCATGGATGAAAGTCATGACTGTAGGCAGCTTCCAGGTGTTAAGAAGTAGCCTATCTCTTAATGCCAGATGCAAGGGAGTGGCAACAGGAAACAGGCATCTTGTTGTCTTGTGTGCTCCCTGAGGCATCTGGTGGGGCCACTGTGAGATACAGGAAGCTGGACTAGGTGGGCCCTTGGCCTGATCGAGCAGGGTCCTTCTTATGTTCAGAATCATAGAACTGAAAGGCACATAGTGGATCAACAAGTCAACAATCCTCTGCATAAAATATCTCCAGCAGATTCCTGTCTAATCTTTTCTTTATTAAAAACCTCAAAGGGAGGAGGCTCTGAATCCTCTCTAAGTAGCTCATTGCATGGGTGAACTGCTGTTGCAATTAGAGAGTTCTTCCTAATGTTTAACTTCTTTCTACCTTTCAGTAGTTTAAACTCCTTGCTTCTTGTCCTGCCTTCTGAATAGGATGGATAATTTATCTCTTTTTGATGCATTTGAAAACTATCACGTTCTTGAGCCTTGGAAATTATCCCTATGTTGTTCATATAGCTCAGGGGTGGCCAAACCACAGCTCGTGAGTCACATGCGGCTCTTGACTTTGACCTATAATGTGCGGTTCTCAGAAATATGTTGGCTGAGCTCCTTTTTGCATCACAATTAATTTAAACGTGTAGTGGTTTGGGAGTTGGACTTAGACCTGGAAGATCCAGGTTCAAATCCCCACTCAGCCACAAAGCTTCCTGGGTGACCCTGGGCCAGTCACTATCTCTCAGCCTCACCTACCTCACAGGGTTGTTGTGAGGACAAAAGGGGGGAGGAACCATGTACACCACCTTGAGCTCCTCGGAGGAAGGGTGGTATAAAATTGTGAAAAATAATAAAAATAATAAATAAATGGTAAATACAAAATTTTCATGCTTTATAATTATTTACTGGGTATAAACTGAGAGTCCACTAAGTTTAATGTTCGTGATGAGTAAATATATCGTATCTAAGAATGTAAATGCTTCTTAAATATTGCAGCTCTCAAACATCTTTCTTGCGGCTCTCAAATTTCTGAAGTTTATTGTATGTGGCTCTTACATTAAGCAAGTTTGACCACCTCTCGCTTAAGATAGCACTATTCTTTAATGCTGTAGCATCAAATTGTTGACTTATTTTCAGTTATCAAGTATAACCTCTTAACCACCTAGCCAGTTATTCCTTTTAACTACTAGAATGGTCTTAAAGTTTGTGACAACTGGTGAACTGGCCGTAGCTTGCATTGAAAACAAAACTTATTTACTGTAAATTAACCTGTTTGAATTAGAGTTTAGTACAGCTTGAGTTTGGAGAGCAGAAGTAGGTGAAGTGATGCCAGTTGAGTTTTCATGAACCCGTTGTTAGTCTCTAGAGAACGGTATTTCATTCCTGAATTCTCTCCAGAATTCATTAACCTCTATAGCAGGGGTGACCAGACTGTGGCTCTTGAGCCACATGTGGCTCTTTGACCTAAAATATGCGGCTCGCAGAAATCCAGTACGTTGGCTGAGCTTCTTTTTGCATCACAATTAATATAAAAAGTAAATAAGAAATTTTCAAGCTTTATATTAACCAGGTATAAACTGAGAGTCCACTGGATTAAAACATAAATTTAATGTTCATGGTGATTAAATATATTTAATTTTTTAATGCTTCTTAAATATTGCGGCTCTCAAACATCTCTCTTACAGCTCTTAAACATCTGAAGTTTATCGTATGTGACTCTTACGTGATTGAAGCAAGTTTGGCCACCCCTCTGTGTGTGGGGGGGGGGAGGGAGCTAGCAGTTTTTTTTGGGGGGGGGGTTGCACTGTGTGTTCTTGGGTACAAGTTTTTGTGTCACCTGTACATGGTTGCTTTAAGTTAACAACATCATAAACAATTACTCCATCATCATCTGCATTTCAGGCTGTCAGACATAAACAATAAAATGGTAGCAGCTCTGCTAAACCACTCATCATAATTAATTTCGCAAATTGCCCCTTGGTGAACACTTGAATGAAGGCATGTGAACAATGGAGTTGTTCAGTGGTCCTTGATTTGTCTGTCTTGTTAAACCATGTTGAGTGAAGTGGCCGTGTTAGACCCTCATCATCCACAATGAAGAGGCAGCCAGGCCCACTTCTCTTTGTGCGATCAGGGATAGAGGGAGGGCAGCTCTTGGCACCTCTCCTTTTGATTATTGCTCTCTACCTTCCCCTCTGTTTTTTGGCTTTGCTGTATATCTGTGCTGCCAAATTTATGCTAACTGAACGTCAACACAAGGGATTAAAGGGAGCTGCTAACTTAAACCCATTCAAGTGCTATCATGTAGAGCAGGGGGAAAGCAATAAAGAAAAAAATATTTTTATTTATTTATTTATTTTTCACATTTGTATACCACCCTTCCTCCAAGGAGCTCAGAGTGGTGTACATATTTCCTCCCCTCCTTTTTGTCCTCACAACAACCCTGTGAGGTAGGTGGGGCTGAGAGATAGTGACTGGCCCAAGGTCACCCAGGAAGTTTCGTGGCTGAGCGGGGATTTGAACCTGGATCTTCCAGGTCTAAGTCCGACTCCCAAACCACTGCACCATCCTGTAGTGTTTTGTGGTTTTGTGTTTTGTGGTGCATTATTTGTAAAAAAAAAATGAGCCTGCTCTTAAAAAAAAATCTTGCACCTACCTGGCTTCTTTTTTGTTTGCATGTTTGGTTTGGGTTTAAAACAAGTTGACTGTTTTGATGATAGGAAAAAGGATATTACTTACCCACATATACAGTAAATGTTTAAGCACTTGTAACTGTTTTGTTTTGATTCAGCACTTCCTTGTGGGGACGTTCTGTGCTTTGTACATGTAGTGCAGGGGTTCCCTACCTGAGGTACTTCGGCCAGCTGCTGGTGGTACTCTGACCGCTGGAACCCCATTCCGATGCGGCACTTTTGGTGGCGTGTTTTTGCTCCCAAGAAGCTCTTGCCTTTGGCCAAGCCAATCAGGAATGCTGAGAAGGGCCCTCTCCCCTGCCCAGAGCCTCCTCCCAGAGCCGCCTCCTTGCGTTTTCTGACCTCCAAAAACCCGGAAGTAACTGGTGATGATGTCATCGCCAGTCACTTCTGGTAGTACTCCGAAGGAGAGTGGCGCCGGAGGTAGTACTCGGTCAGGAAGGGATTGGAAACCACTCGTGGTCCTTTGATTACACTATATGGTCGTTGAGGAGACTCAAGCAGATTTTGCAAGCATTGCAAAAACTTGTTTGGGCAGAGAAAACAGTGGAACAGACTCTACATGCCATGAGCTATGTCTACATGCAATGGCGCTATCATGCCACCTTCAACTCTTCAAAAAAATTATCTCTGTCTTTGAATAGTTCATTGTGGCATGAACCCAGAGGTGCTCCAGCTTTTGAGGGACTCGGGGTTAAAAGCTTTGCAAGCCCCCCCCCCAATGGCACACTCCCCCTCCTTTGGAAAGCACATGTGTGCACCAGCTACTCTTCCATGGCACCCAAGAACCAGGTAATGGATAGACAATAATCCTCCATCATCATCACTATACTTATGAATTGAGATGCAAAGGTGGACTCTCAGCCGCTGCTTGGTAAGTCACTCTGTTGGACCATGAGCCTCTGACTGACTTTACCAGGTGATGGTATAGAGCAGTTGCAATAGGATTTATAAAAGGATTCCAAGGGAAGAAGAAAATTGTCTACTGCTTCTCCTACTCCCCCCCCCCATTTTTTATTTATTTAAAATATTTATTTCCTGCCTTTCCCCTGGCATTCAAGGTGCCCAAGGTGGCTTACAACATAATACTGAAAACAATACAATCAAAAAATTAAAAGCATGAAAAGTTAACAATAATACAATAAAATAACAGCAGTGCAAAATCAATTCCATTATCAAGAGGAGCCAAGCAAAAACTAAAGAGAAAAGGCAAGGTGAAACAAGTGGGAGGGAGTTCCAAAGCTGTGGTGCCACCACAGGAATGCCCTCCCTATTGTTGCCACCATTCTAGCTTTAGCCCAGGGGTGGCCAACCTTACCTTCCACCTCTGCATTCTGAAGAGTTGTGTAGAAGACAATCTTGGCACCTGGCCTAGATGCCTTTAAAAGGGGTTTGGACAGATTCATGGAGGAAAAGACCATCCCAGGTTACAAGCCATAAGCAACCTCCTGGCTTTAGAAGTAGGTGTGCCAGGTGCAGGGGAGTGGCAGCAGGAAACAGGTGGTCTTGTTGGCTGTGTGCTCCCTGAGGCATCTGGTGGGGCCACTGTGAGATACAGGAAGCTGGACTGGATGGGCCTTTGGCCTGATCCAGCAGGGCTCTTCTTATGTTCTTATGGCAGCGGCAATTGCTGATGGTGCTGCTAAAGCAGCTGCACCTGCTGAAACACCTATGCAACCATTAAAGGTCCAGGAGCATTCATGTTGAAAGGTTGGCCACCCCTGCTTTATAGCCAGTGACATCACATGTAGGAGGGCCCACCAGATTACTCCAGGGAGCAAGTCATCTCAAATGGGAGGAGGCAGCCCTTCAGATACCCCAGTCCAAAACTATAAAGGGCTTTAAAGGTCAAAACCAGCATTTGGAATTGCTCCTGGAAACAAGCTGGCAAGCCAACGCAGCCTCAGGAGTAGCAGCCTGACAAGAACTGTCACATTTCCATGGCTGCTCGGGCTACCTCATTCTGTACTAATTTCAGTTTCCAGGTAGTCTTCAAGGACACCCCAATGTAGAGCGCATAGTAGTAGTCCAGTCACAATGTTATGGGTGTATGGACCACAGTAATCAGGTCTGATCAACTCAGGTAAGGATGCAGTTGGCATGTCAGCTGAATCTGGGCAAACAGCACAATCCTACCCAGCTCCTCCACCGGTGTAACCAGCGGAGGAGGGCAGCACGGGAGTCTTTGGAGGGGAAAGAGGATTTAAATCTCCTTTGATCTCCTTTCCTTTCCAGGGCCTCTAGTTCTCGCTGCACCGCTGGCTGCACCAGTGGAGGAGCAGGATAGGACTGTGGTGAAAGACACCTCTGGCCACCAGGAGTGGTGGAGAATCCAAGCAGATTCCAAATTGCGAACCTGCTCCTTCAGAAAGAGTGCTACCCCATTCAGAATAGGCTGATAGTCCAATGCTTGCATTATACCCAGCAGAATACTAGACATTTCAGCTTGCATCATTGTTCTGCAAATGTTGTTCTCTCTTTTGTCTGGATTTAATTTCATCTTGTTAACTAAGCAGGAGTGTTGGCTAGGATGCTCCTTCCTCTGGTAGCTCAGTGTGAGGGCTGTTGGTTGATAGACACAGCCGGGTGATTTGTTTGTAATTATTTTGCTCTATTCCTCTTTGTTTCGTTCGTCTGTCTGTTTTGTGAATGCTAATAAAGGTTTATGTATCTATGATAGACACAGCCCCAGCTGAGAGAAGGCAATGTGACCCTGACCCCACCTTGCTTGTCTTAGGAACCTACCTCCAGAGGCGTTTCTACAGTAGGGGCCGCACTGTAAGTTGCGCCCCGTCCTAGTACCACGTTTACAAACCGGAACGAGGAGGCCCCGCCCCCTCACTTTCAGATCCATTCCGCGCTGCGAAGGCGAACGGGCAGGACGGTGTGGGGAGAAGTGCCAATTCACTGAGGTGAACATGGTTCTTCTTATCACTACCCTGGAGATCACTACACCTTGATACTGGTATTGGGAATGAACCTATAAAACCTAGTATTTTTAGAAGAGTTATGGCACTGATATTGAGAGAGGTGGTGGCATCATGCATAATAACTTCTTATAAAAATGCAATGACATTTAAACTCTCTATAACCTTTGGTATTTAAATCTGATGTAGACGGAATATTTTAAAGTTGAATCAAAGAGATCTTATGCTTCAATAACAGTCAGTGGCATTATGTCTTATTATTTCGCAGACTAGAATCTAGTCTGTGAAATAATAAGACAGGTTTCCTTTGTAGCTGTCAGGTGTTTCTCTTTGGCCTTCTATCCTTTCTTCTCTGAATCTTGGTGCTCTGGCATTGCAAAGTGTAGCTTTTTTGTGGGAATTCAGTAGTTCATCCTTCCATGCACTTCTCATGAGTCTTCTTAAATCTTTTAGTGGAAGCAATGGGTGATAGCTCTATATGATTTCATTGTTGTTGTTGTTGTTTTGGGGGGAATCATTTTTTAAATAAAATTCTATGGTATGGAAATTCACTTGCTGTAATCCAATTTTCTTCCAAGGTCATAACAAAAACATTTTGACCAAAACATATTGTTTTGATCTGTTAAAGGCTATGGAAAATGGCATGAGAGATATTGAACTTAGGAAGGTGATAGATTTCCAATCCTTTTTTCTTTTTGCCGTAGGTGAAAAGAGCATTTTACTATCAGGCAATTTGCCTGCTGAATCACAAGCAGATTGATAAAATACTGTAGACATGGAGATTAGCAGCAGCCCTTCCCTTTTGTGCCTCCGGAATGTGGCTCGCAAGACTGGCTGCCCATCATCACATACTTGGAAGGGGCTGCCTTTTCCTTCTCCCACCAATCAACTCTTGACAGACAAGGTCCCTGTCTTCTAGGAAATTTGGAGGGTGACTTTATGTATGTGTTGACTGATGAGGATGGGGATGATAGGGCTTATTTATAACTGAGAGTAAACTTCCCAAGGGGTCTGCTTGAGGGATTAGTTTCCTAGCTGCATTTGGCGATATTTGTACAACTTGTCATACCAATAACAAAGCCATGCTGACTTGAATCTGATCTCTCTGACTTCTCTTGCTTGCTGTTACAGTTTCTTCTACTACATGCCACAGTCAGCTGTTCTCTCTGCATCTAAGTCACCAAGTCCTTGTCATGGTCTTGAATTTGCTCCTTCTCTGGCAAAATGTCATTTTTTCTGGAATGATAGGCGCTGAAATGGAAGTTAGGACACTGGCATTCTGTTGCTGGCTTCGCTGAATTCCTTTCTGTACTAGTTTTTTTTTAAATAGTGATCAGCCTTTACTTGGTGACTAGTAGCAGTTGGCAGTGATCTATATGCTGCCAGTTGTCCACCCAACCTCTACACTCCATATTATCACACCTCTTATCTTTTTTCTTCTCCAGTGGTTCCAGGATGGCCCAGTCTTTGCATGTGGGAAGCTCCTCCTCCTACCGGTAGCAGCAGGCAGGGTCCCGTGATCTGAAGAACGCCAAGGAGAGGGGCTCTCCCACCCTGATTCCCCAGAGTGACGTGGCCTAGCTAACCGGCAACAGGGCCTCTGCTTGGCTCCTGCCGAGCTGCGTTATTTGCAGCAGTTTAACTTAATTTAATTTAGTTGGCTCCTTCCCTTCTTCATATAGAGACACGGGAGAGGAACTGTTTTGTCTCTAGCTTCAGTAGATTCTTTCACAGAGCAGCCCTGAGTTGCTCCAGCGCCATTCCCAGGACAGGCCCTGGGAGAGGGATGAAGAGGAGGTGTTCAGGACTTCAGCCCTCCTTGATCTGGCCCTTCCACCCCACCTCAAGAAGAGAAGGCAATTGAAGCTACAAACATGGCCGGCAGGGTTGCTTGCCTTTTTTCCTCTTTTGCACCAAATACTCCCATCATTCCTCCCTCCATTGGTGCCAGGGGACAACATGCTCCTACTCTGTTTCCTCCCAGAGGAAATGGAGACAGTTAGATCCTCCATTCTGGAGCTGATGAGTGATTTCCCCCACCAATATATTAAAAAAAAAAATCCCGTTTTGCCTTTCTGGAGAATACTGTTAGTACCCCTCATTTGTCAAGCATCCGCTAGAATTCCTCCAGTGGGGCCTAGCGGAGGGCTTGAGCACTAGCACGCTCAGACTCCAGTTGGTATCTTGGGACGCCCATGGGGGAGGAATCTGCCCTTTCGCTCTCATGTATATGGGTTTTCAGGGGAGCGGTCCTCCTGAACTTCCCTTCGGTTCACTGGGCCTCCTCTTGTGACTTCTACCTCGTCTTGAAGACCCTCACCCAACCCGTCTTCAAGCCCATGATGACCACGTGACATCTGCTGTATCCTGCAGGGGAGTTTTGGCTTGTTGAGGCCTCCTCAGGGTAAGGGAACATTTGTAAGCCTCAGCAGCCTCCATGGGTCAACTTTGGACCTGTGCTAGCTCTATAGCTGGTGTAAGTCCGTGTTTGACCCCATGAAGCTGGATGAGGTCCGGGAAGGGGGATAGGATTCAGTGGGCGCCACTGGTCCCTGAACCCACCCCTCTCCCGGACCCGATCTGCTCTCATCTCCCCCATTCCGCTCACTCCCCTCCCCCGTTCCACCCCATGTGCGGCCTTACCTGCACTGGCAGCTGTCCCCAGGCCATCAGAGCACGGACCTGGCAGCTTGCGGCAGCAGATAGGCCACGCTCACTGGCATAGTCACGTTTGTGACTGCCGTAAAGCACATTATACCCATGGAACGCATGTTCTGCTGGCATAATGCCCCCAATAGGATTAGGCCGTAATACTCTCTCTGTAAATTAAGAGTTACCATGTCGTTTTCATGAAGATGGAGTAACAGCAAGGACTTGCCTGTCCTTTATCCCCAAAGAGTAGAAAATTCGAAAGGATGGTTGCTCATTTAAACAAGCAGTCTTGGTTGCAGACAAAGGTTTCAATATCCACCATTTCTTGGTCAATCAGGGAGGGCATCCTGGCAGCTTATAAAGCCTGAGGGTAGCCCCACCAGGTATTGGGGCACACCTGCTGAAGGGTTCAGTGGCCTCTGTGGTTTACAGGAGCTGCCCTCTCATCCAATTTGTAGGGCAGCAGCCTGGAGTTCAGTGCACACTTTTATGAAGCACTACAGCAGGCCAGCGGGTGGCGCAGCGGGTTAAACTGCTGAACCATAAGCTGTCGATCGAAAGGTCGGCAGTTCGATTCCCGCGATGGGGTGAGCGCTCGTTGCTTGGCCAGCTCCTGCCAACCTAGCAGTTCCAAAGCATGTCAATGCGAGTAGATAAATAGGTACCGCTTGCGGGAAGGTAAACAGCGCTCCGTGTTCCAGCTACATGCTACGCGCTGCGGCAAGGAGAGTCATGCTGGCCACATGACCATGGAGGCGTCTTCGGACAACGCTGGCTCTTCGGCTTTGAAATGGAGATGAGCACCACACCCTAGAGTTGGACATGACTGGACTTAATTGTCAGGGGATACCTTTACCTTTACAGCAGGGGTAGGCAACTTATGGCCCACGGACCGGATCTGGCCTGCCACCCAAAATCATTTGGCCTGTAATCCCAAAAAAGATATATCCACTCAGCCCGTGTTGGTTCTAAAAAATAATTCAAGTTTGTAATTCTATCTCTGTAAGGCTTACAGTGTAAGCAGTCCAAGGGCAGAAGCTTCCTTTGAGCGTCATTCTCTGTCTGGGCATGCATCTCTGCGCCGTGCCCACCTCTTTTTTCTTAGCTCTGTGACCTAATTGGGAGGTTCGCACATGCGTTTTTGAACATGCATGAGTTCTTACTATTGATGGGCCCAATGTCTGGCCCCTATGTGGAAGAAGGTTGCTGACCGCTGCACTACAGGTTGATGCTTATCAGCTGACACTACCTTTGGCAGGCAGGTGCTACATAATGAGGGGCAGCAGTCTGCAGTGTAATTCCCACCCTTGAGAGGCAGTGCTTGGATATATCGCACGTTCAAAGACCAAGCCACCCTGTAACCACTGGAGAATGGGGAAATTTGGTCTTACCTGTGAATGCCCCTTCTCATTCCAGGATGGCTCAGTCTACCCACCCTGGCAGAATTGAAGTGTGCATGCTATGGGTCCTTGGGTATTGGGAGGGCCCACCTGCCTTGGTCGTGGGCTTCGGCAGTATGAGTCCTGCTGGGGATTTCTTCAGTTTGAGTATAGGTTTTGCAGATTCTTCTGAGTCTGCTGCTTGTTCCTGTTAATGTGAAAGGGGCTCCAGATGCTCAGTATAGTCTTGGGAATCAAGGGAGAGCCCTCCCCTTGGTGTTCTTCATGTGACCTTAGGAGGAGGAGCTCCTCACATGCAAAGATTGAGCCACGCTGGAACCACTGAGAAGGGGGATTCGCAAATTTTCCCATACTTCTTTTTGTGTAGTCAGCTACCTCCACTAGCTCTTGACTCGGGTGCGCTGCCTTCTGCATTGCTTCTACTGTGCTGGCTCTATTGTAGCTGCTTTTGCTTCCTGTCTTTTCTAATTTGTCAGTGGAAATTCATGGGCCTTCTGTGTGGTCCAGCCAGCATTGCTGTTTGAACATGTCATGCTCCTAGAAGCACAAGATGTTTCACCACCATATCCTTTATTCTCGAAGTTTTGGTCTGGCAGCCTGTTTCTTGCTCCAACATTCTCCCATGGAACATGCTGTAAGGCTGTCAATAACCCGAGACATCTGGGAAGTCTACCAATGTTCGTTTATTTTCTTAGTTGTGCCTCCCACAGAAACACATTTCTAGAGGAGTAGCCTTGTTAGTCCGTAGTGGCAGTCTTCGTCTTTTTGCCAACTATATCTGTGGCCTTTATTTATATCACTTATGACAGGTCTTCCTCTCACTCTATGCTGATTTACAAGCAGAGCAACGTGGCCCTTACTTGACCTGCCTTCTAGGCGCTGCCATAATAGCTGCACGGTTATATTTTGTAGCCAATGTAATGATTGTATATATGACATTCTAAATTTCAGGACAGAAAGCTGACCAAAGCAGAGCAGCAGAGGTTCAAAGAAGAGGCTGAGATGCTCAAGGGTTTGCAGCACCCTAACATTGTTCGATTTTATGATTCCTGGGAATCAACCGTGAAAGGAAAGAAGTGCATTGTGTTGGTCACTGAGCTGATGACATCTGGCACTCTGAAGACGTATGTATCTCCTGACTTTCTGCATGCTCACTTTAGATCTTGCTCGCGTACAATCTTCCTTGTACAAGTTGGGTATTTTTAATGTATGTTAACGCCTTCTAGGCATTTTCTGAGCATTTTCCATGTTGTGATTGTATTGGGGATTAGCAATATCTGTGTTCAGGCACATTGCACTTGGTGCCACCATCATATTGTAACACATAGGGTTTGTGCAAATACAGTTATCTCCCGTTTATGAGCAATCGCTTTATGAGATTTCACTAAAATGAGATGTACAAATTCGTACTTTTTAAAAAATTCAGTATGCAAGCATAATTTTTGATTATATAGGATTTTTGCTCATAAAGTACTGCTGGGAGCTCATGGTTGAGAAGATATGAGAAGCATCTTGTTCTTCTATCTTTTTTTAGCACTAGCATGAGTTCCCAGCATGCACAATGCATCTTCCCTTGTAGCACCATGTGTGAAGTGTTATTACAGTATACTATTTGACAAAATTTGTAAACCCCATGGCCCCTAAACGTATTCCTGTTACTAGTAGTGGAATGAAGGAAGAAAGAAGGCCATTAAGTGTAACGCGGAAGTTGGATATCATAAAACAAGGTTGGAACAAGGCGACCACTGGAAGGATATCTGCCTTGACATGAACTTGTCTTCGTTGATGGTCAGAACGATCTTTCTGCAATGAGAGAAACTCAAGTAAGTTGCACAATCAAGTGTTGGAGGTGTAAGTTCGGAGTGTATAACACAATAAAGAGATTCAATGTTAGGTTAGATGAAGAGGCTTCTTGCACTTTGGGTAGATAGCCACACTTGTAAGCACTTGTGCTTACCCCTTTAACATTATCCCAAAAAAGACTATTTTTTGTTCCAAGATTTGAAGAAGGTGGCAGCGGAAGAAGAAATTCTTGACATAGAATTCAAAGCAAGTCATAGTTGGGTTGAGAGATACAAAAAGTGTGACAATGTAAACAACGTGAAAATGATAGGTGAAAAGGCTCGTGCCGATATTGCAGCAGTGATACCTTTCCTAGCTGAGCTTCAAACAATCATTGATGAAGGAGGCTATTCACTGAAGCAAATCTACAATGCCAAAGAAACAGGGCTTTTGGGGAGGAAAATGCCTTCTCGTGCATTAATTTCTCAAGTTGAAGAAACGGCTCCTAGGTTTAAAAGGAATGCACCTGTTGTCATCTTGGTACTAATCTGAAAGGTGATTTGAAGTTGAAACCACTCTTGGTGTACCATTCACAAAACCTTTGAGCACTCAAAGGCATTTTGAAAACCAAATTACCTGACCTGTATGGGTAATTATAATTACCTGTACAATACAATTACTGTATTGTAATTACCTGCATTGGAACAAGAACACTTGTGTAACCATGGAAATTTTCCCACATTACATAATGGAATGCCTCTGTCCACTCATCACTGAACATTGTGCCAAGAATAACCTTGATATCAAGGCAGTTTTGATCTTGCGTAATGCACCTAGGATAGTCATCCTAGGATTATCGAAGATGTAGCACCAGACATAAAAGTTCCTTTTTTTTGCCTCCTGATACCACCTTCATCCGCCAACCCATGGATCAAGGTGTCATCGCTACTTTCAAGGCCTATTACATATAGCAAGTGATGCAGTATATTGTCACAGTGTTGGGTAACAACAAAAATGCAACCATCAAGAACTTGTGGAAGAACCACAAAACTAAAATGGCTATTGACAATATTGATATTGCTTGGAAGAAGGTCACTCAACAATGTTGCAGTGGAGTTTGGAAAATGGAGTCATTCATGAATGCGATGCTTTCCAGGATGTGCTTGGAGACATTTGGAAGGCA
The DNA here is from genome assembly GCA_026170595.1 of Plestiodon gilberti rubricaudatus. Taxonomy (NCBI): domain Eukaryota; kingdom Metazoa; phylum Chordata; class Lepidosauria; order Squamata; family Scincidae; genus Plestiodon; species Plestiodon gilberti. The sequence goes on from JANXHW010000002.1 coordinate 117,577,973, forward strand.
ATTGTGCAGCTTGCAAATCAATCAGGCTTCCAAGAGGTTGATAAAAACGATGGTCGAGGAGCATTTGACTTCACATGGAGAAGAATTAGCAAATGAAAAACTCACGTAGCTAATAAAGGAAATTTTGAGGAGCATGGAAAAGATGTCGCAGAAGTCAAAGTCATTTGGCACCAAAAATTGTCAGAATTTTTCAGCTTGGCTAATAGGATGTGCAAGATAGTGGGAAAGAATGATCCAGACATGACTCAAAGCTCTAGTTTCAAGGGTGCATTGCATTACATCCTTGGCTGATCCCAAGAACTCTGTAGGGTTAAAAAAAAAAAAGCAGCAGCAAAACAAACAACAATAGCCAAGTTTTTCCCCCCATCCCAAGCAATCTACTCAGCTGTCTCCCTTCATATCCCCAACTGTCTCCTTCTGGCTATCAACCGTCCACTTCTTTCAAATCCACTGCTTGGATTGGTGCTGAAGTTGATCTCCCTTCATTTGGAGATGAAAGAGACCCAGATGACTCACCATCGCTGTCTTCACAGCATTGCTGACCACCAATATTGGCCTCCACACCTTATAGAAGACAAAGGTATTGACTGTTTGGTGAGTGTTAACTAGTAGTTAAGGTAATTACATAAATAACTGAGTAGGAATGGTATTGTTTTCATTACAGTATTCGGTATTGTTCTGTCCTCTATTTGGGTCAGTTTTTTCATTTTGGGGGTTAATATTTGGACTCCGGAACCAATCAGAAATAATAACACGGGTTCCTATGAGGAAAAACATTTTCGCTGTACAAGTTTTTGTGGTACAAATTAAGCTCATATAACGGGGGATTACTGTATCTTGCTGTGCATATGGGCAGCATGGTAGCTTCCTAATTACCTCATTGCTGGTAAGAATGAAATATGTTTCATGCCCATGTGTTGTATTGAATCATGCTGAATTTGGATATGTGCTCAGGTTCACATTCCTGCAAAGTCGAGAGACTCATTGGGTGGCCATGGGTAAATTACTGTTTTGTGACTGCCATACATGATTGATGGGATCAATATAAATTGAATACGGACAAGACATGTAAACTGCTGTAGAAATTATAATTTGTATTGTTAGCATTGGTGGATAGGTTTGCGGAGGGGGAAAAAAGCACACTTTATAGTGGAACCCCTTTAAATCAACACTCCATGACAGTGGTTAGTCAACTTACAGCCCAATCCTAACCTAAATAAACCCTGGGATGCAGGTGCGCCAATGGAGCGTGTGCTGCATCCTGTGTGTGGGGACAGTCGTGGAGCGCTCCTTATGGTAAGGGAACTTTTGTTCCCTTACCCTGAGGCAAGCTTCCACTGTCTGAATGGGTTTTCTTGGATCTGCACCAACCATTTGCTGGCATGGGTCTGAGGAGAGTAAGGGAGATCCGGCAAAAGGTGCTGCTGCCAGGAACCACCCCTCCCCCATTCCACTTCACCCTCCCCTGCCCAGAAACTCCCCTTTTCTGCTCCACCACCCATTGCTCGCCTCCTGCAACAGCTTGTCTGCCTCAGTGCAGGTTGCTGGGACAACCTCCGCATTTGCAATGGTGTCCTTGAAATGGCTGCTGGCGTTGCACTGTTTGTGATGTCATAAAGGCATATATGCTGTTGTACGTGCCTTTATGCTGCCGCAAAGACTAGTTAGGATTGGGCCGTAAATTACAAACATTTTGCAACTCAACTGCTTTAAGGATTACTGATATTAAGTAGACAAATCCATACAGTATATGGGTTTGTTTACAGCCAAGAAAAGAAAATAATGAAGATTTTTTTGCACTGGAACTGTGAAAGCCCACTTATGTAAGTGGAATTTCTGTGTGAAGGTGTATTACAGAATACAGAATGGGACAAGGAATGTAGAGTCTTTCAGGTTGTATTAGAGTCTATGTAGAGTCTATGATTGGGAGATGGAAGGCCTGCCATCTAAATTTGTCTGGTTACATTCTCTGTTGTTTTCCCCCCATTACGAAAAAGGGAATCTAGTGCTTCCCTGATGTAGAAAACAGTTCAGCAAAAAATCGGGTAAACCAAGGAAATTAAAAATTCAACCGACATTTTTACTTTTGGCTTACTCCGAGATGGCAGCACTTGAATTTACAGAATGCTTTTAGATACTTTGTGTTTTTTACTGTTGGATGTCCATCATTCATTACTGAGTTTCACCATATTGCAAATGATTGTAGTAAAACTTTGAGGAGTATGTTTGTTCTTCCTTGTGAAAAAAAAATGCTTGGGGTTCATGAATAAGTTCTTGGTTGAAGTGGGAAAGTGGACTGGCCTCCTGTGGAGCACCAAGAAAACTGAATGGATCAGGATGCAGCCTGGGGGCTGATCCTCAGACAAGCTAACATCAGCATTAGTATGCTGAACCATGAGCTGGATCGGAAGGTCGGCAGTTTGAATCCGCGATGGGGTGAGCTCTTGTTGCTTAGCCAGCTCCTGCCAACCTAGCAGTTCCAAAGCATGTTAATTTGTGTAGATAAATAGGTACTGCTTGCGGGAAGGTAAACAGCGCTCCGTGTTCCAGCCGCATGCTACGCGCTGCGGCAAGGAGAGTCATGCCGGCCACATGACCACGGAGGCGTCTTCGGACAACGCTGGCTCTTCGGCTTTGAAATGGGAATGAGCACCACACCCTAGAGTCGGACACGACTGGACTTAATTGTCAGGGGTCACCTTTACCTTTTTATATAATTCTACAGGGACTTTTGTAGAACTCTCATACTCCTGTGATTATGTAGTTCATTATTCGTATGTATAGTTTGCTGTACTATTATAGATGTGTTAAAATGGTTGATATAGGTTCATTTGCGGTTTGGGATCTTCTGCTTTGTCGTTTGGTATTTTTTGCCTTTCTTTCAGTATGCTTGAATGAAGTGGGCTTCTTGACTATCTGAAGTTATGCTGTGCTCCTTCTAGGTACTTAAAGCGTTTCAAAGTCATGAAGCCAAAGGTTTTAAGGAGTTGGTGCCGGCAGATCTTGAAAGGGCTGCAGTTTCTGCACACAAGAACCCCCCCTATCATTCACCGGGACCTGAAATGCGACAATATCTTCATCACAGGACCCACTGGTTCAGTGAAGATCGGCGACCTAGGACTGGCCACCTTAATGCGCACATCGTTTGCTAAGAGCGTCATTGGTGAATATAGAGTGTTGGTGTAATCTGCTGGAGAGCCACTTGTGGTGTGTCTCTCTTTGTCCTCTCTGGAGACTGGAATCTGCAGTTGTATCCAGGCAGAGCCTCTCTGTTTTAGTGACACCTCTTCAGCCTTAGTCTTGCTAAGGGGCTGGCTCAAAATCACTCCCGGTATAACATTTTTAATCTATTGCACAACACAGGACCAGCACACAGACTTTATCCTTAAACAAAATACAGTACATCACATGGATAGTCAGTTGTAATGTTTTCATCTGCATCCACAATAATAATTCCAGAAGTCCAGTCTGTGGAAATGAAATGTTATGTCAGAACTGGCCCTCAACCATTATAATAACTACTTCAAGTTTTAAACGTGTGAATGGAGCAATGTGGGCAAATTGACAAAGGCATTGGCAGTTTACAAAGTTATGCAAACTTGTCCCCTAAAACATCTAGAGCAGTGGTTCTCAAAGTTCTCCCCGCAAGGCGGCCCACCAGAACAAAAGCTGTCTCCTGCCCTTCTTAAGGGTTGGGGCCAGCGACCTAATTCCAAATTATGTGGAATTACCTGGTATGCTTGATTTTTTGATATTTTATACATTTTTGTCATGGCTTTTTACCCGTTAAACTCAAGTTATTTTAAATAGAAACATTTTATTTCTTCAATACCATTTTCCCATTTCTAGTACAGTACTGGAAAACTCTAAAAATATTCAGAGGGGTAGTCATGTTAGTCTGTTGCAATGAAAACAACATAGGATCCACAAACATTTATGCCAAAATAAACTGGTTAGTCTTTAAACCACAAGACTCCCCCCCCAAAAAAAGCTATTAAGTGACAAACTTGTTTTTGTTTAGGTGTGCCATGAATAATACAACCTGAAAGAGTCATGTCTTTATTTTATGGCATAACAACCATGATGGAGCCAGGCAGGACTCCCCAGGGAGGGCATTCCATGAAAATGCACTTTTTCTCATATTTGTCTATTGAACTTCAGATACTGGTGGTGGGGATATAGAACAATATCTGGTATGTTGGTCTAAGTCCGTGATGGCGAACCTATGACATGTGTGTCACAGGTGACACGCAAGGTCATTTTGGGTGATACGGCAGCATTTTCCCTAGGGCCCCGACACACCTTATATTTTCGCAAATGTTTTACAGGCTTGTCTTAAACATTTAGGGCAGGGGTTTTGGCAGACCTCTTTCAAATTATTCTCTAGTAAAACTCAGCAACAAAAAAGTCACTAATTAATGTTTAATAAAATGCAATGTGTTCTATAGTTTTCAGTTCAGTTCAATTCAAAATTACTATTAAAAGTAGCAATAGTCAAAGTACTATTAAAAGTTGGGGGACACACACACACCAGCAGAGTCAAGTTAGGCATTTTCAAAATTTTTGACACACCAAGCCCAAATGGTTCGCCATCACTGATCTAAGTGTACAGAGCACCCTTGTGTTGGAGGAGGCTGTTCCTAGGGCGTGTGAGATGTTTTGTCATTCTACTTTGTAGTTTCTATAGGAAATAGGATTTCTTCCATTTTGTTTCATCCTCGGGGGCAGTGGAATCTTAGAAATTCAGAATGCAAAATTAGGGTGGGTGATACAATACGGAAAGAAGCAGCTCTTGGGAAATAGCGAAGGGCAGTCCAGTCCTGCGCACGATGCACCACCTAGCCTAAATGGCCAGCTGCTGCTGCATCCTGCGCAGAATGCGGCCTGCGCCAGCGGGGCCAGGGCTTCCCCTGGTATAAGCCCTGGCGGCCCCAATAGGTCTCCTCGAATGCGCGCCAGCTATTTAGCTGGTGCACAACCGGGGAGGCTGTGTAAGCCTGGCCAGGCCCGGGAAGGGGGTTATGATATTGGTGCAGCGTGGTGCCGATATTCCCGCCCCCCTCCCAGACCTGGCCACCCTGGCCTGCCCTTTCGCTGCTCGGCACAGGACTTACCTGTGCCCGGCGGTACAGTGTCGGGCGATGGCTGAGTGAGCGGCACCAGCTTCGGCGCCAGCGCCTCTTACTCTCTCGATGCCACAAAAGTGCTTTACGTCACTTTCGCGACACCATAGGCCGGCAGAGCACTCGCTCCACTAGCCTAACTTTAGGTTGGGTTGCGCCATCAATTACTGATGGGATCAGCTTAAAATCAACACAGGAAAACAGTTACCTTGTTTGTTTGTTTTGTTTTTTAGGAACTCCTGAATTCATGGCTCCCGAAATGTATGAAGAACATTACGATGAATCTGTGGATGTCTATGCTTTTGGAATGTGCATGCTGGAAATGGCAACCTCTGAATATCCTTACTCTGAATGCCAGAATGCAGCTCAAATCTATCGAAAAGTAACCAGTGTAGGTGTAAATTTAACTTCTTCATTAGGGTAAACTTTTACATTGGCAGCTTAGGGCAGCTAAGCCTATTAGTCTGAGCTAATGCTGGTTCTGTTACCCTGCAAAGCAGCTGCTAAACTTAGCCTGAGCACATTTCCCCAGACATTGCTGAGTTCTTCCAGAATAGCTGATCTTTTCGGTTGTCACATCAACTGAAAAAGTTTAAATTGCTGTTTGGTGTTCAGATGGCACAACTTAGTAGCATTATGCAAGCTAAGCTTGTGTTTTTCTGAAGACCAATATAGGCCAAAAATTGAAGGGAACAGGCTCTTTGAGCAAACCACAGTTCTGTCCAGCTCTTTCTCAATTTGTTTATCTCAATTGCTGCCCATCCTAGAAGTCTTCTTGTAGTCACTTTTGAACCAAACAAGTTCCAATCTCTTTCATACTCTTTTCTCTCTAGCTGACACAGATGCTTTCAGAATGAGGCTTGCAGCTCAAGTTAATCTGTGTTCATTCAGACATCAGAATTAACTGAAGTGGTGATAACTATTGCTTCTTTAGCTAATGTGTATGTCATATTGGTGTAGTGGTTCTGGAGTTGCTTAGACCTCCAAGATACAGGTTCAAATCGCTGCTCAGCCATGAAGCTTCCTGGGTGACCTTGGGCCAGTCACTATCTCTCAACCTACCCTACCTCACAGGGTTGTTGTGAAGACAAAAGGAAGGAAGGAATTATGTACACCACCCTGAGCTCTTTGGAGGAAGGGTGGTATAAAAATGTGAAAAATAAAATATTCTGTAGCTATCATGAGCTAAAGTTACAAACAGGGTTAGAGAAAACAAGTTGAAGGTGCAGGATTTGAAGTTAGAGTATTGTATCAGCGAATCAGTAAGTCAATGCTAAAGACATCTCTGAAGTTGGCTGCAGTTTTCAGATTTTAACACTTTGTGGTCATTCTTCCGATGGGCTATACTTTAGTGCCAGGGCCAAACACTCAAACATCAGCTCAAAACACTTTGGTTCCTGAGGAGGAAAATCCAAATGGCACACTTCCCAGTCTGTTGTTCTTAATAGCATCCAAAATGCACTTCTTGCTGTCTCACTTTTTGGCCCAATCCTATCTCACAATCCGCAGCCGTAGGTCCCATTGCGACGTCGCAAAAGCAGTGTCGCCATCGCGAGCAACGGAACTGCTGGCATAAATGGCCAGCGGTGCCCTGCGCATGCTAGACTTGCCCGGATGCTCAGTGGCTCAGGTAAAATGGCTGCAGGGGCAGACTGGGCGTTTTGGGGAAGGTTTGGGGTGGGGGTGGATCTTGGTGGCAAAAGCACATGCTAGATCCTATAATTGGCCTTCTGGTCCCCCCCCCATAACGTGCACCCCCACCCCCCGTGGATACTGAAATCTGCGTAAAGTGAAATCGCTTTAGCGCAGATACAGGGGCCACTGTAAAAACATTTTTAAAAGGTTAAAAATAGCATTCCTTACCTTTTCGCTGGCAAACTGCTCCGTTTGCAGGGCCGTAGACAGTGAAATCGTGCTCCTACAGCCTCTTCTGGGTCATGCGACTTCCCTCCTCCCTTCCCCAAGGCTGGCCCCAATGCATTCTGAGAGGTTATTTTTGTGGAATTGAAGAGTGAAGTTCTCTTTGTGACAAAATATTTTGCAGCATATTCTGTGTTACATGTTCATTTATACAAAGAAGATGACACACAAGCTTTATGAAGTTAATTTTCATGCACAGTCATGAAATGTTCTTATATCTGCATGTAAATGGGCAGATGAAGCTAAAACAAGAGATTAATCAAATGGATTAGAATGGATTTTGTCCCCTTTCACAATATTACGTAAAGCCTGAACGTTCAACTGATCTTATTTAGAAGCAATAGCTGGGATTTTTTTAAAAGGGAATAATGGCTTCAGTTTGTGAGTCAATTGGATTAAAATTAGCAAAACTGGCTTCCAGGTAAATGTCTTCAGGGTCAGGGGTTTGTGTGTCTGAAGTCGAATTATACTAACTTTTACGTGCTTGGAAGAGCCTTGTCTCTGTAAATTGGGGATTTTCCATAATTCTGCCTAGCTGTAGCAGAGAGAGCTCCTGCTGGGTATTATCTATTAACAAGTGCATCCCTTCTCTTCTAGGGTATTAAACCTGCCAGTTTTAACAAGGTGACTGACCCAGAGATGAAAGAAATAATTGAAGGGTGCATTCGGCAAAACAAGTCTGAAAGGTAGGCAAGCCTATTTTGTGCTTTCAGTTGCTTTGTTCAACATAAATTAAGAGGTAACCTTTCTGTGTATTAATAGGGTTTTGTTGGTACTGGCAACAAAGGGCCTGATTAAGCAAAGCATTCCTGCTTAGTGTAGCACTTTTAAGCACCTGCATAAGTCCGTTTTGAAGTCAAAGGAAATTAGGCTCATAGAATGGAACTTAAATGGCTAAATTCAGATTTGTCTGGCTTGTATTTAAAATGTTTGTGTATGCGGAGCTATATATGAGAAAAAAGAGGGCCCAATGAACAGATGAGTTTGGATCCCAGAATGCGTATCCTCAGTTCCTGGAGAAGGAAGTAATAATGTAGAGCAGAGAAACAGAACTTCTCAAGATCTCTCTCTAGTTTTGTGATGGAATTCTGTTTTCCTTAGTTTTGAGTTCTAGTGTTTGCAAAGTTTGCATAGACTAGAATTCAAACTTGGATTAGAGAGGGAGTTACTAGAGAGAATGGGAACCCTCTGGTTCTTTTCTTAGGTTCTCTTTAACCTGTAGCTTGGTTTGGGGCAGTGCTTCTCAATTTTTTTCTCTCATGCCCCCCCTATGAAGAAGAAAAAATTTCGCCCCCCCCTAATATAACTAATGCAATGTAACTAATGTAAAGGGGGGCTCGTTGCAATAGTTAGTGTGTATGCTTTGCGCCACTTATCTTGATTGTAGGAGCCTCCAGCGACGATCTAGTTCACCGACGATCTCTTCCGGGGAGCAGATCGTTCCTCTGCTCCCCGGCGCGAACTCTGTAACGCGCCTAGGAGCGCTTTGCAGAGTTCACGCATGCGCAAGACGACGATGTTGCCAATCGTCGTCTTGCGCATGCGTGATTCACAGCGTGAACTCTGCAGAGCGCTCCTAGGTGCGTTACAGAGTTCGCGCCGGGGAGCAGAGGAACGATCTGCTCCCCGGAAGAGATCGTCGGTGAACTAGATCGTCGCTGGAGGCTCCTACAATCAAGATAAGTGGCGCAAAGCATACACACTAACTATTGCAACGAGCCCCATCTTTACGGAGCCTCGCGCCCCCCCTGGGGGGTGCGCCCCACTATTTGAGAACCGCTGGTTTGGGGGAAAGTGATGTTGATTTGGGGAGGAGTGGCTGAATTTTAAAAAACGTTGTTGCCTGCTTAGATTTCCCTTGAAGGGCTGCTGAACTGAAGTCATGTTACCTCAGCTGTATAATAGTAACTACCGGTAAGTGGTGTGTGTAGCAAGGTGCTAAGTGCATATTAGGGAAGGCCCCTAAGAAAGTATAATACTTTTGATGTAGCATGGATATTCTCATGACCAGACATAGTGCAAAAAGGTAGAGATTTATAGGTTTAAAAAGTCATGTAAAAAGTTTTTTTATAAATATTAAACAAGTAGGAGGAATTCCAAAAACTTTAAAATATATAAAATCATCAGAAAAAAACACACATTGTAAAATATTAATCCAACGTTTCATCCAGTACTCTGGACATTCTCAAGAAACCACAGGCAAACTGTGTAGAATGGAATTAACTGCTGGAGAAAAAACGCAGGTTAAATCCTTCAGCTATCAATTAGCATAGGAAATGAGGAACCTAAGAAACATAGGAAACAAGGACCTTCAGCTGTCAATTAGCATCAAAAACAAGCAGCTGCTAAAGCATGAACATTCTAGTTAAAGAGACAGCAATGTAATGACTGCAGAACACATTACAAAATCAATGAATTCAAGATTCTAGTGCAATACTGTAACTCTTCCTTAGAATAGGCAACCATATTTTGTTAATAAAAGAAAGTTCTTGCTGTCTGTTCAGTAGCGAGCGATTAGTCCTTTGGGAAATCGCCACCGCTTCCAAGTTCAGACATTCATTAAAAAGGGCTCGTGTATTATCAAACAGTATCTTATGTCCAGATTCTATGGCATGCTGTGCCACTGCTGATTTATCCCCTTGTAATAAACACGTTGATCTCATATGCTCTGTCAACCTGGTCCTAATCGCTCTCCCCGTTGTGCCAATGTAGGATCGTCCGCATTGGCACGGGATCTCATAAATGCCTGGAGTTGAAGGTGGAGGTCTGGCATCTTTAGGGTTGCGAAGTAGTTGTTCAATGTTGGTTGTAGGGGTAAACAAGGTCCTTATGTTGTATTGATTTAAGACACGTGCCATTTTGTCTGTAGTGCCCTGTATATAAGGTAACGAAATCCAGTGTTTGTCTTGATCCTTCTGTCTGTCTCCTTCTTCATTGGAGTTCAAGCGATTTTTCTTTTTTAATTGCAGATCCCAGCACTTATTTATCTGTAGTTTATTGTAGCCGTTGGCTATTAATGAATTTTCAATAATAGATTTTATAATATAATAAATTGTATTTTTTATATATATATATATATATATATATATATATATATATATATATATATATATATATATATAATATATATATTAAATATATATTTAATAATATATATATTTTATTTAATATAATATATATAAATTTTATTTATATAATACTTTTGTTGGAGGAACAACCCATCAATTGTCAGCACACCTCTAGTGTGTTCTTCAGAAGTACTCAATCATCTCCCATATCTTGCTGTCAGGCTATCGATCAAAGACCTCTTGAACCATGCCTTCTTTGCGGAGGACACTGGTCTCAGAGTTGAACTGGCCGAGGAGGATGATGGGTTGAATTCTTCCCTGGGTTTGAGACTTTGGGTGGAAGATCCCAAGAAGCTGAAAGGCAAGCACAAAGACAATGAAGCCATCGAGTTCAGTTTCAACCTGGAAACAGATGTCCCAGAGGAAGTGGCCTGCGAAATGGTGGGTATTGATTGCCCCAGATTCCTTTCCTGTGTTGTATGGCAGTATTTCCAGCTGCTTCCCTTGCCTCATTTCAAACATGTGGCTTTGTCTATACCATGTTATATTATTTTGTTTACTGTCCTCTTTCTTGGCCCTTGTGTTGTCCTGCTCCCTGCTATTGGTCACTATGTTACTCAAATGTCCTGTATTGATTGTATAGGATGAGAAGGACCATGTGGTCAGAAAGGGACCGGTCCTCTTCTTGCTGGTAGGCAGGCCTTTTCCCCCATCATCGCTTCTGACGTTGCGTGAAGCTGGAGTTTCATCAGAGCTGGCGGTTTTATATGCAGTTACGACATGTTGATGATAAACCAGACAAGGGGTGATGGAGATATCATATGATTTTAGGCAAATGCTTGCCTTCCTTCCTTTTATGGCTATGTTTCCTCTTCTATCCTTTGTCCAAGTTATCTGTTTTGGGCTGTAGATTCTTCACTCTGCCTTACTGTTGCCTTGGTTTTGTTTTCACAAAACATTTAGTTACACAGCAACCTGACAAATAGCAGCTGATGGCTGATGATAATGAAAGGAGTCATAGCAGTGCATCTGTTCACTTCTTTTCTTTGTATAGCAAGGGACTACAGCTTAAGCATCACCCTTCCACTAGCCAGCTACGATGGCTCCCGAATTGGTGCCCAAGGATATGTTGTTCTGTATTTTTTGAAATGGATCCACAGCGTTGTGCCCTCCTTTGGATTCCTTTTTTCTTTCCAGGTCGATTTGGTGACTCCTGAGCAGTTGGCAGCTCAGAGCCACCTCTGACTGCTCCATTTGATGCAACTGCTATGCTGGAATGACTTCTCATTTAGTCTGAGTCTCCACTGTGAGATGTAACTTGATGTCCCATAGGAAAATGTCCCATTGGTACATCAAGTATGCAGTAAGAACCACTTGTTACTTGACAAGTGTTTTCATGACAAGAAGTCCCTTTTCTAGAGTAGGATTTAAACCTGTTACTGTATAGAGTTTGTCTGCTTTTGTTTAATGAACGTCTTCTAACTAGTTACAAAAAATCAGAAAGTAGGTGTTTTATTGGGGTAACAGCAGTGGTTTGAATATTAGTTAAGATACTATAATAATAATAACATTATTATTATTATTATTATTAATAATAATAATAATAATAATAATAATATTACCTGAAACAAATAATCTGTATTTATATACCACCTTTCTATGTTGTCAGATTTCTCCTCGTTCTTTTATTCAAGGCGTTTTACACAAGCAGGCTTTTCTAATCCCCCGTAGGTTTTTTTTTTTTTTTTACAATAAATGTTCTATTTGCATAGAACCCATCTTCTTCAGCCATTTCCTTTCAACAGTGTGGTATCTCACTGGCTGCACACGGCTTCCGAGGTTGTCCGACAACGACTCCTCTCTCTCACAGAGGGTCAGTGCAGGCTATCTCAGCTTCTCAGCTGAGATATCTCAGCCTGGTTGGCAGCTTGTCGGCAGCTTCTGATTGTCTCAAACCGATCCCGTCCTAGTTGTTCTTCAGGCAAGGTGGCAGCTCAACCACTAGACCACACCTCCTGCCCTATAATTAGAACAGTCACATAACTTAGCTAGTATTGATTGATCATCCAGTGTATTTGATCTTAATTAGATAACCCATCACCAAAGTGTAGCAGTATGTATTTAAATACGAGGGACTGTCTCTTGCTATTTGTCTATCTAGTTCTAGACACTGTCTGAAATTGATTTGGTGTGTGGGCAGTGCAAAATCAGTTGCAATGGGACCCTGGTTTAGAATGATGAACAAATATAGAACAACTTTCTGATGGATAAAAACTGATGGATAGATCTTTGGAAGAGTAAAAGTGGTTTTCAGCAGACTGCACTTTTTCTCTGTTAATGTTCAGGTGAAATCGGGATTCTTCCATGAAAGTGATTCCAAAGCTGTGGCTAAATCTATCCGGGATCGTGTCGCCCTAATCAAGAAGACACGGGACAGGAGGCAGGTGGGCTACTTGGAAGAGAGGAGGGACTCTCAAAGCAAACTACCAAGTGGGCTACCACTGCTCCAGCCACAAGGCTCATCATTCACCACTCCTTCCCAGCCAAGCAGGACCGAGTGCGAGGAAACAGAGGTTGATCAGCATGTCAGGCAGCAGATTCTTCAGCAAATGCAACACAACTCCTCCCTCACTGGTAATGAGCAGCCAAGGGCACTCTGTCTTCCCAAATCCTGTGCTGAACTAAGCTTTATAAACATTGAATCTGAGTGTTGTTCAAATGCATTACCCCAAGGTATTTATTGAACTAATGACTCAGTTTGCTTGTTTATTGAAGGCCAATTAGCATGAAACTGGAAGATTAGTTTATTGTGCCACCATAGCACTATTGGCCAGTTATAACACCAGGTGGGGCATCTGAACAAAGAAGTGTAGAACCTCCATTTTCAAAGGGTTAAAACAGCAGCATCTACTTTTAAGCACTAGTACAATGATTATAGATAATAAATCTGACTGTTCACAATATATTGGATTTGGTTTTCTTTTTCTCCTGACTTTTTGATTGGCATAAGGATGTGGCATTGTCTGGGTACTTTACAATTAGTTCTGATTTCAAAATAAGGATGGAAGTTTTCCATCCTTATTTGAGTGCTTAAAGGTCAGGACTTAGCCCTCACCAAGTTAGCGCATAATTCTCAAAACAGGACGTAGCGATGTATTGGTGCCATTGGAGGAGCAGAGCTGAATTCAGTGAAAAGCCTTCGTTGCTTGGTCAAATGACCTAGGTGCCTGAACTAACACAAAATGCCAACATGAAATACCCAGGCTGGAACAGGATGTCGTCTCACTTTATGTTCACAACAGTTCTGCCAGATAGGTTTGGCTTGGAAAGCTTAGTCCAGTGAACTTCACAGGCTGTGCAGGTATTTGAACCTTGGTGCAGGTTCAATACTCTCCACTATTCCAGATTGGCTCCTAGTAGAAGCTAGGGATCTATATTCTCTTAGTAAACTCAGGTGGTTGAATGTCTGTCAGTTTGTACATAAAATGGGGCCACTCAAAGAAGTAAGTAGTGCTGACAACATACTTGGGAGACTCCCAAGGTATGGGGAAGTGAGAAGTTTGTAAGTTAAAAGAAAAAGGAAAGAGTCTCTCTGTCTCTCTCTCTCTCTCCCCTCCCCCCCCCCAAGGCCAGCCTGACATCAACTGAACATGCTCACTAGTCCCCAGGAGCCATTAAATGTTGATCTGGGGGGAAGAAGAAAACACACACACAATAGCAGAGCATTGTGGAGGGGAGTGAGAACAAAATGGGAATTTATTTATTTATTTATTTATTTTTCACATTTTTATACCGCCCTTCCTCCAAGGAGCTCAGAGTGGTGTACATATTTCCTCCCCTCCCTTTTGTCCTCACAACAACCCTGTGAGGTAGGTGGGGCTGAGAGATAGTGACTGGCTCAAGGTCACCCAGGAAGTTTCGTGGCTGAGCGGGGATTTGAACCTGGATCTTCCAGGTCTAAGTCCGACTCCCAAACCACTACACCATCCTGGCTCTGCTTGACCTGCTTGAGCCAGTCGGACATTAGGATTTTTTTGGGGGGGGAAATGCAACATTTTGTTGCAGGTTCCCCTTTTAATATTCCAAAGAGTGAATTCTACAGGTTTGGGCTCATGTATCTGAGGCAGTAGTGTAACAAGGGTGGTGCGAAGGCAAGTAGTTGTGCAAGACTCCATTACACTGGAGTCAGCGGCCCCTCCCCCTTGCTGTTGGAGCCATTCTGGCAGCAAAGGCAACACGCAGGACACTCCCTCACTCACTGTTGCTGCTGGAATGGCTCCAACAGCAAGGGGAAGGGGCCGCTGATTCCAGTGTAACGGAGTCTTGCACAACTACTTGCCTTCGCACCACCCTTATTACACCACTGATCTGAGGCACATATAAAGCTCACAGGTGCCAGCTAGAACAAATAGTGCTCTTTAAAGAAGACTGGACCACTCCTCCTCCTGGCCCATGTTACATTCTAAACATCCAGGTGTTTGTATGAATGAGGCAATGTTGGAGAGAAGGCGGGGAAATACATCTTCTGATAGACATAATGCTCTCTTCTTCTTCTCTCTCCATACTGACTCAGCCGACAGCTTATCTGAGAGAGGAGTAGGATCAGTTATATTGTCAGATGCCTCTAGCCAACATAGCCTGGCCTTCTCGTCGGAACAGATGATGAACACCCAACAAGCTCCCAACCTCTCACAAGCTGAAAATAGTGGTCAAGGGCAAATCTATACTTCCCAGCAGCTGATGGGGCATTACCAGTCAATAGCAGGGGTAAGAGGTCCATTGTTTTCTTAATTCTGAATCCTGCTATTTCATAGCTCTGTTATGGTCGTGTATATATCCCACAAATATTTTGTTGGTGTTTCTGCATAGATTGTTTTTACCTTTGGGCCCAGAGAAGGAATACAATAAGGTAGGTAACCTAGTATCTTCCATTCAGCCAACCTCTGTTTGTGTAGGAGCATGTAAGCTTAAAAGTTACACAGAATTCTTAAACAGGTATAAGACATCTTGAGTTTAAGGGCAGGATATAAATCAAAGATAATGGCCAGGGTAAGTTCTGTGTAAGGCAGACATTTGCCTGTTTCCACACTACAAACCTTGGACCTTGAAAAGATATCGCTATACCTTTTTTTCATGTTTATTATATATTAGCAGTTGATTTTTATATTAATTTATATGGTCAGAACTGTATCATCAAAATATCTAGCCAAACAATAAGATGAAAATGTTTGCTTTGGTCAGATATATTAAAAAACCAGTAAATAGTTGGACTGGGAAGCAATAAATATTTTTTAGACTGGGAAGATGTCAGGAAGTATTGGAATGTGAAACAAGAACTAATTCCAGGGAATCCATTTTTAAAAATTATTATTAAGGGCATGTTGTTGGATTCATAACTGGATCTATAATCCCTTTAGGTATTGTAACTGTATTGCGGCCCAATCCTACGGGCCATTTACGACAGCAGATCTATTGATCCACTGTCATAAATGGCCTTGCGACGGTGCAAATGTCACACTGCTGTTGCGTGAGGTTGTTGTCCAACAGCTCTGTGCGCCTCCCAGACTCACCCAGACACTCCACTGACCCAGGTAAGGTGGCGGAGGGGGTGGTTCGGAGAGGGCAGGGGGTGGAAGCAGGCTGGAGCGGATGGATCTTGGTGGCAAAAGTGCATGCTAAATCCTATCTCCGATTTTTGAACCCACACTCTTCCTCTCCTCAGACTTATGCCAGCAAAATAGTTAGTGTGGGTCTGAGGAGACCCATAAGTGATCATGTGGTCTCCTGGGAGGCAAGTGCGTTTTTTCTTGTCTCTGGCCCTCTGATCCTCCCCCCCCCCCCACACACACACACCATAGTAAGCAGTGCGCGCTCTGGTAGCGTGGCTGCATGGCGTTAGATGATAGAGGATAGGATTAGACTCTCAGTGTATTATTTAATATATAGTCTCTGAAGACTACTTGGAGTTGGCATGGTGTTTGTTAACAGCTGCTAAAGCTTTGATCGCAAAATATTGGGAAGTGAAAATTTTATATATATACATTTAAGGAACACTTAGCTAAAATCTGGAAGCTGGCCAAAATGGTAAAAAATTAATTGAATGTGTACAGCTAAGGAGTGGGAAGTAACATTGTGAATTCTTTCTTAAACAATGGTCCCCTCTGATTAATTTTATGAAAATAAAATAAGTAAAATAAAACTTAGACATTTATTATTACTATAGTTTCACAGCTATTTAAAATTGATATAACAATAAGTTAAATATTGGTGTAAGGAATAATGAATTGTTAGTATTCTGTATACAACCAAGTATCTGTATTATGTTGTATTATTGGATTGAATTTTCTTGTATTTTATTATGGTAATGAATTATTATGAAAGAATAAATAGTTGGACTGGGGGGGGGGGGGAAGTGTCATTTAGGATTGTGACCATAGCGGTATCTTCCTCCTTCCTCCAAGGGGGCAAATTCACATCAAGTAGGTTAGTGTAGCCATATCCTTCACAAGCAGGAGCTGGGGACAAGAGGAATGTTCTCTGTACTTTATTAAAGTTCAACAGAAGTGGGAGAGGAAATGCAATGGAATGAAAAGCGGGGTGTCCTGATGCACCCTGGTTGGTCTCGTTTGCATCCTGCGCAGATATTCCCTCTGGCCCCTACATGAAGGCCCGCCCGCCTCCTTCCAGACACAGGCATTTATTGACTATCTCAGGGGGATGTTCATGAAAGGTGCAATAGATAGATGACACAAAGCCCTTTCTTTACATACTGTTGGTTTCTAGAATATGTAATGCTGCAATGATGTTATGTTGATGGAACTCACTTTTGGTTAGTCAGTCTGTGCTATGGAGCACATGTCTCAGGAAGCTGTCTCATTCTCCCCAGAGATTGTGGCACGGAGTGAGCAAACCGAGCATATGGGACCAGAGGAGCTGGAGCATAGACAATTGTTTTCTTTTCCTAATAGCTATCTATTAACGTTTCTTTATACAGATGCAACAACAGCCGGCAAATGTGTCCCATCCCAACGTCCTACCACTGGTCCAGAGTCAGCCTTCAGTTCTACCTACTCATGGTTTGGCACCACCTGCAGCTCCCCAAACCCAAGTGTCACCTGTTGCAGTTCAGCAGTTCACACCAAGGATGGTAAGGACCTTCAGTGTCACTCTGCCTTATCAGGGGGGCTTTTTCACACAGTCGCCAGAGACTCCTACAAACACATTTTCGTCATTGAGCAATACTCCCATAAGTGACTTCAGAATGCCAATAGCAGGCAACCATGTCCATAGTTACTATAGATGGGCAGTAGTCTGTCTTCCTTTTGAGGAGAGAAGTCAGCCAATGTTCTCATTTGTTAAAAACAAAATCTGTCTAAAGACGTACCAAGCAGGAGTTGCATAGGGGATAACTGCACAGCCTCCAAACAATTAAAAAGGGGAGAAATGTTCACAAAATGGCAGCAAGCGCAGATACGGAAGATGGAACTTTGCTTCTCACTAGCAGTCAAACTATGCATTACAATGTAGCCACATGTAGCTTTAGTCTAATTGTCACGTTTCCACTGCAAGGATCCTCTGAAAGGGGTGGTTTGCAATGGAGGAGCAGCAGGAGGAAGGAGGTACATAAGCCTTCTGCCACACGTTGCTTTTTCCTGAAACTCTCCCCACCCCCCATGCTATCTTCCAGACCCATTGTTTGTAAAGTACACATGAGTCTGAAACATTGGCAGGGGCAAAAGTCATAGGGAACAGGGAGTTTCAGGGGCCATGGGTAAAGCACCCCTTCAGCTGTTTCTCTGTGGCAAATTACCCCCTTCCAAGGACACTTTGCAGTGGAGAAGTAGCCACGGCTGCATTGTAATGTACTGTTTGGACCTACAGCCATTTTCCAATAGGTGCCATGACATTCAGGCAACCACATTCCACGCAGCAATCACAATAGCAATGATACATGTCGCATGCATGTACTGTTGACTTGATGCTCTTTTTCCCCTTGAAATGCTGCTTTTGTAGGGCAAAAGTGGAGGGGGAGGGTGCTTAATCCTTTCCCCACCTGCTGGGTCTGTGTGTGTGTGTGTGTGTGTGTGTGTGTGTGTGTGTGTAAGTTGTAGTAAAATGTGATATCTCTGCAATGTAGGATGATATGCACAGTGAGCACAGCTTGTGAGAAATACTTGTGGCATAAAACATTGATTGTGCAGGGAGGCTCTAATACTAGTTCTGTGGCAAGTGCTTGAGCAGGTAGGCGTGGGACTTGGATATAATGCAGTTGCCTAACTAGGCAGGCAGTTTTCAGTTCTTTGTGAGAGTCCAAAGAATTTTCATATGAGGAAGTGGCATTCCAGGCTTGAATGAAAAATTATGAGCTCCATTTTTAAATTAAACTCGGTATGTCCTAGGTTAACGTCTCAAAAGGGCAGATCAGTGTTCAAGCAATATGTTTAATTTTGTTCTGATTATATATTTTGGTGTGTTAATGCTTTTAAACACTGTATGCTGTCTTGAATATACAGTATATTTATTATAGAAAGGTGGGTTATGGGTTATATGAAAAACAAAGTAACTGTACAGAAAATGTGACTTGGGGGCAAGCAGCCTCTTGATTTACCAGATGGACTTTCTAGTCCTTTGACAGATGGATTTGAAGATGAATTGTCTAGTCCTTTTGGAGAAGAAACACCTGGAGAAGGCACCTGAGAATTTGGTGGTTCAGAGCAAAACTGAGTTTCTATGTATTGTAATATACAGATGCTCATTGCCACCTGCATGCCAGGCTGTGTTCTTAAAAAAGGTTTTCTGAGTTCATCTGAGTCACAAGGCTTTATTCCTCAGAATTAAAGCATCTGTGGCTGCACAAGAGTGCCCTCCTGCCACTCTTCCAAACCCAGTCGTTAGACTAGGCTGGAAGCAAGTTAGTGGACCAACCATGAAAAAACTCATCTGTTGTCATACGTTCCTGGAGCTGTGGCAAGGATGGAGATAACAGCACTCAGTGGCTGGAAAGGATACTTGGCTGAAAAGGAAAGCTACATTTTGAGAGTTTGGCTCGTTTCTTCAGCTCTGAAGGCACTTAGATGACCCTGGTCCATATGATTTGTGTTTCCCTCTACTGTGCTCATAGCTCCTTATGACAGACTAGGGCTACAGGAATTCATCCACCTCTTCCTTAATCAAGTGATGGAGCTCCCCATTGGACGGAGGTTCAAGTAGGCCAGTGAGCCTTAAATAAGATGCTTCCTCCAGAGGGTACATGATAGAGAAGCTGCCATGGTGCTTAACCTTTTCCTCACCTACTGTCTCCCTGCTCCAAATTGCCCACTCCCAGCAAGTGCATCCCCTCATGGGGTTAAACCCAAAAGGTTGTGAAATGGACTGGACTTCTGGAATTTAGCAGTGGCTGTTGGCTCTCTGCAAAATGTGCTTCCAAAAGAAACTGATCTTCACAAAAATAGTTGTCAGGCACCATAAATATAAAAATCCAGACCAGCCTTTCCTTTATTTCTTTTAGAGCACAGTCAAACGATTCCAGTTTCTGAAGGTCTGCTGAATTGCACTGAGGTGCTTGTGACTCTTTGCTATCCAACATATAGCTTATAGATAAGGTCATTATTTTGCAACATTGGATGTGTGTTACCAAGGTGATGGAATTTTATAACCTGCTGACTGTTAACGTACACAACATCCCCTGGATATTTTGCTGTGTTCTCTCTGCATCCTTAAAAAACCCTGTAAGATTCTTTGGGGAATTTGTTTGATAGGAGGCAGGGAGAGATCCCTTAAAATAAGCTCTTGGTGCAAAGGTGATCAGTTAATCACTTTACAAATATTTTTCCCCACCAGCCTCCAGATTCACAGGTATCCTATAGTGTGGAAGGACAGACTTTGGATGGATCCATTATGGGAGTTCCTCAGCAGATCTTGACAGTCACCTCCCCTCAGATTATTCCTGCTCCACAGATGGTAAACCAGCACCTGCAAGCTAACATACAGGTGGAGTCCCCTGCTAGAGTGAGTAGTCAGGCTTCAACTACTGCAGAGCCAATGGAACTGGAGCATGCTTCTGCCAAATTTGTGCCTGCTTGTCAGCCATCTGTGGTACAGGGGCAGCCCTCAGTTCACTTTGTCAACAATACACAAGGTTTCCCACAGAGCCTCCCTAATTCATCAGCTTTGCAGTCAGTTCCACAGGGAGTGGCATCCATACAGCAACCCCAACAAGTTCTGCAGCAGGTTTCATCTACGCAGCAGCCCCAGCAAGTTACCCAGCAGGTGGCATCCTCACAGCAAGTTTCTCAGCAGTTGGCATCAACACAACAGCCCCAGCAATTTGCTCAGCAGGTGTCATCTATGCAGCAGCCCCAGCAGATGACGTCCATGCAGCAGCCCCAACAAGTCCCCCAGCACGTGGCGTCCATGCAGCAGCCCCAGCAAGTCCCCCAGCACGTGGCGTCTATGCAGCAGCCCCAGCAAGTCCCCCAGCAAGTGGCGTCCATGCAGCAGCCCCAGCAAGTTCCCCAGCAAGTGACATCTATGCAGCAGCCCCAGCAATTTGCTCAGCAGGTGACATCCATGCAGCAGTCCCAGCAAGTCCCCCAGCAAGTGACATCTACGCAGCAGCCCCCGCAAGTCCCCCAGCAGGTGGCATCCATGCAGCAGCCCCAGCAAGTCCCCCAGCAGGTGGCGTCCATGCAGCAGCCCCAGCAATTTGCTCAGCAGATGACGTCCATGCAGCAGCCCCAGCAAGTCCCCCAGCAGGTGGCGTCCATGCAGCAGCCCCAGCAATTTGCTCAGCAGGTGGCGTCCATGCAGCAGTCCCAGCAAGTCCCCCAGCAGGTGGTGTCCATGCAGCAACCCCAGCAAGTGGCGTCCATGCAGCAGGTTCCCCAGCAGGTGGCGTCCATGCAACAGCCCCAGCAGTTTGCTCAGCAAGTGGCACCCATGCAACAGCCCCAGCAGTTTGCTCAGCAAGTGGCACCCATGCAACAGTCCCAGCAATTTGCTCAGCAGGTGACATCTGCGCAGCAATTTTCCCAGCAGGTGACATCTGCACAGCAATTTCCTCCACAGGTGGCATCTACACAGCAGGTGGGCTCCATGCAGCAGGTTCCCCAGCAAGTGGTATCTATGAAGCAACCTCAGCAAGTTCTGCAGCAGGTGACAGCCGTTCAGCAGCTTCAACATGTTCCACAGCAGATGACAGCCATGCAGCAACCCCAGCAGGTGGCATCCGTCCAACAGCTTCAGCAGGCACCAGTCATGCAACAGTGTCCGCAAGTTCCCCAACAAGTGGGTTCCATTCAGCAGTCTCCACAAATTTCCCAGCAGGTTAGCTCCTTCCAGCAGCCTCAGCAGGTGGGTTCCATTCAGCAGCCACAGCAGGTTGTGTCTGTGCATCCAATCTCTGCCATGCCGCAGCAGGTGGTACCAATGCAGCAGTATCCAGGAATGCTTCTAGATACTTCGGTGCAGCCTCCCCTAGCCCCACAAGAGCAACAGGCCATTCAGATGCACCAATCCACAGATCAGCATCCTTGTGTAATGCAACAGATGGTATACCACCTACCTCTACAGCAACAGAAGCAAGAGCACTTTGCTTTCCATGCTAGCTCCACAGAGCAGTTGCCAGGTGCCACTCAGCAAGACATGGAACAGCAGCAGCAGCAGCAGCAGCAGCAGCAGGCTGAGCTCTCAGGTTCAACCCCAGAACAGGTGGTGTATCCCATGCAGGCCCAGTACCAGCTACAGGCCCAAGAACAACGAATGTATCCAACACAATCCCCACATCGGTTACAAGCTTCAGAGCAGCCGGTACACCAGGTACAGCAAGCAAACCAACAGCAGGCCCCAGAGCAAGTAGCACATCGGATGCATGCCACTTATACAGCACAGGGCCCAGAACAGCCTCCTAGCTCAGAGCAACTGGTGTATGCAGTACCTGGGGTCTATCCAGGACAGCCCTTGGACCAATCTACATATCCAATGCAGTCTTTTTACCAAGGGCAGGCAGCATACATAGCCCCACCACCACCACCATATCTTGCTCAGCCTCCAGAGGTTCAGCAGGCTCACTTAACAATACAGGTCACAGATCAGCCAAGTTTTGCCATGCACTCTCCCGAGCAACCAGCATATATCATGCAGGATGGTGGCACTGGCTGCACAGAACAACAAATCTGTTTAGCTCAACCCTTGGAAATCCATTCTTATTCTTCAGAGCAGCACCTGCCTGAGCCACCAACATATCTGATCCAGCAGGATTCTGGCATAGGGCACCAACAGCTGCAGCAGCCTCCTCATATAGTACACAGAATTGCAGAAGGACAACAGCCAGGATTGCAGGCCCCTTTTCACCCAGCTCAGCCATCTCTCATCCCACAAATGCAGTCACAGCCTCCTTATCAGGAGTTCAGTCAGCATTCTGTTCCTCAGTTGCAAGGTTCCGGCTCGGCTCAGCCCCTGCAAACCACAATCTCCCAGTCTGTCCCAAATCCCTTACAGACTGTGTCTCCTGTGCCAGAACAACCAGAACAAGCTTATGCAAATCAACAAGCATCTGAGCTATCAGGACTCCTGAACAGTACTAGTCTTCTCCAGCAGTCTCAAGCATTTCAGCCAGCTGATAATAACCCACCATTTACCCCTCCACCAGTGCAACCAGCCTATGTTCAGCAGCCGCCAATGGGTCAGACACCAGTGTTATCAGCGGAGTTGGTTGCCCAGAAGCAGGTGCCTTCTCAGAGTTCTGTGGCAGCAGCACCCCTAAACCAGCAATCACCAGTTACTGCAGTGACACAGCCACAGGCACACCCACAGCATGTTCAAGGACAAGACATCCCGCAGGTATGTCTCTTACTGTAAAAGAAAGTGTTATTGTTTCCCTTTCCAAAAAGAAAGAGATTCAAAGCAGAATGGCTAACTTCTAATAGTAAACAGCGTACATCATTAACCTGAATGACACTTTCCCCCAAACTCTAAGGAACACATTTCAATATCTCTCAGTAAGTGCCCTCATCTAATTTGTACTCCATAACCTAACAAGTAATGTGTATATAGATATAGATATAAAATAGTAGATATAGTAAAGTATAAATAAAGTAAATATAAAACACTGTAGTAGATATACAGTGCAATCCTCTCCAACTCACACCACCGGTGTAACCAGCGGTGCAGCGAGAATGGGAGGCCCCAGAACGGAAAGGGGATTCAAATCCCCTCCAAACAGGATTCTCACTGCACCGCTGGTTACACCGGTGCTGTAAGTTGGATAGGATTGCGCAGATAGATAGATATAAAGTAGATATAAAAATAAAAGCACCTCCCCCAAGATTAATTCTTGTTTAATCAGATTGGAGTGTTTCTAATCTTTCACAAGTGGCATCTGCAAGAAAGGCATAACCCTTCATGAGAGCTACATGCAAGACTTACTTTCAACAATTGAAAAATTGTTATAATTCTATAGCCCTGCCAGAAAAGAGGTGGCAACTCTACCCCCTCCTTCGTTCCACTCCATGCTTCTGCCAACCTGATTTTCTTTCTGTTACTTCCTTGTTGGCCTCCTTCATTCAGTCACCCTAGCTCTCAGCCAGTCTTTTTCACTGTCCGCTCTTGTTTCCCTACCACCACCTCACCTCCTTCCTATCCATGACATACTGCTTTTATTGACCTTAGGCCCTGTGTGGGCCCTCACCCCCTTGTTGCTCTATTTTACTAGTTCCCTGACTCTGTTCTTCAGGCCTCTGTCTCCTCCACCTGCTATTCCTTCAGAATCTTTGACCATTGCTGATTCTGCTCCCCCCACCCTCCTTTGGCTACCTGGACTTCTTTCCTCTGTAGAGGTTCATTGTCTCCTGGAAGCTCTTCCCATACAGCCTGCTAACGGTGACAATACAGCTGTTTCTGTCCGTAGAACCAGCATAAGGTTTTCGTTCCAGCCAAACTGGTCTCTAATTTCTCAGAGAAGATGGACTGTGAGTATTCTGTGCTGTGTGTTTTCATTCTCTTAGCACTTTGGTATATAAATAAACAACACATCAAAGTAGCTCAACCAATAGGAGCCAAAGGCTTTTTCACATTGCAATATAGATACCTGAAGTGCCAGGTCATAGCAGTTTCTGAACTGTTTTTCTGCCCATGCAGTCCACTCCCTTATGCGTGTTTTCTGTTGAAATTTTCTGATGACAGTGACTGTCTTGAATCTGGCATTTAAGTATCAGATGGCCGAATGTGAAGCTGACAGCTTTCATAAGAATTCCATCCAGACTCACAGATCAAAGTCCCTCTCTTTGGTACCTGACAATGTGGGCTTTTTTAGTCACAGTCACAGTCATCTCTGGGTAATGAGAGATCTGTTTGGTGGTTCTTTGTTTTTCTTTATAACTGTATCCATATGTTGCCGTGTTTGAGGAGTTTTTCCCCACTTGGAGGAGATTGCCTTTTATACAGTAGCTGTGACCAAGAATGGTTATCCTTCAGGAACGAGAGATGTGCTACAGAACTCCACTCAAAAGAGAAAAAGGTTGCACCAGATTTCCTTCTCCTACATATCTAATGTCAGAAATGACATTTATGGCCATTTTGGGAACTCCAAACTAGTTACTGGATTGTGGATTGTAATTCAGTGATTTAATCACAAACCTGTCGTTCCCCCCCCCCCCAGCACTAAGCAAAGAAAAAACTGTTGTGAACAAACAGGGTTTAGTGATAATTCACTATGTTATAGTGATAATTCACTATGCTTTGAGCTGAACATAAGAGGTGGGTAACACTTATGATCGTCAGAGATTTTGTGTCTTAAATTGTGGCGTATCTTAACCAGATTTTTTTCCTTAGTTACTTTTAATGTAATTTTTCCTCCTAAGGTTATAAATAATCAGCATATCCTTTTGAGAATTTAAATATTGACACTCTCATATCCCATCAGTCTACAAAGAGGAAATACATTCAGAAGCAAATGGAAAACTTGTTCAAATCTCCAGAATAACCTGCTATACTAGTTCATCTCTAGAATACACCAGATGGTCAGACCCATGTCCTAAACATCCCAGCCTGATCTGGAAAAGCATGATAGTGTTGCATTTCAAGCACACACACAATTTTGTGGTGTTATTTATTTTGCTCTGTATTGCTGCATCTGGGTGAGAATAGCAAATGCTATATCTTTTATATATATATACACACACACACACACACACACACACACACACACACACACACACACACACACACACACACACACACTATAATCTCAAATACATAAATATTTCAGCAAATACAGCAAGTGTGAAGCAGCATATCGTAATAACATATAGTTCTCTATTACCTAATTAACAGCGTAATCCCGTCTAAGTATCCAGCGGGCGGTCCAGGCCATCCGCCTGATCCTATCCACGTTCCAGGATCAGCCCAGAGATCTACTCAGAGGACATTCATCCCTTTCCGGTGTAACGCAGGGAGGCCCCAGTGGGTCTCCTTGGATTTAAAGGCCACGCCGGCCCGGGAACAGGTTGAGGTTATGGCGACCACCATCCCTGCCCCCTCCGGGCCAACTCGGCCAATGGCCCCCTCCCTCACTGCCCGGATCCCCCCCCCACCCGCTGGTGCTGCACTTACCTTCTTCGGCGACTGCAGAGACAATCCGGCGGTAAAGCAAGGGTTTCCGGCCTCCGCGCTGGTGGCCCTTACTCATGAGTCGTCGCAAATGTGCTTTACGGCATATTTGCGACGGCTTCAAACGGCGGAGTGCTCACTCCGCCGTTTGATACATCCGGTGGATTGCGCTCTCAACTATCCAGATAAGCCAAATATATCTCCAACAATCCTTCTAGTAATGTCAATTTAAATCTCTTTCTTTCCATTCTTTTAGTCTATTCCCATTACCAAATGCTAAATCAAACATATCAATTTGCCTTCTTCCCCACCCCCTCTCTAGGTTTCCATCTCTGCACCAGAGCAAGCAGTTCAAAAGCAAGATTCTGTTCAAGGGTAAGTCTCCTCCCACTTTAATTTGTTTGGCTGACAGAAGGAAGAACTGCTTAGGGTTTGGCATTCAAAATAGAAGAACATCTTCACTCCTTGTGCAGAGAAGATAACTCGAGACCTGCAAGGAAGAGAAGCTGAACACGTTCAGTCAGGAGAAGGCTGAAGGAAGGGCAGTGGGAATAACGGTTCTCAAATATGTATAAAGAGGAATGGAAACCTCATTTTTATTAGGAATGTCCTAATCAAAGTTGTCACATGTTAAACAGGGAGTGTTTATGGGTTCTTTTCATTGGAAGGGGTTTAGGGTTGGGGTTCCTAATCATTGTCTGAGTGTGCCTCCTTACCTTAAAGACTTATCTCTCCCCAGCTCTGCACATCAACTCATTGGCGTTATTCCTGCCTTCATCCCTATGCTCTGATTCAGCCATGCCCCACTTTAGCCAGCTGTGTTTGCAAACTTTGGGGGAGAAGGGAAACATTTTTGTGATTGCTAGCATAACTGCAAGATGTATTATGCGTTGTGTGGGACGGTGTGGGACAATGTGTGGGACGGTGTGGGACAATGAAGGGAAGACGCACTTTTTGTGTATACATGAATGCGTATCTGATTTTGTGAGACCCCGATTATTAGAAAATATTGAGTGCCTAGGAGGAAGCGCACAATAGCCCTAAAGACAGAAGTTTGTAGTAGCTGTTTGGGGAATAACTGCATTTTGTACAGACATCTGTACAAAACACTGTACAGACATCTCCAGCTTATGGGGCAGGTTGTGATTAACATTGGTGCCTGAGAACGTGCCGTCCAATTAATGGATAACTCTGCATGCCTCTCCAAACACATCTAAGACAAAGTAAAAACCATCATACATTTACGAAGAGATTTTCCTTAGTGATCGAAGGACGTCACATATTTTATCACTGGCCCCATTCATGTTACCACGATGATGCTTTCTTTCCATTCTACTGTGGTAACATTTCACCCGAGCAGGGCCAGTGGCTTGGATCTTTCCTCCTGATTGTTGCCTGGAGGACAATTGGTTTGGAATGGGCTGCATCTATTGGTCTCACTTATGTGGTCTGGCCTTCCAAAGATTACTACACTGGCATGGTAAGAAACTGAGGGGAATCAGCCACTGCAGTAATTTATGAAGGAGTTCTCAATAAACCTTACAACAACCTTAACAAGATAGGTCAATATTCTCCCCATTACAGTGCAGGTGTGGGGCTAGGACTGGGGCTGGCAGAGAACTGACTTGCCTAAGGTCTCTTTGTACTTCAGGGAGATCTAAGCAGGGGACTTCCTCACAATTTACACTCTTAACCTCTACGCTACACAAGTTTGCACTGTGTACTTGTTTCCTGAGGCTAGTGGTAAGGGATCAGCGGTCTCCTAATTCCAGGAAAGCAAAAAAGTGTGTGACAGAGAAACATCATAAAGCCCAAATAAATGTTAATTGAAAAACCAAGTTCTCAGGGAGGGTCTTGTTTGAAATAATTACTTTCATTTGACAAGGTTTGGGACAAGGTTTGGGAAAGGCCTATATAACTGTAAGCTGTCTTGTTTGAAAGGTTTTCAGTTTTTCAAGATAATGATTTTCAGTGTGTGTTTCTGAGGAGCTGTGAGATTTCTCATCTTTGTTTGAAGTAGCAAAGATTGTCAGCTGACTGCAGACAAGCATCTGGTCTAATTCCGTTATGCATCTAATCAGGCCTGACTGTCCCTTGTTAGGATCTGTTATGTCACTCAAGCTGTCTGAACCGAGGGTTTTTCACAGTAAAGGAAAAAGGGGCCTGGCTTAGATAGGCATGATGAGCACAAAGTGGAAATAATTTAGGCTTGAGATTTGAGAATAATTAGGCCTGCATTGCTGAATGAGTTGCTGTGGATCCTGTTTTTCTGAATTGGACTTAGGTGGTGGTTCTTTTTTTGAGGTTGCACCCCAGTACTGCCTTTCCCACTCTTTTATTGACTATGAGGGCTACTCCATTTCTTCTAAGGGATTCATGCCCACAGTAGTAGATATGATGGTCACCTGACTTAAATTCGCCCATGCCCGTCCATTTTAGTTCGCTGATTCCCAAGATGTCAATGTTCAATCTTATCATCTCATTTTTGACCACATCCAGCTTGCCTTGGTTCATAGACCTCACATTCCATGTTCCTAAGCAGTATTGCTCCTTGCAGCATTGGATTTTCCTTTCAACCTCAGACACATCCACAGCTGGGCGTCCTATTGGCTTTGGCCCAGCCGCTTCACTCTTTCTGGGTCTACTTGGAATAGTCCTCCGCTCTTCCTCAGTAGCATATTGGACACCTTCCGACCTGAGGGGCTCATCTTCCGGCGTCATATCTTTTAGCCTTTTGGTACTGTTCATGGGATTTTCTTGGCAAGGTTACTGGAGTGGGTTGCCATTTCCTTCTCCAGTGGATCACTTTTAGTCAGAACTCTCTGCTACGACCTGTCCGTCTTGGGTGTCCCTGCACGGCATAGCTCATGGCTTCATTGAGTTACGCAAGCCCCTTCGCCACGACAAGGCAATGATCCATGAGGGGTGGTTCTTTTAAAGGTGGTATTGATAAAGTCATTTTTTGTCTGATGTGAAAACTCATCCCGTAATTTTCTCTAATTGGTTTTGTAATATTTCAAAAACTTGTGAAACCGATTTAACCAGTGATGGTACTATGTATGTGGAAGGAAGGGGTGTCTGTGTCTGTGTCTGTGTCTATATTATGGTGCCACCTTCAACTCCCTGAAAAACTAGTTTCTGTCTCCATCCCTAGTCTGCTGGTCCCTTCTTTTTGTCCTTTCAAGTTGCTGAATGTTTTGTCATAAGCTACCAATACAGGCCCTGATTAGGCGTGGTGAAGTATGAAAGAGAATAAAACTTTATCTAAAATATTGTTCAGAAGCTACAGAGGGCAATACTACTCTCACTTCCCCTGAGAAAAGCCACTGTATATTGACAAGGCTCAATTTTGAGAAGTCTCATATTCTTTTCCTGTCCTTTTAGCCTAATTCCTGACCTAGCCGCTCTAAAGGAAGGCTCCAATGGATGTGACCTTCCAAGTGGAAATGGCAAACAAGACAAGAGCAAGCAGAGGAGATCCTCATGTGCCCGAACAGAGAAGGGAACAAAGTTTCAGCTCACTGTGCTGCAGGTTTGTATGCTTCAAACTCCAGGCCAAGGGGAGTAGTATATATTGTTCCAAAATGGAATTACCGTATTTCTTCGATTCTAAGACGCACGTTTTTTCTAAATTTAGCAATTCAAAATACCTTTATTGGCATAACACAGAAAGACATACACACATATGTACAAATAAATTAAAACAAGTGATACATAGTACAGAGAGCAAGCAAAGGAGAGGGCAGGAGGCTGTAAAGGAGTAAACAGTCAGTAACCATTTTAATTAGATTCCACTAGATTGGCCACCATAGAAGCTCTTCGTTGGGTAATTAAATAAAGAAAATTAGCTAGCCGATTAATAGACCATTTATTAACAGATGAGAGGAGAATCACGATCTCAGAATCAGATTTCCCTTGCAGATTTGCCAACAATGGATTGAGAATATCTTGTCGTAAGTTGTTATACCATGAACAGTATAGAAGTGCATGTGGTAAAGATTCTATATCTGTCAAATTGCATGGACAACGGCCCTGGGTCTTAGAGGATCTATCAAATCTATAATCCATCAAGCTGGATGGTAAGATGTTACATCTAGCTAAGGTTAATGCACGTCTTACTTGAGGGTTGTCAACCAGAAAAAGAAAGGGAACTGGAATATCGTGGGAATTATACGATGGAGACAGGCATAACAGTGGGGGACTGAGATCTAATGGAAGTGTGGCTGACAAGGGAAGATGGTCACTAAGTAAAGGCATAGAAACTTGAAAGTTGAGAACAGAAGATAAAAGGGATTCTGAGATTAACATGTAATCTATCACACTAGCCCAGTGGTTCCCGAACTGGGGCGTCGCAACGCCCCAGCCGGGAACAAAGGGTTCCTATACCCTTAAGGGGCATGGCAACCCGTGGTGACGACGATAAAACCGGAAGTGGGTTGTTTTACACGAAACCAGAAGTGGGTTGCGATCGCGTCGGAGCACTGCTCCGACGCTTGGGACGGCCTGCGGAGGGGTCCCCAGGCTCCCCACACACAACGCCGGACATCCACTGCCCACCAATGCAGGTAAAAAGGACAATTTCGGCGGCGGCGGCGCGATCCCGGGCGCGTCGTCGCAACCCCTGGGAAGGCCCCGCTGCCACTTAGAGCAGCGTAGGGCCTTCCCAGGAGTTAGAGAACCACTGCACTAGCCCCTTGAGGGGCGAGAAAAGTGAATTCACCCTCCTCAACCAAATTGAGTAGATCATTTATCCAGGTTAATCCAAAAACACACACAGAATTTAGCTAACAAGTGACCTGTGGTATTAATTGTCTTATCTTTAGAAGAGCGGGGAAGAGAGCAGAAGGTAGGCAGCTCATCAAGCGGTTGACCAAAAATTTGTAAAAAAAATTAGAGCCCCCACCTACTCTACCACGGTTTTGATCCCCCGCAAGGAACAATCCCAACCCTGGGTATCTAGTTTGTATATCAGTTATAACTTGATTTAAATAACTCCATTGGCATTCCTTTTCCTCATTTTTAGAATTGGGCGGTATATATACATTAGCTACCAATAGTTCTTGCTTAACACATCTTAATTTAATAACTTGGATTTTACACAGGCTATCTGCCATAAAGATTAAGTCAGATGTAATATGGTCAGCTGAAAATATAGCCAAACCACCTGAGGGGCGGCCTCTGGCTGCGGACCTGTGGGCAGGAAGTGAAATCCCTTTATACCCTGCGAGTGTAATAGGTGCGATTGCCCATGTTTCTTGCAGCAGAATAAGGTCATAATTCCCAAATAAAAACATTGAGATCAGGGTCAGCTGATTTCTTGGCCCAACCTGCTTTATTCCAAGATAAGATCTTGACACAATTCAAGTTGGCGACTGAAGAATCATTGGTCAACTGTCAATTTTTCCCAGGTGAATAGTCTGAAGATGATAAATCTTGATGGTTGGAATTTGACTCCTGAGGCTCAGATAGGGCTCCCAACTCAAGAGAGGCTGCAGATAAAACTAAAACTGGCTCTTGTTTATTTCTGGAGGGAGATGTCCGGGTATCTGTTCTCGCAGACTGGACTGATAGCTCCTCTTTATCATGATGATGGTGAACCATAGCATGGGACACAAGCCTCTTGGGACTGCAAGGTGCACAAATTGGCAGAATCCTGGGTAGAGGCTCTGCCAAGGAGCTGCACTTCATCTCATCAGGGGGAGATGCAGAGGTATTCTCAAGCACCTCAAAGGGATCTACTGGCGGCAGCACGGGCTCGGCTCCTGCCTCGGCGATCTTTCTATTGAGTTCAGATCTCACTTTATCCAGAACGTTCACAAATTTTCGCTGTTCACTACTAGGCAACTCTTGGAACGCAGCAATGGCTCCTTCTGCAATTTCATCCCCTTCAATATCTAGCTGCATTAATAGTTCATTGACTGGTTCTGCAGGTAGAATGTCACTAGAATTGTCAGACATTATATTCTTCTGGGAGTGACCAACAGCAGTCATGCCAGTCTGTGATGAGCATACTGTAGGTAGTATTGGTGGAGTTAGGAAAGCCATTATACTATCAAAATGTGGATCTGTAGATAGTGACATACCTAGGCAAGCACTCCTTGGTTCGCTTGGGTTATTGGATGGTTTATTGTTCTGAGGGTATTTTGTGGGTTCTAGTTCAACCTCCATCTCCAGGTCTTGCCTTGTAGCTGACGAATACGCCGGCTGGAGTTGAGAAGAAGCTGCTCTAGGCATGTTTCCATAAGGGAATTGGCTATCCTCCTTGCCTGGCATTTAGCAATTCAAAAAAAGGGGGTGTGTCTTAGAATCGATGATGTGCAAATTGCACCCCCCAAACGCCATGTTCTTACTTACTTACTTTTGGCCATTGTGCTAAAAAATAGCTGGTTTTCACCGAACTGAAGATCGGAGAGGCCTGCAGAGGGTCGCGCAGGCCTCCCCAAAGCCCCCACCAGACCCGGTAATAAGTAAGGTGGTGTTTTGGGGGTACAATTTGCACATACCCAGTAAATCCTAGGGGAAAAATATTTTCCTTGCTGATGGTAGCAAAATTAAAGCCTTAGAATGGAAGAAATACGGTAAATGATAGAACATCTGTCTGCAAAACTGCTTTGTCTGGCATGACCCCAGAATCCACCTTGAAGACCATTTTCCTTGGGCCTTATTCTACTGATTTTTAAACAACTACTGGTTATTCACCTGTCAGTATTTGTACTCTGAAATACTTTACTTCATGATAGAATGAATTCTATATGTTGGGCTTTAGACAGTTTATGTTTACTCGCTCCATAAGACGCACTTCCCCCCCCAAAAAATAGGGGGGGGAATAGTGTGCATCTTATGGAGCGAATAAAACAAAATGTAAAGAAAAAATACTTACCGGGGCTTCGGAGAGGCCTGCAGAGGCTCGCGCAGGCCTCCCCGATCTTCATTTCGGCCATTTCCGGTCTTCATTTTGGCAAAAAAGGCCATTTTCGGCCATTTCCGGTTTTCATGAAAACCGAAAATGGCCGAAAATGGCCGGTTTTTGCCAAAATGAAGATCGGGGACGCCTGCGTGAGCCTCTGCAGGCCTCCCTGATCTTCATTTCGGGGGAAAAACGGCCATTTTCGGCCATTTCCGGTTTTCATGCATGCGTCCTATGGTCCGATGCGTCCTATGGAGCGAAAAATACGGTAGTTAATGTATATTGAGAAGCTATTTCTTTGTCTCAGTCACTTTATATATTCATAAATAATATTTCAGGCAGTATGTGAGCAGTGCTGTGTTAGTCAAGAGCTCTGCACCAGCACTTTTCCTCAGAGCGTCAGAGGTCTGTCACTGGTTGGGGGCCCACACCCATCGGGGGTTCACCACACCAAGCCAAGCTGTTGGTAGCAGTAGCACCCAATATGCCATCAGGGGAAAGGGGTGTGTGTTCCATGAGGTGCCCATTGCAGACCTTTGCCTCAGAGTGCCTAGGAACCTGACGCCAGCACTGCTTCTCCTCTCAGGGGCTGCATTTGAATTTCTTTTTGAAGGACCTGAGCTGAGGCTCAGCAGAAGGCAAGCTGAGAAATTTGCATAGGGGCATAAGCATCTGTCTTCCCTGCCTTCAGATGCAGCAGCAGCAGGCACAGCAAAACTGTTCCTATGTTAATGTCTAGGCCAGTGGTTCTCAAAACATTTTAGCACCGGGACCCACTTTTTAAAATGACACGCTATTGGGACCCACCTAGCTTTACAAGACTTTAAAAAAAAGTGATCTAGAAAGAAATAATATTTATTTATTTATCAGTAACATTTTTTTTATTTATTTGCAAAAAAACCTCCATCCATTTCTTGTAATGAGGCAGCCCTAATGAATAGCCAATTGTGACAAGGTCTTCTACTGGAACATCTCTCAAGCCATGACAATTGAATCCCAGGACCACTGGTCTTTTTCACTGATGGTAGATGCCACAGAAATAAATTGTATTTATAACTATTATCATAGCTTAGGACAACAAATGATTTGCAAAGAATTATACATTTCGTTTTGTAATTTAAAAAAATGTTCCTCGGTAGTCTTGATCCTTTTAAAGTTACACTAGTTATACTGGTGCTTTGACCCTATAGCTATGACTAGGGGTGTCATGTTAAGAGATTGGTGACACACTGCTCAAGAAGAGGTCATCTTTGCCTGCTAGGAATTTGGAAAGAAGAGGCATGCTCTGGTTCCATCTAATGGCACAATGACAGTGTTTTCTCTTCAACCAGGTGTCCACATCAGGGGACAACACTGTGGAGTGTCAGCTTGAGACTCACAACAACAAGATGGTCACATTTAAATTTGATGCTGATGGAGATGCCCCAGAAGACATTGCTGACTACATGGCAAGTTTCCTAGGCCCTTTTCCACTAGACGCTGTGTTACTAGTGGCACTCAAGCTGGTTTCTCTTTTTCTAAGTGCTTGGGTTGCTCAGGACCATGTGACTTGTTCATAGCATTTCTCCAGAGCCATGGGTGTGGGAACTCTTGAGGTCTAAACTTTTTCTTGAACTTTACATGCCCTAGCATTGCTAAGGTTATTTAAAGAACTAGTTTTAAGACACTTTGGGGGCAGTGTCCTCAAAACAACGGAGGGCTGTTAGCATCTCTGAAAAGCAGCGATGGAGGTTAGACTAAACTAGGCATCGGAAACAACACATGTACGAACCCCAAGATATATATTTTTAAAAAATACACCATTTGAGTGTAGCCTTTTAACAATCATTCAGACTCTACAGACTCCTGTAGGCCCATCAGTTGTGTAATACATTTCAGAATGATATTGTAGCCTTAATCCACTGGTTACCCCATGTCAGGTGTGGGATTTTTGTGTAATAATTTCTTTTTTAAAGGGGTGTGTGTGTTAAAATATAGTAATATGATTTTAGGATTGTTATGTATGATCTCATATAATCTTTGAATGTTTTCTTGCTATATGAGGCCTTCCTGAGTTTCAACGTTTTGGACTGTGTAGAATTTTTTGATGTAGCCATTCTGTATTGCTCTTTTGGAGAGCTAAGAATCTCTAACAGTGTAATCCTATGCGAATAAGTCTCATTGAATTCAATAGGTCTTGCTCCCAGGTAAGTGTGTATAGGACTGTAGCCTAAATGTACAGAATTTGATTAATGTATTTGGTATTGTGTGCAAACATGGTATTTAACAAAGGAAGGAAACTAGAATTATTTGCAAAAAATGTGGGCCCTGTCTAAAGAATGTTTTTCATAGTAAGTACAGTACTCGGTTTTCTCTTTGCCAGGCTGATTTTTCTCTCCATTACATTTATAATAATGGCAAATTATTTGCACACTATTTTGTGAAATGTATCATCAGAAGATGAGCTGGGTGCAGATGCAATGGGAAATCATGGTTTCCCACTACGAAAATGAGTTTTGGAGAGCTGTGGGCTTGTATGCTTCCCTCCTCCCAAAGTTCTCCTCTTTCACATGTGTGAGGAGGAAAATGAAAGCTGCTTTTGATTTGAAGTAAATTACAGTTCTGCATTACATATGAATTCAAGTAGCTGTGTTTTATTTCTTCAAACCAAAAACAGAAGCTTTCACTCTCCTCCTCACATGAGTAAAAGAGGAGACAAGAGCCTGCTCTCCCAGGCTTACAGCACAATCCTGTGCATGTCTTCTCAGACGTAAGTCCCATTGTATCCAGTGGGGCTTACTCCCAGGAAAGTGTGTATAGAATTGTAGCCTTATTCTTGTAGTGGGAAACTATGGTTTCCTGTTATGTCTGAACTCGGCCATCATGAATTTAATGGATGCATGTGGGTTTGATGTTATGTTGTGAATATAGTCCTATGAGGAAACGACAGAATTTTGAAGAGAGTTCTACATTTACGTCTTCTAACCTTGTTTTTTTCCCTTCCTACTTGGTAGGTTGAAGATAACTTTGTGTTGGAAAGTGAGAAGGAAAAATTTGTTGATGAATTGAGGGCTATTGTTTGCCAGGCCCAGGACCTTATCCGCAGCCTTCCTGTTGAGGAACGAGCCTCTGGCACAGATTCTACCCCTGACCCAGCTAACAGTCAAGTAAGTTCTCTTTATTTAGCGATAACAGTCTTCTGGGAAGGTGTGTACTTTTATTGGGATATTCCCTTTTTATATTTATCTATTCATTTTTAATTCAGACAGGATCTTCTGAACAAGTTCAGATAAACCCAGCATCTACTCAAACTGGCAGTAAGTAACTATTTTAAAACATTTAACATTTGAAGGACGAAAAACAAACAAAAGAAAAACCCACCCCTCCTTAAAGGTGAAAATGATGGAAATTGTCATCATTTTACCAAGGGCGGGTTCCTTTCTTGTCGACTGGGCTGACTTTTGTCTTTTAAATGCCTACATGGTAATTTACAGTGCAATCCTAACCAACTTTCCAGCACCGGTGCAGCTGCAATTCAGTCCCGAGGTAAGGGAACAAATGTTCCCTCACTTTGAAGAGGCCTCCATGACTGCCCCTTTACTGCAAAATGTAGTGCGCGCCCTGTTGGCACAGCTACACTGGCGCTGGAAAGTTGGTTAGGAGTGCGCTGTTAATCTTGAATGCTCTTCTTTGTATGAGCTTCTGCTGCATATTACTAAATTATGCTGCTGTCCTGATAATTGTACTAAAAGATTATTCTAGTCTGAGGCTGGTCTTAATAGCAAGTCATGAACTCTTAATAGGCATGGCCAAATTGGTGTTAACTCTGGATTTGGTTTGGTATAAAAAAGGAACTTTATTTTACCATTAGGAAACTAGAATCCAAACCCCTCCAGTGTGGTTGGGAGTGATTCCAAATGTATC
The DNA here is from genome assembly GCA_026170595.1 of Plestiodon gilberti rubricaudatus. NCBI lineage: Eukaryota > Metazoa > Chordata > Lepidosauria > Squamata > Scincidae > Plestiodon > Plestiodon gilberti. The sequence goes on from JANXHW010000002.1 coordinate 117,614,500, forward strand.
CTGAGGGTAACGAAATCACAAGCAATATAGTCAGTGATATGGTTTCAACTAACTAAGAAACTCGCCAGTTCACATGCTACTTTTTGAAGATGGATACAAGAGGTTATGAGTTGAAAATGCAGAATCCATGTGTGGTGCATGCATGTTTAAATGGCTTGGTTTCCATGCACATAACACAGATGCAAAGGCTGAGAAAAGATAGAACCTCTCTTGAGTGTCAATTTTTTCTTAGTAAAAAGTGAAATAGGAATGTAAACAGTCAACTGCATTATGTGATACAGAACCAGTCAGTTACCATGACGGAATGCTTTTTCAAAGGTGTCAGCATCTGAGTCCCTCATTTTACTTTACCAGCCACTGAATTGTTAGTACTGAGTGAGCAATCTTTATTTCACTGGTTCTGGTATGACTTTGGAGCAACAAAACAATGCCAGTTTTATTATTTTTCTCGAGTTGGTTGTTTGCTGCTGCTGTTCGTCATTTTTGCCAGCTCCAATACTTATTATTTGTGTTCCTGGAGGAGTGAAACACTTGAAGAACTAAAGCAGAATCCAAAGAACCGCAGGATTAGTTCTTTGCACTTAAGGGGTCTCTGAGTGTGTTTCTGAAACAGAGTCCTCTCTTACCACATGGCAAATGAATTTTGAAACAGAGGACATTTTCAAAAGCAAAGCATGATATAGTGTGTGTGTGTGTGTGTGTGTGTGTGTGTGTGTGTGTGTGTGTGTGCACGTGCTGTTCAAAGATAAAAAGCCAAAATTGCCACTGGGCATGCCCAAGTCTTGGGTAGGCCTAAAGTAACCCTTTGGATTCCAGCTCTACATTTTATTGATGACTATCCAGTAGCCAAGTATGTTGCATTTCTGTTGCACCGGGCACACTGACTGATGCATATTCATTTTTATACTATAAGAAGTGGACATTACAAGCAATGAGTTATTGTTGCCTGTGGCAAGGGGTTACTAGTTGTTTTTTGCCTTGTATAAGCAGTTGGGTATAATACAGTAAGTCCCCAGTTTACGTCCTGGTTCTGATCCAGAGGTTTCTCTGGAAGTTGGAATGAACCTAAGTCAGAACAGTGCCGTTGTGCCTGCACGAGCGCACAAGACCAGGTGGACTGTGCTTGCATGAAAGCGCTGGCTTGGTGTCTGTAAGTCAGAACGTCTGTAAGTCGGACATCCGTAAGTTGGGGACCCAGTGTTTAAGCAGAATGAACTCTGTCTAGTAACACAACACAACAATGCAATCTACATATAGGAGAGCCCTCCCTTCTTAAGTCAGAAGAAAACACTGGATTAAAAGGAAATCTTCTGAAACTTGGTGAAGTTCTAAAACTTGGTCCATTATTTTATATAGACTGAATCTGAATCCTTTTTGCTTGCTGGATGATCTGAGTTTCTTCTGTGGCAATGGGCTAATCTTTGGTGCTTTGGCAGCGTTGTATGTCTGCTTCAGCTGAAATGATTAGTAACTAGAACTAGTTCCTGTTCAAGCAGGAACAGTGTGGGGCATGGGACAACTGCACTTGGTGCGCCAACACATGTCTGACCCTGAAGAACAGTATGGGACAGGTGCATGGCACAGTACAGACCTCACAGGAAGGTTGTGCATCCTAGCATGTGGTCACCCATGCCGCCTTGGGCATTTGCCTTCGGCATGGGAAAAGGCGGGGTACAAATTTTTTTAAACAAACGAACAGATGGTGAAGACACAGTGTGAGAAGCCTACAGTTTCCGTTGATGCTATTAGTGAGCCTCCTGAAGCCAAGAAAAAACCGTGGAATTAAAGCAGAGCAAAGATAGTTTGGCTTCAGTGACAGCATTGATTTTGTGAATGTATTTTCTGCACAAGTACACAGATTTAGATAAAATAGAGAAAAAGTAGGGATCCATGTGCCAGTGGCACATATGAGACAGGTGCATGCACCCACACACACTGGTAGGGGGTCCCCTTAGGTGTGTAAAGCCCTACGTTGAAAGTACAAAAAGTTTCAACTTTTTGTTGAAAAGTGATATATTAATATTCCTAACAATAATAACCGCAATAATATCTTTGTCCAGCTCTGTCACTAAACATGATGTGTGTTGTGGGAACCACATAACCACCCATGTTGCTCAGTTTAGGATGGTAGAAGAGAAAGCCAGTCAATACTGACCTGCCAAGATATGCAAAAAGGCAGGAAGGATTTTTCTTCACTTAGCAGTTACTTGGGGAAAGCCATCTCACTACTTTAAAACTGCATCAAAATAAGCAAAGGGAGAAAAAGCATGAAGAGGGAGTGTCTTCCTTCATACACTTTCCCAGTATCCGGGATTAGGATAATAGTTTGACCTCCCAATCCTATCTCTTGCCACATTATAGCATGCATCAGCACCAACTGAGACTGTGCTACATGCTATGGGGGTGTGTGATCGGACACCTTTTGGTAGGCTGCCCAGTCGCCTATGGGTCTCCTTGGACATGCGCCAGCTATTTTGCTGGCATATGTACGAGGAGAGCCAAGGTGTGGGGCGGGCATAAAAATGTGGGATAAGATCTGACTAGATCCACCCTCCCTCCCCCAACCCCAACCCCCCGTTCCTCCCCAATATGCCCTATTACCCCCCCTCCCCACCCACGGCCTGCCTCCTCTGCCACCTTACCAGCACCTGTAAATCCTGGAGCCGCTGCCTCTTGCCGTTTGTGGCAGCAGCCCAGCAGCACATGACTGCAGCTTGGCTTTCATGCTGCTGTAAAGGATCTTGCACTGCCAGAATGCTTGTTTTGGCAGTGCAAGGTGGCCTGAGTGTCTCAAGGTAGCATCAGGATCCTGACTAACTACTAGATGCTTCTAAAATTTCTACTTGCAGCAACAGTGCTGTTTCCTGTAGACCTGTTCATAGATCTTGAATTGTGCTTGTTGTGTGCTTCTTCAAAGATGAGTGATTGTCCCTTATGACTTCTCTCTTTCTCTCCAGATGAGTCAGCTCCCCAGTCATCCCCTGTTGGCCGCTGGAGGTTTTGCATCAATCAAACAATAAGGAACCGAGAATCCCAGGCACCTTGCACTCTTCTACAGTCAACTACAGCGGTCCCTGGGTGTCAGATAACAGCAGGTGAATATGTGATGGATTGGAAAAATTGGTTTGTTCCTTTTGGTCTCTGTGGCAGTAGACAATCTGAGCAGTTTCAGGGCTGCTGTCAGCACTGAATTCAGGCTCTTTGTCTCAAGTGAGAGTGGCTCAGGGTTTTGGTTTGAAAGGTTCCAGGTTCAGTTATTTAAAGATGGTAAAGACCAGAGCCCTATTTTGAGGAAATAATTGCCTGCCTTTCCAATGTTGCTGCTCTCCCATGGAGGCAGGAAGTTGTTTTCTGTCCTTTGGAATGGCCACTCCCATCCTGCTCCAAGAGCTGGATGGGAGTGGCCATTATGACTGACACCTGATGACTGACAAGAGGTGGATGGGAGTGGCCAATATTATATTATTATGCCAGCCAGCTGATGACTGACACTTACTTGATATTGCATTGGATTATTTTGTGACAAAAAGGCTGTGTATCAGCTTTGCTTGGGTAATTTTCTGCCCTGATTGCTTGGATAGTGGGTTTGCTTCTTTACCACCCTCCTAAAACACCCATTTAAAATGAGCATCTCTTTTTCATTTGAAGGGAAATGCAAACTGCAAATTTCCGCTATACAAAAAACAGCTTAATTGCACAAACCGACATGCCAGTTTTGTGCTGTTGTGCTAGAAGCTAGCAAAAAACAAAGCAAAACAGGTTCGTTCTGCCAGATGGATTGAACACACACAGCAGGGGGAAGGCACCAAATGGCACAAGGGCAGACTGACTTGGTTCATGCACAGTAATTGTGGTGACAGAATTAGCTTGGGCTTTCTATTGGCGTGTGTTTTTCCTTGTTTTAACTTTAGCGTGAATCGTGGATTCCCTTTAAAGCAATGAAACATGAACTATGCAAACACAGTTTTGATGCCTACAACAAATCTAGATGTTTTTAATATTGAAAATGCGATTGAAACTTATGCCCAGTCAGATTCAACTCTGCACTAACTACGGTAAAAAGTATGTAGCCAATCCCTTCAAGTGTTCCAGGAAATGTAGAGTTCATGAAATAATTCTGTTATGATCTTCTGCCAGCTTGTCACCCTTTCTATAATTTTCCAACCAGGAGCCTGCTCGGTTTTATTCAGGGACAGGAAATGAAATGGTGTTCAGACTTGTGGTGGTGGTTGACAGGAATGCACTTGTCCTTTTTTAAAAAAAAAATTGCGAGGTTGTATAGAGGGGTGAGCATCACACTACTGGCTGTCCCTATTTATAGGACTCTGTGGGTTTTTTCTTCTGTGGCTTCTAATCTGTTCTCCTTCAAATAGTTTTCTGAGCTAATTCTAAACACAGCTATGCTGGTGGAGCCAGGCTGTCTTTTACTCTGTCATCTCCCAAGTCATATGCTTATTTTGAGAGCTGCCCCATCTCTGGAACTTGAAGCTTTAGAAGGGGTGGTATTGTCATAGCAATTAACAAGACCTTTCAAGGACCATATTGCAACATGGCTTTCCTTGGAGTCTTAATTGTGGACTTCACCAGTTGATCTTTTGGATTTACAGACTCATCAAAGGAGGCCACCCAAGAAGATAGCCCCCAGGAGTGTCCAGAGGCTGTGGAAAATCTTAACAGCCAGAACAGGCCTACTCCTTCTTCTAGCTCCAGTGAGCTGACAAATGACCATGTGGCATCTGAATCCCAGACATCAGAAACTGAGCAGTCAGCTCTTCCTCACCAAGTAGAAGCCAGCACAGATAAGTTGCTGTCTGCCACTGCTGGTGACAACGCTGATGTTGCTGCTTGGCTGGAGTCCTCGGGGGCAGAGACCCAGGCTGATGGATCTCATCTGTCTTCATGTACACCTCGTCCAACATTGGGTATTGCTGAGCTGGATTTGTCCACTGAGACCTTCAGATCAACCCCCTGTCGCAGCCTGGCCACTGAGGAAGCAGATAACTCTATGAATACTGAGCAGGCCAATACTTTGGCTCAGACCCCAGGCCAAGAAGGCACTTCCCTCCCATCTACGCTGGAGTCAGACAGTGAGGGCCCCCCCAAGATGGACTTTGCTGACAGCAACATCAAAACCCTGGATGAGAAGCTGCGGACGCTTCTGTACCAGGAACACAGCTTATCAGGCACCTCCCCAGACAGCCAGAAAGACACACAAAGTGCAGTGGAGTCTCCATTCTCCTCTTCGGCTGAAGAGACACTCCCTTGCCCAGTACCTGAAGCACCAGACTCTAACTCCCCCAGAGAAGCCCAGGAAAGCCCCACCAAGCCCTCAGATCTCCAGGCTATGCTCATCCCTTCTGCAAGTGATCCTGATAGTTTGCCAATGCTGAAGAAAGAACCCAGTGTTACCACCTCTGCGCCCAGTGATCTCTGTGTGCATGTGAGTACTGAGGGGAAGACTGGCTGGGGATTGAAAACGGGTTGAAAGCTGTTCTGTCCTGCAGGTGGAGATATCCAGAGTTAAGACTGACCCCCACCGCACGAATTCTGGCACGACCCGGGCGAGTGCGGAGCTGTGTGGCTTCCACTTTATCTGATTGCATCGGAACGCGGGAGAGCCGCGCTCTCCCGAATTCCGTTGCGATCGGCTGTGGACCATGCCCATGATTTTGGAGAGCGGGACGCAGAGCTAATTTATTGACCAATGGGAGAGGGGTTTTACAGCCAATCGGAGCGCATCACCATTCCGCAACTCAGGCTGGAGACGGGAATCTTCCCACTCTTGTCTGCGGAAGCCAAGGGAACCAGGAGTCGCCCCTCGGACTGTCCTCCTTTCCCAACTGCCTTCTGGGGAGTCCTGGGGGGGGACACTGGGAGCCGCTCCAGAGCTCCTCTGCGAGAATGCTGCCCACATGATTGGTGTGGGGGAGGGAAGACGGCACACCCACCTCCAGCCACATGCACACCCCCCCGAGGGCACGCTCCAGGACGCAATCTCGGCTCCTGCGGAGCCCCGGTCAAAGAAGTGGGAGGAAAATCACGGGGGACAGGAGGAAGACAGGAATTTATGCGGTGTCTGGTCGGTGTGGCGAAAGTAGAAGAAAAAGTCTATCTCTGGTGTGAATGTGCGGGACACCGGAGCTCAGAGCATCTGACGGACCTGCCGGGCAGCGGGGGGGGGCGCTACATCCAGCAACACTTCAGCCAATCGGAGCGCACTTGTCTCAGCCAGTCACCACTGTGCTTTCTTAGACAGTGGGACAACAGGAAGGACTATTTGCAGGAAGACACTGGTGGAGACTAGGGCAGCATTTGGAGGCGGGGCGTCCAGTCCCCTACGCTCGTGCGCCTCCAGGCGCAAGCGCAACAGCACTCAGCCTTTATGCTGGGTGGCTGTACAAGCCCGTCTGACAGCCTGATGGATTCAGGCAAGTAAGAGGCAAGCATACTCTCCAGGCAGAGTATCCCATCATTTTGGCTGTTTCCCACTTGTTTGCTGTTTTCATTACAGTAGAGTTCTTGGCCAAGAGCTGGTATTGAACTGTGGTAGGAGTTGGACAAAGGGAGAGACAGATAGGCAGTCTCCTGCACGTTGCTTTCGCTTCCCTGAAAGGCTCCGAGGGGGCGGGGCCGCTTTGTTCGTCTGTGTAAAGGAGGCTCTGATTTCAGCAGCACTTAGAGCTCCGCCCCCCTCATAGTGACGCCATTGCAGATAGGTTGTTTAGACCCAAACTTTACTAGGACCTTCTTACGCTAGGAGTTGGAAATATTCCATGTGAGATCAAACACTCTTTGTACGTGCACAGAGGTAACTCACAGTGAACAGTTTCTGCCCCAGACTGTGAGAGAAATAGTGATGATGGTGAACCTAGATCAGGATATACAAGTGCCAGCCCTATAGTAAACCATATGTACTTACATTCTCCATCCCAAGTATGCCCAGTGCCAAGTAGCTACCCATTCTGAAAGGTCAACCCAGTTTCCTTCTTCAATTATTAGTTGTGAATTTAGTGCCCATCCTTTGCTGCTAGCTGTTCCTAAGAACCAAGGAATATATATATTCCTAGGTTATATATATATTATAACCTAGTCCTAATGCTATGATTCTTCAGAAGAATGTGGCACTGGGCATAGAATGTATTTTCTTCAGAATCACAGCCTTCATTTACGGGAGAGAGAAGCCCTTTTTTAGCTTTTATTGTTGTGAAGATATATTTAAAAGCCTGAGGAGATGGTAAATGAGAATTACTATGTTTGGGGGTGAGGCTTTGGTGCCTCCTGAAGTTCCTTCCCTTATGCAAAAGAGGAAAAAATGCAAAATAAAAAAAATTCCTCCAAATTTGCTAGACTTGCTAATCCATTCAGGTTACAGAATTCAGCTTTTCTTGTTACAATGAGGGTCACCTTGGCACAGAACATTTTTTCTTCTTCATGCAGAGTACACACAGCCCCTGTCTATACTGCACCAGAAAAAAAATTGACTTGTGTTGCTGTGTCATTGCAGGGAGACATACTGGCAAAAAAATAACAGCACAATCCTATGCATGTGTACTCAGAAGTAAGTTCCATTGAGATCTATGGGACTTACTCCCAGGTAAGTGTGTATAGGATTGCAGCCTAAGATCAGTAAATACAGTTATTAAGAAGCAGTGCTACTTTGTTTCATCTTGCTTTCTGTCCTCCCTTCCCAGTTCCAGGGTCTCAAGAAAAACTGTTAAAATATATCATCTAGCCACAATAACCAGTGTCTGCTTAACCTCATATATACCAACGTCTCAATCCTATCCCCTGCCATCTTCCACCATGCAGCTGTGCTGATGGAGCACATGCTGCATGCAGTGGTGGTTGGGGGCAACTAGAATGGCCAGTGAGAGGTGCGTAAAAATATCTTTTACTTACCTCTCAGTAGGCTGCCTGGTCGCCTGGTGTAAGTCCTAGGAAAGAAAGGGGGTGGGTTGGGCTGGAATAATGGGGATAGAATCCCGGTGCATGCTGTTGTCGGTGAGATCCACCCCTCCAGCCCCAAACTGCCCCCTATTTTCCCTTTCCCCGTCCTGAACCTCCCCCCTAACTGCCCATAACCAATCCCCACTGCCACCTTGTCTGGTCTGGTGTGGGCCAGCTCTGTCGGTGGTGGGTGCACGGAGCTGCCGGCGGCTCTGACGCGCTTGGCAGCGGCGCACCATTTACAGTGCCGCTATGGTCTTTATTACAGCAGATTGCGAGATCTGCTGTCGTAAAACCCCCCATAGGATTGGGTCACATGTGTACTAAACTAAACAAAATTGATGTTCTGCATAGCTTGCTTCTTGGGATTTACCAGGTATCTCGGAGAAGGACGTTCCCTACTTTTGGGAGCAATTAGAGATCACCTCTCTTCTGTGTTTCTGATTATTTCAATGTGACGAATGAATGATATTTTTAAGAGTGGGCACTTCATTGAGCGTGGGGATTTGTACATGTAATGTTACTTAGAAGGCAGTCTTTAACCATACACACTTTCTTTGGGAGTAAGCCCCATTGAACATAATGGGACGTACTTCTGAGTAGACATGAATCAGATTGCACAATAAGGTATCTTGTGTCCAGGTTGGATGTATAACACACACGCTGCACACCACACCCTTATTCAAATGTCACCCTCTTTTATGCCTCCTCCCCACCCCCTTGTTTTGTCCAGGAGATGTCCCCGGAGTCTTCACTTCCTGAGAACCCTGTGGCCTGTCCCACTTCAGCATCAAGTGGTGGAGCTGTGCACCTGCATGCAGGAGGTGGATATTTTGGCCTAAGCTTTACTTGCCCTAGTCTCAAAAACCCTATTAGCAAGAAATCCTGGACTCGCAAATTAAAAAGCTGGGCATACAGGCTACGGCAGACCAGCTTTTTCAAGAAATCAAAAGTCCGGCAAGGTAGTGTGCTTACAGTCAGGGATCTAGACTAGGTAACATCTGTTTTGATTTCCTTATGTACATTGCTTTTTTGTTTTTTGTTTTTCCTTTTGGCATTTCCTGCACTACCCCATATATACCTTTTCCCTACCTTGCTCATCTGTGCAACATTTCATCCACTGCCACTTTGTTTTTCAGTTTGATTAACCAATTTTTTCATTCCACACAGAAGTGTAGGTCTTGGGATACCAAAAAAAAAAAAAAAGCCTACATGTATACTAGAATCATGTTTTTAATGCAGAGCTGTATGTTAGTATTCTCTTTGTTTCAGCTTTACCCGACCACATTATTTTTGTGTGTGTTCTTTTTTCTTTAAAAAAAAAAAATCACAACAGAGGAGATGACGGGTGAAGTGACTCCTGATTGGATTTCTCTCTCTGAGCAAGCAACGGTGGACAGTAAAGCACCTGGTCAGTCTAAATTGGTGGCTGGATCGTTCCAGCGAGGACGATTTCAGGTGCGTATAACAAAATTGGTTAATTCTGTTATATCCAAATAGGCCATGTCATGAATAGCTCATCCTGGCAGTGCCATGCTGATGGCACACTGATGGTAGTGCAACAAGAGCTGTATGCCAAGCCTGTCCTGACAAAGTAATGCTTGCACAACCCTTCCTAATAACACCTCAGCATCAATGGAAACACTGACTCAGGGCCCAATCCTATCCAACTTTCCAGTGCCGATGTAGCCGCAATGCAGCCCCGAGGTAAGGGAACAAACATTCCCTTACCTTCAGGAGGTTTCTGTGACTGTTCCTACACCGCAGGATGCAGCACACGCTCCATTGGTTACGGATGCATCTGTGCTGGAAAGTTGGGTAGGATTGGGCCTGACAGTCTGTTATCCATGGAGCAAAATCCTGCAGTATCTGTGCAATGGTTCAAAAAAAAAATCACACATAGGCTTGAAGCTTTTTGATCCAGGAGGGAAGCTGCCACTCGTACCAGTTGTTGGCTCCAAACCCAGGGCCCGTGAGAGGGGGGGTTAAAGGGGGTAAAATGTACCCTGGCCCAGGGTCAAAAAGGGGGCCCAGGAGCCAAAGGAAGGGGCCCAGAAATTTCCTGGGATCTCAGCTGGCCTCATGGAGAGTGAAAGACAGTGGCTGGGCCAGGTCTACCGGGTGGGTAGACTTGGGCACCGCATTGGGAAGCCTGGTAGACGTGGGCTCCAAAGACTTTTCCAGCTATTGCTGCCCTCCCCACACTCTGTTTTGCCCTCTCCCCCTTTGAGAAGAGGCCCAAAAGAAACTTTGTACCCCCTGATAAAATTCCTCTCAGAGGCCCTGTCCAAACCTATTCTAACCATGGTTTTGAACAGTATTTTTGATCTACCCAAGGTTGGAGAAAAATGCAGATGTAACACTGGATCGTGGTTGGCTCTGAAAATGAAAGGGTGAGGACAAAGCAGAAAAGAGCCCTACCTCCTAATCACGGTTAGGGAGGGCGGGTGGGCAGGCAGGCAGGCAATATGTAAAACATATTGCAAAACCGAAAAACAGCAGCATGCAGTATGAATAAAAACAGCAAATAAAGTGCAGGTAACAGCAGCATAAAAGATAATACAGCATAAATCAAGGCAATGAAAATCATCATAATACAATAAATACCTACGAACAGCTGCAAAGATGAGCAGCCAACCCACCCCGAGAATAAAAAACACAAACGTGCGCAACTCTGACATCCCCCCCCCATATCATATTATAAAGGAAAAGCCAAACGAAACAGAAAACGTTTTTAAACCCAGCTAGAAAACCTCCTGGGAGGGCACAGATCTCGGTTCCAAAACTACAATGTCATCACGGAGAAGGCTCTTCCTCTGCCCCTCTAAGGGCGGCACACGTAAGAGAACTCTCTCAATGACCTAATGACCTTAGGGGGCAGGCCAGTATATACAGAAGAAGGCGGTCGTTCAGATACCCTAGTCCTGAGCTGTAAAGAGCTTTAAGGGTCAAAGCCAGCACTTTGAATTGTGCCCAGAAACGACAGCCAGTGTAGTCGTAGGAGCAGCGGCCTGACAGAATCAAGCTGCCAAGCCCCAGTGACTACACAGGCCTTGGCATTCTGCACTAATTACAGTTTCTGTACAGTTTTCAAGGGCAATGCCACATAAAACATGTTGCCGTAAGCACGTCTTGATGTCACCAGGGCATGATCCACTGTGGCCAGGTCCAAATGATTTGGGTACGGCTGCAGCTGGTGCACCAGCTGAAGCTGGGCAAAGGCTCCCTTGGCCACCGCTGTCATCTGGCAATCTAGAGATCTCCCAAGATTCCAATCTGTTCTTGCAGAGGGAGTGCAACCCCATTCAGAGCAAGTTGATAGTCCAATACAGTGGGCCTTCATTATTTGCTGGTTTGGCATCCACAGATCTCAATATCTACAGAAGCAGCCTGCGAATAACGGGGTGCTGGAGTGCAGCACCCAATGCTAGGGACACCTACCTCCAAGTCCCCATATGACCTCTCCCACTGGTTTCATGTGGATGTTAAACATGTTAATGTTAAACAGTATTATTTTGACAATTGGGGGTAATTAGTCTGTCTGACTTGGAGAGGTAAAACTAATATTTTTCACAAATACCTCTAGGATAATCTTCGTTACAATATTTCATGTGCTGAAATAACTAGTTTTCCTGAGCTTGTGATTCTGTAAGCATCTTTTTTTAAAAAAACTCTAATTGCTAAAGGGGTTTGAATGTTTTTGCCTGACATTTCATGCACAATTATGAAGTATGTTTCATGAAAATCAGACAGATATTCCAGGAAAACGCGTGTACCACATACGAATAGTATTTTAGCTGTTGATAGTTCCTTAATAATAATTGCTTGAATTTGTATTAATTGCTTAATAATAATTGAATTTGTATTTTTGACTGGATTTTATGAGGGGTCCAAATCTGAATTTGTGTTTCAAATTGTTGGTTTGTGCTAGTGGGGACTTGGCTTCCATTTATTCCAGTTTTCTCTGAAAGAGAGCGTGTTGGGGCTGTTGCTCCTTCTTTCTGCAGTAATTATTCATACACTTGGCCTTCTTTTTGGTGCAGTCGCATTTTACATTCACACAGTGTATCTTTCATGGTGAGCGATATGCAGGTCTCTGTCATGTAGCTCAGTTTGCTTTAAATTGCTGTATGTCGTCCCGTCCCGTCCCCCCCTTCTCTGTCTCTCTCTTCCCCTTCGTTGTTGTCGCAGTCTTTATGAAACCACTTTGTTTTGTCTTCCCATTGCATGGCTGTAGATAGCTTGCTGCAATTGAAAGGATTTCCTGGCAGGCCTTGACAAGGCATGTTGATGCCCATTCATTCAAAGCTGTTTTGCAAGGAATCTATAAACCTGATTATTGCCTGGAAATGGTCTTGCTCTCTTTGGAGTCCTATCCCCATAAATATTTCCCAGGATCCTTTTTTTATAAATCTTGTTGGGTTTTCTCCTTGTTTTGTGTGGCATTTTTAGCCAGAGGTCAGCTGGCTGCAAACTGACAGGTATTTCTGTGATTTGAGTAGCAGTGCGTTTATGCCACTGCAGTCCAGATCAGTGGTGATTTTTCCATTTTTTGAATGGAAGGTAAGTATTTGCTTTCTTAAATAGGCTATATAAGCTAAAGCTTTTGTGTGCTTTTAGTAGCTTTTTAGGCTGGCATGTAAAAAAGTATATTTATTTGTGCAAGTTGTGTGACTGAACTGTGTGTTTTTGTATTGTGTATTGTACCTATTTTTACATGATATTGTGTTAAATTTATGGCTACTCATCTAGAGCCTTTGGGAACACGGTTCGAAATGAAGTCCTAAGAATCTTAGCTCCTTGGAGCCCCTGCCAGTCCCCTCTGACTCTGCTCAGTTGCCAGAGGCGTCGTTACGGTGGGGGCAGTTGGGGCAGTGGGCCCCAAGCGGCGCGTTGCGGGGGGTCACCTGGCGCCGGATCCGTGTGTGTCCCCCCCGGCCTCAGGCTCCTCCTCGCAGCCGAGAACGGCTGCAGGTTTGGCCTTCCCACCCTCCCTGTTGCCGTTTGGCTGCAAAAAGCGCCGGGGTGTGTATTTCTGTGACGCATGCAATGATGACATCACGCCCCCAGGGGCGTGGCGTGTGGCGTCCGTGGAGGGGTGTCGCAGCGATGGCCCCCTCCCACGGGGTGTGTGTGTAGGGCCGCTTCTGTCAGTTGCACAAGTTTAACTCATGTTGAAGACAGTGGGACTCAAGGGCACATGACAAAATGCCAGGCTGCAGCCTGGGCACAGAAGTATTTATATCCCCTGAAGATTAACCCCTCTTTGCTTGTCTATATACCACTCTTAAGTCTGCAATCCTATGCATGTTTACCTGGGAGTAAGCCCTATTGACCATAGTGAGACTTACGTCTGAGTAAACATATGCATAAGATTGCGGTGTAATGCCACCTTTCTGGAAAAGGCATTCTTCCAAGCTAATGCTTTCCTTCTGTCTCGTTCTTTCTCTGTGCATGTCTCAGGTCATCACAGTGCCACAACAACTGGCTCCAGGCGACTCAGAAGACGAAAGTGAGAAGCCTCCTCCTTCAGAGCTTGGGGCAGAAGAAGTTGCTCCCAGACAAGGAGAAATGGTGGTATTGGCCAGTGCCATGGGTGAAACAGATGCATCCTCCCCCACCCCTGAGCAGCAGGAGCTGGAAGAGACCTCTGCCACCGCTAGCAGCATGCAGTCTGGTTCAGAACTGTGGACCAAAGGTGGTTTTGTGCGGAAGCAGCCTAGCTCTGACAGTGAACTTTCTGCCCCCATGGGTGGAAGTCTGGAGGGCTGGGAGCGAAGCCAGCAATCACAGGAGGAGCAGGGTGGCACCCACACAAAGAGGCGCAGCTCCCTCTTTTACTCCCCGTCATCCCCCATGAGCAGTGATGATGAATCTGAAATTGAAGATGAGGACCTGAAGGTGGAGCTGCAGCGTCTGCGGGAGAAGTAAGGGCTTTAAAATTGGGCCTTGTGACAGACTTTCTCATGGTTCTAATTCCAAATTTACTGAGTGACTAGAATGTGGAAAGAGCAGGTCACAGCAGGGTCTTTTTTGGACTCTACTGCACTGGCAGTCAGAGTTCCTCTTGGAGGGGGGGGGCTGTACCTGTGAGAGCCTAGGTTAGGTAGAGTTAGGTAGAGTCTTCTGCTTTTATGTGGTCTTGGTTTTCTTATGTCGTATGTGATGATTATTATTAATTCATTAGTCCTGTACTATTAGCTGTTGTTGTTCAGTCGTTAAGTTGTGTCCGACCCTTCGTGATCCCATGAACCATATCCCGCCAGGCCTTCCTGTCCTCCACTATCTTCCTGAGTTCGCTCATTTTCATGTTCGTTGCATCGGTGATGCTGTCTAACCATCTCATCCTTGGCCTTCCCCTTCTCCTTTTGCCTTCAATCTTTCCCAGCATCAGAGTCTTCTCCAGAAGACTCTCCAGAAGTACTATTAGCTACAATTAGGGTTATTACATGATCCAAGTATTTGTAGTCAATTCCTTGTATGAGCTGTAATTGATTGAACCTGTAGAAATTTGCACATTAATTCGTTTTGTAAAGAAAGACGTTCTTAGCTTTTAGATGATGCATGGAAGGCAACTTCTTAGAAGAGGCTTTTCCTTCTATAGGGGAGAAAAAGGAACAATGCCTCTTCTAAAAAGGTGCTTGATAGTAACTTGTCCAAGACCAGCCAGTGCGTTCCAGACGACACTCTGATTTGAACTCAGTTTTCTGGATCCTAGTATGCCTACTGAACTATACAGGCTCTTGCCTTTGATAAGCCCTTTTCTTAGCCTGCTCACCTGGAGTTTGTGGATTTCCAAATGTGCATCCTGCTTTATCTTTTGGCTGAAAGCAGCTAAAATATTACATGAAAACCCAAATCATAATGAGAATCGAAGACTGAAATAAAGATCTTCCAAGTTTAAATTACTTCCTGCTCAAAAGAAACACAGCAAAAGGGAAAAGACACATTAATAATGCATTGAGTTGCAATAGCACAAGCTTAGGGTTATGACCCATCCCCCAAAGTTTATCAAAGAAAGCTGATCAAAGTTGAAAGACTTTATAAGAATTCCAAAATGCCTGCGGGAGTGATCATAAATAGACATGGCCCAGAAGCCCATTCCACAGAATAGGAACCACTGTCAAGAAGAATCTGCCTTGACAACCACCATTCTGAAGTCTCAGTCAGGTGGCTGTGCCGATCTTAATGGTCACAATTGATTCCCTTTCTGTGCCATTTTCTGTCCTAAAGCAATGGCACTGAGAGCCAGGCTAATTCTGTATTTCAGCTGACCTGCACTGCAGATCAGTTTTACATTGAGTGAATGCCAATTCATGACTGAGTGGTGCAATTTGCACTGCGTTGCTCGCTGGCTGTACATCAAACATGTTGTTGGTGTACAGCTGCAGTCTCTGAGCTTGCATCCAGAGTAGTGTTGCTGCCAGGTTATTCTGGGCCACAAAGTTCTTGCCTATAAAGGTTTGCAGGTTTGTTCTTGTCTGTAAAGGTTTGCAGGTTTCCCTTCTGTTTCCTACTGCATCAGAGCTATGATTTACCAACATATAGAGGGGTAGCCATGACTGCTGTCATCTAGAGAAAATTAGCCCTTTATTCCCTTACATCCAGCATAGTAATTTGTATGATTCTGGGCTCTCTGTAGAGACCTGCACTGTATCTCCTAGATCTGATGCCTCATCTCTTGCATGTATGAAAAAGCTGCTAGAGCAGTGGTTATCAAAGTTCTCTCCGCAAGGCGGGGAGAACTTTGAGTATTTGCAGGGGCGGGGACAGCAGTGGCAGCGATCCTGGGGATCGCCGTCACCACTGCTGGGAAAAAGGTACTTTTTGCACTTACCGGGGGTCCTGCAGTCCTCCGGAGGGTTCAGGGAGGCCCACGCTCCCCTCTGTGGACCTCCCCAAGTTGTAGATTGCCGCGGAACGGCAATTATGACCACTTCCGGTTTTCGTTGGGGAAGCCCGCAGATGGGAGCGCGGGCTTCCCCAAACCCTCCGGAGGGCTGCAGGACCCCCAGTAAGTGCACAAAGTACCTTTTTCCCCAGTGGTGGCGGTGGCGATCCATAGGATCGCCGCCGCTGCCATACTGTCTCCACCCCTTAAAGTGTTAGGGGACAGCATCCTGTTCAGAATTGATGTGCTACTAGAGTAATAGACAACCCAATCCTATGTATGTTAACTCAGAAGTAAGTTACCCTGTATTCAATAGAACTTGGTCCTAGATAGTTGGCAGTCCTGTGTACACTTAAGCCAGTCGTTGCTTCTTCCTCACACTGTGCTTTCCTCCTCTTCTGCGTAGGCACATTCAAGAAGTAGTGACTCTTCAGGCTCAGCAGAACAGGGAGTTGCAGGAGTTATATGAACGACTCCGCTCCATCAAGGACAGCAGGTCAGAATCGTCTGAAGTCTCCCTGCAGCTGTCATCCCCACGCAGACCCAAGTCTTTCAAAAGCAAGCTGCGCAGCAGGCCTCAGTCTCTTTCGCACGCTGACAATGGCATTGTTGCTGCTGGTAAGGAAAAGGGAGGGGGAGTCAACTGTGGGAATTTGGCAGACTGATGATTTACCAAATACAGAACGGAAGTGCAAAGTTCACTCATTCATTCATGAGTTGGTTAGGACCGTTTCCTACAAGCTTCCCTTTCCTCTTTGCATTCCTCGCCATGCTAATCTATCAAGAGTAAAAGTGTTGATCTTTTTCCTGCTGACTCGCCACACCTGATGTACCTTAGAGAGCTATTTTTAAAGTTTAGCTATTTTAAAGTTTAAAGACAGCTATTAAAGTTTAGAGAGTGTATTTTTCCCCAGTGAGCTGAGCTTTGAAAAAAATCTCCTCTAAAGATGGGGTACCCAAATCCCTGAGGCAGCTTTGCAAATATTATCCTTAAAACCCTTTTATTTGACCACCCCATAGACTAGTTTTGTTGCTTCTAAATTGTGTGCCCCCCTCTTCTGCTCCACAGAATGCTGTTGTGCTACCACTGCCGCCTCTGTGATAGACTACCAGTTGAGCATTCAGGCTCATTTGCTGCACCAGAACTGTTCACAAGCTGAGCCTGGCCAAGGTATTTGCAAACTTCACCCTGCTTTGAAACAACAATCAAAATGCTTTCATTTGCTACACGGTTATGCATATGCCTTCTCGTCTTGGAAATTAATCAGTTCATGAATTCATAGCCTGCTAAATTGATACTTCTTGAGACCCAGGTCTTGTTGCTTAAACCCTTGAACAGGTCCTTGCTCTTCCCCCCCCCACTTGATTTCTGCAAGCCAAATCTCAAACAGCAGAGGATAGAGCAAAATTCTAGTAGTTCACATTTTAATAACTTTCCTTTGATGATGATGATGATGATCATCATCATCATCATCCAAAAAAAGACATAGATGGCACCAGCATTCCATTGCAAGTCAGAGAGATATAGATTTATTTATTGTAGGAGTATGACATTCCACACATCTGCAACCTTATTATGTAAGCACAGAATCTATCTGGCATTCTGGATATTAAAGCAAGTTTCTAGCTGTCACAAATAAGAGTGCTTTATGTAGCACTGTGGCTGCGCTGGTGTTTGCTGAAGTAATAGGTGCATAGGTGGCCAACCCACGGCACGGGTGCCACTTAGTGGCACGCCGAGCCTTTTGAAGTGGCACGTGCCACCACTTCTGCCCAAGTCGAGCGCTGAAGTCCCTCTCTCTTTCTCAACCCCAGCGCATCTTTCCAAGCCTGTGGCACTAGAGGAGGTCTCTGTATCCCGCTGTGCCTCATTCTTCTTGCACTGTCACGGTGCTTTAAATATTTTCATTAGCTTAGAAATGTTTATTTATTTATATGGCACGCTTAAGATTATCTACATAAAATGTGGCACATGGCGTGCCATGGGTTGGCCACCACTGATCTAGTGTGTGTACGTGTACATGTCTTCATGTATACTGTCTGTGGTGCAGGGAACCGCAGCCAAGTATGGCTCTTTAGAATGTGTGTCTACAAGTACTTGGGGATGTATATCTTCCCTTTTACACCCTGTGTTTTCCCTGGTAAACAGCTATGTACCATTGATGCTGCATAAAGTGTGAAGCAGCTCTGAGACATGAGGGGGGAGGACAATGGCAGTGACTTTGTCAGAGTGACAAAGGCTCTGAGCCTAGAAGGCTGTGGGCAAACCTTCCTGCGGTTGTGGCGAGACTGTCCTGTTTAGCTCCTTGTCTTTCTCACACAGCTACCATGCCCTGCTCTCACCCCCTTAGCATTCTTGACCATCTAATCCAAATCTTTCTTTTCCCTACCTGTTTCTCTCTGCTACCCTAGTCATTTATTTAAAAGCAAATCCATATTATGTGGCAACCCACATTTGGAGACGGAGGGAAACCCCTACATTTGGTTTATATATGTAAATCTGTAGGGATTGCAAGGCTTATACAGAGTAGAATTTTTGAGTTTCCCGAGCACAAAAGTGTAGACGTTTTGACACACAACACCACAGTCCTGACACTGTTGCTGTTCTTATCTGCTCCAAGTGGGAAGAGACCTAAACAACATGTCATATCACTGTCCTGACAGCTATCTGTAATATAACTTTTAAAATACCCCCCCTCCTCAGACCAGCTCTGCATTGTCAGCACTGCATCTTGTCAGCAGTCTGCAGCCAGTAAGAAAGGGATGTTCACAGATGACTTGCACAAACTGGTCGATGACTGGACGAAAGAAAAGGTGGGGAACTCCCTTATCAAGCCAAGCCTCAACCAGATCAAACAGAACAAGCACCGGCTGGACACCGACAGCTGGAGCAAAGTATATGAGGTGAGGGGGATAGGGTTGATGTGGAATGAATGGTGTACTTAATCTAAGTCAGGGGTTCTCAACCACTGACTAGCTGCGTACCACCTCTGGCTGCGTACCACCTCTGGCACCGCTCTGCTTACCACCAGAAGTGACTGGCGATGCCGTCATCGCCAGTTACTTCCAGGTTTTCGCGCTTTTGGAGCCAGACAATGCAGGTTGAAGAGTCAGGGCGGGTGGGAGGGCCTTTCCTGGCCCTCCTGAGAGGCTCGGCCAAAGACAGGAGCCTCTCGGGAGTGAAAACACAGTGTGAGAACGTGGCCGAAAACGTTGCGTTGGAGCAGGGTTCCAGCAAACCAGCAGTTGGCGTACCACCTCCGGTCGGCTGGAGTACCACTGGTGGTATGCGTACCTCTGGTTGAGAACCCCTGATCTAAGTGATCTGTAAGCTGAGAGATTGTGATGATCTGGTGGGCCACCACGGCTCACTGTGTAGGACTGGGGAGAAGAAACAAAGTGCATACTCTGCAGATCTGACCTTCCCATGCATCTTTTGGTACTATCCTGGGTGACTGTGGCAGACAACACAAGGTGTCACACAAAGGGCAGTTGCAGCTACCAGAAGGGAAAACCAAGGGGAAAAAAAGAAGGGTGTCCTATACTCTTCCCATCTGGAGAGAGGCCAGGTACTAGGGTTTCTTCAGCATGGAAGCCAGCCGTGAAAGAAGCAGCTAGGAAGCCAACAGACGTGGCCAATCCCAGCTCCTTTGCACAGATACGAGACCTGGTAGCATTAGCCATGACACGCGCAGTCTATAAGAGAGTGAGGGGCAATAGCTCCCTGCTCTGGTCTGACTGAAACAGGACAGAGAATTTTCAAAAATGAAATATAGCATAATAGAAAGAGAAATGGAAATTAGTCAAGAAAAGCACTTGAAATTATTGAAAACCGAGTCTTTGTCAAATGAAATAAAATTGTAATGCAGGTTACATGGACATTTTCCCCTAGCTGGACTTATGTACTTAGTTGTAGTTCCTTTGTTTGCCTCCAGGGCTTTGAGGGGTATGACAGCTAGCCTTACCAGAGTCCTGGAAATGACTGGGACTTTCACTGTATCCAGGAAAATCCCGGCAGTTGTTCCCCAGAATCCCGGCTGCCGCGCGACTTCCCAGGGCTTCAAACGGCTCTAAAAAGGGTTTAAAAAAAACAAACAAAAAATGATTCTCAGCAGCTTTCAGTTTCGCATTGTTATCAGAAGTCGCTGTGAATCGGGTTTTTTTTTACTCTATAGAGCTCGCGCGGCTTCCCAGGGCTTCAAACTGCTCTAAAGTAAAAACAACAACAAAACACGCTATTCACAGCAACTTCCGGTTTCACGTTGTAACCAGAAGTCGCTGTAAATTGGTGTTTTCTTTAACTCCTTCGAGCCGTTTGAAGCCCTGGGAAGCCGCACGAGCTCTGTAGAGTTAAAAAAAAAAGAAAAACCCAATTCACAGCGACTTCTGGTTACAACGCGAAACCGGAAGTTGCTGTGAATAGGGTTTTTTTACTAGTATTATTACTGCACTTTGAAGCCCAGGAGCAGGCGGCAGGTATGTAAAACTTGGTACACAGGTCTTCTTGTTCCTTGTTAAAACCCCAGCATTCTGCATTTAACCCTAACCCCGCCCCCGGCCACGCCGCCGTGTTCCAGCCATTATCGCTTCCGCCCCCCCCCGCATCGGGGAGGGGGATCTGGTAAGGCTAATGACAGCAATTTACAGCAATTTAGTGCTGGAACACAACACACAACCTCTCAATCCCTTTAATGAAATTCAGGGAGATCAAGATCCTACCTTTCTTGTTAGCTATTCCCACAGTGCACAGCTGAGCTAAGCCTAGCACCTGGGACCTCCCCTCAGATGTGGTCAGGTGGATGGTCTTGACCAGTGGACAAGCAAAACCCAGTGGGATGCTGGTACTTTCATCTTGGCCCATTGTTCTAACAGAGCCAGGTGTTGGCCAAACTGGTGCTATCAATACAAATCCCAGGTTCAGCTTTTCTGATGGTCATACAGGTTAAACAGATCACGATGGTGAAGCTGCACTGACCACATAAGACAAACCAGCTCCATATTCTACAACCAGGACTTCCTGTTTGTTTGGATCCTGTTCACCATATGAACGCTGGTTGCTAGCCTGCTTGGTGGTGGCCTTGGGCAAGACCTTCTTCTCTTTGTAACTCTGTCATACGGTTAAAGTCTTATGCCCAATCCTAATGGGCCACTGCGCTGTCATGTTCTGGCAGTACAGTGTGCTTTATGGCTGTCGCAAAACGCAACATGCCATACACCATGGTCTGGCTGCCACTGCAAGTGGTGAGCAGCCAGGTCCGCATGCCAGTGGCTTCCCAACAAGCTCTGGCACAGGTAAGTCAGTGCAGGAGACACGTGGGCAGAATGGGGTGGGGAGGGGGAGGAACAGAGGAGACGGATGGGAAGGGGGTGGATCGAGGCTGGGAAAGGGGGGTGGCATCAGTGGAGGCAGCACCATCCATTCCCGGCCTTGATCTTCCAACCCTGGCCCACTTGGACTTGTGCTAGCAAAGTAGCTGGCATAGGTCCTAGTAGACCCAGTAGTTCCCTTCAAGGGCAAGGGAACAAGGGAACAAATACTGGTGGGCCCCCATATCCGCTGGGGATATGTTCCAGGCCCCTCCGTGGATACTTGAAACTGTGGAGAAGAGCGAACACCCCCTCCATGGTTTCCTGAGGGCCCCCCCACCCTGTCTCCCCTGCAGGCAGGCATGTTTGCCCCCCCCAGCTCTTGTTTTTCTTTCAACAAACTTTGTTTCTTCCTTAAAACAAACAGAAGCAGCCTCCATTGCAGGCAAGTAGAACGAGACTAAATGCTAGAGAGGCTCTGCAAGGTTTCTGTTAACCTTGCAGAGCCTCTCTAGGACTTAGTCTCGTTCTACTTGCCTGCAATAAGCAGCCAGAGGCTGCTTCTCCGGTTTGTTTAAGGAAGAAACAAAGCTTACTGGGGAAAAAGTAAAAGCCTGGGGGGGGGGGGTCCCCACGATCCGTGGATAACTGAAACCGTGGATAGCGAATCAGTGGATATGGGGGCCCACCTGTATTCCCATTACCTTGAGGAGGCCTTTGTGGCTCGAAATTCCCCCTCAGGATGCAACGCATGCCCTGTTGACGAGGCTGCATTAGTGCTCGGGGAGTTAGGTAGGTTTGGGCTGTTAAAGCCTGAAGTCCTACAGTGCTTTGTGAATGGGGCTGAGGGAAGGAGAGAGTGCAAGGGACAACTGTATTACCTAGAAAGAGATTTTGCCCTTGAGAATTTTGAGAAGGCCAGAGAATGAGATGAAGATGACTGAGAGGGACCTATCCTGTCTACCATACATAAATATGCCAGTGTTTGTGACTAAGGACGAATGTTTTCCCAAATCCTAGGATAAGGTAACGTGCTTGGAATTGGCATTGTCTTGGAAAAAAGGCGAGTTTTTCATTTTCCCAGCAGCTGTGAGGATGGCCCTGGCATATCTGGGCAGGTGGAGCCTTTTTGCTTCCTGCATTTCAACCCCCTGTCGTATTCTTACTGTTAGCCCATTTCAGCAGATTCTGCACCATTTGCTACATCTTGCTAAGGACCACAGCTGAGTGTGTATTTTTCTCATTTTAAATCATTTCTCATTGCTCTTCTTTTAAAGACTCCAACGACGTCTACAGTGGGCTACACATCTACGTGGATATCCTCGCTTTCCCAGATCCATGGGACTGTACCGGCTGCTTTGCCCCAAGGACTTCCCCTGTCACCCTTTTCTGGCACGCTGACGCCCTATGGAGTGCCCCATGTCTGCCAGTACAACACGATGGCGGGGACAGCTTACCCAGTGCAATGGGTGGGCATTTCTGGGACGGCCCAGCAATCTGTTGTTGTTCCTACTCAGCCTGTGGGACCTTTTCAGCCAGGAATAAGCATGCCAGCCTTTCCATCATCACCTGTGCAAAACCCATCTCCCATCCCCCCAGGTCCCAAATGAAGGCGGATGACTAAAGGATGATAGTGTGGGGACCGTGCCTATAACTCATGATTCCATTCCTCTGCCTTGCATTCTGCGGCCTGGATTTTGGGGGGAATCTCCCAGTGCAGCGACGTGGTGGGAGTGATGGGAGACTGCCTTTGCATTCTCCTCTTTGAATACTTGATTTAATTTGGGGGGGGGGGATTTTTTTTAAGTACTTGAGAGAGCTTTGGCCTGTGCATCTTATTGTTCCTGAGACGGACAACATGCCCATGTGCTGCTTCTTAATGAACCTTCTCTGTCATTCTTGCCCCTTGCTTC
The DNA here is from genome assembly GCA_026170595.1 of Plestiodon gilberti rubricaudatus. Classification (NCBI taxonomy): domain Eukaryota; kingdom Metazoa; phylum Chordata; class Lepidosauria; order Squamata; family Scincidae; genus Plestiodon; species Plestiodon gilberti. The sequence continues at coordinate 117,637,558 of JANXHW010000002.1, forward strand.
CCTCTTTTTGCTACTGTTTTTGAGGCTGATGTTTACCCTTCTTCACTTATATACATATTGGCGTTTGAGTTGATTTGTTTTAAGGGGAGGGAGGCAGCAGCGGCAAAGAGCGTTGCCTCAGATCCTCCTTAAATTTCTGTTTCTGCTGGTTTATTTGGCAACTCAGGCTCGCTTGGGGTAAAAAAACGGTTTGATTAGTAGTGTGACCTGCTGTCATTGAATCTTGTCTAAAACACACCCTCCCTTCAAGGGATAAACCTTTTGGGAGCAGGGAAGTATTGAAGGATGAGGGACACATAAATGCCACCAATTAGTTAGTTTGTCATGACCTGCAGTTGCTCCTGGCCTGGGCAATTCAGAGTGGCTGTTTGTATAGTGGCAGCTAGATTCTAATACGCACACTGCATTCGGCCTGATTTTTGTATTTGAGTTGGGGGGGGGAGGGCTTTTTTAAAGTTTATTTTGCAGCTGAAAGAAATCTTATATTGTGGAGAGGAGGTAGCAGAAAGAGTGGGAAATGCCTAGGGAACTTTTTAAACTTGTCCTGTATCTTTCCCATTTGCACCTCATTTGTGATCCATACTTGATAGGTTTTTTTTTAATGGACTGAAAATTATGCGTGGAAACAGGGTCATGTGCACATTGTTTTGCATTTATTGGATTGCCTTCCAATGATACAGGCGCCTAGTTTAGATGAACAGTATTGTCTCTTGCAGCATCAAATGTCTCTGTGGTTGCTGTGGTTGTCGTGCTTGGTTGCTTGCTGCCAGGATTGAGCAGCAGATCTTTGCAGATAACTTTTGCAAGTTCAGTTAGCTCTACAAGCATCTATGGCAGCAGGAAAATGGTGCTGGGTCCTTCATGGCTGGCTCTTATTTTTAAAAACCACATCTTACCTGAAGAGGAAAATGTGTTTGTTCAAAAACAACCAGAGAGCTGGAAATCTGCTGTGTAACTCACATGAAAAGCCATTGCCTCCTGGAGTCCTATATACCCCATACAGCTCCATAATTTTATAAACTCTATTTTATAGAGTTTGCTTGGTTGCTCCGTGAGGCGTGTGAATTCATTTTGACAAGAGATTATCTTGACTTGATGGTTCCACATTGTTTCAACGGGCCATAGACTACAGAGGTAGCTTTGATTTGCTGGGGTTAATATTCTGCTGTTCATTGCATCCTTAACATAATGTCTGTAGAATCTATTTTCCTATTTGGAAAACATTTTTGTAACAGTGGGTTGGCTCCGTTAGGTCCCAGATTCTTTGTAACATGCCTGGGCTTGCTATCCCACTTCATATACCTGGATAGAGAATTGCAAAGCTCAGTTGTACACTGACTTCACAGAGTTAAATGTTTCACTCTGGGATGTTGTGAGAGATCTGTGATGTTGTTGGATACTGAAGCTGACTTGCTTTGCTGCTGAATACGTTTAAGGAAGTGAAGGAGGAAGGTTGCATCTCTTTACAGTGTAGTTGAGACAAAGTATTTGGACTTCAACCAGTTGAGTGCCATTTAAAACAATGGGACTAAATCTTAAATCAAAGTTGTGTTGAACTATCTGTAATATATTTCCTTTTTTTTGTTGTTGTAGTTGCAAGAGACAAGATACTTGTTTGAACTTAACCTCTTAAAATGGCAATGCGAAAGCTCAAGTGGCCATCCTGGGTGTTTTGCTGCTCTCTTTCTTCTCCCCATCCTTGGACAAAAGACCCTGTTTCCCAGGCATAATGCAGCCTCCTTGTTCTGCCTGCAAAGATTTGCAGTGCCTTGTGATAGATAATCTTTAGCATCTTTTCAGATTTTTACTGAAAAGGCAAAAATAAGTTGTTGTAGTCTTTTGAAGTTTGATGATGTTGGAACAGTGCATTGCTGTACTTCTCATAATGATCTGCAGCAGCAGCAGCAGCAGCAGCAGCAGCAGCAGAGTTGTTATATGCTGGGGGTGGGGTGGGAAGTTTCCGTTTGAATAACTAAGGTGAGAACAGTGTTATGTCATTTTATTTCTTTTTTTAACAAAATAATAACATATCCTTTCTTTTAAACATTTTTTGTTCTTGCTTTTCAAATCTCTTTTAAAATAGGCGCTTAGCCTGCAAATATATGCTTTTTACTTGGGGAAGAACTAGTATGACTCGCAGGAAAGCATGGCCATTTCTGTTATATTTGAGATATGTTACTAACTTGAATTTCCAGAAAAACACCCGCTATTAGCATATGGTAGAGGTCCTCTTCACGTTGACTGCAGCAAGTGCGTGTGCCACCAGAATGCCAGTGGTATTTCAGTGGTATTTTGCAGCAAACGTATACAGTGTGACTAACAGGCGTGTGTCTCTTGAGCACTGGTGTACACATGTTGAAGAGCCATGGCCAGTCGCAGTTCCCAGGTTCCCAGTACATGGATGTTTAAAAAGGTGTATGCCTGTCATTTACACTCCATGTATTTAGTTCAGGAAACACTGGTGTACCACCTGTGGGACAAAATGGGACAGCCTGTGTGCCAGAATCAGGTTGCTGATGATTTCCTGTAAAGCAGCAGGGGGAATAATTTAGAGTGCAACACAGACTGGCAAGAAGGGAGAGCTGCACCTGTCCGTCCCCCCGCATCCTCCATAACTTCTAGCTCCTGTCTTATGTGGCCAGAGACCAGAGGGTAGTTCGTAAAGGAGTTGAAGGTAGTGTGGCAGAGTCGTCATTGCCTATATAGGGTGCTCATGCTCTGCCCCATATTAAGCCAGTTTTGTAGGGGTTTGAAACATTACAAAAGCCTGTTTGACCATATATGGCAGCGAGAGATAGGAAAAAAACAATTAGCATGCACACCATGAGCAATGATGATTCTATCATACCACTTTTAGTTTTCTGGAGAAACTCTTGTCCTCCCCTTGGTCTGCCTATAGCCTGTGTCACTAACCACATAGTCTATGAAACTAAGAAGGGCCTTGACTTGTGAGTTTGATGAAGAAGAAAAATACTGCATATGATTGACACTGGCGTTCCGAGGGTGGTTCGGAAGTGAAAATGTAGCAGGACACCACTACGTGCTTGTAAGCACCCCTCCCCCTTGCCGGTCGGAGCCATTCCCAGCGGGCGACAGGTTAGCCGGTTCCGCCCACGTGGTAGCCGTCGCCCGCTGGGAATGGCTCCAACCGGCGAGGGGGAGGGGCGCTTAAATGCGCTTAGCGGCATCCTGCTACACTTTTGCTTCCGCACCACCCTCAGAACGCTAGTGATGTTTGATTTGATGTTTAATCTCTGCATTTAATCTGAAATGTTTACTGTCCAGTTTTATTTTCCTCCCTCCTGCTTAGTTTTTACTTTTCTTTCAGATGTGAATTCCGCCAACCTAGACTCAAAAATGTGAATTTGGTTTGGGGGTGTTTTTAAAGGCACTTTTCTGCTGTGACGCTTGAGACTAAGCTTGTACAATATGAATGGAATGTATCATTTTAATAGTTGGGTGCATTTTTAAATTGTATTCCAGTTAAGTTGTTTTCCCATGTTACATTTTAAAGTTTTATTTTCTTATCTACCTCATTTGTTGTTAGTGCTGTTTAAATCTAGGCTTTGACCTAAAAGAGCCTGTTCCACTGTTTTTATTGCCTGTATAATTCTTATAGTCTATTTTTTAAATCTGAGATGGTGTTTTGACACACACAATCTCTCTTTATTCTTCTTCTCATAATTTGGCATGAGCAGCTCAAATTCTGTTTACCATTTGAAGGAGGATGTATAACTCTCACAAGGAATATCTTAGAATCTAAGGTTTAATCAGTACCTTGAACTTAACCTATTGTGACAGATGAATGGAGAGAACAAATCGACTCATTGTTTCTAGTGTACGCTGCAACTGCTCGTGGAAACTGCTTGTGTGACCCATTGCCTCATTAGTCTTCCATTTGGCAATGAACTTGATATATGTGGGAAAAATGAGTTTGAAAAACTTCCTTTGTTTAGGAAGGAATTCTTCCTGCATATTTGCATTGAATTATTGGTGACAAAACTACTGAAGATCGTGTCAACATACTGCTCCCAATCCCTTTACAAAGATTAAGGAAACAGCAAGATGGTGGATTGCAGTCTTCCTACCTCCAGCCCATGTCTTTTCTTATGCAAATTACCCCCTGGTATCCCTCTGCTGGCCTTGCCCTTAGCCATAGTTATAGTTTATGTCCACTCTAATTTTAATCTAAACTGTGGATCATGCTAAAACCAGCTTTTGCCTTTGGCTATCTAATTTCAAATCTCTGGTTAATGGGGAAACTAGTCTATTGTTATAATGTAAAATATAGTTAAGGACTGTGCTCACATTGACTTTAGCCATGGCTAAAACTGATGTGGGGAATTACATGTAAGAGAGAAGGAAGGGAGCACACAATCTTATTGCCTTAACCTAATTTAAAGGATAGGGAGCATTATACTGGCACAGGCCTTGAGCTGCTTGTAAGGTTTGTTTGCAGGGTATTTGAGAAGACAGGGCCTTCATTTGCATTTAGGTCAATAAAGTGATACTGTACATCCTTGGTTGATTTCAATTTTGAAACCCAGCAATGTAGTTGTAAGAGTACTGCCATGTCTACATCTCTTGGAAAGTGAACTGTTTAGTTTAAAACTCTTAAATTTATGTTAATTAATTAAGTCCAATTTTAAAATCTCTCTTGGAATATATCGTTGTTTTATTTTCTACAGAAGTCAGAACTGACCTATACAACAGTTAGAGAATGGAAAAAGCAAAACAGATTCTTTTGGAATTGTTGTTCAAATTTGGTCATGTCTCTCTCTCTCTCTCTCTCTCTCTCTCTCTCTCTCTCTCTCTTTCTTTTCCATTTAAAGACCGTTCTTGGCAAAGTCGATCTGGTATTTATATTCCACCTCCAATGCAAATAGAAAAGTGATAATTGTGAGCAGTATTGTATAATAATATTGGTTCCCAGAAGCAAATTCAACTTTTAAAATTTGTACAGCTTTTCACAAGGGCCTGATGTAATTCATGCAATGTGATTCTGCAGCCAGCTCCCCTAGAGCCTTAGAATAAAACTGCAGGGAGCTATGCTCCTGGCACATGCATTTTTTACTATCACGTTGCATACATAGACACAGCCCTCCTGAAGCTAGTGGAGCTGAGCCAGCTTAAACCAGCAATGATTCTAGCGTTAATAGTTTTATTGTCTCATCATTCATCTTGTTGTTTTTGTAGCAGGGAGGGAGAAAGTTGAGTTCCAATTCTGCAAAACCTTTAAAAGATCCAAGCATGAGTTGTAAAGTAGCTACTAAACTGACATCTTACATGATATCCTCCTGTGTAAAATGGCTACTTCACGCAATACAGTATATTTCCTATTTCGAGACTGTCTTCCTGTAGGAAAGCAGTGCATGCCATTGTGTGAAATACAGTGTGATGATCATTTGCTCAGCTGGAAGAGCCTGTGTACTAGCTGCCTTATACTCCCACATAATGGTATATGCTGTTTTTCTTACAGTGAAATTATCTGTGTATAGGAAAAATATCATCCAGGAAGGTCACTGAAATGCAGAAGTTTCCATACGACGTTGTTCCCTTCGTGCTCCAGCAGATCCCTTGCAGGAAATTCGAGGCTACCTAGCCAATGTTCTAAGGAGACTGTTATCCAAAGCTGTCTTTTCTCATTTCCATCTGACAGAAGAAAGAGGATGATAGATGCCAAGGAGGGATGGGTTTACCTTTGAGCTGTAAGCAGCAAGGAAAATAATTGAGTTGGAATTTATGGTTGACAAAAGCTGGGGTTCTTCCATAGACATTGGTTGACACAACTATATGAATAGCCAGGTGATAGATTGAAAGTGAAAGTTTTATCCTTCCCTTGAAGGCCGCCACACATTTAATTTGCAGGACTAGGAGCCAACTTATCTTCTGTCCTGCGCTTTAAAGTACCCCAGAAAGATGTTGTGAGTTGCTCAGCGCTAGGTTAATCTAGACCACAGAGAACCCCTAACTAGAAGTTCTGGTAGCTATTTTGAAAGTGCAATTGTTTTTAAGGTTCATAATGTTTCAGACAAGCAAGCAGACAAAATGCCTCTCCATTCAAACTATTGTATTCCGTGTGGAGAGGGTTCATTTGTTTGTTTGTTTGTTTTCTTTTCGTAGAGATTACTGAGGAGCATGTAGGCCTAATACAACAGCATGGTAAATTCGGGTATATGCTGTGAATAAATGTCTCCTTGGATTTACACATTAAGTGGGCAACTTCTCAGTTTCAGAAATCGCTTTTATGTATGTGAATTCTACTTTAATGTAGCATCTTAGGACTTATTTTTAAACCCCCTTTTGGATATTATGGCTGAGATTTTAACAGCTGCATATGGGGTGCTGGTGCCCAGTTCACTGTAACCGGGATGAGGCATCCCATTCAGTTCTGGAAAAATCATAGCCCTGAACTTTATGGTAGAAAACGAATGTCTTTTATCAGCAGTTGTTTCCATGTGGTTTTTTTTAAAATTATTTTTGCAAGCTGTGAGTTGACTTCATTTGTACACAACCATTAACAGATATTTTTTTAAACTGTTACAAAAGAAAATAAAGGCTGTGTTGGAAAAAAAATCACATCTCTTGTGGATTTTACTACAGTTGATGCTACAGAAAACCCTTGTGGGAAATGCGCAGGTTAATCATTGTGTTGCTGTCAGTTTGTAAAAGTGTGTTGCTTGCTGGGAGTCACACCTCCTAACACCACTTTACGCATGTACTTAATTCACTGACTTCTCGTGTTTAAGATTCATTGCGTACAAGAGAAGAGAGGAGGGTCTGTTTATTCAACTGATGGAGAGAAGCCTTGGAACTAAAATCTCCAGTGGTCAGTAGCTGTGGAAGAATTTGAGAGGGAGGTTGCTGGGTTGTTTGACAACCAATACATCTAGCTTTTGATGTAGGTGGAAGGTGCTTTCTCTTGCATTTCAAAGTTTTAACTGTGTTGGACAAGTTTTTTTTAAAGCTTTGATGTTTAAATGCAACACCTTTCAAAACTATTTGGTCTTTAACTTAAAAAAAAAATCAAATCCCCCTGATGTTTCTTGCGTCTTTCCCTGAATTATAGGTTTGGTTATGCAAAAAAGATGGAAGCTCTCAACATGCAGTGCCAGAAGAGCCTGAAGAAAGGTGTGGACACAATTTTATTTAAAAATGAAACCCAATTTGATTTAGGTCACAAGTGGCTCTTTGTCAGAGAAACTGTGTGGCTTTCAGTACTATTGATCATTGTATTCCTCTGAACCGTCTGCACTGGCGTTGCTGTAGGTGGGGCAGAACGCTACGTTCCGCAGCACACTGACCCTTCCTTATTCACCGGTACAAGGCGACCCCGCCCCCTTGCCTTCGGAGCCATTCAATGGGGTGAAGGCAACGTGCAGGAGACTCCCTGCGCGTTGCCTTTGCTCCACTGAATGGCTCTGAAGGCGAGGGGGTGGGGCCGCCTTGTGCCGGTGAATAAGGAAGGGTCAGCGCGCTGCAGAACCTAGCGTTCCGCCCCACCTACAGCGACACCACTGACCGTCTGGCAAGGATGGGGCTGGGTGGCATGGTGTTATAATGGCTATACTCCTACCTTGTCAGATCAGCTCCAGAAGGTTGTGCTGGGGAATTTCTGCTTAACCCCTTGACTATTAGCATTTGGGGTTTGTAAGTTTCCATCTGGAAGGTTGCTCTGTCGGCTAACATCTACATGAAGCTGCTGGGAGATGTGGTCTGGGGGTTTGGGAGTGCCCGTTGTATTCTTCATTTCCATCTGGTACCAGGGAATCTGTGGAGCTTCTGAACTGGTGACGGGCAGTTGTGAAGGACTGAATGTACGCTAATGAAATGAAATCCAGGCAGGACAGAGGCGCTGTTAGTAGGAGAAAGTAGCATGTTTGGGTGCTTCTGGACTCTGCCTTGGACCTGGAAGATCCGGTGGTGGCTGTAGGTAGGAGTGCTTTTGCCCAGCTTTGATGGATGCACCAGCTATGGCCCTTCCTGAAGAAAGCATATCTGGCTGCAATGATTCATGCCTTAGACCAGGGGTGGTCAACCTTCCACCATTAGGACCTCTGCGTTCTTAAGAGTTGTGCAGAAGACAGAATCTTGGCAGCTGCACCTGCTGAAATGCCCTCACCTATACAACCATTAAAGGGCCAGGAGCATTCATGTTGAAAGGTTGGCCACCCCTGCCTTAGACACATCTCATTTGAACTACTGTACTGTAACACACTTGACAACTATCCATAACCTTCAACCAGTACGGAATGGTTGGCCAGAGTGCTTTCTTGTGCCTCATGGTCCAAACACATTACACCCATGCTCTATGACTTGCACTGGTTTTCAGTTTGTTTCTGGGCACAGTTTCAAGGTGCTGGTTATAGCTTATAAAGCCTTACACAGAGTAGGGCTGTTGTACCTGAAGGATGGCCTCATCCCACATGAACTTGCTTGTGCATTGTGTTTGTCATCTGAGGCCCTGCTTTGTGTCCCACCACCTAGAGGTGTGTGGGTGGTGAGGACACATGACACGTGGGGCAGCTCCTAATCATGGAACTCCCACCCGGGGGAAGCCCCGCTACTCCCTGCACTATCTTTGTATACTGTATGGCTTTGTCTTAATTTTTATTTTGTCTCATTATCTATTACCGGTACTGCATTTATTTTATATGGGAGTTGTAAACTGGCTTGATAACCCCTTAAATGGGATGGAATGGTAGCCTACAAATATTTTAATTAATAAAGAAGAAGAAAAATATTGCATGGAAAGACATGTATACAACAAATTCTACACTGTGCTAAAAGTTAGGGTACAAACTCTTACAATGTAAATTTATTTCAGAAAAGATACTCACATGGTAGAGACTATTAAATATGCATGGCAGTCACTGGAGTCAATTTTGTATTACCTACTCTTCAATTTAATGTCTACATCAGGGGTTCTCAACCCCTTCCCAGCCGAGTACCACCTCCGGTGCCACTCTCCTGCTGCGTACCACTTGGAAGTGACTGGCGATGACATCATTGCCAGTTAGTACTTCCGGGGTTTTTTTGTGTGTTTTTGGAGGCCAGAAAACACAGGTAGGATGCTCTGGGCAGGTGCGAAGGCCCTTCTCAGCATTCCCGAGAGGCTTGGCCAAAGGCAGGAGCCTCTCTGGAGCGAAAACATGGCACTGAAAGCGCTGTGTCAGAGCAGGGGTGTGGCAGTCTGAGTACCACCAGCAGTTGGCCAGAGTACAGCTGGTGGTACAAGTACCGCTGGTTGAGAACCCCTGGTCTACATGGCTCTTCTTATACAAGCAGTACTCAAATTATAGAGGGGGAAGATATGCAGACCCTTGTAATAATTAAATCTAAAAAATCCTGACCTACCTTGGTTTTAGTCAAATCTGCCCCCTCTGTTACTACCTACTACCCCTCTCCTACTACCTCTCCTACTACTAACATTAAAAGGTAGCTAACAAAGGCACCCCGCCACCCTGAGCCTGGTTCCTTCCCCCTGCCTGCTTGGGACGCTGTTCGTCTGGCCATGATTCGGTTCCGTGTCAAGGTAAGGGCTGAATATGAATATCATGACTACATGCTATTGCATCCTGTAGAGTTCTGCCTTTGCATCTTTGATCCTTTTTCTGTTGACTTTTGCCTCCTTTTCTTCTCATGTCCTGATTCCATTTTCAACCCTATATCTGGCAATATTTCATTTGTTGAATTCCAAGCACAAAAGGTAAGGGCAGGGAAGCACTGATACCAGGTTGCAGTGGGCACACCCAACCCCGAGAGAGCATTGGATGCTTCTACTGTCACCAGTCCTGAAGCCTTCGTGGGCTAGCAGCTTGTCCACTTGGGCCCCCTGATGGGTGTGAGCTCTTGGCTGTTGCCCAATCTGGCTGATCTCTGACTGATCCAGCCAGCATCTGCCAGAGTTTCATCCCGACCAATTATCAGGCAAGGAGTATACAGGGGGTGGGGATACGATCAGGTGTTTTGTTTTGGATATAGGTAGATGCATTTTTTAAAGAAGAGAAAATTATGTAGAGGAGGGGCAATTTTTTGCATATCTTCGAAGGTGGTCGCCTGCACTTTCGAAAAATCAATTTGCTGATCAGAAGGGAAAGATAATTTGCAGGTCAGCAGAAACATTTTGCCTTTAGGAACTTTTTAAGATCACTGTTCTACGCTGGGAACAATTCTGTGCATATGTTCAGAGAGGAACTCACGGTCTGCAACAAACTTTAAAACAAAGTATTAAAAGGGCACGGTCAAAAAAGTACACGATATACGATGATATAAAGCAACTTTGGATCATCCAGGTCAATGTTTAGATGGGAGACTTCGGAAACCCGTGTTACCGTGTACATAAGAACATAAGAGCCCTCCCCTGCTGGATCAGGCCAAAGCCCCATCTAGTCCAGCTTCCTGTATCTCATCTCACAGTGGCCCCACCAGGGTGGAGCGCACAAGACAACAAGGTGTACGCCACCTTGAATTCCATACTGGAAGAAAGGTGGGATACAGATGCAAAAACAAATTAGAGCCTCTCTGAAGCCCTGCAGGGAGTCTGCTTGGATGGTTTTCCACTCTGAGTAGATACGTGTATCCTGGGAGAAAAGGTACCTGCCTTAAAATTGTGCGTTAAAGTAGGAGGATACGATACTGTCCACGCCCTCAACATAGCGTCCTAATGAAAGTTCTATGCAAAAGCAGGCGGGACGTGTAGTTCTGCTGCTATTAATGCTGGTTGGAAGGCCGAGGGAGTCAAACTACAGCTACCAGCATGCTGGGCGAGCCACAGAGCTGTTCCAACATGGCGTCGAATCACGTCACTACAATAAATGGTAGTAATAGCAGGAATGGTTCGCCAGCCTGCCATTCTTCCTTTTAAAGCAGCCTCTATCTCGTTCTCTCGTGGGCTGGGTCTACATTATCTCTTTTTGGGAAAACACTATAAGCCCGTGAACCTGTGCGACAAACAGGCCTAGAGAGAGATGAAGTTGAAAACGTATTTTTTATCCTGCGAAGATCTTGCCACAGAAACGCGCAGGGGCTTCTGGGAGTTGTGGTTCTTTTGTAACTAGTTCGCTCCTTCCTTTGCTAACATGCCTCCGACTTCCGCACCTCCCACGAGGCTAAATAACGTCACGAGGGACAACTCCGTACAAAAAAATGGCGGGCCTCATTGATCGTCGGGAGTTGTAGTCCTAACGTTACATATCTCTCATCGTACCGAATGCTTTTTGAGGAAAAAACGTTTCTTGGGACTACAACTCCCATGGGACTACGCGGCGCTAGACCCGCGCGAAGAAATCGAGACAACATGGTGGCCCGCTCTGATCCTCTGGGAGTTGTAGTTTTACTATACTTGAATGGTCTTCAGACTGATAGAAGTCAGGCGAATTTAAGACTACATTTCCCGATATGCTGCAGTTTGTAGCCGAAGGAAAGGAGGAGAAGAGGAGGAGGAAGGAGGAGGAGAAGAAGAAACCTATAACATGGCGGCTGCATCCATTCCCCAGAACTGGGAGCTGTGAGAGGCGAAGCCTCAGGAGCTGGGGCAGCTTGACTGTGCCAGGTCCTGGTTTCAGGGTGTCAGCCCCTTCTGCCTTCACCCTAACGGAAGTGGACCCTGCACCCCTCAACTGTGCATTGCCATGGGGGTGCAAGGCTTCCAAGAGTTCGTGGAGAAGCGCTGCCCGGGGGCTGTGGTGCCTGTGGATCTGTTGAAATTGGCACGGGCCGTGGGGGGACGTGGAGGTGGGGGCCCTGCCTACTGTGCCACCTTCCACCCATCAGCCGGCTACCCCCACCCAGCTGGGGCTGCACCAGGGATGGCACCTATGGTTGGTGCTAGCCCATACCCCCACTCTCAGCACGCACCAGGGCTGGCACCCACAGCACCATGCCCAGCTCGACTCCTGGTGGATGCTGATTCTGCCTTGCAGCGCCTGTACGGTGGCTACCAGACAGACTGGGTGTGTGGGGGCCAGTGGAATGCTATGGTGGGTTACCTGGCTGCTCTTTCACAGGCCTGCCTCTATCAAGGTGGGCTGGAGCTAGCTGTCATCTTCAATGGAGGGCTTGGAAAGGAGAGGCTGCCTGAGTGGGGCAGGAAGGCCCAGGCTGAGAGACAGACAGCTCAGCTGATTGCTGGGCATGTGGGCAACAAAGGCACCCCACCACCCCGAGCCTGGTTCCTTCCCCCTGCCTGCCTGGGACACTGTGTTCGTCTGGCCATGATTCGGTTCCGTGTCAAGGTAAGGGCTGAATATATGAATATCATGACTACATGCTATTGCATCCTGTAGAGTTCTGCCTTTGCATCTTTGATCCTTTTTCTGTTGACTTTTGCCTCCTTTTCTTCTCATGTCCCAATTCCATTTTCAACCCTATATCTGGCAATATTTCATGTGTTGACTTCCAAGTATGGCCTTTCAACACTTGACCCTTTCCCAGAATTCCTTGTTACCTGTCACCCATTGCCCTCTCTTATTACAGTCCTGGCATCCTCCCTTAGTTAATACTCCATTCCTACCTGTTTCTCAAAGACATTGTTCTCACTTTGTATGATACTGATGAATCAAAACTCATAGCAAGAGTGTTTCTGTACTGTATATTTAAGCCAAGCCTGGACAATTAGGTGGTTGTAGATAACAAAAGGCTGCCTTGTGAATTAAGCTGTTGTATACTGTGTGTCTGCTAGTGATTGTAGATTCTCATGTAGTTTTAATTTGCCCCTGCTAACTGTCAAAGAGGCACCTTTTAAAGCAGTAGTTCTTTTATATTTGGCAGGAGAGGCAAACTAAAATTCCAGCACAGCATCTTTTCCAGTGTCTGGTTGCTGTGTCTTGTGTGTATTTTGAAATTGTGAGCATATCTGGGAAGAGAACAAATCTTATTTGTAAACAGCATTATTTTTTGTTGCTGTTGAAAAGTGATTTGGAAATATTCTTAATAATCTTGGAATACGGAGCAGTGCGTACATTGTTTTCTTTAGATGTGGAGACTTACTGTATATTCAACTCTCTACTCAACCAAAAAAAGCCACTGACTTGCCCTAGATATGCCATAAGATCTCATATGATCCTGAGGGGGTTAGGAGACTAGTTAAAGTCAGACTTGTAGCCCTCTGTAGGCTAAAATGTGCTATAGAAGCAAAATACTAATGTAGTGGGATTAGAATTGAGTAGCATTAGGGATGCTGAAAGGATGTGATGCAGTGGCTACGACAGTGAGGCCGGATGTCCCTGGTTCAAACGTCATCTCTGCCACAAACTCATTAGGTGGCCTTAAGCAAGCCACTCAGCTTTACAGTGCAATCCTGCACATGTCTACTCAGAAGTTGTAGTAATTCCCATTGAGTTCAATGGGAATTGCTCCCAGATAGAGGATTGCGGCCTTAATCTCTCCTTTATTTATAATAGGGTGTGGGTGATAATTGGCTGTTGTAAAGATGATTGAGTTAATATATGTGATGTGTTTCCAGCACTTGACATGCGCTATTAGAAATGCTAAGTGAGTGTTATTGTGTGATCTCAGAAATTCTTCTCCCTCTTGTCCAATGTTCTCCTTTTCTGGGTGGCAGGCGGCCTTAGCTCCTGGTGGACTCCAGCTGTAGTGTTGTAATAGATTCTAAATATAAAAAGAACCACTGCTTTAAAAGGTGCCTCTTTGCTCAGTTAGCAGGGGCAAATTAAAACTACATAGAAGATACATATCCCACAGCGAGTGTAATCTGAGAATAGGATGTGTTCATTGAAGAATGGAGAATACATCTAGTAGAATCCTAAGAATTCCACCTAAAAGTAAATAAAGAAGGAAGGAAAAGAGAGCCCAGATCTACTGTATGTTCAACCCACATAAATATGCCCCCACCATCCCTGTTACCATGCTTTTCCAAGGGCAAAGCAACACGTTTTTCATAAGTGAGGGTAATTATTTGAATATAGCAATGCTGCAGAGGACTAGAGCTTGACATCTTCAAGGGTCATAAAAATGTAATGCAAATTTCTGTTGTCTATGTGTGAAAAGATATGCAAAGTAGCCCTGGCCCTCAGTTCTACCAAGTTGCATATCCCTGTGTTGCGTAGAACCTGACTAGATTGTTTTATCACAGACAACAAATACTGGATTTTTTTTCCAAATAGTTGCATGGAACCACCTGAGGCCAAAGGTAGATTGGCCAGCAAAGACTTGGCGATCAGCTGAGACTGAATAAGCAGTGGAAACAGCTCAGCCTCAAGCACAACCTTCTTGCTTAGTAAATGAATAAACTTCTCTTTCTGTCCCTTTTTTGATGCATTGATTACATCAATCAATCAATCAATGGGAGGGTTAAGCATGTGCTTAAACCTCTCCAGTTCAGATCAATGAGACATAGACCCATAGTAAATTTGGAAAGCGAGGGGAGCACTTGAGCCCAACCAAATTCTCCTTCTGATTGTGACCTGTTGGGCCACTTTCCGTGTGTGGTTTTCCCTGCTGTGGTCAAGATCCAGAGAACTACACAACTAGTTCCACATGTCCAAAGGGACTTTGGAATTGTATTTCTTGAACAGCAGCCTGCCAGCCTTGTAAGAAGCCACTTTTGAAACTGAGGGGGCTTCTAGAAGCAAACTGTGATGGGGAAGACCCATGGGGAAGGGTCTGATGCTCACAAACACAAAGTCAGATATCCCAGTGGGTATGCTCAAGCTTTGGGTAAAGTAGCTCTCTGGATCCTTGTTCTGGGATGCTTCTGGGGAGGGGTTGGGGACAAAAATGGAGCTTCAACTGAGAGCAAGGATTCCTTGTACTTTGCCCTTTTGTTAAATTCCTGCTTTCCTTTTTCCACGGAGAATGGAATTTTGCACTAAGGAAATCCTGGAATTCTACAATCTAGAATCTGTGCTTGGAGTTCATTGTGACACCGACTCCCGTGTGACTAATTTAGTTTACTTGTGTTTTATATTTTAGTTGTCTGCCGTTCCCCTGCAACATGGAACTATAATTTTTCCTCCAGACACATGCAGTCAGAAACAGAGTTGGACCTTTAAAATAGGTGGAAGTAATAAGTGTGTTGAGTGCACAGTAATAGGGACTATGGACATGTAGAAGATTAGACTTGCGTACTGCGAAGTACTGTCACTTTCTGGCTGCAAGCTTCCCCACTGAGATGCCACATTAGTTATAAGCATTTTGCAGAAATAACCCTTCATGTCTTTTTCTGCAACAGTGAGATCTAGAAACTTGTTTTTTCTTTCTAAAATCAACGCTCATGCTCTTTGAGCTCAGCTCAGAATATGATCTCTGCTTCATTCTGGCCTGCTCATGGGTATGTAGGCTTCAAGAATTCAACTCTTATCTTTTGGAATTTCCATCCTCAGCATTTCAATTATGAAGGGCGTATGTTCATATCCTTTCTTGTATTGCTTTGGAAATGTAATTGGACTTTGGTGCCAGAACAACTTTGGGTGGCAAATCTTGGGGGTGGAATAATTTTATGACATGTGGTGGTGGTAGGCGTTCTCAAATAGTTGTGTCTTGCTATTGGCTGCGGGAATGTAGTCGCTGTAGATGCTGGCAGGATACAGATGAATGTACTGTACTGTATACTGATCTTCTGGTACTGTGTTTTCTGATGCTTACTGTGGTTCTCAAACTTTGCCATGATGATGAGACTCCACAACTCAAAGAAAAAGTGGTTTTAGCATCTTTCAGCTGTAACTTATATTGCTTCATTATATTGTGTTAAGTTTTTTTGTAAGCCACCCTGAATTTTGGGAGATAGGGCCGGGCATACTTCTTCTTAAATAAACACACACTGATAAACAATGGCCACTCATCTGTGAAGGCAGCACAAGCCTATGAAAAGGAGGAGCACAACATGTTTTATGGTCCTCAGTGAAGTAAAATCAGCAGAAATATCAAAGTAGTTCTGTTTTTTTCCTGAAACAGTCAATCCATGCAGGACATGGGGAAGGGCACACATGCCCTGGTTATTCTAGCTGCGATATTTGAGAAGCAGGGTTTGCAGAGAGGAACTCTTGCATTTCCAGTGCACTGAAGTCAAATCCTCATTGACGACGTTGTGGGAGAAGAGTCAGGAGGAAGCAACCCTGTTCATAAGAGCTGCCCTGTTGGATCAGACTGTGGTCCATTTAGTATAGCACCAGGCCAGCCAGATGCCCAAATGCGAGCACTTGCAACAGTTAGTGCACAAAGGTGATGGCTTTCTGTTCTTGTTTGTC
Organism: Plestiodon gilberti rubricaudatus; assembly: GCA_026170595.1. NCBI lineage: Eukaryota > Metazoa > Chordata > Lepidosauria > Squamata > Scincidae > Plestiodon > Plestiodon gilberti. The sequence goes on from JANXHW010000002.1 coordinate 117,653,766, forward strand.
ACCCAGATGTATACTGCATTTGAAGCTGTAGGATCCAGTTAACTCTCTTTGCTAATAATCCTGAGCCTCCATGGATTTGTCCAAACCTTTGAAGTCTCAGAACACCATCAGCATCTATCTGATCCAGTGGGCCATCGCTGCATCTTGTCAATGAGAGTGGCTTAATTATCTGTCACTCCCCGGCAGCTACCACCTTTAGGGGATGCCCACTTCACACTTTTTAGGGCCATACTACATGGTGCGTTGAGCATATAGTTTGACCATTGCATGCTTGTTTTTCTAATGGAAATACACTAGCTGGAGAGGGTGAAATGAGGGTATGATCTGGATTGGGACTGCAGCACGGGGGGGGGGGATTTAAACCTTTGCCACAATCTCAATCCAGATTCGGTGAGGGTAGCTTCTGTTGGTGCACTAGTCATATCCAGACTGGACTATTGTAGTGCATTTTACATGGGACTGCCTTTGAAAACAGTTCAGAAACATCAGTTAATTCAAAGTGCAAGGATGCTGGTGGGTAACAGAGGATTTGCATGCATCCTGCCTGACTTGTACCAGTTACAGTGGCTATCATTTCATTTTCAGGTTGAATTTAAAAGGCTAGTTTTAACCCTAAATGCCCATTATGGTTTAGGACCAAGTTACCTCAAGCTATGAGCTTACCTTACCCTTCCCTTTGGCCTGTCACCATCTCCCTTTTCAGTGCTGCTGCATGTTTGGGAATCCCTCCTGCTTTATTGTAGCTTTAATGTCATTATGACGTGTGCTTATTTCAATACATTTTACTTAAATTTTAACTTATTGGTTGGTTGCCTTGTGAGAATGTTATCCACAAAGGTGGAGCATAAGACATAAAGTAAGGAAATATGTTTTTCTCAAGGCGTCAAAGATTTGAGCCAGTTCTGCCATTTTTGTGATAATCGGGGAACTGAAAATTGAGAGAATCTATGATAACGTTTTTTATTTGCCTAAAGATTTCCTGAATTTATTTGCGGGAGAAGAAAGCCCTCTGCTGCAGTATCAGACTCCAATACCTTTAAGCTACCATTTCTCTAAGTGTGCTCCTAGGAGCCTTGGGGCTCCCTGAGACCTCTTCAGGGGCTCCACAAGCACACCATAAGTAGCCGCCATTTGCCCCCTGCTCGGTTTGCTCATCTGTCCCTCCCACCTCCCCTGTTCGTGGCTCTCCTTTCCTCACACCCCTCCTGTTCTGGCTTGGTTGGCGCTGCATCACTCTGCTTATGCGCTCTCCGAAATTCTGTGCATGCACCAGCGGGCTTCCCTGAGACTCCTCTTAGGACTGTAAAGGGCTCGAGTTTGTCACTAAAAATCACTTTCTGTGTTTCTTTTTCCAGAGAAATGTGGAAAGTGATAATTAAACTTTGTACTATATATTTTTCCTGCCAACCTAGCAGTTCTAAAGCATGTCAATGCGAGTAGATAAATAGGTACTGCTTGCGGGAAGGTAAACAGCGCTCCGTGTTCCAGCTGCATGCTACGCGCTGCGGCAAGAAGAGTCATGCCGGCCACATGACCACGGAGGCGTCTTCGGACACCGCTGGCTCTTCGGCTTTGAAATGGAGATGAGCACCACACCCTAGAGTCGGACACGACTGGACTTAATTGTCAGGGGATACCTTTACCTTTTTACTATATATTTTTACTGTTCATATACTTCTCTGGAAAAAAAAATGAGAAAAACTGGCCAGTTGTGGTTCCACTTGATCTTGCCTGTTAACATGCCTGCCTGCCTGCCTGCCTATTGGATAACAGCCCCCTATGCATACTTCTTTTGTTTTTGAACAAGGCCTGGTGTGAATGTAATGCTTTCTAATCTCTTAATTGTTATTGGGTTCTTGAAGTTGGGTACTCCCACTCCTTCCCTCTTGGCTTGCACATTCGCTCCTTTCAGCGCTAACCATGGTTAGTTGCATCAATAACACAAACCATGGTTAAGCTCAAGCAGAGTTTGTAAAGCAGCATCTAATCAAACTCTTGCATGCTTTGTTTTAAATTTGTTTTAAAATACAGTTTGTTTTAAAAGCACTTTAGATACTCCTACGTAGCACCTTTTTCTGTTCTGAGGGCTGGCAAACAGCGTCTGGCTCTCTTGCGCGTATAGGTCGTAGGCTACTGTGAGGGTATTGCCCTGAAGCAAGTTCTTTGCTGGGACTACTTAAGGTAAAGGCCATAGGTACGTCTCTTCCTCAACTGTGTGTCCTCTGTCTTTCAGGTATTCCAGAGCCTAGAGGATCATCATCAGGAAGTGGTATCCTTCTTTCGGGAGAATGGCTTCCATGGACTGATTGCCCATGACTCGGAGTATGCCCTGTGCAACATACCCTCCTATTACAGCTCCCATGCCCTCAAGCTGAGCTGGAACGGCAAGAATCTCACTACCAACCAGTTCCTCATGCAAGAGGTGGCCAAGCAGCTGGGTCTCAAGCTGAGCAGCTTTCCCATCTTTGCTGCCCTGCTAGGTAAATGGGAACTCTGTGCACAGATGTGTGTTTGTGAGCAAGCAAAATGGTTGGAGGGCTAGGTCCAAATCCCTGCTCAGGCATAAAGCTCACAAGTGCTCCACTTGTGGAGCACCACAACCGAGAGAGCCTTTTTCCTGGTCACCACTCATTTAGCTTCAGAAGGTGGGAGAATTTGGAAGAGGGCCTCTGAAGGTGAATTCAGAGTTCAGGCAGGCTCATGTGGTAGTTGGTGCTACCCGCGGTCCCAAGCCATTCAGGGAGTTTAAAGGTAATCTCCCGCACTTTGAATCTTGCCTAGAAGTGGACTGGAGTCCAGTATACTTTATTGAAGCACTGGTGAGATACATTCCCTGTAGCAGGTTCCTGTTAGTATAAAATACAGCTGCTAGGTTCCTAACTGGAATTTCCAGGTAGTCTTCAAAGGCAGCCCTATATATAATGCATTGCAGTAGTCTACTTTGAAGACTCCCAAGGTATGGATAACAGTGGTCTGGCAATCTGTGTTTTTTTTTTGGGGGGGGATTTGCATCTGGTGCACCAACTGTAGCTGGAAGGAGGTTCTGTATGTCCTGGAATCCACTTGGGCCAGCAACAGTGCTAGAACTATCAGGATCCCCAGACTGTGAACCTGAGAACATTTGGGGGAGGTGACCTTGTCCAGGTAAACCATCCACCAGTAGACTCTCCATCTTCTTTGGATTGAACTGCAGTTTATTGGCTGTTGTTGATCCCAGAGCTTGATTCAGAGCTTCCTGCATCTCACCTGAACCTGATGGAAAAAGGAGAAATAGAGCTGAGTGGCGTCAGCATATTGATGGCATCGCTCCAGATGAGCTCGCTCAGCAATTTTGCGTAGATGTTGAGAAGCGTAGGAAAGATGAAACATTGTAGTGCCCCATAGCAAAAATGCCTCTGGGCTGGGCCATTTGTGCCACCTTCTGAAACAGACCATCCAAGTAGGAGCAGAATCACTGAGATATAGCACCACAGTTCCCAACTTGGACAGTCTGTCTGGAAGGATCCCATTTTTGATGATAGCAGCAGCCATTGAGAGGTCCAAGAGAATTGGCAGGGTTGTACTTTGCTCCTCTTTCTCTCTGCTCAGGTTCTCCATCAGGGTGACCAAAGCAGTTTCAATTCTGAAACCACCTAATCGGTTTCACTGTTGTGTGTCTGGAGTTGCATGGCAACAACTCAGTTGAGCACCTTGCCCAAGAAGGGATCTTTGCAATATAGTTGTCATAGCCCTTGTTGTCCAAGGAGGGTTTCTTTGGCAGTGGTCTCGCAACTGCCTCCTTCAAGGTGGCCAGGACAACCCTCTCTCACAGAGAAGTATTAATCACGTCCTGAATACAGCCAATCAGTCACCTTGTGCTAGTTGTTATGCCAGGGAGGCCAAGGGTCACACAAATACATGGTTGGTTGCACTCCACCAAGCACTTTGTCCATGTCCACAGGCCACAACATTCATCCAACAGAACAAACTGGAGACTTCCATAGACTAAACTGCTTGATTGGTGTCTTCCTAATCAAGGCCGATGTGTGTGACTTTATCCTCAAAATGCTCAGCAAACAAGTTGGAATTTCCTAGAACTACAAGCCTGGGAGTCCTAAACACCATGTCCAAGACCACCTCTGTCAACTCAGGCAAGGAGACTGTTAGGCAACAAGGTGGTTGGTACGCTAAAAGAATCCCCAGTCTGTTCCTAGGCGGCATGTATTCCCATGAGATGGTTTCTTTATTGCTGTATCTCTGTCATTGGAGAAAGAAATCGGGGACGTGATGGTTTGAATCCCATTGATGAACATTGGAAGTAATTTTGTTACCATGTGTCCTTCTTGCTCTTAGGAAATCACATTCTTCCAGATGAGGATCTAGCTGCCTTCCATTGGAGCCTGCTTGGACCAGATCACCCACTGGCTTCGCTCAAGGTAGTGTCCACATTTTGTCCTGTCTGGAGGGTACCAATGCAGGAAACCCTGGCTTGAAAGGGCTGTAAAGGTATCATCCTTTTGGAAGAAGACTGGTGGATGTGGTGTCTTGAGGAAGCCAGACCATGGGGGTGGATAGGAACCAGTACTCCAATGTTTTAATCTGCAGCTTAATAGGAGGTGTGTTTTTGTAAAGTGAGGAGAACCGGCACTTCTGAATTCTTTAACCAACCCTGGGAAAGGAGGGGGATCTCGTGGACAGAGAGGTGGTGGTGAGGATGGCCTCACTGGGATTCAGAGCTCGGTGTCGGAGCTCGGGGACTAGAAGCTGGAAATTATGGGTTCTGTCCCTAGGTCTAGAAGGGGTATTAAAATATAACGATGTTAGGGGTTGGTGATAGGACACCTGAGAGGAATATAAGAAGAGCCCTGGTGTTTCGTCAAGCCAAAAACCCAACTAATCCAAGATCCTGTTTCCCAGGAAACAGGATCTTGGACTAGTTGAAAGGGCCACCCAGCAGAGCAGGAAGGCCACAGTTCTCTCCCACTGCTGTCTCAGAAATTGGTGTTCTGATATTTGCGTGAGCAAAAATCCCCCTCCCCCGCCAGGTTTTTGGTGCTATCGTCAGTGCCACGTGTTTGAAGGGCTTCTGGTGAAAGAAGATGACATACAATCGCCAACGGAAAATAAGTGTGAATGTGGCATGCCTCTGGCACTGGTGACTTGATTCGCTCCTGTCCTCTGCTTGTAGCACTTTCTGGCTGCCCCATTCACGCTTTATGCCACAGTTGGGAGTTGTATTTGCCACAGGTACACTGTCGTTTGATGGTGTTTGTTGTAATATTTTTCTTTCATTTTAAAAAAATGTTTGTGCTGTCTACTAATATTACAAGGCTTTTGGGGTGGTTTATGATACAGGACCTCAGGGCATCATGCATTTAGAGTAGGGATCAAAAGTTGGAAGCCCCGAGAGCCAATTCTGGTTGTGAGAGATACGAGCTGTGTGTTCCTCCCCATCATTACCAACCCGGGGGGGGGGGGGCAGTGTGTAGAGGTGTGGGTCTCTGTGGCAACAGGACATCCTGTTAATCGACTGGTGTAGGTGGGGGAGCTGCTCTGTTTCTTCCACAGAATAGCCCACTGGTAAAATGTGCAACTGAACAGAGCCATATATAATGGGGGTGTTGCCAGCTGCAGTGCCTCCACCTAGGACTTTGCTTAAGCATGTCCTGTGTGCTGGTTCCAGGTGCGCGCCCACCAGCTGGTCCTGCCACCCTGTGATGTGGTCATCAAGGCTGTGTCTGAGTACGTCGGCTCAATCAAAAATCCCTCCAACTTGGATGTGATAGCGAGAGACGTCTTCAAGCACTCCCAGGTGAGGTGGAATCTAAGGCATGGGGTTGGGTTCTCCTCTATCCTGGTGTCGGAAGTCAGAATCGATATAAAAGTTGGAGGCAGTGAAGAGGCGCTCTTGTTTTAGTATTTCTGCTGTCTACAAAAGCTGACTAGCTCCTGGTTGGTTGCAGCCTCTTCCTTCTGCCCTGTGATAACTGCAAATCCAGTAATGTGTTCTGGCGCTCTGTGCCTGCCTGGAAAGTGGCTGGCTCAGGAGCAGAGCTGGAAATCACTCAGCCACTTATCGGATGCTTTTCGCGTTGCCAGTACTGTTGTTGTGGGAAATAGCTGTTGTTGACTGCACTCCTTTCTCTGTCTGTGTCACTTCCTTTTCTTTTTCCTCTGGTTCTCTTCAGTCCAGGACCGAAGATAAAATTGACCGTTTCAAGAAGGCTGTAGAATATTATTCAGTGGCCACGAAGGCACCTCCTACGCCAGTGGGCCAGTCCCCGTATGTTCGTGAGTATCCAGGCGACGCTGGTCAACTTCACCTCTCTCTCAACCGTGTTTTCTCCCGCTGTCCAATAAGGTGAGGCCCTGCCTGATACCCTATGGCGCCCTCTGCTGGGAGAGGTCAAGTCTGGACTTACCTCTAGAGTTGCCACTTCCTGGCCCAAAGAGGGGCTGTGTTGCCTTTAACAGTTGCAGCTGGATGAAGTTAGGGTGGCTTCTCTTGTCTTAATGTTGTAGGAAGCCAAAGCTATTGGACTTCTCTGTATCCTGATCTGTTAAAGGCACATGAGCATCTTTCCAGGCCAGGGGCTGGTAATCTTATTCAACCATTCCCTATCCATCACTCTGCCCTGTTCTCTAAAGTACTCTTAAATACATCAGGCTCTCACAATAGTTAAGGCATAATTAATCTGTGTTGAATGGTCCTGATCTTGCATTCTTACTTGGGAAGAGTATCTTCTTTCTGAATCAGACTAAGGTTCCCCCAGCTCTGCATTATTATTATTATTATTATTATTATTATTATTATTATTATTATTATTATTATTATTATTGCAAGAATCCGAGCTACGTAGCCTATTAGGAATTGGCCAGTGGTCCACCTGTAAACTGTAGCCTACTTTTTAATCCACTAATGGTCAAGAGACCTTCCTTTTTTTTTTTCTACCATTGGCCTATCGATCTGCACCCCCCCCCCCCCCGTTTCCTGACGTATCACATTCTGAAACTAGAGTGACTGGGGGTTCCCTTTTTAGCCAGCACTGGTCCCAGTTCCTCTAGCAGTCCTGGACTTGAAGTGTACAAAAGTGCTCCTACCATGTTTCCGACCCAGCCTTCTGCTGGGCAACTTGGGCGAATCGCTGAAAGCTGCTGTTCCAGACTATGTTCTACAGAATTCTGAGGTTCCAAGGATGCTCATCAGCCGTTCCTCAGTGAGATGGATGATAAGGTTGGATATTCATTCATCAAACCTCAGTTCATGTGGGCCACACAGAGCAGGAGTGTTGGGATTCGCTCCTGCTCTCTGTGTACACTGAGTTCACCCAAGTTCCTTCCCTAAAATCTTACATGGTTCCATGGCAAAAGACTTGGAATGTAGCATTGTCCATGGGTAAGGAGTCTGAAAATCACTGGTTTGGGTGATACAGGAATTATTGTACCGGTCAAACACATCCAACTTAACCAACTTATGCCTTGGCAGGTATCCCCACTCTGCCCTTTAAGGGTCCCAGTAGGGCCATGCTGGGATAAGAGAGTTTCCTGTGGATAATGAGATGCCACTTCTGTGTTTTCAGTCCCAGGTTTCGGGCCCAACCACTTTGGAGGGGCGGCACCTATGAATCGCAATCCAATGGTACCGCTCCCTTCTGGGAAGGCCATGGTAAGTGCCACGGCGCGCTTTATGCAGATGATTGGTTTGGATTGATATTTTGGCCACTGCTCATGATGGGTATGTTGGTAACGATAGCTTATTGTTGGTTGAGTTGGAGGCACGGGCCCATTGCTAATTGCAAGCTGGACCCCAAAATTCTACAAAAAGGACACATTCTACATGTTGGGTAGAAGGAAATGGTAGAATTTTAGATCTTATCAATTCAGATGTCTGGTGTGTGGGAGTTATATTTTTGAATGCTCCCACAAGTAAAAAATGTATTGTATAATAAACTAGCTCATCATTACGCTAAATGCTTCCTATTGATGTGCTAGTTAATAATATGCATGGAGTGAATGTGCGTGCGTGCACGTTTTATGTGGGGAAGCATTCAAAAACATATCGGTGCCCCACAGAACTTCCAGTGTGTGGTGCTTCAATGCTTTGCATAGTATTTTGTCCCTCCTTCCGTGCAGAAACAGGCAAAATTGTACAAATATGTATATTCATGACACTCGCCTTTGGTGCATTTTTTCATACCTGTGTCTCCTCCTTCCATAGAGCGGCTTACCGATGGCCTCCCATCCAGGCACCCCCATTTAGTTTCTACAATGCTGCAGTGCTGGGTTCACTCTGCCAGTTGGCAGAACTCATTATGGCAGTGCTTCCCGAACTATGCACCCCGGCAGCTGGGGGTGCCGTGGTGAACCCCCAGAGGCGCTGCAGGACGCTCGCCATCCGGCAGCGAGACGATGGAGTGACCCTGAAAACTGAAAATGGCGGTAAGAGGATCGGCTTGGCGGGCTAAGCGCTGCATATGACACTTTTGTTCACTGAAAAGCCCACCTGGCTGCCCCATGTCTCTTACTGCTGTTTTCAGGGTCACTCCGTCAACCCACAACCCAGAAGTAAGAGGCAGTGACGTCATGCGTCATCACTAATTATTTCTGGGTGCCGAGCTCTGCGTTTGCGGCAGGAAGGGCACTGCAACAACGGTAGGTTTGGGGACCACTGTATCGTGGGATACTTCTCTGCAAAAATTGGTATAAAATATGAGCATACAATGCTGAGTCCTACTATTAGTCCATCTAACCCAGAACTGTCTTCACTGGTTGGCTTTGGTGTTCTCCCAGGTCTCGGGCAAAAGGTCTTTCCCAGCCCTACTGCTGCAGATGTTGGGAACTGATCTCGAGACATTCCGTACGCACAGTATGCGCTTCAGTTTACTGAGCAGTGGTCTCTCCCCAGTCTTGACTGATAGTTGTGATCAGCAGCCCTGACTACAGTCCATCAACCCCTTCCCCCTTCTCTTTGCTTCCATCTCCAGTTTGCACCCCAGATGGGGCCAAAGATGCAGTACCAGCCACCTGTCCCACATGGTGGTGTTCCCACCTCCTCGTCTTTTCTTCCTGGCCCTGGCTCCAGTTTTCTCTTCTCTCCACACGGTCTGGCGGATGCAGCCCCCTTCCATGAGGATCCTGCCTTGAAGGGTGGACCCTTGAGCAACTGGCCTGTGTCTTATGACAACTGTCCTCCCAAGTTCCCCAACCACCACCTGAGCTCCAAACCTTCCCCTTCCTCTGGGCCTGGTTCTTCACCCTCCTCCTCCTCGGACGGAGAAGAGCACAATGGAGCAAGCTCCAAGTGAGTGTGGCCCACTACATGAGCAAGACCAGCACTGGGCTAGTAGTGGCATCTTATGGGAGAATGGGGCAGGAGCCAGATCCTAGAGTTGCCTTCCCCAGGTTTGGGGAAAGGGGTAGATTTAGTGAGGTGTTGCATCTGGGGGGGGGGGGGATGGAAGGGAGAGAATGTCTCAATTCTAATCCTACTTTGTGGCCGGTGTGGGGAAGGAAGTGCCCTGGCTTGACAGTTGCTTCAGGATGTGGAACTACTAGCGTCTCGCTTTCTTTTCATTCCTCCAGCCATGTATCTGAAACAGTGCCTCGCAAGAGTGGCTGGGAGGATCCTGGGGGTGAAAAGATGATGAGTCAGGGCTGGGGGCAGCCCCCTGGAGGCGCTGGCAACTCTGAGAGGAACCTCAGTGGGCCTGAGGCTCACATCCCTTCACTGCTCTCCATGGCAACCCGCAACCACATGGACATCACCACGCCACCCCTGCCTCCCGTTGCCCCTGAGGTGCTGCGTGTGGCTGAGCACAGACACCGCCGGGGGCTTATGTACCCTTTTATCTACCATGTCCTTACCAAGGTGAGAGACGACGATGGCTCTCTGTGGGGAATTGAGGTGCCCTATTGAGCAGTAAGGGGGCTGTAAACCAGTACTACTCCTGGGTTCTCATTTTCCAATGCCCCACTTAAGGGTGAAATCAAGATCCCAGTGTGCATCGAAGACGAGTGCAACACTGAGCTTCCACCAGCAACTGTCCTCTTCCGGGCTGCCCGGCAGTACGTGTATGGTGTCCTCTTCAGTGTGGCTGAGACGCAGCGGCGAATGGAGCGCCTAGCTGTGCGCAAGCGCATACCTGTGGAAGGTAAGCGACTTCTCCAACCTTGAGTGTGTGCCTGCTTCATGTTCCAGTGCGGTGCTTGTTGAAAGTGGGAGGCAGGCCTCCCAGAGGAAACCTGGACAGTTGCAGGGATATGGAGTTCCACTGGCAAGCCAGGGCTTCTCTCTTGCCCTTCGCAATCTAGTGTTTGTCTTGTCTGGTGTTGAGCTGTCCGCCTCTTTAGTCAGTTCAGTGTGAATGGCTCTGTGGGTGGTAGGCTCTTCTCATCCCCTTCCCACTTTGTTGACAGTGCCAAGGCATAATGGGGAAATCCCAAATTCGTTGTAGGCCTTTTTGCTCCCTTTGCTGTCTTCTGCATTCTAAAAGTGTTACTTCAGCATGTCTTGCAAGGATCCATCCCTTTTCCTTCGATTTGCCTCCCCCAGGCAGGGATTGGCATGATTCTTCTTTGGCCTTGACTATACTTGGGAGAGGGCAGGCTGATTTCCCCCCCCCCCCCCCCCCCATGATTTGTCCTTAACGTTGTGGACATGGCTTTGTGGTGTTCTGCAGGTCTGTGATTATGCCATGCAGGAGTAGAATTGGTATCCCCTGAAAAGTCTCATGTTTCACTCTGTGTTGTGTTGTTTTAAAAAATGACAGGCATGTTCAGTTCCACATTAATATCCTGGTTTGTTTCCAATCTATGGGTAGAACAAGACAAGGTTTAGAGCAAGCCAGGATTCCTGGTGACATCCCACCTGACTGACTGGAAATACAAACTTTCCTTTCCTCTCAGGCAAACCTGATATGCAGGAGCATTGTTTAGAACCAGGATTAAACCCCGGCTCTGCATAACGTTGGGCCATTTGTGTGTATGTGACTGGTCCTTAACACGTGATAGGCACTGTCTTTTTCCTACACAGCTCCTCCTGTCATCATCAAGGAGTGGTCGGCATACAAAGGGAAATCCCCCCAGACTCCAGAGCTGGTGTCAGCTCTTGCCTTCCGAGAGTGGACCTGTCCCAACCTCAAGAAGCTGTGGCTGGGTAAAGCGGTGGAGGACAAGAATCGACGCATGAGAGCCTTTCTGGCTTGTATGAAATCGGACACGCCTGGCATGCTCAATCCTGCCAACGTACCCACACACCTGCTGCTTATGTGCTGTGTGCTACGGTGAGTGAATCAGGTGTAGGAGGTGGGGGAAAGATACCAGTAGATAAACGCCATGACTGAAGTGGAGGGAAGATGTAAAATGGTCCAACCAAAGTTTAGGACATTGTTCCCTTCCCATTGGAGAACCTTTGTGTATGAAGACAGACCCACACTCGGGGTATGTAAGCAGTAAAAAGGCTGCTGGATTGGTTTTCTGTTCTTCCTACTGTGTGGTAGAGCACCTCTTTTTGTCTGATATGTCTCTGGCTTTTTTTTTCTTTTTAAAGGTACATGATACAGTGGCCTGGAGGTCGAATCCTGCACAGGCATGAATTGGATGCCTTCCTGGCCCAGGCTGTGTCTGCTCAGCTATATGAGCCAGATCAGCTTCAAGAACTGAAGGTAAGGGTGTGGTTGGATTTGACCTTGTAATGTTTTTGTTTACATGGGATTGGGGGTGGGGGGAAGAGTAAGATCTACCAGGCTAGTGTTAGCAAGTTAAGGGAAGCTTATGGGTCCTGCTGTTGTCTGTGGGGAGGGAGGTTAGTTTCCTTCTTCACTTTGGTATGTATGGAGTCATGGTTTTGGCACGGACATCCCTTTGCCATGCATCTCTGCCAGCCCTTGCTCATCCATCCCATCTCTTCTTCCTCCCAAGCTTCAGAAATCTGCCAATTGTTCTTGCCTTCTAGATGTAGACGTAAACCTGTGTCTGGGCTGTATCACTTCAGACTGCAGCTGAGGATGAGCTCTGTAAGGCCGACTTACGGAGGAGCTCTGCCATCTAATAAAAATTCTTTCTGCACAGAGAAACAATATGTTGGGGAGAAGAGTTTGAACCCAATGTGCCGGCTTTCTCTCTTGTTACGTTGAGGAAACGTTTTTGTGTGGAATGTGGTGAAAATCCCTGATTTGTTCCCTATTTTGGACCCTTCTAACTCCTTAACAGCCTTTTTAGGATGCTGGGGCATCTCAGAAGCCTCTGAGTCATTATGGTGCAGTAGCCATTATCCTGGGATGCTGCCCTTTGTTTGAGCATCGCCACCTTCCCTTTGACCATTAAACAAAGAAAATTGAATGCGAGTCAGCTCATTGGTCCGTGAAGCCCACCTGATGACCAAATGCGGGAGATTCAGAAATCCAGGTGGCCCCCCAGTGACCAGTCCCCCGGGTAAAGCAGGGTTCACGTCCATGGGATATATAGAGAGGGGGCACAACCCCCTTGTTAGACATCCTAGGTTCATTGTTGGAAGCAGCTGCAATTTTGCCAAAGGGTCGCCTGCTCCCTGTGAGAGCGTAGGGACCAGTTGTGTGTGTGCACACCTGCACATCCCCCCCCCCTCAGAACAGTGGGAGTAATTCAGGTAGAAGAGTGCCCAGTTATTTGTGTCAGGGTTTATGTATTTCACCTTGGCTCCTACCTTCTGTATCAACCTTTGTTGCACGCCTGCTCCTTTTGGTCATTGATCAGCATCTTGTTTTTATATCCCATGCCTTCTTTCATCCCCTGTCCTGATTTGCCAACCTTTTAAAATAAAACTCTCTTACTTCTATAGCTGTGCTGCTTGATCTCAGTTTACTTGACAGGGAGGTAGTCATGCCCACCAACCCCCTGAAGTTTTAATGCTATGTGGCTTTCAGTGGGCTTTGCCTGGGTGGTGGCAGTGAAGGCTGTTTTCCCAGTGTATCCAGTAAGAAGAGTGACTGCTACGTGCTGCTCCCATTCTGCCCCCCACCCCCCGCTTCCTTAAGTGGAGCATTCAACCATGGGAACACCCATCTTTGTTTTGAAGTGGTCCAGTCCAGATACAGGTTGACCTGTTTGTGAAAGCAAAACCTAAAGTTCTTGCTTTTATCCCATGCCATGTATACATGTTTTGCGTGCATACACAAAGTAAATCTCAATTAAATGTTGTGATTTGCTTAAACTGTGAACACAGGCGTTTGATTTAACGCAGCAGTAATAGTGAGTGGTAGCAGCCAGGTAGAGAGTACTGGCATAAAGTTTAGGGGTGTTAAAGGAGTGCCACTATAAGCTTCAAAGGGGTTGGGGGGATTACTGTTCTCTGAATGCTCAATGTTCAAAGGAAGTAAGAATGGTGCTAAATGGCTGTGGCTAAAGGAGCTGGGGTGGGCCCACAATATTAAGACCAGTAGTACCTGCAACACTACCATCAGTTAATCAAAGACCTGTTGTTTAACGAAGTAGGTTATTAAAATACACCACTGGTTTAGAGCTGCAAAACCTTTGGGGTTCAGAGTATCCTTTGGAGATGGCGGTGGCTACCCTGACAAGAAATGTGCACGTTTCCGCACAGACCTTTGCCCTGCGAAATTTTCTTATGCTTTTGCTTCATGTGCTGAAGGTTCCCTGAAGTGAGCTGGTCTTATGACTAGGGGCTTGTAGCTTTAACTGCAGGTGCTGTGGAAGTGAGTGCTCTGCCCCACAGCCATTCCGGTCTGCTGTGTTCTGTTTGCTTCGGGCACAGTCTGCATAACCTGGAAGGGGCTGGTGTGAGCAGGATCTTACCTACAGGGCAAGGGGGTTTCTTTTGAGGGATCTGTGCTTCTCTCTGAGCCTTGTGGTGATATGAACAGCCCGACCTCTACTGAGTTATGAGGTTTTAACCCAAGGTTAGGTCTTCTATCTCTTACCTACTGTTGCTATGTCCTTCATTAACAATATTCCAGACTTTCCGTCTGGAGCTTTGTAAAGGGGATCGGTTATCAATTTGAGCTTCTTGAAGGCCAAGATATACTGCTTCTATTGCAGATTGAGAAACTGGATCCCAGGGGAGTTCAGCTGGCCGCTCTCTTTATGAGTGGAGTAGACACAGCCCTCTTTGCCAATGACGCTTGTGGGCAACCAGTGCCCTGGGAGCATTGCTGCCCGTGGATCTACTTTGATGGGAAGCTCTTCCAGAGCAAGCTCATCAAAGCCACGCGGGAAAAGGCACCTCTCATAGACCTCTGTGATGGACAGGTAAGTTCTGGCACCCTTGGAATGGAAACGATGGATAGCAGTTCATCTTGCTGCAGACTTGCCTCATCACTGCTACAGCAGCAGTCTTTGATTTCAGTGCATAGCTGGTTGTTCCTGTGCCCAGGGTTGGCTCCCAGTTCTGCACAGACCTGCTCCTCTCCTAGAGCCAGCAGTGGGGCACGTTGAGAGTGGCTGTGGGCCTCTAACGCTATTGTTGCTAAAATTCTAAGTTACCAGGTGGCATCTGCTGCTTGGAATCCACTGTGCAGAGCGAGTAGCTAGATATGGTTTGACATGGGGGAAACTGATAGCTGGCTGGACTGACGTTCCCATAGTATCATCAAACCCTAGTTCTGTTTGTGTCTCTCTCTCCCTCTCTACTTCTTGGTCACAGACTGAGCAAGTGTCCAAAGTAGAGAAGATGAGGCAGAGCATCCTGGAAGGCATCAACTTCAACCGCCAAGCCCCGCCACCACTGCTCCCACCTCCACCTTTTATGTCCTCTATAGCCCCACCCTTTTATCCTATGCCTCTCTACCATCGCACTATTGGCTCTGTTCAACCGCCCGCTCCTGGGAGGACAAGAGGCTTCACAGGTGAGTGACTAGTTCCTCAGTTGCCTCTAATACACCTCACTGCTGAGGAACTCTTAGATGCTCATTAACCTGTGAGTTGTAGCATAGCCATCTCCCAGTCTTTCTTTCTTAATGTTCAGGGAATGTGTTTTCACATTCAGCTGGTTCAATTTCACATTCAGCTGGTTCAGGATTGTTTTTGCTGCCTCATCCACTTTTGTCTACACTACTCCTTAGACCGGGGTGGCCAACCTTCCACCATTAGGGCCTCTGCGTTCTTAAGAGATGTGTAGAAGACAGCATCTTGGCAGCTTCAAGTGCTGATGGTGCTGCTCAGCTGTTCAGCTGCACCTGCTGAAATGTCCTCACCTATTCAACCATTCAAGGGCCAGGGAGCATTCATGTTGAAAGGTTGGCCACCCCTTCCTTAGACAGTGGCTTCTTTGGAGTTCACACTAGGACTCTGTTCTTCTCCATCCATGCTGCAGATTCTTCATACTGCTTTCCCTATATGCATATTGGGAAAATTACATGTGTGTTTGTACAGTATGTGTATACTGCATATGTACACACTGTATCCCTCTCTCGTCACCCTGTAGGCCAGTGTTTCCCAAGCTTTTTCAACCTGCGGCTCCCTTGACCAATGAGAACCATTGGCTGTGGCTCCCCATGACATTATGTTGATGCCTGCCAATCAGCATTGCACTGTTTTCCGAGAGGATTCCGTGGCTCTCCGTGGCACTTCCCTGGCTGGTTTCTGTGGCTCCCCTGGGAGTCATGCCTCCCAGTTTGGGAACCATTGCTATAGGCAATGACTTTTGAGGCTAAGACTCTGGTTACAGATAACCACATCAGGCACTAGCCTTTCTCCGGCCTCTTGTTTTCTCTCTTACTGGATTTTCTCTTCCTCTAGGACTGCATCCTATCCCACCACAAGGAGGCAAATTGGAGATTGCTGGCATGGTGGTGGGCCAGTGGGCTGGGAGCAAACCCTCCCGGGGACAGGGGTCCTTTGGCATGCAGGTGGTCTCAGTTGGAGGCCCAGGGAAAGGGTAAGTACCACTGGGTGGGTAGCCTTGATTTCTAATGGCTGCTGTTGACTTGTCCCCTATTGCCTTTTGAGGCTAAGTGGCTTCTCATTGTGGGAAGGAGTCATGGCCCTGGATTTGGTCTCTAGGTGTGAAATGGGAGATGAGGCTATTGACTTACGGCAGGGAAAGAAAGGGCCAGTAAGTTGTGTGTTAGTGGGTACAATGCAGAACCGATTATATAAGTGCTTAGGGCTGTGATCGCTTACCTGGGAGCTTTCTTTCTTCTGAGTAAACACATGTAGGTTTGCACTGTACGTCCCCTTGTAAAATCAGTGATACTTAAGTAGTGCTGCCAACTAGATTTGGAAAATTTTAAAGTTGATTAGCTGTCAGCCTTTTTATTGATTAGTTGATTAAAAGATACCTTCTTGAGGGATAAAAGGCAGTTTGGGTAACTTGCACTTTAATAAATAAAAGCTACCCGTTATAGTTGGAAAAAAGAGAAACACATATTTTTCCTTGTTATACTAATGCACCAGGGCAAAAATAACCTCAACCCCACTGATTAAAATTGCACCCCATTGATTAATCAACCAAAAGTTTTATTGATTGATCTACTGAAGAAATTGATTAAATCATAGATGAAGTACACCACATGATTTTAAGTGTATTTGTACCTAGGCTCTGGCAGGAAGGAAACTGGTTAGGGGCTTTGAAACAGAAAGCCTTTTGAAAATTTTAGCATACTCTTATTATGAGTACCAGTATGTGATGTATTGATGATCTGTGAAGTCTGGCAAATAAATCCATGCAAGTTACAAATGCACAACATTTTCACTAGCCTGCCTGTATTACCTGTGTTGGTCATTCATAGCCTAAAAGTTCCAAACTTCATAAAACTTCCTTGCTTGCTCACCTTGATATCACTCTTCCTTGTCCTGTTTACAAGCCTGGATCAATATGTTTATGTTTTGGAGCACTATCACTTTTTGTTATAAAATGATTCCCTGCCCCTTACAGTTAGTGAATGTGTGCTGTTGCACTTTTTTTTTTTTTACAGCCGTGGTCGTGATGGCTCTGGAAAAATCCTCAAAGGAAACAAGAAAGTGAACAAGCAAGTAAGTGTGCCTGAACCTTGCAGTTGCCTGTGTAGTTCCCTACACCAGCAGTGTCCCCTAAGCTTTCCTCCTACATGTTTCCTGGCACTGATCCACACTCTGAGTGCTCTGTTTCAACCACTTTGGGACAGACTTGCAAAGGGAAGGAACTTCCTTGGACACATCTGCCGTTTTCAAGTGACTAAAACCCTGGAGTGCAAAACGGGGCTCCTATTTTGCAATCCAGTGTTTTGTTCACTGGGCATTTCTGGAGATCTGTTCCCAATTCTGGGAAGGATTGGACGCACACAACGCTTTGCAAAAGCTAAGAGGATGACTCCCTGCCCCAAGGTGCTTATAGTCTAGGTATTGACACAAGGAAGGTAACGGAGGCAGGATAAACTGACAGAATAGGCAGTTGTTTCAGTTACATGTGCTTAGGCCTAGTTATAGTAGGACATTGGTTCTCAAACTGGTGGGTTGCGACCCACCAGGAGAACCGGATGCTGTCCCCTGCCACTTTAAGGGGCAGGGACAGCATGGCGGCAGCGGCAATCCCGGGGATCGGAAACCAGAAGTGGTCATAATCGCCGCAGAGCGGCAATCTACAGCTCAGGGAGGCCCGCAGAGGGGGGCCACAGGCCTCCCCAAACCCTCTGGAGTGCTGCAGGACCCCCGGTAAGTGTTTAAAGTTCATGTGGGGAACTTTGAGAATCAATGCAATAGGGTATAAGAACATGGGGGATTGTTGCCAAAAGCTTCATAGAAAAGTGGGTTTTTAAGAAGGGATTTGAGATGTAAGTGAGGGCAGTTCCAGTAGGAGAAGGACTTTAGAGTGGGAGAGCTTGCCCTAGGGCGTTGTTCGCCATCTATATGGGCTCTGTGTTAACATTAGGCAAAGGAAACTTATAAGCAGCTTCCTACCCCCACCCTAGAAGAATCTGCATCTCTGTAGTGGGGTCCCCTTTTATACAGTGGCTGATATCTTGGGCCCTCAGTGTTCTGCTCACCGTTTTCTAAAGCCACCACCTTGTATTGGCAGGGCTCTACTGATGGAGCTGCAAAGGTCCCGGAGTTCAACAGCAGCAGCAGTGGTGTCAGCAGCGGCAACAGCCGGCCCCAGTCCCAGGTGAATGGGAATGGGACCGCCACCAGCACCACTGTGGGCGAGGACCCAGGGGTTGGAACGTGCCCCTCAGCCACATCACCTTGTGCCTTAGCCAGAGACACTGACTCCTGCAATAACAATAGCCCGTTCTTCGGGACGCTGACTGGGGATCCTGAACGGTGCCCAGAGAACAAGCTTCCCTTCCCAGCTCTACAGAAAGAGGAGTGAATTGAAGCTGCCGCGGGTCCAATTGGCTGGCAATAAAAGGGGGGCGCAGGGGTGGGGAGATGAGGTGTGACACCGCCAGCTGGGGCAGGGGGAGGATGTAACACGTCAACAAATGCAAAGAATGCAAACATTTATCCAATATTGTAGGAGGTGGGATTCAATGATCTGATGAGGGGAGTGCTTCGTTGATGCCATACTCTGCTGCATTGGGAGGATTGATCTCTTGTAGAGAGCAAATATTATCATGTTGCGGTTTGTGAAAGTGAAATGATTTCGGACTCCTGTCCCACCTTGAGTGACTTCGTCAGCTCTTTTGCACTGTGCCCCTTGAATTTGCCATTGTGCCAATTGGATCCACAGGAGCGGCATTTTTTTTCTTCTTTTTTAAGTTTATTTGACTTTTGTTTTGATTTTTTTTTAATTTTATAGAAAAAAAGTCTTTTTAGGGGGCAAGAATTATGAATTCTGGATTTGGGGAAGGGGATATTTTTTAAAGGAAAAAAAAGCCGGCAAGGTTTTATTTTAAAATGGGGCAGATTTTTCCTGCCTTCCTTGTTAATTTCTTGCCAACTTCCCCACCATCAGGCCAAAGAGCAGCATTGCTTTGGGAGATGGTGGTGATGGCAAAAAGGGTGGCGGGTGGGAGAAGACAATGATTTTTAAAAGACAGAGAAAGAGAGAGCAGCACAGCTATTACAGATGATACACAAGGTGTGTATAGTGGTCAGCTTGTGCTTTTTATTATATATAAAGAGAGAAAGAGAGAGAGAGATTATATTTATATATAACATGGATAGAGCTATATATAAATATGAACGCGGCAAACCCGGAAGGGGTGGAAATATTCCCGGGAGATGACTTGCGTTCCAAAGCGCTATGCGTTTTGTGAATTTAAAGGCTTGCTTCACCGGTTGCCAGCAATTGGCCTTGTTAGAGGGCTGCTGGGGTGGACGAGGCAGGCCTCCTGATATCAGACAGAAAACTTTTTATCCTTTAAACAGACAAGCACTTACTGTTACAATTCCAGGACTGTGAGCAAATGAATAGGGTTGGGGCTGCAAAGGGGTGTGTGGGTGGATTGCCAACCTGTTGGCAAGTGGGGTTGGGGAAACGGAGTAATCAGTCCCACCCAGAGCCTGGGGGGGTGGCATTTGGGGTTCAAGGGGAGTTTGCCCTTAGAGAGGTGACTCAGGGCGTTTGATGCTGTTTAAGTGGGATTTACTCTTCTGAAGATAGGACTCTGTGTACTCTGCAGAATCCACAAACAGTCTGAAATCTGGTACAGAATTAGGTATTGGATGCATTGCAGCTTTTCAGTCGAAACAAAACAAAATGCAGTTGCTAACACTCGCTATTATATTAAAAAAAACTGCTTTAAAGTTCGTAGGTAGTTTCTGGGAAGAGCCCCTCAAGGCCTTCAGCATGTTGTGGAATGGTAGTGGGGGAGGGACGTCGGTGTCCTGCATAACTACCTCTCCCTCTCTTATGGCTACTATTTCTTCGTCCCCCTTCCTCTTTTAGGGTAGCAGATCTCAGTTTCTGCCCTTTGCTCCCATCCTTGCTCTCACTACCGTGCAACTCCACCTTTTGCTGGACAAGAAATTGAGAACCTTGAATTTTGGAAGCTGCATAAACTATGCAAAATAAGCCAGTACAACATATATATAAAAATGCACAATATATATGTGGAGTACTGAAACTGGATTTTGTTCTAATGCAGAGTACACATGGCTTTGCTTAGGTAGAGTGGGTAAAACGGGTGGTTTCAAGGTGAAGGATCGAGGACTGGTGAGCAGGATTAAAATTTTGTTGACCAGAGAACATTAAAACAATTTGCTAGGTGTGTGTATATGCAAACAGACTTGCCATGCATACATTAATCTGATTCCTTATAACTTCCAGGGCATCTGCCTCTGATTGCTGGGTTGCAAAAAGTGTCAGAATAGTCACTCCAGCCTGGATTGTGCTTTAATCTTAATTTCTGCCTTCTGCTACCAGTCACTTCTCCAGTAGGGTGAAATTATTTCCCCGTCCAGTTTCCACAGCAAGAGAGACAGCTGAAACTGTTGCCTGGAAAGATGACTCATGGCTGGCCCAACCTCCTTTTTCAGGACAGACCAAAGAAAGTACCTTACTTCTTCACGCCATGCTTGATTGATGTATGGAATTTACTGCCACAGTCTGTGGTGATGGCCACTAGCTTAGATGGTTTCAAAAGGGGATTACACCAATTCATAAAGGATGGGGTCTAGTAATGCCTATTAGCTATGACAGCTAAATGGAACCTTCATGTTCAGAGATAATCTACCTCTGACTACCAGTTGTTGGGGAGACAGTGTGGGAGGGACGATGGGTTTGTTCCCAGGTTGTAGGGTTCCCTGGTTGGTCACTGTGAGACAAGATGCTAAGGTAAATAGACCTTTGGTGACTTCCTGCAGGGCTCTTTTGATCTTACCTGGAGCTGGTTGCTTATTCATTTGAGATGGGGAAAGGTGGTATTTCTTCAGTGCACTTTTCTAGTCTTTATCCTTCTTTCCTTGCTTCCCTGTTTACCTCTGTTTTTTCATATTTCATAGCCTCCCTTTCCAGTTTCTGTCATGGTCCCTAAGAAGCACACCTGAACATCCAATTCCAGATTTCTACAAGAAAGCACCAAGTTAAACCCAACTGTCCCATGAACTTGTGTGTGTAGATTATTTAATCTGCAAATTTATCCATTTAACAGTGTAGACCAGGTCTCAGAATGTGGCACTTCTTGCCTTTTGGAATCGAGATAGAAGCCTGAATTCCGAATTAGAAGACGCGCACATACCAAATCCTGCGTTTCATTTGAGCATTGGAGGCTTCCTGCTCCAATTCTGACTAGGACATATTTCTAGCAACTTGCAGTTAGTAACAGGACGTCCAACTTTGAAGTCTGGGAGAAGTCTTTCCTAGCTCTTGGAAACTTGTGAACTGTGAAGGTGCCTGGAGCATGTGGGGGCTCCTGAATATATAGGAGCAAAGCATGCACTGTCTTAACTATGGATCCCTCTGTGAAATCTGTCTATTTATGCATTAGACTTCCATGCATGGCCTTTTCTTTTGAAGGCAGGGAAGGAGCCGAGTCCAGACCTTGAGATGATAAGGCTGCTGAGCAGAATTCAGCCTTGTGTTTCTTGCGAGATGATACCAGGTGCTAATCGCATTTGTGCACTATGGCTGTAGAACAAGGCAGAATTTAAAATCGCACATCATGGTAGTCTTTTCAGGAAACATTCTAGCTTCTGCCTCAAATGGATCAAACCAGCTATCTTGGGGAGCTAGTAAGGAAGAATGAACAATGTTAATGTTTGTCATTGTGACCGCTGACGCTGAATGTGCTCTGGTGTAAAGTTATCCACTTTATTCCCAGGTTTAGGGGTGGGGAGGGGCAAGTATAAGTCGTCCTGACATGGTGATACTTCCAGTTACAGAAAATAGACATTGTTTAGCCTCTTCTTCCCCCTTGGAGTGGAATTCCCAAGTGGGGAGTGGGTTCGAGTCTTTAAATGTGTACTAGGGAGATGGGATTTAACACTCCTTTTGCTTTTGGGGTGTTTCAGCCACCGTAGCCTGACAGTATTTATTGGGGAGAAAGATGAATTCCTCTCCTGATAGCATAAACTTCCAAGCAACTTTAACCATTGCCAGTTTTGAGGTCTTACCTCAGAACTTGAAAGACACCTGCCCGTTGAGTCACTTGATTACACAGACTTCAATATAATATCAAAAACAGCCCCAGGAGAAATTGGAGCTGTATTTCAGGCTTCTGTTTTTATTTTCTTATATACCATATTTCCAATGTTTGAGAAGTTAGACTCCTTTGCAATTGGGTCAAATATTTTCTTTTTAGCAATACAACCAGGCAAATTATTGATTATGAGAGAGAGAGAGGGATTAATTGGGTTTTATTGTCTGTCTGTATAGGCCACAGGCATTAAGAGTTCTCAAGTGCGAATTAGCCTGTCCTATACTGTAAAAGGAAAAAAAAAACTACAGTGAAGCCCTTGTTTGGGGGATGGGGTGGGTGGGCACATGCACTATAATTCTGTAGATATGCAGAAAAATACAGAATGTGGTTTCGAGCATGGAATTCGGCTTCTTGAAAATTTCAGTTTCTTACAAGTTTCTAGACCTTATGGTTCTAAAGATACACTTTGAAAGTGTATGGACATTGCCTGGTGAAATCTCAGAAGCTAAGGGGATGACTGCATATGATTTACAGTGGTTGGGGTAGAGCTTCTACCTCATTCAGTTATTATTAGAGCCAGGCTAAATTAGGCAAAATAGTAGGCCTTGCAGGATCAATTATCCAACATAAGATTGTAATTGCATAATGTATACAGGTAGCAGAATTCAGTGTTTGAAGAATTTTTATTTATTTATTTTTTGGCTCAGAGTACACACAATCCTGGCCTTTATTTTCCAAGTTAGGGAGGAAAAAAACATACCTTGAAGAATTTTCATCCTTCAACCATTTGACAAACATCCTAGATAGCTAATCTGGAGCATCGCTTTTCAAAAATGAATGCAGTTTTGCTCAGAATTGTTCACTGTTAGGTTGACCAAAACATAGCAGGTACCATCCATCTTTAAAATATCATAGGGGAATATTGGGTGCTTCCAGGTTCTTGTGTATCTGTGGGGGGGGGATGAATTAACCTGATATATTTTCATTCAAAGCCCAATTTTGCATGAAAGCCAAAGAGGTGGATGGAAACTGCTGACTTTGATTTTCTTGCATGGATCCAAACGAGAAGGCATACCATTCTCTAGACTTGGGGAAATACTGTGTCTGGTTTCATCTCAGTAGTGTAAGACTCCACCTTCTTGCAAAGACTTAAGAACTATGTTAATATTCCCATTAATGTGACTGAATGTAAAAAAGACACCTCTTACATGATGCACATCTCCCCTGTTGCAAGAGCTAAACTAATATGACGTTTTTTTAATCCATTATGAGATGTAATTGAACCACCTCAAATGTTCTGGTAGGTTCCCTCTCAACTAGACTGTGTTACAGTTTATAGCAGAGGTTCCCAAACTGGGGTGTCACAATGCCCCAGCTGGGAACAATGGGTCACTACCATAAGGGGAGTGGCGACCAATGGCAATGGCGCTTCCAGGATCATGCCACCGCTGGGGGGGGTGTCCTACCTGGGGGTCTTGCCGGCCCTCTGGGAGGGGTGCGGGGAACCTGTGGACCCCTCTGCAGGTCTCCCCGCACCTCAAAACTCCCCTACTCCCCAAAGGGCTGGCAAGACTCCCAGGTAGGGTGAAAAACCCACTTTTTCCCCCCCAACGGCGTTGGTGTGATCCTGGGAGTGCTGTTGCTGCTGTTGCCCCCCCCCCCCCCAACGACTTACAGTGGCGCAAACTCTACACAAGAGTTTGGGAACTGCTGGTTTAGAGTCTTGCTTGTGAAGAAGCCTTTTTCCCTCTACAATAGGTCAGAATTGTGGCCAGTGTATGGCTGCTGGGCACAGGTTCTGCATTTAGGCTGGGATGGGTCAGGGAAGAGAAACATTGTGTTTAACCATTGAAATATGGCCTTTGTAGTGCTATAGAAGCTTTATAATATTTTATCTTGTGGCAAAACAGTGCTAATTCCCCAGGCAGATGGTTCAGGGATCCTTTATATCTACAGCTGCTGTTAGAGGTTTTTTTTTAATCTGACGCTATTCTAAGATGCGTTTGCATGTAAGACCAGAAATTGGAAGTGTGTGCAGATACACCATGCCATAAATAGTAGGCATTACAGCCAGAATTCATTTTGAATGGCGAAAATTTTTCCCCAAGTTGAAATCTCAAATTTGCAAACTTTTTGAATTTTGAGTAGAAATGTCGAAACTCGGATTCTCATGCATTTGTCAGAAACTCACAGTTCTTGAATGTGGGGTGTTTGATATAAAAGTTCACACTTCAAAGACAACTAAAAGAAAACATTGGCCTCCAGATCTGAATTCAGACACAAACTTCGTTCCATAATGTCACATTCTGAAAGCACCATTGTATTACGAAAGTGTCACTAAAAAGTATTCGGGTGTTTTCTTTTTTAAGTTGTGTTCACCCCACAGGAGGAGAAGATAAACAATTGTAGGTGTTGGTTATAATCCAGTGAAGCAGGAGGAAGATCTGCATGTATAGCGATGCCTCTTTTCCTGCATTTCTAGGAAGTTGCCCTCAGCATAGCAGCCTTCTTGTAAAATTTTGAACCAGCTTGCAGTGCTGCTCAAGAGGGCTGCATTGTGAGGGGAAACTGTGAAAATGCAGCTGCCTGCACAATTTGAAGGGGCTTTGGAGGACGTGCGGCTATTGTCTGTGAAATGGTGGTAGCACTGGATAGTCATGTAAAAACATAAGGTGTACACGACTTACAGCCCAATCCTGTGTAACTTTGTACGGCCAGCCTAAAGGGCCAGCCACCGTATCCTATCGCCATTGCAACCTGCACCAGCGCGGCCCGGGTGCACCTTGGGGGAAGGGGACGTTTGTCCCTTTACCCTGCTGTAAGCAGCACGGGCCGCAATGGGCCTCCTTGAATGCACACCAGGTCTCAAGCTGGAGCACAACCAGGGAGGCCGTGTAAGGCCAATGGCCCCCTCTCTTGCTGCCCCTGTCCGCCCTCCCCATGCCCCCACCTGCTCCCTGTACTGACCGGCACAGGTCCACGTAGGTGGCAGAGTAAACGGTGCCAGCCTGCACCGCTTTACGACACGTTTACGACACCCTAGGCCAGCGGAGCACTCGCTCCGCCGGCCTATAGTTGTGCAGGATTGAGCTGTTAACAAGGGTGACCCTGAAGTCATTGAGGGACTTGACAGGCCCTCAAGGTTCTACTGAATTATGTTCTTAAATCTTGGTGAAGGTGGAGCCCAGGAGTGTTCTTGTTTTTTATTATGTGCATGCAACACTTTTTAAACTCTCCAGGGCTAGCTCTTCAGATGATACAAATTGGCATAGTTTCTTTAAAATCACTGGATCTGCATCCCACATTCTGAGCTATTGATCCCAACAGAGGTAAAACCCATTCACATCAACTAAGGGTTTGTTCTGAATAATTGCTGTATGATGCTGGGAATTGGTTGAAATACTGTATGTAATCCATCCACTTTTGTTTTTCCACTACATGCTGGATCTTAAACGCCAACAAGAAAGGCCTCTCCTCCTTTCAAAGCAAAATCCGTTCAGAGTCCAAAGTCTAAGATGAGGAAGGTTCTAGAACAAACCTCAGCCTTTTGACTTCCTGTACTAAGCTCCAATTCCAGATGCTCTTCAGCATGTCTCTTGAAGGCTGGCAGCCTTCATTGGAGATCTGATGCATATACCTGTACAGTCATAGGCATGGATTTGGGGCATGGTTCCTTCATAGTTTTTGTGGACTCTGGGGGGGGGGGGGGGTTGGACCTTTAAAACCAATCTATCGACCAAATATTGCCTGTATTTCTCTTAGACGTCTCTTCATCCCATCCTGAGGCAGTAATGCGGGGGGGGGGGGGGGGAAGGGTAACTGTTGTCTAGCAGTTCCCTTGCTATGGCTGCCGGTCAATTTAGCTAGTCAGTCAAATGTTTTGAGGAAAAAGTCCGAATATACTTGCAAAATGGATAAATAACCATGAAAAGACTGTGGAGTATTTTCAGGAGCATCTCTGAAACCTTCTTCTGGTGTGGTTTAGAATTCCACCTTTTCGCGGATTCAAAAGCAAATCAAGAAGTGAACCTCTTAGATCCCTGGGGGGCGGGGGGAGTTACAACCCTTATGACAGGGACTTGAATTTCTTGTGGAGGGGAATGGGGGTATCCCAGTCCACAGCCTATAGAAGTAGAGCCTGTGAAGAGGACACAGTGCCACTGAATTGGGGCAAAAAACAAAACACCATTCCCCCCTCCCCATCATTCAACTTCAAAGGTAACCTAGACTGCAAATCCTAAGCATGCATACTTGGGTGGAAGCCTAACTGAAATCAGTGCTACTTAGTACCAAGTAAACATGGTTAGGCTCAGGCTGCAAGAATTCTAAGTAAACTACAATGTTCACTTTTTATTTTTAATCTAGTTAGCAGTATGTTACTACCGAGGTTGAATCATTATAGTAGGTAACTTACCTGACATGTATTTTTGCTGAATATGCATGTTCTATTTTTAATTTAAATTCTTCCCATCCCTCCCCCCGGCAATCTCTTCTTTTGTTCTGGTTTTGTGCTGATTTCTTAAAGTCTGTTTTTAATGTTTAAAAGAATCCTAATGAAAACACACCTGTTAGAGATCTTGAAGTCTTTAATTGCTATTTACTGCTCATTGCTTAAAGTCAAACGTTGTTGCTCATTTTCTAGTTATCTTTTAAGATTAGATTTTTTTTCTCTACAGTTTTGAAAGACCAACCCCCTGCCCCACATGCACCTTATCTGTCTATAATATTACCCTTGCAGATGGGATGTACACTTTCTGACTATAACCATTGCTCTTGTATTTTGGTAGATGCTTCGTTGATAGTAACTAAATGCCTAGTAAGATTTTTAAAAGTAAAAATTCCCATTTCAGTTACTTTAAGCCAATCTCACACGCCCTCCTCAAGTAACCTTGAAGTTGCATTTTTACCATATATATATCTTACCACCACCTTTAAAATGTTTTTAGCCTAAGATTTTTAGCTTTAAAGAAAAAAACAAACAAACCAATCTTTTGGAACAGAGTAAATCTGATTTTTCTTGTTAGTGATCCCCTGTCAATTGCAAGTCGATGCTTTTATTTATGAGGGGAATTGACGATAAATTCATTATTCCCTTGTTCCTTTTTAAAAGAAGAAATGGTTTTCTTTTTTATGCTATTAACACCTGTTCTTAGTAGATGGATAAATGTTCTCTTTACTACCCCCCCACCCCAACCTTGATAATCGAATCCCCATCTCCCCAACCCCTGCACCCCACAACAAACTCCATAGGTTGTTGGGTTTTTTAATCAGTGTAAGTTTGGACAGGTCGCTCAAAATCAGGGGAAACTTGCAGTAGGTTTGCAATCAGAAAGCTTGGGTGTCTTTTGGGAATGTTTTTTGCTGGTGGAATCTTGGCACGTTGTTCATCTGCTGATGATGGAGAGAGACTTACAGTGCTTAATAAAGTCTATTCTTTTAGTAAAAAAAGTGGAGTTTCTTATTCTTGCGCCTGAGCTCGGTATAGGTTCAGCAATACAAGTTACCCCTGCAATTCAAGACTTTGTGTTTGTGCTCTAGCAACAGAAAATGCACAAGCTGTGGTACTGAATAATCAGTTCAGCTTCATAAGTGGAGCTAATTTCATGTTCTTTTAAAAAAAAAAACAAACACATTGCTAATTTATTAGAACACCTGTATTCCTACTTTCTTTTGCCGCTTCTTCCAAATGCTTCCTTACTTAGACAGCATAATAAACTTAGACAGCATATGGTTGCGAGAGTTGGACCATAAGGAAGGCTGAGCGCCGAAGAATAGATGCTTTCGAACTGTGGTGCTGGAGAAGACTCCTGAGAGTCCCTTGGACTGCTAGGAGATAAAATCAGTCAATCCTAAATGAAATCAACCCTGACAGTTCCCTGGAAGGCTAGGTACTGAGGCTGAAACTCAAATATTTTGGCCACCTAATGCGAAGAGAGGACTCTCTGGAGAAGACTCTGATGCTGGGAAAGATTGAAGGCAAAAGGAGAAGGGGAAGGCAAAAGATGAGATGGTTAGACAGCATCACCGATGCAACGAACATGAAAATGAGCGAACTGAGGAAGATAGTGGAGGACAGGAAGGCCTGGCGGGATATGGTTCATGGGATCACGAAGGGTCGGACACGACTTAGACCTGGAAGATCCAGGTTCAAATCCCCGCTCAGCCACGAAGCTTCCTGGGTGACTTCCAGTCACTATCTCTCAGCCCCACCTACCTCACAGGGTTGTTGTGAGGACAAAAAGGAGGGGAGGAAATATGTACACCACTCTGAGCTCCTTGGAGGAAGGGCGGTATAAAAATGTGAAAAATAAATGTTAGGGCACCTATAGGTGTGCTTTCTTAAACACTCTAACTCAAAATTAGATATTATTTATTGAATTTATATCACACTTTCCCCTCCCATAGGGGAAATGTCTAGTCATGTGTAACATTAAAAAAACTATTCTGCTAGGGACAATGCAACCCAGTAGTATCTTCATCCTGGGAGAGTACTTTGGCTGAGAGAACTGGCTTCACTTGGAACATCTCTCTGCAACGTAATCTACAGTATGTAGGTTAAGGGTGGGGCTGAGAGGCTGCTTTGGATTGCTAGCAAAAAAAAAAAAAAAGTCCCCCGCAAACGCAAAAGTACATCTACTTAAATTATCCCCTCAGAGACCAACTCCTCCGCCGGTCACAGCTCAAAATTGGTTTAGTCGGAAGTATAAACCATGGGCGGCATTGTCTTGCATGCAGCACGTTGCACATTTTGTTGTTTACACGTTTAAAAACCTTTTAAAAACATGCCTTTGCTTAATCTCTTGCTATTATCTTTTGATTGTTGGAGGGACACCTACTGTCCAATCGCAACTCAGCCCTTGAGGTACAAAAAGTTGGACCACCCTGTCCTAGGCTCTTGCAATAGTACTTGATTTAGGATTTTTTTTAATGAGGAGTAGAGTACTAATTGATATTGATTTGCAGAAAGAAATAAAAAAATACTTCAAATACGCATCCTGACATCCCTCATAATAACAAGGATTCATAATTAATGAAGCTTTCTGGGCCTGGTCCTTCCAAAGCCCAAGCATCAATGCAGGTCCTCTGGGGTGGTCGAGTGGCCCTTCCCTTTTCACATTTCCCCCACCCAGAAACCCTCCCATGTGACCCCTGGCCCCTCCTTCCTTGAATTTGCCCGCTCACTCAGCAGCACCAGTTCTCCCCAGCTTCCCTCGCGCTCCACTGACAATTACAAAGCCGCTCAGGAGCCGAGTGCCTTTCCGCTCGTCAGTCACAGCGGGCGGGGCACGCTGGGGAGAGTTCATCCTCTGCTGACGTGCCGGCCCCGCCCCCCGCGGTCCAGCTGACGATCGGAAAGCAGCTCAAGCAGCCCTGTGCACCTTTCCGATCGTCAGCTGGAGCGCGGGGGGGGGCGGGGCGAGGATGAACTCTCCCCAGCTTGCCCCGCCCGCTCTGGCTGACGAGCGCGAGGGCTCTAGGCTCCAGAGCTTGATCGTCAGCTGGGGCGCGGGGCATGCTGGGGCGAGCTCTCGCGAGGTTGCCAGCCTGACCCGCTCTCTTCCGGAGTTTCCGGAAGTGAGTGGGATGGGACAACAGGCTCGGGAGAGATCGCCGCAGCATGTCCCCCCCGCGGTCCAGCTGACGGTCACGCTTAAGAGCTGAGTGCCTTTGCTGCGATCGGGACTGGGGGAGGAAAGGGAGGCTCCGGGGGGGCAGAAGAAGGCTCCGGGGGGGCGCATGCGGCCCGTGGGCCGCGTGTTGGACCACCCTGGCCTAGGAGGATGTTTTGAGAATTTCAGAGTCTTAGGGGGAGCCCATAAAACTTTGGGTTGAAACTTGGACGTCTAAGAGGCATTTTTATAAGTGATATACTGTATTTCTGGGCAAAAGAGAGCGAAAACGGACAAGAAGTATCTGCAAACTGCATTTTGCAGGAAAGTTGGCACCTAAGAAGAAGAAGGTGGATGAACTGCTTCACTCCCGTCAGCTGGGGCACTGCTGACTTTTCTTCAGACCTCAACATGATCAGTTTCTTCAACCTGCCATAATAGACAACTTAATGATCTTGGATTCCTAACTGGGCTTGTGGAGGCTCTTCCTTGGCTTGAACTTGAAGCAGCCACCTCTTCCAGCATGGCCTCTGTCCCCGTGTACTGCCTCTGTCGCTTGCCCTACGATGTCACCCGCTTCATGATCGAGTGTGACATTTGCCAGGACTGGTTCCACGGCAGGTGAGAAACCAGCACTGAGTGCAAATTGACTGAGAGGGGTGGGGAGTGGGAGCAGTTCTGAACTGCTACTTTCATGAAATCCAAGGAATGGAAAAACAATGTTTCTTCCCTTTGGGGGTGATAATTTCAAGTTGGAGTCAGATATGAATTCTCAAGTGGTGATTGCTGTAAGAATTGCCTTGCAGCAGAGGTCCGTCCCAGGTTGAATCCCTTGCATCTCCAGACAGGGCTGAGAGAGATCCTTGTACTCTGAAGTCCTGCACAGCCACTGCCAGTCAATGTATGTGATACTGACCTAGATGGTCTGACAGTAATCCTACAAATGCAACTTGGTATACTGTCTGATATCCTGTTTCCAGTGGCTGCTGGTTGGATGCTTATGAGCAGGACATGAAAGTAATTGCCTTCCCCTGATGCTAGTCCTCGGCACCCAGGAGATGCTGCCTAGGCACATCGAAGCTTATGGATGGTTGCCAAGGGGAAATGTTGGTGACACCAGCATTGATGCATAGAAATATGTAGCAGCAATCTTTGTGTGTTTGCCTGCCTGCCTGCCAAAGAACTAGTTTAATACCATTGGAGCTTATTGTACTATCTCCAGAGTGAGGGGTGGGTGGGTTTGAAATCAGTTCCTCACCCCCAAAGCAGATGAGATTATTATTGTACTCCAAACTGAGCATACTGGCTGTAAGGGATGAACAGAATCAGAAGTTCTACAAGCGCAACAAAATTATAAGATCCAAGAAATCTGTTTCTTTCTATCACCCCAGCAGCCTCCTTCTGCCTAAAAGTGTCTTCTAGAACAGGTGACTGTCCCGGACCATGTGAACGTAAATCTACATTATACTGTGTCAGACTGTTCATGCATCTAGCCCAGCAATGTCTATCTATTTCAACTGTTAGTTGGCTGCATTCAAAGCATGTGCTCCACCTCTCCCCTATAGGACAGTGAAATAGATGAGGGGGAGGCTTCACTACCAGGTCAGAAGATGGAGCTGACAGATGATCTCTAAAGGCGTTATTGCTTTAGGCAATCTCCTTAAGCAAAATGTTTGACCAGTTGGGAGTACTGTAGTTATCTTTTAAAGGGGCCTTCTTATTCTGCCCTTCCTCCAAGATGTTCAGGGTGCTGTGTGCAGTTTTCCCTCCCCATTTTGTCCTCATAACAGTTCTGTGAAGTAGGTAAGACTGAGAGAGGATGTCCGGCCCAAGGTCTTACCCAGTAAGCTTGAAAACTGAACAGGGAATTTGAAACCGGGTCCTCCGTCCATTCATCCATGGCCTAGTCCAACACTTTAATTACTACACCATGCTGACTTCTTACACTGAATCGGAGAAAGGGGCCCATCTCAGCTCTCTGGAGTCTCCGGTGGATGTGTTTTTCCAGCCCTCGTTGCATATCCCTGAGCTGGAAAAGTAGGTGCTCAGATTTAAGCTATAACTCTTGTGATTTACAGTTACAATGAGTGGTGGTTTGCGTCTTTGAGGGCTGTGATCCAGGCCTGAGTGTAATGGACAGGCTTCTGGGTCCTGCTCCTTATAGAGGTTGTTGTCTCTGTTTTGGAGAAATGGATGACTAGTCTTTCTCTCTTCAAGCTGTGTTGGAGTAGAAGAGGATGCAGCAGCTGACATTGACTTGTATCACTGCCCGAACTGCCAGCTTCTTCATGGGCCATCTGTCAGTAAGTCCTGGCTCTGCTATGGTGGTTTCTCTTTTTCTTCTAGTGTGATATGGTCATAATTAGATATAAGCAAGTATGCTAGTTACTGTATGGCTGCTATCTCATCACAGTACATTCTCATTCACTGTGCATGTATGAGTCTTTTGAACAGGAGTTTTGTTTTTTGTTTTGAAAAAAGTTTCTAACCCTCATGGTTCAAGAGAGAAGCTGTGCAGTGTGAAAACACATTCTGTTTACTCTAAAGGATGTGTGACTAGATAAGTTTGAAGAAGTAGACTGTGGACTCCTTTTCACCTTTTCCACCCCTGTGTACTACCCCCCTGTGCCCATCTGCTATTATGCAGTACTATTTTGTATTTAGCCAATCTTTAAAGCAGACCTAAAGCCTAATAGACATGGCTGTATGTGCTTTAAAAAAAAAATTGCCAAGGCAAGCCAGTTCTCCAAAATGTATTCTCCAAAATGGGCAAATGTACATACCATAATTTATCCTATTTACATAAATTACTCTGCATGTTTACTATTTAACATAATTATTTCTGGTTTTGCTAGTATGAGGAGGGGCAAGAAGATATGTAGGGCAATAATATTCAGTCATCTCTCTGACTTCTAAGATTTCAGCAATTATTGCCCACATACTTTATAATATCTTTGCAGCCATGAGATGAGGACTAGAAACTTGCTTCTTTAAATGTAGGTTGAGATACTCAGGAAGCAAAATTCTGTGTTCAGTACCACATACTGCAATCTTCCTGCACTCCCATGGACTTGTGGTATATAGTCAGCCCTGCTAACAGTCCTAATAGCGTGGGGGTGAACAAATGTTCAGTATCAGTACACTTTTATGTTTAATGGTTGTGGGAATGAGGAAATTCCAGGAATGATACAGAGTTCTTAATAGTTGATCATGCTGAACTTCTCTCATTGACAAAACTAGTAAAAAAACAGTTGAGGAATTCTAATGTTTGTTTAAAATATGTATATCCTGCCTTTCTCCTCTGATAGGCTTTCTGCTCCAACAGAACAGACTTTAAAACCACAAACAAGACCAGTTAAATACAAAGTCAGCATAGTGCAATAAAATGACAACCCCTCAATAAAAATAATCCTGGGGGTGTCAAAGAACTTGTAAACAGTGCAACAGAATTAAAACAGGGCCCCTAAATAAATAACTCTTTGGCTGCCTCGTCTGGCATACAGGCAGAGATAGAGCCAACCTGCACTCTGTTTGCAGGGACTTCCATGTAGAGGGCACCACCCTGGAGAAAATCCTCTCCCATGTTGCCACCAGCTGGGCTTCAGGGACTCTCAGTACAGGGGGTCCCTGTTATAAGTTTTCCTGTTATGTTTTTCCACGTTTTGATGTTATGCGGAACCAGATGTAAACAGTCTCCTCACTTACTGCCGTAGCCCCGCCTCTGTGCTCTTCCCCTCCAGGCTCTTAAAGGGACATCCCCAGATATAGAGATCTTTCTGTTCCACTTGCACGCTTTTCTTTCCTCTTCCTCCCACCCTCTGAGCTCTTAAAGGGACAACATTACTACAGTGTTGTCAATCTGGGAATTGTTGCTTTCATTAATTGGAGTAAGAGGGAGAGTGACTCTCCCCGACCCCTGTCTGCTTCACTTACTTCTCTCCCTTGTTATTCAGGGCCGCTGCCACTAATGGCTACAGAGGGAATGCTGTGCTCCCAGCATTCCCTCCTCAAGCCATTAGGGGAGAAGAGGCAGCAGCGCTGGATCCTGAGGGAGAGAGATAAGCCCCCAACCCCAGCCCACTCCTCTGCCCCTCAGTGCCTAGTGTCACTGCCACTGCTTCCTCGAATGGCTGTGGAGCAAATGCTGAGCCCCCAGCATTCTCTTGCTGGCCATTGAAGGAGGAGGCAGTGGCGGCGGCAGCAGTATCGCTGGCACTGGTATGAGTTGAACCATTCCGGCTGCTGGGACAAATGTCCCCTTATCCCTAGGAGACCTCCAGCAGCCAAAAATTCCCTGCAGGATGCAGTGTAGCCAACACCACTACATCACCATGCAGAGATGTAGGTTGGATTGGGCTGCCTGGGAGAGAGGTAAGCCCTCCTCATCTTCCTGTCGTGTCATGGATGAGCCATCCCTGCAGGGGGTGCACTGGTTTATACATACCCAGGACTGTGTACCACTCTGTACAGTCACTATCCCTACCTTTATTATTTCTTATGGGACAAAACTCTGCTCTTTAAGTCCAGTGAAGGGCATGGATGTGTGTATGGTCCCCATTGTTCATTGTTTATTTCTTATAGGGGGAAAACCCCTTTATAACTACCAAGCTTGCTTGTCCCTGACCTCAACTTATAAAGCCCCCCCCCCAGGACCCTTCCTACTGTCCACAGCGAAAGGGCCATTTCATAAAGGGGGAACCAGCCCTAATGTTGAAGGGTGGGCTGTCCTTTATATAGCCTAAAATTCTGAATGCTGACCTGACTGTTCAAGGTCTCAGGAAGATTTTTTTTGCTTGAGGTCCTTAAGCTAGCGATGCATGGGGCCGGGGAGGGCATGCTTCCTCTCATGATTATGGCCCACTTCTCTTTGGCACATACCCACTTATGCATTGGCTACCTGGCTTAAAGGGTTTTTTGGGGGGGGGGGATGACCTCTATCTCCTGTCTATCGTCTGTTCCTCAGTCCTTGTATTCTTGCCGTGCTTCCATTCCTTCTGATCCTCTTCCTGTCTCACTCAGTGAAACGGCGCCGAGGAAACCAGAAACAGACCGACTCCTCTGTGAGCAAAGAGGTTGGCAAGACAGTGAAGACAGGGACCACTCAGTTCATCAAGGAGCTTCGCAGCAGGACGTTTCCAAGGTGGGATCCCGTTGGATGTCTCCTGGTTTGGTCAAGAGAAAAGAAGAAATGGGGGCCAAGTCCGTCTTGCAGGGTCATTGGTCTCTGTGTAGAGTGGAACCCCAGGCAGAGTGAAAGGCTGCTGGGACAAGGCATTTTTTGCCCAGGTTGCCTGCTTGGGTAGAAGCCCTCTATTTGGGCCTCATGTCACTCACCGCCCTTGAGTAAAGTGAAACCAATGAGGTGGTGCAGTTATAGCACTGAGACTCCTTTAGCTGCTGTGAAGAGACTAATAGCATCTCTTTTCCCCTGCTCATGGCATCTCCTACTCCCTCCCCTCAATCCTTGAGGGAGATTTGTCCTGCCTGCCTTAGCTGTGATTAACTCCTGTGTTAAAACCTGGTTAAGGCTCACTGGGCTGAAAGGCCCCTAAAACTGACTGGCAATTCAGCTGCTGGAAAAGGCCAGGGGGTGAGGCTTAAGCTGCAAGTAGCTTTGAAAGAGCGGAGCAATCAATTGCCTGTAGCTCTGTGTTGGACCTTGGCTCTTTCTGGGGTGCTGTGGTCGGTTGATGTCATCCTTTGGTTGCCCAATAAGCTTGGCAATTCCCTCTGTGGGGCCTTGCAGCATGATTCTCTGCACCGAATGAGGCTGATTGCCTTGGGGTTTCCTGAGATCCAGCATCCTGTAACATGGTGCTGGAGAATAGGGGACAGACTGTTGCAGAGATTCAGGTGCCTGGCCACTAAGAGGCTATCTGATGCTCAACAGGGAGGGGCTGGAGCTCTGTGGCTGAGCATCTGCTTTGCATGCAGAAGATCTCCGCTTCAGCCCCTGCCAGCATCTCCAGGTAGGGCTCAGAGGGAATCCAGTCTGAAACCCTGGGGAGCTGCTGCCAATCTGTGTTGACAGTACTGAGCTAGGTGGACTGTTGGTCTGACTCAATATAAAACAGCTTCCTGTGTTCAGCGTTGCCTAAAGGGGGACATCTTGTCCTAAAAAAGGCTAGGCAGGAAACCACTGGCCTTGCGTTGGTTCAAATGCTCCCATCTGAATAGACTAGATCCCAGGAACTTGTGTTCCAGTTTCTTATATCTTTTGACTTTGAGCCCCACGGATCATAGAGTACCATGTATGATATAATTATGCCAAAATGGTCAGGCACCATCCAAAAGATTAAGCTAGATTTATCCATAGTTAGTTATAATCCTCACCAGATCATATCTAGCTGCTAACCAGACAGATTCTGGATTTGCTGTATCTGCCTTTGTTTTGTTTTTCTATGGTCC
This sequence comes from Plestiodon gilberti rubricaudatus, assembly GCA_026170595.1. Lineage (NCBI taxonomy): Eukaryota > Metazoa > Chordata > Lepidosauria > Squamata > Scincidae > Plestiodon > Plestiodon gilberti. Next base: position 117,689,758 of record JANXHW010000002.1, read on the forward strand.
AAAGGAATTGCTGGTTTTGCTACTCAGTAGGTGACTGAGTCAGCCAACGGGTGGCAAAGTGGGTTAAACCACTGAACCATGAGCTGTTGATCGAAAGGTCGGCAGTTCGAATCCGTGCGACGGCTCCTTCCAACCTAGCAGTTCGAAAGCAAGAAATTGCAAGTAGATTAATAGGTACCGCGTCAGCGGGACGGTAACAGCGTTCCATGCACCTTGGTGTTGAGTCATGCTGGCCACATGACCATGGAAACGTCTTCAGACAGCGCTGGCTCTTCGGCTCTGAAACAGAGATGAGCACCGCTCCCTAGAGTCAGACACGACAACTTAATTGTCAAGGGATACCTTTACCTTTTTAGGTGACTGAGTAGGGGCTGTGGTGGCTTAGTGGTTAAGATGCTGAACTGCAGACCGGAAGGTCGGTAGGACAGCAGTTCGAGACCCAGGTGCCCCATGACCGAGTGAGCTCCCATCGCCTGTCCCAGCTCCTGCCAACCTAGCAGTTCGAAAGCAAGAAATTGCAAGTAGATAAATAGGTATCGCTGCAGCAGGAAGGTAACAGCGTTCAGTTTTGTCATGCCGGCCACAATGACCACGGAAGCATCTTCGGGCAGCGCTGGCTCTTCGGCCTTAAAAACGGAGATGAGCACCACACCCTAGAGTCGGACACGACTGGCTTTCAAGCCGGGGATACCGTTACCTTAGGTGACTGTATCTTGAAGACAGAACTAAGTATTCTAAGAGTACTTAGCGCAATAGTGAGGATAATGTCATAACGATTTGTTAATCAAGATTGGGATTGATCCCTCAAATGATATTTTGGATTTCTCAGGCTTGTTACCGGTACTTAATAATTGAGGCACGTGCTGAAATGTGTAAAAGACCAGCACCCTGTTGCGAGGTGATGGGGGACACGGAACAATACACAGCTGATCTGGCATCTAGCTTGCACAGTCTGATATAGTCTTGGTAACGGGCTGTTTCTGTCTAGTATTTCTTCTTTGCAATAATATGAATGGGGTTTCTATTTATTGTTTTTTTGACTTTCCTTCAGCACCAGGCGCGCTCTCTCTCTCTCTCTCTCTCTCTCTCTCTCTCTCTCTCTCTCGGGGAAAATCTTTGTGCAGCTGCTCCCCCCTCTGCCCCACCCCACAGGCAGCTGCACAAAGATTCTCCAAAGACATGGCTAGGCTGCTGGTGAAGGAAAGGCAGAAGACAATGAACAGCAGATCTATTCATATCACAAATAAGTAACTACGGCAGTGGTTCCCAAACTTTTTTGACTCGCGGCTCCCTTGACCTCCCTCGCCGTTAGCCGTGACTCCCCATTACAGTGCATGGAAGAAACAGGCACTCTTTACATGCTCAGAGGCACCCTTTCTTATATGTATGTGTATATGTATGTGTATATTCCCAAAACGAGCCCTAAAGTGGATTTTCCATGCTTATGCTGAGCAGCAGCTAAGCCAGGAGTGCGCAGGGTGGGGTTGGGATGCTGCCCTCCCTCCATTGGCAAGCCTGGGTAGAGGGCACTGATGTTGTCTGTGTTAGTCCTATTCATGGCAAGAGAAACATCAAAGCATGGGAGGGAAGCCCCAGTTGCACAAGAGAGAAAGAGAGAGAAAGCTAGCTCCTTTTGGTGTAGCATCTTTGCAAGATGAAAAACAGATTCTTATACTGCCTGGCAGTTTCCGGGGTTGGGGTTGGGTTTTCCCAGCAACTAGAGTGGGGAACTAACTTAGAGGTGGGTCAGAAAGGAAGGAGAGAAATCCTAATAATTAATCAACCAAACTAAACATAGAAATCAAAGACTGTATGTAAAGCAGAACCTGCTCTGCACCATTTTCAATTGCAGTTCTTGCATTTGTTTTGTGTTTATTAAAAACATTCAACAGAAAGAAAATACTTGCAAACCTGCAATGTCTCAGGATTTGGAGAGAAACGCTCCAAAGTACCGTTGTAAATCGTTCTTTAACATAAGATAAGGGCTTTGCTCACGCTGTGGTTATAAACAAGATGTGGAAACTGCCGTTGAGTGACCCGATGTGAAGAGGGAAAAGATCTTTTCCGGATCTTTGTTTTTGCTCTCTCTCTCTCTTGCAAGCAAGAATAGGTGTTAATTAAAAGATGAACGCGACGCCCCTGGCTGCTTTTGATGACGCACTTGGGAGTCGCGCGCCTCACACTTAGAGAACCTCTGAACTACGGTATGAAATTGGCATATAGTAGACAGTCGCAGTCAGTTGGGGCCCTGGAGAGGGTGCCCTGTCCTGTGACAGATGTGTCCTTCCTGCAGCTTTGGGGTAGGCTTGTAACCTTGTTCTGACGTTCCCTTGCTTCCCCAGTGCGGATGAGGTTATCCTAAAGCCCAGTGGAGCCCAGCTGAGTGTGGAGTTCCTGGAAGAGAACAGCTTCAGCGTGCCCATACTTGTCCTGAAGAAGGATGGGCTGGGCATGACTCTTCCATCACCCTCCTTCACCGTGCGCGATGTGGAACACTATGTGGGTGAGTGTCTGGGGAGCCGGGCCTGGCAGGCTGCTGGAGCAGGAAAAAGGGATCTTGCTGTTGGACGGTTTAGCTGAAGAACCTCTGTCAGCGGGAGAACCAGGGGAGGAATCTGGAAGTCGCATAACTGCCAGTAATGCTGCTTTTTGCTTGCAGTACTGGGAGGGTTACATGGAAGCGTGTTCATGCATCGTTTTAAGGAGAGAAAAATAATACACCAAATGAACACATTTTTTTTCTGTGTTTACATTTTTTTGAGAGCCAGGCTGTCTCCTTACTACCAAGAGGCTGCAAATGATGGAGTAAGCAAGGGGGAAAAACAGTCTTGTCTTTCAGCTGATTTTTTGATTGGTCATCATCCCTGAGAGACTTGCATAGCTCATTGGGTTCCAGCACTGAAGTGAGGCTGGTACCCATTGACTGCCACTACCTTTGTCAGAGAGCTGTAAGTAAGTGAGAGCTGCTTGTCCTCTGGAATAAGCAGGTTAACCGAGCCAATGAGCCAGTCGCTCCCAGCTGCCCTCCCTTCCCCCACTGTTTTGTCAACAAAGGTCTCTCTGGCTTATGTTGGATCTGAGCTGCATGAAGCGGGAGACTACCAGAAGAGGAGGTGGTTCTCGGTTCTGCTAAAATCAGCCCAAATGTGGCATAGTTCAAATGGTTTTGCCACTGCAGCTGCAAGAATGTTTTCCACTGGAGCCATTTTCATGACTATATCCACAGAGGGATACTGGGACTATGGAGAGGGAACCGTATTCCAAGCCCCTCCCTAAGTATTCAGCTTTTATTGGGGGGAGGGGAGAGGAAGACTTATGTTTACACAAATGTAAGGAGGAGCACAGAGTATTCCCAGCAGTTGCTCAATAAAAAGTTAAGCCCTGCTTTCCTGTGTTCTGACCGTGCCTACAGCATCCTTGCTTAGTTAACAAATTATAGATTTATTTTGCTATGCAAACTGCTTTGTGAACTTTTTTGTTGAAAAACTGTGTAGTACCTACCAGTATATGATGATGATGATGATGATGATGATGATGATAATAATAGTGGAGTCAGTGAAGGAACGCAGTATTTCAATAAACCCCCTTTTTAATGCTGTGTATATATATTTATTTTATTAGTGTAATATTAAAACATAAAAACAATACAGTACATCCTATTTCGACAAGTTATAGCAAGCGCAAAGCAATATATCCTACTAGCATACTAATCAATAAGCCCCTTTCTGAGTGCTGATTTTGTGGAAAACGTTCTGCAGATGCTGCTCAGAGTTTTGGTTGCAAAAATAGATTATTCATCACATTTCTCACTAAAATTAATTTGTTTACATTTGTGACCGTCTTAAAATAGTGTGAAATACAGTTGGACCCTTTTTCCCATGGATTTGGGATCCACAGATTTGACCCACCACGGATCCCGGATCCATGAGGGTTAACATTTAAAACTGTAAAAAAAGAGGAAAACCTGGTGGGAAAGCGGTTTTTTTACCTTTTTATGATGAAAACGCTGTGTAGTCTTGCTTAAACATGCTGAAATCGCACTCCGGAAGCCTCTTCTGGGTTGCGTGACTCCCCTCTTCCAAGGTCGCCCCAGAATGTTTTGCAAAGCATTATGAAGCTATTTTGGGAGAGGGAGGGGGAGCCGTGCGACTCGGAAGAGGCTTCTGGAGTACAATTTCAGCATGTTTAAGCAAGAATACACAGCATTTTCATCATAAAAGGTAAAAAAAAAAGCTTTCCCACCATTTCTCCCCATTTTGTACCGTTTTAAACGCAGACCCCAGTATCCGTAGATCCTCGCTATCTGCGGGGGTGGTGGTGTCCGAAATGGATCCCCCGCGGATAGAGAGGGCCAACTGTATATACCTGTTTCAGCAAGCACATGCAAGATTCTCCCCACATGCAGCTTGAAGTGGTAGAGTCGTGTTTATTCTGCATTTGTTAGTTGGCTCTTATTAGGAATGATCTCTAAGGGGATGAAGTCTCTGTGTCATCTGGCTGCAGGATACTTGCAGCCCTCCCAGGGTAGGGTTGAGCAAATGGTAGTTCCTAAGCCAAATCCTGCCCCTTGAATGGTGCCAGCTTGTTTCCCTCCCAGTCACCCCCTGTCAATCCAGAAGCAAAAAGAGTGTATAGTAATACTTAACACTGAGGATCCATTCCTGAAAAACTGAGAGCTGTCCAAAACAGTGCTAAAGGAGATGCCATTGGCGGAAATGGGAGCTGATTGGTCGCGCCTTACCCAGAATGCACTGCTCCCATTAGCTATACTGGCTGTTAGTTAACCTGGGATGAAGAGCGTTGTAGCAAATCATTGCTAAAGGAATCAATGTTATAGGAGGTATTACTTTATAGTGGACGTAAGAGATGCACGGGAAGCAGGTGGCAGCATTGGAGCTCTGGCCCTTGGATGAAAGTATTGCTGGCCAAGGTGCTGGAGGGAAAGGGCCACTAGAGGGAGACTGTCACACTTGAGTACTGTGTGATGGGGGAAATGTGCTGCAAAGCCCTTGTAATTGGTGATACTCTTTGCAAGGAGTAGAAGGGGAATGACACTGTAGTCTCAAGATACTGTTGGGCGTGTCCCATCGTCTGCCTTATCCAGCACATGACATATCTGCTCTTTTCCAACAGGTGCTGACAAGGAGATTGATGTGATTGATGTGACTCGCCAGGCCGACCTCAAGATGCGCCTGGGTGACTTTGTCAGCTATTACTGCAACAGTCGCAGAGAGAAAGTGCTTAACGTCATCAGCCTGGAATTCTCTGAGACCAGGCAAGCGAAGGAATAGAAAAGCGGTGCATGGCCCCCGCCAGAGGGAATCCCTGTTTTTACCATAAAGCTGTGGCGGTCCCCCCTCCTAACTAAGGCTCATTGCCTGTTGAGGGTGCTATTTTCAGGTGGATGCGAGTTCTTAAACAGAGAAATCGGCTTATTTTGGTTTCAGCAAGTCATTGTGAACATGATTATGAAAGACACCCCTGTCCTTTCCTATTAATTCTTGGTTACATCATTTAAACCTTTGAAGTTGCCGCACTTGGCTTTGCAAATCAGCGTTGGGAAGTGAATCCTATTCAGGTTGCCCCGCGCAAACTAGAACTGAACCAGTTTTCAGAGGCTGCGTGCTAAGCTGCCTCCTGAGCTTTGGATCTCTTGAACTGGATCAACCAGGGCTGGATCCATTCCAAATTAGTTTGAATGCTGTTAATAGACAGCTGTGGGGCACCTACTTCTGGAATACTGTGTGCCGCTCTAGTTGCCCCCTCTCAAAAGGGAGGCATAAATCTAAAGAAGCGAAGGTGCAGGAAAAGGGCAGCTATGAATGAAATGAGGGCAGTACATCTTCCTTAAGAAGGAAGGCTTAAAGCACTGGGGCTTCTTAATAAAGATGAGATGAGTGGGGGGGGGGGTATGAACAGCGTGGAGTGATTGAATAGAAGAAAAAATTACTCCTCCTCAAGAGTATCCCATGAAATGGATTGGTACTCATTTCAGGGCCAACAAAAGAGAGTCTCTCTGCACAGTGGCTAAGTATATCTGTGGAATTTGCAACCACAAGCGGCACTGGTAGCTGCTAGCCTAGATGGCTTTAAGATTAAGCACGTTCATGGAGGAAAGTTAGTCTACATTTACTAGACCTGATAGCCGAAAACAAAGCCACTGCATTGAGAGGCTGCATATCTCTGGTTACCGAATGCTGGGGGTGGGAGGGGACCAGGATGGCCACCCCATCCCCTTCCAGCCCTGTTTGGAGGGCTCTGGCTGACTGTTTTTGGAATTGGAGTAAATTAATAAAGAACATATAATAAATAAGGTGGTGATTACATTCTTCCAACCCCCTACCTTTTGCAAACGTCTTGTGGAGTCAACCCCCAAGAGGTACAATGCCTTCTTCCTGTATTGCCGATGGGTAAACAGAGGCGAAGAGAAAGTTACTTGACCAAGGGTGAGTTCTTGGAAGGAATAAGGATTTGAAACCAAGCATCTAAGGTGGCGCCCCCCCCCCTATACACACTTAGTTGGGAGCAAGGCCCATTGAACTCAATGGGACTTGCTTCTGAGTAGACATGCCTAGGATTGCTCATTGGAATTCCATTGGCCTGCACTGACTGTCAGAATGGGCATCTCATTGTGGGGCATCTGTGGAAAGTGGACAAGTCTATTTATCTTTCCTCACAATTTTTCCAGGCTCTCTAACTTGGTGGAGACCCCAAAGATTGTGCGCAAGTTGTCCTGGGTGGAAAACCTGTGGCCCGGGGAATCGGTGTTTGAGCGGCCAAACGTGCAGAAGTACTGCCTGATGGGGGTGCGGGACAGCTACACGGACTTCCATATTGATTTTGGCGGTACCTCTGTCTGGTACCATGTGCTGCGGGTAAGAATATGGCAGAATTGAGGTAGGAGAAGAAAGTGGGTGTGATGGGGACACAATCCTGGAGCTAAAATACACAATTGGCTGACTCACTGGATGTATTTGATGCTGATGCAAAGTACCACTTTGACTGCTGTTGGTTCCTCTACTCCAATTGCTTTGGAAGCCTCGGAATCAGAAATGAGCGATTTGGGTGGGAATGGTGTGTATCCAGGCATTCTCACCACTCGTTCTCACTGCTATCCATTCCCCACAGGGAGAAAAGATCTTCTATCTGGTGCGCCCCACTGCGGCCAACTTGACGCTCTTTGAGGCATGGAGCAGCTCATCAAATCAGAACGAAATGTTCTTTGGAGACCAGGTGGACAGGTGCTATCGTTGCCCTGTCCGTCAGGGCCAAACCCTCTTCATCCCCACAGGTATTAGCAGCCCCTGGGTGTTGAAGTGAACCTCTTTAAGATGCCTCTGCCCTCACCACCACCGTTTCAGTTGTGATGTCTCTTGGGTCTTCCTCGACCCCAATGCTGCAGCTCCTCCTCCCCCTGCAGCTTCCCTTTTGAACATCATGCCCTGCTGTACAGTAGTCCAGTGTTCGGCAGCAGGGGAAGGCCATTTACATCTAGTGTTTACCTCTGGCAGAACAGCAAATGTCTGCCTATTCCCTGCAGCTCTTCAGGCCAAGTATGGCCATGTCCCCCTTCTTGTAAGCAGTAAAGAGTTGTGGGAGGCCAGTCGCCAGCCCATGTGACTCCCTCCCTACCTTTCACCTCTCAGGTTGGATCCATGCTGTGCTGACCCCTGTTGACTGCCTGGCGTTTGGGGGCAACTTCCTACATAGTCTCAACATTGAGATGCAACTCAAGTGAGTTTGGCTGGGAAAGGGTTAGAGCAGTGGTTTTTCAACCTGATTCATCTCGCAGCACACTGACAAGGTGCTAAAATAGTCAGGGTACTCCAATGGTGTTTTTTTTGTTTGTTTGTTTGTTTTTTTACAATTGACACGGCACACTGTGCTACCGGTGGGAGGTTCACGTCTCTCAATGGCCCTACAAATAAATGAACCTCCCTCAAACGCCTGCGACAGACATGCAGACCATTTGTGGTACACTGGTTGAAAACCGCTGGGTTTAGAGGTTTGCAGTCTATGGTGGAACATCTTGGGGAATTGGCGAGGCCAGGGTTGGGGAAGAAACTTATGGTCATAGAACAAAGGGATTCTGAGTTGAGTCCAGGACTGTGTATATGGCATGATTTCTGTGACTAGTACAAAATGGGCTATTGGGTGCAGAATTAAGCTTCCTCGGAATTTCAGTCTTTAAAAGTTCAACTTTCTAGCCCTCATGTTTATGAAGATATGCTTGAAAGAGCATGGCCAGGCCTCGAGAAGCTAGAGGGATTACTGAGGAAGAATTCCCAGGGTTGGGGCATAGTGGTGGCCTGCATAGTTGCTTGCTTGCTTCCCACAATTAGCAGAAGCAGAACAAAATGAAGTGACATAGGAAGTAAATGTGACCAGATTTTTTGACCACAGAGTTTAGGTTATATTGGCGCAAAATGGTATGCATCTTATTTTCTTAGCACAAAGTGCATCCAGCTTTGCTTGGCTCTCACATACATTTTTCTTTGGACTCTGCCTAGGGCCTATGAGATTGAAAAGCGTCTCAGCACAGCTGACCTCTTTAAATTTCCAAACTTTGAGACCATCTGCTGGTATGTTGGAAAGCATCTTCTGGACATCTTCCGAGGTGGGTTTCAAGTCCACCAGCTCCTGGTGCGTACACACACACACACACACACACACACACACCTCCCTTTATTGGACCTGCAAGTTACCACTATTGATACTTTCCATCTCCCCCCCCCTCCTCCCCACAACAGGTCTTCGAGAGAATCGTAGGCACCCAGCCGCTTATTTAGTACATGGGGCAAAAGCCCTCAACACTGCCTTCCGCTCCTGGACTAAGAAAGAGGTAAAAGATTGAGAGGAGGACTGATTTGATCAAAGATCATTTGGATTTCTAGCCAGATCTAAGGCTGTGGTGGATCTTTGGATGTGACTGATACACTTCCCTGCCACTGGTCAAAAGGGGATGAAAACTCTCTCATCGGGGAGAAGCCAGGCTAGAACTCTTCTCTTTTGACATCTAGTTTTCTTTATTCATGGATTTTATTTGTCTGGGGGAGCATGTAGTAGTGTGAGCTGTCTGAAGAGGTACAGCTCAGACAACAGATTTACCACCTCGGTGTGAGCTATGCTGGAGCCCAAATGCCTGGGGGAGAAGGGAAGCTGTATTGGTTTTCCCCCTTTGCCACTGACATTTTAGTCCCGCACAGAGGGGAGGACCTTTCAACAACCAAATCTTGTTTTCTCAGGCCTTGGCGGAACATGAAGAAGAAATCCCTGGCACCATGCGCCCAGCACAGCTGATCAAAGATCTGGCTAAGGAGATCAGACTTGTGGAAGTGAGTATGCGGAGGCAGGGCATTTTCCTACCAGTGGCAGAGCCATGGTCCAGGATGGCAGAGGGTAGAGGCATTGCTGAGGCAGCACGATCCTTTTCTGCCCTCTAGAGAGCTTCTGTTGCTGTTGCTGTGTGACTCTAGGGGCACCAGGCAAACAGCACAACCCGTTTCGAATTAGAGTCCATCAGAAATCCTCAAAGTCTTCCCAAATCAAGAAAATAACTTCTATAGCATTTGTGGGGCATACTGGGAACAGCGAGCTGATGCAGTCTCTAGCAAGACTCGCTGTTGATTCACTGATTTGGGGTTCCTTTTAAAGATATGTTAGTGTTTTGTTAAAGTAGCTGTAGCTTCTCTGAAGTGTTTCTTGTGTTGTCCGAGTGGACATCCCGAGGAATATTGTCCTCTGCAAGTTTGCTTTTAAAAACTGGGGTGACCTCTAACCAGTCATTGCGGCAGCTTGCTGCTTGGAACAAGAAGTTCTTTTGAGAAACCTCTTACAGACGTGTTTTCTGGTTGGTCAGTGTCCCAGCCTGCCTCTTGGAAGCTGGCATGTCTACCCTTCCCCTTGACGGGGCAGGCTGGAGCGTTTCCTTGCAAGTAGTTCCAGAGTTGCGTGTTGTGCGCATGGACAGGGAGTGTAAGGTTGTATAGCAGCCAAGAGTGGCAAATGGCAACGTGCCTATTTCAGATTTCATCTGAGCATTGAATTGGGTAGCCTGCCAGGTGGGAAGAGTGGCTCGTTGCATTGGCTCCTTATGCAGTGGTTATGCAGGAGTCCCCGGTGTGCTCAGAGCAACCACGGCAGAGACCGTAGCCTGGCTGTTTATACCACACCGCAGAATAAATATCCTGGCATCCCATGTTACATGCAGAGGGCTTGCAGGCTTGCTCTCTGTATGCTGAGGGGGGCCAGACAGCTTTTGGCTGAAATACTTCACTTGGGCTACTGTCGCACTTGTGTGTTCGTTCTTACCTCACAAAGGAAGAGCACGTTCCCTGGGCCACCAGGCTGTGGTTCAGTCCTGAGCACCTCCGTTTAAAAGATCACGCGGGACTGGAAAAGACCTTTGCCATAGGCCCTGGAGAGCCACTGTCCTGCAGGGAAGACTGGACTAGATGAGTCAATGGGGGGCTCTGTATGAGGCAGCTTTGTACATTCATAAGGCATGTTCTGGAGAAGGTAGAGCCTCCTCTGACTGGTCTGCTTCTTTTGGGAGGTCTACCTGCCTCACACATAGAGAACCACTGAAGGAGCGATTGAGCCTTGGGTGGGGTAGAACAGTACTTGTTTATAGCAGCAGCCCTAAATTAAGGGGTGAGCACTGCCTCCCTGCTGCTCACACTCTTCCAGGATATATTCCAGCAGAACATTGGGAAGACGGGCAGTCCGTTTGGCCTGCAGAGGGGCACCCAGCCAAGTGCAGCAGCCAAAAGGGGAGACCACAGTCCCAAGGAGCTGGGCAGGAAGGGCAGCCGGAAGGACGTTGCCTCGGTCAGAGCCCTGGAGCTGGAGCTGCTGGACAAATACAAGCGGCAGGCCCTGAAAGGCCTGGAGAACCCCTGCCAGGAGGAGGTGAGCCACCATTGTGGCTATGCAAAGGAAGCGCCCTCTTGCATAGGCGATGCAGGATCTGAGGGGGCTGCATAGCTGTCCTTCTTCGTAAGGTTGGCGGCGGGGCGGGGGGAGGGAGGGGTCAGTCTCTTGCTGCGTAGACCCTGCTTGCTATTTGGGATGTGTTGCTCCCACCTTTAGTAATGCATAAACCTTCCCTTTTCCCAGTTTGATCTGCCAAGTTCCAGCCTGGAAGATACGGATGGGGAACCTGATCTGACAGAGGAGGAGCTGTCCTTGGTTGTGGCCAATGGCCGAGGCACCAGGTACATTTCTGAGCAGGGGGAGAAACGGCGGATTGAATGGGGAGCTTAGTTGTGACGCTTCAGCAACACTGGCCGGCCACATTCCCAGCCGTTTCAAGACCATTTAGCACATTCTGCCAGTGATAGGCATCTGCATACCCAGAGAACCGGATCCAGTCTCCTTCAGCTTTCCCGTCCAATGTAGCTCTTGTCTCCAAAAGCAAGCATCTGTGCTTGGTAGGATGACTTGGTAGGATGACTTGCTTGGACGTGCCAAGCTGAGAGGCAGGCAAAGGATTCTTTCTTGTAAAGAGCTCTCCTCTTGGGTACCTCATTGCTGCCTTCCATGTACAGTATATAAGTCAAGACACAGACAAATGGGGGTGAGCAGAAGTGTGCCAAGACTTGTGCCCTCTTTGACTCTTGTTCGGTTCAAAATATGGACCTTTCTTAAAAATAGTTGTTGACTAGGGCAACACAGGGTGAGAAACCAGGTGCTTGATGCATTGCCACTTCACTGATATTGGTCTGGCATAGGCTTACCATAGTCCCGGTATTCACCGGGACATTCACGGTGGGGAGCCCAGATCCCGGGCACCCGGCCAGCCCCCTCTTCGTCCCGGCCGGCTGGGACTGCCCCCCTGCAGCGCTAATACGCTGCTGCTGCCACTTCTTCGTCCGGACCAATTGTGGACTCTTTGCGCGCCTGCGCGAGGCTAGGAGCACTCTGGAAACGTCTGAGTGAAGTAACACAATGGGTAACTCGGACGTTTCCGGAGTGCTCCTAGCCTCGCGCAGGCATGCAAAGAGTCCACGATTGGTCCGGACGAAGAAGTGGCAGCAGCAGCGTATTAGCGCTACAGGGGGGCAGTCCCAGCCGGCCGGGACGAAGAGGAGACTCGAGGAGATGGAGAAGACAGAGGCTGGAATGGAGAGGCAAGACAAGAGGAACAAAGGCAACAAACATTAAGGGGAGGACATGGAGTGCAGGGCATTAGCAGGGAGCAGGTGCTTTTGCCCTATGTGACATAATTAATTAGATCCTCAGTGCATTCAAGATTTGGACTCGCTGCTTGTCTGCGTGCCTAGATTCAATTCAAGGGCAGGGGAGCAGTAATTGCAAAGAAGGGAGCATTGCAAAAATGTCAGATCTCTGCCTGCTTGCTTTTCTTAGTTTTTACCCCCGTTTTGGTAACAGGTGCAGTGGATAACTCTGCACATGCTCAGAGGCATGGGGGAAAAGGTAAAATAATTATTTAAATTGATTTTATTATTTAATGTCGAGAATTAATTATTTAATGTTGAGCTGTCTGGACACGCTCCTGTGGACATTTCCAGTGGACATGCCCACGGACATGCCCACTTCCGGCAGACACGCCCACTTCCGGCAGAAGTGACATCACGGTTCATTGACCCGCCTTCCATGATGTCACTTGCATCCCCCTCGGGGTGCCAGAAAATCTGGTAAGGCTAGTCTGGCACGACTCGGGTGATGTCTGTGTGGAGGAGAGAGACAGGTGGGCAAGTGATACGGTGCTTTCCCAGGCCAACTTTGTCCGGTCCCCAAGGTAGGATGCCACTGGTGTGGGAGAGAACAATGTAATTTGCTTGTTGCCTGTATGAGCAGAGTTCAGGGTAGGAGACTTTGGTGATGCATATGATCGTGGGATGCATATGGTGGGAGAAAAACACTTTGGGGGCACCTAAACCTTGCTCAGAGTCATGAGAGATGAGCCTCTGACCAGTCCTGTCTTCCCCAACAGGAAAATCAAGGCCTCTGGACGTGCCCGGAGTCGTAAAGGGGCACAAGCTCTTGCCCCGCCCAGCCCATCGGATGCTGAGGCCCTTGACATGGACTCAGAGGAGGACCTTCAGATCGATGAGACCCCCCGCAGGGAAAGGAGGGGCCTGGTGCTGCGCAAGAGACTGCCCAGTAGGTGGCGTCTCTGTCATGTCTCTGACTGCTGCATCCTTTGGGTGGAGCAAACATGTGCCCTTTGTCTGCTTCCCCTCCCTCCCTTTCTTGCCTTGGGCTTTGAATTGTCTCCCTGTCTGTATCCATTAGGCCGACTTCCTCCCTTCGTCAAAACTGGGGTTGTGCTCCTTGATCGTAACTACAGTCCTTGCCACCACTCAGGCACTCTTGTATGACCAGCAATTAATTTTATCGTTTTTATTCTCCTCTGGTATAAGAATTTCCCCGAAAGCTGCCACGAGCCAAACCCTGTTCTGACCCGAACCGCGTACGAGAGCCAGGGGAAGTAGAGTTTGACATTGAGGTGAGTCATGTGCAAGACCAGAGATGCTGTCCTGCATACAGGGAGGTTGGTAGGCCCTGCTATAGAGGAGAAGCAGGACTGAGTTTGGGTTCGCTGGGGCTTGTTTTGTACATTCATAAGACATGTTGTGATGCGTGAGTTTGGGCTGTACAACACTTGAAGGTATGATAAAGGAGTTGGCTTGTGTAGAGTATCTTCCTGGTACCACTGAGTAACTCTACCCCACCAACGCGCTTTTGAGGTTGGGTTCCATCTTCAGCACATTCAGAATTGCCTTGCTGGACCAGACCAGGGCTCCACCTAGCCCAGCATTCTCTTTCCACCAGTGACTAGCCAAATACCGCTGCTAACTGCAAAGAGGCACCTTTTCAGGTGGTGTCCTCTGGTATTTAGTAGGGGGAGAACAACTGAGAGCAAATTTTGTAGGTCACCTTGGGCCCTACCCAATGATGGCCCTACCACCCTCCTGAGTGTGTTTGAAGGTTCTGTAATGGCTACTTGATAGGCCTATCCTCTTTGAATTTGTCTAATCCAAGGGTGGGCAATTAATTTTCCTAAGGGGCAACATGAGAAACTGGCCCTGCTGTGGAGGGCCAAACCAATAGGCTGAACTGCCATTGGAGGGCCGGACCAATAGGCTGATCCACAGCCCCCTCCACAGCACCCACATGCCCCCCCCCCCGGCCATTCTCTTACCTTAGCTGCTCCTTGTCTTCCTTGCAACGGACGCTATAAGCAGCAGCATGCTGCTTATAGCGTCTGTTAAAGGAAGACACAGAGCAGCTACTTAAGATAAGAGAATGGCCGGGGGGGCATGCGGGCGCTGTGGAGGGGGGCACATGGGGGGCATTATTTTACCTTAAGTAGCTGCTCCGTGTCTTCCTTTTAAACCTCACGTGGGCCAGTCAGGGACAGACAAAGGGCCGGATGTGACCCCGGGGGGTCGTACAATGCCCAGGTCTGGTCTAGTCTGTTCTTTAAAGCTGTCTAAACCAGTGGCCATCACCACATTGTGTGGTGCAGAATTTCTTCCACTCATTATATGCTTTTGTTCTTTCTGTTCTGGATCTGCCCAGTGGACTCTGAGGGACTGAGAGTTTATAGGGGAGAGAAAGTACAGTTGGCCCTTTGTAGCCACTTTTCTTTCTTTTCTTTCTTTCTCAGGAGGACTACACCACTGAGGAGGAGGAAGAGGAGGAGGCCTCTGGCGACGAGCATTTGGAGGGCAGCAGCAGCGCTGGGGGGATTCTGGACCTGCTCAAGGCCAGTCGGCAGGTGGGCGGCGCAGACTACGATGAGCTCAGGTGAGAGCCAGTTGCCTCCTGGCTGCAGTGGGAATTTGGGGGATCCTTACAGAGCCGCTGCTGCTGCTCTCCTGTTCTCCCTATGGGTCTGTGTGCTCACAGACCAGGCCAGAGCTCTGCTGAAAGGGGGGGTGGTAGGGAGGCAGGGAGGAGTGGCCTTAAAGGGTTTGTGCAGTTGCACTCAAGGTGGGAAGGATGTACATAGAGAGAGATCTGGGGGAGAAGCTCGTGTGATGCTCTGCCCTCTGCTTCTGATTGAAACGGTCACGGGCAGGGCAGAAGGACAAGGGAGACGGACTCCCCACCCCCCCCAACTATCTGCCTGCCAGTGCCTCTCCCTTAGCTCTATGACGCCCTTGCCTAGCATTGGTTGCCCTGTTCACATTCAGCTGGTGAATCAGCCTCTGACGCTGGAGTCCTGATGATCTACGACTCTGACTCTGCCATCTTTTTGGCAATGCTGTGTGTGTGTGTGTGTCTGTATTGTAGTTCTGTGGCAGTCAAGAAAAAAAAATACCTCGTGTGTTACTAGATGGAGAGTTCCGGTTCCAGAGAATCTCCACTCTCCTGTGTAAAGCACAAACAGTTTTGGCCCCCTTTATATGTGTGTGAGCAAAGCCTGATGAAATTGCTGAACTCAAAGAGAACAAGCTCTCCAATAGAGGGGAGGGAAGGCTTCAGTGCCCTGCATAGTTTTGGGCCCTTCTCCACGACGAGAAGCTCCAGAATCAATTACAGCAATCCGTAAAAATGTCCTAATCATCAATATAAAATTATGGGAGATGATGCAGATATGATGAATTGGGGTCAGTCACAGATGATGCAGATACGATTAACTGGGGTCAGTGCGGTGTCGCTTGATGCATAGCTTGATTTCTTTAAGCACAGAACCCTGCTGTTGGTTGTCCTCTGGGCTACAAATGTGTGGGCTCGGTAAGCAGCGCCAATGTTCCCTGTAAGAGCTGAATGCTAAAACCGTCACTGCCTTTCTGCTGTCATCCCCCAGTGATGCGCCTGCCTCCCCCAGTACTCAGGAAGCCATCCAGGGCATGCTGTGCATGGCCAATCTTCAGTCCTCGTCCTCCTCACCAGGTGCCTCCAGCTTGCAGGCCTGGTTGGCAGCTGGGCACGAACGCGGCTCTGCCGGAGCCTCCGGCACTCAGCGCTCAGGGAAAAGGCCCATCAAACGTCCAGCCCATCACAGCACTGACAGCGAGGAAGAGGCCAGCATGGATGAGCAGGAGAGCCTGGGAGCCTGTTTCAAGGATGCGGAGTACAGTAAGGAAGATCTCTCTGTCTCTTCCTTCCCCTTTCTGGAATGAATCAAAATAGAGAAGCAGGTAGAGAGAAAGCGTCCACAGGAAGGACGTAAGAGAAGAATTGGTCTTGTCTCAGGCAGAAGCATGCACGGTGCATGCCCTTATTCGGTGCCGGTCTTTTACAGGAAACTACAAATCCCTGGGCTCGTCATATTGCCGCAGTTTTATTGTTCATAGAATATGAGCCCTCATCCTTTATTTATAAAATCCGCCTCTATTCCACTGCCTCTCTGCTTCAGCAGAAGGACTATGTCATGTGCCTTCAGACCATTTCCTGGCCTCTGCTCTTAATACGGCAATGTCATTTGCCTGGGCAAAGAACAGTTGCCCCGGGCATGCAGCAGAGTGGCTTGCCCCTGCTTTTCCATCACATTTCCAGCAGGGAAATGCCATTTCTGCCCCAAGAGTGACAGCTCCCATCCCGTTGTGCTGTGTTACCCCCAGCTGGGAAATCGCAGTGGTTGTGGTGTACGTGCATTGTGTCCCTTTTCCGCGGCAGGGAAATAATCAAAATGAAAGTTGTGTGTGCGCAGATCCTTAAGAGATGCGAGTGAGCCTGTGTACTCTCACACAGCAGTGGTGGTGACGGGTGAGAAGGGACAGGCAGACTGG
The DNA here is from genome assembly GCA_026170595.1 of Plestiodon gilberti rubricaudatus. Lineage (NCBI taxonomy): Eukaryota > Metazoa > Chordata > Lepidosauria > Squamata > Scincidae > Plestiodon > Plestiodon gilberti. The sequence goes on from JANXHW010000002.1 coordinate 117,706,467, forward strand.
TGGGCAGAGCAGGAAGCGAGTGGCTTCCCCGGAATACCTTTGGCAAAATTATCCTTTCATGAAATCTGGGATCTCCTGTGCAGTAATTTGGAGCAGCTCTGCTTTTGTGTAATTTCTTCCCTTCATGGTTGCCGAGAGAGAGAGAGTCTTGAAAATCCGTGTGTGGTGTTTTTTTGGCCTAGGAATGAGGGAGGAATGCTACTTGCCGACCACAGGTGCAGTTCTCATCCTCCTGCCTTTTCAGACTTGCCCTGCTTTGAACCATAAGTAACCTTGTATTCCTCTGCAAGTCCCAACCACTTGTCTTTAAAAACAAAACAAAACCCTGGAACACTTCATATTTTGTGGGGGGAAAATTTTTTAAGTGGCAATTGTGAAGTATGCAGACTTGCTTAACTTGTATACATCTTTCCAACTGTAGTATTGGTGAGTTTGTGTCCACAGCAATAAAGAATTCATTTATGTATTTCAGTTTCTCTCCAAATGCCCCAATTTTGACCCACAGAAAGTCAGGAGGGGGTCTCCTCCATCCCTTTCCCCTGAGACATTGATGGCTCCTCTCCCATGTAGCCCCCCTCTCCCCCCTCTTCCTTTTTCTCAAGTATAAAAAACTTTTTCTCAAGCAACTAGAGACAGGATGTAGGATAGTATGAAAATCGCACCCGATACAGATTTCTGGTGGGGTGAAATCAAGGGTGGATTTGTGTGACATGATCAGGAATTGACTGGTCACCAGGTTTGGAGTCAAGACATAGAATTCTCTCTCTTCCCCCCCCCCCCCCAGTCAGGTTGGTTAGTGACTCTGTGTGGTTTTTCGTCTTCCTCTCTAGCACTTGACTTGGCTTCTTTGTGTGAGTCACTTGACGCTCCCCATTGTGGCCCCTGTTTGTGATTTGGAATGCAGAGGGTGGGGGCAAGATTGGTGGACAGATGAATCAAGGGGGATTGGCCTAGAGGGCCTCTTCCTAGTCTCTGTTTCTGTCAATTTCAGACGTTTGCTTTAGAAGATGTGGGTGTTGACTGACTGTGCCACCGTTTGACTCCTTGACTATTCATACGTGTTTTTGTTTGGTTTGGTCTGGCTGAAAGTGGGGCCCAGCCTCCGCTCTCAGAATTTAGAACGGAAGAATCTGCATAGAATTTAGTCCCAGCTCTGTGCCTCTCTCCATAGTTTACCCTTCCTTGGAATCTGATGAGGATGACCCAGCCTTGAAGTCTCTGCCAAAGAAGAAGAAATGCACAGACGATGCTCCCTGGAGTCCCAAGGGTAAAAATCTATTTTCTATGAACAGAAATGTGCACATTCTGCAACGCTGCAGAAAAAGCACAATATTCCATTTCAAAATTCTGAAATAACATTCAGCTTAATGTTTTAAAATCAACTCTCTTTTGTAACCTTATGTGGTTACGAAATATGCTTTGGAAGGGTGTGGGTGAAAGCCCCCTGAAATCTCAGAAGCCAGAGGAGTTCCTGAATAAGACTTCCAGTGGTTGGGGGCAGGATTTCAATTTCCTACTGAGGTTCTTGACCCTCCTTGTAACTAGCAATAGCAGAATGTTGTACAAAACAGGCATGTTGAACTATATAATTTGCATAATTTATGCAGATTGCAGGATTCTGCTTTTCTTGGTGCATATATGTATCTTTTTTTTAAATTAAGCAAAGATGACATTGCATTGTGCCAACACAGCTGGTTCCGATAGGGTTCTCTGTAGAGTCTTGGAAAACAAAGGAAGCCAGGAGACAGGAATTCAGTGCTGTGTGGTCCACCTAGCTTGTTTGAGTAATCTGAAGCTATTTGCTGGTAGGAAATTGTAGACTGAGGGGAAATTGCCTTTGCTGCACAGAAATTCTGACATGAAGAGAACAGATTTAAAAAGCGGGATATTTTTGTTCTTATTCAGAAAATGATGAGCAGGTAGCAACATAGTTTTGCCAGGTTCAAGATGTACTTCCTGTTCTTGTGTGAACATATTGGCCTGGTTCAAACTTTGTCCAAAACCACGGTTTAATTCTGTTGCTGTGTAACATTCCCAAGGCTCCAATGCTTATCCTAATTGTAAGATACCCCCAAGTCATAGTGCGACATCTCCTTCTCTCCCCCTCCCAAGATAAATGCATGCACGCACACCATAGCTGGATACGGCTCTTCTCAGATTGAGAGATGCATGTAATTAGAAGGATGTGCTTAGTTGTGAGCCTGTAGTGTGGTCAACACTGCTGTACCTCTGTTATGTTTTATTTATTTTTATTTCACATTTTTATACCGCCCTTCCTCCAAGGAGCTCAGGGTGGTGTACATAGTTCCTCCCCTCCTTTTGTCCTCGCAACAATTCTGTGAGGTAGGTTAGTCTGAGAGATGGTGACTGGCCCAAGGTGACAGGTCACCCCGGAAGCTTCAGGACTGAGCAGGGATTTGAACCTGGATCTTCGAGGTCTAAGTCCAACTCCCAAACCACTACACCATTCTGGATCACATGAAGCCTTTTCCAATAACCTTCACGTAAGAAAATTGATAATCATGCTGGCTGTGGGGCAGCTGTATGTATGCGTGTGTGGCAGGCCGTTGTGTTGAAGGCTCAGCCTTGGAGGAAGGGGCTTGACTAGATGGCCTTTGGAGGATGCTTCGGCATAGGGAGATGACTTTCTTTTCTCCTCTGAAGCCTCTCTAGAGGGCACGGTTCTGCATAATGAAGGGGACCAAGTTAGGGGCATTCTTCCCTTATGAGCCTCCGGAGCAAGCAGACTCCCTGATGCTCTCTCCTTTCCTTTCCTCTTGCAGCTCGGGTGACCCCAACACTGCCCAAGCAAAACCGTCCTGTGCGTGAGGGGACCAGAGTGGCCTCTGTCGAGACTGGCCTGGCGGCTGCAGCAGCCAAACTGGCTCAACAGGTAATGGGAGGATCTGCTTCTGAGGATGGGGGTGTTGGGCACGGGCACAGTGATCCTGGATCCTCTTCAGGGCGGCAGCCTTCTCACTCAGAGCGGCTTCCACCCCCAGGGAAGTCTCAGTACTGACCCCGACAATACAGGGCCAGCTTGTATTCACTTATGAATTGCTTTTCTGTCAGAAGCACCCAAAGCAATGAATCCATGTTGAAATAATCTACGTGATTTACTGTGTTTGGATTTTAACTTTGAATTGATGTGTTAGCAGTAATAGGTCTGATGGTCAGACAAATATAGTCAATGTTTTAGAATAAGTTCAGCAGGTATCAGTCTACAGCTAATTGATCACTTCAGTGAGCAAAAGTAGATATGGGCCATGCTGGAGATGTGTATTGAGCTCCTATCCCTTCAGTAATATCTGCCAACTTTCACTTCTTGTTCATCACTGGTGTGCAGACACCCAGAGATGCCGACAAATCCACTGGTGTGAATTAAGTGCACAGCTCTCCTTCAAGCTGTACTCTGATGATTCAACCATTTTCCTAGTTTTTGTGCTCAGCTCAGCTGCAAGTACATCCTGATATTGGGCAAGAGGTGGTCTCTCTCTAAGCAGGGCCTCCCCAACCCTGTGGAAGGCCAGCAGTTGTTATACCTAAAGTTTTTTAGAAAAGGGATAAAGAGCATCATTGCTCTCTCCGTCTTTAAGGAGCACCAGAAATTGCAGCGACGAAAGCTTGTTGTAAAAAGGAAACCACCGTCTCCAAAGGCGCCCAGCCCAGAACCGGAACTGGAGCCAGAGCCGGAGCCGGAGCCGGAGCCAGAACCAGTGGAAGAAGAGGAACCAGATCTGCTGTCGCAGCAGGACCCAGATCCTGTGGTGGTTCCAGTGCCCACCCCTCCCACCCCTGAACCCAAGCAGGAGCAGTTTGCTGGCAGCTTGGTGGACCACGAATACACTGCCCGGCCCAACGTCTTTGGAATGGCCCAGGTGAACCGTGGCTCCACCCCCATGGCGCCTGGCGTCTTTCTGTCCCAGCGGCGCCCTTCAGCCGGCTCACCGGGTCCCCAAACAGCACAGGGTAAGCTGGCAAGCGTGGTAACGCCTCAGAAGCAGACTAGATGATGACCTAGGAGAGTTTTATGACTCTCAGTTCTGCTACAGGAATCATTGTGTCCAAAGGTGGTGAAAGACTGGCTGTTAGATACAAGGCTACCCTTTGGCCTGTCCACTCCGTACATATATTGACCTGTTTGCACTGCCAATTATTATGGGAAAGAAATTCTGAATGAAGTAGGATGGCATAGTAATGAAGAGACTGAACTGTACTGCAAAGTTCCAGGTTGATATTGCCCCTCTGCTATGAATTTGCTAGGGGGCCCTTTAATGCAGTCACTCTTCTCTTGACCTGAGCCCTTCATTGGATAATGCTAACCTACCTTACAGGGGTGGTTTTAATGATTATTAAGATAATGTATGTGAAGCATTTTGAATGCTCTGCAGTGAGCACTGTGCATTATTATCAAGAAAATTGGAAGTTGAGTCCTGTTGAGCCATTCCCTGGCACCGTCTGGTGTAGACTCGCTGCTCTTTTATCCAGGGGATACATGATGTTGTTAAACACTCTGTTGGATGGCGTTCAGAGCTCCACATCAAAGACACACAGTGTTCCTTTAAACAGTCAGTATGGTGGCCTGTCCCATGAAGGGAAGCTGAGGGAGACAGGCAGATCTGACCCATTGTTGGCAGAATCCTCTGGCAAGCTATCTTGCACATGCTCCTTTGAAACAAACTGGGGTTGCTCAAGAGCACAGCCATTCATTTCAATGATGCTTGCGTGGAACACCATTCCAGTGGCCTGTGCCCCGTGTTTTAATTAGTGAGGGTGGGAGGTGTCCTGTAGCTGTTCCAACTCAGGCATTAAAATGTCTTGGGCTGAGCTTGTGGGCATATATCCTTGGAATCCCTTGTCTGTATAAATCCGGCCTCCTCCCTGACTTCCCACTTCCCCTGTTTTTCCCCAGGCAAACGCCCCAAGAAGGGTTTAGCAACAGCCAAGCAGCGACTCGGGCGTATCCTGAAGATCCATCGCAACGGCAAGCTGCTGCTCTGAATGCCGTCCCCGGCTTAGCTCCAGACCTCGCACCTCTTGGGCCACAGAGGGCACAGGCAGGGTGCAGAGACTAATTTGAAAGCACACTGCCCTGGTGTCCTCGGAGCCTCCAGGACAATGCAGTGTGCGCTACCTCTCCCTCCATCATGTGGATCAGAGCCAGGACTGAGCTGCCCCTGCTGCAGGAAGCCTGGAACTAGGTTGGCAGTGGCTCTGATGTTGTTGAACGTCTGAACTGCACCGGCTTCCCTTGGAGAAGGCAGACAATGCAGGAAGCAGAGGGCTTCACAGGGCCCACTGACTCTCCATCCCTACCTCGACCCACGGCACTTCCTTTTTGTTCTGGGGCTGCTATCTCTAGATAATTCTCCCCTCCCTCTGCCAAATCATATGTGGGGACATTGGTTAGTCTTTTTTTTTCTCCAAGAGCTGCAAGCGCCCTTAGTAGTTTGGCTGCTGCACATGGACCCTGGCACATCGAGGAGGGTTTGCTGGGGGGGGGGGGGGAGGTGGTTTTTACTAGCAGGAAGCAACTGCTCAAGCAGGTGCCCCTTTCCAGTTTTCTAGGGACCCCTCAAGATCCAAGACTCTGCAACTGCTTCCAAACAAGGATTCTTGGAGGTTGGGCTGTGCCCCACAGCACAGAGGGTTGCCCACCAGCTTGGCAGACTCCACGAAGGCAGGAGAGAGAGCTCCTTTTGGAAAATACAGTGATGTTTTCCCCTATGTGCTGTTTCTCAACAACTTGCAGGAGGGAGGAAGCCAGTAAGAATTCCAGATCAGAAACATCTCTGATGTTGAGTGCCCTTCAGTCAGGTGGTGTGGGGCTTATAGACGCAAAACACACCATTGGCAGCTTCACAAGGTTCATCTGTTGCTGGACTGCCCCATTTCAGACTGCAGCTAGGAGAAACAAGCATTTTGAATGCCTCCCCCCAGAAAACAAACTCCCTGCACATTTAATGTTAGCATGCCAGGGAGACTACTAGGGTAATATCTTCTCCCTGACTGGCCAATTGTGTACGAGTAGGGAGTTTGTTTTTTAATCTGGGAAGACAGCCCCTAGCCCCCCCCCCCCCCCGCTTGCATTCAGAAGTGGTACAGACCAACACCGCATACATCACATGGGGCTGGTGACTGCAGGGTTCATCAGAAGGGGGCCAGCCTATCCTACCTGTGACGGATCTGGCAGGCTTCCTCCTAGGACATGAGGGTTTCCAGTGTGGCTTCTACAGTTGTTCCTGTTGCAAATATCTCCTGTTAATTTTTTTCCCCCCGTTGAGCCTATTTTGCATTTTGGGTATAAAGCAGTCTCCTCTTACTCCCCCCCTCCCTTTTACCTACAGCCGCTGTAGGTGACTCATGCGGCAGGGAGGGCACCATGCCCCCTAAGCAAGGACTTAAAAAGGCGTTTCTATCCAGTCGCCCACGGCTCATTTCTATGGCTGTGTACCATATTTTTATGCCAGACTCCAGCAGGCTTTGTGTAAATGTTTGAATTCTATTTTTTAGGCATATCTGTAGAAATGTGTGTTTAAAAAACAAAAAAAAAATCAAATGAGGATGAGACTTTTTTTATATATTCAGGATTAGAATAAAAACCTTGGTTGGTTTAGTGTGGCTTCTGTTATGGGGCTTGCTTTTCTAATTCTAGTCCCTCAGGAAGAAAAGACTGGGAGAACTTAACAATGTAACAATAAGCAAACCATGGTTTTGTGCTCCATGAACAAGGCTGAAGCGGCTACCTACCTCCCCTTCCTCTTGTGTGTGTGTTTGTGTGTCTGTGTGTGTGTGTGTGTGTGAGAGAGAGAGAGAGGGAGTTTAAAGCCTTTTCGCTTATTTCTGAACAACCCACAATTCCTAATGACATATAAAAGTCCGTATGACTTTTAGCTTGCCCTTCCTCCAAAAAGCTCAGGGCAGCCTCCATGGCTTTCCTTCTTTTGGGTCATTCCATGTCAAATCAACCAATAAAAAATACATTTTGGAACTTGATGTCACGGATTTTGCTCATTTTTGGTACATTTGTACCTTACCATGAGATGTTTAAAAATTATTTTTTTTCAGATTTTTTTGTCCATCCGTTTTTGAGATATTGAATGTTCAAAATTGTCAAAAAAGGCCAAAATTCACTTGTCACCATACCTTCAAACGCCAGTTACAGGATAACGATGAACGCTACAGACATGGGACAGGTGTCGTTTTAAAGCATATGAATAGGGCTTTCATTTGATATACAACATGACAAATTTGTAAATTTTCAAGAAATTCAAAAATATTCAAATAATAATTTTGAAATTTTGGAAAATTGAACTTTTTAAAAAATTTCAAAAAAATCACACTTAAAGGTATATGTCTTGTAGTCAATCAGTCAAAATTTCAAGATGGTATCTCAATGGTATCATACAAAAATTAAATTTTCTTGTTGGCAGTGACCAGGAATTAAACCCCTCAAGTCCATTTTTCTACAGTTTACATTGATAAAATTATGTGGTAAACTGAAATGAATCCAAAAATTTATAACAGGACTTATAGAAATAGATTTATAGAGAATGAATTCACTTTCTATTCTTTTACAGGATCAGCTTTTTGGTAAAACTATCAAAATCATGAGCTTTTTACTTCTGCTCGTAGTTTTAAATTTTTCCTTTAGTTGCTGAATAATTTCTGAATTTCTGAATCAGCACAGTGACCTTTTTCCTCATCTAAATCATCTTCAGAAGTAAAAAATAATTCTTTGTAGGTCCTTTTAATCTTCCCCATCTTTTCTTTGCACTTTAGATACTTTCTTCTTGCACAGCGGAGACTCACCAAGGGAGGTCAAAGAGGCATTTAAGTGGCTTAAAGCTGTATTAATTTTTGCATGATACCATTGAGATACCATCTTGAAATTTTGACTGATTGACTACAAGACATATACCTTTAAGTGTGATTTTTGTGAATTTTCCACAATTTCAAAATTAATATTTGAATATTTTTGAATTTCTTGAAAATTTACAAATTTGTCATGTTGTATATCAAATGAAAGCCCTATTCATATGCTCTAAAACGACACCTGTCCCATGTCTGTAGCGTTCATCGTTATCCAGTAACTGGCGTTCGAAGGTATGGTGACAAGTGAATTTTGGCCTTTTTTGGCAATTTTGAACATTCAATATCTCAAAAACGGATGGACAAAAAAATCTGAAAATTTTTAAACATCTCATGGTAAGGTACAAATGTACCGAAAATGAACACAATCCATGACGTCAAGGATTTTTCATTGGTTGATTTCACATGGAATTACCTTTTTGTCTTCACAATAATGCTGTGAGGGTGGGTGGGCTTAGACTGGCCCAGGGCAGCCCTCCCCCGTGAAGTTTATTTTTTTAGCTCAGGGCCTCTGGTCTAAGTCCAACCTTTTTCATCATTTCACCACCACACTGGCTTTGTTCAAACCATAGTTCCCTGAGATTATACATCATGGGGAACTTTGGTTTGTCCTGAAAGTGGAAGCTTTTCTTGCATTCAGCTGTGTGGAGGGGGAAGCACATGAGCTTGTGGCTTCCTTAGGCTCATTCATGTGTAGTGCTAAACCATGGTTTTGGTGTTACATCTGAACTGAGCCGAAGTCCATGCTCAGGAGAACTTGGTGCTTAGGTGCAAACAAAGAGGCTTTTCACATGACGACTAGTACTCAGATCAAGTGACCAGTACCAGTATACTGTTCATACTGTCATCCATTTACATAGTACATCAATTGCAATAGGGATGTTTTGTGTATTATTTGCAGCTTGGCTGTGTTTTGAAATTGGGACTTGGTTGAAATGATTCACCTTTTTGTGTGAACACATTCAGTCGTGCCCTCTAAAAAGCTCCTCCTTTTTGGCAATGTTCTATACTCCTTAGAAAAAGTTATTTATTTAAATCACAGACATAATCGTGTAGTAGCCCAATCGGCTTGGCCCATATGATTTTATTTATTAAGGTCCAAAGCGGTTATCGCATCAGAGCTAGCACTGTACAATCGTCCTGTTCCAGAGGTGACCCCCACCGCTGGAATCACCCACGTCATATATTCATGAAAGAGGAAGAAGCAACAACCAGAAGAAATGATGGCACCTGTGTTTGGGTCAGGTTTTTTATGTGACAACTCAAACACAATCTTAAGTGTTTTTCAGGGAGAATAATGCAGTGGTCTGTATTATTTGCTATGTGCCCCTATATGCAGCAGCAGCTGCCTGATCTTTTCCCATTCACTGTTTTAAAATAACACGTTCACTTCTTATAATGCACACATGACATGTATTCTCCCCATTTGGGGCAAGGCCATTGGTCCAGACTCTGGATCAGTTTTATCCCTGGCCACTAGGTGGCAGACTTCAGCAAAGAGGCTGTTTTGAGCTGGCCTCGAACATGCTATCCCTTTCTCCTGAGGAGTATGGTATGTCGTTTCGGTCTCCGTTTCAGATTCTAAAGGGGTTTTTGTGTTGGATCTGCTATTGTTATACAGCAGTTTAGAACACTGGTCTTCACCTGGACAAGTTTGGGGTACCTCAGAAGGGGCAGTGTGCCCACCAGGACTACTCACTGCCTGCAATGTGCCATGGTAGGGGAATGTGAGGTGTATTGCAAGACCCACACACAGTTCACTAAGAGCAACAGAAAGGCCGCCCAGCATGACTGGCCAGGTGTCTGCACCCACTAGAATCTTCCACAATGCACAAGGGTTCCATAGCCAACATTTAGGGGTACTTCAATAGGCATGTTGATGTGAAAATCATGTTCTCAAGGTCAAAAATCCTGATTAGAAGTAGAGGAAGAGATGCATCTCTATGAAATATAAAGTGTTCCATGAGAAGCTACCTTTTAACATCACCAAAAATTGGGTTCTTGTCCATCTTTTTTTCAACACACACTTCTGAACCCTGCTGTCTTTCACAAAAAGGATCATGCTTGGCTTCCACTCACTGGACAAAGACCACAACATACAAGCAGAGATCTTGCTGTCTCTGGCTCCCCCCTCCCCCCATCTTCTCACCTCACCATATGGGCTTAGTACATGGGGTAAGTTCATGTTGCACAACCTGCCCCATATCAACCTCCTGGAACTGTGAGACGATTGTCAAAGGAGAAGCAGGTACCTCTGGCTCCAAACTGGTCACCATCTTGCTTTTAGATGCAGACACTGGGCCAGCACTCTTGGGTGGAAGCCTGTTAGGCTGCTAATTCCACAAGGAGCCTTAAGTCGGGGCCTCCTCCTCTTCTAACAGCAATTTCCATTTTATTGTCAAGCATTGCAAAATACAAGCCACACATGGAAAGCACTTTATCCTGTTATCAGGATAACAGATAATGGGCAGAGCTGGGACTCAGGCCTCTGTGGAAGGGGAAGAGGCCCACAGCTGTAATACAGTATTTAGGGAAAACCTTGCTGCAGGTAACCACAATAAATAAAAGGACTATATAATACAATAGCATCACTAGGAAACACCAGGCCTTCCTCTGTGAGCAAGAGGGCTCCATAATGGCAACATGACTACAGAGGAGAGTTTTGCCTATCTGCTCTCAGGTCATCTCTGCTCATCAGATCCATGCTGTGGGCCAGAAGCTAACATTTCTGGGGATGGACTAAAAAAAAATGTATGATGCGGGAGGCACAGAGAGGTTTTTCAAACCAGTGTTCCCTCTACAGAGACAGGATTAATGCTACTTACCCGTATTTCTTCGAGTCTAAGGCGCCATCGACTCTAAGGCGCACCTTTACTTTCAGTACCACCAGCAGGGAAAAAAAATCCATCAATTGTAAGACTCGCCTCCCTTCATTAAATCTACCTGCTCAGCACCAACTCTCCCCAGCATGTCTCCTGCAGCTGAGGATGACTGAGTGCACTGCCTTTGCATAGCATTTCTGGCCCCGTCAGAAAGTGCCATTTCCTTCGTTACCTGGGCTTGCGGGAGCTTCAGGGAGGCCTGCGCAACCCTCTGCAGGCCACCCTGATCTTCAGTTTGGTGAAAAACAGCGATTTTGGGCCATTTCTGGTTTCGCGAAAACCGGAAATGGCTGAAAATCACTATTTTTGGCCAAACTGAAGATCAGGGTGGCCTACAGAGGGTTGTGCAGGCCTCCCTGAAGCTCCCGCAAGCCCCAGTAAGTAAGAAGATAGCATTTTGGGGTGCTTTTTGAAGACCTTCGATTCTAAGACGCACCCCATTTTTTGAGATGCTTAATTGGGAAAAAAACATGCGTCTTAGAATTGAAGAAATACAGTAATTACTGGCATGATTTTACTGATCCTGCTACCCTACAGGCAGTGGTCAAACTGGACTGGAGCATTATCTGCTTCTAATTTGGTGTTTTAGTGCAAAACTATAAATGAAGTGACAAGGTTCTTAACAAAGACATGAAAATCTGCATGCAACATTATAAATGAAGTACCTAGAAAAAGTTTTTTCACTTCCTTTCTTTCTCTGGTCAGAGCATCTTGTGATGACTCCTGATTCTTCTGCTATGGCATGCAGGGGGCCAGGACCTCAGTCTGTAGGGAACAGGATACGCTGAACACTTCCAAATATGCTCTTCTTCCCTTCACCCACTTTTAGTCTCGAAAGCATGGAGTATACTAGTAGAGCTTGATGTAGTTCAAACATAAATTGGCAACTATACTGTCTGATGGAAGGGCTCCATCACCCTGCTGCTGTGGCTACATAGTGAGTGACAGACTGAACTATCTAATTATCAGCGCAATCCTATCCAGCTCCCCCACCGGTGCAGCCAGTGGGGGAGGGCAGAACGGGAGGCCCCGGAATGGAAAGGGGATTCAAATCCCTCCCAAAGGGGGATTCAAAGGAGATTTAAATCCCCCTCCCCTCCAAAGCCTCCAGCCCTGCCCTCCCCCGCTGGCTGCACTGCTGGGGGAGCTGGATAGAATTGTGCTGAGTATCTGTTGCAGAAATACTGCAGAATTCTCTGCTCTTGGGAGAGACTCCCTGTTGGGTGTCTGCATGAGTTGCTGCTCTGCCCTTGCCGCCTTCCAATCTGAATACACAGTTGTGCTGAAATATGGGGCAGGCAGACTCTCTTACACATTGGGAAAGAACACCTTCACAACTGTAAGCAACGTATACCTCCCATTTAATTCAGGAAAAAAGTGTCACAGTTGCCAGAAGTTTGGGAAGTACTACTTTTACATCTTAGCTCTCTATTTCATAGCCATGTTTTCTTTAAGCTACAGATGTAGTTATGGGGGAAGTCTACCTTAAATCAACTTCCCATTTCCACACAGCCTCAAGTTTAAAACAATATAAGAGATCTCAGTATCTGTTTGCTCTAGTTGGGTTTGCTTTTGCTGTTGAAGCTCAAATGAAATGGTACAGACCTTAAGCATACCAACCTTGGTCTTAATCATGCTGCTGGGCAAGGGCTGAACAAACCCACCACCATGGAAAAGGCATGCACCACCTTCAATCTGTGAGCAACCAACACTCCACCCTACCCTTCTTGCTGTTAAATTGAATAACCTGGTACACCTAGTCTGTATTAAATCAACAAAAACAGATGGGGGAAAATAAGTTGTTTTAAATGCGTCTGCAATGGGAGAGAGGCTAAACATCATACTGTAGCTTTGCACCCGTCTCCACTCCCCAGAGCCTGCTACAAAGGTCCTGAAAGGGAGATCATAGACTCTCTCCTGCTGTTCCTGCTCATCCCCAGAGGAAAGGCATAATTAGGGAAACAGGGCGATGGAACCGTGTTGTTGGAGTCCTGTAGCTTTCTGGCGCAGCTGCTGCTTCAGTCTGTTACCATGAACAAAAGAAGAAGATCAGCTCACATCTCCACCAGGTGGGAGGCTAGGTAAGAGCTGTAAGGGGCCCCCAGTAGGTCCTCCACATCCTTGCGCTTCACCAGCCAGCACAGTGCCTCGTGTGCTCTCTGGGATGAGTCCTTCAGTACCTTGGTGACCTTGGTGACCGGCACCTTCCCAGTGCCCCTCCACATCCAGGCAGCTTGCTCCCCTTTAGATGGGTCTGGGGAAAGCCTGATGTCACCATTCTGGAGCTGGCCTGTGGAAGAACAAATTGACTTGGGCAAAAACTGCGACGTGTGTGTCCCTAAACAAGGGAATGGCAAGTGTAGAATGAAAGTGATGCGACATTATGTCAAACCTGCACTTGATCAACAAGGCACATAGCCAACAAGGATCTTGTTGATCATGGATCTTATTGATGGATCAACAAGGATCTTGTTGATGCCTTGATCAACAAGGCACATGGCGAGCACAGATTTGCTTTCTACAGCTTTGCCTGTATTATTCTGTCCTGCTAATGACAGAACACTAGCTTTCCCCTTTGGGCCCCAATCCTATCCAACTTTCCAGCACTGATGCAGCCACAATGCAGCCCCGAGGTAAGGGAACAAACTTAAGGAGGCCTCAGTGACTGCCCTCCCACTGCAGGAAGCAGTGGACGCCCCATTGGCACGGCTGCATCAGTGCTGGAAAGTTGAATAGGATTGGGCCCTTTAATTCTGGGGGTCCTTAAGACTGATACTGAAGGGACAGTTACTGCTGGTCTGAGTGGAGATGGAGCAGGCAAAACCTTGGGGGTCAATCTGGCATCTGCTGTTGTGAGCAGGTGCCCCAGGTCAACTCTTCAAAACAACAGCGGGGAGAGATTTCAGAAAGAAAATATGTATTTGCCATGGAGGCAATAAGCTCCCCCAAATTTGACTTGTCGGGTCATAGGAACTGCCTGGATTTTTTGCTCCAAACTTGCCCTTGGCTTATCCGCGAGATCGATTTATACACAAGCATATACGGTAATTGTTTGTTAGAAAAGTCATGCAGTGTAAGGCTATGCTAAACCCATGACAGAGAGTGGCCATCAGAATACATTGCATTTCCAATGGCCAAGACAATGAATTAGACCAAAGGCTTATCCAGTGGTTTTTAGGAGCCGTCTCTTGATTTAATGTCCGTTTAGAGATGCAATGTGTTCCTTGGACCATTTTCGGCCATTTGTTTCAGTGCATCCTAAGATGGGTGCTCTTGAGGCATAATCCCTTGTGGTCTGAAATATGGCAATTTTGCCCTGGAACTCCCGACTTCAGGGAGAGCAGGAATGGGACAAACTAAGTGGGGCAAGGATGAGGCTCAAGTGCACCCCTGCCGTCATATTTGTTCGCAGAGCTGCTCACCTAACAAGCCACGTGCTGAAGCCGACAGGCCCTTGCCGTTCACCACATAGAAGCCGAGATGGTCCAGCTGCAGGGCGTTGGGGTGGCTGTAGCGATGCAACAGAACCAGGAACTCCACCTCGTGCCCAATCCACACGGTGACATTGGCCTCAGGCCACACGGATATTGCCAGCTGGGGCTTGCGGATTGTAGCCCGCTGGGCGAAGGGGAGCACCAGCACGTTCTCACCACGCAGCATCACAGCCTCCCGTGTCACGTTGACCACGTAGCTTGCCCGTGGATGTTCTACCACCATGGTGATGGCATCAAAGTAGGTGCGGGGACGCTCCTCGTGGCCTGGCCTTAAAGGGGCACCCATTAAGTGCCCATTGACTGACAAACCTGGAGGCAAAGGAAGGCAGCAGCTTGTAATGAAAAGCAGTCTTTCCTCTACACACCACTTTCCACCTCGAGAGGGGGGCAGAACCCAGGTATCCTGGTTTAAAGTTGATTTACCCATTAGACAAAATTGCATCTCTCTCTCTCTCTTTCTCTCTCTCTCTCTCCCCTCCCCCCCCCCAAAAAAAACTGGACACAAGCATCTCTTCCTACTCTCATAATTGCCAAAAATACTATTGACAGGTCCATTTTTGTTCCTGTCCAATGCCAGAACAGGAGGGTACAAAACCAGGGGAAAATGTGTTTTAGATATTTTAGTTGGCCTTTCCCTGTATCTATAGGATACAGTTTAACGAAAGACATACCCATCACATAGGAGGAACTCTGCCTGTGCTCAGAGGCACGCATTTGTTGATTTCTGATGCCTCTCTTATCAGAGAGGGAAAGGTACTCTGTAGTGCTCTGAGGCACTATGAACTTAAAATAATGGCTTAGCAAATTCTGAGTCCTCTCACAATAGAAATGAACTCTGCACATGTTCAGAGGCACTTGGCTTGAGACGCCAGACTTTTTTAAAGCAATATTTGGCAACTCAGCCTACCTAGCTCTGGTTGGAGTCTTTGGGTGGCTTGGAAAAAGCCTAGGCCCAGTCTATACAACTGTCCATACATACAGTATATGCATAACGCACATCCATACATGCAGTATAGCTCTTACCTGTGGTCGGGTCGCTCACTAAGCGCAGGATATCTCCTGAGTGTCCATCTAGGGTGAAGCACAGGCTCCCTAGTGAACGTGGCAACCTTACTACAAAGTGAGGGTCTCCATCCACTGCCATGAAAAAAAACAAGGCTGTATGTTACGCTGAAATTCAACAGTGGGGGAGGTAGGATGGGCATTCTTCATGACTGGGAATGGTATGTCCTTACCCCAGGAGGAGAATGTGAAGAAGCCAGTGTTGGAGGAACCTCCTGGTTGCTCTGAAAAGAGTCAGGGAAGAAGTCATGTTAGATCTACTGGGTCCTTCCAGGCAACCTTCTCGGCTTACCTGGCACCATGTATAGCCGCCACCACACCAGGAGAAATGTTTGACATGAAGGATGGCGCACATACATCTCTTTCTTCCTTAGTGATGTCCCTTACTTTCTCCCTTTTGAAAGTTCTCTCTCTCTCTCTCTCTCTCTCTCTCTCTCTCTCTCTCTCTCTCTCTCTCACACACACACACACACACACACACACACACACACACACACACACACACACAAATATAAATCTGGGAGGTTGGGGTGAACCAAGATGGAGCCTGCTGAGTTATAAATACAATCTGAGAGGGCCTGCCCAAATCTAGCATTTACTGGCTTGTCAGACTCCAATTCTGCCCAACCCAACACAGCTTTACTGGCTGCACCAGTAAAACGTTAGCTGGCTGTCAACCCTACTCCCCTTACGCACCCAACATGAAGGGATGTACCTGAATCAACGTCCATTCCTTCTAAGCCATCTGCAAAAGGAAAGTCTGTTTTCAGAGGAGCTGGTTGTTAATGGACATACAGTACTTGGTAGGAAAGCTCCACCACCACACTTCAGCTTCCATCACTAATGGAGCATCTTTCCCTTCAAAACCTCAAAACCAACCACCCCATGGGCTGCAAGATCAGGGCAGTGAGAGACTGAAATCTGAGAAGAACGTCCTGCTGTAGCAGCACAGGAAAACGAGGACCTCACAGGGCAGCAGCACCCCCATTTCAGAATGAGCAGTAGTTGCCATGGCAGAATTACCTGTATAGTCTTCATAATCCAGGCTACCTAAGAAGGAGACACACAGAGTTGAGAGCCCAAATGGTTTGGGAGTGGGGTGGGAAGAGCATGACATACTGGCAAATATAATGGAGCCAGAGAGAATCTGGGGAATAAAGGCTGAGAAGGAAACACAGGCTGGGAGAAGGAACGGGGGGGGGGGGAGCTAGATGGGGCTGGGGGGGCAGAGATGGAGGTGAGTAGATGGGGCTGGGGCAGAGACGAGGATGTGGACAGACAGACTCCAGCAGCAGGGAAGAGAGCACCAGGTAGGCTCCTTAGATGGCTGGCTGGTGCCAGCATCTGGTGGGGTTGGGCAGTTGTCAGGGCCTGTGGTTCACCACGAAGTGGAATTCCTCATCTAGTAAGAAGCCAACCCACCCTCCTTGTTGCTCTTCCAGTATTTGGGAGACCAGCAGCGGGGAGGGAACATTAAGAAGCATGGAAGCAATGTGAGTGCCACACTCTTGCTCTGTGCATGATGTGCATGGGTGAGAGGGAGGCTTGGAATGGGCTGCAGATCTTGGGCGGACCCACAAAATTGCAGAGCCAGCCAGCCCTGGTTCCTTCCACCTACCTGGGTGTCCCCTGGCCGTAATGAAACTATACACAGCTGGTGGGTTCAACGACTCCACGTATTCCGTGTCCAGGTCCGTGGCCGAGCGTAACTCAGACTCCCCAGGCAGGAGGAGGAGGCTGATGTCAGAGGCAGCCGTGGTGTTAGGAGTCCTGCTGGTGCCCTCGAACTCTGCTCCCTGAGGAACCAGGGATGTAGCTCCAGGTGCTGTGCCCCACGTGACACTGCTAGTCTGTGGGGGCTTCTCAGTGTGTACCCCCATGGCTGTCCCACCCTTGGGAATTGTCTTACTCCAAGAGATGTTCCCAGTCTCCACCCTGACGGTTCCTGCCTGAACGTTGGAGTGCGGTTGGTGCTCAGTGGCTGGCTGTGCTGTCGTCTCAGACTGCCCCCAGGTGCTGGAGTTACCCCCAAGTGCCTTAGTACTGCCAGAGAGGTGCATTGCAGTTGGTGCCGTGAGTACTGTACTGCTACCCCCTGCCAGGATCCTAGCAATGGCCGTTCCTCTAGTCTCCAGAGCAGAATGGGGCTGAACAGTAGCCTTGAGATTCCCAGCTCTGGTGGTGCTGGGTTTGGGGGGCTTGATAGGGGGCCTAGTTGGCCTGAGGGTTGCTGTGGCTCTGGGTGGCTTACTGGAACCACGGGTTACAACAGGAGTCAGAGATACAGCAGTAACTCCTGGGACAGGTGCGACTTTGGCTGTTTTGGTGCGACTGGGGGCAGTAGGTACAGGAGGAGTATGGTAGGTCATCATGATGGTCGTCACAGCAGCAACCGGTGGAGAGGTGGCTCTGGGTGCTTTAGTGATTCCAGGTGCTATCGCTGGAACCAGGGAAGTGGCAGCAGCTCCTGGCCCCGCTGTGCTCTTGAGGGCTTTTGTGACCACAGGATCACTGGTAGTAGCGGCGAATAGAGGAGTGGTTCTGGCCCCTTTAGAGATCCACGATGAGGCAGATGTTCCCAAGGCAGATGTGGCCTTAAGTGCCCTGGTCACTGCAGGAGGGATGGTGGGTTTCGCAGGCCGCCCCTTCTCTCTGTCCTCTTCCGGTCTCACTACTATGAGGGAGGTAACAGGCGTGACAAAATTGTACTTGAGTGACAGGTTAGTGGCCTTTTCAGTCAACAGGCGCCGGGCGGCTGTATCATTGGCTCGGAACCGAGCCTGCAGCAAGTCCTGAATGGTGAAATAGGCCCAGAGCCTCTGCACAAAGTGGCCAATCCTGCTGACATCCCCAGAACAACCAAAGGGAGGTGTTTCAGTGGCGTTGGCCGAGATGTCGTTTTCCAGGCTCAGGGGTCCCTCTTGGCCGTGCCCCGTGGTGCGCACCCGCAGCTCTGATGCCCCTGGCTTCACTCGCCCAGCCACAACAAGCTCAGAACCCTGGAAGTAATTGGGGAAGAGGTTCTGGGTGAGATCTTGGGCCACGCCATCCAGGTAGGCCAGCTCCACGTCGTACAGCAAAGGGCTGGCAATCTCATCATAGAAGCCCTTGAGCTGCAAAGTGGCATCAGCATCCTCATATATACGCCGGGCCACGCCGCGGTTCTCCAGCGAGAGCCGCCTCAGCAGCCCATAGTCAGCATCGTCGCCAAAGGCCAGACCAAAGAGAGAGATGGTGCCCTTCAAAGCCTGCTGAGCATTGGACAGGATGCGGCTGCCGGCCGTCACACCCGAGGTGGGCTCGCCGTCTGTCAAGAAGATGATCAGTGGGATTCTCTGTTCCCTCATGACCTTCCCTGCCAGTGGGGCGCTCTGGTTGAAAATCGAGGCGGCCGCAAGCAGAGCTGCATTGATGTCAGTCCCTGGGGAGCAGAAAGCCAGAAGAAATCATAACTCCTGAGTTCCCTGGGTAGAGTGAAGTCTAAAGGAATGGAAGAGAACCAGAGAGCTAAGAACCAGCATTCCTGTGTCTCATCTGGAACGGGAGAGCTTGAGTGCTGCCAGCTTCTTGCAAACTTTGTGTGCAAGGATGGGGACTTGAGAGAACAAAACCAGAACATTTTTCCACATTGGTCAATGGTTATTCTCTTCGTGGACTCCAGGACCCTCCCCCCACCACGGCACCCAGCCAGCCAGCACTCACATCCGTCGGCTTCCATCTTGCTAACGTAGTCCTTGGCCCTCCGGATATTCTGAGCTGTTGCTTGGATGGACTGGCTGGGTTTCCAGACATTAACCACGTCAGAGAAAGTCACAATGTTGAAGTAGTCATCCTGGTGGAGGTCACTGAGTATGACATGCATAGCTTTCTTGGTCTGGAGGACAGAAGGCGGCAAGAAGGGCAACGTTTGGCACTTTCAACCACCCTAAAGGATTGCCTTACATACAAACATTGGCTTAAATAATATTTTTTTGGAAACTTTTTTATTTTATTATTTTTTATAATATTAAATTTTAATATTTTTTTGAAATATATTTTGAAATGTTTTTTTTAAGCAACAAATTTACTTATTACAACTCTTGCTTGCTTTTAAGCAACAAGTTCTTTGAGCCTGCAGCTCCACTTAACCTGTCCCCCCCCCCCCCAACTTAGTTACTCCACAGCCATTGCAGACTAGAAACTGCCTCCTGTTTTCCTGCTTTTTTAATTCTCCAGGATACACCCTGTACAGGGAGCATCAGGCTAAGAATAAACTCATCAACTAGCCGCGCTTAATCATTCAAAATGGTGCAAAGGCTGATGGAAGGATGTTCGACCCAGGAACAACCCACATTCCCTTCTGGACAATCACAACAGCGTCCCCATCCCTGCCTCCAATTCTGGCTACAAACAACTCTTCCTTCCTTTGCCCTTTGTGAGCTCCTCACCTTCTCCGCGTCCACAAAATAACGCTCACCTGCTTCATCTTGGTGCCATACATGGAGCCACTGACATCAATAACAAACACGACATCTTTCTGAACGGGGGGCAGACCCCTTGGGGCAAAGTAGTGGACAAAGTAACCATTGTAGATCTGAAAATAAAACAAAACAAAAACCAAGAGCGGAGTGTGATCAACATGAAGGAATTCTTTGTGAAAAGAAGGAGAGGCTGTGAGAGTTTATTTGGCCACTCCAACCTGGTTGGTTTTATTAGATAAAGTGGTAAGATTATCATATGATTCCACTCGCCCCATTTCACATCTAGAATGAAGGGTTCCATGAAAGACTGGAATATATTGTATTGTAAAAAAACCCTTAGGGTTTAGAAAGCCTGCCTGTGTAAACCGCCTTTGAATTAAAGTCAAAGGAGAAATCCGATGACCGAAGAAAAGGCAGGATATAAATACTGGTTATTATTATTATTATTATATTATTATGAAGCATCCATCCATTTCATATTAATTTTCCATAGAGCCATTGCAAACTAGAAACTGCCCCCACATAAGGAAATAGACAATACAGTACCCAGAAATACATATAAAATATAGACATTTTATGACAGCGTTATTGAATAAGCTCTTCCCTAACCTGTACATCGCCTGCAACATCTGGCATAGCCACATCATACTGCACCACAAAGTCTCCCATGATTCCTGAGCTGGAGAACTCCGCCTGTTCTTGAGGTGTTGGGGCGAAGACAATCCACGCACAGTGTGTTCCTGTTTCCACCCGGATAGATGGTGGCACATCAGCATCACCTGAGTTGGAAAGCCACATTCATCAGTGGGACCAAGGGCTGGGGTTCAGACATAGCCTGATAAGTCGCAGGTGTGAACGGGTCACCACAGATTTAACCCCACAGACAGAATGTTCATACTGCTTCAGTCACAATGCTTTTCACACATTCATCAAGGGTGGCAAATTCGAGTGGTGTACATGCATTTGTGAACCAGCCCCAAGTCTTGGGTTCTACTAGACCCTGGTTTGTCTGTTCATCATGAAACATGAGCAGAATTTGGGCTCGCAGATGCACCTGTTTTTATGTTTGCCAGAATACCAGAACGAAAGATCTCAGGAGCAGGGGGCAAGCATGTGAGGCAGAGGCAGGCACAGGCGAGAAAGGAACATTTTATCTCTGGGTCCAGAGGTCTGGGGGGGGGGGCACCATCCTGGGATGCAAGCCCATTGCCAGAGCTGGTGTCAGAAATTCTAAGGCTTGCAGTTTGAGAGGCAGAGATAAGTGCGCCACCCTGTGTGACATGCTCTCTCCAGCATGTCAACTCTCAAAGTTGCTGGTATTTCCTGTGCACGGGCAGGATGAGCAACAAGGTTATGGCCACACAAGGGAAAAATACCAGAGAGAAGGGATCCCATCAGGGCCCATGAGAGGGGGGTAAAGGGGGTAAATTGCACCCGGGCCCAGGGTCAAAAAGGGGGCCTAGGTGCCAAAGGAGGGGGCCCAGAAATTTCCTGGGATCTCAACTGGCCTCATAGAGAGTGAAAGACGGTGGCTGAGTCAACCAGAAGAAGGCCAGGTCTACCAGACGGGTAGACCTGGGCGCCATAGCGGGAAGCCTGGTAGACCTGGGCTCCAGAGACTTTTCCAGCCGTTGCTGCCCTTCCCTGCCCCATTTTTCCCCCTTCCCCTTTAGGAACGGGCCCAAAAGAAACCGTGCCCCCTGGTAAAATTCCTGTCAGAGGCCCTGGATCCCGTAATACATAAAGGCCATTTCCCACCTGAAACCTGAGCAGCCATTTTGAAAATGTCCCTTGGACGAATTTGTACCTCTGAGGGTGTTGGTCAGCAGCCGGCTGGTGCGGAGCGGTAATACATGGATGTAGTCGATGCCTGTGCGCTCGGAGACGCTCACCTCCACACTGAGGTTTCTTACCACCTGCTGGGGCCGGATGCTGATGGCGTGCTGGTACCTGCCCAAGTGTCGCTGCAGCAGCTCCTCATAGGTCAATTCAAAGGCCACCTTGCCTCCTGCTTCCACATTTGTGGACACCCTGAATTTTTCCGTTTCTCGGTCCCTAAGGAGATATCACTCAATAGCAGGTTACCAGATGTAATGTTTTTCCCCTTCTCCCCACTCCCAGATTTTGTTGGAAAGCTGTAGCTTTTAAAGATTGGAAGCCTAAAAGAGGTTCTGTCTGGGTTTTAATGGTGTACAGTAGTAGAGTACTGAACTACGTAGGTGCTTTAAAAATACAAAATCATATATATGAATACTAGTTCCTGCTTTCCTTTCATCACTCTTACACCCTAACAAAAATCAAACCCAGGGCAGGGCTACGCAGACAGTGGGGTATTCAGTAATGGTTCCCATTCAGTTCTATGGGACACAGTAAGCAGACTGGGACACAGTTCAGAGGGGGAAGGTCCAACTGTTCCTGCCCCATCAACAGGAGCACAGGGTAAGTAAGGTTTGCCTTCTCATTCAGTGGTGTTCTCGACGGCACATCTTTACTTTCTTCCATAGAGATGAATGGGTGGCCACTCCAACACATGAAGTAAAGCGACATCATTGTGGTGGCATAAAGGCCTGCTTCCTTCCACAGACATTTGGGGTGGCCTGGCTTCCACTGTCAGGGACTCCATGAGGGAGGGCAATGCGTCTTTGTGCACAGATATATTGTGGACCTTGCTCACGTGGCGCGGCGCGGCACACACACACACACACACACACACACACACACACACACACACACACACACACAAAGCTCATGGCAACATACTGTACATGTACTGCCCTCCTTATGAGGTATTTTGCCAATAACAAGACT
Source organism: Plestiodon gilberti rubricaudatus (assembly GCA_026170595.1). Classification (NCBI taxonomy): domain Eukaryota; kingdom Metazoa; phylum Chordata; class Lepidosauria; order Squamata; family Scincidae; genus Plestiodon; species Plestiodon gilberti. The sequence goes on from JANXHW010000002.1 coordinate 117,729,045, forward strand.
CCCCATAAACCATCTGTCATATCATATGCTAGCCAAGAGGTATTTGTCCTGCTTTTCTGTACTGTCTCTTGATTGAGAAGCAAAGAGGCCAAATTTATTCATGAGTCATTGACAATGTTGCTATGTTGCTATGTTCTGGTCTTCGCGCCCCCCCCTTCCTGCAGCTCTATGAATCTCACGCTCCCCCAGAAGGGCTGTGTGGGGTTAAGCCTCTGGTGTGAAATCTGAGCTTTGGTTCAATGGAAGCTCCCCCTTGGTATGCTCTCCCTCCCTCCCTCTCTCTCTGAGGCCGGATTCACACTACATGAATCCCGGCACGTTACGGAGATACGCAGAGCTCTTTGACAGCATTTCGGAAGGAAGCGGATCAGCTGCGCTCTCCCTTGTACAAGATGTGGAAAAGCCATCTTTTGAGGGGGCGGGTTCGCGGAGCTACTGCAGCCACCAATTGGATGAGAGGGGGGGGGAGAGTGGTTGCATGCCAATCAGAACTACTTCCAATCTGTAAGCTGCGACAACAGGCGGGAAGACACTCCCCAGCTCCAAGCGCGTAGGCAGGGGCAGGGGCAGGGGCATCCGCGCCTGGATTCGTGTAGTGTGAATCCGGCCTGAGGGCAAAATGTGGTTCTCAAGAGAAGGTTCTTTTCTTACTTGGTGCCAACGTGAGCTGCTGTCTTTCCCTGCCTGCGGGCTTCATCATACATCTTCTTGGCCTGATGCTTCTCCTTCACCTCAGCCACATAGACCTTCTCATTAACAGTTCTGGGATACCGGAAGAGAAAAAGAAATAAATACCACCTCTAGTCAACATAGCCTTTAGGGTTCCCTGCTAAGGCCAGGAATAGACAGGACCACAAGTATATACGACTTATAATAAGACTATGCAACGTTATGGTCAATTTAAAAGTATGCCTGTGAAGAGGAAAAAGACCCCTGCTAACTGGGCAAGAGGCACTTTTTCAATGGGTGCTCCTCTTGTATTTAAGCAGGGGGAGAGTAACTGCCCCCCTTTCACCTCATCACAGTGTCTTTTCTGGTGGCTGTTTGCTGGTGGTGTTCTGCATTTTTTTTTTAGATTGTGAGCCCTTTTGGGACAGGGGGCCATTTAATCATTTTATTTTGTCTGTAAACCGCTTTGTGAACTTTTTGTGGAAAAGCGGTATATAAATACTGTTAATAAATAAATAAATAAATAAATAAAAGGAATCAAGAACAGCCGCTGAGAGAATGATCTGGCACCGTACGTTTCTGACAGGACAGGGGAAATCATACTCACGGCTTTTGATCTGGCTTATTCCAGTCTACTAAAAAATCTCACTACTGCCTGAGCTCGGGAGAGAGAGCAGGCGTTAATTTGTGTTAAGGCTCACTAGGGTACAACACGCAAGGGTAAGGTTGATCCCTGGCATATAAATGAATACAGGGGTGCCATTTCAGGCTTCAGTGTGGAGGAGGGGGTAAAGGGATGACAGTGGGCAGGGGTGGGGTCAAGATTCACAGCAAGGTTCAAAGGGTCTTACAGCGCAATCCTATCCAACTTACACCACCGGTGTAACCAGCGGTGCAGCGAGAACGGGAGGCCCCAGATCGGAAAGGGAATTCAAATCCCCTTCAAAAGAGGAATTCAAAGGGGATTTGAATCCCCTTTCCGTTCTGGGGCCTCCTATTCTCACTGCACCTGGTTACACTGGTGGTGTAAGTTGGATAGGATTGCGCTGTTAGATATATTTGAGATTAAATTGCATCCTCCCCCCACAAACCCATACACAGGGGGTTGTACCTAATTCCTATCTTCTACTCATGCTTTCTGCATTTGCACAATTAGGGGGGATTTCCACCAGTTTCTCCCTCTCCCCCATCTGCGCGTGCGTGTACACACACACACACACACACGCACGCACGCACGCACACAATTTGCTCCTGTGGATTCAAAAGGAACAGGATGGTATGATGCGGGGGGGGGGGGGAGAGCTGGATAGGGAAGATGAAATTGGCAAAAATAGCCTCCCCCCTTTCTGTGACAACAAGGCAGTGCAAGCAGAAGACAGGATTGGCTACAGTCCGGTGTATGTAACAGCATTTCTTGTGGCTACATTTCATACCTCGTTATAATATAACCAAAGATACAGGTTGGTTACCCCTTATCCAGACATCTGAAATTCAGGCTATTTGGGGGGCATTTTTGGGGCTATGACTTAAAAAAAAAACCAAAAAACTTTTTCCCAGCACCTGGTTGGCATAGCACAAGGCATGCTGGGGCACAAAATTATTAAAAATATTGTATAAAATGACCTTCAGGCTATGTGTATAAAGTATATATGAGACATAAATGAATTTCGTGTTTAGACTTGGGTCCCATCCCCCAAGATATCTCATTATAATTATGCAAATATTCCAAAATCCTGACAAATCCAAAACCCAGACTTCCTGTCCCAAGCAGTCCGGATAAGGGATACTCAACCTGTATAAGTGTTCCTGAGGAATAAACAACATGCGTATTGAAACACTAGGGGTGTAGTTGGTATAGGTGGTAGCGTGATTACACCCACTCTGCCATCTCTAAATGGCACCCTATAAAGAATAGATTAATATGCCCCTGGGCAGGTCCAGAGTACATTTCCTGCACCCCTGAAAAGAGGCAATCCCATGGTCTTTTAATTTCCTGGAATTTTACAAGAGGTAATGTTATTAGAGGCCAGCGGGTGGCGCAGTGGGTTAAACCGCTGAACCATGAGCTGTCGAAAGGTCGGCAGTTCAAATCCACGACAGGGTGAGCTCTCGTTGCTTGGCCAGCTCCTGCCAACCTAGCAGTTCCAAAGCATGTTAATGCGAATAGATAAATAGGTACAGCTTGCGGGAAGGTAAACAGCGCTCCGTGTTCCAGCCGCATGCTACGCGCTGCGGCAAGGAGAGTCATGCCGGCCACATGACCACGGAGGCGTCTTAGGACAACGTTGGCTCTTCGGCTTTGAAATGGGGATGAGCACCACACCCTAGAGTCGGACACGACTGGACTTAATTGTCAGGGGTCACCTTTACCTAATGTTATTAGCCCTTCTTGACATGAAATTTTAGGGTCAAGCCACATGTTGCATTAAACACATACCGGTATTTTCTCCCTGCGTATTTGTATATGTATTCTTTTAAAAGTTAAACAGGAGGCATGGGAGGGCCCAATCAGGATCGGGAACACAGCACACAGGTAGACGATTGTCAATCTTTTCCCATTGTGATCTTGGAAATCAAATCCCTGAAGCTTCCACTGTCCCTCTAGGGTTAACAGCAGCTTTGAAGGCAGAATTTTTATTTGGACTGTAGCCTAAAGCCAGGGACACACCAGCCGCGCTGCATTGCATTGTTTAGAGCAATGTCCGCCGCGCGCGGCTGAAAAATCTTGGTCTGTCTTCTCTTTTACAAGCTTGCAATGCAAGAGAGCTGTGTTGTGGTGCGAGCAAAGTTCCACAAATTGAACTTTGCTCGCGTTCAGCCAATCAGAGGCAGTGTTTGTTGCGGTGGCGTGGGGGCGGGATGCAGAGCAACGTGTTGGCCAATCAGCACCTGGCTGCAAGAGGACAGGCTACATTCCAAGCAGCGTATCCTGGAGCCATCATACAGTTGCTTCAGCTTGGAGATGGTCACTGAAATACCGCCACCACCACCCCAGAGTAAACCCTACTTCTGTGATTAACAGTCAACCCTGTTTGCCAGGGCTGTGGGAAGTAAAATAAACTTCCCACAGCAGTCAGCTCGAACAAGCCTTGCCTGTGTCCGAAGCCCTCTGAGCAGGTGAACACAAAGCCAGCATGAAGCGGCCTCTGCTGCCGGCGGCCAGTTTTCCTTGGCTGCAGGTACAATCCCCAGCCTTGTCCCCAAGGATCCTGCTCACTCAGGAGAACGTCTTCCTCTGTTCTCTGGATGAACTTGCATGGTGAGGTGGGGACTGGTTCAGAGACGAGGCTCTTCTCTCAGCTGTATCATGGGGTGGGGAGCAATGGGGGTTCAACTTAGGAAACCTTGCCAAGGGAATGCTGGACCTACGCACACCAGCCTTCCCCAGGCCCTGAGTAGTATTCCCTGCTTGCACAACTTAGCAAGTTGTGCAAGCAGGGAATACTACTCAGGGCCTGGGGAAGGCTGGTGTGCATTCTTGCTGTTCTCTCAGGCCAGCTCATGCTCCCCTTATGTATGTGGCCACAAGAATTGTCAAGTCTTGAATGAACTACTGCTCCCATTGCCTTTAAACAAATGATTGACCTGCAGATGTTAGCAGGTGATAATGTTGACGTCCTTCCCATGAAAAACTTATTACTGATGACAGAGGCGTCATTATGGTGGGGGCGGTGGGCCCTAAGCGGCGGGTTGCGGGGGGTGTACCTTCCGGTGGATCCGTTGCTCCCTCCGCCACTGGTTCGTCTTCATGCAGCCGTTGTAGGCTGCAGGTTTTGCTCTCCCAGGCGCCGTTTGGCTCCAAAAAGGAGCCAAAAAGCGCTCTGTGTGTGTGTGTTTCCACGATGACGCTGCCGCCGCACACAATGATGACGCCTCGCCCATCAGGGGTGGGGCGTGGGGCGTTCCATGGGGGTGTTGCGGCGGCGACCCCCTCCCACGGGGGGGTGTAGGGCCGCTACTGGATGATGATGATGATGATGATGATAAATCCTCTGCAGTATTATTATGGGTAAAACAAAACAAAACAAAACAAAACAATAACAATAATAATAAATACCGATAAAACATGTGAAGGTGGTTCCCATTGTCATCTGGGTACTTGGAACAATCTCAAAGGAATTTGGGAATTATTTTAAGCAGCTACAATGTACTGAAACAACACCATTGGAATTGCAGAGAATAGCGCTTTTAGGTACATATTGCATAGATACCTAGTTGATACTTAGGTTTCGGATCGAAACTTGTATCCACTATTTAGCACCACCAGTCAATGACACTTTTTATCTGTCTGACTGTGTTCTATGAGGTTTTGAATAAATAAAATAAAATAAAAATAATAATGCAGAGGATTCTTCGTATGAGATCCTTAATTCCAGCTCACTTAAATACAATTCACAGGATTCCCTGGGGAAGGAAGAATGATTCGCCATTAAACCAGTTTAATTCTGCAACGTGTATAAAAATACATAGGAACAAGATTTTCCCTACAGATGGTGATCAAAAGTCAGAACGTAAATATCTAGTGGGGGGGGGGAGGGGGGAGTATGCCCTGCAGCATTATGATGTACTGCTGCTGACTGTCTTTCTCTTGCTCAAACTCACATGGTAAAGTTGGAGATAAAGGCTGCACTGGGCAGGTCCAGGTCAAAGACAGCTTCCTTTGCCTCCATGTGCGGGTTGCTCATGAACATCCACACCCGGGTGGAGGCGTAGCGGGACACAATCGCTGAACGCACCAAGAAGTGAGAAATTGGAAGCTAGAGAGAGAAACCGTAAGAGCAGTCAAAACAAGGTATGGTGCTATCCATCCTTCAACAAGGGGCCCTCTGGCTCATTTGTAAGGTAGGTGCATCAGAGAGTCCTGTAGAACAGAACGGATGAGGAAAAAGCACAACAAAAACCTCTCTCCCTCCCACTCCTGCTTGGTGTCGAGTCCCAGGACATAGACTAGGACACCTGACCTGCAGCGCAATCCTATCCAACTTACACCACCGGTGTAACCAGTGGTGCTGCGAGATCGGGAGGACCCAGAACGGAAGGGAGGGGATTTGAATCCCCTTTCCGTTCTGGGGCCTCCCGTTCTCCGTGCACCGCTGGTTACACTGGTGGTGTAAGTTGGATAGAATTGTGCTGCTGGTTGGTGTTCCTTTGAGGTGTGGCTGGAGTGGGGACAAAAAAGAAGACTGCACTATGGCTTATTAATTACACCATAGCTGGATTTATTCATGCATGCAGTGAATGAAAGCATACCACCATTTTTCCTGTATTGAGCAGTTAAGCTTATATTCAAAGCTCAGTTTTCAAAGGAAGAAACTCCCCTCAAGTTTAAGTGATCTAGTATTATTTGGTACTGTAGACAGGACTCCGTGGGAAAGATTGTTGCCCCTGCTTTTCTTTGTCTACCATTCGCCCTTGCTGAAGTCCACTTGAGTACAGGAAGGGCACAATCCTATCCGACCGCTTGGCCCAGGACTGTTGCAAAAGCTGCCATAAAGCTGTTGTGGCGGCCCCAGGCTGGTTCAGAGGCCTGCACTGGCCCCTGTGTGCGTGCGTGAGGCCCAGGTAAGTTGCTCCTGGGCTGCGCGGCGCAGGGGTGAGGGGCATTCTCAGAGTGTTTGGGGCTGGGGGAGGGCATATCGGGCCTGGCAGGGGGTGGGATCGGTGGCAGCGGCATGCACTGTATCCTATCCTGCTCTCAGGCCTGTTTCACCCAACACGGGCAGCCTTGTGCCGCGGTTGCCGCCAAAATGGCAAGCGCAGATTCGAGGCAGCCTGCTGCGGGGACTGGGGCTTTCTTTACCTGGGGTAAGGGAAAGAGACTTCCAACCCTGCCTCCTCTGCTCAGGATACAGCATTGCTGGCGTCAGCATAGCTGGATCGCTGAGCAGAGCGTAGGATAGGATTGGGCTGGAAATTCCACTTACGTAACCCACATCATTACGTTTTTGATTTCAAGGGAGCATGCCTTCCTTGGATTGACTGTAAAGCAGAGGGTTGCGTGATATCAGGCACACACCCAAAATGAGTGTGCTTTCCTTAAAGGGAGCCTAGATCCTGCTAACCAGTCAGATTTGTGCTGCTCTCCCGCGGGGGGGGGGGGATATGTGCTGCTAGCTCCAGGGGGTTGAAAGGCAGTTTCAGGCCAGAAAGCCAACACAAAATACACACGTGAATTCAATTTCAGACGAACGAAGCTTCTAAAGCAACTACTGTGGAAAAGTGCGCCCAAGAAACAATGTTGTACAGTACTTTCTGTTGTTGGTAACAGCTTAGAGAGAAACACGTAGCAAGCTTTTACATCTCTGTTGGGATTCTTTTCTTACATTTTGTGGTTTCCATTCCTTGAATCAACATCCTTTCTTTATCCTCCCACCTGAACAAAAAATCTCAGGTGTATGCCTGAAAAATGTAATGTGTGATGAGACTCGTAGACAGGCAACTAAAGCCTGGCCTACATTAGGGTTTGCGTCACACGGTGCAAGAGCTCATTGCGTCACTACTACACATGTATCAGTATGTGTATACCAACAAAGCGGTAGAGTTTAGAGATTGTTGAATGGTACAGAACACAGCACAGCAGATGGGATGCGATGCTATTTTGAATACCCCCCTATGTCAAAAGCCCTCTCTGCAAATAGAAAACTAGCATAGCAAAGAGTGGGCTGGTCTGGTGTCTTCCTTCTATGCTGGTTTTTGAATTGTAGGCCAATTTTTTTTTAATGTGTGCATGTTGAGGTGAGACGGGAAACCATCCAAAATGGCATCCTCCCCCTGCAGTCAGAAAATAGTGCAGTCCATCCTTCCATCTCATTCCTCGTCTACCCCCACATTACAGCTGCACATGTAGAGCAGGGCTTTGTGCTCATGCATCTGTGGCGGTGGCACAGATGGGGGGGGGGTCAATAATAAGGCAATTGGTAATTTCCCATATTGCTTACCTCTATCTTTGGGACTTTCCCCTGGCGTTTAAACCTCTGTGGGGAAACAAAAACAAAGCAAAACACAGTTATTTCCTTCAAAATGGAAACGGCAGAAATGAATGAAAGCAGAAATGATCACTGTGGAAGAAAATGTCCCAGCCTTCAGTCTTGCCACTAGATGGATGTGGTTCTGATGCAGCCTGGTGTTTTGAGCACAGAGATGGATCATTCCAAGACTGTGAGACTCGGTGACCAGGGAAGGCCAGAATCTTGCACCCTTGCACTCCAGCCTGCCAGACCACAGGGAATTAGGTTGGTTCCTTGTAAGGCCTTGGTTGTATTGGCTTCACTTACAACAACATAAATGCAATGCAATTGTGTCTGATTTGCTGTGGGCTATTCTGGGCAAGCTGGACTGTGCCGGGGGATGTGGGTTCCACTGAGTTTTCATGAGACTCTGTTCTAGGCCTTTGGTGAAAGACAAGGCGAGGCAGTAGAGTTTTGGAGTCTGGGCAACAAGTTGCCTGCAGCCTGGGGAGGAATGTCTTGCGCAGGCTTAAGAAGCCACAGGGGGGGGCACATGTGGTTTCATGGCCTACTGGACTGTCTGAAAGCAAACTGAAGTCTAGTTCTTCTCAGTGAAGTGATAAACGTGTGTCTGGGCTGCACCAGACTGCAGGTGGGGCCACCTGGCATGAGTGGATGCTCCTCCAAACACACAGTTCTCTGTACATAGCCAACCACCAGGTCAGGAAAGGCTCTAGCTTCCTTGTTGTGCCAGTTTCCATACCAGTTTATTTTCAGGGGTTCTTAGAAATCCGGGGACCACTCAACCTAGACCTGGGTGTGCCTCAGTCAGTCTGGACGCCACAAGTGGATCTAGAAGACCCGATAGCCCTCCTCCTCTTGCTTCTGGTTCTTATTTTTGGCAAATATTGCACATTCACATGTTCTAATCACTTTGTGTTAATAAGAATCATTCATTTTTACATCCTGTCATTGACACTGCTGTGGCTGAATCTTTGAAAAATACTGTACAATTCGGGGGGGGGGGAAGAATCTAAAAACTACACACCTTTTTTTTTTAAATCTTATTGGGAAGAGAAAGGGCAAGAGTTAAAGAATGAAGAGTTAAAGTGGTGATGGCATTTGGCCTAGATGCCTTTAAAATGGGTTTTTGGATATATATATATTCATGGAGGAAAAGACCATCACAGGTTACAAGCCATAAGCAACCTCTTGGCTTTAGACGTAGGTTTTCTCTGTGCATGTTTTCTCTGTGTATGCAAGGGAGTGACCACAGGAAACAGGTTATCTTGTTGGCTGTGTGCTCTCGGAGGCATCTGGTGGGGCTACTGTAAGATACAGGAAGCTGGACTAGATGGGCCTTTCTTTGGCCTGATCCAGCAAGGCTCTTCTTATGTAATATCTGAGTCACCGGAATTCTATCCACACACACAGACTTTGGACCATGTTATAATGAAACAGAAAATACCGTATTGGTCTGAGTATAAGACTCACTTTTTTCTCCTAATTTAAGTTTTTAAATCAGGGGTGTGTCTTATAATCAGGCTGTTGCAATTTAATGCCAGTGATTTAATTAAATTTTTTTAATAGCACCAAACTTTAAGGGTGCGTCTTATAATCAGGTGCGTCTTATACTCGGGACAATATGGTATTTGCTCTTCTTCTAAGCTGTACGATTTCCAGCAAGCCCTGTGTGAAACGCAGTGCCTACATCCGTTCTAATGGGTTGTCGTGCAGATCAAATGTGAACTACAGAATATCCGTACTTGACATTCCTTCTTCTGCACAAATAAATACTAAAGCATCTATAAACCTTTTAAGTTTTCTCTTTTCAGCCAGTAGTGTGCCATCTGGTCAATATCTGTGTTTGGGCTCATCGACTAATTGGGAATTTCCTTCATCCTGCCTTCACAACCCAGCCTGCTAGGTGTGTCTTCAAAGAGTCCATCAACATTATTTTCCTAAGCTTCTGAAACTCAAGCAACCTTTGGCTCAGGGGAAACCAACGAACTGTGCTGGCTTCCTTTCAGTTCACGCCATCCCCCCCACAAGTGACATTTCCAATTCTACAAACTTTGCTTTTAATTGCTCACTCTGGCCACTTCTTCCCAAACATGCTAATTCTTTCTCCTTTGAAGCCTGCAAGTTCAAGATGGAGGGTTAAGCTGCAAGCTCACTGCCCACTTTAAATAAATCGCCATTTCTACCAATGAAGATATAGCCATCATAAGTCTAGGGAGAAGGCAGCAGTGATGTGGATGAAGTCTCTGACTCCAAGTCTCAAGTCAAATCCCAAGTCTCTGGGTCCAAGTCTCAAGTCAAGTCCCAAGTCTTTGCCTGTGAGTCCCAAGTCTTTAGTTGCGAGTCCCTATCTATTTAATGGGGAAAACGGGTTTAAACCTGAATAAAATTCGACTTGTCGTAAAAGGCTCCAAGTCTCGAGTCGAGTCTTTTACAATCGCCAAGTCAATTCCGAGTCGAGTCATTGATGCGACTTGACTCCGACTCGAGTCTGAGTCAATAGACTCAAGTCTACATTACTGGAAGGCAGTGTGTTGGGATTCAGCAGATTTATGGCATCTATGCCCAGGTGTGCTACTGATTTCTTCTGCAGCCTTGGGCAACTCTCTGTATTCAGTTTCCTGAACATTTCCTCCAATAATGAGAGAAGGGTTTTTAACTCTCTCTCTCTCTCTCTCTCTCTCTCTCTCTCTCTCTCTCTCTCTCTTTCTCTCTCTGAGTGTGTGTGTGTGTTCTATTTAATGGGACTCCCACTGGTCTCCCACTTAATAATAATAATATCTCTATTTACCGTATATACCGCCTTTCTATATTGTCAGGTTTCTCCTCAGACTTTATTCAAGGCAGTTTACACAGGCAGGCTTTTCTAACCCTCCATAGGTTTTTTTTTACAATAAATGTTCTATTTGCATAGAATCCATCTTCTCCAGCTGTTTCCTTTCAACGGTGTGGTATCTCACTGGCTGCACACGGCTTCCAAGCTTGTCCGATAGCAACTCCTCTCTTTCACAGAGAGTCATCGCAGGCTATCTCAGCTTGTCAGCTGAGATATCTCAGCTTGTTGGCAGCTTCCAGTTGTCTCAAACCGATCCCGTCCTAGTTGTTCTTCAGGCAAGACGGCAGCTCAGCCACTAGACCACACCTCCTGCCCACTAGACCACACCAACTTAGGCTGCTTCCACACTCTGGAATTGCTATCCTTTGCTCATGCACTTTTTACTGTGCCTCGGGCCAGTTGGAGTCTACTCCGGGACGCAACAAGGTGAGATGCCTGTGGTGTGAGGCCAGCTTTCCTCTTCCATTCTGTCTTTTCAAGTCCATGGAACAGAAGGAGGAGTAGCAATGTGTGTTACCATGTAAGGGCAGGAGGAATAAAGCCCTGCCTATGAGAGGGTCTGGCAGAAGGGTCTGGCTCAGTCGGTAGAGCTGCCACCTTGTAAGCCCAAAGATCGGTGAATGACAAGTTCGAGACACGCCACCGACAAAAAGCTGTGAAAGCCTCCATGAGGAGAGATAATAGCTCCCAGGTGCATCGGTCGAGTGTGGGAGGCGACGGCCAACAGAGAGGCCAAATTGTAAAAGAATACCATCTGGAATGTAGTGCTTCATGAAAGATTGGACATTTATATATTGTAAAAAAAACAAAACATTAGGGGAGTTAGGAAAGCCTGCCCATGTACACCGCTTTGGAGTAAAGTCAGAGGAGAAATCCAATGACCAAGAAAGGTGGTATATAAATACTCATATTATTATTATTATTATTATTATTATTATTATTATTATTATTACTTGTTTCTGGTATTACGGGTGAAGATGCCATGTCAATAGGAAAAGTCCTGGATCAAATTGATAATTTCCTGCGCCGTCCACGGGTCTCCAAACACTGGCAGCCACGCACGGGAAAAATCTTTAAAATCCGAGATGTGCAAGGTCCTTACGTTTCGTTCCAATTGCCTGGAACTTTCTCAAAGGAAACAACCCCCAAGGGATTGCAGTTGAAACCCCCAAGGGATTGCAGTTTCAACTGCAATCCCTTGGGGGTTGTTTCCTTTGAGAAAGTTCCAGGCAATTGGAACGAAACTAAGGACCTTGCACACCTCGGATTTTAAATATTTTTCCTGTGCGTGGCTGCCAGTGTTTGGAGACCCGTGGACGGCGCAGGAAATTATCAATTTGATCCAGGACTTTTCCTATTGACATGGCATCTTCACCCATAATACCAGAAACAAGTAAGATTATAGCTGGCCATGAAAGCTTCCATTCGAGTTTATTATTATTATCATCATCATCATCATCATCATCAGATTGATGCAGTCCCACATTTTCTATTTTTGCAATAAAACTCAGTGGCACTGCCACTGTGGCAGCACCAGCCTGACCAGTGCAGACAAGCAAAGCGTGGTTAAGGCTTTCTGAGGCTCTTGTGCCTTGAAATTGAACACTTCCTCTTTGGAATTTCAGCCCTATTTTATTGCTTCCTGTTGTTCTTGGCTGGGGGATTAATCATAATTAAGCGCCAGGCTTTTAGCCTGGGGAAAAGCAGTATAGAAATCTTCTAAATAAATACAGACCCATTTAATAGCCTCTCTGAATTGCCCCACTAACACTTTCTGTTTGGGGAGGGGAGACTGTGACTACTGCTTTCCCCTCTCTCTTTTTTTTACTTTTTTTAAAACAGCAAAACTACAGCATTTTGCTATCTTAAAAGAGAAAAGAAACGATGCAAGAAAACCACTAATTAAAGCCTCCCACCTCAGGAACAGATATAGACACTGGGACAAGGCAGAGAGGCTATTAAAGAGGCAAATTCCCCCAACTGCTAATCCAGCAGGAAGCAGTAAAACCAGCTGAATCTGAAACAATAAATGCACATATATAACGAGGTCCCAGGTTCAATCCCTGACATCTCTAGCTAAAAAGATGCTGTAATAACTGGGGCTGGGAAAGGCCTCTGCTGCTGCCAGTCAGAGTAGAAAATATTGGTCTAGAGCAGGGGTGGGGAACCTATTTGCAGTGGGGGGCCATTTTCCCATAGGGAAAATTTGATGCAGGCCGGCCGATTTTTTTGCCCCCCCCGCAAATCCCCCCCGCGAATTTACCACCCACCCACCGCTCTCTCCCTCCCCTCCCTCCCTCCCATCCACCGCTCTCTCTCTCTCTCCCCCTCCCACCCACCACTCTCTCTCTCTCTCTCCCCCTCCCTCCCTCCCACCCACCGCTCTCTCTCTCTCTCTCCCCCTCCCTCCGTCCCTCCCTCCCTCCCTCCCATCGCGCTCTCTCTCTCTCTCCTCCTCCCTCCCTCCCTCCCTCCCACCCATCCACCACTCTCTCCCCCTTCCCCTCCCTCCCTCCCACCCACCCACCGCTCTCTCTCTCTCTCTCTCTATCTCCCACCCACCCACCGACCGCTCACGCTCGCTCGCTCGTTCTCCCTCCCTCCCACTCACTCACTCTCTCCTTACCTCGGCTCCGGGATGGGAACGGGGCCGGGGCCGCCGCCGCCGCCGCTTTCGCGCACTTCCTGGGTTTCCTTTGCACAGCGCCGCTGGAGCTGAGATTGCCCTGAGGGCATTCTCAGCTTCAGCGGCACTGTGCGCATGTCCAGGAAGGTCGCTTTCAGAAGGAGGAGGAAAGCAGCCTTCCTGGACATGCGCACAGCGCCGCTGCAGCTGAGAATGCCCTCAGGGCAATCTCAGCTTCAGCGGCGCTGTGCAAAGGCCACTTTTAAACCCAGGAAGCGCGCGAAAGCGGCGGCGGCGGCGTAGGAGCCTCCGGAACCTCCGGAGCCTCCGGTCCGGTCCCGCGTGGGCTGGATTGGTCTGGTCCCACGTGGGCTGGGCCAGATTGTCCTGCGGGCCGGATGAGACCCGCGGGCCGGAGGTTCCCCACGCCTAGTCTAGAGGAACCAGTGGTCTGATTTTGTATGTGGCAGCTACTGCATGTGTGTATCAATCTAGCTACATCGTACGTGCATGATTTGCCCAGGGGCAGCTACTGTAAAGGTAGGAAACAGGAGGATGTGGATCTGAAAGATGCTTTAAGGCCCAGAAGGACGACACCATTGGTACGAAAAACATTTGCAGATGACAGAGCTGGTACAAAGGCTTTCAGGACCCTCAATATTATTACATTTATTGAATTTCTATCCCGCCTTTCTCCCCCATTTGTTGTTCAGTCGTTAAGTCGTGTCCGACCCTTCGTGATCCAATGAACCATATCCCGCCAGGCCTTCCTGTCCTCCACTATCTTCCTCAGTTCGCTCATTTTCATGTTCGTTGCATCGGTGATGCTGTCTAACCATCTCATCTTTTGCCTTCCCCTTCTCCTTTTGCCTTCAATCTTTCCCAGCATCAGAGTCTTCTCCAGAGAGTCCTCTCTTTGCATTAGGTGGCCAAAATATTTGAGCTTCAGCCTCAGTACCTGTCCTTCCAGGGAACAGTCAGGCTTGATTTCCTTTCCCATCTCTGGGAAAACATATTTTATGAACTGCTACTTCACAAACGAGGGTTAGGCACCCTACCGTGAGGAACAATGGCATTGTATTCTGAGTACCACTAGAAGCGGCAAAGTGGAAGACCTGGCACAGATCTGACACATGGACTCAATCCATCTGGGCATTCTGCTTCAGTAGCCTCATTGAAATGAATGGAACCTGCTCAAGAGCAGGGTAAGCAACAAACCTCTTTGAATCAGTCTTCAAGGCAGCTTCCCTTCCTTGGGAGCTATCCAGCACCCATAGCTGAAGTCTAAATTAGAACTGCTGTATCACATTCCGCCTTTCATGAACTGCTTATCCACAACCAGGCAGCTGTTTCTGACATGCTGAAGATGCCTCCAGTCTTACTAAGATCCCTTTCTCCCAAGATTGTGGCTTGACCACAATCAAGTTGTGCTTATTCCACAACTCAACAACTGTAGTTTGCTGCTGTTCGGTCCCCCTCAATTGCCATCAGCTTTGCTTTCCCTTCTCATTTTCTTATTGTTTATGTCTACACTTTCAAGTACCTCACTCTCTGCCTTGCTCCAACACTCTTCTAAATCTTAAGGCCCAATCCTATCCTCGAGACATGCCAGTGGATCTCCATGTATGCTGGTGCAACAACAACCCCACCAGTGTAGAAGCCCACCCGGACACACCATGGACACCAGCACATTATTGGAAAAATGCTGTGCCGACATAGCTCAGACATCACTCGGTTGCCAGCACAACACAGCTAGCAGAGAGACCAAAATGGGGAGGAGATTGGGACATGATGTGGGAGGAACATAGCAGGGACAAGGAGTTGATGTACACCGTACCCTAACCCCCCTTCAGATAACAGATAAGTCCTCAATGCCAGAAAAACGCTATGCCAACAACAGAGCTGACATAGGTAGGAGCAACCCCATAAGGAACAATGGAGAAGGAGAAAAACAGCAGAAAATTGCACCTCCTAATACCCCCCCAATCCGCCCAATTTCTTACGATGGAGCATAGGACACAGACAACATTTGGCAGCCAATTACAGCACACCAACCCCAGCCCTTGCCAGGGAGACTAACAGGTCAGATGAGAAGAAGAGCGACACCTCTTTAGTTTCCCAAAGGGGAACTTTGGTGATGGGAACCATGGTGAAATTTGATGCACAAAGGGAGCACTTTGCACAAACAACCTCTTGTCACTCACAACACTACGGCAAGATAGTTTGTTCCCCAACAGGGAAAGCAAGCACAATGCACCCCACACAGGTAAGCTAAGAAGGGGAGAGAATCCCATGCTCTAATGTATCGATGCTGCACCTCCCTTTTATGTCTCTACCCCCCCCTTCTGACGCTTCAGAATTATCATACGTGTCTCTGCTATCAACTGTGTTGCCTAACCATCCCTTCCTTTTGCAACAGTTATGAGCAGGGAGTGTCTGCTCCCTTTTTGGAGAATGCCAGGGGCTCCAACCATTGCTACTGCTGGCCAAACATTCATCAGAATCCTTTTTGTTGTTCAGAACTGCACCATTGCCACAAGGGGCTGAACAGTGGTCCTCTGCAGAGTTCTACTGCATCCCCCCCCCCCCGAAGAGGGACAGGTAATAACATTACCATAATGTTCTGAGCCACCATGCTCTCACCCCAAACAGGGCACCAGTGCGCATACACTTTGGTGGCACCACTCTCCCTCACAAACGCTGAGCATACCGTACATCTCAAGCCAGAGAGCAGGCGTGACTGATGGTGTGGTCAATTCCCTGTTGCTCTCTCTATGTTCTCTTTTGATCCCCACAGGCAGCTGTCCCACAGGCAAAGATACCTTGCAGAACCCAAGGAAAACTGACAGCCTGCCTGAAATGGGGGGGGGGAGTCCAGCTGCTGCTTGGTGAGGTTGCTGACCTGCTCGTTCCAGTCAGGCCCCATTTGTTGTTTTGCCCCTTTTTTCTTTCCAAGCCAATTAAAAGGAGAAGAGGGGCAGAGGGTGGCATGGCGACCGCATGCACTCTGTTTTGAAAGATGGAGAGAGAGAGAGAAAAAAAAAAGGAGAGGAAGAGGAGTGCCATGGTACCAGAGAGCAGGTAGGTGGGAGTCCAAGCCCCCGCCCCACAAATAGGGGTTTTATCCAATCCAAAGTCTCCAGCAAGATCTACCTATCTAAGTCCTCTAGCACTGACTATTGTTCAGCCAGTCAGTGACTGGAAAGGGGGAAAGGGGGAGTCAGGTGTCCTGCAGTTCCCATTGAGGACCTAACTCTGGATCAGGCAATGGTAATTGTTGTCTTTATTCCCACACTGGATTCTAGTCTGTATTTTCTTCATCATTTCATTGTCTAGCCATGACAGAAGGAAGGATTTTAAATGTGTCCGTTTCCTTAAAATCTATCCCCCTTTTTCTCTCAATTCTTCTTCTTTTTTTTTGTGAAAACGCTTAAAAAACTGGATGTTATGTATACACACACACACACACACACACACACACACACACACACACACACACAAATTATAACCTTTGAAACAGATATTTTCCATTCAAATACAAATCAAATGGTATCTTAAAACATGGGGGGAAAAACTCAGAAAAAAATCACTTAAAACGTATCAATTCATTAATCATTGTATTAATCCAAGATGTTATTTGGTGGGAACGTTAGTACTTTTCAACAACTGTGTTATTTATGTTGACATCTTACCCACAATTGACTTCTTTCTTTTTAAATTCTGCTATGGGAAGGATTTTCACAAGCTTGTTGTGCCAGAAATATTCACCCTAAGGCTGCAAATCCTATACACGATTACCTGGGAGTAAGTCCCATTGAATTCAGTGGAACTTACTTCTGAGTAGACATACATAGGATTGTACTGTAAATGTGTTTATATAACATTACAGCAGGGGTGGCCAACCTTCCACCATTAGGGCTCCTGTGTTCTTAAGAGTTGTGTAGAAGACAGAATCTTGGCAGCTGCAAGTGCTGATGGTGCTGCTAAAGCAGCTGCACCTGCTGAAATGCCCTCACCTATGCAACCATTTAAAGGGCCAGCATTCATGTTGAAAGGTTGGCCACCACTGCATTACAGTAATGCTTTATTGTATTTCTCAGGCAGGATGATCTGTTTTTTTAGGATGGCATTGCCAAACCCAGAAAAATCCAAAAATAAAGAGATGTAAAAACAAAACAAAAGCACACACCAAAAGCTATTAATGGATACTATCTTCAAGCATTTCCCTACAGGCAGGAAGATCAGATACTGAAATGTTAAAATTAAACCCTGGAATCGCATGAATCCACCCATAATTTAAGGGAGGGGGAAACAGCAAAGGATGGGAAATTCAATATCAGTGGAATACGACAAAATGCTCCTCTTCCTCTTTCCGCTCACTCTGTACCGGTGGTGTGTTTCATACACTTTGCTTCATGTGGTAAAGTTGTTCTAGGACACTGACTATTTTTTTTTCCACGCCTGGTCTCAAATCTTGCCATTCATGGATTGCACCTGCTGTGGGTTTTGGTCCGTCAAATGTCTGGATGGGAATGAGTTGCAGCTGCCTCTCGGACTGGATTCGAACCAAGATATCACAGTGGTGATTGCCTGGAAATGTGCGGAGAATGGGGACTCTGATTCCACTCAGCAACAAGGACGGTCCCAGTGCCCCAGAACAAGAGAGATGCTCCAGGCAGCACGTAATGGGCTGCACATCGATGACAGCTGGTGTCATTCCATCAAAGAGGTAATGGCTCTTCAGTAGCTACTCACGGTCACTCCAATGCAAGGAGTGAGCCAGATTCCGAGTCAGTGTAAACTGAAAACCAAACCAAGTCCAGCCTAGTGGGCTAAAGGTTTTCATGCAAAAGGAGCATAGAGGTAGCCAAGACATAGAAACTCAAAGCATCTCCATCATGGATTCACTGCTTGGTTTAGAGATGTCGCTGTTTTGGTCCCATTTGATTAAAAAAAAAAAAAAAAAGGCAGACCAAGCAACCTCTGTTAGGAAAAAAGTCTGCAAGCTTGAGTCGCTCAGAACGTCACCCAGTAGAATGGAAATATTACCTTTCTGTATTAATCATATAATAACTAGGATTGCTGTCTGTCCTGGAAAGCACATCTTACAAGAGAGCTGTGTTCTCATTCTGCCTGACGAAGAGTTCTGTGTAACCCAAATGCTTGCACCTTCCTTTGCTCACTAAGTCCTACCGACATATTCCACTTACCTATTTAGTGTCATTGTTCCACTGTGCAATCCAAGGCAATGTGGTCCTAGAAGACAACTGATCATTGGCTTTCTTCTTTCTTCGATATCTTGATCCCATTTCCTTTTCAAAGTCAGGGGCAGAACCCCGGAGTTCTGGGTTTCAGGATTTCTACTGCTCTTGAACCATTTGACATTGCTGCCTCCACCTGACCTTATTCCTCAGTATTCCCATTTCCTTTTTCAAAATGCTACAAAACGACCAAGCAAGCAGCCAGGCATAATGTTGGCCTAACTTTTAACTGGTCCCCAGCAGGACTTACCTCTTGGGAAGGTGTGTGGGTTTGAGTAGGGTGCCCCATGTTGCTAAGAGGTGCCAGGATCAGGAGAAGATAGAAAGAATATCCCAGGAGCTGGTTCATGGCTGGCATGAATGTCTTGCCTCGTCTTTGCAGAAGGCTCTGTAGAGGAGAACGCCTCCCTGGCATCTCTTTCGTTCGTACTTTTAAACCTTAGGTTTCCTTTTATTTTTTTTTTTAAAAGGGACCTATAAATGTAGCATTCATCCTGATACAAGCCTTGATTGTCCATGCATCCAAGACTGGAGGGTGGCCAGTTTCACTCGCTACTCCATAAGATGAAATGAAAACAAAATATTCTGAAGAGCCCGTGTCCTGTTTTCAGCACTTGATGAGGGCTCTGGAAAAAAAATAAACAGTCCACAAATATACTGCGTAAATAGACGATGGGTCCAGATAGCCAAAGGGACAGAAGAAGGTCATTGCAAAAATTACCAGCACTGCTCCCTTTTCATACCTGCAACGTCCTTTGGCAGAAGTGACCCAAAATATCTCCAAGTCGACTTCCTGAGTGGAGGAATAGAAAACTCCCCAATTCAATGCGTGTGTGGAAGGAAAAGAGATACTTTCCGAGTGCTGGAATCGTAGGCTGCAATCCTATACACACTGTCCTGGGAGCAAACCCCCATTGAACACAATGGGACTTACCGGTACTTCTGAGTAGATCCCATAAGATAGCATTGGTAGTCAGTCTACACAGCTCCTTTTAGTCCTGATCTAATCCTCCCATTTTGTAAGAGGCAAACCTTCTTGCTAGCAGGGAAGCAAAAATGTTTCTTTTTTCTACTGTCCAGACTGTGGGATAAACAAGCATGCTGACCTGTAGCACTCAGATGATAGGGAGAGTGAGAAGGGAAAACCCTGACCCGCTCACTTTACATTCCTTCATTGTTTAATTCCATACAAGTTCACTTTTATTCCACTGCCTCATCATTCTTCTTCTCCGAGCACTTGCAAATTTCAAACCGAGGCAGGTTTTTATATGCACACACTGGCTCAGAAGATGGTCTTCTTCCCCCTCTTGTCCCCAGCATCTTGTATGCAGAGGTGTAGTCGCCTAAGTACATTTCTCTATCATGGGTGACAGTTGTGCACAGACAAGCCTTCGCTGATTTCATTTGTGGACTCCTTTTTAAAACCATCTAAGCTAGTAGCTTGGGCCAGCGGGTGGCGCAGTGGGTTAAACCGCTGAACCATGAGCTGTCGATCGAAAGGTCGGCAGTTCGAGTCCGCGACGGGGTGAGCTCTCGTTGCTTGGCCAGCTCCTGCCAACCTAGCAGTTCCAAAGCATGTTAATGTGAGTAGATAAATAGGTACCGCTTGCGGGAAGGTAAACAGCGCTCCGTGTTCCAGCCGCATGCTACGCGCTGTGGCAAGGAGAGTCATGCCGGCCACATGACCATGGAGGCGTCTTCGGACAACGCTGGCTCTTCGGCTTTGAAATGGGGATGAGCACCACACCCTAGAGTCGGACATGACTGGACTTAATTGTCAGGGGTCACCTTTACCTTTACCTTTTAAGCTAGTAGCTAGCGCCACATCTTCTGCCAATGATTATACCATACCAGAATGCTTCCGCAGTACAGAAAACATGGCTGCTCTTAGGAAGATTCCGGAAATCCAATTTTTTCCATAAAAGGGAACATGACATCTCTGCTCCTCTGTTGCTGGGGGAAGAAAAAAATGTCATGCTTGGAGGTCGCCTACATGAAGCAAGATGTGGTGGCCACCTCAGGTGTGGGGCACTATTAAGAGCAAAGCTGGCCCACAATTGAGGCTAGCTGGCCACCCCTTTTCTCCCTGGTGGTGTTGCTACGGCTCCTCCTGTCTTCCTCCTCCCTTTTCAAGAGGCAGAGGGAGGGGAATGGAGTGAAAGGAAGTGTGGAGGAGAGTGGTGGACTAGAAGAGCAGTGACAATACACTGGCAGGAGATCAACACACCTGTGCATCATTTACCCTTGCATCATAGGGAGGTTGAGGGGGAAGACTGGTGCATAATATATGGACAACAATGGGGGGGGGGGTTGAGAGGCAGTGCCACACTGTGCCACCTCAAGGACTGGGGGTGGACTTGGGCTGGTCCTCCTGATCAAGAGTGGCAGACGGACACATTTGAGAGAGCCATTATTCAATTATTTATTTATTTATTTAATTTATAGAATTTATACCCCACCTTTCTCCCACAAGGGCAACCAAGGCGGCTTACAATAAAAACATTAAAATACATATATACATTTAAAATCAGGAATTAAAACAATTAAAATAATTAAACAGCCCCAGTGGGTCATCCACATTTATATCTGTCAAAAGCCATCTATCAAAAAGCCAGCCCGCCATGTCAGACATCAAATGCTGATCTAAATAAAAATGTCTGAAGGCCCCGCCGAAAGGTCTCTAAGGAGGAAGCCGTTCTCAATTCCAGGGGGAGGAAATTCCACAATTGGGGCGCCACTGCCGAGAAGGCCCTGTTCCGCGTCGCCATCCCCCTCACCTCCGTCAATGGCGGCACGGTTAACAGGGCCCCCCCCGATGACCTCAGAGTACGAGTCGGATTAGAAGGAAGGAGATGGTCCCTCAAATACCCTGGACCCGAGCCGTTAAGGGCTTTAAAAGTCAAAACTAGCACTTTGAATTGTGCCCGGAAACGAACCGGCAGCCAGTGTAGCCGCCGAAGCAACGGTCCGACTAACGGGAAAGATTTCCTGTGTGTGCCCTGTTTCAATTAACAGACACACAGGAATGTGTGCAAACACAAAGGAATGCAAACACACCTGCACACATAGACAGACAGACAGACAGACAGACAGACAGAGGGATGTTCATGTGCACGCAACTGTTGCTCATTTCAGTGAGACCTGCACAGGAGAACTTCCAGGCAGATTGTGCTCCGTATTAATTAATGCGCATTTGTGGGCAGGTGCTATTTGGATTTTTCACCTCAGGTCAGCATCTTCAACACACATGCAGATTCTAAGGCTGGGACACTGGGAACCTCTTTTAGGGAAATTCCACTGAAATGAATGGAAATGGTGCACTAGCAGGAGGTGGCTTATGTCGGTTGTGGCCTTTCACTGTGCATGGTGCACATCAGTTGCCAAATTGTCCCCTACTCCATAGCTTATAGCAGTCAACAGCTGGATAAAAAATGGATTCCCTCTGTGGGTAAAACAAGCACCCCTTTGATCTAGAGGGCTGGAGAGACCTTTATTATCAACAGCATCAGCACCTAGCATATTTTTTAAATTTCACTTCCAAGAGCAACAGTGTGGGTGAACTTCTGGAAAGAAGGGTTCAAGTGGGCTTTTTGGGGTGGGTGTGTGCAAATTAGAATAAGCTGGCAAAGTGTAGGTGTTTGCTGCTTGGATGAAGGAGAAGAAATCTATGCTGTGTCCACCAGGAGCTCTGGCTAGGTTCCATGGGGCCAGCCTATTTTTATTCCAGTTCCTAGAGGTGCTAATTACTGACTTGGAACAGGCACAGAAAACAGAATATGTTTTATAGACTTTGGTGTAGCAGAGTGACTTATAGTGCAATCCTTGGCATGTCTACTTGGATGTAAGCTGAGCCCCACTGAGTTCAGCAGAATTTACTCCCAGGTAAGTGTGTACAGGACTGCAGCCTAAGAGTGGAACTAGGCATCAGAAAGAGTTGCTGCTGTTCTATGCCTCGTTCTCTCCTCTTTCTCATAATGGTTGCTGCCATACTAGGGCCTTCTAATGCTGCTGAGACATTTACAGTGCAATCCTGCACACGTTGCAGCAACCGGCCTAAATGGCTGGCTGCTGCATCCTACACAGGATGCAGGCCACACCGGCGTGGCCCAGGCTCACCTTGGGAGAAGGTAGGGGACAATCGTCCCCTTCCCCTGGTGTAAGCGCCGGAGGCCCCAATGGGCTTCCTCGGATGCACACCAGCTCCTTAGCTGGCGGGCAACTGGGGAGACCGTGTAAGGCTGGCCCTGCCTGGAAAGGAGCATTGGATATCAGTGCAACCCAGCACCAATATCCCTGCTCCTTCCTTCCCAGGCTGAGCTGGCCAATGGCCCCCTCCCCTGCCACCATGGCCTGCCCTCCCCACGTCCTCCCGCCGACTGGCCTAGGGCTTACCTGTGTTGGTCAGCGCAGGTCCTAGGCAATGGTGCAGTGAGCGGCTCCAGCTTCTGTACTGGCACCACTTACTCCTGAGGCAAGCGGCATCGGTAAAGCAAAAGTGCTTTACAGCGCTTTTGTGACTCCTTAGGCCGGCAGAGCGCTTGCTTCGCTAGCCTAAAGTTATGTAGGATCGGGCTGCCTATGTTGTAATCTTCTACAGAAGTAAGTCCCTCCAAACCTCCACCTGGGATTTCATGTGAATCACATCAACTTTTCTGGGGATGTGTCCTTGATCCCAAGAAAACTAGTTCCTATAACATGCTCTCAACTAGTCAATTTCAGTTCCTCTACTGTTAATTCATTTTGTGCAGGCTGAGCACTGATGTAACAACAGGTACATATAAACAGGAGTCAGTGGGTTCTTTTTTTCAGCTACAGCTGAGTTTTATTTCCTGCCCATTTTCCCTTCCCTCCCATGCTTCTGGTGAGCTGTCTGCTTTTTTCTTGGAAG
The DNA here is from genome assembly GCA_026170595.1 of Plestiodon gilberti rubricaudatus. Lineage (NCBI taxonomy): Eukaryota > Metazoa > Chordata > Lepidosauria > Squamata > Scincidae > Plestiodon > Plestiodon gilberti. Next base: position 117,752,293 of record JANXHW010000002.1, read on the forward strand.
TTAGTTTATCCAATCAAATGTACGTTCAGCCCCGTTAGTTTGTTCAACCCAGTCTTTTCTTCATATTGGAAAAACTACCCTGGGGAAGAGGGCTTTGTGATGCCCACAACTAATTTCTGCTGAAAACTAACCAAACCAATCGCTTCTTCATGAGCCTGCAGAGAACACTGGACCTTTGATCAAACTGGGGTGAGTGTGGTTCCACCGCAGCTTGACTGCTCTAATTATGTACAGCATGTGTCTCTATCACCCCATGTGTTCCGCTCACCTCTGGTGTTGTCCACGGGCTTCTTGCAACACTACCCTGGCAACCGTAGTATCTTCCAGCACTTGAGCAGCCACATTCCAGACATCACTACGAATTGCAATGGCCTGCTAGTTGCGGAAAGAATCACATTTTCCTAGCCACAATACATGAGGATTTGAGCATTGGAAAAGTACAAGCTCGCATAACAGAAGTGCTACCTTTTGAAAGGAAATATCTGGGGGATCCATGCAGAAACAGCATGTTTATTGTACTATAAAAAATTGTTTGGAAAAAGCACTTACCGTACCTTGAAGGCCCATAATGTTCCAATGGGAAATAAAAATACGTTTTTCCAGAACTTCATAACGTTTTTCTGGGGCTTTGTTCCTGCTCACATTCACCGTTGTGTCCAACTCAGAAGGATAGTCATCAAAGATTAAAAATACTATCACAGTTTTACCTAAAATTTAGAAAAAAATGTTTTAAAATTTTAAAGATAATCAACCTTTATTAGCTTATGAAAACACAGTACAGTAACAACACAATAATAACAAAAGAAATCAAACAGACAAACAAACAAACATACACCTTAGTTAACTGCCAAGCTTAGACCATATTCGCGGCTCCGATGCTTCAAAAGATATTTTAGGAAGGTTCCCGCTGTCTCAATTATACCAGAATCCTCAGATGATAAGATGTTCCTTAATATAATACCATTTGAAGAACAACCTTGCCACTTACTCAGCAGGGGAGCTAAAAGGAGAAACTATGATTTTAATGGCACACAAGCAAATAGTTCAAATGTGAGTTAAGACTTTCATGACCAGCGACAATTATCAAAGATGAGACAACGGGATTAAAAGTCATGACAACAATAAAATCTTTAAGTTAAAAATGCAATAAATATCCCATTTTGAACATTAAAAATGGTTTAAAATACGATGTTTTGATCGTCCTTTGACGGCCCTTATCAAGTAAGAGGTGCAGCAGTCTGCAAAAAGGTGTTTTTTGCAGACTGCTGCACATCTTTTTGTAGACTTTTTGCAACACCTTTTGCAACCCTGCAAGGGGGGGGGGCAGTCACAGAGGCCTCCTCAAGGTAAAGGAACATTTGTTCTCTTGCCTTGGGGCAGCACTGTAGCTAAATCGTCACTGGAAAGTTGGATAGGGTTGGGCCCTATACAACATTCTACGCCCACTAATACTATAGCAGCTGCGTGCAAGCCTACGCATATTTACCCAGAAGTCCCATTTTGTTCAATGGGGCTTACTCCTAGGTAAGTATGCATAGGATTGAGTCTTAAATTCTCTTGACAGAGCTGAGCTCTGGAGTCCTGGATTAAAAAGCAATGTGCCATATTCTTTGCCATAGGCTAAAAGGTCAAATCCTCAGAGGAAAGTCTATTTCCCTCTGTGCTTTGAAAAAAAGTTCCTAAATAAAGCCACAAGAAAGAACAGTTTGAAAGAAATTGGTGAACGGAGAAAAAGAGGTTTGCAAAATGAATTAGTCAGAGGAACGGAAAACATTACAGCAGCTCAGTATCCTGCCCTGGCTATTTACACAGGCATCCATTTTTGGTACACGACCAAGCTGAAAATAACCACTTCCTAACCCCAAAGGTCTTACCTAATGACAATCTAAGTGGTTAAGTGCATTTTGCTCATCATTTTGTATTTCAGTGGGGTATTGCAAAATCCCAAGTGACATTAAAACATTGTCTGCTACATTTGTCAAGCAGCTGAGCACCAATTCAGAGATGCATAATGAAATGGTATAATCCGCCAGTGGAGATGGCACAACAAGCTGCATGTGGAGAAAAGAGCCTCCACATTAACAATATTACCCTGTCAGAGACAAAGACATAAAAATGAGTCCCCCCACCTATGGGGGGAGAAAGCGGGACAGAAATCAAATAAATAAATAAATATAAATGGGCAAATGTGGGTCCCTGTTTGTTAATTACAAGAGAAAAGTGGCAATTTACAGTACTGTATATCGCAGCGGGTTAAACCGCTGAACCATAAGCTGTCGATCGAAAGGTCGGCAGTTCGATTCCCGCGACGGGGTGAGCGCTCGTTGCTTGGCCAGCTCCTGCCAACCTAGCAGTTCCAAAGCATGTCAATGCAAGTAGATAAATAGGTACCGCTTGCGGGAAGGTAAACAGCGCTCCGTGTTCCAGCCGCATGCTACGCGCTGCGGCAAGGAGAGTCATGCCGGCCACATGACCACGGAGGCGTCTTCGGACAACGCTGGCTCTTCGGCTTTGAAATGGGGATGAGCACCACATCCTAGAGTCGGACACGACTGGACTTAATTGTCAGGGGATACCTTTACCTTTACATCAAAGCGGAGGGATTTGGAAAGCAGTGGATTCTGGCTTCTGAAAACTGCAGGTGAGAGGCAACCTTTCAAGTTTATTAAACTGCCATTCTGCTGCCCCTACTCACTATTTTGGTTTCCACACCTCAAAACAGTGACTCCTTCTTTCAGAGTCACTCGCTTCTGATCTGTCTGCCAAAGGCCATGTCCTTCTCTCTCCTCTGAATGTGTCCACACAGCTCTGCCTGGAAAGGAGGTGGGAGGAAGCTGCCAGTTAACTTTTAATATTTTATACGTAGCCTGAGCAGCATCGCTGAAAGTCAGGGCACACACAAGCCCCCTGGTCTAACTGGTTAGACCAGGGCAGGGGCTGGTCTAGGATGCTATTAAAAAATAAATAAATCTCCATCTAAGTTTCTTAGCAGTAATGCCACCCTACTATGTTAAGGTGGCCGGTAGCTCTTTCGTGGCAAGGCTTCAACAGTGTCAAGAATCATCCAAGTCTGCCTCTGCTAAGCAATGCCAAAAGCAAAAGCTACTAAAATGGGAGGCTTCCGCCTGGGCAGGCATAGCCTAGATCCTACCATGGAGATAGATTACTCACTGGAAAGTGTTTCCAGCGAGTTTCCAGGAGGGAGGTGTTTCATGGCAGTTCTTACTTAGTAACTCTTTGGTGCCAGAATGGGTTCGCTTCCCCCATAAAGAAATTTACGAGACTTATAGCCCAATCCTAACATAAAGATCCGCCGGGCGGCTTGTTCCCAAGCTACTCCTGAGCTACTAATCCTGAGGTTCCCGAGCTACTCAGGGAAGGGGACGCTCATTCCTCCCCTTCCCCGGGTGTAACTGCGGCTGGGGCCGATCTGCCTCCTCAGATTTCCGCCAGCTATTTTGCTGGCAGAAGTCGGAGGAGGCCGTGTAACAGCTCAGTCTATCGGTGGGGGTCAGGATTCGGCCGAGGCCAATCCCCGCCCCCTCCCTGATCGGCTGGGCCTATCGGCCCCCACCGTTTGCTCCTGAACCGCCCCCCCCTCCGCTGGATTCTTACCTGGGTCTGGAGGTGGGTGGGAGACGGTCCAGGCAGCGGAGCAGGGCAGGTCGGCCTTGCGCCGGTCTTCCCTGCTTTCGAGTCATCGCGAAAGTGCTTTACGGCACTTTTGTGATGTCTTCGGCCGGCGGAACGCTTGTTCTGCCGGCCTATTTTAGTTCAAGATTGCGCCGTTAGTTAAAAACAACAATAGTGGTTTCATTGTATATTATTAATATTACACCGACAGGACTTTTTCTATTTTCTAGCAAGAGCACAAGGGCAACCTATGCCTCAGAAATGCCATCCTGAACAGTACAGGATAAGGCATATATGCCATTGGATGCTGGTGCAACTACTGTATAGCTGAGTCAGTGGCAATGAAGCCTTGCCAGCAGACACACTCCAGACGCTGATGCAGCACTATGCAGGCATACGCCCTAAAATGGGGAGATGTGAGTGAGATTCACTTACATCTCCTCATTTTAGGGCGAGAGCCCAATCCATTGCAGGTCTACTCAGAAGTCCCACTATAGTCAATGGGGCTTACTCCCAGGTAAGCGTGGATAGGACTGCTACCTCAGACATGTGGCTTGGCAACCCCACCTGTGTGTTTCTCTTTCAGATGCTGCTCTATCATGCAGGGGCAGAGCGATCTGGAGTTCCACCAGGGCGCCACGTCTCCTGCAGCGCTCTAGAAAAGAAAAAACCTCCTTATCATGCTTCTTTCACGGTTTCGTCAAACCTAGAAGTGTAAGACTTACAGTTTTATTTAAAGTTTGCAGTGTCTCTTCAAATAAAACCAGAAGTCCTGCACGCCTGGCGTTACAGAAACTGAGAGAGGAGGATGGTAAGGAAGGGGGTGAGCCCGTTCTCGCTCGAGTGAGGAGGAAGCAGATCATTGTGGCTGGCAACAGCAGCAGGCTGGAGGGAGGTGGTGGCGGTGGCAGGCTTGGGGTGAAGTACACCCCGAATATGCCCGGCCCGCCCTCTCGGACCTCTCACAATATGCCACTGACATAACCCGCTGCAACTCACCTCACGAATGGGCCGGCAATGCTATCATGGTGGATACAGCTCAAAAAAAAAAAAACTTTGGCTTGATCACACTTGTTGTTACTTTGCTAGCAGAGATATGCATCCAACAGTTGCCATTGTTGTCTATGATCTGAACACCCTTGTCACTCCACTTGTCTTCCTTGCTGCTGCTACTATAATCATGATCCCCAAAATCAGTGTAATTCCAAGACCTACCAACCCCCTTCTAATGCCAAATCTCTCAGCCAGAGATGGCCTTAAAACCCCAAGCCAGACTCAAGACAAACAGTTCTGGTCTGAATAGGCTTACCAGATCTCCAACCGGGACAGAGTGCTAGACCTTTAGGAGAAGGAATGTGCACAGGTGTAGCTTGTTAAACCTTAGAGCACAATCCCGGGCATGTCTACACAGAAGTAAGCCTCATTGAACACAATGGGACTTACTTCTGAGTAGACATGCTTAGGATTGTGCTGTAGGACTTAACAAGCTACACCTGCCCACATTCCTTCTCCTAAAGGTCTAGCACTCTGTCCCGGTTGGAGATCTGGTAAGCCTAGGTCTGAACAAATATCTTCATGTAACAATTGCATTCTATCCTAACTCTTCTCCAAAGGAACTCAGGGCTGCGTATGTGGAATTACCCTGTTTTATTTTGCAACAACCCTGTGTAAGACCTTACCCTGCCCTCAGGGGCTGTCTCCTTTAAAAAAACAACAACAAACCTAAACAAAAAAAAAGAAAACAGTGATGGCAAGGTGACTTACCAGATTTTCCATAACCCAAACTGGGACAGAAGGTATAAAGTTGCCCCCCCCCTTTTTTAAGTGGTGGGCCGCCAGGGAGTAATGGTGATGGCATGTTGCACCCACCTTAGTTTAAGTGCAACTCCCTTGTGGGTCACAACCTACCAAATCAACATCTTTACTAGAGAATCAGTATCTTTACTTGGGCATCAGCGACAGTGGGGTTCACCCCTGCTAACTGGGCAAAGAGGCACCTTTAAAAGTGATGCTCCCCTCATATTTAGCATATTTAGAAAACATGATCCCTATTCACCCCAGAGTAGTGTCTTTTCCAGTGACTGTGTGCTGGCGTTTCTTCTGCATCTTTTTAGACTGTGAGCCCTTTGGGGACAGGAAACCTTTATTTTGCTATGCAACCCGCTTTCAATGCAATCCTAACCATGTTTGTATACCCAGAAATAAGCCCCACTGAGTTTACTGAGATGTATTCTCAGGTAGACGTGTGTGTGTGTGTGTGTGTGTGTGTGTGTGTATATATATATATATATATATATATATATATATATATATATATATATATATATATATATATATATATATATATACTGTATAGGATTGCAGCCACCCATTGTGAACTTGTTGTTGTTGTTGTTACAAAGCAGTATCTTAATCAGTCAATCTTCATGTAATCATCACTCCCTTTTCAGAGGGTCCAGCTGTCCTCCCATTTGTTGCAATAAACTAGCTACGTTTGTTGCTGTGCACTAGCTATGATTCGTGGGCTGCTAGTTAGCACAACAGCCTGCTTATTTTTATTATTTATTTTCCACATTTTTCCTTCCTCCTTCCTCCAAGGAGCTCAGGGTGGTGTACACATGTGGATCCTTCCCTCCTTTTGTCCCTGTGAGGTAGATGAGGCTGCAAGATAGTGACTGGCCCAAGGTCACCCAGGGAAGCTTCATGGCTGAGCGGGGATTTGAACCTGGATCAGGTCTGACCAACTCCCAAACTACACACTACACCATCCTGGCTTGCTTATCCCCAAGAAGAAAGAAGGCTGGCATATACTGTATTGATTGTTATTATTTAAGGCATCTTTATACACAAGTAGCCATGCCCAAGAAAGAACAGCAGCAGCATCAGTTAGAAACAAGAACAATACTGACGATTGTTACGTCCATAATATAGTCGAGGAACGATTTTGGGTCGCGCCAGTAGGAGGAACTGTATTGCGGGCTTTTTAGGACTCTCCGAGCCTTTCCTACCGACCGGAACACGGAAGTGTGGAGGGCTAATGAGGAGACGCTCTAGCCCTCCACACGTCCTTGTTCCGGTCTGTCTCTCGCCTTCTCAAAAAGTCGAAGAACAGGCGCCGCGGGAAGGGGAAGTTGGTGGTGATAGCTGTGTGTAGCTCCGCTAATGGCGGGTGAATCCTGAACCGGAAGGTGTGCGTGGCTCTTCTCCTCCCCCGGGTCCCGCCGAATAACTCCCCTCTTTAGCGAGAGGCTTCTCCCTTCCTTTTCTCCAGCCAGGCACGCTACATGGAGGTAGACGAGGACTACACCTTGACGCAAACTCAGACACCCAGCCAAGCCAAGCGCAACTTGGAGCGACGCCCGCAGAGTCAAGTGGAGCACAAGGTAAGGGGGCCCCGACGGGGTCCTCTGCTCGGACTGGGTCTGATTCATTGGGCTGTGTGCGCTCCACTTTGCAACGAATATCTTAACAATTCTACGAAGGAAATCGGAAGCGCTACCTGTATCAGTTATATGCATACACTTAGCGTCTCTCCATAGTTATTTAGCTGCTTTTCTCTTCTTGAATCCTTTATTTTGGTCTTGCTAGATTAGTCATGGCAGCAGTAGGTATGCGAAAGCCCCTGCCTCATCAACCCCCCCCCCCCCGAAAATCTTATTCGGACTAATTTAGCCATGCCCCTGAGTGAGAGGTCACTAGGTGCTGATGCCTAATGTAGCTTCTAAGCACATTTTTGTAGCTATGATGCTAAAAACTTTTTTTTTCAAAAATAAAAATGAAAGCTGAGACTCTGAGGAAGTTGAATTCTGCACCCAATACTACATGCTTTTTCTGTGCTTCCACCAAATTGAAGCATGTGCAATTGAAGCATGCCCCGATAACCTAGCCTGTGCTGTGGTGTCTCTACAGGTGAATGAGTTGGTTCAATTTTTGCTAGTCAAAGACCAAAAGAAGATCCCTATCAGGCGGGCAGGTAAGAGCAAGCCCCCCCCCCTGTTTTTTTGGTAATCGCACCAAATCTTGTTCTAAGACTTAGAGGAAGCAAATTGTTAAGTTAAATGTATATGTATTGATCATCCCACTGAGCTATTTTAACTACTCATTAACTGAGCTGTTAATCAGGACTTCTCTGATTCAAATCTCATCTCTGCAAGAACTCACATGGTAGTGCAAGACAGGTCACTTTCTTTTATCCCCATATTGTAGCTCGGGTGGAGGCCAATAATGCTTACCTTATAGAGCTGTATTATCATGATATTGTTCTTGCATGTGAAATGCTTTATATGCTCATCAGAAAGCTATCCATGTGATGGGGGGCAGTGGGGGGAGCACACAGGCAAACCCTAAACCTGTGCTGAAACTCTTCCAAGGCCCCACTCTCCCCACAGAGGGCATTTGTCTGCTCTAACAAATGTTCTCCATGAGGAGGGGCTTCAGGAGCATGTCAGTGCAGGGGTGGGACTTGCTGGTATGCTGTTGCTTCCCCACATCCCATGGGCAGCATCCATGCTATATTTTCAATTTCTGCAATTTGAAGGGATGGAAGCTTGCCTGTGAGGAAATCTCTGTACATTTAATTGCCCTGCATATTTATTTTGAGTGCAGGACTTTTCCTCGGAATATTGCTATGTATAAATGTCCAGTATAAGTAGGCTTACCAGATCTCCAACCGGGACAGAGTGCTAGACCTTTAGGAGAAGGAATGTGGGCAAGTGTAGCTTGTTAAGTCCTAGAGCACAATCCTAGGCATGTCTACTCTGAACACAGTGGGGCTTGCTTCTGAGTAGACATGCCTAGGATTGTGCTCTAAGGTTTAACAAGCTACACCTGCCCACATTCCTTCTCCTAAAGGTCTAGCACTCTGTCCCGGTTGGAGATCTGGTAAGCCTAAGCAATCCTGACCTGCAGGCCTCTCTCTCTTCCCCTCTCTCCTCCCCTCTAGATATTCTGAAACATGTCATCAAAGACCACAAAGATGCTTTCCTTGAGATCCTCAAACGTGCCACCCAGACCCTTCAGCAGGTAACTTTCACACCGCAACCTGGAGGGAAAGGCTAAAGCCCTGCCAAATCGGCCCTGTCGAATTCTCGTGAGAATTGGGCACCGCCGTCTTGGATCTCGCAACATTTTGTAAGATCCAAGATGGCGGCACCCAGGAGAACAGGTAGGAGGAGCTATCGGGGACATTTTTTCTGGGTTGCGGCGAGGGCGGGTGGGTCCTCCCACTCAAGCCACAACCCAGAGGGAAAGGCTTACAACCCTGCTGAATTGGCAGGGCTGTAGCCTTTTTTCTGGGTTGCGGTGCCACGTAGGGGGTACATGGGCCTCCAAAGATTGGGAACCCCTGGTTTATAACAATGACTGGGATTATGGTGTCAACTCTTAAATTGTTTTTGTTGGTCTTCTAGCATTTGTCTGAGAGGGAAGTTCAAGATTATTTAGGACTCTCCTACTGCCTTTCCTCTTATATATTAAACTCTGCTTGGAGCAGGTCAGTCAGTGCTGTAAATAGAAACAGATTGTGTCTATGGAGCCAGTTCACATAATTTTGCTTAGTTTCTATGTGACTAATTGTGATATTTTTTCTTATTCTAAATGGCAAAGGGAACTAGAATGGTGTAGGCGACAGAGTCTATTTGAATGTTTGTTTCTGCTTTTGGCAGGTATTTGGGTTGGACCTGGTGGAGATTGACCCAAAGCATCACACCTACATCCTGATCAGTAAATTGCCATCGTTGGAAGGGGCGAGCATCCAAGAGTAAGGAGAAGAGGGATGGCAGTCCATTCCAGTACTGCATTTGCAGCTCTAGCAAAAATGGAAACAAAAACTTGCACAATTAAAGATTTCCAAAATCTCTTCCCACCTTTCTCCAAACATGGGTTTTGGTGCGTGTTTAGTATTTTAGAGTTTTCTTGCCCAAGGATCTGGACTTTGTCTGTGTCATGCTGCACTTCCAAGGCACTAAAAGCATCTTAAGTGTAATGCAACAATGGAACAACCCCCTGTTTGCCAATGTTGGTAGGAAGGCTGGGGCTCTTTCGTGTTACGCTGTGCTTTGGAGGCACTCTTAGTACCTCAAAAATGTAGCATGATCTAAGACTTGTGGCACCCCAGGACAGTGTGTCTCATTTGGTAGGAGAAGGGCTGGATCTTATCCCCTGCTCCCCTGCAGCTGAAGGCACAAATTTTGGCTGGTGAACCAAATTTTGGCTGGTGAACTTGTGGCTACGACCATAACTCTAGTTAAAGAAGCTCTGTGTTCTTTGTGCACACCTAACCCTGCCACTTCATGACAGCCGAGTCTCCTCAGTATGGTTGCATTTAAGCATGTAGCCTTGGGAGTGGTGCTCACCACCAGGTTCTTATCACACTTGCAGCCCATTCCTAACCAGCTTTCCAGCACTGATGCAGCTGTGCCAACAGGGCATGTGCTGCATTGCGCAGTGTTGGAGGCCTCCTCAAGGTAAGTGAATGTTTGTTCCACTGCCTTGAGGCTGCATTGGTGCTGGAAAGTTGGTTAGAATTAGGCTGCTAGAAGAGCAATGATAGGACCAAGCCAACCCCTACATGATCCCTGTCCTGAATGTTGGTTGCTTCCACTTACTCTGGGTTGGGGTAGAGGAGGAGATGATTCCAAACACCAGAAAGCAAGCATTTGTGCAACTCTCTGGTCCTAGCCCTGTTTCCTCCTTGTCTTGGCTAGAATGCACCACATATCTCATTTGATAACCCAGACTGCTGGTTTGTTTATTTATTTATTCATTCATTCCACATTTTTATACCACCCTGCCTTCCTCCAAGGAGCTCAGGGTGGTGTACATAGCTCCTTCCCTCCTTTTGTCCTCACAACAACCCTGTGAGGTAGGTGAGGCTGAGAGATAGTGACTGGCCCAAGGTCACCCAGGAAGCTTGATGGCTAAGTGGGGATTTGAACCTGGATCTTCCAGGCCTAAGTCCAACTTAGTCCACTACAAGTCCAACTAAGTCTAAGTCCAACTAAGTCCACTACACCATCCTGGCTCTTATATCACCAGGTCCAATGCTGACTTCCAATATGAGGATAGTGAAGCCTTTTCTCTGTTGCAGTGATGAGAACACCCCCAAGATGGGCCTCCTCATAGTCATTCTCAGCCTGATCTTCATGAAGGGCAATGTGGCCAAAGAATGTAAGTGTCACTCCCACTCAATTCACTCTGCCTGCTGGAGCCTCTTAACAACCCTCTCATCTCTTGTCTTCTCTCCATCTAGCTGCTGTTTGGGAGATGCTGAGGAGGCTGCGAGTGGACTGCTCTGGGTACGACTGGCTGCTCTGAGAAAGCTGGGGGTAACGGTCTGAGCCATACATCCAACCTCATCAGTGGGGCAGGTGGAATTAAATCAGGGGGTAAGGGAAGCAAATAATGCCTAGCCCAGTGGTTCCCAAACTGGGAGGCATGGCTCTCAGGGAAGCCACGGAGTGCCACGGAATCCTCTTGGAAAACAGTGCAATGCCAATTGGCAGGCATCAACGTAATGTAACGGGGAGCCGTGGCCAATGGTCAAGGGAGCCGCAGGTCGAAAAAAGTTTGGGAAACATTGGCCTAGCCCCTTGGATGCTGTGCACCTGGACAGAATCTTGTTTTCTCTCCTTCCAGGGAAAAGCACAAGCTCTTTGGTGATGTGAAGAAGCTAGTGACCGAGGAATTTGTCAGGCAAAAGTGAGTTGGGAGTTGAACTAAACAGACTGTCGTGTAGAGTCAGTAGTGCCTCTCCAGGATGGGAGTGTTTTCTCCAGCCCTCTTTGGAGATGCCAGGGATTGGCACCTTCTGCATGCAAAGCATGTGCTCACCATCTCCCAGTTGCCAGACCTGCTTTTTTTGTTCTAGAAGAGGAGTTAAGAGTGCTGGGAGACTGGAATTGAGAGCTCGCCATTTTTGTCTCCTGGCTAGAATGGAATGGGGGGAATTAAGAGCTGAGAGAGGCCCCTAGGGAAGTGGGTTGTGGTTAGAATACGGAGTATTTGGGGATTTGTACTCTCCCTTTCTCTTCATCCTTCTCTAGGAACCAGAAGCATCTAAAGCTCTACCAGTTTCCCTTCCAGAGGCAGGAATGAAGTGTGGGCTCTGTTCAATGTGCAGCTCAACTTCTTGAATCTGCTTGGGTTCATTGGCTTATGACATGTGCTTGTGGTATGCTAGTGCTGAGGGTTGTGGATTCAAATCCCTGGTGTGCACAGAGCAGCCATGGTAGAGTTCATGCACACAAAGGGCTTGCAGGCCTGTTCTCTTTGGCTTGGATGACGCCAGGCAGATTTTTGCTGGTTTACAGATGCTCTCGTATTTGATCTTTCTGCTCCTCCTATTCTCCTGTGGAGAGAATGGCTCGGTCTTACAATGGGTTTTGACAGCGATCGCCTCATTCCCACTTTCTAGGTACCTGGAGTACACGCGCCTCCCTCACACAGACCCACCCGAGTTTGAGTTCAGATGGGGACCGCGAGCTGCTAAAGAGACTTCCAAGAAGCAGATCCTACAGTTTGTTGCTAAGGTACAGACCCGTTGCTACAAGACTGTAAGCCTTTTGAGCTGTGTGGAGCTGCGAGAGGACATGGCTACTTAATCCTGTGCACAGCGATGACATCATTGCCATGTGCTGGGGTTTCCCCAAGATGTTGGCCGCAGCCCAGCTGGATGGCAATATTGGGGGCGGGCGGGGCTGAGGGATGTGAGCAGTTTCAAACGGAGGAATTACAGACTGGGGAGGCAGGAGATAGATGGAGGTACTTGAGGAAGGGAAGGAGCCAGATGGAGCGAGCAAAGGAGGAGGACTGATGGGGAGACAAGGACACAGGAGGCAAGCAGGGGGAAAGGCTGGGAAAAGGGGACCTGCCCTGTGGGGAGAAATGGAGGGGATTGGAGGGTACAGAAAGGAGGAGCCGAAATAGGCAAGCAAGAAGGGAAGCTGAGGCTGGAGAAACAAACAGGCACCCAAAGGAAGGAGAAGAAAGGTAACGGCAGGTTCAGGCGGCCATTGCACCCTGTGAGATCCACTGCCCCAAGGAGAGACACAGGGCCAGGAGACCTTCCTCTGTGGGAGGAGTATCTCCTTACTGCTTCCACCCCCAGTGATGCTGGGGCTCCAAGCAGGCAGCATTGCCACCTGAGTGAGTTGAATGACAGGAGGCAAGCTGACCACTGTATCTTTTTTAACCTTTGTTAAAACTCTCACTTGTATGCCCTTCTTCCATTGGACTGTGTGAATAAACCACCCTTGTGCAGCACACTTTCTGAACTCCAAGCCTCCTTCTTGATTGATTGATTGATTGGTTGAGATGTCTCCCCAATCCCTTGAACATGGAGTCCCCCCCCCCTTGGGAGGAGATGGTAGGGGGCAAGGGCACCACAAAAACATTAGAAGTTCAGAGATGTGAAGGATTTGACCTTAAAGTTAGACCTATCAATTTTTTCCTCCCAGCAAGAGGCAGCAGTATTGCTAGGCAGAGTTTGCCATGTGGCTGTACCAAAGACCTCACTCGGATGTGTACTTGCAAGAAATCCAAAGAACCTGGAAGATACTGTATTGAGCAAACTTGCATATTTGGGATAATGTATGCTGCTCATCCATCCTCTTCAGAGATCATTCTGTGCTAGCTTCGCATGCAGCAGACACAGGACATACTATAAAATTAAAGAATCTAAAAGCTTAGTCCAAGAAACCAACATAAGAGTATGTCTGAATTGAAATAAATAAAAGGAGAGGATAGGGCTTGATTAATAGGCAGCAAGAATTATCATTTGTTGACAAAAATTGGTGTCCTATTTTGAATAAAGCAAATGGAGGGAGTGATACAGTAGGACATAACCGACAGTCCCCTGTAGAGGGGACTTCCTAAAGGTCACTCCACATAGCCTGTTCTCAATGGACTTCCTTGCGCACAGCTGACTTGTGTTGGGGCAGCTGCTGCAAACTCCCCCCCCTTTTTTTGCCTTTTTATACGGATTAAACCCAGTGTCAGTGTGAACATCTTACAGCCTTTTTGGCTCATCTGAAGAGGTCCACAGATTGGTGGATGAAATGTTGTGTTGTCTGTGTTTTAAACTGTGTTTACTTGTTTTAAAACCTCAGTGTTTTTAAACCTGTTTTTACCTGTTTTACAGTGCGATCTGACTTAACTTTTGTGCCGGTGTAACCAGCGGCGCAGCGAGAACGGGAGGCCCCAGAACGGAAAAGGGATTCAAATCCCCTCCAAAAAGAGGAATTCAAAGGGGATTTGCATCCCTTTTCCATTCTGGGGCCTCCCGTTCTCGCCGCTGGTTAAACCGGCACAAGTTAAGTCGGATTGTGCTGTGAAACTTATAAACTTTTTACATGGCTTTTAAACCCAGACATCCGATATCGTTTTACACTTTTCAGAGATGTTTGAGTATTTTGGCAGAGTGGAGAAATGGGAGGAGGAAAAGAGGTGGGGACCACCACTAATTGTTCATGGTCTGACCATTGTTGGTTCTGCCCAGTTCCCACTCTGAGCTTTTCCTAGACACCCTTCACATATAGCCAGACTTTTCTCTGCAGCCATATGGACTAGCAACTTGCTTTAGAAAAACAACATAGAGACACATGGCTTTTCCACTCTGTTAGGTTGGTGGCTTCAGAGCAGGCGTCATTGGGATCGGGTTGTCTTGTATAGCTTTTCACTCAGTTTCCCTAATAGCTTTTCACTCAGTTTCTCTTACTGGACTCGTCTTTTTTATTTTTTCTTCCTTATCAGATACAGAACAAGAACCCCAAGTCATGGGCAAGCCAGTACAATGAAGCTGAGATGGAGGCCAGTGCTTCAGCCAGACACTAGTGTGGATGAACTGTAGTGAGCCATCAGAACCCCTGAGTGGAACTGGGCCTAAAGTTATCTGAGACCTTATTGGACTGATCCTAGGAGCGGTGCCCTTCAGTTTCACTTGAGTGGAGTGAGGTCTTGTATAAAACGATTTGTGTGGCTTTCCCGTAATGGAGGGAAGGTCTCTGAATAGACTGGGGAACTTTACCCACTGCTGAAGGAAGACTTCTTGATAAGCCTGTGTCCGTGGGTAAGTTAAACATAGTGGTCGCATTTTTCTGGATGGTTTGATACAGATGAGGAGAACACAAACCAAAGGTAACGGGTACTATTCAAATAATAATAAAATAATAATAATAATCCAGTATTTATATACCGCCTTTTCTTTGGTCATCGGATTTCTCCTTCGACTCTAATTCAAAGGCGATTTTCATGGGCAGGCTTTCTAAACCCCATGGGGTTTTTACAATGCAATAATGTTCTAATCTTTCATAGAACCCTTCATTCTAGATGTTTCTTTTACAGTCCCTCCCTCCCTCTCTGGTGTTCGCCTCACCACGCTTCAGCTGACAGGGCAACCTTGACTCTTACTCAAGTGCAGCTGCAGTTCCACTCCCCCACAGAAGCTCTGGAACTTATCAGCTCAGTGAGCCGGCAGCTCTCTAACAGCCAGACACTTCCGGTCGTCTCGAACTGCCGTCCTTCAGATCTTCAGGCATATATGAGACGGTCGCTCTACCAACTGAGCCAGACGTCAAATACAGAAATGTGTTATATTTTACTGCTCGGCTAATATAGTTGATACATATTGTGGGAAAAGTGAAAGGGACATGTTCCAGCCAAAGTTAAGCATTTTGATGTCCTGTTGCTCTCATTGATGGAGGAGACAAGCACATGCTTAAGTCTCTCTAACGGAAATCAGTGGGGTTTAAAAATGGTTAACTTTGCCTGGATTGTGCGTGTGTATACACACACACACTCACTCACTCATCCTTTACTGACAGTCCCCTCCTTCCTAAATGCTGGGGCAAAAAGCAGGGGAAGGCTGTTCCTTTTGTGCCCGATTTGGTGGGCTTCTTGGGGACATCTGGCTTGGAGGTAGAATGCAGGGCTGTAATTATTATTAACAGTATTTATATACCGCTTTTCAACAAAACGTTCAGACAAAATCAAATGATTAAATGGCTCCCTGTCCCAAAAGGGCTCACAATCTAAAAAAAAAAAAATGCAGAACACCACCAGCAAACAGCCACCAGAAAAGACACTGTGCTGGGGTGAAAGGGGAGCAGTTACTCTCCCCCTGCTTAAATACAAGAGGAGCACCAATTGAAAAAGTGCCACTTGCCCAGTTAGCAATGTCTGATTTAAGCAGGGCTCTCCTCGTATTCTTGGATACTTTGCAAAGCAATGGACCAAAAGTGGGGAGAGTCCAACGTAAATAGAAAAGAAACCCTACATTATATGAATTTGCCCAAGCATGGAAGTAAATGTCTGAGGCCTTGCTCTGTGCTGTCAGAAGTGCAGCAAGGGCGAAATTGAAGGACAGGGCCACCTGCAAAGTAGGTGCCTCAAGGCTACAAGAATGTCTTTCCAGGTGAGGCCCACTAGGCTCTATCTCTGCTGCCTGTTGGGAGGTGAGCAAAGATGCATCTTTCAAAAGGCCTTTTTGGGTGCTTCATTTTAGTCTGCTGATGTTGCTGTCTTTCATAACCTTACTATTACCCATGACTTAAAAATAGTGCTGTTTATAATCTTGTTGAAGTGTACTATTGTGTTTTTTAGCAAATATTTTGTTAGCTACTTTGAGTACTTCTCTGAAATAGAAAAGTGGAATACAAATACTTCACTAAAACAATCCAGCCCCCCCCCTCCTCCTGAAGCAGGAAGATCTATACTCTGCCTTTAGAGGGGTCTACTCATATGCAGTGGCGTTGCTACTGTGCCCCAGGGGGTGGGGCAATGATGCATTTCATGTCATTGCCCCACCCCCTGCACTCCCAGAAGGCTTCATTTGATGCCTTCTAAGACCTGGGGCGGACAGGAGGGCCCATCAAAAGCGCTGAAAATGGCGGAAAAACATTCCACGGCTGCAAAAAAGCAGCCATGGAGCAAAAAGCTGCTGCAGTAGCAGCTCCTCATAAGGAGACAGTAGGTGTCACAGCAAAACAAGCCCCCCCCCCCCCCGGCCTGGTTATGCTACTGCTCATATGTATAAAGGCAGGCATTGTGGGGTGCTTTAGGTAAGGCGATCCACCTTTCTTTGGGTGGCACTGTGCGCCTACATGAGTAACAGTAACGTCTCAGCACGGTGGAAGGTAGGATTATTTTAATAAGCACTGTGGTTGTTAATAATGGTCTGGCACTGTGTCTAAGGCGTCGTTGGTATCTCGTGTCACATCAACATTCTGCAATGAAGCAAGAAAAAAAGATGGCTTAGAGAAACATGGTGACTGCAGAACCCATGTCCCGTCTCTGCCCATTGAAATTAGTGTGGTCAAATGGTTGGCACATTAGAATGAGTGTGGCACTTCAACTCTGCCACAGGGCACATGCCCCCTACATTCTGTTCCTTGTTCTAAAATGGACTCTTGGCATGATATTTGGCAAGTCAGCTTCCTTTTGTCTGCCTGCCTGCTTGCCCCTCCCTTCCCCCCTGTTCTTGTAAATATTATTGTTGCTTGTGTGCTGTACATTTTGGAGGTTTTGCCATAATCCCACTCCCACTCCCAATAGTAGTGGAAAATCCTGGCCAGTGAAGGCTTGGAAGTTTCCCAAGGTTAAACCAGGTTAGCAATGGGGCTTAGATGCACAGCAAACCAAGATGATTAATGGCTGCAGAGAGCGATGTTAGTGAACCAGGTGAGGGTAGGGGAATCTTTACCTGAGGACCAAATAGGCAGCGGGGAGGGGATCGGCCCAGATCTTTCCAGCCAGGTTGTTTGGTTGGCTCGGGGCTGGCCATTGGCACGGTGCGGTAGTGCCTGTACAAGGGGGCCTGGCTAGCTTTGTAGGAAAGATGCTGAGGGGTGTGGAAGAGGGAAATAAGAGGAAAATATTACAGAGGGAGAGATGCAAGGGCCCATTCACACTTGACTGCGGATGTCCCTGCTGTGCGCTTCATGGACCCGCGCTGAGCTATTTTGCATATTCATATTGAAATAGGACACCATTCCGGCGCAGCTACGCTTCTGTCATCCCAGTTGGTTTGGGGCCATCTTTTGCGGAGCTTGTTTCATGGAGCTTGTGGGCGGGTTCACAGAGCTTACTGCAGCCACCAATCGCGTGAGAGGGGAGGAGAGTGGTTGCATGCCAATCAGAAGTAGCTCCAATCGCCGCGGAGGTTGTTATTCCACTATTCTTCCGAGAGGGAAACACAGGAACCAATCATAGCTGCGCTTTCTTAAGAAGGCGGGACAGCAGGAGGGACGACAAGCAGAACGACACTCCCCTGCTCCAAGCGCGTACGCTGGGTACTCCAGCGCGTACGCTGGGGCAGGGACATCCGCTGTCAAGTGTGAATGGGCTCTCAGTCTGTCTGACCAGGGCGCTCTTCTTTTGGAGGATCCCCCATGGAGTGAGGCAATCAAGCAGGCAGGATTAGGTGGAGGTATGAACAGGTCTTGCTGTGAGAGCATTAGTAAGAGGCAAAGCCCCTTGGTACCTGACAGTATCCCCTAGCCTCCAGGTGCTTCCCAGAACTCTGATCACAGAAGCTATGATGTTCTAAAGCTGCCCAGGAAATCCCACTAGATCCCACTAGACCACAGTGAGAGGTGCTACAATAGGAATCCTGCTTACCTGGGGGCGTTCCCGGTGTGTGTTCACAGCCTCGATGTTGAGGAAAATGGATTCCACCTCGCAGCCTGCCCACAAAAGAACATCGTTGGTATTAGGGAACATAGATGGAAGATAAGTCCCAAACATTGGCTAGTCCACATGGTTTTTTTAATCTGTTAACAAGCATTCCTAGGGCTAACTGGCGTGGGCTCTGACAAGCTGTTTACCTGAAAGAAATTGCTACTTGCTCTGTTTGGGAAGTGTGTGGCTGACTTTGAGGCTTGGCTAGCAGCTCAAAAGCTCACTCTGAATTGAGCAATTCATGGGGGGTTGGGAGGTGGGGGGGGAGTCTAGAACTCTGACATGGCAATATCACTGGTGAAGCCTTTGAGGCTTCTGTGCCCTTTAGCCTGCTTATGCTTCTGTTTTAGATCTCACCCGGCTTCTTTGTATTTCATGTTGTTGTTTGCCAATATTGCCTGTAAAACTAGGACCATAAGCTCTTACGTTAAACGGTAGGCTTTCAGAAACGAGAGAGACACAAATGGGGGAAGGAGAGCAGGAGGGACCCAGTTCTGAGTGAAGAAACATCCACAAAGCTGTTAGTAAATCTTTCTCTACCTGCAGCCTCACAAGTTTGAACCCAACCAGGAAGGGTTATTGAGAGATGGCACAAGTACTTAATGCCTCATGACCACAGGGAATGCAGGCAGTAAGAGAGAGCGAATTCCCAGCAGCTGTGGGATGGTGTGGGTACACTGGTATTTGGCTGAGGTAAACATGTTGTGGGGAACTGCATCTCTTCAAATGTACACTTGGGACCTACAGTTAATGGGGGGGGGGGTTCCTCCCTCTTGCATTACTGCATTAAACATCCGCATACCTTCCTTTGACACTGTGTAAGGTGTGCTTGCCAGTGAGCTGAAGAAACGATTTTTAAAAAACCTACAGGTAAGCTTTCTGCCAGGGGAAGAGGCATGGAGTTTTGCTCGGATGTGTAGGCACTCACCATAGGCCACAGGCGTGAGCTTGAGAACAGTGTGCAGTGGGCACTTCAAGTAAGGCAGCTCCTCTGGGGGGAGAGAACAGCAAGTGAGATGGTGGCAGCGGTCCCGCCCCTCCTCCCCCAGACCCTTATTGGTACCCTTCCAGCTGTGGGAGCCTATGGGTGGTGGGGTGTAGGGACGAGCAGGGAAAACTGACTGTGTCAGATCCACTGGTGGATGAAACTACAAGAGAAAATCCCATCCTTTCCCCACTGACGGTGTTTTTGGGGAGGAAACACTATTGATGAGAGAATATCCCATCCTCTGGCTGACTTCGTGGGGCAGTGGCGCCCTTAGTCCCAAATGGTCCTGTACACATGCTCAGATGAGACGTTTAAGCTTGTGTGTGAGTCTGAACATACAGAACAGGGCACTTGGGTACCTGCACTCTTGTCCAGGAAGTAGGCAAGGAGGCAACGCATGACAGCTTGGTGGCAGATCACCAGCACGTTCTCCTGACGCTCCAGCTCCATTATCACAGGCTCCAAACGCTGCACCAAATCCTCGTAGGACTGAATGGATTGGGGGGTGGATGACACAGATTCAGACAGATGTTTTCTTCTGGATTCAGCCCTAGCATCCTGTCTTAAAATGTTTCATTTGTTCCCCTGCAGATAAACTGCATTCTGTGCCCTTTCCTAATCAACTCAAGCTTCCTTCCTAGCATAATGTTTCACACTTTAATACCATGGCATGTCTCCTGTTGCCCAGATCTGGCCAATGCTCAGACTGGGCCTGTCTTACCTCCCCCTTAGGGTAGCGGTACCGATACTTGTCCTGGTCTCGAAGGGCAAACTCTTGTGGAAAACTGGCCTGAATCTCTTCGTATGTCATCTCCTCACAGACACCCTGAAGGAATAAAGAGGTTGGGAGTGAAGACTTACTGAATTCAGGTGGATTTGGGGGCATGAAATGGAAGACAGGGCTAGTGTGTTTTAGCTCCAGCTTCGGGGGGAGGGCGGGGAGGTGTGCCCATTGACACACCTAATTAACTTCACCCAAAGGTTGGAATGTTGGAGCTGGAATCCGTGCCTCTAAGTTGTAGATAGAAGAGTTGGAGCTAACAGGTTAGGCCTGGATAGACCTTGGGTTCCATCTCTATGGGGTTAGAGCAATGTTTCCCAAACTGTTTCGAATTGCGGCTCACGCGACCATTGGCCCCCCAATTGCTCCCCGTTGCATTACGTTGATGCCTGCCAGTTGGCATTGCACTGTTTTCTGAGAGAATTCTGTGGCACTCCACGGCTCCCCTGGCTGGTTTCCGCGGCTCTCCTGGGAGCCACACCTCCCAGTTTGGGAACCGCTGGGTTAGAGTACTGTACTTAGCAGAGTTCTCACCGCATCAATCTCATTCAGTGCTTTCCACTGCTCATAAGGCACGTGCAATGCTTCTGCTGTCTGAATTGTGCGCTTCATGTGGCTCGTCCACACCTTGAGGTCACGGATGCACTGGGAACGGATGAAGCCGGCCAAGGCATAGGCGTACTGATCAGCAGAAAAACAGGAGGTAGAGAAGGAGATGAGGAGCAGATGTTCGCATGACTATGAATCTGAAGTTATCAAACTTTGGGCCCAGTCCTATCCAACTTTCCAGCACTGATGCAGCCATGCCAACAGGGTGTGAGCTGCATCCTGCAGTGTGTCTGTGTGTGGGGGGGGCAGTCACAGAGGTCTCCTCAAGGTAATGGAACGTTTATTCTCTTACCTCAGAGCTGCATTACGGCTGTATCGGTGCTGGAAAGTTGGATAGGATTGGGTTCTTTGTCACAGTGAATCTAAGTGGTTGTGTGAATATACCCTATGTCAAGAGAAAAAAAAACACCACTGCCTCCACAAGGATAAATGCACTTCATTCTGTACTTCACAGTGGCAACAGATTAGCATTTGGGGCAGGGGAGTGGTTGAAATCTTTGCCTTCAGTCACTCTAAACTAAAGGCTGTTTCGGATAGAAAGTCATAGCTCAAGGACAGATGGTTTTGAAAAGCAACCACATGGGTGCTTTTGTGTGGAGAATGGTCATCAGTCAGTTTCAGAGCTGCATCGGTAAATAGAATAAGTTTAAGATTCTGGTTATGGGCATGTGTGGGAAATGTTGCAGTCCCTACACTCCCGCATAGACCCACACACAATTGCTTTTAAAAAAACCATTCCATGAATTCCAAAAGCTACACGGGAAGCAGCCAAACCAGGGTTTATACTCTGTGACACAGACTGCCAGGCTTTGAGATGCAAGGTTGCAGGTTGAATCCTTTAGCATCTCCATTTAAAAGATCTCAGGTGACAGCTGGAAATGACCTGTTGGAGAGTCACTCACTGCCAGTGTTGATGAGATGAAGCAAGGGTGTGGTTCAAATAGAAGACAGCTACTTATACTCTGTTCTTCCCGATCATGTCAGTGACATGCTCTGGGGTCTTCCCTTGTAGTTGGTATGTGTGGCTTGGTTCATCTCACTTATTTGAGTCTCCCAAGAACATTTCTTGAGGTGAAATATTGAGGCTCTTTGCTTATGGCACCCTGAAGCATGGATGATCCTAAATTGATTTGTGGGAAGCAAGCTAGTGCCTTTTTGGTTACAGACCTCTAACCGTTACTACATGGCCCTTCTAGTATGTGGAGCCCTCTGCCCCTTGGGCCTATTACCCTCTACCCTACCTGTTTGCCACGCTCGGACAATCCGGAGTCACCCCCAATGCGTCCCCGCAGGTTGAGCTCGCTTTCCCCATGGCGGCTGAGGTAGATGGAGCGGGGTGTCACGTGGATATTCATCAGGTAGTAGACTGTGCGGCT
Source organism: Plestiodon gilberti rubricaudatus (assembly GCA_026170595.1). Lineage (NCBI taxonomy): Eukaryota > Metazoa > Chordata > Lepidosauria > Squamata > Scincidae > Plestiodon > Plestiodon gilberti. The sequence goes on from JANXHW010000002.1 coordinate 117,774,353, forward strand.
CTGCACATGGTCCTGAACCCGATTCACCAGGTACCGGCTGCCAACGTTGAAGATCTTGATATAGGAAAGGGAGCTATGGATGAAAGGAGAGTGAGATCAACTGCCTCGGGAGGGCTAGTGCTTTGAGGGTTCTGAAATTCTGCATCACAAAAACCAAACTCTGGGACAAAATAGGGTCAATCTGTGTAATTGTATTAGTTTCATTGGGCATAACTGGTCCTATGAACAGAGGCTTTGGGCCTCAGCATACCAGGTGCTGTGGACAGGAGAAGACTATTGCCATCATGAATGCCTGTGAGCTCCACATATTGGAAACAAAAATATAGGTACAGTAGGGCCCGGGTATCCGCGTGGGATAGGTTCCTCCCCCCCCCACGGATACCAGGAACCTACGGATACTGGGGAACGCTATCCCCCGCAGTTAGATGGACCCTTCAGCCAATCCAGTGAGGTAACTGAATGTGTGTGAATGAAACTAACACAAAACTGCTTCAGTTTGTGTATGCGTTATGGGGGAATGTGTGGATGCGTTCCAACGTGCTTCAGTGTAAGTAAGCAGATGAGCTTCAATGTAAGTAAGTGTAAAGTGATGCATATTGGGGCAAGAAATCAAAACTTCACATACACGCTCATGGGTTCTGAGCTGTGTGATGGATCAGGAGAGAGATCTTGGGATATTGGTGGACAGGTCGATGAAGTGTCGACCCAGTTTGCGGCTGCTGTGAAAAAGGCCAATTCCATGCTTGGGATCATTAAAAAAGGGATTGAGAATAAAACAGCCAATATTATTATGCCATTGTACAAATCGATGGTAAGGCCGCATCTGGAGTATTGCGTCCAGTTCTGGTTGCCGCATCTCAAAAAGGATATAGTGGAACTGGAAAAGGTGCAGAGGAGAGCGACCAAAATGATTAGTGGGCTGGGGCATCTCCCTTATGAGGAAAGGCTACAGTGTCTGGGGCTCTTCAGTCTAGAAAAAAGGCGGCTGAGGGGGGACATGATTGAGACGTATAAAAGTATGCATGGGATGGAGAGAGTGGATAGAGAGAAGATATTTTCTCTCTCACACAACACTAGAACTAGGGGACATCCACTAAAATTGAGCAGAGGGAGTATTAAAACAGACAAAAGAAAATATTTATTTACCCAGTGTGCAATTGGTTTGTGGAACTCCTTGCCACAGGATGTGGTGATCGCACCTGGCCTGGATGCCTTTAAAAGGGGATTGGACAGATTTATGGAGGAAAAGTCCATCACAGCTTACAAGTCATGATGGGGATAAGCAACCTCCTGGTTGTAGGAGTAGGTTTTCTCTGTGCCAAGTGCAAGGGAGTGGCGACAGGACACAGGTATCTTGTTATCTTGTGTGCTCCCTGAGGCATCTGTGTGATACAGGAAGCTGGACTAGATGGGCCTTTGGCCCGATCCAGCAGGGCTCTTCTTATGTTCTTAATGCTGGCAGAGGAGAGAGGGGTGAAGCACAGGTTGATCAACGGCTCTTAGTTGTGACAGCAACTGCTTCTGTACCAAAATCTGGGCCCAGTCAGGAGAAGGCCACCATCGCCTTCATTCTCTGTGAACTTTACAACGTATCTGGCTGGTCACTGTTGGAGGTGGAAAATTGAATTAGATGGAGCCGTGGTGTGCTCTGGTGAAGCAGTTTTAACTGTCTTTTATGTTTTCCTTCCTGGAAGGTGCAAAGTTCATTCCAAACTTTTTGACCACACCATGTGCTGTCAAAGTTTGTTTTTCTTTTTGTTTGCTTGTTTTAAGTTAAGGTCCTCTTGATACCAAATTTTAAATTTCATTGATATTAACCAGTGGGCATGTGGAATACACATTGTCCATATACCCATCCATTTGCAAGACATCTTGTATGCAGGCTCCTTACCTATCCAACTCATCATCCAGCGGCTGGTAGGTTTTCTCGTAGCAATTGATCCGTTTGAGAAAATCCTCCACCACTTCATCTCGGTTGCAATCTTTATAGTCAGGGCTGGTCAGCTTCACTTGCTGTGGGTGGAGGGTGCGCAAGATAACTAGGTGAGACATGGGTGGCACAAGAAACACAACCAGTCTGGCTGCCCACCTTGGTAGGTGGGCAACGTTGGGGTCCACTGACGAGGGTGCCAGGTCTGGCAGGCTGTGCTTAATGCGAGACGTAGCTCAACAGGGCTTGACCTGGTTTCAGAGCCACAGCTCCATCTTGAAGCATTTGGTGTGACTAAGCATGTGCAGCATATCACTAAGCATGTGCAGACTACATTTCCATCACTGAGCAAACATCACATTTGTGATGCATGTGCAGACTACATTTCCATCACCAGCAGCCCATATGCCCTCACCTCCACCCCAATCTGGGATTAGAAGGAAGGGTTTTCTTGTAAAAGGCTGTGATTTCTAGATAGGCCTGATTTCTGGTCCGTCCTTCTCTCTAGAGATTAAACACTAACAAAAGGGCTGATTTGGAGCAGAGGCGAGGCGAGGCAATGTCATTTCTTACTTTAATATTCTCTTGGATGATGTCAGGATCATCGCAGATGGATTCAATGAAGAAGACCTGTCGGAACAGAGAGATATGGTCACGACAGGAGAAAGTGGGGCATATAACTACTGTACCATGAAAACCATTTGCTTCTGTGGCTGGAGACGGACTATAGGTTCTTTTTCAGAGAGGCAAAAATAAAGTAAGGCAGGCAGAGGCATTGCTCCTTGTGGTGAGCATGTTTTGCAGGTTTTTGTTTTGTTTTGTTTTTTGGTATGGTACTACTTTAAAAAAATCTTCAAAACCTGTTTGACCAGAGGTCACCGTGGAGCGCAGTGAGGGCATAAACCCTGGGGAAACACCACCTCTGTCATATCCTCTTCAGCTCTCTGAAAACCTATAGACCAGTGGTTCCCAACCTTTTTAGTACCAGGACCCCCTTTTGTAGAATGACAATCTATCAGGATCTCCCTAAGACCTAGGGCCAGAAGTGATGTCATTAAGCAGGACGTGATGTCGTTGTTTTTAATAAACACTGTTTAATAAATCACACTTTTTAAAAATAAATCACGTTTTTAAAGTTGTACTCATAAGCAGCCCCATGGGGGAGGGGGAGGAGTGAGTTAATATATTTACGGAGATGCTAAAAGGCTAGACTTACCAGATCTCCAACCGGGACAGAGTGCTAGACCTTTAGGAGAAGGAATGTGGGCAGGTGTAGCTTGTTAAACCTTAGAGCACAATCCTAGGCATCCATGGGGCTTGCTTCTGAATAGACATGCCTAGGATTGTGCTCTAAGGTTTAACAAGCTACACGTGCCCACATTCCTTCTCCTAAAGGTCTAGCACTCTGTCCCGGTTGGAGATCTGGTAAGCCTATAAAAGGCAAGCAGAAAGTAACACAAGGTGAGCAAACAAGCCCCAAGACAGCACCAGACACTTCTGTCTCTGCAGTGGTGGAGGGGGAGGAGTGATCCACCATCTTGGGTGTAGCCACATCCAACTGACATCCCGCGACCCCCCAGAAACTGCTTCGCAACCCCCTTGGGGGGTTCCTGACCTCCAGGTTGGGAACCACTGCTATAGACTCTTTTCCACCTGTGATGCATCATCACGGCTGAGTTTTCAACACAGAAGCTGGCTCCGGCTGCAGAGCTGGATCTCTACGAATGTCAGGGTCCATGTTTATTTTAAGCATGTGATATTGAGGCTAGTGAGTTTGGAGGGTTTTTTTTTTCTTCCCCAGTAAATAGCAGGTGGACTGGGACCATGGTGTGGGGGAGGGGGTTAACGGTCTGTCCTTGCTAGATTAAGACTGGGGGTGTTCCCACCACCTGGCTGCTGTTTGCCCAAGGAAAACATTCCCATTGCATTCATGTCAGTGGGAGCTTCCCCCCCCCCCCCGGGGCAAATAGCAGGTGGGACAGAGCAAAATCTGGACTGGGACCATGGCAAGGGCCGAAGGTTAACCCCTCTCCTCCATCACCATGATCTCAGTCCAGGGGGGGAGGGGACAATCTGGCTGCTATTTATTGAGTAAAGAGGGGGGGAAAAGACTGCTAGCTGCTCCAATCACATGCTTGAAAGTAACATGTAGTTTGCCAAAAAAAAATTTCAAGTTTGCAAATCTCTGGTTCTTGTGCTTGGTAGCAATATATTCTATCTTCTATAGTGCACACACCGTGTCTAGGAAAGCTGAAGTATTAGGTAGATGTGGTGAGAAAGAGTAACCTCTTTCTTTATGCATGCTGCTGCTCTCTAACCAAAAGACTTCAAAGTCTGCAAGCTCTGCACTATAATAAAACATGAAAATGAATCTGCAGCAAAGAGAGAGGCAAGGCGAGAAAGCGCCCAACCGTCTCTTTCATTCGTGCCGTTTATTTTGAGTTTTGAATCCCAACTTCCTTCTGCCAGAACTTTGGGCACCGAGAACAAACAACTCTGCCTTTGGACTGTTAACCTGGCTGCTTACTTTGTAGCCGTTTTCCTTGCCAAACTGCAGGATGAGGTCACGCCGTTCCTGCGTGGTGTTAGTGGCATCAAAAACCTAGGGAAGGGAAGAAAACAGAGCTGAAAGTGGAGTGACCGCACAAGGGTGTAATCGAGGCAGAACAGGAGTATCCCAGAGTCATGGGGGCCTCTGCCCTCTTACCGCAACTTGGCCTTCCTCCAAGCTCAGATATGTTTTCACATCTCGAAGAGCTGCTAGAGCACACTGTCTGTTGGAGAACATGGGAAGATCTTATCATCCATCACTAGTCTTACATAATATAATGCAAATATTTAGTTTCAATGTTATCCTAGAGCAGGGGTGGCCAAACTCCTGAGCCACATGAGGCTCTTTGACATTGCATATAATGTGCGGCTCTTAGAAATACGTTGGCTGAGCTCCTTTTTCCATCACAATTAATATAAAAGGTAAATAAGAAATTGTCAAGCTTTATAATTATTTACCAGGTATAAACAGAGAGCCCACTGGATTAAAACATAAGTTTCATGTTCATGGTGAGTAAATATATTTAAGAATTTAAATGCTTCTTAAATATTGCGGCTCTCAAACACCTGAAGTTTATCACACGTGGCTCTACGTTAAGCAAGTTTGGCCACCCCTGTACTAGATGGCTTTCCTCAGGTCCGTGAGTCCACAACAGAGGCAAGATTTCAGTGAGGGCTTTCTGATCAACAGGTCATTATGCTACAGTAGCTCTCTTTTGTGTATTTTCTTGCCCTATGTGTATAGGCATATTTGTCTAAATTGTCCCAAACAGAAATAAGTTGATAAATATGTATCACTTTATTTGTATGATTTGCCTTAGTTACACATTTAAGATGTTTGTGAGCTGCAGAAGGATTGAGATGCACTAGGAAGTAATTATTTCCTAAGCATTTATTATTCCTCTTTCTGTCACAAAAAGAGCCCCAAGACTACTTATAATCATTAGTTAGCAGACCTGTATATATACTCCATGAAAAAAAAATCAACTGTGCACTTAAAGCAAAAAGAGAGAGAGAGAGAAAGAAAAAAAATCTACATAAAATTAAGCAAACAAGTATGTGTGCTTATATTGTGTATAATTTTTTTCTTTTGTTAATCAGAGGAGGGATAAAGAGCTGTGCAAGACATTGAAGCCTCTCCTGCATTACTAGAAATCCTGCTATGTAGCCCCCTTTCTGGGTTTTGTGACGCTTTTCCCCAGGCATGGCCTATACACTTTCCAATCTGTCTTTGCTTGCTTAAGGACTAGAAACTTCAGTAAATTCTGTGTCCAGAACCAGTTTCTGCACATGCATAGCATGACAACTTTGGCAACCACCTGATGGCGACAGGAGCACAAAAGGCTACTGTATACTCTCTTTACCATGGATCAATACTGAGTAGAGGATTTAAGTAACTGCTGACTTGTAGTGTCCATCCTGAAAACAATTAGGACTTGGTGAATGCAGTTCTGCCTGTTGTGTTTGCTCAGGTCCTATTGAACAGCTCGGAAGAAGCACATATTCCAGGCAAGCAAGATGGTATCAGGCAACATGGAGTGTTAACCGAGCCCTACATCCTTGCTTCTGGCATTGTCAGAGAAGGGAATGCTGGCACTTCAAGGAAGCTTCAGCCCCTGCTGGCTAGAATCTTCCTGAGGTATCTTCCTGAGAGGTGTGTGTTCCCAACAAGTCCCCGGAGGTGTTCTGTTTAGCATGCGCACCCATTCCCCTCCCCTCCCCGCCTCTGCTGCACCCGAGCAGTTATGCGGCCCTCTTAGGCAAAGTTGTCCAATGTCCCTCAGAAGCTGGAGGTGGTCCTAGTCAGGAGAATCAACTCTGCTCTACTTCCTGCTATGTTGTTCTAAGGCGGCTGCTCCTCCCACATTCTGGGCAATGTGCCACTAAGGAAAGCTGTGACTTAAGGCTGATTCACGCTAGCCTTTTCCCGGCGCGCATGCCCCTACCTTGCGTCTGTACGTGCGTCAGCGGTTCTCTGAACGTTTGGAACTGGGGGCTGCTTGCCACCTGTTGTCCCTCCTTCTGTCCCGCCTTCTTGAAGAAAGCGCAGTTCGCTCCGATTGGCCTTGAAGCAGACCTTGCAAGAAACCCCCACGCCGATTGGAGGTGGCTATGATTGGCATGCCGCCACTCTCCTCCCCCTCCCATCCGATTGGTGGGCTGCCGTAGCACCGTGAGCATAAACGCTAGTTTAAACGCGAGCGCATCAAAAAGATGAGGGGAAACCATCTCTCCTGGCTGCGACGTAAGCTCAGGCGCAAGCATGAAAAACGCTCGGAAAGACCAAACGCAGATCCAAAACGAGCCGGGAAAAGGCTAGTGTGAATCAGCCTTTTGGTTTTGGCTCCCCCCCCCCCCCCCGTCGGCCTACAGCATGCACCTCCTCTGCTTCCTTATACAGTTGTGCCCAGGCCTAAGCTGCAGCTTGAGCTTGGACAACAGTTCCAGTGTTAAGGGGAGCGGCAATTACACATTCCTCTCTGTCTGATGTTAAAAACAACATTTAAAAGGATGATCTAGGAGGGTGGCAGACGGTATAGAGAGAGCCATGCCACCGACACCGGTCAACATCATTTGGCACGGGATTGCTTCTGGATTACCATAATTCAGCAGTAGTGAGAAACCTTTGATGGTCAAGTTCAAAGACAGAGCAAGCCCTGTGACCCAAACCTATGATGGTCTGCTATGTACAGGAAGGGAAGAGGGATGCTATCCAAACCCTAAGACTCCAGCACATCTTTCTATGGCTGCCACTATGTCATTTATTACCATGAATGAACTGTACTAGAAGTTTGTCTTTTTTAGAGAAAGCATGGAGTCTCAAGAATAGATCCCATGGGCAATGACTATAAACAGTCACTCTCCTGGGCCCTCCTGGCTAGTAAGTGAAGCTCTTGTCAACTCAAGGTAGGGAGGGTGGAGTTTATGCCATCAATGTGATACGAGTGACTAACACAGCTCTGTGCAGGACAGGCAGGTTTTGTAGGTGAGGAACTCTTCTCTGTGCCCTAACGTTTCAACCTGGAAGTCTCCAAATGGTTTGGGCCCTGTATCTTGGAAAGATTGTGTGCCTTATAGGTTGTTAGTCCCTATTGGTAGCTTGGAACCCACAAGTGAGTTGCCTCAATGCAATGACCCAATTCACACATTATACAGAGGGGAGGTGGTAGAAATCTGGACTGCCGCAGTTGAGGCTTGACGTGGAGAGTCTTACAGACTTTACAATGGATTCCTTCCCCATGCAAAAAAAACCCCTCACTGCATGTCATAAATTAGCACATTGGAGGAAGGGATTAGCACAAACCTTTCATGATTTCCTGGCTCATAACATGCAGGAAGTCTTTTTCTTTCTTTCTTTCTTTTTTCTTTTGCATGGGGGAGGACTGAAAAATTGGCCTCCTCACCCACTGTCTGAAGGAACCAGTAGCATCGCTAGGGGGGTAACCCGGACCTCCCTTGTCCAAGTCTGTTACAACATACTAGCTCTTCTGGCCCAGGAAATTTCCCTCATGGCCCCTAGATGTGGCTTCCCCCCATCGCAGGGATATGGTTTCAGGTTCTGTATGTGTACCAACATCTAATGCCTCACCTCCGGATCTGCATGGCTTCCTCATTGTCTGGGCTGAAAAACTCGTAATTCTTGTAGGTCCGGACGGCTTCGCGGCGATACTGCCCGACATTGAACACTGGGGAAATGAAGACTAGCATGGCTGGGGATCTTCAGGAAGTCCCTCAACGTGCACTCAGCACTGGCTTCCATTCCACCCACCCTGAATGAATCCCTTCCTCTCCCGTTACCTTTCGTGGGGATCCCAATCCAGTTGAGGTAGCGGGTGAGCTTTTTAGAGATGTAGGTTTTTCCTCGAGCTGGCAACCCCACCATGATCACCATGGTTGGTGAATTGGTAAACTGGGGCACAGAGGCTGTGGAGAGGTAGACGAATAGGCATTGTTACTAGTGCTGGGGCGGGGGGGGGTTGGATGTCGGAGCCAGAGAGTGCCTGCAAAGCCTTAAGAGCAGAGCAGCCCGAGGACCACCTCTTCTTTCTCTAGTCTAGTGGCAGAACCCAGGAATCCTGGGAGACCTTTGGGAAGAGCAAAGAGAAGAGGGGGAAGAGCACCCCCTTGGCACATGTACCCAGAATGACCTGGAAGGACTTGCTGGGGGCAACAGAGAGAATCTCCTCCAGTAGAAGCTGGACTGAGATTCAGCATGCTCATTATTACTGGCATAGAGACTATTGTGTCTACATGTCCCTCAAAGTAAAAAAATTATTCCCTGAGCAAGCCAGTCCCTCTGGCTTGATGCTGTATAAAACAGACCCTGGGCTTCCCCAGGAGAAAGAATACACAGCTTAGCAGAACAAATCTTCTCCACTCACATCCCCTGCGTTGCTGCAGACGCTTGCTGGTGCGGGGAATCCATACTTTCTGCAGGGGAGTCTGAGTGAGCTCCCCAAACTCTCCAGACATCCTGCTTTCGTGTCCTGTAGAACTGGACTGTCTGGCTCTTCCTGGAGGCTCCGGATCACTGCTTGTCGTGTGTGTGTGTGTGTGTGTGTGTGTGTGTTTGTGTACGCAAGAGGTTCAGTGTGGGACAGTGTGGCCATTGAACTCCCACCTCTGTGTACACTGCAGATAATCTGCAGATAACTTCTGGCCAAACTCACCTTGCTGTTAGGGGGAACATTCCTTGCTGTTGTCCCTTATGCTTGCCAGTTTAGGGAGCTGGTGTCCCCTTGAAATGGAAAGTGCTTTTCCCCACCTCCCTTACCCATCCACTTCTTCGGGACTCGGGCTATGTAAGAGGTGAGACCCTCCTGAGATCAGAGACCCCAGATCCCATTTGCAAGTCTGTAGAATGGTAGGCTTACCAGATCTCCAACCGGGACAGAGTGCTAGACCTTTAGGAGAAGGAATGTGGGCAGGTGTCGCTCGTTAAACCTTAAAGCACAATCCTAGGCATGTCTACTCAGAAGAAAGCCATATTGTGTTCAGTGGGGCTTGCTTCTGAGTAGACATGCCTAGGATTGTGCTTTAAGGTTTAACAAGCGACACCTGCCACATTCCTTCTCCTAAAGGTCTAGCACTCTGGCCCGGTTGGAGATCTGGTAAGCCTATAGAATGGTAGCTGTGGAATTCTACATTCAAGGATCCAGATTCTACAACCACAAATGTCACAGAGCCTCTGTGGGGGAGAGAAGCTGCAGCTGCAGCACTTGAGTGGCGGTCAAGGTTGCCTGTGTCAGCTGAAGCGTGTTGAGAGGCGAACGCCAGAGAGAGAGAGCTGGACTGTGAAAGCAACATCTTGAATGAAAGGTTCTACGAAAGATTAGAAGATTATTATATTGTAAACCCCCCTTGGGGTTTAGAACAGCCTGCCCATATACACCGCCTTGAATTAGTCGGAGGAGAAGTCCAATGACCAGAAAGATGGTATATAAATACTGTATATTATATTATCATTATATTCTGCAACTGGTGAAATGCACACATCCTGCAAATGATGAAAATATGCTAATTTTCTTTTGCAGATTTTGGGTGGTCTTTTTTTGATGAATTATTAGGAATTATTTTGATGAATTATTAGGAAAGGGCAGAGACGTAGAGCATGAACAGTGGTTAAACAGTGGTTAAAGACATTCCTTCCTCCCTATCCGCAAAATGAAATTCTTGTCTACATTTTGAGAGGAAAATGTCAATCTGTTTTCCTTTGAATCCATGCAGGCAAGAAACTTGCTTGTCTCAATATGAAAGTGAAGAATCAGAGTTCTACAGCAACCTGATGGATACTGCTCTGTTCTGTGCTCCAAAGGACCCACCAGAGCTAATTCTTCCTGGAGGGGAAACTTGATTACTCTGGATTATAAATCACTTCATGGCTAGGACTGACACAGCTTCCCTTCCTGGCTGTGTGAGATAGAAAGAATGGTGGGTGAAAATGACCTTGGGTCTGTATTGGAACTAGTGTCATTGATACTAGCTTGCACAGACTGCCCAGGCCTGTATATGGCACGGACCTGGGCCAGAGTATTAAGTCAGGGGACAAAGTGAAATGTTTCCAGCTCCTGGTGAGGTTCACACTTAACTGGTTTATTGAACTGAAGAGGATGAGCAGCTAAATGAGTTCTGGTCCTGGAGCTGACACCAGGGGGCAGTGTACAGACTTCTAAACACCATTTCCAAATGGTGCATCTTGAGAAGCAACCATACATTTCCGGGTTGCCCTCGGTGGATATCGGGCAGAGTGCAAGCTGCCCGCTTTATCTTTCTGACAACAAGTAAGCTACTAAAGTTTGGTCTTCTTATCCACTGATTGGTTGCAGCAAGCAAGTGCTCGTTTCTTTACTGATATTTCATAAGCAATAATAGTAGGTAAACAAGACAAACTCTACAAAAGAAAAGCCGATGTGTAAAATCAAAGCAGTGCATCCTACAAAAGCTCATCTTTTCTACATGTTAATGGATTAACCCAACTTAAATAGACATATGTTTTACAAAGACACCTATGCTGTGCCCTTTGAAAAAAAATTCACAGATAATAAAAGCACTTCAGCCAACGTGTTAGCTTAAACTAATTATGTCACTTTTTTTTTTGTACAGAGATCTCGGATATCTGGGTTTATTTAAAAGCCATGTAAAAATATAGTTAAAACACGTCAAGTCCCAAAACACTGATAATAAAAATGTTTATATAAATAAATAAATTTTGCTGTTTTGCTGTATATTTATTAACTGCTTTGTTTAAATTGTATTTAATTTACTTTTTATATGAATATTAAAATTGAATTTTTTTTACCACCCCTTAGGATGGGGCCAGCTACGCATTCACATAGACACGGGGAATATTTTTATGCCTTGCAATCCCAGGAAATGAGCTTTGGAGAAACAGCATTCAGAGCAATGTTTTGGTCCAGCGCTCACTCAGTACGGCACTGTTATTTCAAGGCAAGCTTGGGCATTTAGATAGATGTGCAACACACAGCACAGCTTAGCGTATTCGCTGTACATTCATAGTTTGCCTTTGCACCATTTCAGCACTTCTCTCCAACCTGCTCTATCCTGCAAGCGTGCTAGGTCAGGAAATACAATATTCCTTCCATAGCTGAAGGACAAACACTGAGAGCTTTGATTGGCAATGACGGAGGAAAGCAAAAGGGAACCAGTCTGTAAAGCAGGGCATAGGAGATCTCCATACTAGTGGTGACAGGTCCCTGTCATCCGATACTAGAAATAAAGGAGATGGGACTGCCGTTGCCTGAGATTTTCCACACTAAAGCCCTTAAAGAGGAATTAAGTTGAAGGGAATATCCTGTCCCCACTTCTTCCAGAGCTATTCCTAGAACGATTGCGGTCAGTACGGCTGCCCACTGGGACACCCCCTACCTGGGATTCTTGTAGGTTTATCCTCCATTGCTGGTCAGTCTTCCCTATCTTCTAGGAGCCATGGAATTGGGGGATCTGCCGTGTCACTACGACAGGGAGGATTTCCCTTGGGGTCAAGTTTCGTGCTGGGGTGTCATTCACAGCAGCTGCTCAGCCAGAGGCAAAACAATCCGAGGAGCCTTTCCAAATGCAGCCATGCGGCCTTGACAGAAAGGTCAGCACTAATATTATCCCCGCAGCTGGAAGAAGAAGCCGGAAGAGGTGCCGGAGCTGGGGAGTAAGGGAAGGACCCTTGGCTGACTTAGAGGGGTTGATGGCCTACATTTCTAAGACCTAGATTCTACTAAAATGATTATAGCTATTTTGGGTGGCTATCGATTATTATAGCAATCTGAGATCCTTCACTCTGGTCAAACATGTCACCATCTCTAGGGAATGACTGCATTCTGTTAAGAGTCAGTCAGTGCCTCTTGTTAGGGCTGCTGCCAGATGTTGTTTATTTCAGAAGTGAGCATTAGAGTCAAACTACATGTCATGTGGGAGATCTGTAACTGGATCGGCAACTTTTTCTTTTAAAGCTTAAAAGCAGTTGCAGGGTGAGGAAAATTGGATTTGGGCAGCAGCTCTGGGGGATATTAATCCTTTCCTCCATGTACTATTTCCCCTTCTTAAATAACTCCTTGCAGCTGCTATTACAGCACAATCCTATCCAACTTACACCACCAGTGTAACCAGCGGGGAAGGGCAGAGCCGGAGCGGGAGGCTTTGGAGGGGACATTTAAATCCCCTTTGAAGGGGATTTGAATCCCCTTTCCGTTCTGGGGTCTCCCGTTCTCGCTGCACCGCTGGTTACACTGGTGGTGTAAGTTGGATAAGATTGCGCTGTTACAGCTAATAGTATTATAACTGGTCCCCATCCCCCCCATGGGGGCTAATAATAGCTTTGAGGGTGATTTTGATCAGAGAAACAGCATGGGGGAAATAGCTGACACCCCCCCCCCCCCAGCACCACAGCCCTGGTCAAATGTGGAAAAAAACAAACCCCCATGACTGCTTTTGTAAAATGCTGGGAAACCCATTCATGAATCTGCTGTGTCACTTTGGCTTTTAGGCAGGCAGAGTTGCCAGATCTCTTGAAGTTCAGAAACAAAGGGTGGAGCCTGGAGATCAGGGGGTGATCCCTGATGGGATAATAAAGATGGGGCCTGCTGGGGGGGGGCAGAGGGTGATACTTGAGGGCCGGGGGGGGGGAAGAGTCTGTCTATGCCTGGTTCCTCAGAGTCAGTGCGGACCTTGATGGACATGGGAATGGAGAAATCGCAGAAGGGCAAAACAGCATGTGCTTTTGATTCTCCTCCCTCCCCCAAAGAATTGATAACTTCCCCTGAAGATCCTGAGAAGGCTTTAACATTGAAACCTCAGCGAAATGGCAACACTCTACAATATATAAGCCTCAGCCAATGACTGAGGGCAAGGCTTCCAAGACAGGCTAGACCAGGGCTTTTCAAAGCTTTATTAGTGATGTTTTGTTTTTGGCAAGTACTGTACTGTACCACCTTTTCCGCTTTTGTGAACATGCCCACACTGCCACCAGGGTCGGGATAGCAGCTATTTTTCCCCCAACCAATTCCTCAACATTGCATGGCTTCTGGGGCCCACAGAGAATGCTCAATCTGTGCTCGGTATAGAGACAGAGATAGACAAAACGTTTTTCAGTGGAGGAGAGAGCAGCATTCATTCCCAAAGGGTAACAGGCAGAAATTCAACAGGTACAGCTCCCATCCTGGAAATACAGCCGTGTATAGCTATTTAATTAAAGGCACATGTACTTCTCCCAGATGAAGGTCAACATTTCGTCTGCAATGCTAAGCATATTTCAATGAACTCTAGTTAGGTATACATAAAAAACAAACCCTTCAGTTCTGATAGGGTGTCAGTCGAGTGTCTGCAAAGTCTTTGCATTTCGTGGCCAAGCAAGCACTTCCCTGCTCTTGCTGTCCTCTCTAGTTCTAATTATTATCATCATTATTATTAATAACAGTATTTATATACTGCTTTTCAACAAAAAGTTCACAAAGCGGTTTACAGACAAAATCAAATGATTAAATGGCTCCCTGTCCCAAAAGGGCTCACAATCTAAAAATCTAATTTCCTAATGAATTTCAGTCTCCCTTTTGTGGAGCAAATACTGTAATCTGAAAAGTTGCTCCGAATTCAAATCCTGCCACTTGGAAGGAGAACACGGAAGAGCACTTCGCTTCCAAAACATCGATTCGTTTATTACAGATAGGCAAAACAAAACAAACAAACAAAAAACCTGCTTTTTTACTTGGGCCCACACCAACACCTTTTTTTCCCTTCTTCCCCGACCCGGGACCCCCAAGTTCTTTTTCAACAGCCAAGTTGGTTGGGAGCAGCAGACTCCTTCTGTGAACAAAAGAAGTGTTTGGCCTTTGGGGGAAGGAGAAAGAATGATTATTTCAAAGAACTGCAAGACAAGAAAGCTTCTACGCGACCCTCTTTCATTTACGTTTTTAGTACATCGTTTCCTACATTGCCCCGCACATGGAGTATTTTAGTCGGATCCGGAAGTGGTGGAAACTTTCTTTTCGCTTTGCTGATTTGGCGATCGGAAGCGACGTTTGCCTTCGTATTCGCCCCCCCCCTTTGTGGCCCTTGCGCCCGTCTCGAATCTCGCTGGGTGGGGATGAGGCTGGTCAGCTGGAACGTGAACGGGCTCCGGGCTGGGGCGGGATCAGCAGGGCTGCGGCACCTCCTGGACTCATTAGGGGCGGATGTTATCTGCCTGCAGGAGACCAAGATTACCCGTGAGTTTAATGTCAGGGAAGAAGCCAGAGGGGAAAGCAAGGCAGGAATTGATACTGTGCCCGGGGAGGGAAAGAGTCGAGAGAGCGCCAAACACGTTTAGTGGTCATGGATTTCCTCCCAAAGAGCTCTGGGATTTGTAGTTTTCTTGGGGGGAACGGTTCTCTGGCTCAAAATTAGACCTCTGTGTAACGTTGACATCTGACCCTGCATTCACTAGCCAAGTCTCCTCATTCCAGAAATGATGCAAAACTCTGCTGCTGCTGCTGTGTTGTTAATTAGTCTATAGCAGGGGTAGCCAAACTTGCTTAAAATGTAAGAGCCACATACGATAAACTTCAGATGTTTGAGAGCTGCGATATTAATTAAGAAGCATTTAAATTCTTAAATATGTTTACTCACCATGAACATTTAACTTCTGTTTTAATCTCAGTTTATACAGTACTTGGTAAATAATTATAAAGCTTGAAAAATTCTCATTTACCTTTTATATTAATTGTGGTGCAAAAAGGAACTCAGCCAATATATTTCTAAGAGCCGCACATAATACGTCAAAGAGCCACATGTAGCTTAGGAGCCACAGTTTGGCCACCCCTGGAAAGAAAAATCATTAGGTTCAAGAGTTAGCACCAACCGTCCATAGATCAAGGGGCCTCTCCGATCCATAAGAATATCAGAAGAGCCCTGCTGTGGATCAGACCTAAGGTCCTTCTAATCCAGCATCCCATTTCCCACCTGACCAACCAGATGTCTCTGGGAAATTAATAACTTTCTCCTGCTGTTGCTCCCTGGCAACTGGGGTTCAGAGGCATACTGAACCCTGTTTCTAGAAGTGGCCTGCCAGGGTCTTGGGCACAAAGGGGCCTTTCACAGCATCCCTACCTACCTGTGATATCCTTTTTCAAAACTGAAGATGCTAGGGATTGAACCTGAGATCTTTTGCATGTTAGATTTTATGTGGCCGTGCCTCAGTTCTGACTGCTTTCCCAATTGTTCTTTATTCTCAGGGAATCTCTTGGAGGAGTCATTGGCTATAGTGGAGGGCTATAACTCCTACTTCAGCTTTAGTCGGACTCGCAGTGGCTACTCAGGTAAATGGGCGGGGCACTAGCAAGGGAACCTGGCTGGCCTCACCACTGGTCTGTATCCCAGGTTGCCAACTTCTTCACTAGCCCTTGTAGCTGTGTATTAAGCAGTGACTTCACCTGTAGCAGTGAGCAGGTGATGATATCTCCATGCCTGAAAAACTTCCCCTACTGATTATTATACATCAAATAGCCATGAAGCAACAGCTTAACAACTGAAAAACTGGCAACGCTGTGCCCATCTCCTTGTATTTGTCTTGACCTCAAATCTAATAGGTTTGCATTTTCCTCTTTTAGAGCCACAAGAGAACAAACTTTTAATCTCTTGTCTCCCAGGTGTTGCAACATTCTGTAAGGTCGGTGCCACACCAGAGGCAGCTGAGGAGGGCTTGACTGGGCTGTTCACCAAGCATGATCGAGCGGTCGGTTGCTATGGAGATACAGGAGACTTCACACCTGAGGAGCTGCAGGCACTGGAGAGTGAGGGCCGTGCTGTGGTCACCCGCCATCGTATTTGGTAAAGACACAGATGGCAGGAGGCGCTGGAGAAAAGGGCCTGTTGCTATTTATTATATTTATCACCCACCTTTCTTTCCTTGTGGTACTTGTGGCATACTTGGAGTTCCTAACCAAGTACTGACCAGACTAGACCTGCTTAGCTTCAACAAGATAGCCATATCACATGCCCTCAAGCCATGCCCTGATGCTGGTATTAGCTAAGCTGTGAGCTAAGGAACCTGCTGGTTGTGGCATAGAGAACATGAACCAAGAAGTCCCTGGTTGAAATTTAACCTCAGCCATGAACTTACCATGCCAGTGGTCTTCAGCTTGTCAAGAGCTGGGTCCCACCTCAGCCCCCAAACTGCAATATGAAGCCCACCTTCAGGAGTCCAGTGGGCAAGAGGGGTGGGTGAATGAGCAGCCACAGTTCCTGTGTTTTCCCTGCCCTGTGATGGCCAATTGGCATGTGGCGCTACTGTGTCATGTGCCATGCCAGTTGGAAGGAAGAGGAGGGGCAGAGAATGGCATGGCAACAGAACACCTTAAATTTTGAAAGGTGGAGGGAGAGGAAATGAGGCAAGGCAGAGGGAGTGCCACAACAAAGGAGAGCTGGCAGATGGGTGAGAGACTGAGGAGACCCACTGAAATGTGGGGGTCTTGGCCAAAGCCAGCCAGCCAAAGCTTCTCATGGGCTTTATTTCATTTGGGACCTCTAGCCCTGGCTGCTGTTCAAACTGTGCAGCCTGAATCTCAAATTGAAATGGTGGTGGTAACAATACCACAACTTGCCTGTTGAAGACCACTGTATTAGGCAGCTTTAGGCACACCACAATCTAGCTCTCAGCCCTCTGTTTGCAATCTGGAATAATAATAATGGTCTGTTCTACAGGTTAGACGACATAATACTTTTTCACAAGCATGTACAGGTGGGCCCCCATATCCACAGATTCGCTATCCACGGTTTCAGTTAATCGTGGATTGCGGGGACCCCCCCCCCAAGGCTTTTACCTTTTTTCCCAGTAAGCTTCGTTTCTTCCTTAAACAAACAGGAGAAGCAGCCTCTGGCTGCTTATTGCAGGCAAGTAGAACGAGACTAAGTACTAGAGAGGCTCTGCAAGGTTAACAGAAACCTTGCAGAGCCTCTCTAGGACTTAGTCTCGTTCTATTTGCCTGCAATGGAGGCTGCTTCTCTGTTTGTTTTAAGGAAGAACCAAAGCTTGCTGAAAGAAAAATAAGAGCTGGGGTGGGCGCGCACGCCTGCCCACAGGGGAGGCAGGGGGGCCCCTCAGGAAACCATGGAGGGGGTGTTCGCTCCTATCCACTGTTTCAAGTATCCATGGAGGGGCCTGGAACATATCTCCAGCGTATATGGGGGGAGTACTGTACAGTAATTAACCGAGGGGAGTTGCTGCCACAAGCTGTAGTGATGGCTATTGGCTTCTTAGATGGTATTAAAATGGAATTGGTCAAATTCAAGGAAGAAACGTCTATCATTAGCTACTAATCACGTTGCCTATGTGTACAATTCTACCCTCCACAGAGCTTTGCAAGGATCTTGAACCTTCCTAGTTAGTTGAATTGCCCAACTGTGATTGAAGTTACCTCCAATGGGTCTTTCTCCAGCTGCCCTATTCGGCGATGGATCAAGACGTTGCATGGAGGGAGCTTGAGACCTAGAGATCCGAAATCTTATTGCGTGTGTGTGCTTGTTCTCTCACTGCAGCACCTCAACGCAGCAGGAGACCACACTGACGGTCATCAATGTATACTGCCCCCGCGCTGACCCAGACAAGCCAGAACGTGGGGATTTCAAGCTGCAATTCTACCGCCTCCTGCAAGCTCGGGCCGAGGCTCTTCTCAGATCTGGAGGGTACGCCTCACTCCTGCTACTAGCATAATGACTAAGGCTGAGCTGTGAAATCCCTGGTTCAAATATAATCTCTGTCACAAACCCTACAGATGGACTGCTGTTCTCACAACCTTGGCTTGCCACCTACCTGGGAAACTGGTGGAAACCTTCCTGTTTGGGGAGACCTTTCACTGGCAGGTAGTGGCTGATACTGTGTTTTTAGAATTCAGGTTATTTTTATGATTAGCTACCGCATGTGGCTACCAGCAGGTGGCGCAGTGGGTTAAACCGCTGAACCATGAGCTGTCGATCGAAAGGTCGGCAGTTCGAATCTGCGACGGGGTGAGCTCTCGTTGCTTGGCCAGCTCCTGCCAACCTAGCAGTTCCAAAGCATGTTAATGTGAGTAGATAAATAGGTACCGCTTGCGTAAACAGCGCTCCGTGTTCCAGCCGCATGCTACGCGCTGCGGCAAGGAGAGTCATGCCGGCCACATGACCAAGGAGGTGTCTTCGGACAACGCTGGCTCTTCGGCTTTGAAATGGGGATGAGCACCACACCCTAGAGTCGGACACGACTGGACTTAATTGTCAGGGGTCACCTTTACCTTTTTACCGCATGTGCTTAGGATTGTGTTAATGTTTTATCTTTGTAAAAATGTTTTATCTTTGTATTCAGTCCCTTTTGCACAGTAATACCTCCCATAATGCTGCTTCTTTTAGCACTGATTCATTATAGCATTCATTATAGCGCTCCTTGTCCCAGCATGATGGACAGTTATTCTATCCAATGGGAGCAGTGAATTCTGGGCCAGTGAGCTCCTGTTTCCTGCCTAGTAAATTAATGGTGCATTCTATAGCACTGTCACTCAGCACATGACTTTCCAAAACACTATGAGAAGTATAACTACGGTATATTATAGCTTTCTCTTATTGATTTGTGAGTTGCCATGACAGCACATGGGTGGGTCTAAAGAATTTCCAGCATATTGGTGGAATGGAATTAGTTGGTGGATGGAGCTATGGATAGGGCATTAGAGGCAGCACCAGGGCAGGGCCTGTTGGATCTGAGTTGAGATCAATAGAAAAAAAAAAACCACTTTTCACTCTTTCCCCTGCTCCCTTCCAAAATACCTGACTTAGTCAGTAAAATATCTGATACTGAACCCAAGGCAAAAATACCAAAGGTAACATCATAGCATTGGTTTTGGTAATCCTAGTGCATAGGAGGCAGGGTAGAAATCGTAAAATAAATTAAATGAATCGTTTTTTTAAAAAAAAACAGCAGCTCAAGACCTCGTTCAAGGTTATCTTTAGTCTGATTTGGGACAGGGCTTTATCCGTCTCTAGTCCAACCCCTCCCTCCCCATTTGCCAGGATATAATGTGAATGCCCTTAGAATTGGTCTCTGTCATGTGCCTGGCAAACACTTTGTGGTGACAGTCTGGTATCCACGCTTTGAGAACGTGTGGCTCCAATTGTTAAGTATAGTGTTTTGGCCTGGAGAGAGCCCCTGGGGCTGCAGATTTTGATCTCATAGCTCTGTGATAGGGTGCCTGATTTGCATGCAGAAGGTCCCAGGTTCAGTCCCAAGGATCTTGGCTAGCAGTGCTGGGACACACCCTTGATTGTGGCCCAGGAGAGCCTTTGCTAGTTTAGAGTATGTAGCCCCATGCTATACGGACCAACAATGTGACTTGATTTAAGTCAACATTCTAGGTTTCCTCTACATAATAGTGTACTAACGGGGGAGGGGGGGCGGTGGTGCGGGCCACCTCAGGGCGACATGCCACCGAACCAGAGGGGAGGGGTGACAAAGGCTGCAGCTGTTTGAGACCTGGGGGGCAACCGCATCTTTGGTTTCTTTTCCCCGCGATCGGAGAAGAGAAGCCGAAGACGCGGCCACCCCAGTCCCTACCTCCTGCCTTGTGTCTGCTCCGAAGTGACGTCACTTCTGGGCCGAAGTGATGTCACTTTGGGGTGTCACCAGGCTGAGGGGGTGACACCCATCCTTGCCACCCCAGGTGGTAAGGAAGCTGGGTATGCCGCTTCCTCTACAGTAGGCTGTAGCTGAATCTGCCCTTCCCATTGAGCCTGCTGCTCCTCTTTCTGTTCAGTGTCTGGAGTTGCTTTTGATTTGGTCTTGGAAGACAAGCAGGTATGAATGGGGGCCACTGTTCAAACCTTAGACTCATGCAGATTTCCTCTTTTCTTCTAGCCACGTGGTCATCATGGGAGACATCAACACTGCACACAAGCCCATCGACCACTGTGACCCAGGAGATCTGGTGAGCAAGCTGTCTTCTTCAAACAGCCATCTTGACTGTGTATTGTACAGGGCATGAAACTGCTGCAACATTCCCACCCTGCTCTGGGATGTGTGAGTGCAGAATCGTGACCAGGGATTGTGAATATTAGTTTTTGGGGCACATGAAGTAAATGTGTTTTGGGATCCTGAAGATACCAAGGTGATTGGGTGAAATAAGATAAATTCAGCTCTCCTTTTAAGAGTCATAGTGTTGTCCTGAAAGTCTCCAAATTCTGCACAAAAAGAAACCAAATGTTGCAGCCTGAGTAAACGCGCACGTGCACACACACATGTGCACATATTCACTGCGCGCACCCACACATGCGCATATACTTTTGTAGTCCAATTCAACGGTTCTCGCACACACCCTGCAACCCACCTCATTCTCTTGCAGTGGGCCTCCGTGGGCCTCCATTGGCCTTTGCAGGCCTCAGAAGGCCTCCAGAAGCAACCAGAAGTGATTTCCACAAACCCAGAAGTAAACCGGAAGTCACTTTCTGGTTGGTTCCGGAGGCCTGGCACAGCCTAGGAGCGACCTCCAATTGTGTCCAGAGGGCTCCAGTTTGGAGCCAACCGGATGCTATGGTGGTGGGTGGGAGGGCCCAACTGGCGACCCACTGGTCATCGGGTTGCGACCCACCAAGTAGGTTGCAACCCACAGTTTGAAAAGCACTGGTCTAATTTATCCGGCTTCTGCTAGCTATAGGGGAGAGAGGATGAGCAGGAGGTATGAAGAATACTGAAGCTCCACCTCCTGATCATTGGTGGTGATGCTGCTCAAGTCAGTCTCCAGAGTACTGTGCTTTGCTCTCTGCCTTTCTACTTTAGGCCATAAGGACTAAACACTTGATTTTTAAAAAGGCAGTGCTCGACATCAAAATTGCCTTGAAGAGTGTTTGGAAGCTACAACTGGTGCAGAATGTTGTGGCGGAGTTGCTAGTGGGAGTCACACAGGGGAAACCTATCGCTCCTATCCTGCAGCGGTTACACTGGCTTCCCATTGATTTCCAGGTCCAATTCAAGGTGCTGGTTCTTACCTTTTAAAGCTCTTTATGATTATGGCCCTTGGTACCTCAGGGACTGTCTTCTGCTGTGTGAGGTTACCCAAAATTAAGTTCTTCCAGGGAGACCTTGCTCTGTGTGCTGTCAATGAATGTGGTTAGGTTGACATGCACATGGGACAGGGCCTTCTCTGTGGAGGCCCCCCATGTGGAACTCCTTGGTACAGGAGGTCCCCCTTTCAGCCTTAATAGTCATCCATTATGCTTCGTTTTGCCAGGCATTTGAGATTTTTGGTGAAGAATTGCTATTGCTTGCTGTAATTGTACTATGATTTGTATCAATTTCTCTTTTTGTTTGTTTGCTTTGGATTTGTTTTGATTTTTTGTTTTTAAGTACATCTTATTTGCTGCCTTGGGTGGGAGATAAGTGCAATAAGTTAGTAGTTTTCTGTGTCAGATTCCAAATTCTGTCATTGTCAATGCCTAATTTTTGCAGTGCAACGTGGAGAGCTCTAGTCTGGAAGCCAGAGGGGGTGGGGAATCCTTCCTGAAGCCTCTCTGTCTCCTGCAGGAGTCCTTCTGGGAGCATCCTGGGCGCCGCTGGCTCAACAGTTTCCTATGGGAGCCAGACAAGGATTCCCAGGACGGGAACTGTTTTGTTGATACATTCCGCTTTCTACACCCTGGTCAGGAGGATGCTTATACCTGCTGGTGCAGCGTCACCGGATCCCGACACCTCAACTACGGCACCCGCATCGACTATATCCTGGCTGATCGTGCTCTTGCGGTCTCGGAGTTGGAGGGAGCCCAGATCATGTCGGAAGTGTTGGGCTCTGACCACTGCCCTATACAGGCCACCTTGAAAGGTGTTTTCTTGGGTGCTGCTCGCTGCCCACCCCTCTGCACTCGCTTCCTGCCCGAGTTTGCAGGCACCCAGCAGAAGCTCAGCCGCTTCCTGGTGAAAGTGGAGCAGGCCAGCCTGCCAGAGAAGGGGCAAAAACGGGGTGAGGCTGAGCTGAACACAGTGGGGGGTTCTTCCAAGAAGCGACGGATAGGCCCACTCCCGAAGGGGCAAGGGGATTTACGCAGCTTCTTTAGTAACAGGAGGGCTGAGGCCTCCAACAATGCTAGGTGCCCATCAGCCGTGAGCGCAAGACAGAACACAGCAGACGGTTCTGGGGGAAAGCTTCCTATTGACGCTGCTAAAAGGACTGCTGATGAATGTGGGGTGGTGGGTGTAGCTAAGGAAGTTGCCGAGAGTTTGAGAAAGGAGCCTGCTATGGGTGTGGCCAATGGCAACTGTGGAAATGATTCCGGTCCCAGCAGACCAAATCAGTCTGCTGCCTTATGGAAGACGTTGCTGTCGGGCCCTGCCCCCCCGCCCCAGTGCAAGGCCCACGGGGAGCCCTGCGTTCTACGGACAGTGAAGAAGCAAGGACCAAACTGTGGGCGGCGCTTCTACGTGTGTGCCCGGCCTCTGGGCAAGCCCTCGGATCCTCGTGCGCGTTGCGACTTCTTCCTGTGGGCCAGGAAAGGGAATTCTTGAACTCGGAAGATGTTGCGTCTTTGTTCACCCCTGATGGAAAAGAAGTGCTTGACCTCTATTGCTTTGGGGACCAGGATTTGCCCACCTCTAAAGAAAGAAGTTGCCCTCTGTGACATAGCAGGCCTGGGCTCCGTTCCAGGGAGTTCATGTGCTCTGGCCAGGAGTTTCTGTGGGGTTCCTTTCAATGTGCCTTTCAATTTCAACTGGCGGTCCTAGTAGAATATGCCGGGGTCCACCTTGAACCTCTTGCAAGTTCTGAAAACCTGGATGGTAGAGCCCTAGGAAAGGACTGCTACGGTACTTGTAAACTATAAGGATTAAAGAACTTATCCACAATATGGCTTAGATTTTGGTGCTAGGACTAACAGAAACTGGATGCAAGGACCAGCTTGACCTGTTGTGAATGAGCAATTCTGAGTTGTCTGAAGTTGGGGGTGCAGGTTGACTGGTGCTTTTCAAAGTGTGCCCAGTGCAGGTCAGTGGGAGTCCCATCAGCACTGGATGCAAGACTCTTGATCAGCACTTTTTCTTTCTTTCTTTCTTTCTTTCTTTCTTTCTTTCTTTCTTTCTTTCTTTCTCTCTGTCTCTCTGTCTCTCTCTCAAGCTGACATTATTGCTGGCAGACGATCCATCTATGCTTCACATTGTGGACAGCTTTCTTTACCTTGTTTGAAAAGAATGCGTTTTCTACTTTTGATAAAATAAAGATATTAGGAAAAAAAATTCCCTCTGAGTATATTCTCTGTAGGAAAGGAAAAGGATTCTGTGAAAAAGATATGGGGTGCAGTGGAGTTACAGTAGGAGCCTGGGAGTCACATCCACGTGGCTCTATTGGTGGGATTTGATGGTGCTGTTTGAATGTTTCTCGTAGAAACTTTGCAAGGTGCTTCGGTTAGCATGTCTGACGGGGGCTACCTCAGGCCAGGAGTGGCACCAGAGAACATATGGGCATGTGGAAGCTTTGTCTCACAGAAGTCTGAAATCACAACAGTGGTATTTCACATGAATGCTGTCATCCTAAACATAAATGAGAGGCTGCCCATAGAGAACTGCTCCTTATATGGCCGTGCTTACGCCCCAGTAACATTGAGACGGAATTGCTGCAGTGCACTCTCCGTTGGGTTGCCCTTAACAAGTGTTGGGAAACTTCAGCTTATTCAAAATGCCGCTACGACCAGTCTTCCCAAATCGTTTTAGCACCAGGGCCCAATTTTTAAAACTACAATCTTGCGCAACCCATATATCTATCTATTGCTCCGCCCTTTAGCCATGCCCCCTTATCCGCTCCCACAGGGGCCCGCCCCCATCAGGCTCTCCGCCCCTTCCTGCCACCCGTCTGGGCAAGAGCCCTGTCGGCCATGGCCCGTCCAGCAGGTCCCATGTTGCTGGGAGGGGGTGGAGGCAGCATCTGGGCCCACCATGCTCCGGCGCTCCTGGCTGTGTCAAGTGCTGTGCCGGCCGGGTAGCGCACCAGCAGGTTTTGTGTGCAATTGGCCAAAGACTGGCCACTGCAGCCTTGTTCTGGCTCTGCGGCAGTCGTTTTCGCGACCCACCAAAATTCAGCTCACGACCCACAGTTTGGGAAACACTTGCTTAGGTTATTGATTGAAGAAGCCAGTTATGTAGACTCCAGAGCGTGTTGTTACTGTGCTGTTGGTACACAGTTTAAACTGCTGCTCATGACCTTTAAAATCCAATTTGGGAGCCAGGATACCTTAAGGAACACCTCCTCCCACATGGCTCTGCTTGCCCTTTATGGTCAGCTGAAGTGATCATACTGAGGGTCCCACAACCAAATGAAATGTGGCAGTGCTCTGAATGCACTGTCACATCCTGGTGCTTTGGTGCTGGTTTGCTGAGCACAATAGGGCCTCCTCAATGCATACAGCCCAGTAGCCAGCTTCTTCTGTTCTGTGGGGCTCCTGCCTCTCCCTATTCTGCTTTGTGAGCTACCAATTTAATGTGGGTGTGCAAGAGGCTATGCTGCCCTGGAGCATCCCTGCCTGCTTTCTTGGGTTCTGTGAAGTGAGAGGCACGAGAGGACACAGACACATTTGCAGAGTTTTTATTGTGTTCCGGTACCCGTGTTCTGGTAGCATCCGCGCTTGTCTCTTCCTGTCAGGCTGGGGATTAGGACCCTTCTATGTGCCAAGGTCAGGCAGAAAGCGTGATGTAGCGGGGGCCCATGTTGCCAAAGTAATCCCGCTCCCACTCGCTCATGAGGGCAAAATGCAGTGGGCGGTGGCAGAAGTTGCACTCTGGGGAGGCTGCAGCCTGCAAAGGCAGCCCCACCTCCTGCCAGGCCTCCAGGAGCTTCTCTGGAATGGAAGAGAGGATATTGTTAAGAAGTGGCATTTTCAGGGCCTCCCTACACTATTAGCTTGCCTTGGGCCAATCTTGTGTCGAATCTGCATCAATTGATCTGCAGCATCTGCATTTGAAACCGTCTGGGAATAGGTGGGCGTGGTATCATTTGGAAGAGAAGTAAATGGCCCCATTTCAATCTTAGACATGGTAAGAGCCACAAGCCTCAGCTTCCTGAGAATCTTCCCCCCTCAAAAACACAAAACAAACTAGTAAGCAAGTTATAGTACTAGCCCCTTAGGGCGCCCAGCCCCCAAGGGCTACATCCTTGCAAGGAAATCCACAATAATACCGTATTGTCCCGAGTATAAGACACACCTGATTATAAGACGCACACCTTAAAGTTTGGTGCTATTAATTTTTTTTAATTAAATCACTGGCATTAAATTGCAACAGCCTGATTATAAGACGCACCCCTAGTTTAAAAACTTAAATTAGGAGAAAAAAGTGAGTCTTATACTCAGACCAATATGGTATTTACTATCCCATAAAATGAGTTATTAGTCCGTAGGTAGCTATCTTAAGTCATTTGTGACCTTAAAAAACAACTTTTTTTTGCCTGGACAGACAACTGGCTATTTATAAGCCTGTGTGAAAATGTGTGGGCAAGGCCTATTCAAGTCCTGAAGACAGAGAGATGGCCAAACAAGATTTCTGGAGTTTGGGGGACAGACGGCACTTCAATTTCCTACATAGTCTCTTGCCACTTCCGATGTCTAGCAAAACCAGAGCAAATACTACAAAGTTACTAAGGGAAGACTCAGATTGCATTTGCATAATTTATACAGTTTGCAGAATACAGGTTTCCATGGCACATAATTTGCTTTGCTTAAGTTTAATTTTGTTTAATAGGGCAGGTTGAACCTTTTCTTTCCAGGTTCATGTAATCTAAACCTGATGCCTGTGATCTGTACAGGGTGCTGCTGACTCACCCACAAAGTAGTCCATCATGTCTGGGGTGTGATGGGGTGAGGGGGCCAGTCGCAGCAGCTCTTCTCCCCGAGGCACAGTGGGGTAATTGATGGCTTGGACATAGATGTCGTATTCGGACAGAAGCAGGTCACAGAGGCGGGTATTCAGGGCTGCATCTCCAACCTGAGACAGAGAGAACCACCCAGTGCTGCTGAGAGAGTGAACCTGCAGGTCTCTAGACTCTTGAATTATCCTCTTGTCTCTCCTTTTAGTTGCTGCAAATCTTGGGCGCAATCCAGCCAAAGTCAAGCACCATTGATTTAAAAAGAAGCAAGATAACTTTTAATTCTTCATAAAATCAATGGGGTTTAAATGCTTCTTCCCTTTGGCTGGATTGGATTCCTTGCATACCAGGATCCTGTACAGAATTGGATAAGGGGGTTGCCGTCTTCTTCCCACCCTCAGAGAAAGCAGGGAGCCTCTTGGGCTATTCATACGTACCCGTATGGGAATGATGTGGCTAGGGCAGCTGATCACAGGCAGCCCTGCATCCATGAGCAGCTGGCGCATGTGCTTGACATTGCGCTGGTGTGCACGGCGAAGCACCTGCCCTTCAGGACTCTTCAGGATCCGGACCGACTCCAGGGCCCCGGCCAGCATCATGGGGGGCAGGGAGGTGGTGAAGATGAACCCAGCAGCATAGGAGCGCACCGTGTCAATCAGGGAGGCAGTACTGGCCACGTAGCCACCCACACAGCCAAAAGCCTTCCCTGCAGTGGGAACGGAGGAGAAGAAGACAGACAACATTATTCAGTGTTCTGTAGAAACATGCCTATGCCATTCTGCTCTCTCCAGTCGGTGTTATGTGTACTCTGTAGGAAAATAAAATGCTGCATCAAGGCAATCCAAAAACCAGAGTCTAACCACTTGGAACATTCACACAGCTTTTATTTTACATATTTTTTTCTGCTTGTGATGGAGTTAGGCAAGGAGGTTTGCAAGGCCCTGTCCCAGGCATTGTAAGTCTAATTATTCAGCCTGAGGCTTCAAGCATTGCTTTGCAGTCTTGAGGGCTAGAAACTTGTCTGTGTTTTTTTTTTTAAATGAAAGTTTTTAGGAAGTGAAATTCTACACACCAGGACCACATTGTGTTTTTTTTTATATTGCTCCCCCCCCTTTTACTCTCTCATAATCCCAGTGTACATAAAGCCCTGCCTATACAACAGTTGCACAAATGTTGCTATCCTGAGATTTCTCATGGGTGTGGGACTTTAGTTCTTTTTGTATAACTAAGACAAAGCAGTGCCCCACTTATATCCTAAGGTAGGGGTGCAAGCAACTCAGACAAAAATGTAGTGACTGGAACTTGCTTTGAAGTTCCCATAAAAAAAACCCTTAGATAATTTGCCTGAGAGGTACCTCAGCAATGACAATCCATACAAGGCCCGGGGCACCCAATCAACTCTAGGGATGGCCAAATGTTGTATCCTCAAGCACACCACCATTGCTCAGACACTGGCAGCGCAATCCTAACCAACTTTCCAGCGCCGGTGTAGCCTTGCCAACAGGGCGCACACTGCATTTTGCATTGCGGGGGGGGGGGCAGTCATGGAGGCCTCTTCAAGGTGAGGGAACATTTGTTCCCTTTCCTCGGAGCTGCATTGTGGCTGCACCGGCATTGAAATGTTGGTTAGGATTGTGCTGTGGGCAGGGGCGTCGCTGGAGCGTGGCGGGGTGGGCGGGGCGCCCCCGGGTGACGCGCGCCATGGCGCGACACCCTCCGGATGCTCCGAGGCTGGCCCGGGAGCCGGCCTCGGAGCGTCCGACCCCGTCGGCAAAAAGCCCTCAAAACGGGTCTGTGAATGCGCGAAAATCCGGGAAATACCCGGATGGACGCGCTGCCTGGGCCTTCTTTCAGAAGGCCCTGGAGTGTCGACGGGGATGGACACTCCGAGGCTGGCTCCCGGGCCAGCCTCGGAGCATCCGGAGGGCGACGCGGGGGGGGGAGCCGGGTCGCCCCCCGCGCCGCGATAACGGTAGCGTCACTAGGGTGACGCGCGTCACCCTGGGTCAGGGGGCGCGCGTCACCCTAGTGACGCTACTGGCTGTGGGTCAGGGGCAGGAACAATCTAACTCTAAGATTAGATCTAATCTAAGATTAGATTAACAATCTAATCTTGCTCAGTGGAACAGCATCTGCCCTGCATGTAGAAGGTTCCAGGTTCAGTCCCTGGCATCTCCAGGTAGGGCTGGAAAATATCCCTGTCTGTAAACCTTGCGTAGCTGCTGTCAATCATTGTAGAGAACACGGAACTTAGCTGGACCAGTGTCTGACTCAGCACAAGGCATCTTCCTTTGTCCCCTCTCCTCAGGAGAGGGCTTCTCCAAACTCACCCAGGGTGCCAGAGACAATGTCTATTTTGCCCATCACTCCGTCACGTTCCCCGACACCAGCACCTTGGGCTCCATAAAGTCCCACAGCATGAACTTCATCCACAAAGGTTATGGCTCCGTAGCGGTGTGCCACATCACACATTTCCTCCAGTGGGCAGATGGCACCTGTGGACATATGGGACAATACAGGAATGCTGACCTCTTCTGGGTATCACCACCACCTCCACCACCTCCTCCATCATCCTGCCTTTTCTTTGGTCATCGGATTTCTCCTCTGACTTTAATTCAAAGGTGGTTTACACAGGCAGGCTTTCTAAACCTTTTTACAATACAATATGTTCTAGTCTTGAATGACTAGAACGTGCAATTCATTCTAGGTGGTTTCCTTCACAGTCCATCTCTCTCTCTCTCTCTCTCTCTCTCTCTCTCTCTCTCTCTGGCATTTGCCTCATCATGCTTCGAGAGACAGGCAACCTTGACTCCCACTCAAAGTGCAGCTGCAGCTTCTCTCCCTCACAGAGGCTCTGCAGCTTGTCAGCCTGGCGTGCCGACAACTCTCCGGGATACTTCCGGCCGCTCTACCAACTGAGCCAGACCTCCTTCCTCTTAGCTATCCTATTAGTTAATCCTATTAGCTGGATTGTAAGGGAGAAGCAAACTTTGCAGGCTTCTGCTTGGCATAATGGAGTCCTGTGCTGGTGATCAAGGATAAGGCTGACTTTGCACACTTGGAGGCATAAGGCAGAAATAATAAAAACCTTCCTTCACTCACAGGCCACAATGGCTTGCTGTTGCTCACCTAACCCACGCTTCACCCCCGTCCTGTGACCTCTTTGGGATCGGCTGTAAACGCAGCAGTACAGCACATGCTTTGCATGTAGAAAGTCCCAGATTCGATTCCCTGCGCTGCCACTGGAAAGCATCTCAGGCAGTGCTGCTAGAAAGACCCTTGTCTGAATCCTTGAACGGTTGCTACCAATCCGGTGAGAAAATCCTGGGCTGGATAAATCAATGATTTGCATCCATATATGGTCATTTTATGTATTAAAGTGACCCATGGCACTTGCCATACATCCTCTCCAGCTGCTATCAGAGTCCCTCTCCTGCGGATGAACTGGCTTTTCTTACCTCAACTAGCATCAAGCTCTCTAACCTTCCTTTGCCTGCTGCTGTTCCAGGGAGAGAGTAAAACACTGAGCTGATCCTAGGAAGAGACAGTGCCTTTGGTCTGCTGCTGCTGCAGTCAAAGTGCTCACACCTACGGTCACCAACTCTTGATGCAAGGGATGGTATGAAGAATAAGAAGAGAGCAATTGGGAGCCATAAAAGTGGCCATTATTACCATCCATGGAGTGTACAGTCTCAAAGGCAACAATCTTTGGGATATTGAGTTCGGCCTTGCTCAGAACCTCCTCAAGGTGTTGGGCGTCATTGTGCCGGAAAACATGCTTAGGAACGCCACTGTTTCGGATGCCCTGGATCATGGAGGCATGATTCCCTGCATCTGAATAGATCTCACACCCTACAGAAGAGAAAAGAGCTGAGTTTCTGCTCTGTCATTCGCTGAGATAGAAAGCTCTCAGCCTGGCTCTCCGGGGTCTTCTAAGCCATGGCATTTTCCTGGACTGGTTACCTGGCATCATGCGGGCCAGAGTGAAGAGGGTGGAGTCATTGGCCACAAAACAAGAGGAGAAAAGCAGGGCAGCATCTTTTCCATGCAGGCTGGCCAGTTCTTGCTCCAGATCCACGTGGAAACTGCTAGTGCCAGAAATGTTCCTGGTGCCGCCAGCCCCGGCTCCATACAGCTTCAGAGTGTTCCTGGGGTGGAAATAGAGAATGAGATTCATATTATTTATTATTATTATTATTATTATTATTATTATTATTATTATTATTATTTTGGTTCATTTTCCAATATGAGATATAACAACATTACAAGGAAACAAGGTTGGTGGGTGTGTATGTGTGGGGAGTGAGGAGGATTTTCCATCTTCCTCCTAAAAGCTGAATTAAGAAGGGAGGGCCAGACTAAACAACAGTGATCTGCAATCAGGTCTCTCTTTTCTTTACATGTTGTGAAAAGCAGTCTTCGGAGCAGGAATGGAGATGGCTCCAATTTGGATTGGTAGAAATGGGGTGGGGGTGAAACCCTTTTCCTCTGCAATGTTTTCATGATGAAAATGAAAGCTCAAAACTGCTATTTGCCCCATTAGGCTCAGTGCTCAAAGGGCTTTACATATGTGTGATTCTCTCCTGTTAGGGTGGCCACATTTCTTCCCATATTGAGGGGACTGAAGGTGAGAGAATTATGGTCTTGCCTAAGCCCACCCAGAGATTTGCACCCAGAGGGGTTTGGACAGATTCATGGAGAAAAAGACCATCACAGGTTACAAGCCACCATAAGCAACCTCCTGGCTTTAGAAGTAGGTTCTCCCTGTGCCAGGTGCAAGGGAATGACAACAGGAAAGAGGTTATCTTGTTGTCTTGTGCTCCCTGAGGCATCTGGTGGGGCCACTGTGTGATAGAGGAAGCTGGACTAGATGGGCCTTTGGCCTGATCCAGCAGGGCTCTTCTTATGTTCTTATGTTATGTTCACTGACTTAAGCTTTGAACCAATGACTTCCGAATTCATTCTCTGAGGCTGCAATCCTATGCAATGGCATCACTAGGGGTGTGTTGGGGGGGGGGTGCGGATCGCACCGGGTGACACCCTCAGGGGTGTGTGTGACACCACTAGTGGCCAAACTTGTGAAAACCTTTTGGAAAATTTGTATTTAGGAACAATGCCATGATGTTATATATCAATGGAAAGGTACTGCAATGCTGAATGCAATGGAACAAACCATGTTGAATTATTTGTATTCTATCAAAGGGTATGGCCAAATACCTGGAAAAAGAAAACACAACTGCCTTATGTAACAAAAAGTAGATTTCCTTAACTCAAAGCTGAGCAATGAGCAATGAGACTGATTGTTCCGAGAGCCAATGAGGTGTTGTTATGACACAACATGGAACCAATAAGGTACTAGTATGAGCCAACTTTCATTTCTATGTATCAGAACTAATACTGGTTTTTTGTTGGTTACTGATTTGTGGGTGACCTGAACTGTTATATATTAAAATAAATAAAGTTAATGGGGGTGACACCATGAGTTACCGCACCGGGTGACACCAACCATAGTGGCACCACTGGGGTGACATGATGAGCTCTCGCAAACCCTAGTGTCGCAAACCCTAGTGTTGCTTCTGATCCTATGCACACTTTCCTAGCAGTAAGCTCCATTGAACGCAATGGGACTTACTTCTGAGTAGACATGCTTGGGCTCTTAACCACTCAACTAATCACACAGTTTCTAGGACTGGAGAAACATACAGTACCATTGTTTTTAAGAGACTTTAAAGCGGGTAGGGAAAGGCTACAGTCCCCATGGTTACTAAATTTAAAATTGAATAGGGGTTTTAATGGTCCCCATGGTGATCATGCATATTTCTTTTGCCCCTTCCACCATCAGATAGGGTGTGCAGATTTTCAAAACAAACCTGTTTATCGGTGGGCAAAAGTGGGCTTTTGCATACACATCAGGAGCAGCAATCCCTCTTTCAAACAGTCTTCAACTCCCTGAAAAAAACAATTGTCTCCGGCCTAGGATAGAAGGAAGGGCCTGGGGGGGTTCCCACCATTTGTCTGACACCCGTAATGTGTCTCCACCAGCTATTAGACCACGTTTCAAGATTTCCAAAGGGAAATGAGGGACACGGCAAGCAAGGGGGATGAAGAACAGTGTAGGGTAGGCATATCTGATGAGAGGTCTGGAGAAAGGCTGCTACTTACTGGACGGCCTCCAGCACTCGAGGGTGGCGACTCATTCCCAGGTAGTCATTGCTGCACCAGACAGACACCTTTTGCGACTGAGTCTGGCTGCTAGAATAGTCCTCAGCAAAGGGGTAAGCATCAGCTCGGCGATTCACAGTCTTGAAGACCCGGTAAGTGTGATCCTGCTTTTTCTCCTGGATCTTTGCCTCAAAGAATTCATCATAATCAAATGCAGAGTTTCCTGTTAGTTAGGGGATAAGAGATCAGGCTGGCTTACACAGATAACACCTGATGGTGTAGTGGTTTGGGAGTCGGTCTTAGACCTGGAAGATCCAGGTTCAAATCCCCGCTCAGCCACGAAGCTTCCCTGGGGGTGACCTTGGGCCAGTCACTATCTCTCAGCCCCATCTACCTCACAGGGTTGTTGTGAGGACAAAAAGGAGGGGAGGAAATATGTACACCACTCTGAGCTCCTTGGAGGAAAGGCGGTATAAAAATGTGAAATAAAAAATAAAAAAAATGTGAAATAAAATTTCTGAACAATTGATGGCTGAAAGCCATATCGGAAAGCAGCAGCGTGTGCTGTGAGGGGATAGGGAAGAACTGTCTGTGGGACTGGGGCAGGCACTGGTTGGTCATGCCGTGGAGGGAGCATTATGAAGGGGTTGGATGAACAAGGGGTGGAGCTTGGCAGTTTGAGTAAATGAGAGGCGGAGTCTGATTTGTTTGGCAGGTCAGAGACAGAACCTGGTGGGTTTTGGTGAATCAGGCGTCAGAGGTTGGAGGAAGTTTGGGAATCAATTGAGGAAAAAAGTGTTTTTTTTTTTATTTGTCTTCCAGTTCAGAATATTTGGCTTATTCAAATACTCGAGGGAAAATAATATTGAATGGGCAAGTGAAATACCTTGCAGGTTGGCAACCTTGTGTCAGATCTGTGATGCGCCATTTGCACATTCAAAATTCATGCGGTCATCAACTGATTAACACACACACACAGGTGTTTGCAACCCGTGGGTTAGAATGCCAGTGTGACCCAGCTAGCTCCTTTTTCCCTGCTAACATCTGTCTCTGAAATGAGGGACAAATCATGCCCTCTAAAAGAAGGACAATGAATATGATGGAGCACTACTCCTTGAAATTAGAGGGGCACCAAATGGTGCAGCATGGTAACGCTTCTGTAACCATTACAAATTAAGTGATGTTTTATGGAGACCTCTAGTTTTTTGTGGAAGGTAGATGAGTACAAGGCTGGCTCCAGGTTGCAGAGGGTCCTTAGCAAACTACCCTCCATGGGCCCCATCTTACCTGGTGGGCCCAGAGAGAATCACTCTGCCTCCACCATACAAATGCTATGGGCACAGAGGTGGTCTCAGGAGTCTGGAGTCCTTCTGACTTCTAAGGGCCTTTGGTAGCTGCCCAATGATGCGAACTATATGAGCATATATGTGAGGAGTGGTCTTTGGCAGAACTAGTCATTTCTGGGACTTGGCAACTGCACAGAACTTTTCATTCTGTGGTATGTCTCACAATCAGCAGCGTCCCTGTGCGAGGGCGCGCGCGCCGCCCTAATGACCCCCGTGCTGCCCGACAGCCGGCCAGCGAGGATGTCTCCGGAGCCGACAGCAGCGGAGCCTCCCTCAAATTTGCCCTCAAACGTTCTGCGCATGCGCTAAACCTTGTAAATATGACGTCACGCATCGGGCCTCCCTCAGAAGGCCTTGGAGCTCCTCCGAGGGCGGACGCTCCGAGGCCTCCTCCGAGGCGTCGCTGGAGCACGGCGGGAAGGGAGGACCGCCTGCGCGCGACGCGCGGGTGCACGCGCGGGACCACACGTCACCCATTGCGCGTGTCGCCCCCAGGCGGTCCGCCCTTCCTGCCACGCTCCAGCGACGCCTCTGCTCACAATTATTACTAATGGGAGCCACAAGGCCAGTGGTTCCCAAACTGGGGGTTGTGACCTCCAAGCGGGTCGTGAAGTGGTTTCTGGGAGTCGCGGGATGTTAACTGGATGGACACCCCCAAGATGGCTGATGCTCTTTTTTTGGTCTTCTTTGCTCACCTTGTGTTACTTTCTGCTTGCCTTTTAGCATCTCTGTTAATATTAGCTCACCCCCCCACCCACATGGGGCTGCTTATGAGTACAACTTTAAAAATGTGATTTATTTTAAAAAGTGTAAATTAAACAGTGTAATTTATTAAAAAATAATGACATCACTTCCTGCTTTAATGACATCACTTCCGGCCCTAGGTCTTGGGGGGGGGGGTCCCAACAGATTGTCATTCTACAAAAGCCTGGGGGTCTTACTGCTAAAAAGGTTGGGAACCACTGTCCCAGACCATCGATTCCCACGCTGAGTGCTGGAGAAAACTAACATGCCACAAGAGAACTGCTAGAATGCCATGGGAGATATGTCAATAATTAAGCAAGAAAAGAGGCCGAGTGAAGTGCCAGGGTCGGGTGGCAGTCTGGGGGAGGTGACCAAGTAGCAGGGGTGCCCTGAGCCAGCCTACCACTTCCTCCAGGTGCCCACCTAGTTGCACTGCCACAAGTGAGCAACTGCAGCAGCAGTGCGGAAAGAGGAGGAAGAAGCAGGGAACTGCTGCTGTGGTCCTGATCCAATGGCTTCCCTTTCGGGAAAGTGATTGAAACAGGATCACTCTGCTGCCGCGCCACAGCCCGCCACCTGGCCACTTCTTCCAAACAGACTGGGTGGGAGAGAGCGAGGAGTGGAGGAGGAGTTTTTAAAATGTGAAAGAAGCTCCTTCCTTTCTAAAGTCAGAAAAAAAAAGTGTGCCTTGGTTACCGAAGTTTGGCCAACTTTACATTAGGCACGATTGCAGCTAAACCCTGAAGTGCGTACGTCCATATGGTGAGAGACAAGAGAGGACTCTAAAACTGGGCAAAACTGCTCCCTGCTAACTGGGCAAGAGGCACTTTTTCAATGGGTGCTCCTCTTATATTTAGCAAGGGGAGAGTAACTGCCCCCCTTTCACCCCAGCACAGTGTCTTTTCTGGTGGCTGTTTGCTGGTGGTGTTCTGCATCTTTTTTTTAGATTGTGAGCCCTTTTGGGACAGGGAGCCATTGAATCATTTGATTTTGTCTGTAAACCGCTTTGGGGACTTTTTGTTGAAAAGCGGTACATAAATACTGTTGTTGTTGTTTTCAACAACAACAACAACAACAATAATATACGCCCCACACTTACACCCAGCTCTTCTTCCGAGGAGCTCACCCTCAGAACAGTGTTCATGTGGCACTTCCCCACCTCATGTTTTCTTCAAAATAACCCTGTGAGGTAGGTTAGGCTGAGAGAGAATGACTGGCCCCACGTTGCCCAGGGAGCTTCATGGTTAAGGAGAGACTTGAACCTGGGCTTCTCTGGTCCAAGTCTAATCCGCTAGCCAAGGAGAGTTCAGAGAGTGTGCACTCTGCAGCAGGGTCCTACCCACCTGGCATGTTGTCCCGGATGAAGTGAGACACTTCGTCAGAGTCAAACAGCTTCCTTGTGAGGCTGGACTGCACCTCCCTGAGGAGAGAGTTTAGCACACCTGGAGAGAGAGGTATATAGGTCAGTGATGGGGCAAAGATGGGAGGGGTGTTTCCCTTTCCCCCTGTTGCCCCCGTGACACAGGTCTCACTCTACCTGACTTGAAAGGCCGGATATCCTCCTGGACCTCAGGTCTTGCCTCTTGCACAAAAGGACTCTGCCCATTTTGACGTTCCGATTCAATAAAGGGGCACTGGGTGGTGGGGGGAATCACAGGCACCATCTGCACACTGGAACCTGTGGGTAGAAGGAGAGAAAGCGCAGGAGCCCAATTACGCAGTCTGCCTCTTTAGGCCTGGCCCCTTTCCCGTGCTGGGCACCAAATCCAGACGTCTTCTAGATCCATTCCCTCCCTCACCCAGTCTTTGAACCAGGGCACTGTCCCAGAACTCCGTTAAAATGCTGAGACTCCCAATTCATCTTAGGCTGAGTCTTCACTGAGGTGTTAAACATGTGTCTCTAGGCTGTACCATTTCAGACGGCAGGTGGGTGTTCACACGATAGTAGTATCAAAAATATTCCCTCCATGTAGAAAACTAGATGTCCGGGAGAAGTTTCCTAGACTTCTCTCTGACATGCTATGGGAGCCCACACACGCAGCTGAGTGGTACAACCTTGAGAGGTTTATCTCCTCAAAGAAAACGTCTGCACGGAAGCAGAAAGAGGCAGTAGATTACAAAGGGCCTCTATTGATTGGGCAAAGAGCCCAATGTGCACATTTGCACAGAGTCCCAAGAACACATTTATTGAACACGTCTTCAAATGTAGATCAGTTCTTAGTGGTGAAATGCGATGGGTAGTAATCATATGAAGCACTTCTGAACATGTAGAGGATCTTTCCACAAAAACAAGTAAGTAATGCCAGCCAGCTCTCATCTGGTGGAATGGCTTCCAGGTCTAATAGCAGATCCTGAACTCAGCCGTCATCACAGCTCTTTTCTAAAATTTTATTTGCAGAACGAAACCACCGTACAAATAGGCTTTGACTCTCAGCTCGCAACCCTTTCCAGCTCAAAGATGTTAGAAGTGAGTTTACACATTCATTTTTTTTTAACTTGGCTGTCTACCAGATTAGATGGGCGCCCATGCACATGCATGTGTGCTTGAGCTTTCCAAATTTAATGATTGTACAAGAGCACCCCCGTGTGTTAAAAATGAGATACAGCTCTGGATTTCAGCTTTGGGAACACTTCAATGGTCTGCAGTGTGAGGTTTCATGGCCATCACTAGTGGGGCGGGGGGGGGCTGCATACGTTCCCTCTTTCCTGAGATGGATGTCATATCCAGAGCTCTTGTTGTTCACTCAGTTCCATCCACCATCTCACCTGGATCTCCAGAGGTCTCCTTCCCAAGCTGCAGGTCAGCCACGGAGCGTGACAGGGAGCGTGACACCATCACAGGGCAGCGCTGGGCACTGCTGACCAGCAGGGGGCGTAATTTGCGCAAGACACTGGTCGGGTCCCGGGTCAGGAAAGGACAGCACTGGAGAATTGAGGCCATTGTGGCAAGATTTGGTGCTACTCGGAAAAAGAGAAAACAGAAAGAGGAGTCAAGGAGAGGGCAGCATATTTGGCCAATTGTTCCTTCACAGCAAGGTGGAGTCAGTAGGGCTTATACTCCCCACAATGCCAGAGTTCTACACATCTTGGTAGTCAACAGGGCCAGCTTTAAGCCAATTGGGCCCTGCACCTAAGGGCCCCCCGCACTAGGGTAATCTAGTCTTGTCAAATACACACGGCAACACATTGCAACATACATGTAACACCACATTGCAGGTTTATACAGTATATTGTAGGGCAGGGATGTCAAGCATAAGGCCCGCGGGCTGGATGTTGCCCCCGGAAGCAATTTATCTGGCCCCCATTATCATTGGGCTCTCCCAGAGCCAGTCTTTCAGCAGCACCGCTTCTGCAGAGGCTCTGGGAGGTAGAGACAGAAGGAGGCTTCAGAAGGCAAGGAACGCTACAGGG
Organism: Plestiodon gilberti rubricaudatus; assembly: GCA_026170595.1. NCBI lineage: Eukaryota > Metazoa > Chordata > Lepidosauria > Squamata > Scincidae > Plestiodon > Plestiodon gilberti. The sequence continues at coordinate 117,812,335 of JANXHW010000002.1, forward strand.
TAAGGGCAGACTAAGAGGAGTGGGAGAGGGAGAGGGAGACGCTGCCGAGGTGCTGGGAGAGCCCAATTATCACGCGGGCTGCCCTTTCAGCAGTGCCACTTCTGCCAAGGCATCACTTCGCAGACCACCACTCAGCTGCTGAGCTGGGGTGTGACGCTGCGGCAGAAGCAGTGCTGCTGAATGGGCGGCCCGCGTGATAATTGGGCTCTTCCAGCGTGATAATTGGGCTCTCTCATATCTTGAAAATACAATCAAGATTTGCACATTTTCTGTCATTTACAGCTAATGAGTTTCTTATTTCTGGCCACCATCTTCTTAATGATGTTACTTCCTGCTTAATGATGTCACTTCTGGCCTTCTGCAAGCGCTATGAAATTCTGTTCGGCTCACTATATGAAATGAGTTTGACACCCCTATTGTAGGCCAGTGAGAGGCCAGACTGCCAAGGAAACCATAGAGTGAAGTTGTTCATGCAAGATTGAACATTTATATAATTGTAAAAATCCCTGTTAGGGGGCTTGGGAAAGCTTGCCCATGTAAACCGCCTTGGATTAAAGTCGGAGGAGAAATCCAATGACCAAGAAAGGTCATTGCATATATATTATATGGCTGTGAACCTGGGCCCCTGTAAAAAATGTTTCCTGTTGGGCTCCACAGCTCCTAAGGGTACCTTGTATATTGCTATATTTCGCATCTGTGGAACTCCTTGCCACAGGATGTGGTGATGGCCACCTGGCTTAGATGACTTTAAAAGGGGGTTGGATAGATTTATGGAGGAAACGTCCATCACAGGTTACAAGCCATAAGCAATCTCCTGGTTTTTAGAAGTAGGTTTTCTCTGTGCCAGATGTAAGGGAGTGACAACAGGAAACGGGTACCTTGTTGTCTGTGTGCTCCGGTGGGCCACTGTGAGATAAAGGAAGCTGGACTAGATGGGCCTTTGACCTGATCCATCAGGGCTCTTCTTATGTCTGCCCTTATTTATTGCCCATTTTTGTAGTCTGAGTTGCCATCTGGCTGGGCTCTGGTTCCCCCTTAGCCCCATCACCTATCCCAAGCTTACGGTTGCAGTGGAGCCTGACTGAGGACATGTTCAGCTCTCAATATACAAACCAGGTACTTATCCAAGGAGATATTGTGGTTTGGTAGGAGTATTATGCAGGATTTTAAATAGCACAGAACATCAAGCAAAATGGAAAGATTACTGTCATTTTCTTCTTTCTTCTGTTGTGTTTTACCTTGCTTCTTCCAGCCCTGCCCTTCTTTTTTTTTCCCCTGTTGCAGACATTTAGACTACTGCGTGTTCCTTGAGTACAGGGGCCTGGATTTTTTGTTGTTGCCAAGGCTATGTTGCTTTGTAACGTGCCATGTATACTGATGATGACGCTCAACTGTTATTTGCATTAGTATTAATACAACACCTACTACTACTACATCACCTGTTGTTCATCTGAGTCAAGTAACAAGGATTTCTTACCTCCTCACATTGTTTCTTGTATGCATTTTAAATCATCTTAATCTGTGCCTTCCTTTTCGAGCACTTGGGATCAGTATCAACTCCCAGTGGAGACAGCACCCTTTAATTAGCTCCCTACCTAGAACCCCCAAGGCTGGCAAGTGGAACATTGAGACGTGTCATTTAAGAACAGTCTTTTCAAGCCCACAAAAAAAAAAAAAAAACAGCTGCCTGGCTGGCGCTGGTGGATACACACCCAAGTGTAATAGGAAGAGCAACAAGTTAAGGCCACTCCTGCAAATGATGCTTTTTGTTTCTGATGTTCTTTTTTTTTAAAAAAAAATTTAAACCTTGGATTGAGTTTAAGCGCAACATATGTGTAATTCAGAAAAAAAAACATTTTTAAACTGAAAGATAGGGAAGTCGAAATAAAATCATTTGGTATGAGTGATATGATTATTGACCCTCTTTCTATTCCTATGATCACAGGTGGAGTCTACTATCGGGCAGCTCCACATTACACAGCAAATACAATTGCAGTGGACACTAGAGAGTCCATATACAGTGTGGATGTCATACATCAACATGAATGTACATGAATATGAATCTGGCTGGGGCCAAACTCAACATTATGTTAAAAGCGTAGTTTGGCCCTGCCTGCCTGCTTTTTCTCAATAGCAGCCTGGGGGGGGCAGGGGGGCTTGATCAGGACTGCTGGGGGGGGGAAGGGGTTTTGGGTCAAGGCCCCCAATGACTGCTATTTCCTCCAGGAGGGAATCTCCCTAGCTGAGTTTGCATCCTGAGTTTTATACTGTATTTGTTTGGTGTTTTTTTAAAAGACATTATTACAGTATTGTGTTTTGTACTGAGTTTTAAAATGTTGCTTCTATGAAAGTTTGATCTCCCTTACTTCAGAATGTGATTTGTTAGCTTTTTATTCTGTATTCTAAATATATATATATATTTTGGAGATATGTTTTGGAGATATGTTATACCGATTCTGGTGTTATATGACCTTTAAGTATAAGAATAGCTGGAATAGCATGGAATGCGGTGGGATGGTTATCTATCTTTACTAAAATACCCCTGCCCTGCACCTTTTAGAAGTCTTTTTGTTCCAATAGTCTTCTATTTCTTTTCACATACCCTTTACATCCCCCTTAAAAGGGGATTTAAATCCCCTTTCCCGCCCCAAGCCTCCCACTCTCCCTCCACTGCTGCACCAGTAGAGGAGCTGGGTAGGATTGCACTGTTCATCAGCTATGCGATTGTGATCATGGAGGAAAGGCTATCAGTGGCTACTAGTCATGATGATGATATGCTGTGTTTGGGAACTTCTGGAGCATTTTGGCAGTGCACCTCTGAACGTCAGTTGCAGGGGAGCAACAGTGGGAGAAGACATGTCTTCTGAGCTTCACAGAGGAATTTGATTGGCCACTGAGGGAAACAAGATGCTGGACTTACCTCATGGGCCTTTGGCTGGATCCAGCAGGGCTCTCCTTATGTTCTGATCAGGGCATTTAACTAGATTAGCTCCTCCTCCTTAAACAATATTCACTGTTGCAAAGAATATTGTCATACTCTGAAGACTGACCCATTTATTTCAGCACAGTCCACGACAGCTTCTGCTGAAATAAACGGGGTTAGTCTTCAAGGGGCTACAAGATTCCTTGTTGCTTTTGCAGCAACAGACTAACTCAGCAGCTACCCCCCTGGAAGTGCCTTGTCCTTAAGGAGTAGGCTTACCATATCCAAAGGGGGACAGGGTGCCTACACCTTTAACCATTGTAAAAAGAGGGAATTTGGGCAGGTGCAGCTTGTTGCACCCTTCCATTATGAGCTGCACCTGCCCAAATTCCCTCTTTTTACAATGGTTAAAGGTGTAGGCACCCTGTCCCCCTTTGGATATGGTAAGCCTATTAAGGAGCACAGTGAGTTGCATTGTCCTTAAGGAGCACAGTGAGTTGCAATCTTGGGATAAGAGAGGTAGGGAGATCAGCTGCAATATAGGACAGGTTTCCTGTCCCTTTGCTAATTGCATGGAAGAGGGAGTTTTCAGCAGGTGCAGCCTTTCTTTCCCCTACGGCACTGTGACAGGACAATCACATATCCAGGCAGGATACTCTGAAGAGCAGGTATGGCTTAAGAAGAGTTATTTTTCTGCTTCAAAGAGAACAGTCTCCCAAATTCCCAAGGGGTTAAAAGAAAAAGAAAACCCACAGGGAAACAGTGAGAAGATGGCATCATGCAACTGGGACTAAGGAAATTAGGGATTGAACCCTGAAGACAGTGTGCAGCTCCATCCTATGTTGAACACGGCCACTCCTAAATGAGACCCGGAGGGAATGCAGGTGATCAACAAAACAGCTTGGTGATACTGTCAGGTAGAGTGACCACCATTTTTCCTGACAGGATCTCTGTGGCTTTAACAGCGGCACAACAGACAGAAATTCAGCAGGTATCGCTTTTTTGGCATGAAGAGAAGAACCTACTGAATTTCTACTTCACATTTAAAAGGCAAGGAGAAAACCAAAGGGTGACAGGGATGGCTAGAGTTGCCAACTGGCTAGAAAAAGAAATACACACAAAACCCACCAACCTCAGCCTGTGCCTATTTGCCTTATTTCTTTATTTTAAATGTCAAACTCCACCTTTGCATTAAAATGTCCAATGTGGCTTCCAACAAATAGCAACAGAGAACAATTTTTTAAAAAAAGCTATTAGCAAGAGAGAGATCTCAGAAAGAACAAACCAAGACAGTCAGTACATTGCCCAACAACAAGTGGAGAGCTGAAAAGCCCAACAGAGCAAAGTCCTCTTTAAAATAATAAAAAAGCTTCACCAGACAGCAGCAGATTGTGAGGGAGGGGCTAGGCAGGCTTCCCTAGTTAGGGAATTTCAAAGTCGGGACACAGCTACTGAGCAGACTGTCTGCCAGTCAAGCATAATTTAGATATTGGTGGGGACATGAAGAAAGGCTTCTGGGGAAGCTCTTAACAAATGATGTGAACAGGCTTATCTCAGAGAATGTGATCTTTAAGGTTTCCTGTTCCCCCAAGCCACATAGGGCCTTATAGGTAAAAAATCCAGCACTTTGAATTGGGACTGGAAAAGAACTGGCAGCCAATTGAGTTGTGGCCACTAATCTGGCTGCAGCAGTTTGGATTAAGTAATCCTATGCTTTGAACAGAGGTTTGATATATGCACATATCGGCAGGTGGCTATGCTTTTCATGCATGGAGCTGAACAGGATTACCTTACTCTTGAATTGCTATAGTTCAAAGGCCTGACTCAAAAAGTGGTAATCCTAGAGCTAGCCTTTGATGCCTAAAGGTGGATGAGACAAATTGCACTGTCCTCCACTAATGAGCACAGAGCTCTCACGCCTAGCTCTCCATTAATTTAAATGAGATTTGTGAAAGGCTTAGAGATCTCTCTGCCATTTCATTCAGCCTCAGGGTAGGGCAGCTCTGCTTAGCAAACACACACTGAAGGCCGACCCACACTACACGAATCCTGGCGCGTTACGGAGATGTGCGGAGCTCTCTGTCACCATTGTGGAAGCAAGCAGAGCAGCTGCGATCTCCCAATTTCCGGTGCGTACATAAAGCTGAAAACTCATCTTTCAGGGGCGGGTTCGCGGAGCTACTGCAGCCAACCAATTGGATGAGAGGGCGGGATGAAAGGGGCTGTCAATCAATTGGAACTCACTCGAGTCTCCGATTTCTCATGGATCCATTTCTCCTTCTCACAAATGTTAGCAAGATGAATTCTATTCCCGGCACAAATTGTTATGTTAGTTTTCTCTCCTTCCTGCCCCTCTCTCTTCTCTCGTGTATCGGACCGCATTTGTGCTTAACCAATCACCGCTGCGCTTTCTAAGAAGGCAGGACAACAGGAGGGACAACAGGCTGGAAGACACTCCTCCCGACCAGCTCTGCGCGCAGAGGCAGAGGCCTCCGCGCCTGAGCTCGTGTAGTGTGGGTCCGCCTTCAAAGAGAGGAGGAGCTCTCCTCCTACAGAAGCTCCCTATGATGACCATCACTTTTGGGTATGCAATAGGGATGATCACCTCACCTGATTTAAGAAACCCTAATTGATCATATTGCCATTAATCAATTAGGCAGATTTAATTACATTTGCACACAAGTAAAAACAACCATTCCGAAGAAAAAAAGCATGCTGTCTTTGTTTTTTACGTTATTTATTTATTTATTTATTTATTTATTTATTTATTTATTTAAAGAATTTACCGTATATCCCACCTTTCTCCTGATATAGGGCAACCAAGGTGGCTTACAGGATTAAAACAATGTTAAGACAATACAATAAAATAATTAAAAACAAAACAATTAAAACAGTTAAAACCAAAGAAACACCTATGGGTCACCTTAAGATTACATTTGATTAAAAAGTCAGCCCACCATGTCAGCAATTGAACGCCATGTACATGTGTGTTCTCAGCTGGCACCATCTCAGAAGAGGTATTCCCTGCTCTGCAATTGGGAGAGGGAATACCTCTTTTACAGCCAAATCCTGTGTAAGGAGCCAGATCCCTACACAGGATTTCGACGTCTGGACTGCCATGTGGCGGGCCGGAGGTCTACTCAGGGAAGGGGACATTCATCCCCTTCCCCAAGTGTAAACTGGGGCCGGCCCAATCAGCCTCCTCGGATTTAGCTGGCGGAAGTCGGAGGCGGCCATGTAACGGCTGAGCCGGCCTGGTGGGGACGGGAATATGGCCGGTGCCATCCTTGCCCCCTCCTGGGCCGGCTCGGCCAATGGCCCCCTCCCTCACCAGCTGGATCGCCCATGCGGCCGGCGGTGGAAGACTTACCTTTCGCCGCCTGTCGCATCCTCGGTCCGGCGACGGAGTGAGGGAGGCCGGCCTTGCACCAGCTGCCGGCCTCCCTTACTCCAGAGGAGGCGCAAATGTGCCTTATGGCACGTTTGCGACACCTTCTGGTGCTGGAGCACTTGCTCAGGCGCTGGATATTTACTCTGGATCTTGCCGTTAAAGTGTGGGGTGTTTTTTTTACTGTACTTATATTACAAAAATACTGAATCAGGACACCTTTAAAATCAATTACTCTAGCCAATGAAAGTGTTGCAGTAGTACTAGTATATTGTAAAATGTATGCATAATGCAGAATTGACTGGATGTTTGATTTTGTCTGTAAACCGCTTTGTGAACTTTTTGTTGAAAAGCGGTATATAAATACTGTTAACAACAACAACAACAACAACACTGGAGGGCTATCTGCATTCTAGTGGTGTCTGGGGAACAAAACTTGTTGGAGATGGCTGGCTGTATTTTAGTGGCTAGAGCCTTCCAATCTACCCTGTCTGTATAGGTGATGCCAAGGGACAAGTGCCCCACAGACAAGTAACTTGCACCTCCCTTGCTGAAGCATAACCTGAACATTAAAATAAGGCTACAATTCTTAACATACTTAATTGAAAGTTAACTGCATCGAAAACAGTAAGACCTACAGCGCAATCCTACCCAACTCCTCCACTGGTGTAGCCAGTGGTGGAGGGCAGGAGGCTTTGGAAAGGAAAGGGGATTTAAATCCCCTTTAAAGGGGGAGTCCTGGGGCTCTTTGCCTGCCTATCTGCCTGCCTGCGAGGTAGCGTTGCAGAAGAAGGTGCGCAGGTCAGGCGGAAGGTGGCTGGTTTTGCCTGTGTAGGGCTAGGGAGAGGGGGGGCGGTGTGCGGAGCCCCGGCCCACTCCCCGAAATTAAATCCCCTTTAAATCCCCTTTCCCTCCCAAAGCCTCCTGTTCTGCCCTCCACCACTGGCTGCACCAGTGGAGGAGCTGGGTAGAATTGCGCTATTACTTCAGAGAAAATATGTTTTACCATGGGAGTGTAAATGCAAAAATCTAATATCTCTCAGCTTAACCTACTTCACAGGGTTGTTGTGAGGACAAAAAAGAGGAAAGGAACCATGTACACCACCCTGAGCTCCTTGGAGGAAGGGCGGTATAAAAATGTGAAAAATAAATAAATATGTAGGACAATGCTCAACCCCCCCCCCCCCCCCAACGGCTGGATCTGGTTGGTTAAAAAGATGTGTGTGAGAAAGAGAGAGAAGAGGGAAAACATATTTATTTTCTTTGAGAGTTCTGCTGGATTGCTGTGACTGGGTCATTGATTTATGGACAAGGCTTTGTCAGGAGTTGTGTCACAAGAGAACCTTAATGCTTTTTAATGGCTGTGAATCGGCAATTCATCTGCTGGGATGGGCTCTGAGACAAATGCTTGGAGGGCGGGGAATCGTGTGTGCTGAAACTGCAGTTTTGCCCATGGAATGGGCAGAGAGAGCTGAGGGTTCCTAGCTGCAAATACTTAAAATTGGGGGGTACTTTCTGGGGGATCTCCTGCCTGAAGTTTGATTCTGCTTATATTTGTAAACAAAGCAGATACATTACAAAGCCACCACAAGTCCCCAGGGCTCTCCTATCCAAAGCAAAATGAACTGGGGGCTCACTGCCCCTGCAACGTCTCACTGTAGAAGTGAGCGTGGTACATCCATACTTGTATGGGACAACAATTATGAGATGCGTTAAGTGCTTGTGAGCCCCCAAATCAGAGGGAGTGGCAGTTATTCTGCATTATTAGCTCATCTAGAATATGAGGCTGTTGGTATTGCATATGATATGTACCACGAGTCAAATTAAACATGTGATGCTGGTTGCTGGGCTGCCTCTGTCATGAAGGGAGTGAAATATGTTGGGAGCTGATAAGCTCAGACGCAGGAGTTATCTGGCTTTCAGAAGACACACCCTCACTTAACTGGGCTGATTCAAAGAGCTCATTGGGAAAGCCTGGATCTTGGCACTTAAGGACTGCATGCAGAAGATTAAGCTGCATTCCTGGAAAGTAGACAGGACAGCCCATCCTCCAGTCCTCCTTGATGAGCAGCCAGATTGAAGATTGCACCCATAAAGGGAAGATTTTCCCAGGTTCTGGTGCCACCTCAAATTAAAGGAGCCAGTTTAATTTATCCAAAAAACAAAACAAAAAACAAACAGAAAATCTAGATAACTGAAACACTATCTTCTCTTATATCATTTTTCTTTGGGCTAAACACGTCAACTCAGAATCCAGTCTCTATATATCCACAGCATCATGTGGGCTCGGTGACACTGAGAAGAACTACCCCAAAATACAAAACTAGTACAGATCTCCACTCAGCATGGAACATCTGATCATGCAAATCATGTGGTGCAGGTTCTGCTGGGCTGCACCATTTCAGAAAATAGGTGTGGGAACTGAATTCTTGAATGTCCCTTCTAAAAGACTCCCTGCAAGCAGAAAAGTAGGGGCTTTTTTTTTTTTTTTTAGAGGGGAGGAACTAGAGTTGCCAACTTTTCATTCAGTCACAACAACATTGTCTTTCACAGTAGCTTAATGTGTAGAAGTCAGTCAATTATATACAGTAATATTTAATTCTATGTTGTGGAACACCTGCTGATTTCTACATACCAGACTTCTATTAAAGGTACAAGAGCATCCCACAAAGATTTTTATGGTCAATTTGTAACACATGAGATTCTCAGGAGAATACTAGGGAGAATTCTGAATTCTAGGGAGAATTCTGACACATGAGATTCTCACACTGACATTTGGGACAGCACAGCACTATCAAGTTGCAGTGTGCAATTCTCTTGCACTTGAATTCCACTAGCAGATATTCGCCAAAATGAAATGTACAAAGCTAAAAGAGATTCTCACCAAGTGTAACATCCTTGACCACCTCAGCTTAGAAAAGGAAACCTGACTGACACGGACCTGCAGCAAAATGTTGCATCTCCACAACCCTAATGCCCCCCTTCCACTATTAAAGGCTCAAGCAGGCCAATTGTCGTGTTTCTCCTTTCCCACTGTTGTTGGGTTTTTCCCCAACTGCAACCTCAACAGTCTCTGGTTGGTGGGGAGGCACTGAGTATGCTCAGTCTGCATCAAGGGACCACAGCCTAATTTTGGAGTGGCCCCAAGAAGAGGCCATTTTGCTTGCAATCTGATAGGCACCCAACAGGTGGTTGGGTTCATGATAACAGGTGGTTGGGTTCATGATATTAGTATATATATGATCTGTACACCACAGATAATTTTTCCATTCTACAAAACTCACAAGAATTCCCTTTAAAATTACACAAAACCCCTTTAAAAACAAATAGCAAGCCCCAGACAGAAAATATGCTTGCTTTTTTTTTTTTTCATCCCACCATCATTTGTCCCTGTCACAAGAAAACAAAGGCAGTAGGAGTAAAAGGAAAGAACAGCCCAAGAACAGACCAGCACAGGGAAAGTGGCGGGAGAAAGAAGAATAAAATAAGAATCCATCATATCAAAACTAACTTACTTAGAACTCTGCATAAAACACTGTCACCAGCTTTTTACTGACACTGTCCTCTGCTAGGGTACCACCTTTTTTGTGGACAGGATTTTATGTGTGATGACTGACAGGCAGAAGTTCGACAGCATTTGCAGATGCAGCAAAGCAGGGGTGGTATCAGGAGTCAGTCAGGCCAGACGTTGGCCAAGGACCAATGCCCATGAGAGGGTCCCCCCCCTGGCTGGACTGGAACGCTCAGTGCCCATGGCAATGCCCAGTGCACCATTGGAGGGGGCCCAACACAGGGCTTTGATCAAGGGCCTCCTGTGGGTTGCTTGCCAGCACTGTAGCAATGGGAAAAGTTTCACTTGTGCATGCCTGGCACACAGCTCTTAAAGCCACAGGAGACCATCCTATTTCTTGCCCTGCCACACCAGTCCAGAGACCACAAACATAAACTACATCCAGCCCAGTAAGTCCTGGATAGCCTGGAAGGTGATAATTAAAGCAGTAGGGAACATTTTCAAATGGGACATCAGACTGTCTCTGAGCATTTCTTGTCGGGTTGCCAGCATTTCGACCAGCCACTGTTACAGTGCTGTTGCCTGGTCTGCAAACATTAGTTAAGTGATAATGTTTATTTATACACTGTGTAAAGACTTTACTGGCTGATCTCTGCAAATCTATCTTCCGTTAATGGCACAAGAGCAGGTTAGGCTGGGTTTTTTGGTCATTTGGCAAGTCTATTCTCTTGTGCTATTTGTTTGCACATGTGAATGTTGGATTACTGGATTACAACAAAAACCAGGAAAGACTTTTAAATGTTTTATGTACATTTAAACCAATGTCATTTTTATATTTACATTGAAGACCAGGTAAATGTATTTATTAAAATATTTTTCACTCCTCCTTCCTGTCAAAAAGACCCCCCAAGGAGGTGGCTAACTACTAAAAATAATAAATAAGTAAATATGCATGCAATACAAACAACCACAAAATTATAAAACAGCAGTACACAAAACATAGCACAAATAAAACAAATCGACCAGCATTTTCCCCCAAATATAAATAGTTTTCACTGCCTGCCAGAAAGTGAGCCATAGTGGATCCAGGGAGGGCATTCCCCAGCCATGGCACCACAACCAAAAAGGCCCTATCCCACCTGCACACCCTCTGCACCTCAAGATGATGGGGTAAAATGGAGGAAGCCCTCAGATGATGATGTGGCTGTTTGGCTAGGTATGTATGGGAAAAGGTAGTCCTTAAGATGTCTTGGGCTCAGACTGTTAACAGACTGGGCCTGGACTCAGACCGGGCCTGGAAACAAATTCATGAAATTGGAATAAGTTTGGAGCTATATGCTTAAAAGCGCATTGAGTAGGCTTACCATATCTCCAACGGGGACAGAGTGCTAGACCTTTAGGAGAAGGAATGTGGGCAGGTGTAGCTTGTTAAACCTTAGAGCACAGTCCTAGGCATGTCTACTCAGAAGCAAGCCCCATTGTGTTCAGTGTTCATTGTGTTCAGTGGGGCTTGCTTCTGAGTAGACATGCCTAGGATTGTGCTCTAAGGTTTAACAAGCTATACCTGCCCACGTTCCTTCTCCTAAAGGTCTAGCACTCTGTCCTGGTTGGAGATCTGGTAAGCCTAGCATTGAGTACCATGTGGCAAATCTGTTAATAGAAAGAGACAGGGATGCTTCATAATAGAAACGGGTTGGAAGAAGGATGCAGGATGCATGTGTTTCTATATCACACACCCACATTAGCCCCTCACAAGGTAAACCGGTGAAGCCACAGGTTGTTTTTATGCTCACAAACTGCTTTGAGGCTAAAGGCTAAACTAGACATTACACAGCAGACATGTACAACAATCTCTGACATTTGTTTTAATGAAAAGCAGCAACAAGAGGTTGTGTCCCTAAGTGGAGCCATAAGGCCCCCCCCTCAGAATTGCTCCTCAGAATTGCCCCTCTCAATTACGTTTCCACCTGTGAGGATCTTCTGTTCTGGATTGCAGACTCTTGTGGCTGCTTTTCGTGGGGCAGGGGGAAACCCCAGAGGTTGTTTCATGCCTCTGGTGTGTCATGGCTAGTTTGTTCCTGAGGGGAGAAGATGGAGTAAAAAAATTATACTGATAAAATTATATATTGAAAAACAATATGGTACTGAAATATATTGAAATTGTGCATTGAAATACATTGATCAGTGATTTGAATCTTTATTTCAGTTCCTGGCCAGCAACTACTACGGTAGTTTCTCAGGAGAGTGCTTTTCAGAGGGTGTTTGCATTTGCAGACCCATTGGGATGGCCAAGTTTTGAGCCTGCCCCTGTAGCTGTCCCTAAAAGATTTCTATCCTGCTGTTGAGGTTTGAAAAACCTCCAGAAACAGCCGAGAACAACAAGATAAAAGTCAATGATCAAAACCGAACAAAACTGACAAAATAGTAAGGGCTTTAACAGCAGTTCGGTCAGTAGCAATTGGCAAATGAAAATGTTTTGCTCCTTCCCTTGAAAAGGCGTCTCCTGCTTATTCCTCAAAATCAGCCCCCTGTCAAAGGAGCGGGAGCAGACCAGGCTGGTCTTCCACTAGCTAGGTGGCAGCCTCAAGGCTAACACACCACAGGCAAACAAGCAATCCCTCCCTCCACACCCCTCTTTCAGCTCTGTATTGGTAACAGAGAGACCCACCTCTGCGGAAGGGAGGTTGCTGAGGTAAAGTACCTGGTGTTGCATAGACGGTCCAGAGTTCAATCCTTGGTATCTCCAGGTAGGGCTTGAAAGAGAGAGACTCTGCTTGAAAGCCTGGAGAGTAACTGCCAGTTGGTGCAGACAATACTGAGCAAGATGGACCACTGATCTGAAGGGAGCTTCCTATTTTTGAGGGCCTGATTTGAGCCAAAGAACCTCCAGTTGCTGATCTTTAGTTTAAGTGACTGAGTGGAGGGGGTATATAGGGAAATAATTTAACCTCACTTGGGGGACACAGTGAATTACAAACAGATAACTAGTATTCTCCAACACTAAACATCTTATCTGCTTTGATATTCATTAAGAGACAGAAAGAAAAGAAAATAAGGACCCAACAGCAGCCCAAAGCTGCCCCTTCCCACCTCAACCCTCTCCAAATTCAGCCCCTTCTTCCTACCTGTTGACCTGCACTGAAGTCGAACAACTTCTGAAGCTTTCCTGGACTTTCCAAGAACCCACTTGAACCTGCCTATCCCCACCCACCAGCTGAAAACATAGATAAGGCAAGTTGGAGGCAGACACACATACACATGCACACATACGTACGTCACAGCTCATGCCGTGCTTTCAGAACTGACGTTCTGAAGACCCTAGAAACTAGGCTAGGGGGGAACTCCACAGAGCTGGCCAGCAGTTCCGAGCATTGGCCAGGAAAAAAAAACACCACAAAACCACAACTTGCTCCTGCCCCTTTAACAGAGGTTTGATTAGCATGAATCGGGAAAGCGAAGCTTTTCATGGCATATGAAGGAGAACGTTATTGTGTGCCAGGGGGACAAACTATGAAAGTACTTGGTAACTCCTTTCTACGACTTTGCTAGAATTCCCTCCGCCCCCTTGCTTCACTACTGCTTTGGCTGGCCCTGAGTTCAAAGGCCTGAGTCTGCAGTCCCTGCATATATCATCAGCCCTAAGGCCACTAAGGATCCGAACTGGGGATTGACTTCAGCGCAATTAAAACAGACTTGAATGATGTGCATATTTGGGAGCAGGGAGGTCATTTCAATTTTTTTCAGGAGGAGGGTGCCAAAATGTCAGCCTGGCATTGCATGTCTCTTCTTTCTCTGTCATCTCTGCTTCCTCTTCATACTTCTCCTTGATCTCTTTGTTCTTCAGACACTAATCTTCTTTTTGGACCTCCTCTTTTGTATACTGTTTCTTAGTTTTGCTCTTTTTATCCTGCTGCTCCATATACCTGGAATGCTCTTCTCCTGTCTGTCCATCTGACTCATTCTTCTCTCCCTTTGAAGAAGACATTAAAAACTTGCTTTTCATTTTCATTCTTGCATTGCCTTTCCCTTCCTGATCCTCTTGTGTGTGTGTGTGTGTGTGTGTGTGTGTGTGTGTGTGTGTGTGTGTGTGTGTGTGTGTTCTTCTGGCCCAAGGCCCATTATGTCTTTTCTTTTCCCTTGTCTACCCAATCCTAACCAACGTTCCAGCGCTGATGCAGCCTCAATGCAGTCCCAAGGTAAGGGGACAGAGGTTCCCTTACCTTGAGGAGGCCTCCATGACTTCCCCCTCACCGTGAGATGCACTGCACGCAGCACGCTCCATTGGCACGGCTGCATTGGTGCTGGAAAGTTGGATAGGATTGGGCTGTGTGTGTGTTGCGTTGCGAAGCCTGCTGGCAGGACCATGTCTCTTTTGTAAGTGCCTGCATGGCACCTACTATAGCAGGGGTGGCCAAACTTGCTTCATATAAGTGCCATATACGATAAACTTCAGATGTTTGAGAGCCACAATATTTAAGGAGCTTTTAAATTCTTAAATATATATACTCACCATGAACATTAAACTTACGTTTTAATCCAGTGGACTCTCAGTTTATACCTGGTAAATACATAAAGCTTGAAAATTTCTTATTTACTTTTTATATATTAATTGTGATGCAAAAAGGAGCTCAGCCAACATATTCCCAAGAGCCGCACGTTATACGTCAAAGAGAGCTGCATGTGGCTCAGGAGCCCCACAGTTTGGCCACCCCTGTACTATAGTGACGCTGCTCCTGCAGACTGATGCCTCTCCCCCTTTCTCCATTCCTTGGCTGGGATCTGTCTTTCCTATATATTTGGCATCCATAAAATGTCCTTGAACTGGAAATGAAAAGAGCTTGTGTGTCTGTGAATATTTCTGCGACACACCCAGTAAAATGTGTTGGCTGAGATAGGGGATGATGATAATGATGGCTGAAAGAGCACCATCTCGAGGTCAAGTTGGAAATGATGCTTGGAATTTGGCTTTTTCCTCATAAACCTATCAACTTTCCCAACAGAGTTGCCAGACGTTAACTTACTGATGCTCTCAATTCCATGTGACTATTTTCACAATTCCTTGCAATGTTTCCCCCACAAATTCCATTCAACATTTGCTCTTTTTTATATTCAATGTCTTTCCCCAAAGGGCTAGCATTCCCCATTATCTGAGAAAAATCCTGTCCATTGTTTCCCATTCCAAATGATTCTGAATTTCTGACTCATCTCTTCCCTGCCCCCCCCCCCCCGGAGAATTAAGAACATAAGAAGAGCCCTGCTAGACCAGGCCAAAGGCCCATCTAATCCAGCTTCCTGTATCACACAGTGGCCCCACCAGATGCGTCAGGGAGCACACAGCCAACAAGATAACTTGTTTCCTGCTGCCACTCCCCTGCACCTGGCACAGAGAAAACCTACTTCTAAAGCCAGGAGGTTGCTTATGGCTTGTAACCTGTGATGGGTTTTTCCTCCATGAATCTATCCAAACCCCTTTTAAAGGTATCTAGGCCAGGTGCCATCACCACATCCTGTGGCAAGGAGTTCCACAGATGAATTACACGCTGGGTAAAGAAATATTTTCTTTTGTCCGTTCTAACTCTCCCTCCACTCAATTTTAGTGCATGTCCCCTGGTTCTGGTGTTGTGCGAGAGGGAGAAGAATTTCCCTCTATCCACTCTCTCCATCCCATGCCATCCCATCCCATTTTATACGTCTCAATCATGTCCCCCCTCAGGCGCCTTTTTTCTAGACTGAAAAGCTCCAAATGCTGTAGCCTTTCCTCATAAGGGAGGTGCTCCAGCCCACGAATCATTCTGGTCACTCTTTTCTGCACCTTTTCCAATTCAACTATATCCTTTTTGAGGTGTGGTGACCAGAACTGGACACAATACTCCAGATGTGGCCTTACCATCGATTTGTACCACTTCAGGTAAGGGAACCACTTTTTAATGTTCCCTAACTTTTTAAAGCCGATTCTACAAATAAACTAACACAGTAGGGGACAAGCTTTTAGCCCAGGTGTTTGCTTACTTTGCTAGTTTTTTGTTTTGTTTTTTACATGGAGGGAGTTTTGTTTTGTTTTCAATGCAGGGGAATGTTCAAAAGTAGGATTTTCCTACCTGCAATCTGAAATGGTGCTACCCATTCTAGTATCTGGTCTAGATACTGTATGTGGACAGTGTTTGAGCTGACATCAGGTGATATGAAAGTTCTGTTTCTGAGAACTGATTCACACCTGCAAGTCAACAAGTTCAATGAGTTGTGAAACGAATTTGACATGTGAAACTTCTCCTGGCACCTTTAATGGTAGGGTGTTTCTCTGTATTACCTTGCAATTCAGGTAATCAGAGAAACAACACCTCCCCCCCCCAAATAAGGGCTTTCTCAAAAAATAATTTGTTTGTGCAATAAATGCAAAGTTGAACTTGTTGCTTATTTGTTGTCTGCAGTCCAGATATCTTCCCCTGGTGTCTATTTACCTAGAAAATATTTCTCCCACTTTTCTCTCAAGGTTGTTGTTGTTCAGTCGTTAAGTCGTGTCCGACCCTTCGTGATCCCATGAACCATATCCCGCCAGGCCTTCCTGTCCTCCACTATCTTCCTGAGTTTGCTCATTTTCATGTTCGTTGCATCGGTGATGCTGTCTAACCATCTCATCCTTTGCCTTCCCCTTCTGCTTTTGCCTTCAATTTTTCCCAGCATCAGAGTCTTCTCCAGAGAGTCCTCTCTTCGCATTAGGTGGCCAAAATATTTGAGTTTCAGCCTTAGTATCTGTCCTTCCAGGGAACAGTCAGGGTTGATTTCATTTAGGATTGACTGATTTGATCTCCTAGCAGTCCAAGGGACTCTCAGGAGTCTTCTCCAGCACCACAGGTCAAAAGCATCTATTCTTTGGCGCTCAGCCTTCCTTATGGTCCAACTCTCGCAACCATACATTGCTACTGGGAACACCATTGCCCTGACTATACGAACTTTTGTTGGCATGGTGATATCTCTGCTTTTTATTATGCTATCTAAATTTGCCATAGCTTTCCTTCCAAGGAGTAAATGTCTTTTAATTTCATGGCTGCTGTCTCCATCTGCAGTGATCTTGGAACCCAAAAAAGTAAAATCTGTTACTGCTTCCATTTCTGCCCCTTCTATTTGCCAGGAACTGATGGGACCAGATGCCATGATCTTAGTTTTATTAATGTTGAGTTTCAAGCCAACTTTTGCACTCTCCTCTTTCACTCTCATCAAGAGGCTCTTTAGTTCTTCTTCACTTTCTGCCATTATCTCTCAAGGTAGCACAGGACAAATATAACATTACTGGTTTAAAAGGGATGCCTTGAGATGTTTATATATTCAGCTGCTGCTTTGCATGGAGTAAAATGTATGGACGGTGTTGGAGTTTATGCCAGGTGATATGAAGCTGTGTCAGTGGTGACTCATTTGCACATGCAAGTTACTGCTTGATGCTGCAGCTGTTACCATATAAGCATGCATGCATGCCTTGGTGTACTGAGTTTTCCCTGCTCAGCAGCTGAGAAGCCCCTATCCACTCCAGCTGAGTATCATTTGAATTGGAGGAGCTTCTTCACAAAACGGTGCTGGTTCCCAAGTATTTGGGAGCTCATAAGGGTTATGAATATATAACAAATGGTGTCTCTGAGTATGTACAGAGTGTCTATCACTTTCAGCTATGGACAAACAAGTCTTCCTTCCAGGTCTGCACCCTGGCATGTCCTCATGACATGCTGCTTTGGGGCCCCCTGTGATGTGGGGGAGAAAGGCGGGAAAGAAATTCAATAAATAATAAGAATGACATCCTGGTAGACAGGCTGGTGGAATGTGGGTTAGAGATGATGAGTGTCCCCTCTATTCCCTCATCTAAGTCATTTACAGCACAATCCTATCCAACTTACACCAGCAGTGTAACCAGGGTGACCAGATAAAATGTAGGACACACACTGCCTATACCTTTAACCATTGTAAAAAAGAGGGAATTTTGGCAGATGCAGCTTTTTGCACCCTTCCATGATGAGCTGCACCTGCCAAAATTCCCGCTTCTTTACAATGGTTAAAGGTATAGGCACTGTGTCCTACATTTTATCTGGTCATCCTGGGTGTAACCAGCGGGGGAGGGCAGGGCGGGAGGCTTTGGAGGAGAGGGGAGATTTAAATCTCCTTTGAATCCCCCTTTGGGATAAGGCTAAGCAAAGTGCCGTATACTACTGGATCCGACCATTGTTCCATCTAGTTCAGTATAGTCAACACAAACAGGCAGTGGCTCTCCAAGATTTCAAGCAGAAGTTTTTCTCTGTTCTATCTGGAGACTGAACTGGTGCTTTGCCGCTGAGCTACAAACCACTGTATTTTGACACGTCAATTTCAATGTTGACATTTTGCATTGAAACAAAGTGAGAAAAGTGAGATGTGGCCTCAGAAGGGTGTCAGGACCCAGGAGAGCCTGTCACCCTCAAGGGCTTCAGGTTCAAGATGCCCCACACGCTCATCACTGAGCAACCTCACAACTTTAAAAACATATAGATTACAATGCTACTCCCATTATCCCATACCACCATTTAACCTTGTGGCAAAACTCCATAAGAACTTAAGAAGAGCCCTGCTGGGTCAGGCCAAAGGCCCCTCTAGTCCAGCTTCCTGTGTCTCACAGTGGCCCCACCAGATGCCTCAAGGAGCACACAAGACAACAAGGTACCTGTATTGTGTTGCCACTCCCTTGCATCTGGCATTCAGAGGTAGGCTACCTCTAAAACCAGGAGTTCGCTTATCCCCATCATGGCTTGCAACCTGTGATGGTCTTTTCCTCCATGAATCTATCCAAACCCCTTTTAAAGGCATCTAGGCCAGGTGCCATCACCACATCCTGTGGCAAGGAGTTCCACAGATGAATTACACGCTGGGTAAAGAAATATTTTCTTTTGTCCATTCTAACTCTCCCGCCACTCAATTTTAGTGGATGTCCCCTGGTTTTGGTGTTGTGCGAGAGGGAAAAGAACATCCCGTACCTGACCACGCCCACTCACTAGGCTACATTCACACAAACAGTTCAATGTAACAAAAATCCTAACCCTTGTCCTGCTGTTCCTGAAGTTACAAGAGGTGGGAAGTGTGAGTGACTCACTTTTGGATGGGGAGGTGGGAAACTCGCACAGTTAAACCGGTTTCAGCTTCTAGCATAGGCATGCCCTTATGTGCATACCCAAATCTGGCTCCCTTTCTCTTCCCCTCCCGTCCAGGCCTCCAGTGCTGCATCGAACAGCTGATGATCAGGGGGCAGCCCCATATTGATATGCTGTTTTGCTGGCCTACACTGTTCCCCTCCCGCTTTCTTCAGCATGACCCTGCCACCCTACCTACCCCACCACCTGATAGATGCAGGGTACTTCCACAGCTCTACCACACAGACTACATAGCATGTTACTTTCCCATCCAGCTGGTCAGCATAAAGCCTCAGGCAGCCCTGTAAGTAACTCTTTCCTATATGATGTAAAGATGAGTATCCTGAGAATGTACAGAGTGTCTTCCCTTAGGGAAAGACACCTTAGGAAAGACACCTTAGGGTGTCTTCCCTTAGGAAAGACACCCTTCCCTATATCTGGTATCAGGACTTCCAGATATGTGTGCATGATTTCCATGGAGGCTCTGTTTCTTTTTTTAATAAATGAAACATCTAATTTGCTAACTTCCTCAGTTGTGTTGTCAATCCCTGCCCTCCCTTCATCCCTGACTTTCCTCCCCCTTTCTTCAGCATGGGGGACGTCTGGCTCAGTGGGCAGGACGTCTGGCTCAGTTGGTAGAGCGACCGTCTCATATATGCCTGAAGATCTGAAGGACGGCAATTTGAGACGGCCGGAAGTGTCTGTGTCTGCGGAGAGCTGCCGACACGCCGAGCTGATAAGTTCCAGAGCTTCTGTGGGGGAGTGCAACTGCAGCTGCACTTGAGTGAGAGTCAAGGTTGCCCTGTCAGCTGAAGCGTAGTGAGGCGAACGCCAGAGAGAGAGAGAGAGAGAGAGAGAGAGAGAGAGAGAGAGAGAGATGGACTGTGAAGGAAATATCTAAATTCTAGAATGAAGGGTTCTACAAAAGGTTAGAACATTATTGCATTGTAAAAACCCCTTGGGGTTTAGAAAGCCTGCCCATGTAAACTGCCTTTGAATTAAAGTCGAAGGAGAAATCCGATGACCGAAGAAAAGGCGGTATATAAATACTGGTTTATTATTTATTTATTTATTTATTTATTTTCCTGGGCTGTCCATCATCTGTCATAGATCACACGTTTTCTAGGCAGAAATCACATCTCATCTGTGTTTGATGTATGGCATCTAAAACGATCATGAAATCCCATTTGAAATTAAAACTAATGATACCTCAGAACAAAATAATTGCCTTGCATGAACAGACTTGGGTCTATCTCATTTAATGTTCCTTTTTCAACAAGAGCATGTTCCTTTTCCTAATGTTCCTTTTTTCAGCTAGATGCCCCTGAGAAGCCATGACAAGCAGCTCATGAAGGGCCTCTCCTTGTTTGTCCTCAGCACCTGTTGATCAGTGGTGGCATGCTCTGTACATGGAAGTACCATTTTTAGCTACAGTGCACTGACAGATGCATTCTCCATGAATGTGTCTCATCCTTTTTAAAAGCCATCTCACTGGCTCTAGTATCTACACAAGGAGCAGAAAAAGGTGGCAGAGTGGATTGTGCTACTTCAGGTCTCAATGTTTTACTGTGTAGAAGAGAGAGAAAAAACCTCACTATAAGTCAGAAATTTAGCACAGCAAGGAAAGTGCTGGACTAAAACATTTTTGCCTTGATGTACTAGTTTCTATTAGCACAGTTAATCAGGGAGCTTTCAAAAATGGCACCCTCCCTCACATGCAGTGATGCAGTTCACTCGTCTACCTGAGTCTACTACCTCAATCTCTTGCATCTGTAGACCAGACGACCTAAGCTGGGTGGCATGGACATTTCTGCATCTTTTCATAATGGATTCCATTCTGAATTCCAGTAGTATGTAGGGGTGGATCTACTATGAAACTAATGAAGCTTAAATAGGTTCTCAAATTTTCACGACGTGTCCAGATTTTAGAATTAAAGACAAACATCCTGCCGGGAAACCTCCGTCGTATAATGTATTTTTATTATTATAAACAGTTAAAACTTTACGTTTCACCTCAGTCATTTGACTGTGGATGCCTCAAATGACTGAGGCCAAACATAAAGTTTTAACATCTAGTTTATAATAATAAAAATGTATTGTACGACGGAGTTTCCCGGCAGGATGTTTGTCTTTAATTCTAAAATAATGAAGCTTAAGTTTCAGGGCCTCAAATCCTGGAGGAGCCCCAGAAGCAGAAGCGACTTTAGTCCACATTGTTTAAAATTTTGGGTCTACTGTATGAGAAGGGTTTAAAAAAATAATAATATTAATGTAGTGTAATTCAATACAAAATAATAGTTAAAATACAAATTAAAAGGTTATTAACGTATCATGTAGGCTAGCTGTAAACCAAAAAAGTTCAAATTAAGGATGATTCATTCTAAATATATTTAATATAAAATAGTTAAAAATTTAAAACACTATTAACATTTATGACAGAAATTAAAATTTTTATTAAAATTATTTATCTTAGGCTAGCCATAATCGAAAAAAATGTAAGCATACAGTATTTTGTTGCTTGTGGTCATTGTAAAGGTCACATTTTGGTAACTTTTTATTTACACAAATAATCTTACGAAACCTTAAAATATACTAAACACATAATACTATTACAATAATAACAATAGCATAGGCTTGCTTGAACATAGCCTAGTTTAGCCTATTTAGCTTATTAATTATAAGTCTTAAAAAATGGCGCTTTACTTTCTGAGATAATCCAGTACATATGAGATAATCGAGTACATCAATTTTAATCAAAATCTGAGATGTAGTGGTTAATTTTTTTAAAACAATTGTGGTGATCTGTCGTGGAACTACCCCATTGAAGAAGATCACAGTGGTTACCCAGACCTTGTTACTGGTTGCGAAGGGGCCCCCATAACAGTTCAAGCTTCAGGGCCCCCAAAATGTAGGTCTGCCACTGAGTAGAAGTAATATAGTGGCTAAGCGTAGAACTGCATGTTACAAAGCATGATGTGGTGATCAATGGCACCTTGCCTGGATGCCTTTAAAAGGGGGTTGGACAGATTTATGGAGGAAACGTCCATCTCACATGTCACAAACAACCTCCTGGTTTTAGTAATAGGCTATCTCTTAATGCCAGATGCAAGGGAGTGGCAACAGGATACAGGTATCTTCTTGTTGTCTTGTGTGCTCCCTGAGGCATCTGGTGGGGCCACTGTGAGATACAGGAAGCTGGACTAGATGGGCCTTTGGCCCGATCCAGTAGGGCTCTTCTTATGAGCAGCTTCTATTCAGCAGCGCCTTTCACTCACCACTTGAGTAACTGTGGCCCTGTCCAACCCCATATATCTGGGATCAGGAATTCCAGGCCTGGGTGTGTGGCAAGCCAGAGAGGGATACTTACCTCTTCTCACACCCAGCATTTTCCCCCTGCAAATGTTTCCCCTCTCCGGCCATTTTTCACAGGTTTTTCTCCAGACTGGCTCCAAAAACAGAAGAAGCTCGGCTGTGGAGAGAAATCTGCTAGGACTGAGGGCCTTTGTGAGAAACTGGTAGGCCACAGGAGGGTACTTAATTTTTCCCCTACCCACCAATTCTCCTTGCAACACCTTCCCTGCTGTTTTTCCCTCATTCAAACTGCCAGGCTGGAAGAAGCCTGTCTGCTGGGAAAAACAGCCTGGAGGGATTTGACAGGTGTGCAAAGGGTTAAGCACCCTTTTCCTACCCTGGGATTGTCGCCTTCAAATGCTCCCACACTTCTGCATTCACGTTTATCAGCAGAGCAACACGTGTTTGCCAGAATAATGAGTGTTTGCCAGTCTAAAGAGACTGAGCTACAGTGGAAAGTATTTGGTTCAAATCTTGCCATGATGAACTCACTAGGTGGCCTTGGGCAAGCCACAGTCTTTTAATTAGTGGATTATACTAATGATCTATCTGACAGGATTGTTGTATGGATTATCGCGATAATGCACGTGAAGTGCTTCCAAAGCTCTAAAGTGCTTTGTACATTCAAAGGATTATCCACAGGAACAGTAACCAACCACCATTACTCTCCAGTGGCTCCTGCATCCCTCTCCCCCAGCATTGAGGGGGGAGTGCTTTGTAATGGGTGAGAAGCAAGGGAGTATGTGCCAAGGAGCCAGAATATCTACAGTCAGCTCTGAAAGGGGAGAAGTTTCTTCCGTGAAATTATAGGAGTAGTCGCTAGGAGTCAAATCAATTCTTGATTCTTTTCTTGAACTGACAAGGGCACACAGTCCAATTTGAGCTGCAAACTCCATCCGCTCTTCTTTGGGAGGAAAGTCCAATTGATGTGGCTGATAGAGAGCACGCATTCTTCTGTGTTGGATTGTGATCACAGCCAGATTCGGCCCCATCCATGAGGCTGACTGAGGCAATGCCTCAGGCAGCAGACCTCCTCTGCTGCTCTTCCTCTTCTTACTTCTCCTTGAAAGAAGGGAACAGAATGGAAGAGGAAGTGTGGAGGAGAGATGATCCTCCTCCACACTTCCTCTTCCAATTCATTTCCCTCTTTCTGTCAGAGGCAGCTGCTGGTGTGCTGCCTCAGGTGCCAGGAGCTGGCTCTGGCCACAGCTGTTTGTTTTATTTATTTGTTAGTACCCCCCCCTTGAGGCCAGCGGGTGGCGCAGTGGGTTAAACCGCTGAACCATGAGCTGTTGATCAAAAGGTCGGCAGTTCGAATCCGCGACGGGGTGAGCTCTCGTTGCTTGGCCAGCTCCTGCCAACCTAGCAGTTCCAAAGCATGTTAATCTGAGTAGATAAATAGGTACCGCTTGCGGGAAGGTAAACAGCACTCCGTGTTCCGGCTGCATGCTACGCGCTGCGGCAAGGAGAGTCATGCCGGCCACATGACCACGGACTTCGGACAATGCTGGCTCTTCGGCATTGAAATGGGGATGAGCACCACACCCTAGAGTCGGACACGACTGGACTTAATTGTCAGGGGTCACCTTTACCTTTACACCCCCCCCCCTTGATCCCTCTCCAAGGAACTCAAGGTGGAGTAGCTGATTCTTACTTGCTATCACCACAAAAGCCTCGTGAGTTAAGTCAGGCTTAGAGATGGTTCAGACGAGGCCTCCCTAGTTTAAATTTGATATTCCACCTACTACGTTGCTCTGATTTTTTACAAGTATTGGTAGAATGTGGGTGGTGGCTGTGGCAAAATGCAATCTCGGAATCTGACTTATTTGCAATAAAGTGCCTTTTCCAAGACCTGTTACCTTCATCATAAGCATGAGACTGTGAAGCTGGAATTTAAAAATAATCTCCCCGGTGTATTTATTTAAAATAATATGGGATCCCTTAGCAAATCTAGAACTGCTGCCTGGTTTAATATGTTGAAGTACAAATATGGGCTAAAAGAATATCTACTTAAGGACACAAACCTGTAAACACTTGCCCGGGAGTAATCCCCATTGAACACATTGGGACTTACTTCTGAGCAAATATGAATTGGCTTACCTTGCAAGTCATCAGTTAAATTTTGCTAAAGGAAAGAGTTTGCATTGGCTCAGTTCCAGCTGATGCTGCCTTTAGTAGCAGAAGGGAGATGTTGCAAGAGCCCATAAAAGTCTAGCTTCTGTTACTGTAGTAATCAAGTCTGGGATCTTCCTCACTATTTGTCTGGTTGCCGACTGTCAGAGCGTGAGGGGGGGAAATATCTCTCACAGATATTGAAGAACTGCCAATCTGGGACTAGCTTTCAAAAGGCAGAATTGTTGATTTGCCAACAGTAACACCAAGGTAAATTGGTAAGGTGGCTTTATATCTGTGCTGGTTTTAGCAAAATGGTGTGTTGAATTTGTTTCCTGTCATGTTATAAATTGCACTGTAGAGACAAAGCATGCTCTGTTTTCAATTGAGTGATTTGGAGTGGTGGCTAACAGTTTGTGCTGTATGTTGTTATGGCCAATGGCTAAAACAATAGAACTGAATGGCATTTTTATATTCTCAAAAGAAGACTCCTGTAGAACAGAGAAGGGAGATGGGGGGGGGGGGGGGAGAGAGGAAAGAGGAGGGGAGAGAATAGGGAAAGGAGGAAAATGGATATAAATATGGACGAGGGTGAAGGCGCTAGAGGGGGGGAATGGGGGATACAACGAATGTGGCAGAGATGCAAGAGAAAGGGAAAATGGGGCTGCCTCCGGACCACGTTGATAGGAAGTGACAGCGGGCACAAAAAGGATGTGGGAAAGGGGCTTAATAGAGTGATGGATGGGAGGTGACAGCGGGAAGGCTGGCGCGGGGCCGGAGGGAGTGGAGGAAAGCAGTCAATACTGGCTGCTTGAGAGAGAAGCCAGAGTCGTGGTGCAATGCAAAGCCACCTGCTCCCACCGCTTACGCGGAGGGGGGTCCAACCAACCCCACACTCTGGAGGCCTGACCCGTTCGCGGGTGGTTTGCGAGCGACCACCATCATACACACCCTCTTACAGAAGGATTTGTGCTAGTGGTGGATGGATCCCAGCTAGAGAGCCTTGCATGCCCTCGAATTTACCAGTGAACTAGGGAAGCCGAGGAGACGAGAGAGGGAGAGAATACGATCTTGGGGAGGAGGAGAAGTAGGAGTGAAAGGACGCTTGGATGTAGGGAAGTCGAAGGGGGCGGGACTGGAGGGGGTTGGCGGCGGCGGCGGCGGCGGCAGGGAGGGATCCGGAGGCAGCTCCTCCTCCCTTGGGAAGGGAAGCGAAACGCAGCAACAGCCGCTGCCGCCGCAGCGCCCGGGCGCAAGGGAGGACCTGGAGGTGGGGAGCCGTCCGGGCGCTGAAGACGGCGGGATCGGGGCCATGTTTAACCGCGGGTCGCGGCGCCGTCGATCGACCCGAACCGTGAGTCTCTCTCGCTCTCACCTGGGAGGAGAAGAGACGGGGCGGGCGCCGGGCCCTGTCCCTTCCAGGACTAGGAATCAAGGGGGAAAGGAAAGGAACTCAGCGCTGCAAACCAGGAGAAGGCGCTAGGGGGCGCTGTGATGCCGGGGGCGGGTGACAGAGGGAGCCCTGAGGACATGGTTACCCCTCCCTCTTCCCAATTACATGGCAAATGATTTTAATGGCAAATGATTTTGTGGGAGTCGCTGCTGCAAGAGTTTATAAGAGGCATTATACCATAAAGACGTATTGGTTCCCCTTCCCTGTACCCAGAGTTTCGGGCTCTGACCTAAGAGGGAAATGCCAAGTCCTGGGAGTTTGGTGTCAGATCAGGGAGATCGTATCGCAAGGACTCGTTCAGAGCTTGTATTGGAGGGTGCTGTGGTGGGATTCTATGCCCCTCTCCTTTTAGGGCTGAGTGCTATGGCGATGTAGAGCAGCGGGCAGTCACTAACTAGTGGTGTAGAGCTGTATGGGTATGAACCTTGTGTAGGGCTATTTCATAAGAGGTAACCCAAAAGTTTTTCAGGGGGCTTGTGGAGTGCCAATATTCCAGGGCAACAGAAGATGCTTAGGGAGTTTGGGGCCTAGAAATGTTGTGAGATATGCTTTGACTTTGACTGACAACCTTTTTTTATGGGATGTTATGTTTTTCAAAATTCATTAAGGAACTGCTGCTAGAGAAGATACTATGGGGTGCTATGCTCCTTGGTCGTGTGTGTGTGTGTGCCATGCATGTGCTAACATGCAAGTGCTATGGGGCACTCAACTGTGGGAGATGACTAGGGGGACCTTTGAAGGGGGACATTTCAGCTGTACCAGATAAATCGGAATCTGTGCCTTAGAAGGCTGCAGGGGCTCCTCTGGAGCACCAGGGCCTTCAAGTTATAATGCACTATGCAGCAGTATTTCCCAAACTTTTTTGACCTGCGCCTCCTTTGACCATTGGCGACCATTGACCTTGGCGTCCCATTACATTATGTTGATGCCTGCCAATTGGCATTGCACTGTTTTCCGAGAGGATTCCGTGGCACCCCACGGCTCCCTTGGCTGGTTTCCGCGGCTCCCAGTTTGGGAACCACTACACTATGGTGTTGCAGAATCCTGTCAGGCAGGAGTGGACAGAAGGCTAGTCATGAACGTTGGCAATTTTCTTGTGCCTGCCAGTTGCTGGGATTCTCGCACAAAGGATGTTGGACCTGGGAAAACGTGACTTGATGCTGCCAGGCACTTCTTTATGTTCTTCAACATGATGTTCCATCATGACCAGCAGCCAGAGCATCCACGTGTGCAGCCCATCCATGTGCTGAGTTCAAACAGCAAGGGCAAGCAAATAGACTTTTCCATAGGGACATTTGCTTCTTGAAGACAAGAGTGTCTTTTGGATGCAATGCAACACTTTTTGTGGGTGGGGACGCAATTGGTGACTGGGGATAAGAAGGGTTGGTTTTTTTTTTTAACATTTCATTATGTTGCATATTTCTATGGAACATTTATATTTTGTCTTGATTGTTTTCTGCTCAGTATTTTATATATCCATATTATTAAACTGTATGTTTGTGCATGCATTTGTGCACCAGGTAGTAGCAGCTTACCAGGGGATCCAGAGTTTTGCAGTAATAGGTGCTGTGGGTCTGCTCCAGGGCTTGTGAGGGATTCTTTGGGTCTCTGAGCTACAGGTGCTCCTAAAAGAATTGGGCGGAAGGGGGGGAAGAGAGTAGGCAGGGGTGGCATCAGAGATTGGCCATGTTGGGTACTGGCTAGGGCCCCATGCGTGCCCATCAGAGGGCCTGCCTGGCTAGGCTGCCCATTGAACCCCCAGTACCAGTGGCAGTAATCCTGGCCGGTGCATTTTCAGGAGGCCAGGAGATGCCATGCAATGCTCAGTGCAAGGATTTTACCCCAGAGCCCCTAGCAACTTGGTACCAATACTAGGAGTAGGGGTGTGTCTCTACTATTCTTGTTTAACTGAGGATATCCAGTTGTCCTATAGATCTACATCTCATAGCACTGGTTGACACTGGTATGTACAGGGGCAGGTCTAGGTTATGATGTGCCGTAGCATTCATTGTTATTTAAGTGTCATCAGTGTATGTGATGCTATACTGACAGCCCAATCCTGCGCAAGATGCACCGGCCAGCCTAAACGGCCGGCCGCTGCATCCTACGCAGGATGTGACCAACACCGGGAAGGGGGTAGGATATTGGCAGAGCATGCTGCCAATATCCCCGCCCCCTCCCTGGCCTGGCCGGCCAATTGCCCCTCCCCCGCCCCCTCCCTGACCTGGCCAGCCAATTGCCCCCATCCCCACGCCCTCCCACCACCCGGCGCAGCACTTACCTGCGTACTTACCTGTGTCCAGCGGCGTGGACCGACCCTGGCAGCAGAGTGAGCAGTGCCCGCCTCCGTGCCGGCGCCACTTACTCCAGAGGTGCCACGAAAGTGTTTTACGGCACTTTCGCGACACCCAACGCTGGCGGAGAGGGAGCTCCGCCGGTGTACAGTTAGGTAGGATTGCTCCCTGAGTAAAATAAGCAAAAAAATAATAAAAAATACAGGTCCCTGCTCGGAGGAGCTTACAATATAAATTTTGCTAATGGGAGGCCACAAAGGAAGGAATGAAAGGGAAAGCATTTGGGGTCTAAATGTGTGCCAATACAGTAATGTGCATTTAGATGTCTTTTGAATGGGGGAGGAGGACTTAATCAAAAGTATTAATGGAAGAGGTGGGGTTTGAAGAAGGATATGAAGGGGGAGAGAGAGGTGTGGCATGGCATGGCATAGCATAGCATGGCTTGGCACCACTCCTGTTCTGGGAGGGAGTTTCAGGCATAAGGGGTAGCATGGAACAGTTGTTGGAGGTGTTTATGGGAGCAGGGGATATTTTGGCAGCTGAGGATGGTAAAGTTGAAGGAGTGAAGATCATGGGAAGGGATATATCAAGGAACAAGGGCAGAAAAATAAGATGGGGCTTTGAAGTTACAGCCAAGGAGTTTGTGCTGGATGTGGAAAGGAATGAGAAGCCAATGAAGGTAAGGGTAACAATGGCATCCTATGTCCCTAGCTGGGACTGTTGGGCTGCAAAGGTTCCTATGCTGGAGGAATTCAATAGGAGATGCTATGCTGCAAGGGTCATTTGCAGAGAATCTGGGGGCTTTTCTGGCCAAGAGAAGTCCTCTGTTGCAGCCGCTGGTACAGAAAAGTAGATGATGCGTCTGGTGGTGCACTGAGTTGCAGCAGGGGCTTTCTGTAGGGGAGCTTATTGTGGGCACTTAAGCAGGAGAGGTGATCCATCCTGTCTTTGTGTGCCCTGGTGTGGGGGTGTCCACAGGGCGGAGACTTGCTTTGCCTTTGTCCTGGGGTGGATGGGGACAAGGTTGTTAACTCTCTGACTGTCCTGGTTGACCTGGTTTTGCTGCTTCGGGGCCATCCCAGTTAGGTCCACGCCTCCTGTTTTGTTCTGGGCACTTGGGGCTCAGTGGCTGCCAGGGGCAGGTGGCCAGGAACAGTGCAGATCTCTGTAAGTGCATGAAACTTATCCAACTTTCTTGCCGCTAAACCTGGCGATCTCTCTTCTCTGTCTTTCCTTTACCTGGACTGTATATGTGAGTTTTGGAGCTAGCTCTTCATAGTTGGGGGAGATCCGTGCTTCAAGGTGAAATAGGTCCTGGGGCTTGTGTGTGTGTGTGTGTGTGTGTGTGTGTGTGTGTGTGTGTGAGCAAGAACAGAGGTTCAATAGAGTTATGTCTCTCCATCTCAGTGAATACGGAATTGCTGTAGTTGGAAACTCCATATACCCAAATCCTGTAGTAATGAATCAGCAGTAGTGTTCCCCTTTTTGTTAACGACAGGATTATTTAAGGCATTTTTGGGTCAAACTGGGCCATTGGGGAGGGGAAGGGATTCTTGAACAGGGAGGGACTGTTGTGTGGGAGAGAGTGCAGGAGTTGCATATGGTGGATCCCAAATCTGGGGTGGGGGAGTGTTATGTGTTGTGTTGGTCCTGGTGGATTTGATTTCTCAAAGCTGCATCTGGTGAAATAGATCCCCCCGCTTGAAATCCCTTCTAAGCTGCAGGCTAGGATTTTGTGGGTAGGTATTCGATCTTGATACAGCAGCAGTTGACAGATGTGAGTGGACAAGGAATCATTTAGCTTTGGTAAATCATGCACTATCTCTAACACCACATAATAAGTTTTGGATTCAGATTTTTTCCTCTTCTAACTACGATGTCCTTTGGTAGTGGTGGTTGCCACCTTTTTCTTTTTTAAATTCTAGCATTTCTGAGGTTGTGCAGAGTACATTTTCCTGACTGGAATGTTTTCTTTAAAAAAGGATCTAAGGGCAAAGTACTTCTGAACCTAGACAGAGTTTCTTTCCTTTCTGATGACAAGCAAGTTTTGGTGTTTTTAAAGTTTAGTATATGCAAAGTGCTTTCTATGCTAAAAGGCACCAACTTCTATGGAGAACAGAAAAATATTTAACAACAGAAGCATTTAACACACAAACGTTTGTTCGCATTGCATCTTCCTACTCTGCCTGAAGGATGAAATTCTGGTAGACCAGTGAAATTCTGGTCAGGTGGAGATCCTGGTTTACTAGTTGGTTTGTTTAAAAAAAAATGCTGCCTTTCCACAACTCAAGGTGGTTCACATAAAACAGCTTTAAAATAATATAAAATCAATAACAGTAATAAAATGGCAGCTGATTAAAGCTGATGTTTTGATGTGGAAACTGATGAGTGTGAGGGCACAGTGATGCTCCACAGGCAGCCTTTTCTGCCCCTCCATCTTGATTCCTTCATCTTTGCCTCTGTCATTCTGTTCACTCATTAAAAAAAAAACAACTTTTTTTCTTTGTGGTTCCCGGCTCTGCGTCAGTGATTCTTGCTCGGAGGAAAGTGGGAGCGGCTTTTGGCACCTTCTTGCTTTCTTCCACCCCCCCTGCGATGTGCCCCTCCGCTACTCTCTTATTGGCACGATGAATTGGATACAGAAGAGGCAGGATGGATGAAAAGCCACGGAAGGGTTCTTGTTCCACATGGCAGCACAACTGACGAGACCCTTCTCCCTAATACACTCGTTTTGCTGCCCACTTTTCTCAGCCACCTGTGGTGGCACAAAGCCAACATCCGGCCTGTTTATACCTTGCTGAACTGAGCTGAGGCAGGTCCTGGCCTGTGGGTGGCTTCCGGCACCCAAATGAAGTTGCATTTCTCTCACAGTTTCCCCTCTGGACCCGGACTGGAGTCTGTTTCCTTATAAGTCTCTCTTTAGGTGTAAGTGGGAGCAGAATGTCTCCCCACAAAGCGCTAACTCTCTCTCTCTCTCTCTCTCAGCAGTTTTGACTTTTGCAACAAATTTGGGTAGCCAGTGTGCTGGAATATATAGCCAGGATACATGCGTGTGTGGAGACACCTGCTCATGTTGATACAGGCCTGTGTCACTATGACAACAGCCAAGGGGCCTCATAAAAATGTCTCCAAGCTTAAGAGAGTCCTGCCTTTCATTTGGGGAGCTTGGGAGCGTGTTTGAGGCTAGCTGTTCTCCCTCCACAAGCCTCGAAATGAACTTGGGAATCCTGCTTCCCCAAACCAGCTCCCTGTTGGTCTCTCAAACGTTGTACAGGTATTCTATTGTAAGAGTGCTAAAGATGCTGACAATTGTGTCAGCTGGGAACCTGGTTGTGATACGGATGGTGATGCTGCTGGGTACAGGTTATCCAGAATTCCTGGCAGTTGGGTTCAAGGGATCCCATTGACACAGCTTTTATGGATACCGGTGGTGGTTGGATGTTGGTGGTCGTCAGTGGGCACAAGCTGGTAGCAAAAGCACCGATGAAGATGTAGATGCAACTGTGGCAGAGCTGTTGATTGATACATAGTGGTGGTGGATACCGGCCACACTGATAGGTGGATGCTGGCTTTATTATGGGGTATTGGTTGTCGCCTGGGGGCATGCTGGTGACACTGGCAGTTTTGAATGTGGGTGCTACCAATGTCCTGCTGGCTGATTTCTTCTTGCCTCTCTGTCCCACACCAGCTGCCTGAGGTGGAGGACCCTGACCGGGGCCAACCGTGTCAGGCGTGCGGGGAGCAGTGCCCAGGCTTCCTAGTGCATGGATGGAGGTAGGAGAATGTATTGCCCCACCCTCATTCCCCCAGACCCCCTCTCCATCCTCTGTGTGACTTTCTTTCCACCTTCAGCTCAACTGTAGGGTCTTTAAGTATTATTTTGCACTTGGTGCTTTGCTTTCCCCTGTGTTTATCATTCCTCTGTATTCCTCTTTTTTCAGTTTTAATCCCTTTTCCCCCCTTTCAATCTTGTTCCCTTTCTGTTCATCTTTAAAAATCTGCCTCGTGTTGATATGATTCAGTCTGTCTCTTGCTCCTTTCGTTCCTCCAGTTTGTTTCTGTTGCTTTTAGAAATGTTGTCCTTACTACCCTACCCATTGCCCCTTGAGCAATCGGGTTAGAAATCTAGTTGAATGAACATGTTCCCTTGCCTCCCATCTCCACATCCTTCCTCCCTGTAATTGGTGAGCCCCTTTCACTCAGCATTGTAGCTTGCCTCTCTTGTCACATTTATCCTGTCTTTCTTCCCTTTTCAAATACTGTACATCCCTCCCAGGCTCATCCTTTTCTCTCTTTCACATTCAGCCCTCTTTCCCTTTTTTGATTGTATTTTAAAATAAGCGTTTGCACTGAAGCAGGAAAGCAGTGGAGTGGAATATTCCTTTCTGTCTCTTTCCATCACTCACTCCATTCCATTTCCCCTCTGGAATAGCCCCCATCCTGCGTGTGTTGAGTTCTACCTCTGCATTTCCATGCTCGCCACTACTGCTTAACCAGCATTGCCTGCTACCCGCTGAGGGCTGCTTGGGGAGAGGAGCTTGAGAATTTCCCCCTCCTCCCTTTCTAATGAGCTGTTGACCCCATTGTGCAGGAGCACAGGCTGTTGGGGGCCCCCCCTCACCTACCAGCTGACAGCCCCCCATTGCTAGTTTAGTGGTGTGGTATGTTGGAGTGATGAAATGATGAGCTTAGGAAATTGAGGGTGGGGAAATTGAGGTATGCATACATGGCCTGTATCAACATTCTGTTCCCTTGCAGAGTTCAAGGTAAATTGCAGGCACCTGTCAGTCCCTAGTTGTGGGACCTTGGCATGGTGAAGTTAGAATGGGATAGTACCCTGTGTTTTGAGCTGCCTCCCAGATAGCATGTTTAAATCCACCTTGTTATTACTTGATTCATTACATCCTGTTTTTTCTTGATAACTGATTGTTGAAAGATTCCTTGAGACTTCTCAGACTACTTATTGTGTTGAACAGTCTTTTGGGATCTAGATCTGCACCCAGAGGTAAATGCGTACAGTTAAAGCTTATGTGGTGGTGGTGGTGGTGTGTATCTAGAATTTCTCAGGGTTTGGGGAAAGCTGCTGTGTTTCGGTCTCTTAGGACTTGATGGGATGAATTATTGTAAAGTCCCAAGGGCTGTTGGGGTTGTAATTTAAGATCTCTTGGGAGTGATGGGGCTCCTGGGTGTTCCCAGACAGTATTAATTGTAGGATTTTCTTTTCCTCGGCAGGAAGATCTGCCAACACTGCAAGTGCCCACGGGAGGAGCATGCAGTGCGCATGGTACCTGTCGACTTGGAGAGGATGATGGGCCGCCTCATCTCTGACTTCCAGCGCCACTCCATCTCGGACGATGACTCGGGCTGTGCCTCGGAGGAGTATGCTTGGGTGCCGCCAGGACTCAAGCCTGAGCAGGTGATACTAAAGGCTAGATTTAGAAGAGACTTTGGAGGTTCATAATTGGATCGCCCAGCCATCTCCTTAAATTTCTTTTAAAAGCAGTAGTTGAGGCCCCCTCCCACCCATCAAATTGAATCAGGACCGTGGTGCTGGGGAAGGGGTTGCTGGAGGCCTATACAGTACCCCCCCATATCCGCTGGGGATACTGTATGTTCCAGGCCCCTCAGTGGATACTTGAAACCGTGGATAAGATCAACCCCCCTTTCCATGGTTTCCTGAGGGCCCGCCGCCCTGCCTCCCCTGCAGGTAGGCGTGCGTGCCCCCCCCCCCCCAGCTCTTATTTTTCTTTCAGCAAGCTTTGTTTCTTCCTTAAAACAAACAGAGAAGCAGCCTCCATTGCAGGTAAGTAGAACGAGACTAAGTCCTAGAGAGGCTCTGCAAGGTTTATGTTAACCATGCAGAGCCTCTCTAGGACTTAGTCTCGTTCTACTTGCCTGCAATAAGCAGCCAGAGGCTGCTTCTCCTGTTTGTTTAAGGAAGAAATTAAGCTTACTAGGAAAAAAAGTAAAAGCCTGGGGGGGGAGGGTTCCCCGTGATCCATGGATAGCGAATCCGTGGATATGGGGGCCCACCTGTATGTTTTCTCTCGTAATGCAAATAACAACCTCCAGCCCAGCGGCTGTTTGCCCTATTGAGGAAAATGCATAACCCTCCAGCATGTTGTCTGCTTTGGTCCCAAGATAGTGAAACTCTTGGAATACTTTGGGTTTGTGTATTGCCTTCTATTACAATGCATATCACATAGTGAATGCTGGATTTTCACAAGAAGTGTAAAAAGATATTGACTTTTTGTGAAGGTGGGGGGTGGAGGCTTTCCCCCCCCCCAGGGGGGTTGGGGAAGAATAAAAATAGAAATTTGAAATAGGTGCTATCTTAACTGGCATTGGGACTGATATGCAAGTTAACACAATAACTATTTATATTTTCCTTAAAATGTCTATGTCAATTCCCACTCACCCCTTAGAAAACTAATTATATTTCTCTGATGCTTTCAAAATAATCTGGTTATATTGGGGAGGGGGGGCTTTGCAATAATATTTTATTTTTCACATTTTTATACCGCCCTTCCTCCAAGAAGCTCAGGATGGTGTACATATTTCCTCCCCTCCTTTTGTCCTCACACAACAACCCTGTGTGGTAGGTGAGGCTGAGAGAGAGTGACTGGCCCAAGGTCACCCAGGAAGCTTCGTGGCTGAGCGGGGATTTGAACCTGGATCTTAATATAGACATGCCTTGCTATTGGGCAAAGAAAAAACCCTTATATTTGTAAAGAAGCAGTTGGGGAAAATTAATATATTCAGATGTGTCTTATGAAAATACTTTCTTTCCGCCTTTTCTCACCAGACCATAGGAAAAAACTTCGAAAGAAGCACATTTATTTCCCCAGAAGTGTATGTTTTTCTGTCTCTTAGGACATATCTATACTACAGACATATATCAGTCTTATACCAGTTTGACAGTCATAGCTTCTGGCAACCAGTGTAATCCAAACTTAAGTCACTTTGCATTTGGTATCATAACTGGCAAGAGAGATTCTGACCCTGTGCTTCAAGTTTGAGGCTGATCATTTTGTGCCCTCCTCACAGTCACGATGCTGGCCTGGTTTTGCTTAGCTGGAGCAGGAACAGCAGCATGTGATGGGCAATATTAGAAATTGGAGGAGGGAGAGGACACGGTGTTCTGCCTGTAGCATGCCTTCGCTGCTAAAAGGGCTAAGAGAAGCAGGAAATGCCAGTTGTGGATGGGAGAGAGCAAGTAGGAAGTGGGGGGGGGGGAGGAAGAGGAAAATACAAGCTGTGTGTTGTTGGAACCTTATTAAATCAGAAGGAGGCAATCCTGATGAACCCCTCTGGGTCTTTCTGACCCAGAACCCTTGCTACACCCTTTGTCACATTGTGATAATCTAAGGTTATAATAATAGCTTTCAAAAACT
Organism: Plestiodon gilberti rubricaudatus; assembly: GCA_026170595.1. NCBI lineage: Eukaryota > Metazoa > Chordata > Lepidosauria > Squamata > Scincidae > Plestiodon > Plestiodon gilberti. Next base: position 117,847,904 of record JANXHW010000002.1, read on the forward strand.
ACTGTGCCAGAAGCTGTTCTGCTGCTCCGTTTGATTAATACTGGTTGTATGGAGCAGGAAGGGAAAGCATAGGCCTTTGGAAAGCAGGGACAGGTGTTTGTGTGTCTGTAATAATAACCTAACCCAGTCTGGAACCCTGGTTGTTTGAATCTGCAACTCCTGAGTTCTCCCCAAGGAGCTCCCATTGTTTTGGTGTTAAGCCCATTGTCAAAGAAGGGACTGGAATGGAATAAAATAATAAAAGCTACCCAGCAGTGCTGGCCTAATCCAGCAGAGGTAGAATTCCAGGGGCTCCAGGCTAATGGGAAAAGTCTTCTAGAGAAGAACAACAATGCTTCTCTCTGTCCTGACCTATAGGACAACATGTTCTGAGGTGTGTGGAAAATTGTGCCTGTTACGTTTTCTTTGTTGTATTCAACCGAAAGCCCTTTCCTTTGGAATGGGTAAAAGAGGGTAGAAGTTGGGAAAATCTTTGAGGAAGAAATGCAGTCTGTTGATTTCCCCCCCCCCCCCCGCATACAATGAAATGGGACAGGGAGGGTGTCCAAACTAATTTTAATCCAGGGCAACAAAATAGGCCGTTCCAAAGATCCTGATTGGGGTGGATTTTCCACAGTGTGACTGAAGAGGTGCAGTTTTGGATTGAAGGGTTTAAGTCCTGCAGGTGCAGAGGCTTCCTGTTTGCATCTACAAAGGGGAAAGCCTGATGGGTGTGTGGGAAATAATCGTCTGCTTATGGAGAATGGTGGTGGAGAAGTCTGTTGCCCATGTGCTTTGTGTGTCTGTAATAATAACCTAATTATTAATTATTTAATTAGAATAATAATTATTATTAGGTAATAATAACCTAATAATAACCCAGTCAGAGCCTGGGTGTCGCAGGTTCTCTGGGACTTGTACAAGATATAGCCGTATTGCTTCTTAAATAATTATGGTAAAATATCGTCATGAGAGGGTGTCTGTATGTGCGCATGTATGGAGGGAGGGATTGTATCTTGCAAACGTAGATCTTTCCTTCACCACAAAGGTGTCTTCATGTGCAGCCTTTTACTCCCTCTACCCTTTCCCATGAATGGCAGCAACTTGCATATATTTTGCGGTGGGAAGGTGGGGATTAAAGAATGCACTCAGAGTAGTAACATTTGTGGTGTGATGGAAAACCTTGTGATTCCTTGTGATACAAGAGGTGATTCCTTCCTCAATGAACACGACTTGGAGCAAATAAGAAAATTGTTTGTTGGATCAGTGGATGTTCTGACTTCTGCAAGCAAGTTTTCAAATTACACAAACTCTTCAGGGCAGAGGTCCTCAAAACATGCACATGCATGCTGTTTGTCTTGACTGATGTTAACCTGATAAAGTTGAGTGTTTGTCAAACCAAAGGGATAAAATAGTTTAAAGGTCTGTGCTAATTTAATTGGAAGTCACAGTTGCCCCCCTCTTGTTAGGTGTGTTGTGTGTGTTGTGTAACCTGATCTCTTCAGCAAGGCCAGACTGTTTGTAATCTGATTAGCAGAGCCCTTGTTTAAGCTGATTACTGTGAAAGGTTTCTTTAGTACTTTTCATTGCTTTCTGTAGGACTTATCATTGTAGAAAGTGTTTTGTCAATTCTTATCTTGTTGATTACCTGGAGAGCCCAGTGAGACATGTTAAGGAGAGTGGCTTTTCTGAGGCCACCCAGTGAGCAGGGAGTGGAGCCTGGGCAGTGGGGTGGGGTCTCTCTTCAGGTTCCTGAATAGCTCTCATTGTTTGCCTTGGGGTCTGTTTGGATGGGGGGAAAACCCTCCCTCTAGTGAGGCTGAGAGTGGACTTGAAGCTCTGCCTCCTCTCGCCCAATGCTGTGCTGGAAGGTAACACCTGAACTGAGGGATGCTGCATTCAGAGGATGCAGATGTTACCTTTTATATTTGGCATGGAAATAATATTGCCACTAACCCTGCTGTTGGAGCTGCTAGGGAGCGGCAGGGGGATGAATGGGAGAGGTTCTACATTTGGATAAACACAACATCTTCAAATTTTGGGTATTGTGCATGCATCAAGGGGGAAGGCACATGGCCTGAAAGCCCACTCTTGGTCTCAAATGAAGTGACCTTTTGGCTGGGTTCAAGCCATTGGTCCGTCTAGCTTAGTGCTGTTTGCAGTGTGGGTTTGGGTTGGTGTTTTTTTTTTTGCCCAACTCTGCTACCTCAGATCCTGTTAGTTGGGAGACTTGTGGATTTGAACCTGGGACCCTCTGCATGCAAATCACTTCCTCTGCCAACCCCGGCTGTGATGGAAAGCAGTTGCATCTAAACAGTCTTTTACTTTTTAAAGGATGCTCGGGTTCACTGTGTCATTGTCGGTCTGGGCATGGAACACCATGTTTAAACATTTTTTTTAAATTACTTGTTTACTTGTGTGAACACCTCTGCCTGAAGGAGAGTGTTGTATAGCTCCAAGCCTCACTTCCAGCATTTTGAGCACTAACTGGTCCAATTGACCTTGTCTCATTTGCTCAATTGTTTGCGTATAGTATGTCACTCCTGAAAAATGTTTAGGGGAGCGGAAGGAGAAGCTGCTTGCTGGGCTTTGGGCATCAGGTCTAACTCCTGTCAACTCTGCCCTTAGTCTCCCTGTAATACTGTAATTCTCTTTCCCCATAGGTGTATCAGTTCTTCAGTTGCCTTCCAGAGGACAAAGTCCCCTATGTCAACAGTCCTGGGGAACAGTACCGCATCCGCCAGCTGCGACACCAGCTTCCCCCTCATGACAGTGAGGTGAGAGGGTTGTGTTATTCTTATACAAATTGTGGGGAGCTCTTGATGAGATTCTTTCCTGCTAGCAGGTGTTTTGGAAGAAGCAGTGTACTGTACAGGTAGGCTTACCATCGTCTCGGAATCGAGGCAGGCTTCGGCCTAGAGCGGACTCGAGCCACTCCCAAGGGTGCACTGCGTCTGTCCAATGGGTTTCCGGCTTCCGGAACTTCCGGTCAACGACACGACAGAAGCAGGAACCCTGTTGGGCAGCTGCAGTGCATCCTTGGGAGCGGCTCGGGTCCACTCTAGGCCGAAGCCAGCGTCGATTCCAGGATGATAGTAAGGCTATGTACAGGTACTTGAGGAGGAGGAAGGGGGTGCTTGCGAGCAAGGTGGAGTGGTAGCGGTGCAAATTTTGTTGCAGAGAAAAATGCAACAAATGTTGTCATCCAAGGAGGACAGGCAGAAGGTAGATCGGGATCTGTTGCTAGATTCAAGGTGATTCGCAACAGATTGACAAGTTTTTTTTTTTACTCTCTGTCATTTCACAATAGCAAGTCAGATTGCAAGTTAAAAAAACCACACACCTCTGCCATGGCTGGTCTTGTGCTAATGGATTCTCTCTCTCTCAGCCTCTGTGTTCCTCCCCTGTCAAATATGAGTATTACTGTATCTTTAACCAAGTCTTAAGTGCAGCTCTGCTGGCCAGTTTAAAGTTGAGGGTTATTATTGCTGATCTGTAATAACTCCGATGTAGACTTTTGCTTGTATACGCAGCTCTCCACAGTGTATGCTTCATGGAGTGTTGCAGGTAACCGGTTGAGTCACCCACGCCACCGTTTTGCAATTGGCCCCACCCACCCCAACCACTAGTTTGCCCCTGGGCTCCACTTAGTGGATCTTGAGGCTCTAGTAAGAAACAAATCAGATCCTGTCCGCCTGAAGTCTATCCACCTCTGCTGTGTTCCTGAACAGGTCCGGAGCAGAACAGAGCCGAGCAGGGCCCACAAAGATTCTGTGCTCAAGCCCTGCAACTGGGATCAATGAAGCAAAGCTACAAAATGTTTAGGTCTCTTGATTAGTCGTACGCTCACTCCATTTTCATAACTTATTCAGAACATGGAGAATTTGTAACTCTTTCCTCTGGGCATTGTGGTGTGGTGGGAAAATGGAGGGGTCACATAGGCAGGATCAACTTCAGCTTGGTGGGGGCCTCGGGCACCAAACCTGTGGTGGATTTCCCTTAGTATGCATGACTCCAGCAACCCCCACCACCAGCAGGCAATAAACCCAAAGGAGACTAGTTTTTCCTTTTGTACCTTGGCTCACAGCAGCAACATGAAGGAGAAGCCTCCTCGGGTCCTCTGCCATGGCAGCTCCCCCCCCCCCCCCGATATTACTTGGAAGGCACCCTATGGCTTACCAGGCAATGAGGAGGGGAGCACCCTCTGCAGCATTCCTATTTTTTTTTCCTCAGGTTGGCCATTTGAAGATTCCCAGATGCCCCAGTCTCTGATGCTGCATTGGGAGAAGGGCATCTAGGATTTTTAAAATGACCAGTTCCAGGAAGGAGGAGGACTGCTGTGGCTGCTTCTCCCTTCCCCATTGTCAGGTAAGCTATGGAGTGCAGCGGACAGGTTAGGCACAGCCAGGGGCAGCAGGCATAGTCCCTGAAAGCAGCATGGTCCCTGAGCACATGCCTGACCAGGCCCAACCTGTGATCATAGGTGTGTGTAAGTGTAATTCTGAGGCTTTGAAGGAGCTCCTGCTAGTCCTGTGGACAGTAAGTTCCAATCTTGTGGAGAAGGCCACAGCCCTTTCTGCCTCATCAAGGCTGGGCAATTGTCATTCTTAGGCTTACCATCGTCCTGGAATCGAGCCTGGCTTCGGCCTAGAACAGGCCCGAGCCGCTCCCAAGGGTGCACTGCTGCTGCCCAGTGGGCTTCCGGCTTCCAGAAATTCCGGTCAATGACGCGACCGAAGCTGGAACCCCATTGGGCAGCCGTAGTGCACCCTTGGAAGCGGCTCGGGCCTGTTCTAGGCCGAAGCCAGGCTTGATTCCGGGACGATGGTAAGCCTATTCTTCATGCCCCTTGTAATCTCAAATCTGTAAAGCTCTTTATGTGAGACTGTCCTTGATAAATTCCCAGAAACCTCAGGTTCATTGCCCTGCTTCCTGGCAGAAGTGGGATGGTGAAAACCCATCAGCTGGTACTCAGAGTCTGCATTGGCTCCCTGTTAGTTTCAAGAAATAATTGTATGTGCTAGTTTTGATTTGTCACGTCCTCTGAATTTGGCATTGTGTGCCTGCCTTCTATTTCCAAGTACTGTATTCGGATTTCTTGAGAGCATCTTCTTCTGTCACCTTCCAGGCTTCATGTTTGAACTGCAAGAACATACATAGAGATTTCTTGGTGACTGTGCCTCAGCTATAGAAAACTCCTCCTGGGGTTGATCTACATTCAGACCTGAAGGCTTCCTGGTAGAATTTTCCAGAAAATTTTCCTCTTGAGGTTGACTTTGAATAGCATCGGCCAGGAAATATAGACACTGAGCGAGTGTGTAGCGTAGAGGTTAAACATGCAAGCTGGCAAGAGCCCAGTTAAAATCTCGCTTTAGTCATGAACTTGCTATATTTGTGGTTCTCAACTCCTTGAAGCAGTCTCCTCCTCCAGACTTGATCTTTGGAGTCACCTCCATCATACCCCAGGCCTGCACCAATTTGGCAGGTACCTGTATGTGTGAGGAGAAAATGTGGGGGACTCGATGTATACTACCCTGAGAAGACGGGGGGGACAAAAATGTAATAAAAGAAATGAAAATTATTTCCTGTAGCAGCAGGAGGCACACCACTGCATGCATGTGAGAATCTGTGGTGCAGAACAAAGACCCCGTGACCTGAAAGGTAGGAGCTGGGCAGCGCTTTCCCCCAGCTCTGCATACCAGGGTCTTGTAGGGAGAGACCCTCCAGCCACTGCTTCTCTTCCATCTGGCCAGGATCCTAGCACTCCCCCTCTCATGTGTCCCACCAGAAAGTTCTAATACAATTACGATTGCCACCATCACACCTGGAAAGGAATTTTTCCAAGATTGGTTGTGTTTGTTTGGCTTGCTTCGGTGTTTTGTGTTTTGCCTGCTCACTGCCACATGCTTTGGCCTCTTGTCTTAAATCAGCAGCAGCTAATCTGCTTTGCAGAGCCGCTTGCTCCTATTCTCTGTTTGCGGTCCGGATTATCAGGGTTAGTTCATGAGTGGCAGGCATGATAATCCCCGAAAAGGCATGTATTATTCCTGCAACATGTTATGGACGTTATGCTACTTATGCACAGTGGTCCGTATGCTCTGCGTGTTTTTTTTTTTTTTTTTAAGTCTGCACCACAGTAACTGAAATGTTTTACCAGAAGAAGTTGAATTCTGTAGTGCATAAACATGATGTGTGGTGTTTTTGTTTGGTATAATTCATTCTGCTTTTGCTGGTCATGGGTAAGCTAAGCAGATGCCAAAGCCATGAGTTGGGGCTGGAATTATTATTTACTTTAAAATATGCACCCCTCTTATTTTGCAAGCGGTAGCACAAAGTGGCTTACAATAATAAAAGACAATAATGTATTGTACAAATTTCTCTACATGGTCATAAAGAATACAGATTTGCTTGTTTGGTGTTGAGTTCTTAGGACCTCAATTCCCCTCCTAATACCAGTTTCTGCATTTGCAAGGGACTGCTGAATTCATATCGTCCCTTTCTCATTGAAAGAAAACATGTGGCTGCCAGTGGTGTGTGTGGCCTGTGAGCTCTATGCCTTACAGGCACATCCCCCCCTCCCCTTGTTTACTCAATGCAGGGAAGTTTTTTGTGAGAAGAGGCATTTGGTGGTAGTGGTGATGGTAGTGCCCAGGCCTGATCTAGTGAGTGGGTGGTTCTCTCATTTCAATAGGGGGGTTGGTCTAGATCAGGGCTGGCCAACCTTTCAACAAGAATGCTCCTGGATCTTTAATGGCTGTATAGGCGAGGGCATTTCAGCAGGTGCAGCTGCTTTAGCAGCACCACCAGCAATTGCAGCTGCCAAGATTCTGTCTTCTACACAACTCTTAAGAACGCAGAGGCCCTCATGGTGGAAGGTTCGCCACCCCTGGTCTAGATGGACTCCTTGCCCCACTTTGAACTCTAGGGTTCAGTAAGGCCCATAGAAACAGAAAAGGGTTAGAATTGCATGCAGCCTGAATTTATGATAAAAATGAAAAGCTTTCTCTAGCCATAATTCTTGAGTGGCCATAGTGTGGCACCTTTCTAGGCCTGAGTATCTCTCTAGTGAAAATCCTGTATGCTTTGCTAATTAGAGTGAAAAACCAGTTAAATTTTGGGCTGGAATTATTTACTTTAAAATATGCACCCCTCTTCTTTTGCAAGCGGTAGCACAAAGTGGCTTACAATAATAAAAGACAATAATATATTGTACAAATTTTAAGACAAGAGAATCCATAATTTACAAATGGATCAAATGACAGAATGAAATGGAAATGGCAACGAGGAGGATTGTGTTGAGATTATTACCCTTTTGAGAGAGCTTGCGTTCTCTAGCTGTGAAGCGGGGCCCCAAGACAATTGCTGGGTCAGGCGTGATTGCTGATATGTAGAGGTGTTTGAAAATGGTAAATACAAAATAAAAACACACAATGCCACTTTCTGAAAAAAAATATCTGAGAAATAAAATAAAATCATGTAATTTTGCATCATTCTTCATCTGCTGACACTGTACACCCTATACCACCTATTTAGTGGTACACCTTTAAAGCATTTACAATTGAAAAATTTGAAATAAAAACACATCACCGCTTTCTGCTATTTCATTTTGGTTAAATGCCGAAATCTGCAAAAAAAACACAACCATTTTCAAACACCTCTACTGATAGGATAGCATGTCAAAAGCACAGGCTGGTCAAAAGAGCATTTCAGGGCCTACAGTTTCAGTATCATGGGGGGGGGGGGCTTTTTGAGACCTGTTGGGGACCCAGTTCTCAGGCTTTGCGCCCATAATGTAAATACTTGGCGGCCCCCATCTCAAAAGCAAGTGTAATAGAAGCAGACAATGCATGGAGATGAGGGGTCTGAAAGAGATTGAAAAGATTAGGGCTCTTGACCTCCAGAAGTAGATTCTGGGGGAAGGATAGGATAAAGATCCTGATTAGTGTGGAGAAGCCAGCTGTGGGACTGTAATTTATCCTTACTTGTAATAAGAGGACTAGCAGGCGCCTGCTGAAATTAACAGGCAGTGGGCAATGCTAGAAAGGAGGGCAGTGCACCTTCCACACGGGGCACAGTGAAGCTGTGAAGCCTGTTGGCAGGGAATGTTGTTGCGAAGGGTAGTGTCGGATTCCTTGCTTCAGGAGCACAAGGACTGTAATCCTGATTGGGCAGGTGTCGGGTAAATAAAGCCATTCCAGGGGTGTGCGTCTTGTCCTAGGCCCTAGGGCCATCATTACTTGGAGTTGGCTGGAGCCCAAGTCTGAGTATCTGGTGGGTTCCTCCAGGCAGAAAAGGAGAGAATGGGGTGTGGCAAGGGCAAGAGAGGTAGGATGGGGCAGGAATTGGACATGAACCACAGAGAGGAGGGTGGTGGTTCAGAGCAAAGTGGTTCAGAGCAAAGCATTCTCTGTAGCCATGCTTAAGTAGTTCGGAGGCTGTCACATGGCTCCTCCTTAGCCAGTGGAAATCTTATTCAGACATCCCATCTGGCTTCCGAGACTGCAGCAAGCGTTGTTCATACATCTTGAAGCACGTCATCCACAGCCATAAGGACTAGACACTTGCTTTTAAAAAAATGCTGAGACCCTCCAGTTAAGCTACGGTATTCTGCAGCTTTTCTGCACTCCCCATGGATCCTGCACGCAGACAGACTAATTGTTGGCATTGTGATGGCATTTTGTATTCCTGTTTTTTTTTTTTTAATGACTCTGGAAGACTGCCTACTGGTCCACAGAACCAGGGGTCAGTATGCTTATGCGCTATAGACATATATGCTGGGCAATATGGTAGAGTTTAGTTGCTTGCAGACTGACTGCCCATATGCAACTGAACCATCCTGGGGTTTTCAACCGGTGGTACGCGTACCACTAGTGGTACGCGAGTCACCAACTGGTGGTACTTGAGCCCCTGGCTAGCAAGATGGCGGCCACGCCGCACCACGGCGCCCTAAAAGCATCGGCTCAAGCTCTGCCGAGGCAGCAGAATCCGAGCACGCGGGCTTCCCGTGCTTGGAAGGGCTCTCCCACCCACCCTTTCTTTCTTACCTTGTGTTTTCTTGGCTCTGGCGTAGTGAAAACCTGGAAGTAAGTGCGGTGGCAGCCATCTAGGTGATACACTGTATGTGAGTATGTGAGAACCTCAGGCAGCAGGTCAGCACACTGTCTGATGCTCATCCAGGAAGGGGGGGGGGTCTGAACCATTTCTGAAATGGTGTTGAATTCCCCCTTGCCCCGATTTCCAAGGTACAAACTGTGGAAGACGTTTTGCACAGTTTCCAATTTTGCAGCATGGGGTGAATAAAGGGTGCAAGTGAGGGGTGTCATCCCAAGGCTTTTCTACTGGCCCATCTTGTGTGAGTGGCTGTTGTGCTCCTGTCTGATTTAACCCCCTTAGTCCTCATTCCCAACTGTAACCAAGGTTAAGTAAATGACTTTGCTTGCATTTATCTAACTCGGCTTCAACTGTAGGGTTTAATGTTTTCTTTTCTTCTTCTTGTTGTATGCATTCTGCTTGTAAATAAAAATGTCTGAACCACTTGTTAGAGTTTGTCTGGGAAAAAGAAGCGAAATGGAGAGTTAAAAAACAACAATGAGCTTGAATTCAAATTAGTAATGGTTTACTTCCTGCTTCCTCCCCTTACTTTGTTGTGTTTCATGCTTTCAATTTTATTGTTGCTTATAAAACTCTGTAGAGTCTTGTATACTCTACTCTATACTGTACATACTGTAAAGTGTATGCTGATGGCACTCTGTGATGGTGATGATGAAGGTGCCATGGCCATGCGCAGGTGACAGAACTGTTTAATGCGCTGTAGATTTGGCAGCTGTGTCCTGGAGGTGTGGGAGCAGAGTATGGTGGGCATGGAAGCCTTTTGGAGCAGTTGTAATAAACTCTGCACTGCAGTCGTACCACAAAGCTATGAAGTTAGTATTAGGTGCCAAATTCAGTCTTCTGAGAATCTCGGTTTTTATTTTATTTTAAAAATAAGTAAGTGTTTAGGCTGTGAATATATAGACTTGACACTGTTTAAAAAACCATCTCAAGATGATTCGGGTTGAGAGCAGGTGGATTTGTGTTCCTCACTGCGGTGATGCTACAGGCACTATGAGATACAATATTGGCTTATAATGAGAACTTATATCTTGCCTTTCCATTTATTAAAATAATGCCCAAGGCTGCTTGCACAGCATAAATAAAATCCAAAACAGAATAGAATAACTCATCATCAGAAACCTTTATTGGTATAAACACAGACATACACACAAATATAAATATTACATAAAACACAAAGCAGTGATCAGAAACTTAACCAAAATAAGCAATCAGCAACCATTTTGTTGTGGATTCCACGGAAGCAGCCACCATGGAAACTCTTCGTTGTATGATCAGTTGGAGAAAATTGGCTAGCTGGTTGATAGCCCATTTATTGGAAAATGAGAATAAATAGAATTTAATTATTTTTCACATTTTTATACCGCCCTTCCTCCAAGGAGCTCAGAGTGGTGTACATATTTCCTCCCCTCCTTTTTGTCCTCACAACAACCCTGTGAGGTAGGTGGGGCTGAGAGATAGTGACTGGCCCGAGGTCACCCAGGAAGCTTCGTGGCTGAGCGGGGATTTGAACCTGGATCTTCCAGGTCTAAGTCCGACTCCCAAACCACTACACCATCCTGGCTGAAAACAGCTTCTCAAATTCTGTCATTTTTTTTAATCTCAAAAACCTTTTTGAGACATCACTTAATATAAAAAAAACATGCAGCAATAAAAATGGGAGCTAAGACAAACATGTCAAATAGCAGGAGTAAAAACATCAGTCATTGTGCAGGATTGAAAGCCTATCGAAGCAAAAAAGTGTGTTGACAGCGTGGTGGAAGGCCAGTAGAGGAGAAGGGATGAGATGGGCTCCCTGGGAAAGGAGTTCTAGATCTTTGGTGTGACCACAGAGAAACGGCCCCCCTCTCCTCTCCACTACCAGCCATTCCTGTCCCAGCCGATTGTGCCTCAAATATTGGCGGACTGCAGAGCAGGGCCTCTCCGACAGATCTGCACTTCCAGGCAGACTAAGGAGGTCCTGACCTTCAGGGATTCTGGTCCTAAGTTCTTTAGAGCTTTAAAGGTTAAGACCTTGAAGTGGACTTGGAAACACACCGACAGCCAGCCCAACGGTTGTAACAAGGGGCTCGTGTGCTTGGGCTGTAAATATACATGGCACCAGTCAGCAGTCTGGCTGCAGCATTCTGGACCAGCTGCAATTTCTGAATGCTTTTCAAAGCCAGCCCAAGTTAGAGCTCCTTGCAATAATCTAACTGCGATGTCCCCAAGGCCAGGTCTGATTCTATAATTAAGATTGTAAACTCTTTCTAGGCAGGGGCCTGTCTTTTTCCTTTATTTTTTTTTCAACTATTTGTACCCTGCTTTTCTTGTGAAGCAAACCAAAGGCGGCTTATGATAATTAAAAACAAGACGTTTGATTAGGTTTTTTAAAAAAATTAAATAAACATTTAAATAATTTAAAAACAAAAACAGCCAGGTGAAACCTAGCAGCAGCAGCCAACAACAACAACAAAATACCACCAGGAGAAAATCAACTGCCAGCAAAACAACCTGATTTTTAACACCAGCCACCTCCCAAAGTGAAGTGAAAAAGCCATGTTTTAACTTGACACCTAAAGGAGATCTGTACTCGAGGGGCCAGATATGGCTCTCCAGTGGATTGGCATTCCTCCAAGCTGGAGCCACCCCTGAGAAGGCCATGCCCAGGTGATGCCTGCTGTACTTCAGATAGCAAAAGCACCACCCATAGCAGGGGCTTGGATGACGTTTGGAGCACACAAGAGAAGACGGTCCTTTAGGTCACCTTTTGATGTTGCTCTGTAAAGTGCCACGTTACATGGCAGTGCTCAGTAAATAATAGTTGCTCATTGCAAAGGGGGGGAAGTGTCATTTTCTCAGCAATTTAATATTGCATGGCTTCAGAGTAGGGAAAACATAATTTTCCAATACCACCTGTGTGACAGCAGAGAGCTCATTGTCTGGATCTCCTGCAGTGTGGTTGAAATAGCTGTGCGTTTCCTTGTGTTAAAATATGGTTTGAAAAGGTCTTGAGGTTTGCACAGGGTGGGTGAATTTCTCTTTTCCCTGTCAACATGCTCTTTGGTTTTACCTTAACAGGGCAGCAACCATGTCATTTTTTTACATGGTTTCATCTTCCCTGGGGGTTACTGTCTAGCTGCAAGGCTGTGTGGTTCCACTCCTTTCCTTTCCTTTGATCTGTCTGCCCCAGGTCTGGGACCAAAATGAGAGGTAACCCGCTGAGTCCTCTCTTTGGTTGTACCTTAATTATACTGGAGGAGGCACGGAACAATCTTTTCTCCTCTTTTCTTTGAAAGCTTTTGGTGACACAGACTGATTGCCCTCGGTACAGAAACGGCCACCCTGCCCCAGAGGCACCTGCACAAGCAATTTTGATGTATTGCTGTTCACCTTGTTTGACTGACTTAAGAACATAAGAAGAGCCCTGCTGGATTGGACCAAGGCCCATCTAGCTTCCTGTGTCTCATCTGGCCCACCAGATGCCTCAGGGAGAATACAAGACAACAAGATAACCTGTATCCTGTTGCCACTCCCGTACATCTGGCATTCAGAGAGAGCCTACTTCTAAAACCAGGAGGTTGCATATACCCATCATGACTTGTAACCTGTGATGGACTTTTCCTCCATAAATCTGTCCAATCCCCTTTTCAAGGCACGTAGACCAAGTGCCATCACCACATCCACAGGAGTTCCTCGGATTAATTACCCGCTGGGTAAAGAAATATTTTCTTTTGTCTGTTCTAACTCTCCCACTACTCAGTTTTAGTGGATGTCCCCTGGTTCTGGTGTTGTGCGGGAGGGAAAATAATTTCTCTCTATCCCATGCATAATTTTATACGTCTCAGTCATGTCTGTCTGTCCCCAGGCACTTTTTTTCTAGACTGAAGAGCCCCAAACGCTGTAGCCTTCCCTCTTAAGGGAGGTGCCCCAGCCCACTAATCATTTTGGTTGCTCTCTCCTGCACCTTTTTCCAGTTCGACTATATCCTTTTTGAGATGGGAACCTGTACTCAATACACCAAATGTGGCCTTACCATCTCTTCCCCTTTCTCTCCCAACATCTTTCTTCAGGCTCAATACTGCAGCACCCTGGAAGAGGAGGAGGCGAAAGAGCTGAAGTTGTTCTCACAGCAGCGAAAGCGAGAGAACCTGGGCCGTGGGACGGTCCGCCTCTTCCCTGTCACTATAACTGGAGCCATTTGTGAGCAGGTACTGAGTCTAGCTATGATGACTGCTAATCTCAAAACAGTTTGAGAAAAGTGGATTTTAGAATTGTTGACTGGGGTCAGAAAGGTCTCGGGGTCAGAAGAGATGTTTGACAGAAGACCTGGGCTTGGGAACTAGTTCTCGCTGCCCCCTTTTTATCCTCGCAACAACTTTGACAGGTAGGTTATGCTGCGAATATGATTGACTCACGATCACCAAGCGAACATTTTATGACTGTGCTGGGATTTGAACTTGGGCCTCCCCATTAAACTCATTGGCTCAGAGGAGTAAAAAGAATGACAAGCAGCCTTTGTTTGTGAGTACAGGTGGGCCCCCATATCCACGGATTCACTATCCACGGTTTCAGTTATCCACGGATCACGGGGACCCCCCCCCCAGGCTGTTACTTTTTTCCCAGTAAGCTTCGTTTCTTCCTTAAACAAACAGGAGAAGTAGCCTCTGGCTGCTTATTGCAGGCAAGTAGAACAAGACTAAGTCCTAGAGAGGCTCTGCAAGGTTAACAGAAACCTTGCAGAGCCTCTCTAGGACTTAGTCTCGTTCTACTTGCCTACAATGGAGGCTGCTTCTCTGTTTGTTTTAAGGAAGAAACAAAGCTTGCTGAAATAAAAATAAGAGCTGGGGTGGGCGCGCACGCCTGCCCACAGGGGAGGCAGGGGGGGGCCCCTCAGGAAACCATGGTGGCGTTGTTCGCTCCTATCCACTGTTTCAAGTATCCACGGAGGGGCCTGGAACATATCCCCAGCGGGTATGGGGGGAGTACTGTACCATTCTGGGGCTCAGGAGTACTTTGGAGCCCTTAAGCCCCAGATAGGGAATTGTTGGTCTAGCAGCTGTGCTGGGCTTGCTTACCCAAATGGTAATGTTCTGGTTATTTCACTGGTCGTTGAATCAGAGTTGCGATCTGGTGGTTGAATCAGAGTTGTAATCTGGACTTTCCGGGTGATTCCTGGATACACCCTTGCTTACTATTTCAGGTCATGAACAGGTCATTGTGCCATGGTAAGGAACTCCATTCACCATCCACCTCTGCATGTCAGAGATAATATCTTTGCTGTTGTTGGCATGGCTCTGATTCACACAGGAGCCTGTGGACAAGGCTCCACATAGCAAGAATATCCTGGGTGACTGTGGCAGCTAGCAGTCCTGACAGCTACTGCAGTCACCTTGGAGAGCCTCCTCCCAATCCTCTTCTAGTACTGCCGCTGCCAACTGCTCACCCTCCTTTGACTAGGGGTAACAGAAGACTACAAGAAAGTAGTAGTACAGCGCAATCCTGACTTAAGGATCCGGCCGGCGGCCCAGGGCCGCCCGCTGGATCCTGTGCACAGGCTGCTTGGTGTGCGCCGGGCCGGAGGTCTACTCGGGGAAGGGGACGCTCGTCCCCTTCCCCGAGTGTAAACCCAGGCCGGCCCTATCGGCCTCCTCGGATTTCCTCCAACTAAATAGCTGGCAGAAGTAGAGGAGGCTGTATAACAGCATAGCTGGGGATATGGCGAACACCATCCCCCACCCCCTCCTGGGCTGGCTAGGCCAATGGCCCCCCTCCCTTGCCCGGCCAGACTGCTGATGCGGCCAGCGACGGAGCGCTTGCCTTCCACCGCCGTCTGCATGGAGATCCGGCGCCAGAGTGAGGGAGGCCGGCCTTGCGCCGGCCTCCCTTACTCCCGAGTTGTCGCAAACGTGTTTTATGGCACGTTTGCGATGGCTTCCAGCAACGGAACACTCGTTCCATCGCCGGACATTTTTACAGGATTGCACTTGTAGTGTTGTTGTTCCACTCTATTATCCTCTCTATTGCTCCAAATCCAGGAAGAATCCTGACAGTGCTAGAGGAGGGGGTACTGGTGGCAGAGGGGATGGGCTGGTGGTAGCATGTCGAGGGTGGAAAGAAGGCTCTACAGGTGGTTGTTGCGGGTGTTGGAACAATTAGCTGCTACAATCGAGAGGTTCATTGCCTTGTAGAGCTTCATTCTGGGACCATACCAATGAACTAGGGCCATAATAAGCCCAGAACATGAGAGAGGAAACCACCAGTCTCCGATTTATACCTTGAACATCACAGACTGTTCAGAGGTTGATGAAGGGCTTTGTTTGTTAAAAGGAAGTTGCAGGGTTCAAGCCTGCCTGGAAATCACATATATCTGACACAGAAGGATTGTTCCTGAATTCTAGATGTGCCTGACTACTGGTAGTTTGGGTGCCTCGTTGTTGCAGTAAATGCCTCCTACATGTGGAGAGAAGTATTCAGTTTTGCTTTTACGTTCCAAGATTGAGTCCCTGACATTGAAAACATCTTCTGTGATACGTAGCTCCTGTTAATTCCTGGAATGGTGTGCATAGTGGCTCTTAAGTGACTAGTGTAGTTGATCATACACACATATGCCTGAAGATCATATTCGGTGCAGATTCATGTTCATAACATGCTGAAAATGGGAGCATTCTGGATTTGAGATAGGCTAATAATAAGGCCAGCGGGTGGCGCAGCGGGTTAAACCGCTGAACCATAAGCTGTCGATCGAAAGGTCGGCAGTTCGATTCCCGCGATGGGGTGAGCGCTCGTTGCTTGGCCAGCTCCTGCCAACCTAGCAGTTCCAAAGCATGTCAATGCGAGTAGATAAATAGGTACCGCTTGCGGGAAGTGTTCCAGCCACATGCTACGCGCTGCGGCAAGGAGAGTCATGCCGGCCACATGACCACAGAGGCATCTTCGGACAACGCTAGCTCTTCGGCTTTGAAATGGAGATGAGCACCACACCCTAGAGTCGGACACGACTGGACTTAATTGTCAGGGGATATCTTTACCTTTAATAATCCTGAACACTAGGGTTTGAGGAGCGGTTTTATACATTCAATGGAATCGAGTGGTAAATCTGTTCCTGGACTGTACCATTGCAGAGAGGGAAGGGGTTACCATAGCTCGTTGCTAGAGCATATGCTTTGCATGCAGAAGATCCCGAGTTCAGTCCCTGGCTTCTCCAGATAAAGCGCCTCGGGTAGCAGGGCTGGGAAAGACCCCGTCTGGCTGAGTACTTAGACAGCTGCTGCCAGTCAGAGCAGACAGTATGGGCTAGATCAGGGGTGGCCAACCTTTCCACGTGAATGTTCCTGGCCCTTTAAGGGTATTTCAGCAGGTGCAGCTGCTTTAGCAGCACCATCAGCACTTGCAGCTGCCAAGATTCTGTCTTCTACACAACTCTTAAGAACGCAGAGGCCCTGATGGTGGAAGGTTGGCCACCCCTGGGCTAGATGGTCCGAGTGTCCGAGTTGGCAGCTTCACATGTTGCAGATTTGAAAACTCCTCCTGCAAAAACCTCTCCCTGCATGTAGAAATAATAGTTAAGTCTTAGAGAAGTCTAGATCGGATCCTGGTTCTCCCCCCCCCCCCCCCCGCACATGCACTGAAGGTTTTGTTTGTTTTGGTGTTAATTTTTGTGGGAAAGTGTCCCAACGTGCAAACTCACACCTGCAACCTGTAGTGGTAGAGTCCAAGAAGTAGTTCACATGCATTAGCTCAGTGATCTTTACTATGCTGGCATTATATCACTGTGTGTGTGTGTGGGGGGGGGGTTGAAGCTGAGAGCACAGTGACTTGCCCCTGCCCTGCCAGTCCCTAAGAAGATTCTGCAAATGGTTCTGTTTTAAGAAATTAGTTTCCTGTGATCCACAGAAAAGGCAGGCCCTGTCCCGGCGACAGGAAATGTGTGGGCGATGAGTTATACCTGTATGGAATGTTTGGATTCTATATCGAAAGTAGAACTTGGAATCCAGGACTCCTGGGTTCTCTCTGAACCAGGTCTTCATGGGTCTTGCTCAGGTGACCCTAATAATCCCCAGCAGTGTTGGACAGTTCTAGGCAAGGCTGCGCCCCCTCAACTCATCTGGCAGAGTTAGGAATATAGATTTTATTTTTTTTAGGAATATAGATTTTTATTTATGTACATTTCTCACTGCGTATGTATTTTACAACCCGCACGCGAAAAGCCGTAACATTCCAAATTTCTCTTTGATTTGCTAACTAATACAGATAGGTTTCTGTCTAACTTAACTTCTAATACAAAAATTCTTACTATTATTGCTATTGCTAATTCTTACTATTATTAATTATTATTATTAATTTTATTATTAAAATTCTTACTATTATTTTGAAGTTCCATATTTTCCTTGTTTTCACGTAATTGGTGGCATGGTTTCCTGGTTCCATGGCCAAAACTCCATGGCCCACTTAACTCGTGACATTTTGTCCTTTTCAAATCTGGCAGAGTTAGGGTTGCTGCAAAAACCAGGTTTGGATTAGACTCTGTGCTTCTAGGTGAACCTGGACTGCCAGGGCAGCCTACATTTAGAGAAATAAACACATTGGTGGAGCAATGGGGCCATCTGGAGCCCAAGCCAGGTACTTCAGCCTCTTCCATTTTAAGTGCTTTTCCCACAGACATCAGAAAATGTGACTGTCTCCAGTTTAAGAACACTGGACAACACATTTTAACAAAGGTCATGCCCCCAAGATTAAATTAGTCATTTCTTATAGTTTTTGAGGTGCTGAACATGAACATGTCTTTTTGTTTGCATCGAAATTAGTAAAGATTAGCTATTTTCATTTCAGGGCCAATTGTGTGTTGTCCAGTCAAGTAACCCCCAACTCTGCTCTCTTATCTTATTATATTTAATGTGTTCTTTCATTGACAGTGTGGGAAGCAGATCTGTGGTGGGGACATTGCAGTTTTTGCCAGCCGGGCAGGGCATGGCGCTTGCTGGCACCCGCAGTGTTTCGTTTGCACCACCTGCCGGGAGCTCCTCGTGGACCTCATCTACTTCTACCAGGATGGCAAGATCTACTGTGGGCGGCACCATGCCGAGCGCCTCAAACCTCGCTGTGAGGCCTGCGATGAGGTGAGGCCAGATCTGCGCCGGTTGCTTGGAATGTAAACAGGGAGGGATCAGGAATGGCTTTCTCAAAGGGATGGGAAAGGTGGGGTGAGGAGTAGAGATCTTCTTTTATTTTTGTATTTTATAAGGCAGCGGTTTTCAACCTTTTTCATCTCATGGCAAACTGACAAGGTGGTAAAATTGTCAAGACACAATTAACAAGGCACACCATGCTGCTGGTGGGGAGCTCACATCCCCCAATGGCCCTCCTAATAAATTACCTTCTCCCAAACTCCCACAGCACACCTGCGGACCATTCGCGCCACACCAGTGTGCCACAGCACACTGGTTTAAAATCACTGTTATAAGGAGTCACACACATACTGCGAATGGTGTACACAGAACAGTTGCTTGACCCAGTTAGTTAGTTAATTAATTAGACCAAGTGTTCGAAATATTCCCATTGGCCTCCATATATCACTGATATAGTTGACTAAGGGATCTGCAAACATCCACCATTTAAAATCACAATACAAAATCACAATACAAAATAATACATAAGTACGAGACCTAATCTTCTCTAATTATAACAAATTTAATTGTATTTTTTGTGTGCAGGGAGTGGGGGGGGGGTGTTGGATGTGGTCCACAACAATTCCAATTTTTGCCTCAGTGGTCCACGGTCTCCTAGGACCTAAAGGTTGTTGTCCACTGTCTTAGATGTTCCGGTGTTTCAGGTTTTCTACAGTGAAGTTTGTATGAATTAGAGCTCATTAAAATGTGTGCACACTTTTGAGTCTCTCTCTCTCTCGTGTGTGTGTGTGTGTGTGTGTGTGTGGCTTACCAGATCTCCAACCGGGACAGAGTGCTAGACCTTTAGGAGGAGGAATGTGGGCAGGTGTAGCTTGTTAAATCCTTAGAGCACAATCCTAGGCATGTCTCTCAGAAGCAAGTCCCACTGAACACAATGGGGCTTGCTTCTGAGTAGACATGCCTAGGATTGTGCTCTAGGACGTAACAAGCTACACCTGCCCACATTCCTCCTCCTAAAGGTCTAGCACTCTGTCCCGGTTGGAGATTTGGGAAGAGGGGTGTGTGTGTGTGTGTGTGTGTGTGTGTGTGTGTGTGTGTGTGTGTGTGAAAAAATCTAGAGAGAGAGAAGTCACCTATACGCACTTGGGGCCAAACTAGATGTGATACGACAGCCATGTTTAGTTTGCTGCTCATGTATCAAGTGAGGTGAGGAAAGGTCTGCTTATTACAGCAAATAGGACATTTGGGTGAGGGAGCTGAACCTTCCTCTTCCTTACCTTCCTTTCAGCCCAGGTGCTTATCTTGCAGCCCAGCTGTGGGAAAAATGTGTCTGAAGCGCTGCAGCATCAGGCCATTTTAGATGCTAGCTTGGCCCTTGGACAACCACTGGTATAAAGCTTTGGTTGGCCAAAGGCTGTGTTCCTCAGAGCTCATTAAATGAATTCCTAGCCAAATGTAGAAACTTTATTGGTTAGAACCCCATCCAGCATTTACACCTACTGGGTCAGTTTTCTACACGCACCCCCTGTCCAGTTCCTGCTTGCCTCCTCAGTGCGCCATTTAATCTCCAGCCTGCAGTAACTGGACCTCCAGAAATTCAACGTGCTCCCTTAAACTCCCCTGCCTCCTCAGTTGATTCAAGTGGCATCTCGAACCATGCTTTGGGGACGTTCGCAAACAGCCAATGAAGCAGGCCAAATTGTTTGCATCCTGAGACTGGGGTTCCATGTTGTCCTCTTCTCTCTTGTGCCCCCCCCCCCTGCAGTTCTCTAGGATTAAGAGAGCCTTGTTAAAGAGGTGGAAACCAGCTACTGTGTGAGGGAGAAGCTGACAACACTGGGATCCCAGTTCTGTGCATGGGATGAAGAGACAGTGTCAGTCCACCCTCTGCTCAGAGGCTGTGCGCCCCACTGACTTCTTGAGTTGGCAGTGCTGAGGGCCAGTGAGACAACCCTGCATTTTTCATGGGCTTTTAGTTTCTCCAAGTTCCCCCTTTGGGAGTTCTTAAAACATTCCACTGGCCATGTGATCTTCAAGATTGCTTTTTTATTTTCCCCAACCCGCCTTGCTCCACTCCGCAATCCCCTGGATAGTTCCAGCTGGTATTGCTTATTCAGATCCTATCTTTAGAGTCCTGCTTGGTGAGTTGCAAGTGTATTTCTTTCCCCACCCCTGGCCACCCTTCACTTAGGTAGGATTTCTGTGGTGACGTTTGATAAGGCTTCTGTTTTTGTCCTGAAGAATCTGAGAAATAACACTCTGTGTCATTTGTCAGGCAGACCACTTTAGCCCACTGCATGGGAAAGGTAGATAATGACCTGTTGGTCCCTACTCCACCCCCCCACCCCCCCGAAGACTCACACTATATTGAACGTTAATATAGTCTCCTAAATAAGGGCCAGTTCTGAGAAATGCGGTATTTCTGAAAATAATGAGAAATGTGGAGATTTTGATTCTTCTTTTCAGATGAATACATCTTCTGCACCCCTTTGTCGTCATCTCTATATAGCATTGCTCTCTCCTGGCAGTTTATAAGAGGAGCAGAAGGAAAGAGACATGTGTCTAAGGGACGACCTGGTGGACCAAAGTCCAGGTGTATAGCAGACTATAGTGTTCAGAAAAAAAACACTTGGCACAGCCCTCCTGGGACAACACTGGATGAGCTGGTGGTTGTAACTGTTTGCCATGTTTTGAGACTGAGAGGGCATTTTCAGAGTCCAATCCTGTTTAACTTTCCAGGACCAATGCAGCCCCGAAGTAAGAGAACAAACATTTTCTTACCTTGGGGAAACCTCTGTGACTGCCCCCCCCCCACCACAGAATGCAGCACACACCCCGTTGGCATGGCTACACCGGTGCTGGAAAGTTGGATAGAATTGGGCTGTCAGTTAGGGCTCTTTTTTTCCAGCACCACCCCTTGAGTTTTGTCTTTTTTTTCTCAGCTGTGTGATTTGGCTGGTTTGCTTGAGTCGCTCAGCATTTGTCTGTTTCATAGGCCTTTTGTGGGTGGGTCTCTTTTTGGAACAAGGGGTTGCAGTGATTTTATTTCTGTTGCCTCCCCGCTCTCTGATTCTTGACTCCCTTTTCCTTGCCAGATCATCTTTGCAGACGAGTGTACAGAGGCTGAAGGTCGCCACTGGCACATGCGCCACTTTTGCTGCTTTGAGTGTGAGGAGGCACTAGGTGGACAACGGTACATCATGCGCCAGAGCCGCCCCTACTGCTGCCGCTGCTATGAGAGCCTCTATGCAGAGTACTGTGATGCCTGCGGGGAACACATCGGTATGGAGAGCTGGGTGCCTGGATGAGGGGAGAGCCAATTCTGTCCCAGCTTTGTCAGGACCATGTGCAGGGAAAAAGACTCCTAGAATCTCCCAAGGGCCCAAAGTCTCTTCACTGGGAGATACCTAGTCTTGCAGCAATGGTGAAGTTCAGTGCTTAGATGCCCCTTGGAAGCCGCTCTGAGCTTTCTTAAGGAAGAAAATACAACACCTATTCTCTGAGTAACCATTTGCCGCTCATCCTAGATGTGCAAGGACTGACTGTGGTTGCACAAAAATGAGGGGAAGGTACTCGTCAGAGGAGTGCCTCTGAACATAAGTCCAGCTCAATTATGTTGTTAAAAAGGGGAGGTGCCCCACCACAAGGGAATGGAGATAGGAAAACCCCAGGCTGTATCCAAGGCACTGCAGGGGGGGGTATGTCTCCGATTTCATGTTCAGGGTTGGGATAGTTTGACTATAGGCCCAGGGGGAGGTCAGTTGCAAGAGGGAGAGAATGGCTTCCTGTCTTGGCTCTGTCCTGTGCACTTCCTTTTTGGTTTATGATAAGCCTCAAGCAGAAGACTGGAGGAACTCCCCAAGTTCCACATCTTTTCTGCCTGAATTTGGCAGTGCCTTTTTCATCAGGGCTTCTCTTTGTAACATATTTGTAATGTATGGCTCAGTCTTTGAACCACAGTGCGGTGGCACCTACTTTGCATGCACAAGATCCAGGACCCCTCCCTGGCATCTCCAGGCTGAGAGAGGCCCATGTCTGAAACTTTGGAAAGCTGCTGCCAATCAGTGCTCACAATACTGAGACAGATGGATCGGTGGACTGACTCCGCAGAAGGCAGTGTTGTATGCTCAAAGGGCAGCTTAATAAGAGTGCTTCTGGGTGCATATAAAGTCCTTTTTTCTTGCTCATGAGCAACCACAGCCAACCTGTGCCCATCTGAGAACAAGACACAGAGCTTTCAGAACCCCTTTATTTTAACCCCTTTGCTTTCAGAACGTGAAGCACTGGCCTCTGTCTGTCTGAGTTCTTGCCTTTACCTTCTTTGCAGGCATTGACCAGGGCCAGATGACCTATGAGGGCCAGCACTGGCATGCCACTGACACCTGCTTCAGCTGCTCCCGTTGCCGTAAACCCCTGCTGGGAAAGCCGTTCCTGCCCAAGCAGGGGCAGATCTTCTGTTCTCGGGCCTGCAGCCTGGGCGAAGACCCCAATGGCTCGGACTCCTGTGACTCGGCCTTCCAGAGTGCTCGTTCCCAGGACTCTCGCCGAGCCAGCTGGCAGCAGCGGCGGGTTCAGGCCCAGCGCTCGCTGCCTTCCCACGTTGCCCGCTCGGTTTCCTTTGGAGGACAGCCGGCACCCGCCAGCTTGACCCCCAGAATCCGAAGGAGCTGGAGTGGATTGTCTGGAACGGCAGGAGAGGAGGTGCCCACTGAAACAGAGGAGCTCTCTGATCCCGATAGCAACGGTTCAGGCTGTAGCCAGAGTTGTGAGGAACCGGTGAAGTGCACCTCCCGGGGAACTTCTACTTGCCCACCGCCAGCCACTGAATGGGAGTCAAGTACAGGTGAGAGAGAGCCAAGTCTGGAGATGAACTGGGGAGAGAATATGGCCACAGGGAACCACTGCATGTTTACAGGAGCACGGAGGGTTTGGGGTCTGGGTCTTGGTCTCTCACTTTTTCTCCGTCTCGTTTCTCCCCTAGGAACTGAGACCCGGCCACGCTTCCAGCGCGCCTCCCCTTTGCGTCATTCCATGCCAGAGTTGGGTATGCCTCCCTCCAAAATCCCTGACTGGAGCAGCAGTTCCGCTTCCAAACTCCAAGCATCGGGTCGACCACAACTCAGTGAGGGAACAGAGTTGGAGATGGCAGGGTTTGCCCGGGGAGCCGTACCCCGGGTTAGCTTCCGGGAACCTCTTGTCTCAGGAGAGCCAAGCCCTCCCTGTCCTGAGCAAGCTCCTATGAACACCCAGCTGCTTCAGAATGGAGGGGTGAGCCGGGGCCACCCTCGCTCCACCTCTGACAGCTCACTCAACCTGGCGAGCCAAGAGTGGAGGCCAAGAAAAGGCACAGGGGAGGGGAAGGGGGGCAGTCTCTCTTATTCGGCTTCTGAAGGAGCCTTTCCTGCTTGGCACCGACGTTACCCACCTCGGGGCTGGGACTTCAGTTCCTCTGACTCCTCTGATTCCTCCTCTGAGGAGGAAGGCTACTTTTTGGGTGAGCCTATACCCCTTCCGCCCCACCTAAGAGGTGGGGTTGGCGCCACGAAGACCACGCCACCCACTGACTCTGCACGTAAACAGCAGCGCCGAAGACTGCGGGTTGTCCGGGACAAGAATTGTGTTGTGGCATAAACCTGACTTTGGCCAGAACGATTCCACAGTGCACTTGGGATGCTCGACTTCTGAGAACCATTAAGTGTTGACCATTCATGGTTAGGCCTGTCAAATTTGGCCCAGAAGCATTGATGATTGCTGCTTCTACCATGACATCTTTGACTCATGATCCTTTGCCAGGGATCCTGTGGCCTCTTCATCACAACCATTGGAATTTTCTAACGGTTTCCTCAGGGACACTTTCATACTGGCTTTTCCATGGTGACCTTTCATGTTTAGATGTGATCTTTCCCTGAAGACTCTTGAACTCCCATCTGTGGTGGTCTTTGAACTTCGGTTGTGTGTGTTTTTCCATTGTGGCCTTTTGACCTCTACTGTGACCTTCTGACCACAAAGTACAGTAATCCTTTCGTCTTGAACCTTCAGAGCGATGGTCGTTTTAACTTCTGCACTGTGCCCTATGAGCTTCCAACTGCAACTTCTTACCTGGGAACCCTTGAACTTTGGTTGTGACCTTTCCACTGTGACCTCTGAACTTTTGCCGCCTCTCCCAGGGGACCCTTTCTCTTTCGAATCGCCATTATTAATGTTAGCCTGTAACCAGGTTGCACGGTTTTGAGCTTTGGGGTGCTTTTTCGATATAGACAAGGTGTTTGGTTGTGCGTGCTATATGTGTGTTGGGGTGTACTCCTTTCCCCAGCTGATGGCAGCTCCTGACTCAATTGAATATGGGCACGAGGTGCCCTTTAGGGGGCAGCAGTGCCCATATCAGATGATCCTTCTCATCCAACTGGAACTCCTCTCTTCCCGCTGTGCTGTCCCTGACTAGGTGCATCTCTCAAGTTCGCAATTTTAAAAGTTTTTGTTTTTCTAATTAAGGGTTTAATTTAAGTGAAACTTAAATAAAAATTTATGAGAACACTTTATTTGTCAGTGGATCATTAGAGGTTACTGACCCCTAAGCAAAATGAGTATATGAGGAACACAAGATTCTGTGCCCTTGTGTGTTTGCTTGTCCACCCCCACGCCAATGTGTTCTGGGGAATCTAGGGCAGGCAATTGCCACAGGAAGCTGTGTAGGGAAAACTTTGTAGAGAATGTCTCTCGCCATACAATAAAGGGCCTTTTTATGGCATTAAAGGGATGATGATAACTTATTCATTTTTGTACCCTGGCTTGGGCAAAGTATAAAATGAACAATATTCCAGTTGGTTTTTGAAAGCTTTTTGCAAGTTCTGTACTAGTCACAGCCAAGCCACTGGAAGCCCAAACATTTATTCAGCTGTGACTTTGTCCTGGCTTCAAGACCTAGGTAGGAGTGGGCTCCTTACACAGTAATCACATTAATTTGTTGTGTTTGTATCTGACCCATCTACCAAAGAGCAGGGTCACTTCCTTTACCAGCATACATGCTTGTAGGGGAAAATATCAACTGTCTCAAGCAGCTGCTTTTTGAGATTTTACCTGACATTGCCTGTAATGCTTTTGAAAGATGACTTTTGAAGCCATGAGGGCTAGTAACTTGGTGATATGTTTAATAAATGAAAGCAGAGAATCATAGAATATCACCTACTTGGTGTAAGTACAGAAATAAAGAATACATAGGATGCTGATACCCTTGCAGGACCATGGGTGTGTTGAAGCTTGCCAAATTCTATCCTGTTATGGCTGCCTTGTTTTCTTAAGATTCTTTGTTTCTTAGGAAACATGGCAGTGGGAAACCAGGCACAGTGGCAGAGGTAGGGACACACAATAGCCCAAATAGTGCACTCTTTCCTCTGGGGAGTTAATGCATACTGCCTTACATTCCTAGGTGGTCTAGGGACCAGATCTAGACTTGCTTAGCTTCAGCAAGTGCCATCAGACTATTCTCTAAATAGCATTGGGGTAGAGGAATAGCTGAAGCTGCCTGAACGGCCCCGCCTGACTAAAGAATTAAGTCAAATAGAGGTTAAGAGAAGACATTTCAGACCTAATTGACAAAGATCAATAAGTCACCAGGCCCTGTGTCCAGAGTAACCCAGCCATCTCAGGCTGTGAAAGTCTGTACACATAATTTTGATAAACATTGTGGGATAGGGGTCAAGAAGGAGTAAGCAGTGCTAGTACCAATTCAACTACATTCCGTTTATGTTTTCAGACATCTTTATTGTGTTCAACAAGCACTGAGATTCAAGCTACCCAAGGGATCAGCAGGGGCAGGAAGAAAGAGCAAGAGATAAGAGAATGGCCTGGCAATTGGAGGTTGCAGATGCATTTCCTTCCTCCTTGGCCCCAGGTGTACTTCCAGCTGAATGTGGTGTGTTACAGCCCCTTGTCCCCCTAGAAGAGAGAGGGGCCTTTCCCCTACTGCCTGCCTCCATATGTATCACAGAGCCCATAACCAAGAGTGTGTTCTGTGTACTACACACCAGGTTGGAAGTGTAACCCAAAACATTCTGCCCCAAAAAGCTGAATGCTGTGACCTATAGAAATTATGAATTTGCATATCTTAAAAACATTGTAATGTGTTTGCAGCACAAAAGTAATGACCTATTTCAGGGCATTAGATCCCCCATTGGAACCCTCCCCAGCATTTTTCACCACCCCCTTTCAAGCATCCCTTTGCCATCTTTCCACATGCTTGGAAACCACAGCACAAACAATTCTGCCCCTAACCCAAATGTCTGTATGAAACTGGAGCTGCGTAAGAGGAAAAGGATTTGACAAATACTTTTGGATTGTTTTCAAAAAAGGGGGAGGGGGGTGAAAATCACTAAGTGAGGTAGAAAGGGGCTATGAAGGTAGGTTACCTACTTACTAGTACAAATTGCCTTTTTTGCCATAGTTAACTTTCAAGATGACTTAACGGTTCATAAAAATACATTTGGCAAGATTTAGAAGATAGAGCTTGTTCCATAGTTTGTTTTAATCTTCCCTGTACACATTACATTTCTTAAAACAGTGAATTTTATCTGGCACCTCTAAAGTGAGCTAGGACTATACATAACTACATGCAAGCACCCATCCCGAAAAATCACACAAGTCTCCCCCTTTTAAGTGGGGGGGGGGGAAGTGAGGCACAGGAACAAGTCAATGGCAGGAGACTCAATCCAGGAGTTCTTTTCACTCCACTCACTGACCTGTGAAGATCCCACCTCTAAGGGGGGGGATAGAATCTAGGAATCTGACCCTCGTCCCTCTCATCTCACCAAAAAGTAAAATTGGTTAATTCCCTAAATTGGTCTTGAGTTTCAGAAACTCTTCCAAACACCTCTGATTGATTGTGGCAATAACTCTTTCCTTGAAGTGCCTAAAAGCTGCCATCCTTCTCCACTGTTAAGACAAAAGTCAGAAATGGGGAGATTGTTGCTGGAGATAAAGAGAAGGGGGAGAGGGATTAAACTTTCTGTTTGAAGGACTGGCCTGCCTTTTCAAGGCATTCAGGAGGGAGATTGATGATGCTGAGCTTCAGACTGGCATAGCCTCCCACTGGAAGACCCATCAGGAGGCTATAGCAGATGTGGTGCTTCATCAGGACATGGAAGAGAATTGTTCTCAGATCCCTCCATCTGCAGGCTCTGTAAAGAGCAGACATACCAGGCATGAATGAGGTTAATTCTTGCAAGCTATTTCTCGCAAAAGGAAAGAAGACACAGAAATACGATAACTGTAAGTCAATAAATGTGGTGCAAGACTGGATAGATGTGGATCACTTGCCTGCTAGTCCCTTTCTGCGAGGAACATAAACCCCTCCTCTGTCCACAGGCACTGTAGGTAGTTTTCCCACCAAGCATCCTTTCCCTACTGCCTCCATCTACTGCCTGCCTGCCTCCCCATTTCTTCAGCCCCTCTCTACCCAATCGGCCCTGTTTCTCCCTCCACGAAAAGGAGGGGGTCATTGTCATCTCTTCTTCTTGGATCCCACCTCTCTGCCTGCACAGGGCCCATGTCTTCATCATCCTTGCCTTTCAGCAGCTGCACACCTCTGCTACGCTTAGGCCCCATGTGCAGTTTTCCACAGCCAAAACAGTCACTTTTCTCAGAGGCTATACAGTCAATGACATTCTATTGGGGGACCCCCTATACCCTAAGCAGATGGACCATTCATGGAACCACAGCAGCCCATTGGCTGAACTGCTGTGGTGTCATGAATGGTCCAGCTGCTCCAGCTTGAGTAAGGAGGGATGGAACTTGCAGGTGACAAGAAATGCAGCTTAACCCAGGGGTTCTCAAGCTTTGTTACTGTGGCCACCCAAAAATATAGCTTTACATGACCCCCTCTCCCCCATATTACAACTAGTCGCGACCCACACTTCTCAATGGTTTTCTGGGATTTCAGACAGGGATCTTCCCCAATCCTACCTGGAAATTCCATGAATTGAACCTAGTTCTTCATTGTTCCGAGACTCCCCTTCCAAACTGTTTGCAACCCCACCCTTTGAGAACTTCGACGCAAGACGCTATGCAGGGTTATTCAAAAAGGATGGTGCAAAAGTAAAGCTGATTTATTCTTAAGTGAACTGACATACCACAACCGTCATGACATGAAAAGACAGAAAAACTGTCCAAGTTTCACAAGCACATTACAAATGCGTCCCAGCATATCCTCGGATATCGATGACACCCTACTGGCACGTTGGATTGGCCGTGCTGGAAATGAGGATTTGCCAATGGAGCCCTGGCCTCCACTATCGCCAGATTTAACACCCTGTGACTTTGTGGAGATTCATCAAGGACAATGCGTATCTGCCCCCATTGCCACAACAACTGGACAACCTGAAACAACGCATCTCTGATGCAGTGGAATCAATATTCAAGGATATGCTGGGACACGTCTGGTCAGAACTGGACTACCATCTTGACATGTTCAATGTGGGTGCTGTGTCACCATTGAACATTTGTAATGTGCATGTGAAATTTGGACAGTTTTTTCTGCCTTCTCATGTCATAACAGTTGTATGTCAGTTCATTTAAGAATAAATCAGCTTTACTTTTGCACCATCCTTTTTTAATAACCGTGTATGTAAACAAAATCATAAGCCTTTCAAGAGAGATCCAGCGAGGTTTCTTATGCTTTTGGCTCACTGGCACATTGCTTTTGGCACAGCAAAGAAGAGCCATCCAACCCACACACCTCATCTCCTT
This sequence comes from Plestiodon gilberti rubricaudatus, assembly GCA_026170595.1. Classification (NCBI taxonomy): domain Eukaryota; kingdom Metazoa; phylum Chordata; class Lepidosauria; order Squamata; family Scincidae; genus Plestiodon; species Plestiodon gilberti. The sequence goes on from JANXHW010000002.1 coordinate 117,876,841, forward strand.
TAACAAAAGAGACCTACCAGTGCGGGTTGATGTATTTGGTTGCCTGAGTTTTGGAAAGGTAATGTAGGCATCAAAACCAAAGAGAAGTGCTGTCAGCAATCCAATCACCTGTTGGAAGGAAATATGCAAATTTAGTACACTTTGGGGGGGGCAGTGGTAGCCCTAGTTGGAAGGGGAAATCCATTTTGAAAGCTGCATTTGTTAAAATAGCTCCATTTATTCCTACTCAAACCCATCTCTTTCCCCAATCTCTTTCTTTACGTTAGAGCAGCTACTCCTGAATAGGGTATAGCAGTTTTGATTTGGTATCAGTAGGACACAAGTATCAGGCACAAATTATCCAGCTACGGTTAAGCGCCATTGATTTCAGTGGCCCTAGCAGCCAATACAGCCTTCTGTAGAAGCAGATGTGTCTAGATCACGGGTTCTCGGTTGAGAGAACCCCTGATCTAGAATGGATTCCTTCCCGGCCAAGTGCTACCTCCAGCACCACTTTCCTGCTGTGTACCACCGGAAGTGAATGACGATGACATCACCAGTTACTTCTGGGTTTTCAGAGGCCAGGAAGCACAGGTAGGGGGGCTCTGGGCAGGTGGGGGGCCCTTCTCAGCGTTCCAGAGAGGCCCGGCCAAAGGCAGGAGCCTCTCAGGAGCAAAAACATGCTGCCGAAAGCTCCGCATCGGAACAGGGTTCCGGTGGTCCTGCGGTCCAAGAACCACCAGCAGTCAGCTGAAGTACCACTGGTGGTACTAGTACCACTGGTTGAGAACCCTTGGTCTAGACCAGACCTGGGTATTGTGTGGCCCCAAGGCCACATCCGGCCCTTTGACTGTCCCTGACCTGACCCGCGTGAGGTTTAAAGGAGGACACAGAGCAGCTAATTAAAGTAAATGCCCCCGTGAGCCCCCCAGCCATTCCTGCCTTAATTAGCTGTTCCGTGTCTTCCTTTAAAAGACGCTATAAGCAGCATGCTGCTGCTGCTTATAGTGTCTGTTGCAGGGAAGACAAGGAGCAGCTAATTAAGGTAAGAGAATGGCGGGGGGGGGGGCGTGCGGGCGCTGCAGAGGGGGTTTCAGCCCATTGGTGCGGCCCTCCACAACAGTCCCAGTTTCTCAAGTGGCCCCTTAGGAAAATTCATTGCCCACCCCGGTCTAGATTCTAGAATGTGTGATCTCCTGTAAGAACACATGGCCATGCCCAACTATCCCGCCCAACCTGCTCACCACCGATTTCCACTCAGCAACAGATGCCTCCCCCGGTTTGGGCTGCCACACACTGCACCCCCTCAGGAGAAGCCAAAACAATTACCTTGGAGTTGCATCCAAGGAGCCTGAAATGGTTGCTCTCCCCTCCCCTCCCTTGTGCCTCACCCAGTTCTTCATGAAACAAGCCCTGGAGCCAGCAGAGGCTCTTCTAGAGATCTCCAGCCTGCTGCATAATCCAAATACAGAGCATGCCTTGCCCCACTGCCTGAAATTTTTCCAAATGTACAAGTTCACTGCCAGATGAACATATTCCAGCTTCCCTTTCCCCCACCCTCCAGGAATCTGTGTTGGCTTTACCCCAGCAGCAATAGCGCCTCCATCACGGAATTTTATGAGGACAATAAGGGAGGTGATGAGGAAGGCAATGGCTCCAATCAGAGTCCGCAAGAAATCCTAAAAGAAAATGACAGAGGGGGGAGGGAGGGAGGGAAAGAAAGCAAGTCAGTACTGCCCAAACTACAGCCGTCAACAAGTTGAAGGAGGTCTGAAATTGTTCGTCTGCTTTTGAACAGATCCGATTTTAAATTAAATTTGCATATTAACTTCAAACAAAAAGCTACCATTCCCCCCCCAAAAAACCTCACAAAAGGTGGCTTGCAAAAGGCCCCTCTCAAAATTTCTAATCTATTGAATGGGGATAATGCTAGTGCTCCCCCCCCCCCCCCACAGGGCTGCTGTAATTGTTACCAAGGGCACACAAAAAAATACTCTGAACATATAAAGTTCTACATAAGTGCCAAGTAAAAGCCATTTTCTTCATGCCCTGAAAATACACCCACATACACACCTGTGCCCTCAACTCTCAGCTTCAACGATTAATCAGCTGAAAGCTTTAATGGACTAATTACGGCCCAAGCTAATGAAGCTCACAGTCCTAGTCCAGATCTGTTTTAAAAAATACACAACAGTTCTCCAATGTCTGCACAAGTTAAAACAAAACATTCCAGCGATTTTCTGCTGCCACCCAGATTCTCAGTGTACCCCACAGAGCAGTGGTTCCCAAACTGGGAGCAGCGGAAACTAGCCACGGGAGCTGCAGAGTGCCACGGATTCCTCTTAGAAAACCGTGCAATGCCAATCGTCAGGCATCAACATAATGTAGTGGGGAGCCAATGGTCAAGGGAGCCGCAGGGCGAAAACATTTGGGAAACACTGCCATAGAGGCACAAGCAACTGCTGAGGGAAGCAAGAGAACTTTCACGAGCCTGGGATCAGGTGGAATGGTGGCTGAGGGCCCACACCCTTCTGAAGCCTTGGTAGAGTGGCGATAGGCCAAGGGACAGACAGCCCCAAGGCTCACTTCAACCTGGCACCATTGTTATGCGCAACAAAGGAACCAGTTGTGAAAATGGCACTGCTTATATGCAGCGCCACTGAAAAGCCCTCACTTACAGCACTGCCACATGTGGCTACTATAAATGTTCACAGTGGCCCTAATGATGGGCCCCTCTATCTATTGATGATGTAAGGGAGGCCCCTGAAGCAAGAGTCTCCTTTCTGATCACATTCGCAAATTAATGCATAATTTCCTTGCATTATTTTCTTCTTTATAGAACTATGCATCTATAAAAATGAAATTAAAAAAGCAGAAAATTTTTAAAAAGCAGAAAAAAGGGAATTAAAGCCTCCCTTTAGAAACAAAGGGATGGATTGGACTATATTTTTCCTCCTGAACTAACCCTACATATTAACCAATATATATATGCAGAAACACATCTTGGTCCCTCCCCTCACTTGTATATAACTCTGGGGGAGGAGCTTGTCCAAGCCACCGCCCCCCACATTCTGCTAGGTTTACAATTAAGGCTGTGATACACCGGCTGCATTGCAGTGCATTGCGTAGAGCAGTGTCCGCATGCAGCTCGAAAATCTCAGTGTGTCTTATCTTTTTACAGATTGCACCACAAATGCAGGAGAGCAAAGTTGAACAAATTGAACTTCGGCCAATGAGAGGTCGCGTTCAGTGCTGTGGACGTGGAGCGACACGGCCAATCAGAATAGTTTCTGAAAATACTTGATTCTGATTGGCTAATAGAGAGTGGGGCGGGGCATGACATCCATGCGGCTTCCTTCGGTGTAGACAGGTTGCGCCACACCAAAATGCAACGCACTGCAACCGTTGTGTCATGGGCTACAGGAAGATGCTTAAGGACAAGAAGGTGGGAGGGGTCAGGATATTCATGCACCATAGTTTAATGCATAGGGTTGGTTTGGGAGGAAAAATATTGTCCAAACCAGCACACCGGGCAAAATTGAGAGGCTATTTGAGGGTAGTCATACATAATCCCCCAGCTGTGCTTAGCAGAAAGCAGTAAAACTGGCAGGACCTGCAAACAAGGTATGTTTAACACTGAAAAGGACCTTTCGTGATTGAGACTCTCTTGCAAGGAAACATTATAGACACAACTTGACCTGGCACAGGCGACTTGTGCCAGATGCTATCCCCTCCGATAGCAGCCAGCCAGCACGACCCATCTCTCTCTGCAGACCTGTGCCAACTAAAGAGCTGGCGCAGGTCCAAGGAGACCCACTGGCGAGCGGGAAGCTTATGGGTAGGTAAGGAAAATATTTTCCCATACCTCTCCCAAGCCTGCCAGTCTGCCCCCCCCCCTCTTTGGCACAACTGCACTGGCAGGGGGGGAAGGATGGGAAGAATAGGATTGGGCTGTTAACTAGGGCAAGGCCTGAGGGACAGCTGCCCCAGGTGCAACGCCAGGGGAGTGTGCGACCTTCAGGCTCCACCACCTAATGGCTGCCCTTGCTTTCAACTTTCGGTTTTCGGACCATACCAAGTCGAACACGAGGGCAGCCATTCGCCTGCTGTCTTCTTGCATTGCCCTTTCTCACGATCATGAAGAGAAGGGGTGGTGTGTGGAGGTGGCAGGCAATCGGCAGCCCTTGCGTTCCGCTCAGAGCGCTCCGAGCCAAACGTGACAGCTGCTGAACGTGCCCAAACCCGGAAGTGACGCGACGTCACTTCTGGGGCACAGCATGTTCCCATGCCCCAGGTGGCATGGTGCCGCCACCCCCTCCCACCTCAGTCATGCCCCCCTCCCCTGTTCCACCCTCTCCTTACCCCACCTTTGTTGGCAGTTGCTCCATTTCCCATTGTCTCATGCAGGTCTACTCCGGCCTTTCTGGTGGTGGGTCAATAGTGTGCAGCTCCGCACGCTGCTGGAAGGCCATTTACTACAGCCGTAAAGCATGCCCCGCTGCCATTACTACAGCCGTAAAGCATGCCCTGCTGCCAAAATGCTAGTTCCGGCAGTGGGGAGGGGGGATAGGATTGGGCTGTAACTTGGACAATTTGCAGAATGTTGATTACCTCAATGCAGAATTCCATCCCCCACAAAGTACACATGGCCCCAAGTACAACATACATGCACCCCCTTTTGGGTGGGCTGCAGAAATCCCTGGCCCCACCTCTGTACTCAGTATAGAAGAAGAACCTTACCGTCCATCCCCAGTGGATAAAAGTAACTTGGGTGTGGAAACTATACGCGTAGACAACAAAAATGATAATGGTGTAAACCATCATGCTGATGGCTAGACCCAAGTAGCCAGGAGCCCACGAGGCCCCATAGCAGATCAAGATGACGATGCATGCCACCTGGGAGAGAGGAGAGAAACACTCTAAGTTGGGACCGATAAAAGATGACAAGCATAGACAGTCAAAATTAAAAACAAAAAAAAACCCCACATCCCATGCTAAAGGTTGGAGTTAGAAAGTGGGGTCTCACGTCAGACAAGATCGTCGTATCTTGTTCCCTGTACTCCCGTGACTTCGATTATGTAACTGTGGATAAGGCATGTCTTCAGTTCTGTTTTTGTTTGCTACATAGTAGAATTAATAAAAGGGTTTATAACTTCCTAATGATATCATAGCCTGCTCTATGAAGCCACAGCATACCCCCCCCCCGCTGCTCTGGTAACAATATTCATGCAGGCAGTTTACCCCTTCCCACAGCACCCACTATTTTAATCTTACAGCGCAACCCTGGAAAACTGTCCGGCGACACAACAAGCATTCCGTCGCCAGATGAAGTCGTGAACATGCCGTAAAGCACATTTGCGATGACATGCGAGTAAGGGCGGCTGGAGCAAGGCTGGCCTCCCTCACTCTGGCACCGGATCTCCACGCGGACGGCGACAGAAGGTAAGCCGTTGGCCTAGCCGACCCGGGGGGGGGGGGGGTGGCCTTGGCCATATCCCCGTTGGGCCGGCTACGCCGTTACATGGCCTCCTCTACTTCCACCAGCTATTTGGCTGGAGGAAATCCAAGAAGGCCGATGGAGCCGGCCCGGGTTTACACTCTGGGAACGGGATGAGCGTCCCCTTCCCCGAGTAGACCTCCAGCCCAGCGCACGCTGGGTAGCCGTTGCACAGGATCTGGCGGGCGGCCCTGGGCCGCCGGCCGGATCCTTAGTCAGGATTGCGCCCCTCGTCTCTGTTCCTTAGGGAGCAGATCACTTTGGGTTGGGAACCCTCTCACAGATCAAGAGCCATGCTTGTATGCAACAGATGGAACCCAGGAACTGGCTATTACACACATACACAAGGGCAATCAAACTGGCATAAAAATGTTACACAGTATTGTGCAGGACTCTTTTTAGTGTGTTTATTATTTATTGAATTTCTATCCCGCCCTTCTCCCCCGCAGGGAGAGGGGCAGTTTAGGATTTGCAGGTTCAGAAGAAGGGAAAAGAGATCCCTTCTTCATGAAGGTGGGAAAGTTTCTTTCCCAGACCATACTGCCTGCCCTGAACCCAGGAACTTTATTGCTAATATATCAGAGTGGGAAGGGGAAAAGGTTTCCCTTCCCTCCCCCACCAAACTCCCTGTATAAAGCAAGAAGGGGAGATTTTAACATTCCAACATTCATCGCTTCCCAATCCTATCCTTCCTTCCCCCTCCCCCCACTGGATACTTACTACAAGCTAAGGGTCTGCCTGGAGGAGACCAATTCCCTTCTTCCCCCTTCAGCCGACTCCCTCAGCATTCCATGACTCAATTGCCCTCAGTCAAGTCCTGGAAGCTCACAGGCCTTGTCAGGCTATTTTGTTTGGATGGTAAATGGTTTTAAATTTACTACTTCAAATTTAGTAGTAGAGCCTCCCCCGTAAGTCCCCACCCCACCCCAAGTATGCTACCTTATTTTTAGGTGACCCTCTTTATGCTTCTAAACTGTTGGCACTCTAATCCCTTTTAATTATAGCAGAGTCAGATGGTTGGGTGCCAATCAGTTTGGAAGTAAAATGGAGCCACCCAACAAATAAGGCCATTGGTTTAGACATACAAGCGAGCCAGGATGGTGTAGTGGTTTGGGAGTCGGACTTAGACCTGGAAGATCCAGGTTCAAATCCCCGCTCAGCCAGGAAGCTTCCTGGGTGACCTTGGGCCAGTCACTATCTCTCAGCCCCACCTACCTCACAGGGTTGTTGTGAGGACAAAAAGGAAGGGAGAAAATATGTACACCACTCTGAGCTCCTTGGAGGAAGGGCGGTATAAAAATGTGAAAAATAATAATAAATAAAAATAATACTCAGGAATACACATTTATACGTTCAAGCAACATCTGAAAAACCCCAGTTCAATGAAAGCTGAACATATTCAGTGGTCTCCAAGAGACATGGCACGTGTCAAAGGGGTCTGAGGGAAGATGCAATATTTTGTTGCATGTCACGCTTGTTCCCTCCAACATGGAGCTTGGGGATGATGGAAAGACAACTGTGGCAAAAGACTCAAGTTACTGTACAGATACAATTGGGCAAGGGATGGGAATAAAAGGAAGGGACCCCAGCTGTTCCAACATCTGGGTAGCAGGGAATGGTCTGAGGGACGCAGAATGCAGCCAACATGCTGAAGCTTAACAGGTTCAGGGCTGGTACATCACCTGGAAGGGCCATGTATGTATGTTACCTAGAGTTTCAGGATGAAAGACAGGCAGACATACCTTTCTCCTCCTCTCTTCATTCTAGCCCCTGCAGGTCACCTTGCAGGTAAATGTCTCTGCCATTCTCTCTCACCACTACAGTCTGGGTTGGTGGCAATCACTTAAGGTGGGGCCTTAGAGAGGATGCTTTTTTGGTGCAGGGCACCACCCCATTCCTGAATGATCTTTTCTCTCAGAAGGGATGGAGACAGGCGTCATGAGCTGTGGCAGGAAGGTTCAGGGCCAGCCCCCAAGGCCTCCTGATGTGGCATGGCATCCCCTTATCCAAGGATGTGCCAGCCTCTGCGCCTCCCACTCTCCAATGTTCTAGCTCAGCAGTCTCCTCCCCTCCACATTTCCTCTTCCTCTCTGTCCCCTCCCCTTTCCTTTTCTAATCCAGGGAGTGGAAGGAGGAGGAGCAGTGGATGCAAGTAGGTAGACAAAGATGGGCACCCCTACCAATCCACTGCCTGAGGCGACCACTTCAGTTGGCCTCATTAATGGGCCGTTCCTGTGAGGGTGTATGGCAGTATTAAAAAATGACAGGCGGGAGCCCCCCCCCCCCCGCCAATTCTGGGTTGGACAAAGAACTAGTACTTTCGTTAACACTGTGTGGTGTATGACATACATATACTCCTAGCAGAAGGCTGTCCAGCAATTCACTGGTATCCCCTCCCAACTTGGATGGAAAAAACATCTCTTAGCAAGTGACTGATTGGTCTGTGAGCTTTAAGAGGCGGGCCAACAGGTCCTTGGGAAAGGATGCAAGTGAGGAAGCTGGTGGGAGACTCTGAGTCAGCTTGTTACATTCCACGACTGCAGTATGCACACTGTTTCCTTGCCAAAAAGCACTGCATGAATCACTACCACCCCCTTTCTCAATCCACCAAAGAAAGGGACAGATACCTTTTTAAGAGCGTCAAGAGGCAAACTTATGAAGTCTGGATTGTTCACTGGACAGGTTTGCCCTGACCAGACACCTGTATTGGGTCATGCCTGGCCTTGCTCCTCCACCCCAAACCCAACATGCAAGGGCCAGGATACAGCAACAGGACAATCCCATGCATGTTTACTGAGAAGCAAGTTCCACTGACTCAATGGGGCCTACTCCCTGGAAAGTGCATTTAGGATGGCAGTCCCAGCATATGCAACTATATATGGGTAGATATGGGGGGGGGGGAGAGAGAGAGAGAGAGAAAACCACACTCATCCCACAAAATGACACTATGTATGAAAATCTTATTAGACTGGTAAAAGTAAGCCAATAACCTTCTTTCTATTACACCAGTGTTTCTCAAACTGTGGGTCAGGACCCACTTGGCGGGTCGCAACCTGATTTCTGGTGGGTCCCAGGTGATGGAAAGATCAGATAAGTAATTGCCACAAGCCCCGAGGCTGTTCAAAAATCAGATAGGTGCTAATTGCCCTTCAAAAAGCTGAGCTCCTGTAGTTTGCAAGATAGCTGCTAATTACTCTGCAAACAGCTGTGCTCTTGCACTTTGCCAGGAGCTGAGCTTCTGCAGTTTGCAAGCTTGTGTAAATATTTATTTATTTATTTATTTATTTATAGAATTTTTACCCCGCCTTTCTCCCATCAGGGCAACCAAGGCGGCTTACAACAAAAATATTAAAATACATAAATACATTTAAAATCAAGAATTAAAATAATTAAAAACAATTAAAACAATTAAATAAATAAATGTAGGGAGCTAATATTTGAACGTCTCGTAAAGCTAGGTGGGTCCTGGTGCTAAAATGTCATTTTAGTAGAATGTCATTTTAAAAAGTGGGTCCTGGTGCTAAAAGGTTTGAGAACCACTGTATTACACCAATATGTCCTGGGAAGGGAACTCCAAAGGAAGCCTGGAAAGGGAGTTATCCCCTCCTCCCCTGGTGTTATAGAGAGGGCCGTGGGCAGTGTGCTGTTAATCCACTCCTTTGCAGCACCCCAGTGCAAATGATTTTTTTTGACAGGGAGGAAGCTGGAGTCAGTTCCCTAAAGCTTTTATTTCATCCTAGATCTTGGGAAGCATGCCTTAAACTCACACAGGCACATAGCTATGCATGTGCTCTCTCCACCATCTCCACACACTTCCCAGCCCCAATATCTGTTATCTTTTCACCTGGAAGTCCCAGATCCAATCTCTGGGATTATCTGCTTGCCAAGCATAATTCCTCTCCTTCTCCGTTCAGGTTAACTGGGGCACAGTGAAGGAGAACGGTCTTCTCCCAAGCTAGGCATCCCAGCAAACTGATGGGCAGCTGTGGGAATGTTCCAGCTGCAAACCACATCTGGCAGCTAAACCAGGTGAGGTACTTGGAGACAAAGGCCCAATCTGTTCCCCAACACACTGGGCAGAGGAGAGGCAGACGCACACAGGGGCGGGGGCTGTCACCAGGACGACTACTAAACAAACAAGGAGCCTACTGCCAAATATGCCAGGGCCCAGAATAAATATTTAAAGGAATAGGCCCTCTTTAGCAGGCAGAAGAGTAATGGTGTGCCTGGGATGGAAGAACAGGGCATGCAACTGGCAAAAGTATGAAAAGATCAGAAAAGATAGTGGAAGAATCAAATGAGAAGTTAAATTGTTAAGTTTACATGACCTGCATGTAGGAATAGATCACCGCAAGCAGAACATAATTCACATCACCCCAACATGCAATGCTTATTATGCTACCACCCCCAGAAATGTGAACCACAAAGCCCCCCCCCCATTAAAACATCAGCCGGACCTTGAACTCACTAAGTAGCTTTTGACAAGTCACTTAGGGGTGGGGCTCAGTGACAGAGTCCATGTTTGGCATGCAGAAGGTCATAGGCTCAATCTTTGGTACCTCCAGGTAGGGCTGACAAAGACCCCCATTAAACCTTGGAGAGCTGCTGCAAGTCAGTGTAGGCAATGCTGAGGAGGCTGGACCAGTGGTCTGACTCAGCAGGAAGCCACATATGTTCAATCAGCTCCAGCCTCCCTCTGCAACATGGCAGGCACTAATATTGTCCTATCTGACAGGACTGTTAAAGTGACTGAGATCATACATACAAAAAGGTGCTTTGATTGCTACAAATGCGCTGCATGACGTGTGTTGCTTGCAGTAATGCTTACGTGGGGATGGCTTTCCTCCCTTATTTTTTGGGACACCCATCCACAACCTCAGCGCTCACCAGGTTGTGGTGATGGCACCTGGCCTAGATGCCTTTAACAGGGGATTGGATAGATTCATGGAGGAAAAGTCCATCACAAGTTACAAGCCATAAGCAACTTCCTGGTTTTAAAGGTAGGTTTTCTCTGTATGCCAGGTGCAAGGGAGTGGCAACAGGATACAGGTATCTTGTTGTCCTGTGTGCTCCCTGAAGCATCTGGTGGGGCCACTGTGAGATAACAGGAAGCTGGACTAGATGGGCCCTTTGGCCTGATCCAGCAAGTCTCTTCCTATGTTCTTAAAGTTTAACAGGAAGAACATGATAGGGCTATCCAAGAGGGGAGTCAGGGGCTGGTGCTTGCACACTAAGGGACCCCCCTCCCCATTTCCCCACCCATAGAGACAGAACAAAAGAAGGACTTTGAGAAGGGCAAGTCCTCAAAGAGAAAAGAATGATTGATTGTTATCTTGCCCTGTCCAGAAAAAGGAGGTTGTCAAAGGACCAGAGAACCACACAAAAACAGACTTGCCTATTTAACAGAACAGCATAAATCAGTGACACATTTCATGGCTTGGAGATAAGCATTATCAGCTACTAATGTAGGCATCCTAGAGAGTGAAGTCAAGTGGGCCTTAGGTAGCATCACTAACAACAAAGCTAGTGGAGATGATAATATCCCAGCTGAGCTACTTAAAATCCTAAATGATGATGCTGTGAAAGTGCTGCACTCAATATGCCAACAAATTTGGAAAACTCAGCAGTGGCCAAAGGATTGGAAAAGGTCAGTTTACGTTCCAATTCCAAAGAAGGGCAGTGCCAAAGAGTGCTCAAACTATCGCACAATTGCACTCATTTCACATGCTAGCAAGGTTATGCTCAAAATCCTACAAGCTAGGCTTCAGCAGTACATGGACCGAGAACTACCGGACGTACAAGCTGGGTTTCGAAGAGGCAGAGGAACTAGAGATCAAATTGCCAACATGCGCTGGATCATGGAGAAAGCACGAGAGTTCCAAAAAACCACCTACTTCTGCTTCATTGACTACGCAAAAGCCTTTGATTGTGTGGATCACAACAAACTGTGGCAAATTCTTAAAGAGATGGGGCTACCAGACCACCTTACCTGTCTCCTGAGAAACCTGTATGCGGGTCAAGAAGCAACAGTTCGGACCGGCCATGGAACAACCGACTGGTTCAAAATTGGGAAGGGAGTACGGCAAGGCTGTATATTGTCACCCTGCCTATTTAACTTATATGCAGAGTACATTATGAGAAATGCAGGGCTGAATGAATCGCAAGCCGGAATCAAGATTGCCGGGAGAAATATCAACAACCTCAGATATGCAGACGATACCACCCTAATGGCAGAAAGTGAAGAAGAACTAAAGAGCCTCTTGATGAGGGTGAAAGAGGAGAGTGCAAAAGTTGGCTTGAAACTCAACATTAATAAAACTAAGATCATGGCATCTGGTCCCATCAATTCCTGGCAAATAGAAGGGGCAGAAATGGAAGCAGTAACAGATTTTACTTTTCTGGGCTCCAAGATCACTGCAGACGGAGACAGCAGCCATGAAATTAAAAGACGCTTACTCCTTGGAAGGAAAGCTATGGCAGACTTAGACAGCATAATAAAAAGCAGAGATATCACCATGCCAACAAAAGTTTGCGTAGTCAGGGCGATGGTGTTCCCAGTAGCAATGTATGGTTGCGAGAGTTGGACCATAAGGAAGGCTGAGCGCCGAAGAATAGATGCTTTTGAACTGTGGTGCTGGAGAAGACTCCTGAGAGTCCCTTGGACTGCTTGGAGATCAAATCAGTCAATCCTAAATGAAATCAACCCTGACTGTTCCCTGGAAGGACAGATACTAAGGCTGAAGCTCAAATATTTTGGCCACCTAATGCGAAGAGAGGACTCTCTGGAGAAGACTCTGATGCTGGGAAAAATTGAAGGCAAAAAGGAGAAGGGGAAGGTAAAGGATGAGATGGTTAGACAGCATCACCGATGCAACGAACATGAAAATGAGCGAACTCAGGAAGATAGTGGAGGACAGGAAGGCCTGGCGGGATATGGTTCATGGGATCACGAAGGGTCGGACACGACTTAACGACTGAACAACAACAACAATGTAGGCATATTGACTGTTCTTTGAACTGTTCTTAAAGGAACAGAAGCATGGGCCTGTAAAGAAGTTGGTAACAGAATCCTTTTATGGTGGGAGCAGGGCCCATGAGAGGGGGGTAAAGGGGGTAAATTGTACCAGGCCCAGAGTAAAAAAGGGGGCTCCTTGAAGCCAAAAAGAGGGGATCTCAGCTGGCCTCAAGGAGAGTGAAAGATGGCGGCTGGGCCAACCAGGAGGCCAGGTAGACCTGGGTGCCGCACTAGGAAACCTGGTAGACCTGGGCTCTGGAGACTTTTCCAGCTGTTGCTGCCCCCTCCCCCTTTGAGAAGGGGCCCAAAATAAACTTTGTACCCCCTGATAAAATTCCTCTCAGAGGCCCTGGGGGGGGGCTATTAAGGCGATACCCATGAGTTGCCAGTTTGCAAGTCTCCTCCTAGATTTTGCTGTTAACTCAAGAGAAGGGAAAGGTTCAGCTTCTCTCAAACATTTCCCCTGTCTTCAGCCCATTCGAACACTGCACAGTAGTGCAGGCGGGGGAATTATCACCGACTCATTTGTGAAGTTAAAAGTAAAAGGGAGAATCTCCAGGTTGCAGCCCAAAGAGCATCAAATGTGATTTGCTCCCCCCCTCTGTTGCACACTTATGAAAGGTCACATCACCTTCTAGCTCTCAAGCACATCAGCCCACACAATCCAGCAACTTGACAGGAAATTTAGGAGGGGAAAGTTTATAGCAAAGAAGAGAAAGTTACCGTAAGGCCAGTCACAGGATTAAGGAAAATGGTAAATTCTTTTACACTGCAACTTTATGCATGTCTACCCAGAGAAGTCCCATTGTGCTTAATGGGCTTACTCCCAGGGAACTGTATAGGCTGACAGCGTAATCCTGAGCAATTTTGCATAGCTGGCTTAAATGGCCAGCCGCTGTATCCTAGGGCCATTGCTTGGCCCACGTCAGCGCGACCCGGGGTCACCGTGGAGTAAGGGGATGTTCGTCCCCTTCCCCTAGTATAAGGGGCGACGGCTGCAATGGGCCTCCTTTCATGCACGCCAGCTCTGAAGCTGGTGTGCTTCCAGGGAGGCCATGTAAGGCCAGCCTGGGCTGTGATGAGGCATAGGATATCGGCAGGGCCATTCAGAGGAATTTTATCAGTGGGTACAAAGTTTCTTTTGGGCCCCTTCCCTACATATAAATTTGGCGCCTGGGCCCCCCTTTCTTGCTCCAGGGCCCCCTTTTTGACTCATTTTTTGCCCTGGGCCCGGGTACAAATTACCCCCTTAACCCCCCTCTCAGAGGCCCTGGATATAGGCGCAACTCAGCACCGATATCCCCTCCCAGCTCAGGCCGCCCAATGGCCCCCTCCCTCACTGCCCCTGCCCTGACCGGCGCAGCACTCACCTGTGGCGGCCAGCATGGAGTTGGTCTGGTGGCGGAGTGAGCGGCGCCAGTCTCCGCGCCGGCGCCATTTACTCTTGAGGTGGTGCAAAAGTGCCTTACTTTTGCAATGCCTTAAGCCAGCAGAGCACTACTTGCTCAGCAGAGCACTACTTGCTCTGCCAGCCAAAAGTTATGTAGGATTGGGCTGTTAATCATTAAAAAAAGAAAAGACCAAACTGGTCAAAGAGGAACAAAAGTTTAGCTCTTAAATGAACAGAGACGTAAGACATTTCTGTGAAACTCAAAAGCCAGCTCACTACTTTGCAATTTTTAGCTAATCCATTGTCCCTTTTTGAAGTTTTTTTTCTAGTGGACCAGTACAGCTACCTGCACTTATGTGTACTTTTTAGGGAATACTGAATTTAGTTCCCAGGAGGAGAATCTTTCCAGCTAGAGCTAGATAACCCAGCTTTATTTAGATGGAAAACGCCCTCCAGACACCAGATAAGACTGCCTACTTCTAAACCAACTTTTTCAAATTTTAAAGTGAGTCCGTTTTGCTAATACAGGGACATCCACTATGTTATATATATCCTTTTCATTTGTTGTCCTTTTCATTTGTTCTCCAAATTGACAACGGATCCATGAGTTCCATTTAGCATGAAATAAAGGAACTGTTGTTCTCTCTCTCTCTGAAAAGAAAGGTGCCATTGCTCCTTTGTCCTAGTGTGCTTCGGTGCAATCCAACATCTTTGCACATGGCACAAACAAACTTTAAATCAGACTGCAAAGAACTTCCTGAATCGCCATATTAAGACGGTAACAAAGTGCAGGCTGCGCTTCTGGAATTTCTTCTACCACTAACATTTACTTCCCTCCCCCCTCAGCCTCATCAAGCTTGATGAATGTTTCTGTGACATGCCAAGATCTTACTCACTGTTTTGCAAGTTTTGGTTGGTTCCTCCTAGTCTTGTTTGGATTTTCACCCTTCCAACTACAACTCAAAATAATCCCTTCTCCGATTTCTAAATGAATGGGTGGGGGTGGGGGAGGCTCAGGGAGAAGTTGGCTTTGGCATCTTGGCAGCAGGTTCCTTCCCCAACATTCTAATTCTACACATTCTAATACATGTACGGAGTTCCCCCATCAACACTATTAATTATTATTATTATTATAACAGTATTTATATACCGCTTCTCAACAAAAAGTTCACAAAGCGGTTTACAGACAAAATCAAATGATTAAATGGATTAAACTTTAATCATTAAAGAACTATGTTGCGATAAGAACATAAGAAGAGCCCTGCTGGATCAGGCCAAAGGCCCATCTAGTCCAGCTTCCTGTATCTCACAGTGGCCCCACCAGATGCCTCAGGGAGCACATAGCCAACAAGATAACCTGTTTCCTGCTGCCACTCCCCTGCACCTGGCACAGAGAAAACCTACTTCTAAAACCAGGAGGTTGCTTATGGCTTGTAACCTGTGATGGTCTTTTCTTCCATGAATCTGACCAAACCCCTTTTAAACGCATCTAGGCCAGGTGCCATCACCACATCCTGTGGCAAGGAGTTCCACAGATGAATTACACGCTGGGTAAAGAAATATTTTATTTTATCTGTTCTAACTCTCCACTCAATTTTAGTGCCTGTCCCCTGGTTCTGGTGTTGTGCGAGAGGGAGAAGAATTTCCCTCTATCCACTCTCTCCATCCCATGCATAATTTTATACGTCTCAAACATGTCCCCCCTCAGGCGCCTTTTTTCTAGACTGAAAAGCCCCAGACGCTGTAGTCTTTCCTCATAAGGGAGGTGCTCCAGCCCACGAATCAATCTGGTCGCTCTTTTCTGCACCTTTTCCAATTCAACTACCCGGTATATCCTTTTTGAGGTTTGGTGACCAGGCGATGCTGCTTCCCGCCACACACACACCCCATGTTAATTTAGTTCTGTTAGTCACTTTCTTCCAGATACTCTGTATTAGAGAGGTAGGTGGTGGGGGTGAGAGAGAGGGGCTTATTCAAAACGTGCAAGGGGATTTGGAGCCTTAAGGGGTGTGGCGTACTGCAATACCGACTCTTAGGACCAGCAGAAGGATATGTCCAATTCCCAAATAAAGGCCTAAAGCAGTGTTCTTCAACCTTGGGGTTGTAACCCCAATGGCAAATCCATTTGTGGGGTTGTGGCAACTTACGGGAACCAAAATGGCCAACAGGCTTCCATGGCTGCAGAAGCGAATCCGAAACCTACTGATCAAGAAGTCTCCCCATCCCCAGACTTTGCCACCCACACCTACCAACGAGATTGCCTGCAGAGGTGGGGCCTGGCTTTAAAAAGGTGGCCCAGCGCCTTGCACAGTGGACACTGTGTGCAGGGTTTTTTTTTTTATCAGCAGGACCTTTTTCCGATCGCCCTATGAGGGTGGGCAGATCAGGTCCCTGGAGTGGGGTGAGTCCCCAGTCTTATTTATTTTGGGGGTCCCGACACACAAAAAGGTTGTAAGACCATTGGCCTAAGCACTCTCACTCTCTCTGGCTATGAAAAGTGCCACCCACACAACTGACAGGTGACATCATCCATAAAGGAGTGGGTCAAGCACAGGAAGAAACATGACCAGGGATCAGAGCGGCTAAGAAAGTAGCACTGCCCTGCCAATCTCTCACGACACATTACAGGGGTGACCTGGGACTCCGAGGGAGGATGTAGCAACTCCAAGGATGGAATGAGCAGTGGTCGTCAATTCAAATGAAGTTGTTCTTTTTTTTGTATGCAGGCCTAAGAAACACTCTGCAGCCATTCTCAAGGGGAGCCACATATGGCCCCCTGGGGAGCCCTGGCACATTTGAAGGGGGCCACAGACTGTATCCAATAATAAATTATTCTAAGTTTATCTGTTGATGTTGTAGTTGTATCCTTGTTTGACAGGGGGAGGGCCTGGAACACGAGAAGAGGTCCTAAGAGTTATGCGACCCCCGAGCTAAAAGGGAATTGGACAGATTTATGGAGGAAAAGTCCATCACAGCTTACAAGCCATGATGGGGATAAGCAACCTCCTGGTTGTAGGAGTAGGTTTTCTCTGTGGCAGGTGCAAGGGAGTGGCGACTGGACACAGGTATCTTGTTGTCTTGTGTGCTCCCTGAGGCATCTGGTGGGGCCACTGTGTAATACAGGAAGCTGGACTAGATGGGCCTTTGGCCCGATCCAGCAGGGCTCTTCTTATGTTCTTACGTAAGAGGCTGTAGCCAAAAAACGTTGAGAATGGCTGTGAGTGAGGGAGTGTTCGATACAGAGAAGAAAAGGAGGGAGATGGCTTCCATTGGAGCAGCAACAGAGTCTGCCCCCACAATCCTGTGCTTTTTAGCAGTATGTTATTTTATGGTAGGCAATGAGGCAGCTTCCAACTGCACAAGTTCTCCGCGTGATGGGGTGTGTGTGTGTGTGTCCTAAGAGACTAGCAAGTCAAATTCCTCCCCTTGTTCCCTTATCCTCTTCTTGGGCCTTGTTGAGACCTGCTATTCCCAGCAAGCATGCTCTCCTTTAAAAATGAGCACTCACTCAGGCATTGGTATAGCCTTCATGCAACCACACAGATTCCATCCCTTTGGCTTCTGTTGTCAGGAGTTGGCAACAGCAACTGTTCCAGACCTCAAGGCAGCCAAAATAACTGCACCAACCAACACCCACTTTCTCCACCAGCTATGAAATCCTTGTGACAAGGAGCTCCTGGACTGGGAATCCAGCTCCTGGGTTCCACTCTCAGAACTGAAAAACTAGATCAGAAGATATTTCTGTTAATCATTGATGAAGGTGGCAGGAGACATTTATGAGGAAGGCTGGGCCACAGCCTCAGACAACTGCTCAGCCACAGATGGTGGAACGAATAGGAGCGGCACCCATCCTTGAAATAGGGACACACTGTTCCACCCTTCTCTTGCAAGGCCAAGGGAGGGTTTCTACTCCACCCCAAATGTCTCTTTCTGGGGCGTAGGGATGGAACGCACTTAAACGCACACGTATACTACCTCACATATAAATCAAACAGTTAATATCCCCATAACACTCACAGCGCAATCCTGTGTAACTTTGCACCGGTGTAAGTGCACTTATGCCGGTGCATCTGCTGTTACACCGGTGCCAGTCACGTTATGGTGCGATATGTGCAAGTGCCCACAGTCCATTGTAGCATTCACACAGACATTTTATTTTTCACATTTTTATACCGCCCTTCCTCCAAGGAGCTCAGAGTGGTGTACATATTTCCTCCCCTCCTTTTTGTCCTCACAACAACCCTGTGAGGTAGGTGGGGCTGAGAGATAGTGACTGACCCAAGGTCACCCAGGAAGCTTCGTGGCTGAGCGGGGATTTGAACCTGGATCTTCCAGGTCTAAGTCAGACTCCCAAACCACTACACCATTCTAATTCTAATGACACCAACCATTCTAATGACATGAACATATGCAAGGCCTATCCCATCTCACACTGACACTAGAGATGCGTCTGTGCAGATGTTCCCCCTCTAACAGACTAGTCTAACAGACACCATCATTCACAACAAACAAATATTCACACATACCAGTCATGCCCTCCAAATAAAAAGCAGCATTTTCTACACATAACGAGTAGGGCTAGAAGATATACATATATAAGTTTGTCCTTTGTTATATGGAAATATACACATCAAGAGTCGGGATGGTGTAGTGGTTTGGGAGTTGGACTTAGACCTATAAGATCCAGGTTCAAATCCCTGCTCAGCCATGAAGCTTCCTGGGTGACCTTGGGCCAGTCACTCTCTCTCAATTTCACCTACCTCACAGGGTGGTTGTTGAGGACAAAAGGAGGGAAGGAACCACGTACATCAACCTGAGCTCCTTGGAGGAAGGGTGGTGAAAAAATAAAATAAAATCCAATGGACCCCCTTTCTACAATACTCTATTGTGACACCCCCCCCCCCCCCGAGACAGCAGCTCCCAGTTCAGAGCCCTTCAGCAGATGGCAAGCAGGGAGATCTTGCGACTAGTATCTGCATTCTATCAGTAACAGTGTAGTGGTTTGGGAGTCGGACTTAGACCTGGAAGATCCAGGTTCAAATCCCCGCTCAGCCACGAAGCTTCCTGGGTGACCTTGGGCCAGTCACTATCTCTCAGCCCCACCTACCTCACAGGGTTGTTGTGAGGACAAAAAGGACGGGAGGAAATATGTACACCACTCTGAGCTCCTTGGAGGAAGGGTGGTATAAAAATGTGAAAAATAAATAAATAAGTAAGTAATTTAGCATTGTCTGCTTAATATGTAGCTTGCCCCATTGCAAAGGTGGATTGCAAATAAGAAGCATAAAAGCCATTCAAACAGAATAAAGTGCAACCACTAATTTCAGAATCCCAAGCCCCTAAACTCCATAAGCCAGGGTAAACAGATAAGTCTTAGAATTTTTCCAAAAACGTGGTAAAACCAGAGGGTCTAACCCACAAGTCTTTCTTGTGTCTGGACAGTTAGCCTGGAACTGGAAGACCTTCCCCCTCATCTGAGATGAACATAGGGGACTGACCTTCGTACGTGCTCAGAAACACTCACATCATATTTCAAGACCCTGGCACTATAGTGTAGTTAATCCTCCTGGGGCAAGCGAGAGAGCAAAAGACACCCCACAGCGGCATAAGCAGGGATTCAGTAGGTGAAGCTTCTAATATGTATGGAGGCAGTAAAAGCTCCCTTGGCAGGCTTGGGCTTGTCATCATACAGCTGTTGTTGTTTTTAAAGACAACCACCACACAACCAACCCAGGCCCTGCCAGGAAAAAAAAAAGTTGGCGACCCTACAGAAAATTGACACAGGATGGATCACTCCAAAGTCATACACGCATGCAAGCATCACACAACGTGGGAAGTACAAAACAAACACAGCACGCGCGGGCTTGCAACAATTGTATCCCTCTTGGGTCTCCTTCAATAAACCGCCTGGCACCCGCCACCGCCCCAACCCCAAAGAGGCCGCCCTCCAATTAACGTGTCAGACGCGCACAGAGACTCGCCTGTCTGTGCCCAGCCAGCCACATGGGGTGATTCACTCACTCCCGCCCGCACAGATGCGCGCATGGTGGCGCAAGACCGAGGTAGGCAAACAGCATGGCGCACGTTCAGCCGCACCCAAAAACATGGCCTTGGGCGAGGAGGGGATGGGCGAAGATTTCATACCCCCGCTCGCTCCAAACATTCGAGTAACAGCACAGCCTGCTGTGGTGGAGATGAACGCACCGAGTTTATATGCAATCTTTCTCGTTTTCCCTTCCACCTTTTTTTTTTTTTTTACCCCTGCTGCTTTTCTAAAACCGGCATCAGACTTCGCGAGTCCTTGGCTGCAAGCCCTGCCTCCTCCTTCCCAATATAGCGCCTTCAGCGTTCAGGCCGCTTGACGGAGATAGCCAAAAGCCAGAGTCAGCGAGCCAGGCCCCTGCCCCAAGGAACTTACAGTCTGGGGCTAGAGCCCGAAAAGTACTGTACTCGCTTTGATAGTCCTCTAGGCAGGCTATGAAGCTACTACGAGTGTGAGCAAACACGCGTAGAATTGGGCCGTTCACAACGACAGAAGTGAAACGAGGCAGCAGAGATCCGGTTCCGCCGCGGCTACTAAAGCTTCTATCTAGCTAGGAGTGCTAGTCGGGACGGAGAGTGTTAAGGGGAGCCCCTGCGACATTCCTCCCAGTCTGTTTTCTTGGAACCCGCGGCGCGATCCCTCCCCCGTGTCCTCCTTAACATATTCTAGAGTGTCTCTGCCCGTCGGTTCCTGCGAGTGGCTGAGCCACGTCTGCCGCCCTCCTGAGCGAGGACGCAAAGTTTCACGAGCCCGGAGTTTCCCTGGCCAGCCATTTCCAGGTGCGCTGCAGAACCGAGGCTTTCCCAAGACGCCACAAACTCGAGAAGGGAAAATAGCAACCCCCTTCCCCGCTTGCTGCCACGGGGTCAACGACAGCGGGTGTTACTATAGACTCGCCAGACGCCAGGGATTCCGGTTCTGTATTTCGGTATATAACGGTGTGCATCAGAGAAGATAAGTAGGAACACCCTTTTTCTGGAAGTGGGCGACAGATGTGCCCCACCACAAACCATGCAGCTTGAGCAAATCCCACCACCGGCAGTATTCCGTCCTACTCGTTTCAACTCTCAACCACCACTCACTATAGAAGCCTTGCACTTTTCCAGCAATGATTTACTTTGAATTGGGAGGAGGGGTTTGTTTGTGCGCGCGATAGGAGGGTGGAAACGGTCCCCCCTTACAAGTTTGGTTACTTGATCCCCCAACTCCTGGATACCTAGTAGTTCTCACACCCGTTACTGTTCATGCAACAACCCCTCCCACGCCCGTCCATGCTCTTACTATCTCCGCAGCGAGGATCGCTCCTTTGTAAGTACGCAAGTAGGAGAGAAGCTGCCCCATGCACCCTTTGGAGTTGCTGGACGAGTCCATGGCAGTGGGAAACCCCTCTTTCGGGGGGACAGACGTCGATTTTTTTCCCCCGACTCTTTTCCTTGCCTCTTGTCAAACGCGGGCGCTGCGAGGCGAGCAAGGGCGTGGGAGCTTGCCGATAGGGTGCGGTTGGCGGGCTGGGCAGGGCTTACTACTGGGTTACCGTTGCTGCTCCTTTAAGGGAAGCCGGAGGAGGGGGCTGGCCTGGCATTTTCCGAAAACGAATCGAGGCGGAAAGGAGCCCGGCCCGGCGGCTGGTTAAGGAGGCGAGAGCGGCTGCGATCTCCTCCAGGCGTGCTTACTTGGGAGTAAGAAGACACATTAACTGTATAGACACATTAACTCGCTTACTTCCGAGTAAACATACGATCGGGCTGAAGTGCTGTGCTGCAATCTATACTGTACATGGTTACGCCTGGAAGTAAGTCCCATTTTGCTCAGTGGGATTTACTTCTGAGTAGACATGGATTGCGCTCCTATTCTAGGCACGCTTACGTGGGAGTAATCGCCCGCCCCCGATTTGCCTCCAGGTGGACAGGACGTCTCTCTGAACGAACACTGCAAAGAAAAACTATTGGCTCAGTCAGCCCGGAACTTGATTCAGCGTCAGGCTTCAGTCCTGGAAAATATAAGGGAAGTGCATCATTCAAGCAAGATCGTTGTTGCCAACATGCTGACCCTCCTACGCTGTAGCTTTCATGTGTCTTTAACACCTAGTGACAGCAGAAGTTCAACACGTGGGACATTTCCTGGAATGCAGATGATTAGGAAATCTTCACCTTGTAAGAGTACAGGAGCTCTGTCTGGAAAAAATAAAGTTGGTAACCCTGCTTGTGTGGAGAGCTCTTTTCCTTTACAGCTAAATCAGGCTGCCAACTTTTTTTAGACAGAGGTTCTGTGTCTTATCTGTGGTATGACAAGCAGAATTCAACAAGTGTTGCTTGTCCCCATCACTCCATCTCTGTGCTTGGAAAGGTCTCCTATTGATTCCTGCCTGTTATACAGATATAAAAAGCAGAGAAGCAATCTCCTGTGCATTGAAGATAAAATTCATTGGCTGCAATTTCATGCATATTTAAGAATAAGTCCCACTGGACTCAGTGAGTCTTCAGAGAGTAAACAGCTTCTACACAATGCTAGAGTAAACATAGTTGGATAGGATTGCACAGTTTGGTTGCCTTACCAGGGGTGGCTAACCTTCCACCATTAGGGCCTCTGCGTTCTTAAGAGTTGCATAGAAGACAGCATCTTGGCAGCTGATGGTGCTGCTAAAGCAGCTGGACCTGCTGAAATGCTCTCACCTATACAACCATTAAAGGGTCAGGAGCATTCATGTAGAAAGGTTGGCCACCCTGGGCTTATCCCCCTGTTATGAAAAGCATCTGCTATGCTTTATGCAGATCAAGTTGCTGTTCAAGGTACAGGCCCAGCCAGGTCAGATTTCTTTTTTTCTGGCCTGTTAGTAAAAGGAGAGTGGGAGAGACTACCCTGTTAGTAGGCTGGAGAAGAGGTGGATGGATGAGGTTGCTGTGCTGGTGACAGGGATTTGGGCTAGAGAAGGCAAAAGAAGAACTTCAAACTGTGAAAAGAAATACAGAACTATGTGGTTTTGGTGGTTAGTGTGTCAGCCTAGCACCAGCAAAACCTAGGTTTAAATCTTGCTTTGGCCATGATTTGAGGGGTGACTTTTGGGTCAGGCCTCTTCTGTCATCCTAACAAATTTCACAGGAAAAATAACACAAGAGACTTGGTGCACCTTAAAGACTAACCAAGTTATTTCAGCATAAGCTTTTGGTCCACAAAATTAGTTAATCTCTAAGGTGCTACAAGGCTTTTTGTTGTGTTTTGCTGCAACAGGATACAGGTATCTTGTTGTATTGTGTGCTCCCTGAGGCATCTGGTGGGGCCACTGTGAGACACAGGAAGCTGGACTAGATGGACCTTTGGCCTGATCCAGCAGGGCTCTTCTTATGTTGTTCTTATGTAAGGCTACCCTTCTGGAAGATTTGTTATTTAAAAATTTTCTATCCCAACCCTGCAGAGGCCACCAGTACAGTTTACAACAGGTAAAACAATAAAGCAATCCAAAGACAAAAGCAAATTAAAAATCAATTTGAAAGAGCAAAGCAAACACAACCAAGATAAGGACCAATGGTCATAGGAGCCACAGGTTGAAAAAGTTTGGGAAACACTGCCATAGGGAATGGAATAATTAGGTGAAGGCTGTATTGCTGCAGTGGACATTTTGTGTTGTCCTTTGTGGTCCAAAGTGGTCCTTTGTGTTTGACAGAGTCTTCTTCCCTGGCTGCTGTGCTGGTTTGTTTGTTTTTTCTTTTGACTGGCTTCTTTCTTGTTGTTGCTACTTAACTGATTGTCTTGGACATTATGCTTTAGTTGTTGCTTTATTACATACAGTATTTAGTTGTTTTTAAAGTGGACACGCACCCCTCAAGGAGCCCTCCAAAGTGCATTTATTATTGGCCCAAGTCTTGCGACTCTTCTTCAAGGGCATGGATTTACTCCATGCAGGGCTGTACTCCATGCAGGGCTTTACTCCATGGATTTACTCCATGCAGGATTTACTCCAGGATCCATGCAGGATTTACTCCAGGATTTACTCCATGCAGGGCTGGCCCATCCATGAGGCAAACTGAAGCAGTCACCTCAGGCAGCAGATTGCTGGGGGTGGGGGGGCATCTCTGCCTGCTTGCCTCCACTGCTCCTTCTCCTCCTCCTCCTCCCCCTCCCACTTCCTAGATTAGAAAAGGAAGAGGGTGATGCGGAGGGGAAGAGAGTGCTGAGCTAGAACACTGGAGAGTGAGAGGAGCAGAGGCTGGCACATCATCCAGAGTCGTCTTAACGCGGCCCAACACTCCCCCCCACGGCTGATGTCACTTGCCCCGCCCCCGAGTGACATCAGCCAGAGCCTAATGTCCCTCGGGGGCTGGGAGGGGAGGGGGAGCCCAAAACAAACCGTGGCATGGAGGCGATGGGAGCCTTCTCCTGGCTCCTCCGAGCTGTTCCACTGCTGCCTCGATTGCCGTGTTCGCCACCACGTTCATCACCGCTGCCGCCATTTTGCCACCCCCAGCTGCACATAAGCTCCCCCCCCCCGTGTGCTGCCCAGGGCCCCCTTGCCCAGCCATTCCTACGGCACTGATTATCATCGGTTAAGGGGGAAGCAGCATTTGATATGCTTCCTCGGGCATCAGCAGGTCTTGGGCCAGCCCTGACTCCTCCATGCAAAGAATGGGCTGGAGGAACTGAGGCTGCCTTTTTCTCCTGGTGAAGCTGGGGCTATTAAAAAGCAATGTTGGAGAGTAGAATCCTGCTTACAGCAAACTCCTTGCTCCAGAAAGTTAAGTAAGTTATTGCTGTGTCCTCTTTTTCAACAAGAAGCTCTGGAGATGCTCACCAATTCTATAAGGTAGGCAGAGGGATTATGGTTTCTTCATCATCATAGCCAGGTGAAGATTTGAACCCAGAGCTCAAGCTGAGACTTCTGCTCACTTCCACACCAGACTTGCTCTTGCTTACTCTACCAAAGAAAAGCTAGGTCTTGCCAGGAATTTGGGAGCAAGGCTTCAGACTGGAAACCACTGCCCACCTGTACTGGCTGTCTGAATCAGAGACCAGTAGGAGTCCGAGTGACTCGGCAAGAGGTGAATGTCTGAATTTGCCATTATGGGTATTAAGGATATATGAAGGAGATACTGACCAGTCAGCAGGACACAGTGAAGTGAGAGGGAGGGTAGTTGGAGGATCATAAAGCTGGAGAACCTTTGATTTTATATGTCAGTGTTTCTCAAACTGGTTCTGTCATGACCCACCACGAAAACCAGCTGCAGTCGCTACCCCTTAAGGGGGGGTGGCGACGTGCGGTTACATCAGCGGCGTCCCGCTGCTGTGAAAAAGGGTTAACTTACCGGGGGTTGTGCTGGCCCTCCAGAGGGTGCGGGGGAGCCTGCAGCCCCCTCTGAGGACCTCCCTGTGCTTCAGATTGCCCCCCTGAAGCAATCAAGACCCACATTTGGGTTTTGTCCGAAACCGGAAGTAGGTCTCAATTGCTTCAGGGAGCCACTCTGAAGTGCAGGGAGGCCTGCAGAGGCCTGCCCCCACAAGGACTTACAACTTCCCCTACTCTTGGGGAGAACTTTGAGAACTGCTGCTATATATCATTTACAGCTCAATCCAACTTAACTTCCGGGCGGCGGACCTAGTGATCTGCTGCTGCCCGGAATAGCCCGGAGTAGTCGCAAACGTGCCGTAAAGCACGTTTGCTGATTACTTTAGAGCAAGGCAGGCCGACGCAAGGCCAGCCTGCCCTGCTCCGCAGGCCGAGGACTCAGGCGGCCGCCGGACCCAAGGAAGGTAGGATCCGGCAGATGCCTCGTTCAGTCGGCGGACGGGGGGACGGCGGAACCAGGAGGGCGGCTGTAGGCCCAGCCGTCCTGGGCATGGGCGGGGACATGGCGTCCGCAATATCCCAGTCTCCGCCGGGCTCCGGAGGGCGGCTGGGCCGTTACACGGCCTAATCCGAGGAGACCTACCGGCCCCAGCCGCTGTAGACTTTCCGCCATGGGCTGCCTGCTGCAGGCAGCCCGTGGCGGAGCACCGGATCGGGAGGACAGCCTTGGCAGGCCACCCAATCTTTAAGTAGGATTGGGCTGTTATTTTCATGGCTCACAGGGGTAGCTGAAAATCTCAAGAAGCCAAATGCCTCTCCCCTGCCAGGAATCAGACCAAGACTGCCACTTTGCCTACTGCCTCTTTGCTTGAATTTGAAAAAGAAGAGTGGGCAGAACATAAGCGGAAGTGGAGGAGAGTAGTGGGCTAGAGTGTCTTCCCCACCTCCTTCTCTTACTTCTTTTCAAATGTGAGTGGGGTGGCAGCAGCAGGGGGCAGATGGAGTGGGTGGTCTCATGACACCAAGTCAGGAAACTTTAGGCCAGGGGTGGCCAACCTTTCAACATGAATGCTGCTGGCCCTTTAGCGGTTGTTTAGATGAGGGCATTTCAGCAGCTGCAGCTGCTTTAGCAGCACCATCAGCCATTGCAGCTGCCAAGATTCTGTCTTCTACACAACTCTTAAGAACGCAGAGGCCCTGATGGTGGAAGGTTGGCCACCCCTGCTTCAGGCATACGATAGGGTTCGTGGTGGGTACTCTGCTGTTGCCCCTGTCCTCTGATAATCCACTTGATGATCAAGTGGACAGGTGTCTCAAGTGAATTATCAGAGTGCAGGGGCAGCATGGAAGCAGCCTCATTACCAGACCAACCCAGATGATTCATTTCTAAATCCTATTTTCGCTTATGATTTACCTTCATTAGTTTAGCAGCAGTAACTTTCCACAAGGGATATCTCTCTCATAATGCAGATACAGTATTTTGTTCTGTAATTATTGGAGGAGGTTATCCAGACCAGTACCCCCTTCTTTAGGGTCACCAACTTTTCAACTGGCCTCCACAGCAGCACATTTTGCAACAGCAGTTGATATGCCGATAGCATAGGCTTACCAGATCTCCAACCGGGACAGAGTGCTAGACCTTTAGGAGAAGGAATGTGGGCAGGTGTAGCTTGTTAAACCTTAGAGCACAATTCTAGGCATGTCTACTCAGAAGCAAGCCCCACTGAACACAATGGAGCTTGCTTCTGAGTAGACATGCCTAGGATTGTGCTCTAAGGTTTAACAAGCTACACCTGCCCACATTCTTTCTCCTAAAGGTCTAGCACTCTGTCCCGGTTGAAGATCTGGTAAGCCTACAATAGCAGGAATGGTGTCCTTTATAACTGGGAAAAGCCTCTCCTGTTGATTTTGGGGCATCAAGCTAAAGACTTCAGAGCAGGGCAGGCTGGCAGTGCTGCTCCTCTCTTTTGTTGTGGCTGGAGAGTGAACCCCTCCCCTGTGACGACGCAAACTGGTAAGAGAAACCAGGATGTGCATGCATGCCTCATAAGTGCCCATATATCCTTAATTGTGTGGGATCCGTCAGGACAATGAAGTCCTGAACCTACCCTTTGAAAATTAACTAGGCTTGAAATCACTATGCCTACGTTAAAAAAAATAATAATAATCATGCCAGCTTAGCTAACAGAGACCGGCACCCTGGCTTTATCAAAGTTTCCTACAAGAGCTGACACAAAAATCAGAATCTAATCAACCAGGGTGGAAATGTTTGCATGTGACAAGTGCCTGACTCAATTTCCTGTTCTCAGACAGGAAGCTGAAAGCACGACATTGACAAAAGCTAAGTATCTGCTACCTGAGTGGAGGAGAACTTTTGGGTCCCCAGTTTGGAAGGGATTTTTACAGCAGCACAAGCCTATATGCATGACTACCCAGAAGTAAGTTCTATTTATTTCAATGGGACTTACTCCCAGTGGGTGGTGCAGTGGGTTAAACCACTGAACCATGAGCTGTCGATCGAAAGGTCGGCAGTTCGAATCCGTGACGGGGTGAGCTCTCGTTGGTTGGCCAGCTCCTGCCAACCTAGCAGTTCCAAAGCATGTTAATGCGAGTACATAAATAGGTGCCATTTGCGGGAAGGTAAACAGCGCTCCGTGTTCCAGCTGCATGCTACGCGCTGCGGCAAGGAGAGTCATGCCGGCCACATGACCACGGAGGCGTCTTCGGACAACGCTGGCTCTTCGGCTTTGAAATGGGGATGAGCACCACACCCTAGAGTCGGACACGACTGGACTTAATTGTCAGGGGTCACCTTTACCTTAAGTGTGTATAGGATTGCAGCCTTAAACTCTCTAATCCAGGGCCCTGCCATATGGGAAGACCATTCACCACTAAGCTCCCTGCTGAGTTACAGTCAGTAAAAATGACCACAATACAACATGCAGCTCAATGTGCTTCAGGCCATCGGTCACAATCCAGCACTGAATCCAATGTACTCCACTGCATTTGAAGTTGAACAGGTTGGTCTTTTTAGAACTGGGAGCCAATGCAGGTGAAATATCAATTTCTGTAGTATGTATGATACATGCATACAGTATGGGTGCCTCCTGTTTGAACAGGGAAAGTGTGTGTGTGTGCGCATGCACACACATGTTTTTAAAATAAATGAATAAATCCATGCTATAGGCTCCTTCAAAAGCAGTCTGACCAATACATTCTGAAGCTGAGAACCTTGCTTCTTATTTTGCACTAGAATCGGGGGAGGACGTGTGGACCCTGGGTTCAAATCTCCATTCAGTCATGAAGCTCACAGGGTGTCACCTACTTTCAGTCTCGCCTATTTTACAAGATTGTTGTGAGGATAAAACGGGTAAGAACCATGGATGCTGCCCTGAGCTCCTTTTAGGAAGGGTGTGCTATAAAAATGTAATAAAGGCATTTATATTTGTAACATTTCTCACCAAGGGCTGTGTGTCGTGTATGTAAAGTGGTCAAGTGGCATTTGGTTGTTCCCCCACTAGAGCGTAGGTTTCCCGGCTGACGAACACTGCCTGGCCTTAAATTTGTGCCTTGAATTACATTTTGATCTGCAGAAACCAACAGGTGAAGCCTTCTTACACAGCATAGAGGTGGACATTTGTCACCTGCTAATTTATTTCATGTCTGCACATCAAGCTGCTAAAGGCACAGGTACAATGAATGGATGGTTGAAAAATTGGCAACCCTGCTGAAGAGGCAAGGCAGAAGTGGGCAGGGCTGATTAGGAGGTTTCCCTATCTCCTTTGCCTTTTCAGGAGCTCTGCTATATAAAGTGGGTGTGGAGCAGCATTAGCCTCACAGGAAAAGGCACATCCAGTCTTTTAAACACAGGAGCTTTTAAGAATATGAGCTATTCTTAAATCAGGTTTCATCAAGCAGATTTCAATCTCTGGTTCAACTAGCAGCTAAATACCATGGTCACTACTATTCCGAAGTGCACTGCCTCTAAATGTACAGATTTGTATTTAGCTATTTAGATTTAAAATGCTGGTGGTAGCCCTCTCCCCTTCTTCCACAGATTTGTAACCTTTTTTTTAACTATTTCCTCCTAGTCCACAGCTGTACACATTAAACTCTGGTTGCATATATACACCCGTGGGCAGAAATGGTTTAAAAGCCATCTAGGCTAGTGGCCATGGCCCCATCTGGCAGATGGAATTCCCTAAGTTCATTAGACTTTGTGTCGTTCCTTCTGTCTTCCTTTTGTCAGCCCTGTCAATCAATTTCATTGGGTGACTTCTAGCATTACAAGAGAGTTAGCTCACCATTCACACTTGTACAGCCGGACCTTTTTATCCACATTTTTTTTAAATCCATGGATTTGACTCAACACGAATGGCAAAACTGTGGAAGAGGGAGTCCAACTGCACTACATACATTACCTCTTTTTTCAGCGTTGTCCGGGGCCTGCCAGCCACTTCCAGTCTCTTGCATGTGTCCAAACCCCTGAAAAATGCAGCCAGGAGTCTCTGGCGCCATTTACAGGTTGCTTCCAGTAGTGGCTTTTGTTTTTTCAGTCAGTTTAAACAAACTCAGGAGGAGGGAAGCGGTGAAGATGCTGGAAAAAAGGTAATGTGGCACCGCTCCTGACCCCCCCCCCCGGATTTCATATAACACTGATTTTCTTATCTACTGAGGTTCCAGGAACAGAACCCCAGCGGATAAAAAGGTCCAACTGTACAAACCTCTATCACATCCTTTGTCATCTTTGTTTTCCTACAGGAATAGCCCTGATCCTATGCAGGGTAAGGCACTCCTAAGCCTATTGAAATCAATGGGTGGAGGCATCCCTAACTCTGCATAGAATTGGGCTGTCCCACATTCCAAAGGCTTTAGTATTTCCTCTCTAATGGAGGTGCTCCAACTTCTTCCTTCTTGTCATTGCCCTTTACGTTTTCCAGCTCTCTATCTGTTTTATACATTTACACCCTGCTTTTTAAGATGCAACTTGCTGCTCAAGGTGGCTACTAACATATAAAAACACCACAAAAGCAAGCACACAAGCGGACTTAAAAACAGCAGGATTCCCATATAAAGAACTGTTCTTCAACCTTGGGGTTGCAAAGCCTCATTTGTGGGGTCGCGGCAACTTGCGGGAACCAAAATGGCCACTGGGGGGGTAATGCTGGGGGGGGCAGGGGGGAATCTGCCATGCCAGGGGGCTTCCGCGGGGGGGTAATGCTGAGGGGGGGCAGGGGGGAATCTGCCATGCCAGGGGGCTTCCGCAGGGATTTCCTCGCCCCCTCTTTCAATTTGCTGGGCGGGGGATGGATGGGGAACCGCAG
This sequence comes from Plestiodon gilberti rubricaudatus, assembly GCA_026170595.1. Classification (NCBI taxonomy): domain Eukaryota; kingdom Metazoa; phylum Chordata; class Lepidosauria; order Squamata; family Scincidae; genus Plestiodon; species Plestiodon gilberti. The sequence continues at coordinate 117,907,367 of JANXHW010000002.1, forward strand.
CTCAGCTCTCATGTTCTGGAATGACCCCGCTGCTGGTGGTGCAGGCTGGGCAAGCTTGGCAGGACGAGGCTACTGGTGCCAGGGTGGGGGCAGGGGTGGGAGGATCAGGTCCCAGGAAGGGGGCAGGATCAATGGTGGGTCCCCAGCCTCGTGCTTTATTTACTTATTTTTGGGGTCGTAGCACTAAAGAGGTTGAAGACCACTGCCATAAAGGATTCCCATAAACCAGCAACCATGATGAAGGACCTGAAGCAAAGACCTTAGGAAACAGCACTGCTGCTTGAAGGCAAGGGAGAGAGAGAGAGAGAGAGTTCCAAAACAGTGACACCACCCCAGAGAAGGCCTGTCCCTGGTTACAGCCAGACTCAGCTGACCTAATACAGAGAGGAGAGCCTGTAAAGTCAATCATACTGCAAAGCAAAGGCAATCCATATTAGCTGGTCCTTGTTGAGATGTGGTGGTCCATGGACCGTCTCAAACGAGCACCTTAACTGTGTCTGGAAGAAAACTGGACATAAGTGTAGATACTGGCGGTTCATTGGTATGGCATCCTCCATGTGAAGGGAGGACAGACCATCAAGTTTTCAAAGTTATTGTGGGTACAATGGCCAGAATTGTGTTCTTAATGTGTGTTTTCAAATTGAACAGAAAATTATGTCTTGCCTCTTAAATCATGCCTTCCTCGGATGACTCAGTCCAGCTTTGTGGATCCTTCAGACACACCCTCCAGTTCTCACAGTTTGCAGGGCCAAGGAGATTCCCTGTTCTTTGGCTTGATGGCAACTGGGCTCGGTTCCTTGTGCTCAGTTGCTGATGGGTTCCAACATGCTTGCTGACAGGGCTGGCCCAAGATGCCTTGACGCCTGAGGCGGCATGCCAAATGCTGCCCCCCTTACCCGAGGATGTGCCAGCCTCTGGTCCTCCCACTCTCCAATGTTCTAGCTCAGCACTCTCCTCACCTCCACATTCCCTCTTCTTCTCTGTCCTCTTCTTCCTTCCAGAGAGAGGAGGGAGAAGGAGGAGCTGTGGAGGCAAGTAGGTGGACAGAGATGGGCGCCCCCCACCACCAACGTGCTGCCTTAGATTACCACTTCAGTTGGCCTCCTATAGATAGACTGGCCCAGCTGGCTTGCTGGCATTCCACTGGAATCCTGACACCTGGGTAGGGCATCAGGAAGCATCAAGCCAGTCTCCGCATGTTCCAGCATGCCTATTGTACAGGAAAAGAAGGTGGAACAGCATTGATGAGAGAAATGTGGGTGTTGAATATGCAGTACCCTATTTCCTTATTAAATATATTTACATCCTGCTTTTATGGCACAATCCTTCCTAAAGATACATGGCCGGCCACTGTATTCTCTGCCATTCCCAGGCTGCCCCTTGCACCTTGAGAGAACATTCATCCCCTCCCTTGTGTGTAAGCTGGCTGGGGTCCTATGAGCCTCCTTGGATGTACACCAGCTATGAAGCTGACATATATCCAGGGAGGCCATGTAAGGCTGAACCGGGCTGGGAACGGACAGAGAATATCAGTGGAGCGCGCTGCCAATATCCCTACCCCCTCCCAACCCAGGCCAGCCAATGGACTTATCAGTGCAGGATTTACGTGGATCGGTGGCCATGGGGTCTGGAGGGAGGCGGAGTGAGTCGTCAAACCCTTACTCCCGAATAGTCAAAAATGTGCTTTTCGGCACATTTGCGACGGCTTAGAGTGACGGTGCTGCCGCTCTAAGAGTTACGGAGGACTGCACTGTTAATGTTGTAGCAAAGCAATTTACAAATTATAATCTAATAAACATTTAAAATGTAACACATCCCCAAAATAATGAAGAGCAGCAGTCAAAACAGCAGTAATTGCCCGTAAAATTGTAAGCAGAAACACAGGTTAGCACCATTAAAATTTCCATACCTATGGAGGAGGTTTCCATACCTATGGATAGTTTAGGAGTGCTGCTACGTGATGTAAGTCCTGAGTCCTTGACCTGGCTTGGTAAGACTGGATTCACACAACAAAACTGGTCTGGTAGGAAGGTGAGTGGAGTCGAGCTGGGCTGAGCTCTTCTACTGTTGTCTGTAAAACGGCTGGCTGGTATTCCTTTGGATTTGCACCCAAATCTGCATTGTACAATCACAGGCCTTCTCCATGTAGCCCCTGAGGCATCCATCCTGTTCTGAGCTGCAGTCACTGTGATCAATCATGGTATTGGTACTGGCTCTAATCTTGCCAAATTGCCTTTTCAAAATACTCCTGGCATCTGCTTAAGAATTTTAGTTAATTAATCACCTCCTTTGTCATTGATTACTTCATTGATCAAATGGAACCAACCACACCTGTGTCTTCTTCTTAACCCTCTTTTTTTAATCATCTTTCCTCCAAGGAGCTCAGGGTGGTTGTAACCCTCCTCTTTTCCCTTCTCAACAAGCCTGCAAGGTTGTTTAGATTGAAAGAGTGCCTGACTCATGACCACCCTGGGAATGTCACAACTGAGTGGAGATTTGAACCCAAGATTCCCTGGACTAGGTCCTAATCCATCATGCTGGATTAGGATTGCTGATTGCACCACACTGGCTCTCAGGGTGTTGTCTCATATTACCAAGGTGTCTCTCAGAGGTGTCTGAGAATGCACCTGGAAGAGAAGCCCTACGTATGTCCAAAACTCCATTCATGTTTTTTTTTTTAAATCACAAAGTAATGGGGTGGGCAGACTGGAGAGATGTCATGGTTAAGGAAGTCTTGCATTGGTGAACAGCCAGAAAGAAGTTGGCTGCTGCAGTATATATGTCTGTCTGTCTTGTATATTACAATGGTTTTGTGTAAGTAGGGATAAACATTGTTTGATTTTGGTTTTGTCCAGGAAATAGATTGTACAATGACTTGAAATGTTTGGATGGATGATGGGGGAGAAAAGCTTTTGAAGATAGCTACCTATCTTTTTGTTTGCTCAAAACAGCTTGGAGTGCTTCTTGGTGGCTGCCATCTTTGTTCACCCCAAGAGGCTGGGTGCTTGGCAGGTACACAGAGCTTGGCCATGGGCCCCTGGTGGTCCTGGGCCCCACTTGGCCTCGTCCAGACGCCAGCCCTAGAAGGAGCAGTCATTGCAGAAACTTTGCAAGGATGGTGTAGTGGTTTGGGAGTCAGACTTAGACCTGGAAGATCCAGGTTCAAATCCCCGCTCAGCCACGAAGCTTCCTGGGTGACCTTGGGCCAGTCACTATCTCTCAGCCCCACCTACCTCACAGGGTTGTTGTGAGGACAAAAAGGAGGGGAGGAAATATGTACACCACTCTGAGCTCCTTGGAGGAAGGGCGGTATTAAAATGTGAAAAATAAATAAATAAATAAATAAATAAATGTTGAAGGTGCTGCAGCAGATTGTGGCGTTCCTTTTGGAACTTCTGTGGTACTGGTGGTAAAGGTATCTGTGACTCAAATAGTATGGATGGCAAATTTGGAGCCAGGCTCCTGCCTTCTGTGGAGTTTGAATTAAGTGAAGATGACACAGCCTTGGGTTGCTTTTTCTTCAATGAGAACAAGAGATTGTATCACTCAATCCCTTGAAAAATAAACTGCCTCTACAGAAGCAGGAAGTAAGGGGTCTTCTTCTGCAGAAGAATCGATGACCAGTCAAGCAGCAGAATAACAATCCATGCATAGTTCTTGTACAGTAAGCCCTCACTTAAAGCTGTTTTAAAGTCGTTCCGTTTTAAAGTTGGTGGGGAAATGCCATAAAAACATTTACGTTTATCAATTAGCCTATGTAAAATTGGTTTCATTATAAATCGTTTTGCTTAAAGTCAGAGGCATAGGTAGCCTCCGCGGGGGGGGGGGGGGGGCGGCGGCACGCCTCAGCACCTGCATGTGACGTCTCAAGCCCCACCCTGGGGCATGACATCACAAGCCCTGCCCCTGCGCCGGAAAAAAATCCCCAAAAAGCACCCCCGGCAGTTTTCCGGCCATTTTCCGGCCACTAGCGGCATGAGCGGGTGACTCCTATTACCTGCACCGCCCGCAAAAACGCCATTTCTGCCGCCGCAGACACCCCTGTGCCGTGGAATTGCCGCCAAATCAACGGCTCATGCACCCCTCACCCCATGTCGCCCCCCGGGGCCCAAAGCCCCATGCTGCCCGGGGGCCCACCCCCCCTAACGACACCTCTGCTTAAAGTCACAGTTTCTAAGAACCTATTGACAACTTTAAGTGAGGACTTGCTGTACACTGGTTGCATTCCTTGCCCCTCCCCCACCATTCCTTGGATGAGCCAGTCCATGTGTGGCTCTGTGGAGGTTGGAAAGGCCCTTTCCATCTCTTGAATAGCTTTGTCCATGCATGCATTTTTCAGTGGTCTGGCTTATAATGCCATTCCTTGAGATCAAGGGCTGTTCTGTAGCTGGGGTTGTGCTCACGGAGGACTTATATGAGTGTTGGGAATGGGGACAGGCAATTGATGGTTCTTTGCATGTTTGGCCTTGGGCCATATATAACATGGTCAGCCATACCATAGAGACAAACCCAGCAACTGCCCTAGGGTGCCCAAATGCCAAGAGCTGTGCAGGAGAGCTACTGCCTGCATTTTGGGGCAGTTGCTGGGACAGTATAGGGGCAGCTTAGCAACTCATCATGACACGTCCTGCATTCTACGGAACACAATCCAGTGTGCCTCCAGATCTCCATTGGTTGCCAAGAGCATAGATCCAGTTGTTAAAGGGCAGGGGTGAAGTAGCAAACTGTCAGTATGTAAAAACAACAGTAAGAAAATAGTTTCATCATCAATTCTTGACCTTTGCTTCTTGTTGTGCTTGGCATACAAGAGACACAAGGGGAAAGAGCTCGTTTTTATTTGACCCCGGCAGCAAAGAAAAAAAAAATTGGGAGTGGACTTGTGTCTCTAACACGTTCCTCTTTACAGCATTGATCTGAGCCAGGGCTCAGCCATAGAGCAGCTTCAACCTTAGTAGCTTTGAAGAGAGACCAGTATGTCTCCTACTAAGAGAAACACTACCTCAATCTTAGCAAACATCTTTACCCCTTTACTTCTGCACTGGTTCTGCAGGTATATATTGGAAGGATACCCAAAAAATAAATATAAAAATCCTGCATCCCAAAGTCTACTCACCAAGAAAAGTTGGCTCTTTGGGTCCTGTACAAAGTATGCCAATATGCATATGTATTGCCTGTTTTGCATACTGTATTTTGCTTCTTAAGAGTTAAACAGGGAGCTGAAGCCTCCTACCCTCTGAACACTGGAAATCTTGTTCAGTCCCTTTTTTAGCCGTTGACATTTCCTCAGGTAGTTGCCTTAGCACTTTTAAGGCTATCTTTACAGTCTTAAGGACTAGAAACTTTCATCTCAACAATTATGCATGATTTGAACTGGATTGTGGCCTATGCTGTAGGTTTGGGACAGGTGACAGTCATTTCACCAGAAATTATAGCTCATTTGCCAACCCTAAAATGGGTGAACAACTTAAATGGTAAATTTATATAGAGTTTGAGGGAACAAAGGTGAGCAAACAAGGCCAATTTAAAAAAATCAGAATTATTTTAATGTATAGATTTTATAAGATTTATTTATTTTTTAAAAAATCATTTCTATTGCATAACTTCAGTGCCAGGCATGCCTAAAACAGCTTCTCATGTCACTTTCATTTCCATCTCCAGTTTAAAAGGCTCCAAACCATTATTAAAAGTTCAAGAGCTTTGTCGTCTATTGTATCTGCTTAACCTTACAGCCAGATCACTTTCTGAGCTAGAACAGAAGAAGACGCCATTTCATTTGGGGTGGGACTCGCTCATCTATATATTGGGCTGTGGAACCTCAGCCATCCATGTTGTGCATTACTGTCTTAAAACTATGGGTGGGTGGGTTATTATGGAGTACCTCTGAGCACGTGAAGAGTCTTTCTCTTCTCCTCTGAGACAGCAGACCTCTAAATACACCTGAGACTAGGTGGCGAGATGTCTGGGTTTAAGGATGTGGCTTCCAAGCAGATTTGAAACCTATTACCTCTTTGCAAATTAAGAGCTGGTGGAGATAACTGCATGATAGCAGCTAGGGCTTTGTGAGGTTTTGTTGCAAGCTTGCCTGCAGTGCTAGATAAACACCAAGACTTCTGAAAGCAATGAGGCTAGGATTCACAGATATGCCATAGTCTTTGGCATGCATACTCCCCAGGAATTTGTCTTAAATGTGTCCATGTGTGTGACACCCCCCTCCCCCATAATTGTGTAAAAGTATAAGCTCTGCCAAGTGTTTCTCCCAATGCACCCATGTGGACGCATGCACATTTCACATCAGTTCCCATTTGCACACAGCATGCAATGCACAGGACCCTGGAGAGTGGGGGCAGATGGCAGATGCTTTGTCTGTATGCCCCAGTGTTGCCTCTCCCCTGGGTATGGTGTGTTGCATCTGTGCAGATATATGCAGAGGAACTGAGAGGTAAGCAGGAGATCTGCTGGGAAGCAACAGCCTTTTTTTTTTTTAAGGGGATAGAAAAACATTTAGATTACAACTTTTTCTTCACTGCATCACACGATCTGCTGAAGAGGAGCAAGAGGTGTGCTACTATCTCACTTCCTTATCCCACAACCCCTTGCCACATCAGTTTCAGCACAGCAGGAAGCAAGTTAGGCCAAGACTGTGCCCATTCGCAGGAGCTCACTCTGCCTGATTGGGGGGAAGCTGAAATCGCCTGCCAGGAACAGTGCGTTCTCTGTTGTATCTAAAAAAAAATAATCTGTATATAATACCCAGTTTCATGGCATGGGTTGGCATATCTGTGTGCACATGGCACGGGAACACAGGGCTCTTTTGACCCATATGTATCCCCATATGGCATAATTCTGTGTTTTTAGCACATCATGACAGCTCTCATGCACGCTGTGGTTGGCACTAGCAGAGTGGAGAATACCATTGCATTCTGGGTGGCTGGGCAGAAAAAGAGGCACCAGCCTGTGTGTAGTCCTGGGATGGTTTGAGGCACCAGTGGAGTGGAAAGATCTGAGAGGCCAGTGGACCCTACACAGCCTGGGGGGGGGGGGGGAGAGAGAAGAATGGACAGCGCCACTGGACTGGGTAGGGGGAGATGTTCAGCAGCAGTGTGGAACGTACCACTGCATAGTCTTGAAAGGTGAAGTAAGAAGGGTAGTCAGGACAGTGGTTTTCAAACCGTGCTCCAGGGAACTCTGGGATTCTTCAGAAACTCCACAGGTGTTCTTCAAGAAGAAGACCAGCAATGGCAGACAAAGTTCCCTGAAGGGCTGCATCCCCGTCACGACTGATCTTTGCTTGCAATGTGCAGCCATAGGGGAGTGTTTGCTGTGTTCTCTAGGGATGCGCTTTCAGTCTGTGTGGGATGACCGGGAAGTCTGGTTCTACATGAGCTGCCCATGTACCCTAAAATATGCCTCGGATTAACCCTCTGTAACATGGGTTGCAGGGGTTCTGGAGCAGGCACTGAGCCGGGGTTCCTCGTAGAAGACTCGGTATTGAAACGGATTGCCTGAATGAACAAAGCTGGAAAACCTTCTGCCCTGAAAGAGTGGCTTGCAAGCTCAGGAACCTTTCCCACATTGACGTAATAGTTGAAGAGTGTGCCTGCCTGCGTATCCCTGTGAGTTGCAGAGGATTCTTGGCATGCTGTAGGATGCATCATCCTCAGTTTCTCTCAAGTGCCCATCTAGCCTACTGGGTCTAGTCATCCATCACTTTGTGCAAACTGAGAGTGTACCCTAAAGCTTGCTCACCATTCCTCTGATCATATGAAGCTGCCACACAGAGTCAAGTGACTCTCCGGGACTTATGGGTCCTGAAGCCCTTTCTCAGTCATAAGAACATAAGTAAGAAGAGCCCTGCTGAATCAGGCCCATCTAGTCCAGCTTCCTGTATCTCACAGTGGCTCCACCTGATGCTTCAGGGAGTGCCCAGGACAACAAGAGACCTGAATCCTGTTGCCACTCCTTTGCATCTGGCATTCAGAGATAGACTACTTCTAAAACCAGGAGATTGCATATACCCATCATGGCTTGTATTATGTGATGGAATTTTCCTCCATAAATCTGTCCAACCCCCTTTTCAAGGCATCTAGACCAGGTGCCATCACCACATGCTGTGGCAAGGAGTTCCACAGTTTATGTATATGTTGGGTAAAGAAATATGTTTTTTTCTTTCCTGCCTCCAGATGCCAGGGATTGGGCCCTTTTGCATATGAAGTATGTGCCACACCACTGAGCTACAGCCCTTCTCCTCTGCTCTGGTGATGCACTGCAGAAGAGGATGGGCCATGGTGGACAAGTCATGTGTCAGGCTACTTGTCCATCACGACTGAGCTTCTCATTGAAGAATCCCTTATAATAAACCTAATGAATCTAGGAACACAGTTTGAAAAGCACTGCACTAGACGGCTGCAGGCCATGAAGGGTGGGAGGCCACAGAAGGACATTGCCACGCAGTCCTTTTGGGGAGGGAACAGGAGAAGCTGAATGGAAAATGCCATTGCACAGCCCCAAAGAGGGTGGCAATGAGTTGAAAGGGGTGGGGTTGGGGAGTCATCACCATTGCATAGTATGGATGTGAAGTTGAGGGTAGGGAGAGCAAAACAAAAATTACCATTGCATAGTATGAATGGGAAAAATCATATTGCATAGTCCAGATGGGGGTGGACAGTGCCATTGCCCCAGGCACTGAGTAGTTCTCAACATGGCTGCATTGCATCACGCAGAGCTGGGCCTAACTCCGCCTCTTCACCTCCAGGCCCTTCCCTCTTCCTGTGTCACCCTTCTGTTCTTCATCCTCCCCCTGCCCCATGCAGACACCCCACAGAGCCCGGGACAGGCGTTCTTTACTGGGTACAAGCCAGGGCCCAGGTACCAGGTCCGACCGCAACTTCCTGCTTGGCCTGGGGGAGAGGAGCTTGCAACTCTCACCCCCTCCCTCCACATTCTTCCCTTGCTCCCGGGATCTCCAGCGCCCTTCCCCCTCTTCTTCTTCCTCCGCCTGAGTCTTGGCGGAGCTAGGCTGCAGCCGGCTGGGCTGGCGGGCTTTGGGGAGCTGCTGCTTGCTGCTGGGTGACGCCTCCCGGCCACCCCCATCACAGAGGTTCTGTCCCTGATATTGGGGGGGCCCTGGCGGGTTTGATCTCCGGTGTCGGTGCCTGGTTTTGTCCTCAGCCTCTGGCACCTGCTGCAACTTGGCAGGACTCTTGCTGCACTCACGGTCTAGGAAAAAAAGGGGTGGGTAGAACAAGAGACATTAGGCCCTGACGCAATCATGAGGATGGGGATGGGGGTTGTATGTGTGAACCTCCCTCCCCCCAAACCCCTCACCCCAAACTACACATTGCCCTCAAGTCAGGTTGATAACTTGATTTCAACAAGAGGGATGGAGCTGGGGTGGGTGGGCAAAACTGGTGGGGTCAGGATGGAATCTGGTGGGTTGAGGTGAAACCTGGCAGAATCTGGAGTTGACTGGCTTTGTCAGAATACATTGCTGGTTACCAGACCAAACACAGTGTTCCTACTAGTCAGGTCAGTTAAATGCTCATTGCTTGGCAACCCTACCTCCAGGGGTTACTGTTACCAGGGAACCCACATCACTAGGAGGTTCCTATATGATGATTCTTTGACTCTGAAGCCTTAAGGGGATTGTCTCCTTCCTGGGATATCCCAAGAGGGTATCTGGTTTCTTCAATCTACTTCCCGTTGGGTCTCAGGAGTGTAGATCTAGTTCCTAGGAACCACCCCAGTCAAATCCATCATGATCAGGGAGCTATGAGACTCTGGAATGTTTCCACCAGAAGGGCCTCTCTGCCGTACCAATTTTAAACAGGTTCAACTGGCGTAGCTTCCCTCCAAGCAACCTTGGGGGAAAAGAGAGCTCTAAGCAGCTTCACAACCCCCCCCCCCCAAAAAAAAAACCCAAAACCAAAAACTGCAATTCCCAGGCTTTCTTACTGTCCTTGGGATCTCTAGTGAGGATCTCACCTCCTACTGGGGAGCTAACAGAGCAGCTTCAAAAACAAGGCACTTTGTTGGATTATGTTTGTCTTGCTGGGTTGGAAGGAGATTGCTAGAGGGTAGAGGTACTGTACTAGTAGGTGGGTTCAGCATTTCAGTGGCCGTGGGTGGAGGACTCGACTCCAGCATTTCCAATAAGGGTGGATCATGTTTCATAATGTATCAATCAATACATGGAAAGGAAGTTGCCAAATAAACCAGTGAGGAATGGAAAACAAGGATGGGGACTGGAGCTGGGGAAGGAGGCAGGGGTGGCCACGGGCAGGCTATGTGCACAATAAAATAAATCACAATTCTGCATCCAGAAAAGCTGAATTCTGCAACTTGTATAAATTATGCACACCTGCATATTGAGACTACATAACTGCTTCTGCTTCTTTGAGTCAACAAGCTACGCAGGGCACTGAAGACCTGCTCCTATTGAGACCTCTCTGGCTTTGAAGACTTTGCCCATGTACTTTTAAAGCCCGTATTCAAAATCCTAAGGCCTAGAAACTTGCTTTATGAAACCTAGAATTAAGACAGATGCAATATTTTAAAAAAAGGATTCACAATGGGTTCTTCATCCATGTGAGCCTGGATTTGCAACTGAACTAGCAGATGTCATAATGGTACTTGGATATGTAGCCCAGCAAACTGAACACAGGTTCAGCCATCAGGCCTGCTCCTCCTACCAAGATTCGGGCAGGCTGTTCGCATTGCATACACATTTGCTCATTTGTTACCTTATTTACAGCGCCATCCTAACCAACTTTCCAGCGCCAGTGCAGCCTCAATGCAGCCCTAAGGTAAGGGAACAAATGTTCCCTCACCTTGAAGAGGCCTCCATGACTGCCCCTGCACTGCAAAATGCAGCGTGCACCCTGTTGGCATAGCTACACCGGCGCTGGAAAGTTGGTTAGGATTGTGCTGTTAAAAACATTTTAAAACAAAGTCTGATGAAGGAAAAGGGTGACTTTGAGACAGAACAGGCACTAGCCAATCAGGGCCATCCATAACTGGCTTCTGCTACAAACATGCAGAACTGACATTTTCAAAGCCCAGCCCTGGAGAGGGAAGGTACAGTTTGGATGGAATGCAGTGAGGGTGCTTCTAAATGTGCACAGCTGCTGTTTAAATATTACATCTGTCTTCATCCTGAGGATTCTTAAGTGGCTGACCGTGCAGCCAATGCAAATTCTGCTCCTTTCCTATGCTTGTTGTTGTGCAGAATTGCAAAATACACACAGCCTTGCCTGCAGGAGAGGGATCATTGGGATGATGCTGGGTAGAGATGAAAGAGAGCAGGGAGACTGGGGGAGGGTATTAAATGGCGGCAGGGGGGAGTAAGGGGACTGTGAACATTAAGGAGGGAGGGGGTGGCTCTAGCAGGATCATCTCCCCCTAGAGAATGAGACAGGAGCTCCCCCATCATCACCTGCTAAGGATTTTAAGCAGTGGTTCCCTGGGAAACTAAGCGATAGATGGGGACTGGGCTGGGTGGTTCAGTTGGTCTAATTGGGGGCAGGGCACCCACCATTTATGCTCGACCCGTCCCACGAGGCAGAAGCAGGGCTCCCCCCGGGGGGAGTTGGTCACGCAGAGAGCCAGACTGGCCAACGGCTGCCCTGTGGGGCGGAGACAGATGGAGACTTGGGGGGGAAGAAAGAGAGGAAGTGATAGGGAAGTTACAAGGCCGGCACAAACCGGGGGGGGGGGGGGTAGGGGAGATGAAGCCATCACAGACCAGAAAGGTAAGGCAGATCAGAAAGGTTAAGGCAAGGTTGGCACAGATTAGGCAGAGGGGGAAATCAGACAGCACCATGGATGAGTTGGGGTGGTGTATGGAGGGTCAGACGGACGAAGGACGACGAGGCAGGGGAAAAAAAGAGAAGAGGAGAGAGGGGTGAATATTGAAGGCCCCAAACCTGCCTCTCTGCAGAGACCCTCCAAAGGGAAGAGACAGGGGAGGGTATGTTTGGGGAGAATTTTATTACAAGATTTATCAGTATGGTGCTGAGTGTTTCCCACCGGAGCATATTGGCCAGTCTCCTGTGGAGCAGAGAGGAAAAACCACAAACTAGGGAATCAAGCCAGTTTAAACGGTGTTTGGTTTTTCGGGCCATCACATTTGCCTTCCGGGGCCACACCATGGTCTGCCTAGCACAGCAAAGCTACATCTGTCTTCATCCTGAGACAGAGAGGCCAGTTAGGGGCTGCCTCCCCCCTCCACTTTGTTTAGGGGCTAGGGAAGAGTTGTAGGTGCCGAGCTCAAGTGACGTACTATTTCCCCCTGAAATTCAAAGACAGATCAATCGGGACCACCCCATATTGGGTGAAAATATTTCTGGGGGATGCTGCTGCATTAGTGGCGGTTTTTCTTACTATCTCTACTACATTGGGATCGGGAGATGTGAAGAAGCGCAGCAGACATACCATAGTCGGGAACAAAGCCGTTGCCTCTCTTCAGCACCAGATGTATCCGACTGCCCCCGCTGCGTATGTGCTCCACAGCCTGCGAATGCGTCATGCCCACCGTGGGCTCCCCATTGATCTCTACCAGCTGGTCGCTCACCTGTCACCACCATAGCGTTTTAGTAGAAAGCCTACTGTCCCCACCAAGGGGATATGAATGAGGGCTTGAGTTTGCACAAGACCCTTCCACACATTTTCAAGTTTTTCTCATCAACATTAAGGGCTAGAAACTTGCATTTAAAAAAAATTAAAGAGAAACTCCTAGGATATGGAATTCTGAACTGGATATGAGATTCTTGCATGGCAAAGCTAAAGGTCCATGGAATACCCCTCTTTATAGGTTAATACCTATCTGGGAGGACATGGAAATCATAGTACTTAGCACTGATGCAGCACTTTGAGTTTTCAAAGTGCTTCATGTAAATTATCTCATTATCTTACAACATCCCTGTGAGGTAGGCCAGTGACATTATTCCCAAGTCTCAGAGAGAGAAACAGCGGCTTGCCTAAAGTACCCAGCAAGTTCACAAATGAGGTAATATTTGAACGAGGCACTTCTTAGCTTACAGATCACACTCATAAGGCAGAACTGCATGTTATACCAGCAAACTTATGTCTCCTAAAACCCGCATCTGCTGATTAACACAAATCCATGGGAGGGCATTTGCAGGGGAGGATCAGTGGTAAAAGGAGGGGGGGGGTTGCACTGAAAGCTAGAATGGTGTAGTGGTGAATCTCCACTTAGCCATGAAGCTCACTGGGTGACCTTGGCTTGGGCCACTCACTCTCTCAGCCAAATCTGCCTCCCAGGGCAAGATAAAATGGAGCGGGAAAGAACCATTTGTGTTGCCCTGAGCTTCTTGAGGAAAGATGGGACACAAATGTAATAAAGAACAAGAACAACAGCAACATTTCTGGTGGTGTCTGCTGATTCTCCCTTGCAAATCCTCTCCCCGCCCCAGTCCCTCCCAACCCTCTCTCCATTTCTTGTTCCCAGTTTGGCTTCTCTTGGCCATGGAGGCCAGCTCCATGGGGTGGGCAGCCCGTAAAATAAACGGCTGGAGGCACTGTTTACACTGGCCAGAGGCGAAACAAGGGTGGAGCGAAGGCAAGTAGTTCTGCAAGACTCCGTTACACTGGAGTCAGCGGCCCCTCCCCCTTGCTGTTGGAGCCATTCCAGCAGCAACAGGGGAGGGTCCTGCGTGTTGCCTCTGCTGCCAGAATGGCTCCAACAGCAAGAGGGAGGGGCCGCTGACTCCAGTGGAGTCTTGCACAACTACTTGCCTTCGCTCCACCCTTGTTTCGCCTCTGACACTGGCAAGGATTGGCAGGCAGGGGAAAGGTGAAACGTCCCCTCCTTCCTGCCATTCTCCACAGTGAATGACCCTTACTTCCTCTCACACTAGTGTGAGGAGAGGTGAGAATCCTGTGTTTTCCTTGTTAGCATGAAGTTGCACCCTTAGCTACTACATTACATCAACTTCCATCAGCTTTCTCCAGCTGCTCTCACATGGCCAGGCCACTTTCATAAGTTTAAAAAAAAAGGGGGGGGGGGAGAGAGAGAGAGAGATCAGCCTGGGTGCTTTTTGAGCCAGGGCTTATTTGTGCTGATCCATCTGGTTGTTTTAGAAGTAGGCATCAGATACTGGAACTCGAGTGCCCCCAAATTATGCATTTGCTATGATGATTAACACTGTGTAACACAAACATTGTTTATTTTTATTTTTAAATGTTTCTTATGCAGTTCAGAGGCTCTGATTCCAATGGTACTCTCGGGTTTTTTTTTTGTATCATCAAAGCTTATTTTAGTTACCGTATTTTTCGCTCCATAGGACGCATCGCACCATAGGATGCATGCATCCTATGGAGCTAAAAATCAGGGGGGGGGGAGGTTTTGACTTACCGGGACTTTGGGGAGGCCTGCGCGACCCTCTGCAGGCCTCCCCGATCTTCATTTCAGCGCTAAATGGCCATTTCCGGCCATTTCCGGTTTTCTGAAAACCGGAAATGGCCAAAAATGGCCATTTAGCGCCGAAATGAAGATCGGGGAGGCCTGCAGAGGGTCGCGCAGGCCTCCCCAAAGCCCCGGTAAGTTTTTTTTTTTACTTTTTTCATCTTCGCTCCATAAGACACACGCTTTCCCCCCCTATTTTTTTTGGGGGGGGGAAGTGCATCTTATAGAGCAAAATTTTTTGCCTTGGCATTGAAACCCTGTCATTCACCTTTACACCAGGGTAAACATGGCCACGACAAGAGGTTGTAAGCTCTCCCCAAGTAGCGTAAATTGTGGCTGAACTATTGATGCTTTGACAAAAATCCTCGCACCAAAATTAATAAAGATACATCAAAATATTCAGCTAAGTTATTTTTCTGTCACGAGAGGAGAGAAGATCTCTAGGCAGTTCCAGAAATCAGGGACCTGGGCAGGGGTCTCTTTTTTTTTCTCTTACCTGGATCTTGCCACATTGCTGGGCTGGTCCACCCTCCATGAGAGCTAAGACATAGATGTCCATATTATATTCACTGCCACCTCTCAGGCTGAAGCCAAAACCATTAGGTCCTCGCAGCAACTCCACCGAGTATTGGCCAGTCTCCTGTGGAACAGAGAGAAAGACCACAAACTAGGGAATCAAGCCTGTTCAAACTGTGTTTGGCTTTTGGAGCCATGGCCTTGCTGGGCCACACCACAGTCTGCTCAGTATAGCAATCTGCATTCCATACTGAACAGCCAGGTGCCTCTAAGAGTTCACAAGCAAAGCATGATACACCATGACCCACACTTGTTTGCTCGCAGCTTATGGTGGTATCAGAGGTATACTGCCTTGGGTCATGGAGGCTCACGCAATTCCTTGATTGAGCAACAGCCCCTTTTCTCCAGCTCCTCAAAAGCTACCTGATGGACCTATCCTTTTCTTATTATTTCCAAATAGGACCTTGAGCTATCTCTGCAGTTCCACCAACCCTGGACATCATCAGGAGCTCATTGGACACAGGGATGTGCATCCTGGACATTGGCCCTTTACTGTGGAAGGCCACGCCCACAACAGGGGGGCAATGCCCAATACTGGGGCATCCAAGATGGTCATATGAGATCAGAGATTAAGAGTAGCACAATCATGAAGCCAGGTCTTGTGGTGGAGAATAAGTGCAGAGCCTCAGGGATGCAGCAGGAATGAGGTGCAATGCCATGCCTGGTGTCCTACCAACTAGGGCCAGCTCTGATTTACTCCTAGTTGTGCTTTCCCAATCCCCTGTCTCTTGCTACTTCTATGTGCCTATTCTCCCATCAGCCTCATTCTTCAACCATTCCTTCTCTTTCCAAGAACCCCCACTGTCCATTCCTGGACTTGCAATACCTGGAGCTGAGGGGAGCGGAAGGTGGGGCTCCGAGGACTTTCACCCACATCAATGTCGGCAGTGTTCAAATCACTGGAAACTCCTGGAAGTGAGTGGGGAGAGTCAGAATGAGGAGGAGATATTCTCCATGGTTTCCCTTCTCCCTCCCTTGTCCCAACATCTGCCCTTTACTCCCTTGTCCCAACATCTGCCCTTCCTCCTTCCCTCCCCAGGAGCCTATGATTTCTCCTCCCACCTCCCAGACTCCTTTATTCCCCAATTTATGCCTCTGCCTATCTGCTTCCCCAAATGCCCCCTCCCGCAGTCACTTACCCGCATCCTTGCGATTCCGGACCCTCATTCGCACTCGGCTCCCCGCCTGCCGGAAGATGCCCCCAACGTCAGTGTGGGATAGCCGGGCCAGAAGTCCACCATCCTCCTGATGAGAGGGGCCCTCTTCCTGATGAGGCAACAGGGAGCTGGCTGGGAGGAGAGAGCAGATGGATCAGCAGGTGTGGATGGGGAAAAAGCACATCCTCAATCTCTTTAGAAAAACAGCCTCCTTTACCCAGCTGTGAACCAGTCCCTCCACTGGTGATGATCTCCTTGAGCCAGAAACGTACATATGCCCATGAAGTCATGGCCTCATGAGATCACCACGGCCTGAGACTACCAGACCTGCCGCCTGGAGGAACTCCCTGAAGATATTTCTGCAGAACAGACGGAGTTACCAACCTTGGAACCTCAAAGTGGCAATGGGTGAGGAGCCTGACCACCCCAGGCTGTTCACTCTCCTAAGGATCCCCACTGGAGAACACAGAGGGTACAATCCAAGACCATTTGCATTTGGTAGTGTCACAGTAAAAAGGTAAAGGTGTCCCTTGACATTTAAGTCCAGTCGTGTCCGACTCTAGGGTGCGGTGATCATCCCAGTTTCGAAGCCGAAGAGCCAGCGCTGTCCAAAGACGCTTCCGTGGTCATGTGGCCGGCATGACAACACAGAACACTGCTTACCTTCCCGCAAGCAGTACCTATTTATCTGTTTGCATTAACATGCTTTCGAACTGCTAGGTTGGCAGGAGCTGGGCCAATCGACGAGAGCTCACCCCGTTGCATGAACTGCCGACCTTTCAATCGACTGTTCAGTGGTTTAACCCACTGTGCCACCCCGCAGCCCTAAGTGTCACAATAGATCAAGTCAAAACAAATCCCTTGGAGCTGCTCTGGAGAGACAGGGTTCTAGTAGCCATCAGGCCCAGTTTGGAACTGTAAACACATACTGTACTTATGCTTTCACATCTACCTTCCCTTAGAAGCCTCACAAGGCCGTCTAGAGCCCAAGTCTGGCACTGCTACCTGCTTCCAATGCTGTAGGATTCCTGCTGAATCCTGCTTGGTCCCCTCAAGGTCTAGCTCCCTGCCCCACGGGCACACAGTTTTGCGCGAATGGAATACACCAGGGGTTCTCAACCCCTTCCCGGCTGAGTACCACCTCCAGCGCCACTCTCCTGCTGTGTACCACCAGAATTGACTGGTGATGACATCATTGCCAGGAGTTACTTCTGGGTTTTCAGGTTTTTCGAGGCCAGAAAATGCAGGTAGGGGGCTCTGGGTTGGTTGGAGGGCCCTTCCCAGCATTCCTGAGAGGCTCGGTCAAAGGCAGGAGCCTCTCGGGAGTGAAAACACGCTGCCAAAAGCGCCATGTTGGAGCAGGGTTCGGGTGGTCCGGCAGTCCGAGTACCACCAGCAATCAGCCAAAGTACCACTGGTGGTATTAGTACCACTGGTTGAGAACCCCTGGAATACACCATTTCTGCTCCTCAGGGCTCGCTCAAGGCATTTTGGTGCTGGAGGCGGAAAATCCAAACCATTTCTTCTGCTAATTAACAATTAGCCACAAAAACATTTCTCCTCCTGCTAATTATCTCCCTGGGAACAATCCACAGAGAAAGGGTCCTGCACCAATTCTACTGAAAAGAATAAGGCTGAAATCAGATGTGCATTTCAAAGCACTTCAATTATCATCCAGGAACCTTCTCCTACTTCAGTTAATGCCCATTACTACAATTCGCAAGTTATGCATTGCCTACTTTAAATGTCACCACGCCCCATCCAGCCCCTGCAAGAAGAGAATACACTCCCCCACCTGCCCACCCTGGATGCTGGCCTACATTGCCCTGAAACTAGACTCAAATGCAGTCCAGCAGGTGTCAGTTTAGCTCTGTGCCACTGCTTCCTCCATATGACTCTCTGCTCTCTGGTGAAACTGACATGGTCAGGGAAAAGTCTGGTCAGTCCCTTCCATACCTGAATACTTTTAAAATTAAAGTATTACTGTGTGCACTAGCATGGGTGTATGTACATGCCCTTTTGAAAGAAAACAAAAAGCAAAAATGTCCCTTCCCATTGGAGGTGGGAGGTGGGGCTGGAAAAAGCATGGATGAAGGAAGTTTTCCTAGCATCAGTGAATGTGATGATAAGGCTTTTCCTCAAATGTATCAATTTCACTGGAGACCAGGGAGGGAGAAAGATGAAGAAAAATCACCAATCGCTGACAGAGCTTTACTCCCACACTTCTCTACGGGGCGTCAGATAGAATGCATCTGTTCATGGGTGACACACATAATACAGAAAGGTTGAAATGTGACTGTAACATCACCTTCCTGACAGAACTGGATTTAAAACAATGTTTTTCAGCACAATCCAGAGCAAAAATAGGCCGGCGGAGCAAGCGCTCCGCCGGCTTTGGGTGTCACAAAAGTGCCATAAAGCACTTTTATGGCACCCCTTGATGTAAGTGGCGCCAGCGCCGAGGCCTGCGCTGCTCACTCCGTCACCATCCCCGGCCGCCAGATGCAGGTAAGTGCTGTGCTGGGCAATGGGAGGGTGTGGAGAGTGGGGGCGATTGGTCCACCAGGCCAGGGAGAGGGGGATTATCGGCGGCATGCTCCACCATAGTTCAACCCCCCCCCCCCAGCCAGGCCAGCCTTACATGGCCTCCCTGGTTGTGCGCCAGCTAAATAGCTGGCGTGCATCTGAGGAGGGCCCATTGGGTCCGCTGCGACTGACACTGGGGGAAAGGGACGAACGTCCATTTCTCCCGAGTTGTGCCCTAGTCCTGCTGGTGCGAGCCGCATCCTGAGCAGTATGCAGTGGCCGGCCGTTTAGACCAGCCGGTGCATCTTAGGCAGGATTGGGCTGTTTGTCTTTCACAGATACACGCCAACAACTTCCGACAGGCTCAAAAACATTTTAAGCGGCATATGTGACATCTGTTTCAGAGCTACATGAGAGCACTGCTGTCCAGTATTTCAAAATTCAGTACAGACTAGCAAAATGGGAAAAAAAATATTTCTCAAACTATACAAATAGTCAGAAAAAGATACTGCTGGCATACTAGATACTGTTGGAAGCTCTAGCATCGGCAACAAATTAGGTACACACCAGCAACCTGGATATACAATCCAGCAAGAATGAACCACATGGGCAAGTAGGTTTCAGCTAACAGATCCCTTTCCTAGATACAGTCCATGTACACAAAAGCGGGCTGGGCTGGGTAAAAACCCTTGCAACCTTCCATTTGAATTGTGCAGGGAGTGAACCTTGGTGGCAGGAATCCATATAGCACTCCCTACAGAAAATTGGGTCAGTTTTGATGGCAATAATCACCTGGTTTTTTTTTTTTTCGGGGGGGGGGATGGCTGAATCTACCCCTCCTCCTACCTCTGCCTCCAACTGCATCACTCTCATCAAATCTGGCAGCACCAACAATTTGGTTGGTGTGTGCCTCTGCATTTTCATATGAAGCAGTCATATGCAGCCCATGGCTGTGCGTGAGACTGCAGACTGGGGCTGCTGTGAGAAAATAGGTGCAGGAGGCGGAGGGTATGCTGCGAGGTGAAATCATCATCATCATCATCATCATCATCATCAATATGCTGCTCTGGTTGGGAAACAGCACAGAAGGAAGCCACTTGCCCTTCTTCAGTCACCCTTTCAGAAGTACCCAACAGTGTGTTTACCTATGTTCTTGTGAATGTAGTCAGACATCTATAGTATCTGACTGACAGCACCAACACAGAGACTTTCCACTCAGCCTTGCACCTTCCTGGGTAAAGGTAAAGGTATCCCCTGACAATTAAGTCCAGTCGTGTCCGACTCTAGGGTGTGGTGCTCATCTCCATTTCAAAGCCGAAGAGCCAGCGTTGTCCGAAGACACCTCTGTGGTCATGTGGCCGGCATGACTCTGCGGAGCGCTGTTTACCTTCCCGCAAGCGGTACCTATTTATCTACTCACATTGACATGCTTTGGAACTGCTAGGTTGGCAGGAGCTAGCCAAGCAACGAGCGCTCACCCCGTTGCGGGGATCGAACTGCCGACCTTTCAATCGACAGCTTATGGTTCAGCGGTTTAACCCGCTGCGCCACCCGCTGGCCTGCACCTTCCTGGGGGAACCCTAAGTCTTCCTCCCTCCCATAAGCAATGAGAACCAGGACTGCGCCTGAAAGGGAAACATGCATGTGCCCCAAAATGCTCTCTCTCTCCCCCCAACATAACACAACACAGGCATCCCTGGCAGCTTGCAAGTTTGTTTGAGTCAATATTTGCCTGCCAGAACCTGAATATTTAGCTCAGCTGGGGCACTGGAGGGTGTGTGTATATACAGTATACACACACATATAAATATCAACGGTGGGCTCCTTTCCCAGGCAGACATGCCTAGAGTTGTCATTCCCGCAGGTGTACACACACCCTAAGAAACATTTGCTGATCCTGATCTTCAGTACATCATGCACACGTGACGCGCTGACTTTCCACCACTCCAGGGCTGCTCGCCGGATTGTTTGGACTACTTTCCCATCCGCACAGCGTTGTCACAGGTAACGCTAACAATGGCTCTTCAGTCCAGAACGGGTTTGCTTGTGAATGTCGTAAATGGAGAGTGGAAGTGACCCACATTTCACTTCAGCTCACATTTGCATTCTGGAACGATACATTCCAGGAACGTTTGTAACCCATTGATCTTCTTGTTATTATCGGAACATGGATTTAGGACTTGTCAGGAGAGACAAGAGTTCCTGCATGTGTGGTAGTTAAGCCCTTTTGCATTCTGCCAGGTATGCTTGGATCAGATAGATCTAAACATGTGTACAGTATGCTGTATTTTCTAATGTAGAAAAAAAGCAAAAAAGCAAACTATTCTAGCTAAGGACCAACTTAGGAAATACAAAGAAACAAACAATACTTGTTAAGTCTCACTTGCAAAAATGGCCTTGACCGTCCGTGATCACAAACTCTCCCTTCTTCTCTTTTCTTCTCTTCCACCCCCAGTCCCTACAACACAAACCAGTTTAGCCCCCTACAACAGGTGGCTAAACCTCTCGCAACCTCTTCTGCTTCATTCAACCCCCCCCAAGGGATCAACAATTTTTCTTTCTCCCTCCCCTTGCTGAAGTTTTGCCTTGAAGTCATTGCTGATATCACCCACATACGCACTTCTTATTTGAACAATATACAATCACCTTGACCTACACATCATCCCACCCAGAAAACCCTTGCCCTCTCATACCTTTCTCTCCCCCCCCACTGTGGAAATCCATACGTCTTCCCCCAATATCCCCAGTCCCACCTGTTAGAAATATGGAGTGATACAGCCTCCTGTTTTGCTCCTTTGGAGGAGACCTAAAAAGCCTCATGATCCCTCTTCCCCCTCCCCACTTTCTGTGGGGCAGAAACTCCTCCCGCCATCAACTACAAAGCAAAAGCCGCAGGAGGTGGGTATTTACGCTTGAAGTCCTGGATGTGGCGCAGAAAGGATTGGACTTGCTCGAACATTTTCGGGGTAGATGGAGCAGGGAAAGGGAACCAGCAACCCGCAGAGTTGGGGAGAGGGTCGCTCGCTTCACCTCCCCACCTGCCTGCTGCTCCTGCTTTTCCAGCAACCCTCTCACTCTTCTCCCTCCCCCTCTTCAGGAATTCCTCTGCACAAGAAGGCTTCGCCTGATAAGCCAAGAACTTTCAGGGGAGGGCATGGAGTGACTGAGCCTTAACCTATTCAAAGCCAGGAGAGACAAGTTGTTTTGAGTTAACGGAGAGTTCCTGCTTAGCAGGGGAATTCTCTTTGAGGCACTTCCTGTTTCAGTGTCCCAAATACTGTACAAGGCAGGTAGGTGCTCAGTTTCCCAATCATCAGAAACCAAGTACACAATGTTTCCATTAAAGAGACGCAGAAGAGAAAACTCTGTCTCATCCTGGGACAGAAGACAGGTGGCCTATCAACACCACAGCCGTATATTGATTTTGTACATATGAATGCAGTCTCATGACTTTCCCAAAAGGATCCTAGTAATTATGCTTTGGTCAAGGTGGTAAGGATTCTCTGCAGCAGATCCCTAATTTCCCCCCACCCCAACTGGAACGACTGTTCCCAAGGTTTCCTGTGGAGAGGGAATGGCTGTTAAACCAGTTTAAACGTATAGTGCACGTATGCCCAGAGTTGGTGGCAGACTCAGCATTGAACCTTGCAACCACCTGGTGAATCAGGAATGGATGATGATTAAAAAAAAAAACCCAGACCCAACTATTGATCTGGGAGTAAGACCCCTTAAACTCAGCGAGTCTTACTTCTGAGAATATTATCTAAATTTCAGCCTCAGTGAATAATACCCTTTGTACAAAACAAAATGCTGTGCTTTTATCACAATTTTATTTTATTGTTTGCTAAGCGACATGCCAACAAAAGTTCGCATAGTCAGGGCGATGGTGTTCCCAGTAGCAATGTATGGTTGCGAGAGTTGGACCATAAGGAAGGCTGAGCGCCGAAGAATAGATGCTTTCGAACTGTGGTGCTGGAGAAGACTCCTGAGAGTCCCTTGGACTGCTAGCCTAGGAGATCAAATCAGTCAATCCTAAATGAAATCAACCCTGACTGTTCCCTGGAAGGACAGGTACTGAGGCTGAAGCTCAAATATTTTGGCCACCTAATGCGAAGAGAGGACTCTCTGGAGAAGACTCTGATGCTGGGAAAGATTGAAGGCAAAAGGAGAAGGGGAAGGCAAAGGATGAGATGGTTAGACAGCATCACCGATGCAACAAACATGAAAATGAGCGAACTCAGGAAGATAGCGGAGGACAGGAAGGCCTGGCGGGATATGGTTCATGGGATCACGAAGGGTCGGACACGACTTAATGACTGAACAACAACAAAGCCACTGTACTATCAACATTGTGCTGTTTAGAATAAACTAGTTAATTTTATAAGATTTTGTACCTCTTTAGCTCTATGACCTGCTTCAGGCACTCACCTAAACAGCTGCTCTGTCTGCATGATGGGAAAGCACAAACACCCATATGCTCCTTGACATGTTTATAATGTTATATATGTCATGCCTTTCCACTGTTGTCTCCCTTCAGGTAAATGTTAGATTGTAAGCTCCTTCGGGCAGGGACCTGTCCTCTTATATTTTCTTATACTGTATTCTGTAAAGCACTATACACACTGATGGCACTATATTATATTATTATTATGGATTTGCACAATCCTTCCTCCTAAAAAATGGGAAGGGGAAAGACTGCATGAATCATCTGTGTTTCCAGTTGCATCATGCATTACAATGTAGGTTTTCCGCTTTCTGAAACAGAATAGCACGTTTCCAGGTCTCATGGTCATGCAGAACAATTTTGAAAGGCTGAAGCTATGTCTGCTTCATATCCACAGACCAAAGTGGATCTTAGGCATTTTCACGGAAGAAGGCTTCCGTGGAAGTCTCATGCAGTCTCTACACGTCTCCCCATAGTATCTCCTATCATCCCACCCACTTCATCTACTGCCTCGCACGACTCTCTTTTGTTCAACCCTTTATCACCTCACTGTAAGTGCAGCAAATTGATGTCTGCTGATGGGAACAAGGAGAAGGGCCTTCTTAGCAATGGCACCTTCATCTCCCCAGAGCAGCTCAGCTGGCCAGCTCTGTTTTAACATCCAGGGTGACACCACTTCCATTCCAGCAGTCATAATGAGTTTCTGCGTTAGGGTTATTTTAATTTTAGGATATTGTTCTTACAGCCTAAATCCTATCTATCTGGACACTGGCATGACGTCCATCATATCCTAAGCCAGTCCTGGCAATGCCACACTGACAGCGCACTGATGCCGGCACAACAAGGGCCAAATGCCAAGCCGGTGCAGCCCAGTAACACCCCCAGTGTCCATGGAAACACTGACACAGCCTGGTATCCACAGAGTGCCGTCCTGATAGCAGCGCACCATCGCCATGATAGCCATGTGTCATCACCGTGACAGCGGCACGTGATCCATGTGATATCCGTGTGTTATTGCTGTGAAGGCGGCACATCGTCCGTGTGATGCCCAAGGAGCCAATCACTGCATCCAATCAGATCCAACACTGGCAGTCAGAGAAGCACCACCAGGGTGAACTCAGCAGGGGATGGGGGCAGGCGCAGGGCCAATGAGCGGCCAATGCTGGGGAGGGGGGAGAAACACCCCCTGCCAGCTATTAGGAATGAGCAACACAGCAACAGGCACCACCCCCAACCATGGGGAGATGCCCTTAGGGCATCGCTCCATAGTTTGCAGTCTGCATGCTATATGGCGGACAGTGGCAGGGAGACAAGAGGGGCAGCATACTGACAGCCATGCCAGGAGGTGCCAGTGATGAAGCAAAGGGCATAGGGTCTATGCGGTTGTGTCTAGTTGGGCAGTCTGCTGCAGGAGGCGCCCTGTGTCACACGCCAGCCTAATCATTGGCCCATGCAGTTCTCCTTCTGATAAGTCCATGTGCTACACAGCCTCCCAGCCAGGTGTGCCTGTGTTAAATGTTGTCCCCCTGCCACTGTCCGCATGCAGACTGCAAACTATGGGCACCATACACAAATGGATGCCGCAACACCACCACCCCCATCCTAAGGGCACCAAACACAAGGATGCCACAACACACACACCCCATCCCACAGGAATAGGCTTAGCATCGTCTCGGAATCGAGCCTGGCTTTGGCCTAGACGGGGCCTGAGCTGCTCCCAAAGGTGCACTGTGGCTGTCCAATGGGCTTCCGGAACTTCCAATCAACGACGTGGCAGAAGCTGGAACCCCATTGGGCAGCTGCAGTGCACCCTTGGAAGCAGCTCAGGTCCGCTCTAGGCCGAAGCCAGCATCGATTCCGGGACGATGGTAAGCCTACACAGGAATCACAGCAGCAATGGGGCAAAAGCAAAGAACTGCTAGAGAACCCTGCACCCAGGGTTCACGTGCCTTCATCCCACCCTCGTAAATATCAAAGGAATACCTTTGTGAGCAGAGCAGAGCAGAGCAGAGCAAGGGTAGAAAGATAGCTCCCTCAGAAGAGGGCAGCCACATGAAACAATCACACAAGCCCTTGATGGCAAGGGTTTGAGTCTGTGTGGGGACATCCACCAGCTGGAAGGAGGCAGGGGAGGGACTGGAACCAGTCACAAGGGGAGCTTCAACTGCACACAGGCCAAACGGCATTCTGGTGGTTCACCGCACAAAGACACAGGCTGGGAGCCAGGCTAGATAGGTTTTTAAGCCCAGCCAAGGAACTTGCCCTGACCAGCAAGGCACTCATCTTTTGCATGACTGGCCAGAAACACCCATGGCTGGGACAAAAGAAGAGGAGGAGGCAGATCTAGAACCTACAACAACTACTTCACAAGGCTGCCACCCAGCCACAGAAGGAGACAGGCCAAGAGCACCTCATCCAGCATTTAACACCTTGTATCACTGCAAACAAGCACACCTGGCTGGGAGGGTGTGTAGCACATGGACGGATCAGAGGGAGAACTGCATGGGCCAGTCACTGGGCTGGCATGTGACACAGGGCACCTCCTGCAGTGGACTGCCCAGCTAGACACAACCGCATAGACCCTATGCCCTTTGGTTCATCATCGGCACCTGCTGGCATGGCTGTCAGTATGCTGCCCCCCCCCTGTCTCCCTGTCACTGTCCGCCATATAGCATGCAGCAGAGAACAGGGCGCTCATGATCATTGAGAAGTATCTCTCCCCCCCCCCCCGAGCCCAAGAAATCACAGTGCGAGGATGCTGCAGACGCTGGGAGCAGAGATCCTCCCCCTGCAGGGTCTCACTCTGAGGCCAGCTGAGGTAAGAAACAACTAGGGTGGGAAGAAGGGACCCTTATCTGCTAACAAAAAGACAGCAAAGGTGATCCAGTCAAAGTTTTTATTGAATGGTTTCAGTGATAGAGGAGTATCTGAAAGAGAAACACACAAGGTGGGATTGCCAACCATCTCCTCCCAGATGTGTGCCATTGCAAGTTTTCCAACAGACAGCCCAGTAACAGGTGCCAGTGAGGTCTGTCTGCACCAGTTGGTTCACCGCCTGCCATGGAGTTTGCAAAGCCACAGGGGCCTGACTGGAAGGAGTCGGCCAGCAACCTCGCCGAGCAGGGCAGCTGGGCTCGCACTGGTCACTGCAAGCAGGCAGGCCGAGGGCTTCCGTTGGGGTCTGCCAAGTGTCCTTACATGTGAAAGAGCTGCCTGTGGGGAGCAAGGAGGAACACAGAGAGCATAATACAGAATAGACAACAGCACCTGCCACACTGTTCTCTGGCTTGAGATGCATACTTAGTATTTGTGAGGGAGCGGTGCCATCAGAGTGTTCGTGCAGTGGTGCCTTGTTGAGGCTGAAAACCTGTTAGCCTGGAACATTACTTTCCCTCTCTTGGGGGGGGGGGGCTGCAGTAGAACTCTGCAGAGGACCACCATCCAGCTCCCTGAAGCAATAGTGCAGTCCTGAAAAACAAAAGGGGTTCTGGTGAGTGTTTAGCCAGCAGTACCAAAGGGTGGAGTCCCTGGCATTCCCCGAAAGGGAGCAAACACTCCCAGCTCTTAGCTGTTGCAATAGGAAGGGATGGTTTGGCAACATAGTTGATGGCAGAAACGCATAAGATAATCCTGAAGTTTGCCCTCAGAAAGGTTCTGCACATGTGCAGAAAACCCAAATAAAAGCGGGCGACGTGTTCGGCCGGCTCACAAAGCCCTCGACCGCCAAAATGGGCGGTCGCAAGGAGGAGGGCTTCCCGGCTTCGGAGAAAAGCGTCTCTGGAA
Organism: Plestiodon gilberti rubricaudatus; assembly: GCA_026170595.1. NCBI lineage: Eukaryota > Metazoa > Chordata > Lepidosauria > Squamata > Scincidae > Plestiodon > Plestiodon gilberti. The sequence continues at coordinate 117,934,275 of JANXHW010000002.1, forward strand.
GCCGGTGACGGGCCGCTTCGGGGGGGGCAGCCGCGCTGTGGCGCGACGGGGCGCTCCAGCCCCCGCCCCCCCGGGCGCTGGAAGGCGTTAAAACGCCACTGCATTGGAGCATGGGACTCCCTGCCCTCCTTTGCTTACCCGTGTGGGGTGCATTGTCCTTCCCCTGTTGGGGTGGTGAGGTAGAGGTTCCAGTTGGAAGTTTGCATGTGAAGATCTCCTGGGGCAAAAATACCTGCAATAGGAATTCTGAGAAGAGAGGTGTTACGTTCTTCAGTGGCGTAGCTAGCCTCTGTGGGGGGAGCAGCACCCCCATGACACCCCCGTGATGTCACAAGCCCTGCTCCCTCGCTCGTGTTGTCACAAGCCCTGCTCTTCCGGCAGCTTTTCTGGTTAAAAAATGCCCCTCTGCGGCGCCGAAAAAAGCCCTTTTTTCCCCACCACCACCGCCCTGCCACCGAAGCAGCGGCTTGTGCACCCCCCACATGCCACCCGGGGGCGGACCACTCCCCGCCCCCCCATTCCTACGCCACTGACGTTCTTGCCATAAATGTTGTGAGGGACATGAGGTTGTTTGTGCAAAGTGCTCCCTTTGTGCGCCAAGTGCCTTTTCACCATGGTTCCCATCACCAAAGTTCCCCTCTGAGAGACCAGAGAGGTATAACCCCCTGCTGTTCATCTGAGCCGTAGTCTCCCTGGCAGGGGCTATAGTACTGGAGAGAGTGTGCTGCGATTGGCTGCCAAATGTTGTCTGTACCCCATGCTCCATCATAGGAAAGTGGGCGGGGCAGAGGGGGTGGCAAGAGGTGCAATTTTATGCTGTTATTCCCTTCTCAATTTTTTCTAACGGAAAAACTCCTACCTGCACCAGCTCTGTCCTTGGCGTAGCGTTTTTCTGGCATTGGAGCCATGTCTGTTGTCTGAAAGGGGGTTAGGATATGGCGTGCATCAACTCCTCCTTTTCCCTCCCAGGTCCATCCCTTCCACATCCCTCCTACGTCCCATCTTATGTCCCATCTCCTCCCTGTTTTGGCCTCTCCATCGGGGGAGTTGCACTGACACCCGAGTGATGTCCGAACGATGTTGGCGTGTTGTTCCAGCCTTGTGTCAGCATCCATGGCGCATCTGTCAACAGGCAGACTTCTATGCCAGCGTGGCTATCATTGCAACCATGGAGGTGGGGAGTAAAGGATTGGGTTGTGAAATAGTTAAATATGCTACAGTGTTTTTATGGTTGTTCTCTATTGTTTGACGAGATCTAAGCCCATCCTGTGGAGTCCTCTGTAGAGCCCTCTGATGGGATAAGAAATTTAAGAACAACAAATAAACCAATTCTGATTCTCTATAAAAACTCTTAAAAGTGCAACAAGTGCTCCTAGCTTTGTGGCACCAAAGACAGAACTGAGGAGGGAGGTGTACTCCCTTCGCCTTGGCATGAGAAGAAGTGGAGAAAACTATTCTCCAGACTGCCTCACACTTGTTAGAGAGCTCTGGAAGTTTCCACAACAGGCCTGTGCATGCGCCGTTCCTTCCCCGATGTGGATTTGCACAGAGATGAACTTCATATGAAAGTTTCCCTGTTCAGCATGATCTGTGGCATCCTGTGGAGAGCTCGAGGCTTCTGTTTGGCAGCTAGTGAAGATGACTACACCGTGGAGGAAACCAGTTGGAATTGCAGGGTTCTATATAGAATAATCGGGCCAGCGGGTGGCGCAGTGGGTTAAACCGCTGAACCATGAGCTGTCGATCGAAAGGTCGGCAGTTCGAATCCGCAACGGGGTGAGTTCTCGTTGCTTGGCCAGCTCCTGCCAACCTAGCAGTTCCAAAGCATGTTAATGTGAGTAGATAAATAGGTACCGCTTGCGGGAAGGTAAACAGCGCTCCGTGTTCCAGCTGCATGCTATGCGCTGCGGCAAGGAGAGTCATGCTGGCCACATGACCACGGAGGCGTCTTTGGACAACGCTGGCTCTTCGGCTTTGAAATGGGGATGAGCACCACACCCTAGAGTCAGGCACGACTGGACTTAATTGTGAGGGGTCACCTTTACCTTTACCTTTTATATAGAACAATATTGTAAAGACCTTTATTGGATCTTGACAAGCCTGCCTATGTAAACCGCCTTGAATAATATCTGAAGAGCAATCTGAGGATAAGAAAGGCGGTCAATACAGAAATAAATAAATATTAAAGCATGTTAGGCAAATATACAAAACCTGTTTCATACTCGTAACTGAGGCGTAAGTATACATTGGGGGTAGGGGGCACCTCGCCCTCCACCACAGCCTCACCTGCTCTCCCAGCTCCGCCTCCATCGGTTGCTATGGTGATGCCGCTGCTGCATCCATGTTCTTCTTTGGAACCGTCAATGCCTCCCGTCGGCTCCCCAGCCCCTCCTGCTGGCCGGGGTCGTCTCAGCCTTTGGGAACAGCGAGCAGGGCACACAAGTACATCTCGGGGCTCAGGGCCCACAAAACTGGTCACAGCCAGCGTGTCGCCTGGGGGACCTCCCCAAGGGTTAGGAGCTTCTCGAGGAATTCCTTTATTGTGAGAGGGATTGTGTAAGAAGTGCTCCCGTCTGAAAGAGCAGTTTTCCTGGGGATGTCTCCGGGAGTGATGACCTGAGGGACGTGGGAGGGAGAAGAGGTTTTAGGACTCAGCAGTACTGACTAGACCTCCCATCCAGAAAACTACCAAACCCTAGCTCACATACCACCATGCTCTTCAAGGAAAATGAAGTGCTTGGCAGCACCATTTCTGCACCCACCCCAGTTTAACACTCACTTCTAGCAACTGAAATTGCATAGGATTTTATATTTCTGTTTGTTTGCATTTATGTCAACCATAGCTGTAACTGTGTGCGATGGTTAGTGCATTCTGCCAATTTGAGATATCTTTGGGAAGAAAAAATCATTGCTAACTCTGGTGCTAACTCTGGTGCCCCGACCCATGGAAAGAGTTAGAACTTTTCTACTACAGCTGGAATGAATTTAACATAACATAAGAACATAAGAAGAGCCCTGCTGGATCAGGCCAAAGGCCCATCTAGTCCAGCTTCCTGTATCTCACAGTGGCCCCACCAGATGCCTCCAAGAGCACACAGCCAACAAGATAACCTGTTTCCTGTTGTCACTCCCTTGCACCTGGCACAGAGAAAACCTACTTCTAAAGCCAGGAGGTTGCTTATGGCTCATAACCTGTGATGGTCTTTTCCTTCATGAATCTATCCAAACCCCTTTTAAAGGCATCTAGACCAGGTTTCCATCTTTTTCATCTTTCCATCTTTAACGTTCTTTCCATCTTTAAATTTCCATCTTTAACATTCTCCTCTGTCAATTTCAACAGCAAATCTCTTACTGATTGCATTTATATCCTACCTTTCTTCAACAGAACTCATATGATGCAGGCTTCCGCTGAAGTCAGACCATCGACCTACCTAGCAGTGGCATCACTGATGCGTGGCGGCAGTAACGCCACTAGCCCTCCCGGTGCCCGGGACAAGGGGGGGCCTAAGTGACGTGATGTCGTCGCGCTCAGCGTGACTCCGAACATGCCCCCTCCCGCCGGTTTCGGCACCGTTTTGGAGCCGAACGAGCTCCAGGGAGGGTGGGAGGGCCGCAACATCGCGCGGGTAAGTAAACCCCCCCACGCTGACTGCACCCCCCGCGCCCGCCGCCTGGAGCAGCTGCTCCGCGCGCTCCGTCCTTCTTCCGCCTCTGCGTGGCGGGGGGCGGGTCGCCGGGGGGTGACGTGCCGGGAGGGGGTGATGAACTGAGGGTGATGCGTCCGACGTCGCGCATCACCCCTGGCCCTCGACGTCACCCCCACTGCCTCCGCATCACCCCCTGCTGCCGCCCGGTATGAGCCAGGAGAGGGTAACGACGCGTCTTCTTCGGCCTGCAGCTCGGCCGCTTCTGACTATGTACCTGGGAGTGATGTGTCTCTAAAGCAGCTGTTCATTGAACCTGTGATTTCTGCAGGGAACAAGGCTGGGCAAGGCTCACAGGCAAGCTGTTGAGTGTGAGTGCAGTGAGCAACTTGATAATAAGCTTATTAGTAAGGAGCAACAAAACCAGTGCTCAAATTACAGGAGGGCACAGAAAGGGGCCTGCCCACCTTAACGTTTGTGATGCCCCCCATAGTGACTGTAGGAGCCCACTTGTGACATGGCCCACTTGTAGGAGGCTACAAGTGGGCCATGCTTGGTCTAAAGCTGGGGGGACTCAGGGGTTGGTCTTGAGGATATCTTTAAGGCCTCCCATCCACCACCACCACGCCACCTCCTCCACAATTTGACACAGGCAAGCAGAAGTGGAACCTGCCTTTTTCGCTTAAGAACCTGGTTGCAGCAATTAGTCCAGAGCAGTGCTTTTCAACCAGTGGTACCAGTTCCACTAGTGGTACTTGACAGTATTTCAGATGTACTTTCCCCACTGTCATGGTGACTGCGTAGTACAGTGACAGGATGCTACTGGAAGTGGAGATGGCTGGAGTGGTGGTCAAGATGGGCAGGATGTGGCTGTGCAGCTGCCTGGCCCTTTGAAAGAGGCATGGTTTAGGGAAGGAGGGTGCAGAGAGAAGCCCCAATGGTGGGCCAAGCCACCCAGTCCTGTGCATAGCTGCCATCTCTCCTAGCAGTGGTGGGACTGGCAAAAGTGTTACTTGGAAAAGGAGGTACTCTAAAAGAACTGTTTATACAGACTAACTATTGCAGTGGACTAACTCTTACAACTCTTACAACCTGGAGAAGGAAATGGCAACCCACTCCAGTAACCTTGCCAAGAAAATCCCATGAACAGTACCAAAAGGCAAAAAGATATGACGCCGGAAGATGAGACCCTCAGGTCGGAAGGTGTCCAATATGCTACTGAGGAAGAGCGGAGGACTATTCCAAGTAGACCCAGAAAGGATGAAGCGGTTGGGCCAAAGCCAATAGGACGTTCAGCTGTGGATGTGTCTGAGGTTGAAAGGAAAATCCAATGCTGCAAGGAGCAATACTGCTTAGGAACATGGAATGTGAGGTCTATGAATCAAGGCAAGCTGGATGTGGTCAAAAATGAGATGATACGATTGAACATTGACATCTTGGGAATCAGCGAACTAAAATGGACGGGCATGGGCGAATTTAAGTCAGGTGACCATCATATCTACTACTGTGGGCATGAATCCCTTAGAAGAAATGGAGTAGCCCTCATAGTCAATAAAAGAGTGGGAAAGGCAGTACTGGGGTGCAACCTCAAAAACGACAGAATGATTTCAGTTCGAATCCAAGGCAAACCATTCAACATTACAGTACTCCAAGTGTATGCCCCAACCACTGATGCCGAAGAAGATGAAGTTGACCGGTTCTATGAAGACCTACAACACCTTCTAGAACTAGCACCCAAAAAAGATGTCCTTTACATCATAGGAGACTGGAATGCTAAGGTAGGAAATCAAGAAATAAACGGAACAACAGGCAAGTTTGGCCTTGGAGCGCAAAATGAAGCAGGGCAAAGGCTAACGGAGTTCTGTCAAGAGAACACGCTGGTCATAGCAAATACTCTTTTCCAACAACACAAGCGGCGACTCTACACATGGACATCACCAGATGGTCAATACCGAAACCAGATAGATTATGTGCTTTGCAGCCAAAGATGGAGAAGCTCTATACAGTCAGTAAAAACAAGACCTGGAGCTGATTGTGGCTCAGATCATGAGCTTCTTATTGCAAAATTCAGGCTTAAGTTGAAGAATGTAGGGAACACCACTAGACCAGTCAGATATGACCTAAATCATATCCCTTATGAGTATACAGTGGAGGTGAAGAATAGATTTAGGGCGTTAGACCTGGTAGACAGAGTGCCTGAAGAACTGTGGACGGAAGTTCGTAACACTGTACAGGAGGCAGCAACGAAAACCATCCCAAAGAAAAAGAAATGCAAGAAAGCAAAGTGGCTGTCAGATGAGGCTTTACAAATAGCTGTGGAAAGAAGGAATGCAAAAAGCAAGGGTGAAAGGGAAAGATATAAACAACTGAATGCAGATTTCCAGAGAACAGCAAGGAGAGATAAGAAGGCCTTCTTAAATAAACAATGCAAGGAAATCGAGGAAAACAACAGAATGGGGAGGACTAGAGATCTCTTCAAGAAAACTGGAGATATCAAGGGAACGTTTTGTGCAAAGGTGGGCATGATAAAGGATAAAAAAGGCAGGGACCTAACAGAAGCAGAAGAGATTAAGAAGAGATGGCAAGAATACACAGAAGAACTATACAAGAAAGATCTGAATGTTCCTGATGACCACGCTGGTGTGGTCACTGACCCAGAGCCGGACATCCTAGAGAGTGAAGTCAAGTGGGCCTTAGGTAGCATTACTAACAACAAAGCTAGCGGAGATGATAATATCCCAGCTGAGCTACTTACAATCCTAAATGATGATGCTGTGAAAGTGCTGCACTCAATATGCCAACAAATTTGGAAAACACAGCAGTGGCCAAAGGATTGGAAAAGGTCAGTTTACGTTCCAATTCCAAAGAAGGGCAATGAATACATCAGAGTGTTCAAACTACCATACAATTGCACTCATTTCACATGCTAGCAAGGTTATGCTCAAAATCCTACAAGCTAGGCTTCAGCAGTACGTGGACCGAGAACTACCGGAAGTACAAGATGGGTTTCGAAGAGGCAGAGGAACTAGAGATCAAATTGCCAACATGCGCTGGATCATGGAGAAAGCACGAGAGTTCCAAAACACCTACTTCTGCTTCATTGACTACGCAAAAGCCTTTGATTGTGTGGATCACAACAAACTGTGGCAAATTCTTAAAGAGATGGGGCTACCAGACCACCTTACCTGTCTCCTGAGAAACCTGTATGCGGGTCAAGAAGCAACAGTTCGAACCGGCCATGGAACAACCGATTGGTTCAAAATTGGGAAGGGAGTCCGGCAAGGCTGTATATTGTCACCCTGCCTATTTAACTTATATGCAGAGTACATTATGAGAAATGCAGGGCTGAATGAATCGCAAGCCGGAATCAAGATTGCCGGGAGAAATATCAACAACCTCAGATATGCAGACGATACCACCCTAATGGCAGAAAGTGAAGAAGAACTAAAGAGCCTCTTGATGAGGGTGAAAGAGGAGAGTGCAAAAGTTGGCTTGAAATTCAACATTAATAAAACTAAGATCATGGCATCTGGGCCCATCAATTCCTGGCAAATAGAAGGGGCAGAAATGGAAGCAGTAACAGATTTTACTTTTCTGGGCTCCAAGATCACTGCAGACGGAGACAGCAGCCATGAAATTAAAAGACGCTTACTCCTTGGAAGGAAAGCTATGGCAGACTTAGACAGCATAATAAAAAGCAGAGATATCACCATGCCAACAAAAGTTCGCATAGTCAGGGCGATGGTGTTCCCAGTAGCAATGTATGGTTGCGAGAGTTGGACCATAAGGAAGGCTGAGCGCCGAAGAATAGATGCTTTCAAACTGTGGTGCTGGAGAAGACTCCTGAGAGTCCCTTGGACTGCTAGCCTAGGAGATCAAATCAGTCAATCCTAAATGAAATCAACCCTGACTGTTCCCTGGAAGGACAGGTACTGAGGCTGAAGCTCAAATATTTTGGCCACCTAATGCGAAGAGAGGACTCTCTGGAGAAGACTCTGATGCTGGGAAAGATTGAAGGCAAAAGGAGAAGGGGAAGGCAAAGGATGAGATGGTTAGACAGCATCACCGATGCAATGAACATGAAAATGAGCAAACTCAGGAAGATAGTGGAGGACAGGAAGGCCTGGCGGGATATGGTTCATGGGATCACGAAGGGTCGGACACGATGTAACGACTGAACAACAACAACAACAAACTCTTACAACTAACTCCTAGTGGACTAACTCTTACAACTATTGCAGTGGACTAACTCTTACAACTATCAGGTGATAGTTGTAAGAGAAAATAAGAAAATAATATTCTGGTCAATTCTTGATCCTTCGTGTGCTGTTGTTATGCCGCAGGTTGATCAGCACGTGATAAGACATAAGCACATTTTTAACTGGCTTAGGGCAACAAAAAGACTTGGGCCAGCTTGCTCTGCTTTTGTCTCTTACCTTTCCTCTCCACCAGTAGGATCACATCTCCTGCTCGCGTATGCTCTTGCAAGACGCTCTCCACTTCTCCAGGGCTGAGATCTCGGACATCAGCCCCATTCACCTTTGCAATGACGTCCCCTTCCTCCAGCAAAGGGCATCGCTGACGGTCCCATATCTTCACAACCCGAGCGCCTGGCCTGCCCCCACTGAGAGAGCCAACTCCAAACCATGGCCCAGAGGGGCTGCGAGGCAAGGGCACTGGGGTGAGGCGGCTGCAGGGCGCCCCCCGGTGGAGGTGCCGCTCAGCGTGTTCCTCTTCGTCACCCAGGCAGGCTTTGGTGCAACAACGGACACTGAGGCCACGGGTCCTGCGGGATGGGGGTGGTCCAGCTTCTTGGCCGCAGGCTGGGCCCCGGGGGATTGTGGGGCTAGGAGGCACAGCACCATAAGTTGGCGGAGGGCGACGGGCCAGGAGAGGTTCCCCATCAGAGAGGCAGGAGCAAGGTGACTGTCGATGGGTGTACTGGAGGATGCAGTTCCCATCAACCACTACTACAACATTCACTGTAAGGTGGAAGAGAGAAATAAAAAGAGAGCTATCTTTGTTCATGAACAAGAGGCAGCCACACAGAACCCTTAAGAGGCAAGATGAGGGCTAAAACACAGCTGGTCCCCTAAAATCTCTTCTAGATTCTGCTCTGCAACGTTTTATGTCAAATATTTTCCAGATATTCTCTGATCATTTGCTAGATAGCCGTCCAGTATGTAGCTGATGTCCTATGATATTTGACAGTATTTGACCAGTGACACGTAATGGCGCTTTGGATTTGGCAATATTTAGTAGCTGACATGCAATGGTATTTTGTATCTGACAATATTTGATGGTTGGCAAGCAATAGTACAGTGAACCCTCGATTCAATCAATGAACTAAAGGGAGGAAGGAATGTCTGTTAATGCCAAAAATCTGTTAAATCGGAATGCATTGAAGTCCACAGAGATGCACATGTGCAAAATGTGTAAGACTAGTTTTTAATGAAGCAGAAAACATCCATTGTCTCTGAAGTCTGTTAAATCGAAGGCTTATTGTGTTTGACTATTTTGAAAGATGGCACGTAAGGGTGTTTAATATTTGACAGCTGACAATGTACGAGTTAGGCAACCTTAAAGAACAAAGCAAAAAGCAGAACCAACGTTTTGTAAGACTTTTGGGCAATCCTTACTTGCACAGTGTCCGGGGCCAGACTTGCCCAACCCAGGGAGCAGGGGGCACGGGACCAGGAACAGGCTGGGAGACGCTGGAAAGGCCTCAGCGAGGCAGGGTGCGGGCGGGCCATTGGCCCATTGAGCAGAGCGCACCTGCTGGAGCAGACAAGGAGCTCCAAGGTGTGGCGAGTGGTTGCAGGAGCCTCCCCACCTCCCAGGAGGGAGGCTTAGGACCCAGAAAGTGACCAGACCAGGTGGGTAGAAAGGTGGAGGGACCAGCCAGGGAAATATAAGGAGAGGGCCAGGCAGTAGCGTTGTTCCGGGGGAGCGGAGCTCTAAGTTCCGCAGTGGTCCGACCCTCCGTTACTCCGGTGCACGAGGAGGCCCCGCCCCTCACCTTCAAGGCAGGGAAAGCAACGCGCAGGGAGTCTCCTGTGCGTCGCTTGCCCCGCCTTGAATGGCTCCGAACGCAAGGGAGCAGGGCTGCCTCGTGCACCGGAGTAACAGAGGGTCAGAGTGGTGCGGAACTTAGAGCTCCACCCCACCTTCAGCAACGCCAGTGGGGTCAGGGATGAGAGAGTGCTGGTGGGCTAGGACCCAGTGAAACTGAAGAAGGTATGTGCTGTAGACACCCTCCCTGCCTCTGTTCTGAGGCCCAGGGAGAGGCAGATAGCTTAGAGGAGGCAAGCCAGGTGGGTGTGGCCCTGGAGGCCCCCCATAGGCTGCTGCCACTATACAAGTGAGGAGAGTGATGATGGGCAGGAGGCCAATACAGTCCTCCTCCTTGGGGTCCCAGACAATAACTAGTTATTTGGAAGGCTGGCTTTGCAGCCAACTGGGTAAAGTTCATCCAGTAAACCCTACTGGTTGCATACACTCTCATAGCGCCTACCCCAGTGGCTGGAAACCCAGGGCCAAATCTGTCCTCCAAGGCTTTCCATTTGGCCTTCAGCATAGCTCCGGATCCCAAGCTCACTTCCCACGTTTTCCGTATCAGTCACTTTCTTCCAAGCTGGCAAAGGGCTCATTAACTTCCTCTCTGGCAGCGTGCAGAGCAACAGAGGCTCTGGCAGGGCTCTCCCCTTATGTGAAGCATGCTGGCTGCTGACCACAGTTAAAAGAGAAGGAAATGGCAGAGACGGAGCAGCATAAGCAGCTAAAGGAACGGCTGATGCCAAACTTCTTTTGTTTGGAGAAAGGAGGCCAAAGAGCCCTTTGCCTCGGCTCACGTGGGATCAAGTCAGTGAGTGGAGCTCGTGTGGCTGGCCTTTGCTCGGCTCAACATCTGGTGCCTGTTTAACATTATTTGCCAAACGGGACCCCCACCCCATTCTATCCTCAGGTTTTCCTATTTACACCCCCAGAACCACTCTTGCACACTCACCTCCTGCAGCTGGGGTGGTCTCTGTGGCAGGAATACGAGCTTCACATGTCACCTGGGGGCTCTGTCGGGTACTGCAGCTTTGGGAAGGGGGACAATGAAGAGACAGGACTATTTAGGGCGGCAGGTATTCCTCCTCCCCCTCCCCCCCTCCATTCATCAGGATCAGCCCTCTCAGACTGAGGAGCAGTGAGTTACACTGACCTGATGCCGCAGGGCTCTATCCGTTCCGATCCCCAGTCGTGGACATGGGGGCCAGCTCCCCCCATGACTGCCCCGCAGTCAGCACAGCCAGGGATCTCACTTCGGGGGCCCAAGCTCAGCCCCCCACATCCAACAGGGGGGCTTCGCAGGGCCCCCAGGGGTTGCCTCACTTTGTCCTGCTGAGAGACACAAATGTTTCAGTGATTCCGATTCAAATATCCTATGCGGGTCAGCAGGGAAGACTAGAGGAGGGGCCCATGAAAGGCCCCCTCCTGACCCAGGCCCCCGTCACAATGCTCACGTGGAAGTGGGATGTGACCTTTGAAGGGTGCTTGATGTGGTATGAACCAAAGGGCCTTGGGCGGCATGCTTTGCTGAAACGGCTGGATTTTATTCTAACATTAAAAAACAATTACAGGGCCCAATCCTATCTAACTTTCCAGTACCGATGCAGTCGCAATGCAACCCTGAGGTAAGGAAGCAAATGTTCCCTTACCTTGAGGAGATCTCCATGACTCCCCCCCCCCCCAACTGCAGGATGCAGCACATGCCCTGTTGGCACGGTTGCATCAGTGCTGGAACGTTGGATAGGTTTTGGGCCCACAGTCTGAAACCAAATTACCGGTTTAAATACAATAAAATATATAGGAATAAGAAAAGAGACCATCCTACGTATTTGAAATAAATTATCTCAAATTGCCTATCTTAGCATCTGTCATGCTAAGAATGGTCAGAAAAAGTTAAGAATGGTCAGAAATCCAGCTACCGGTTTCTCTCCAAAACCTTTGTTTTGGCAGAAGGGCAGTTTGGTCTGAATTTCCCTCCCTGAAAGGAGGAGGAGCCACAAAGTATATATAAGGGTCAGCTCCTAGCCAGCGACTTTCAACCTTTTTCATCTAATGGCACACTGATAAGGTGCTAAAATTGTCAAGGTATACCATCAGTTTTTTGACAACTGATGAGGCACACTGCGCTGTCGGCAGGGGGCTCACATCCCCCAATGGCCCTACTAATAAATGACCCTCCCCCACACTCCCGTGGCACACCTGTGGACCATTCGCGACACACCAATGTGCACACTGGTTGAAAATTATTGTCCTAGCCATTCGGCATGGGAAACTGGGATTGGCAGAGAAAAACTCTGAGCTAAATAAATCATTGAGCTGTAGCACTGCTGGATCGCTTTGCTGAACGAATGGAGGGAAATATTGTTACCCAAGTTGTCCTTGTAAATCTCCCCAGTTTTGTTTGAGAAGCTGCATTTTATTCTGCTTGCATTCCTGCCTGACAATGCAATCCTAGGCGTGTCTACTCAGAAGTAAGTCTCACTGTGTTCAATGGGGCTTATTCCCAGGAAAGTGTGTACATTATAGGATTGCAGCATCAAGTTTCAACAGAGCCAGGTTACCGGGTGAGCTAGGCTCCATGGTTGTGAACCCAGAATGGAAGCATCCCTACTCCCTGAAGGCCCCAAAGAGAGTGGATCCCTGGTAAGCTAGGGACGGGTAGCAGCAGCAGCAGCAGCAGCAGAACAACCACCAGATGAGTTGGTGTCTGGAACCAGTCAGGAACTGCAAGAACACCACATTATCACACCAAATGAAAGGAGCCCAGCCGACTCATGTTCCTTTTGTACAGGATGCCTGCAATACATGATATGCCCATCTTTTGTATGCAATAATAAGGCTGGTTCCATCAGCATTTTGCCACGCTGTAGCTTGACTGAGAAGTGGAATTCAGGTATGGCTATGCAGACATGAGCTGATTTGGCTCTCAGTGGCTCCCACTGAGTTCTACGGGACAAAGCAGATGGTTTGCAATCTGGGATGCGGCTGAGAGGAGACAAGACCTACTTCTTGCTCCAGATACTGGAATCACTAGTAGGATGGACCCCTCAGTGCTTGCCTTCATTTTCTCACGTATACCTGAAAAGCTGCCATTCATTCCTATGGGGAAAGTACTGCACTGTCTTGAGGGACAACACTGTGGTGGGGGCAAAATCTCCCTACCTGAGGTGGCGTAGCCATTGTGAAGTGCCTTTCCTCCTGAAGGCAGTTGTGAAAGAGGGGAGATGCTTAGTTAAAATATTGGAGTGGAACTGGGGAACCCCACGGTCAAAGCCACCCTTAACAGGGGTTGTCGTAAGGATAAAATGAGAGAGAGAGAGAGAGAGAGAGAGAGAGAGAGAGAGAGAGAGAGAGAGAGAGAGCCACACAAGCTGCCCTGAGATATAAACGTAACAAACATAAATAAATAACTAAATAAATAATGCTCAGCTGCCCTTATACACACCATTAATGGTATCTGGGAGAAGGAATAATGGATGCGAGTGGAAAAAAGGAGAGTTGGGTTCAGCAATGGCCTGGAAGTCTACATCCATCCTCCCTTCAGTGCCCATCAAAGCAGACAGACCTTTTGTAGTTAATGAAAGGAATCCACTGCATCAAGCATTACAAATGCAGGGGTGTTGCGGGGAAGGGAGAGTGGAGCTCCTCTGAGAGTTCTCCACAGCAGGAGTGGTGATGTCATCAGCAAGAGCCCTCCGAAGCTGCTTGTCACACTTTTTTCAAAGGACCTCAGCAGAGAAGCATCAGGTATTTTCATTCCAGTTTTTCAATTTTTATACAAAAAAAAAGAAGAAGTTTGTTTTACAGCCCAATCCTGTGTAACTCTTGCACCGGTGTAACAGTAGATCCACCGGTGTAAGTGCACTTATGCCAGTGTAGCTTGCCGTACGCCGACGTACACAGGACGGACACCAGTGTAACTTCCCTCGGAAGCCGCGCACGCGCAGTTTGGAGACAGGACGGATGCCGCTGCAACTCCGCCGGCACAGGGGGCATTCTAGGGGCATTTGGGCTACCCCAGAATGCTCCCTGAGCCGGCGGAGTTGCGCTGGTGTGTCTGTCCTGTGGCCAAACAGCGCATGCGCGGTGGACGAGGGGATTATGCCGGTGTCCGTCCTGCATCCGTCAGTGTACAGCAAGTTACACTGGCATAACTGCACTTACACTGGTGGATCTACTGTTACACCGGTGCAAGAGTTACACAGAATTGGGCTGTTAAACTATTGCAACCCACTTCAAGAGTCTGGGATGACACGAGCTAGCTCATTAACAGTGCAATTCTTTATAGCACTGATGCAACCGCAATGCAGCCCCGAGGTACAGGAACAAACATTCCCTTACCTTGAGGGGGCCTCCGTCACTGCCCCTCCACAGCAGGATGCAGCGTGCGCCCTGTTGGCACAGCTGCATTGTTGGCCCTGGAAAGTTGGTTAGGATTGGGCTGTAAATGAAGTACAGGTTGAGTATCCCTTATCCGGACTGCCTGGGACAGGAAGTTGCTTGGATTTCGGATTTCGTGGCTTAGCCACGAAGCTTCCTGGGTGACCTTGGGCCAGTCACTATCTCTCAGCCCCACCTACCTCACAGGGTTGTTGTGAGGACAAAAAGGAGGCGAGGAAATATGTTCACCACTCTGAGCTCCTTGGAGGAAGGGCGGTATAAAAAAAAGTGAAAAAAATTGTCTGGATTTTGGAATATTTACATAATATAAGGAGATATCTTGGGGATGGGACCCAAATCTAAACATGAAATTCATTTATGTCTCATATATACACCTTATACACATAGCCTGAAGGTAATTTTATACAATATTTTTAATAATTTTGTGCCCCAGCATGCCTTGCGCTATGCCAGCCAGGTGCTGGAAAAAGTTTTTTTTTAAAGTCATAGCTCCAAAAATGTCTGGATCCTGGACTAGATAGGTCTTTGGCCTGATCCAGCAGCAGGGCTTTCCTTATGTTCGTATGCACCTAAGATTGGCCCACAAAGAAATTCGGCCCATTTTGTATCACTGTAAACTAGCCTGAATTAATTGTTCATTCCACAGAATGTCTGATGAAAAGTTATGCATAACTAGAACGCCTGCATATGGACAGAATGCAGGTGACACAAAGCGGGCAATATAAATGTCACCTGGTTTGTTCAATTAAAAAGAAAAACAACCTACTTATTTTCTATATCTTATTCTCTGAACGGATGCAGCAATCACTTTCTATACTGAACTAACCATTCCCAAGACTCTCTCTCTCAACCTTTTTGACCATTAGCACTGCAGTATCTTGGACGCTGCTGTCAATTCCACACTGATTCTGAGATCTCTTTTCTTAGCAGCTACTACAATTGTGCATGTCATAGGCTTATTTTCTTTCAATGTGCTTTTCTTCTCATCAGTTCTGTGTTTCATATGGCCCTTTCACCGACCAGTCACCTAATCTGCAGAGAACTGGCTCCTGCAGGCCTTTGATTACATTATCTTGTGAGTCATATACATATTACCATGTGAAAAATCACAGCCCCCTTCTCAGAAAGGAGGCAATGCTTTGAGAGGAGGGTAGCATGGAAGAGCTTTGTTGGTGGGTTCTAGGACCCCTGTAAAAAGGGGCTCCTATTAGGATCCATTTAGGGGAATACTCTAGAAAACAGGCTGCTCCTAGGCCAGGGAAAGGAAACACACTCAGAGGTATCTAGGAAGAAAATATGGGTTTCCCAGAAGACTGACCTCAGCACCTATCTAACCAGGCTGATGGAGCAGATAGAGAGCAGTGTCTGTCCCTGCCCCATAAAAATGGTCCGCAAACCATGTTATTTCTGGACCAGCAGTTACAGAATCCTAGGATTTGGGCTGGGAAGTCCCACCATCCATAGCACTATGTCTGGACCTCCTCCTTGGCAACCATGACGGAGCTAAGGCCATGCCCCTGGAGTAAGGCCTCGGCTAATCCCCCCTCCTCCCTCCCATCCTGCACAGAAGAACTGTCTGCCCAGTTAGCCCCTTGTTGGTTCCACGGGATTGCAGGTAGGCAGGTGGGGTGGGGGTGGGGAGCACGAAGAAGCCCCTGATGGAAAGAGACTGTCACAGGGGATGTACTCAGCAGTGTACATCCCCTGTAGGGGGGGATGGGGACAGCACCCACCCCCATCTCTTTGCTGGCCCTGTCACATCCTGTCCATCTGTGTTTGCCTGTCTCTGTCACCCCCGCACTCCTTCTCTACTTGGCTGTCATGTCTTATCTATCTCTCAACATCATCCCTTCACCTTTCCCTGGCACTCTCTCTTTCTCATCATCAGCCACCCCCTCCAGTAACATCCAGCCCCATCCATCATCCTCACAGCAACCTGATTTCCCCCCCCCCACTGCACTCCACCCTGCTGGACACTTAGCCTTTCTTCGTCTTCCTCCTACCCCTTCCTCCCACCTGCAGGCAGCCCCCCTGCAGAGTAGACTGGGCAATCCAATTAGCACAGCTCATCCTCCAGCCATCGCCATGCTGGGAAAAGAGAGGCGGGGGGGCTTTGTATTTTCTTACCTCTATGGACGCCCCCGCCGCCAGCGCTGTTCTGACTTCCACCTGTCCCTCGGATGGATGTCCTGCCTCCCAAGTGTCCCCCGCCGGCACCACCAACAGCAGCAGCAGCAGCAGCAGAAGCAGCAGAAGCAGAAAGAGCTCTTAGGTTGGGAACAACCTTGATGCTGATGCTGCCCGAAATAGCAGCAGCAAGCAGGGGAGGTACCAGCGGCTGTAGCCAAGGCAACAAGAATTGCTACCCTCCTTCTTCTGGCCGGCAGAAAGTGATGCGGGGTGGGGCGGGGTGGGAGGGAGAGGGACGGACGGGCTGGCCAATGGCAGAGCACAGCAGCAAATAATCCGCAAGGCTAGGAAGCAACCGTTCCCGTGCCCCCCCTCCTGCCGGGGCCCGCTAGCTTTCCGCGCTGCTGCCATACGACGGTTTGCCACGAGGGGACGCTGGCGTGCGTCAGGAACAGCGGCGTTCCGTTGCAACACTTTTATTACTTAATGATTAGCATGAATTAATTTTCTATTTTTAAAGTTGTGTTGCAATGATTTTTTTAAAAAACACAGACGTTCAACAGAAGCAGAGGTTTTGTCTGAGTGAACGGTACAATTGCTAACAAAATCCCGACCCCAAATCCCTCTCGGTTATCATCCTGCCTGACCAGCCACTCCTCCCTATCGTTGTGTTTAGTTTAAAACACGTGCAAGCCCACTCCAAGGCATGTTTACTCGGAAGTAAGTGTAATCTCAGGTAAATGTCCATAGGATTGCAGCAGCATTCCATGTATTTATTTCAAACGATGACGTTGTTGGTAAGATTGCGCCATTGAGGAGGGAATGCGCCCAACTCTAAAACCAACTTTTTAACATCTCCAGGCTGGGGGCACCCAGGCCATACAAGAAGAAAAGTAGAAAAGAGACAAGAAGGAGGAAAGTGGAAAGAGTTTGAGTCACATTGTAGGGGGCTACTGCTTCTATGAAATTATGATGATTAGATGAAAAGGGGTATATCATGGATTGCTACTGTTGCTGCTATGACTCCAGTAGGGCTTCACACTGGAATTAGGCTTCAGCCCTGGAACATGTAATGTTGTACCATCACAAAAATTCAGGTCAAAGAGAGCATCTCCTGATATCTGGGGTGGTGGTGGGCCCCTCTCTTTTAAGAAGTTGCAAGGTACGTTTAGGTATCCCCTGACAATTAAGTCCAGTCGTGTCCGACTCTAGGGTGTGGTGCTCATCTCCATTTCAAAGCCAAAGAGCCAGCGTTGTCCGAAGACGCCTCCGTGGTCATGTGGCCGGCGTGACTCTCCTTGCCGCAGCGCGTAGCATGCAGCTGGAACACGGAGCGTTTAATTGTGTGTAATTCATTCTTGGAATATCAAGCCAGTGCAGACCAGCCAAGCGTGAATTGTGGCTGTAGGGCAGGCTTCAGTGTTCTCACAAGCCCTAGGCATGCAATTGTCATGCAATTATTGACTGGACTGAACAGAATATTTTCCCTTGAAAATGTCCAGAGTCTGGACGAAATGTTGGGACTGATATTGACATTTTATGTGGATTTTTTGTGGGTTTTTTTTAATATATTTTAAACTGGAATTCCTCTTACTTGTTGATATTTTAAAATTTGTACATGATTTTTAACCCATAAAAAATCTCTACCTTTTTACAATATGTCTGATCATGAAAATATCCATGCTACATAGAATAATTTCCACCAAAGTCACAAAATAGTGATCTAGCTTTCAAATTTCATGAAACTCTTCCTCAGGCTGGAAGTTGCCTCAGGCAGTAGGTTGGCAGGGGCCACCACCTCCCTCGGTCTGCCCCACTTAAGCCTGGGCTACATTGTCCACGGCTGCGTCGGCGGCTGCGTTCCGTGTCCCGCCCCCAGGTCAAACAAAGGCTCTGATTGGCCGGACGTAGCGCGAACGCGGCAAAAGTCGAGCCGGGCTCGACTTTTGCCGCGTTCGCGCTACGTCCGGCCAATCAGAGCCTTTGTTTGACCTGGGGGCGGGACACGGAACGCAGCCGCCGACGCAGCCGTGGACAATGTAGCCCAGGCTTTACTTCCTTGGCTTGTCCTCCCACTTCCTGAACTGCAAAAGAGGGACAGAGCAACAGAAGAAGTGTGGATATGATGCTCTTGGCCACCCCACCACTCTCCTCTCCTCCACATTTCCTCTTCCGCCCCATCCCCATCTTCCTTTTCCAGTCTAGGGAGTGGGAGGAGCAGGGGCTGGCACTTCACCAGGTAAGGGGCGGCAGCAATGGGCACACCACCTCAGGCACCAGGAGATCTGGGCCAGATGTTAAGTAACATGTGGAGGACAAAAGGAAAAACATGATGTTGCTGCTGCTGGTATAGGAGCATAGTGGAGGTGCATCCGCAGTGTGTTGCAATCTTACCAACACCAAACCTCTGCTGAAGTTATCTCAGTGGCCCCACTACATTGGTGTTACTTTGTCAGCATCTTCCTGTCCCTCCCACATTTTAGGGCTTACGCTGGTATGGAGTTGTGCCAGAAATGGGGCAAAATTGCACCAGATCCTGTACTGCGTAAAACAGCTTTTTTTAAATAAATAGATTGCATCCTAAAGATATTGATTCAAGAAGCTCTTTGAAGACTACTGGACAGCCCAATCCTGTGTAAAGATATGTGGCCGGCCTAAAGGACTGGCCGCTGTATCCTAAGCCCATTGCGGGCTGCCCCATGGCTGCTAGGCCTCACCTTGGGAGAAGAGGATATTCGTCCCCTTCCCCAGATGTAAGCAAGCCCGGGGCCTATGGGCCTCCTCAGATGTACGCCAGGTCCAGAACTGGTGTACATTCGGGGAGGCGGTATAAGGCTGACCCAGGCCTGGAAAGAGGATATCGGCAGAGCACACGGCCGATATCTCTGCCCCCTCCTGGGCCCTCCCTCGCTGGTCCCACCCATCCGTCCCCGCCCCTGCGCCAAGCGGCCTAGGCCTTACCTGGGTCGTCGGGTGCAGGTTCTGTCTGCTGGGGGTGTGAGCGGTGCTGGCCTCTGTGCCAGCGCCGCTTACACCCAAGTTGTCGCAAATATGCTTTACAGCACATTTGCGACGCTTTAGAGCGGCGGAGGAGCGCACGCTCCGCTGCTCTAAAGTTAGTGAGGTTAGTTTACAAAAGATGCTAGATTACCACCCCAACACATGCTGTCTCCCGTTGAAAATGTGAAAACCAGCAGTCACCATTTTTATGCTTTTATTGCCAGCCCCATCTGCTGAAGACTTTCAAGCAGCAGAGTTAAGAGATTCAAGAGAATGAGAGAGAAGATCACAGTGAATGCTCCACAGCCATGACGGCAGCGTGTATGCATCAGGCTCAGAGACTAGAGGCCAAGGAAAAGGAGTTCCCAAGTTAAATGGTTATTTAAAGATAATCTCATGATTATAAAGCCATTCTGGTGATTGAGGACACAGCAGAATGGGGAGGAGCGGGGATTGTGAAATATGAGATTTGCAACCTTTTAGTTGTCATCAACATATTAGCACAACTGAGATGCAATTAAAATGTCCATTCTGCTGGAGCTGGGCCAAGAGATGGAAGAAGATGACAGTGACGGAAGAAGAGAGCGGCATGGAAGAGGATGATCTTGGCTAGGAATGGAGATATCCTAATAAAGCAAGTTGCACAGTTAAATTGAAGTTGCAGCAAACTGGCAGTTCTGAAATGGGCAAAGACAGACTTTCCACAAATACAATCATGGGGTGTGCAAGGTGACAGCGTCCATGCTTTTTGTTCATTGCTTGTATGCCAAGCCAGAAATGTGTGGGGAGTTGGATAGGAAAATGGGCAAATTAAATGAGAACTGGAATACCTGAAAAGTCAAAATGGCCCTTTCATCGGTCTCTACAGTGTTCCTCCAATGTGTGGAATTGGAAGGCTGAAGGCACTAAACTGGTCCTTCCATGCAGATCTTAGAATCTGACTCCTGATACTCCTGCTTTGTGTTGCTTTATGGTAAGGCAGAGTGCAGAGTTAGTGGGCACATCCAGATGGGTTCCTTGTAGTGCCACCTAGTTGTTGCTTTTTCTTCTGCATCACAGTAGTGTGTTTGAGGGTGCTTTCATTGTGGAATGTGTCACCCTCACTAGAGGGCAGTACTTAGGAGAACATCATTGGGTTACACAAGATTGACCCCCTTTAGCCCATTCTGTTTCTAGTTTCGTCTGTTGTATCTGGACATGTGCATGAGTGTACTTCTGGGAGTTGTGTGCCCCCGCCAAATCTATAAGTGTTGCACAATATTGACATATGGATCTGGATCTGTAGTTGTCTTGTTTTCCGGTACACCCCCTTTCTCTGTCAAATGTTGGCCCACCCTGTGCTCAGCAGAAGCTTGGAGGCACACCTATGTCTCCCTCCATATCCGTACACCTTTTTCCTTCTTTTTAACCAGCCCAAGTTGCATGGAAGTCAAGAGCTGTAGCAGTGGAGTTCGGTTCCCCATAAACTGATGCTAAATATGTCAAAACCACACCTTTCAAAAAGGACGGAATGGTAGCATTCATGGCAGTTCAAGTGTGTGTGTGGTCATTGCACTTCTGGACTGCTGTTCTCAAAAACATTGGCTTTTCTGCATTAAACAACACGATAATTTAAATATGGGTAAAATACAGGTGGACAATGGCTTGATGTTGTCGTGTGATTCCCCCCTGCCAAAAGGTGATTGAACAAAGCATGACAATTCTAAACAAAACACCGCATTGGGAAGTGTCTCATGGTCATAGCCGCTTCTCATGTGGATGGGTGGTCCCCGCCAGGGAACTGATGTAGAAACTGTGCAGGTTGAATGCACACTGGATACACATCTCTTCCGTTTGAACCTGCTGAGAGGACATTGCTCCTGTGATTACAAGCTACAGATGTTGCTTTATGGTTAAAGCATAAAGTTTCAAACTTTGAACCCAAAGACGTGTGCTGCTGCCAACATGAAGCATTTTACACATTGCAAAATTCTTTTGCAGAAAGCATTTCAGTGAAGGAATTCATGTGCAAGGTTATGTGAGCAAAGCTTTCCAGTAGATATACATGCAGCGAGAAACCCACATCTGCAGTTGCTTGTAATGGTCTACATGTAGGTTGCTACCGGTAGTTAACTCCTACAATGAAGTGCCTGGAAGTTCCTACATGGAAGTTCCACCCTATCTGATGTGGAAAGTTGCAATTCAGCTCAGCAATCCTAAATACAAATGCTTGAAAAACTAAGGGTCAAAGTGAATGTGAAGTTAAATGCATATTTGCTTCCCTGTTTGTTTCTTTTTTAAAGCCCTGCAAGCCTTTTCTTTTTCTTCCTGTACTCATTTGTGAGATGTTTCAGTTACTTTGCATTCAGTATTGGGTATCCTACTCATTCTTCAATTGAAATGCAATGATCTTGGTGGAGGGAAACCAGTGAAGATGTGACTGTTCAGTCACATACACAGGGGACACAGAAAGAAACATCACACATGAGAATACAGAAACGAGGAAACATGTTTGACAATCATAGGAAACTGTGTCATATACGAGTCAGAACATTGATCCATGTAGTTACCGGTAAGTGCTGTTGACACAACTAGCCGTGACTCAGAAGGATATCTGGCAGAAATGTTTCTCTGCCCTACCTTGGAGATACCCAAGGCCTGAACCTGGGACCTTTGGCAGTCAAAGATGTGCTCTGCTACTGAGCTACAGACAGTGGGACCCCACAAGCAGAGACGTAATTGGCATATGCCTGTTTTGAACCTGACCTCCACTGAAAATCAATGGAGGCTTGCTCTGTCCTAAGCTCATGTGCTCAGATTTGCGGCGTAAGAAACCATTTCCACCCCTGCTCTCAGTGAGAGATGGTACAGAAATTGGGCACTTCTGAGGCACTTCTGTGATTGGATACAGTATGCAACTCCCCCTCAAAAAACGATTAGGATACATTCTGAATACAATGCCTATCAGTTCATATACATGGATAGCAATAAAATCCCAAAAATAAATCCCCAGCTCTCTGGCAGAAGAATTAGAAGGGATATAATCTTCCCATCCCATGTACTTTAGCAACTATTCTTACTGCCATTACAATACAATATCTTTTCAACTGAACTCAACCATGCAAATACTCTCTATGCTTTAAGCAGAATGGGAAAAAAATCTATGAACTGAGTCATGTCCGTTTAAACTGATACTTCATGTGCGCTGGCAGATCATATTGTCCAAAAAATGAAGGGAGCTAGAATGAATTCTGGTGCTTTTTTCTATGGAATTGGCTGAGTCTGTAATAAGAGACATCTTGTCATGTTACATACTAGGATGAGAAATTATCCCTTAAGCAAAGGGGTATCTGATAACTCTAGTTGAGATCGGAAACTAAAGTAGAAATTAACAATTGTGATATTTGAGTAAGAATTCCTAGCCACTTGACATACCTTGTAACAATGAAAACTGCTCATGCTTTCTCCCTATGAATGGTTTTGCCCCATTTTTACAACAAAATGGTGTGTAGTTGGAGAGAGATCATTATCCATATGAGTATTTTTGCACGAAATTCTTTCCGATAATATTTAGAATTTATATAGTGCTTTTATTGAAGCACCTGATGGACCACCTTCTCCCACATGAAACTTCCTGTCTTGTAGGATCCTTTGGGGAGGCTTTCTTATTGGTGCTGCCACTGTCAAAAAGCCCAATGGGCAGTGACTCGTGAGAGGGTTTCCTTGGTGATTGGCCCTGCTAGATACAATTCCTGGGTCATTCCATGTGAAATCAACCAATGCATGAAACCTTGATGTCATGGATTTTGTTCATTTGTGGTACATTTGTACCTTACCATGAGATGTTTAAAAATATTTTTTCAGATTTTTTTGTCCATCCGTTTTTGAGATATTGAATTTTCAAAATTGCCTAGAAACGCCAAAATTCACTTGTCACCATACATTCAAACACCAGTTACAAGATAACTATGTAAGCTACAGACATGGGACATGTGTCATTGTAAAGCGTATGAATAGGGCTTTCATTGATATACAAAATGACACAATTGTAAGTTTTCTAGAAATTAAAAAATATTCAAATAATATTTATTTTGAATTTTGGGAAAATCGGTTTTTTTTTCTTCAAAAACATCACACTTAAAGGTATATGTCTTGTAGTCAATCATTCAAAATTTCAAGATGGTATCTCAATGGTATCATACAAAAAGTAAATTTTCTTGTTGGCAGTGACAAGGAATTAAACCTCTCAAGTCCATTTTTCTACAATTTACATTGAATATTTGAATACATTGAATATATTTGAATATTTTTGAATTTCTTGCAAATTTACAATTGTGTCATAGTGTATATCAAATGAAAGCCCTATTCATACGCTTTACAATGACACATGTCCCATGTCTGTAGCTTACATAGGTATCTTGTAACTGGTGTTTGAAGGTATGGTGACAAGTGAATTTTGGCGTTTTTAGGCAATTTTGAAAATTCAATATCTCAAAAACGGATGGACAAAAAAATCTGAAAAAATATTTTTAAACATCTCATGGTAAGGTACAAATGATACCTATCAATTTCCCATCTGATACCTATCAATTTTCCAAATACTCCAATCAATTAGGAGAGGGAAGGGGAGGGAAACAAGGTGTTGCACTTGTTTTGTCCTCTACCTGCATTGTTCATGCATGCCCTCTTCCACCACAGGGCATTTCTTGAGTTGTTCTGCTGTTCTAGCTTTATTTATTTTTTTAACAATTGCTTTATTATTCCTTGTTCTTACTTTTGTTGTAAGCTATCTGTGTGAGATGTGCAGGATATACATTTTCAAAAAATGTATATTTGCATCAGGCCTGCTTCAGACACCAGCAGCCACCAGAATATCTGAGGTGGGGTTAGAACTGTGGCCATCTCCTTCCTCTAACACTCACCGTCGCATCGAGCTGTTGTGTGAGGAGAAGGTGGCAGCCAGGACCAGAGCCGTACCAATGGAGGAGCCTGAGGGGCACCTGCCCCGGGTGCTCCGCTGAAGGGGATGCAATTTCTCCCCAGCACAAGGCTCAGCGTGGCGGGGAGAGCTGCAGTGTGCAAAAAACACATGCTGGGGAACGCCCTCCAGGCCGCCCCAGGCTTCTTACCGTTCTGTTGAGGCTCACATACCGTTCTGTTGAGGCTCTGAACCCAGAAGTGAGTGGGCGGTGACGTCATCGCCGCTCACTTCCAGGTTTGGAGCGCGGGGTGGGTGGGTACCGCTGCATGCTGCTTTACCCCAGGCGCCCTTTCGCCTTGTTCCGTTTATGGCCACAGGGCTGGTCTTACACCTGCAGCCCCAAAGAGGGGGGAAACGGATGGTTTTGTTGTCATTTTTAATTGTATGAGAACTGCTTTGGGAGGCGTGTGCCTGAAAAGCAGTATACAAATAAATAAATAAAACATTAAGTTACTAAAATAATAAATACTCAGAGTGTCTCACTTTTACCATTTTTAAACATTCTTACAAGTACATCAGATAAGGTCAGATAGGCCATTTTTATTACCCGTATCACAGATGGAGGGCTGACTGAGGCTGAGAAGGTTTGCTTACAATCACTTCACAGCAGAGGTAAGGTTCAAACAGGGTGGCGGGGGGGGGGGTCCTCTTCAGAGGGTTTGGCAAGGGTTTGCTTCACCCAGTGCGAGAGCTCAGTGCATCACCCCCATGATGGACCCCAGAGGTGAACAGGGAGAAACAAGGTTGGGCTGAGCTGGGTTCTACAGAAGATGCCCATCAGGCAGGACTATGCATTTCTACAGATGACTCCTGCTCAGTGGTGTCACTGGGGTTGGTGTCACCCTGTCTGGTAACTCAGGGTGTCACCCCCATTAACTTTATTTATTTTAATATATACAGGTCACCCAACAAATCAGTAACCAACTCGGCTCTCGGAATAATCAGTCTCATTGGTCCGTTTTGAGTTAAGGAAGTCCACTTTTTGTTACATAAGGCAGTTGTTTTCTTTTTCCAGTTATTTGGCCATAACTTTTGATAGAATACAAATAATTCAAAATGGTTTGTTTCATTGCATTTGTCATGAAATTATGCATTGAATGTATTATATAACATGATGGCATTATTCATAAATACAAAGTTTTCACAATTTTGACCACTAGTGGTGTCACACACATACCCAGTGTGTCACCTGGTGCGGTCTCCCCCCCCCCCCCCCCCGTGACATCACTGTTCGTCTTGGTTTAGTCATCTTAGCTACAGTCCTATACTGGGTCTTTAAACAGAAAACTCACCCAGCTTTTAAGTCAAGAATGTCTGCCTTTATGCAGCACTTTGTATTCAAATAATGCACAGAAGGAATGGAATAAAGGAAGGTGATGTCTTCTGTATCTGTGTGTGTTTGAACTCAGTCAAAACAGCATCATTTGTCTTCTCTGTGCGAGTTGTCATTTTTCCGCCTCCTCCACTTCACCTGGTTGGATGAGCAGTAAGTGTAGATCTCCGCTTGATCAGGATGTTATTTCCCAGTCCCCCAGCAGAAGGCAGCAAAACTCTACATCTTTGACCAAAGAACTTGAAGCCAAGAGGAGCCATTGTTTTAGTTAGTACAGATAGGCCATAACAAGTCACAAGTTAGTACAGATAGGCTGAACAAGTCACATAAGATACTGTTTTCCTTATAACAATTTTTCTTGAGAACGTTTTTTTTTTAAAGGTCAGACCAAGACTGCAAGGTTTTCCCACAAATTTTGCACCCTTTTGAACTTGAAGGCCAATCTTCTATGGGATTAACCACTGGGGTGTGCTCTGAGGTTAAGTCCAAGACACACTCTGCCACATTAGAGGAAGAGGAGTTTCCTTGGCTCCCCTGGGGCATCACAGCAGAGTCTTCCGCTGAGCCACCCAGCGCCATCACAGCATCAGAGAAAAGGTCCTGTCATCACAGTATTAAATAAGAAATTCCTCCTGTGTAGCCTTGACCTTTGGCTACTTCTGTCAAAAGTTGCATGGTGTGGACCGTTTTGTGAGGTCACGGTAGCGAAAAAGTTTTGATCTGATAACATTTCAGGACACGAGTTGACTGTATCTGCAGTGCAAATATAGCTTCGCCTGACTGGTGACATCACACGGTCTGGTTGTGACCTCACATCATTGAAACACAATCAACAGGCCTCACGTCAATTAGTAGAAGGCCACCAAAGAGCTCTGTGTGTGTGTGTGTGTGTGTGTGTGTGTTTGTACATGTGCATGCACATACAAACAAAAGTATATCCTGGCTGTATCAGAAAAGAGGGAGGAGCTTGTCTGATGAAGTGGCCTGATAATAGTAAAAGTGGCCTGGAATAGTCCGCTACCACGCTTTGTAATTTGGGGAGGCGATTCTTAAAGGGCTACAAACACACACACCCCACCAAAAGGGAGGACGTATGCATGGACATTGCAGCAGAGTTCCTGAATTCAGGCTGGGAAGCAAATCGAACAGCACTCCAAGCAGATCTCAAGACAGTCAGAGGAACTGCAGCAATCCTGCAACATGCCACAGCCTAGTCCGCAAGGGCAGTTCCCACCTCCTGCTTCCCCGCAGCAGCTCTCAGCCAGGGATTCCCCTCCATCGCCACTGCAGCAAGCCTCCAGGCAGCCCCCGCAGCCCCCACAGTCCAGGGCAAGTGAGCAGAGGGACATGAACTCACAGAAGAGGCAGGCCAGGGCACAGTGTGCACAGTGGTCTGGGGGAGAAGGAGGAAAGAGAGAGATTACATTAGCGATATGAGGAAAGACTCTTGCCACCCAATTACCCGTACATCCCCAATGATTACTATGCCACCTCCTGATGATGTTTGCAAATTCTAACCCAAACTCAGAGATGCTCTCTAGTCTAGACAAATAGTTCATCATGTGGTCAAACTCTTCCTGGACTATACCACAGCAGACTGCAGATGGGGGACAGGATGACCAAATGAAAGAGCCAGTGCGGTATAGTGGTTAGAGCATCAAGCAGTACTAGAGACGCTTGAACTCAAATCCCTCTAAGCCAGTGGTTCCCAACCTGGGGGTCACAATCCCCCAGGCCTGCGGGAACCACTTCCTGCCCCCTTAAGGGGTGTGGCGATGCAGTGGTGTCAGGACGCGGCAACGGCTCTTCCGGGTTGCCGCTGCTGCCAATAACAAAGAAAAAAGGGGGTTGGGCCGGGGTGGACTTATCTGTCTGCAGCGGCAGCGGCAGTTTCGCTGTGCTGAAAACGGGTGCGTTCAAAATAACTTTTTTTCTTCGTCATCATCGTTGGCAGCTCAGAAGAGCTGTCACAGCCTCCTGACGACACCACCGTGTCGGGGGTCGCTAAAAATTACGGTTCCCCAACCTTTGTCTAAAGGTTGGGAACCACCATTCTAAGCCATAAAGCTCACTGGGGACCTTGAGTCAGTAATTTATTTCAGCCTAACCTACCTTACATAATTGTTGTGAGGATAAAATGGGTTGGGAACCATGAACTCTACCCTGGGCTCCTTGAAGGAAGAGTAGGTTATAAATAAAATGTTTTCCCATAAACAATCCCTACACACAGAAAGGTAGTATGTCAGGGAGCAAGGCCCATGCCCATGATATGCTTGTTTTCCATGGGCAAGGAGGGTTGGTTTTTGTTTTTGTTTTTGTAATATACTGTACAGGGAAGTATTCAGTTTCCCATCTGCTACCTGAAGTCCGGGAACCGATTTACATTAGGCTGAGCTTCCCACTTACAAGCAGATGTCTTGTAATGTCTTGGTTGCATATCTTAACCTGTAGCCTGAGCTCTTGCAAGGAACATTCAGACAACCCAGCAGCTCAGTTTTTGCAAATAACCTTAATAATAGCCCAGTGACAAGGTTTAGGAATTAAAGAAATCAATGATAGGTTGCTTTATTTATTTTGAGGAGTAACTGAGTGAAAGAAAAGCAAATACAAACAGGAGGTTGATCCGCTTTAACCAAGGGATTCTGCTTCACAAAGGAAGACGTTGCAGATATCAAGTAGTGGTGCTGGCTAAAGGATTTTGGGCCCCTCAGGAAAGTTAACCTCAGTAGGCCTCCTTAACCTGAAACTAGCGGGACAGTGCAAAGCAAGAATTCTCGCACATTGCCTCTGACCTTCTGGGGCATTATAAAGGATTTCCCCGCTTAATGACGGATCGCATAACGAGGATCCGGATATATGACGGAGGACCCCAGTAAAAAAGAGCAAAGGATTTTAAAAGACTTAAATCCCCAGCTCTTCAGCTGTTTTGTGCTAGATAAGGGCTTTGAAGCCCTTATCTAAAGCCAAACAGCTAAAGGGGCAAGATAAGACCTTGGATGTTTAATGCTGGGGCTTTAAGCACAGTGCTAAACTTCAAAGCACAGGAAGACCCCCTTAATGACGGCTTCATTTTACAACGGGGATTTCAGAACTATCCCCGTTGTTAAGCAGGGGACACCTGTAGTATTATCTGTCCCTTCCTCCAAAGAGTTCAGGGTGGCCCCCCCTCCCATTTTATCCTCACCACAACCCTATGAGGTAGGTTAGACTGAGAGAGAGTAACTAGCCACAGGACAGCTTCATGGCCAGCTTCAGGGATCTGACCAGGTCTATTTGGTCTTAGACCAACACTCTACCCATTAGCTCTCTGGGGACAGACAGAGAGTGGCAGGGCTGTTGGACCCTTTGGTGGTCTTGGGGCTCCTCCAGTTAGTACCCCTCTGGGAGTGATCCTGGGGTAACATTGATCCGGACCGGATGTTATAGAATAGCTAGTCCTGACATCCCCAGAAATGTAAACAATCAGAGCAGCATATAGACAACAATAGAGAAACTCTGGCATCACTCACTCAGCCCATCTGTTGCTCACCTGCCACAAAGATCCCAGAAGCAAGTTAAGGTTAGTGGAACATCTCTTTGGGAGCCAGGTGAAAGTTAGTCAGTGATAGCACAGCTCTGACACTTCCATTGCAAGTTCCAGACAGTCGCCAGTCTGGTAGCAGAAATCCATAGCTGGCCCGTCAGACCCACAACAGCAGCAGCAGCAGCAGCAGCAATGGGGGTCAGAGCAAAGCTCGAGGAGCCTGGAGTTGCAGGCTGGCACAGGGAAGCAAGAGCAGAAGGGCCCGGACAAAAGAGGAAGAATGTCAGAAATACGGCAGAAGAGACAGGCCAAGAGGAGGGTGGCGCATAGCTCTGTGGAGGGAAGGAATGAGAGGGTGAAGAACGTCAGCCATGGTTTTTTTTACAGCAGTGGATCTGATTTAGAAGCCTCCTCGCAATATTCCATCCATTCCTAACATACCTTTCCTCTCCAGATCAAGATTTGGAAATACCAGCTATGGACAGTGCTGACTGGCTAGCACCTGTATGGCATGAAGCTACCTCTCTCCCCTCTCCACCCTGGGGCAATTTTGCAACTTTTAGGGGGGGGAATAAAAGCAACTATTTAAAAATAGTTTGTGGATTTGTTTTTTTAAAGGAAAAGGTAATAAACAAATGTTTCAATGAAACAACATCATGCGGTATTTGAAAAAAATACAGGAAAAAAAGGTGGGCAACCTGCCTGACATATAAGGAGAGATGCAAGACTGACTGCTGAATTTGCATTCAATCTGCTGCTTGGCATGTCTGCCATTTTAGTTGTGAAGCTGGGAGGAAGCCAGGCTCCTATTGTGGCTGAAGGACTGGCTTCAAGTCTGCTTTTTATATTGCATCTGTCTTCACCCAGGAGGAGAGGGAGACAGTCAGGAATGTCTGGTCTCTGACTGAGGCGCTTAAGTTCAGTATGCACTAAAGAATGGCTAGCTAAGAGTCAGCCTCCATATGCAGGACAATCACGTGGTACAGTCATATTGGCACTGTAACACTTTTAGACCATGAACAAGGGACTTCGTGTTTAAATGCTTTCCTGTGTAAATAATAACCTGCTCTTTAAACCCCCCTCCTCCCTGTGTGAATTGGCTAAAGAGCCTTTTTACCAGACTCAGGGCATAATAAGGAGAGGTTTTTGCCAAAGGCTCTTTTGTGATACACACTGGGGAGGAGGGAGTTAAAGAGCCCTTTGCTCTAAGTCTCACCGACCGCAGACGTGAAACATCTGACAGAGCCACATTTCTTGACCCTTCAGTTCTTGCTACGTTCCCAAAACGGCGCCTGTTAAAAATAAGTTGCTGACCTTAGCCTTGGCACCTTTCTGAAAAGATTTAGAAAATGCACATTTCAGGTTTCTTCCTTAGGTGCAGGAGAAGAGAACTTTGACAGGGCCTGTACTGCAATTCACAACAGCGAGTATGGACTTGAAGAGCCCTTTGCCTGTAGAGAGAGCATCTGGCCTGCAGAAGAACGGGAGAGTTCTGCCAAAGCCTCTGTTGTGGGTCACATGGGGAGGAGGACAGGTTTAAAAGTCATTTGCCCAAGTCTTGGCATACATAAAAGAAAGTGTGCATAGCCTTAGGGGGCCAATAGTTGCCTAAGCCTTCCTGAAGATTTCTTATTCTCATTTCCTGTCAGAGCCTTCTGTGGGTCCAATTGCACTTTTTGCCTCAAGAGCTGGACCCAAAAGCCCCAGCTTCACTTATTTTGAGTCTGTTTCCCAACAGTGCTAATTCTCCTGCAGCCAGGGTCAGATTAACAGCGCAATCCTGAGCATTGTTGGGCCGGCAGAGCAAGTGCTCCGCCAGACTAGGGTTTCACGAAAGTGCAGTAAAGCACTTTTGTGGCACCCTTGGAGTAAGCAGTGCCGGCACAGAGGCCAGCACCGCTCACTTCGCCGCCGCCCAACACCCACACCGCCATAAGCAGGTAAGTGCTGCGCCAGACGGCGGGAGGGGGTTGGGAGGGAGGACCAGGGTGGTGGGGGAGGGGACAACTGGCCAGTCAGGCCAGGGAGGGGGCGGGGATATTGGCGGCGCCGGCACGTTCCGCCATATCCTCACCTCCTTCCCGGGCCTGGCCAGCCTTACAAGGCCTCCCCTGATGTGCACCAGCAAAATAGCTGGTGCATATCCGAGGAGGTCCATTGGGGCCGCTGGGGCTTACACCGGGGGAAGGGATGAACATCTGTTTCCCCCGCAGTGAATCCCGGCCCTGCCGGAGCCCTGCCTGCTTAGGATGCAGTGGCTGGCCGTTTAGGCCAGCTGGTGCATCCTACGCACGATTGGGCTGTAAATCACGCTGGGGCCCTAAACTCTTGTCAAGCCTAAAAGGCCAAATCGCATCACTTTACCCCCCCCCCCAAAAAAAGTTTATCATTCTAACTGCAAGGACAAAGAAAATAGAAATAGTAAAAGTTTATATTTGCATATATTCATTTAAAATGTGAAACATTTGTCTTCAGAGGCCCTAAAGTGTAGCTTTGTGTATAAATTTGGCCCTGTCTGCTTGTGCATAAATCACTCACCTCTTGCCATAAGCTACCTCAGTCCCAGGCTACCCTCTCCTCACAGGCACTCACCATCCCCAGCCACCTCCTGGATCTGAGAAGCTGTTGATTTGCAGCTCTTCTTGCTAGAGTTGGTGCAGACGGAGGTGGTGGAGGAGCCAATGCGTCGTTTTCCTGAAGCCTGAGGCTGCTGCTGCCTCACAGACACCTGAGGAGCTCCACAGCCGTTGGTGCAGCAGGCATGATGAAAGGGAACCTTCCCCTGATGAAAAGGGGAACTGGTGATGCTGCTGTTGGTTGAATGAGGCACCCCTGCAAAGAAATAAGGCAGAATTTGGAATCCAGAGGTGCAAGTTGGCAACGGAAATGAGCTCTAAAAACATCAAAAGCCTATGCTACAATCAATCTGTGAGCCTTGAAGCTGCCACAAGATGCACTAGAGACAGGCTTACCAGATCGTCGCCGGGACGGGAGCGGTCTACCCTTAAGGGGGCGTGGCGTGGGGGGGCCAGAATGCGTCGCGTTCTGGCCCCCCACGCCCCGCCCCCGTAAGGGTAGACCGCTCCCGTCCCGGCGACGATCTGGTAAGCCTGACTAGAGACAACTAGACCTATGCAAACCATTCTTAAAGAATGTCTTGTCATTGTGTGGAGGGTGGAGGAAAATAGAATTCACTGTTTAAAGTATTTGCACAGTACACCAACTGCCATGATGATGATGATGATGATGATGATGATGATGATGATGATACTGTACGTAACAGAGGCCAAAATGAACCTGAAGGCCCATTTGGTCAGCCCCAGGTTTGAGCAACTGCATATAAATTGGAAGGGCATCCAATTCGGAGAGCGATATGAACGCAATGGGGTTACTAACCATGGCTTCCCTCTTGGCAGCCTCTTCAGCTGATCTCCAATACCAGAAGTCAGCTTGGCTGGGAAAGAAGTGTTTCTTTGGGTGGAGAGGAATTGATGACAGGAGAGAAGCCATGGGCAAGACAGTTCAGCTCTATCACCCTTGTCCTTCTTTTGCCCTAAATCTGCATCCTCTGTCACCTCTTTTATCCGAGACAGTCTTGGGTTTAAACAAACAGTCTGCCACCAACTAAGGTCCTAAGAGCCAAACTAATTGTAACAAGGACAGCTATGTGTGTGCCAATGTGCCATGTGTATGGCCAGTTTACAGAAGCATTCATGGGAATGTAGGGAAGCACTATTGGAACCTGAAATGGAAAACACAGGTGAGGAGAGCTAAACCGCATCCTCCTCCTTCCCCCCCCCCACTTTACCTCACGCCCTCATTTCAAGCAATTTTCCTGCCAGCCACCTAGCTCATGCTCACTATTGAAGCTGGTTAATAGTGAGCTAGGCCGAATGTTGTAAAGTAAGATGGGGAGGGAGGGGATTTAGATCCCCTCACCCATGTGCTCTATTTCATGTACCAAACAGAGCCCTCTCTCCTTGTTTTATATGTAAACAGGACAGACACAAGAATAAAATACAGGTGGCTGCCCTGCCATGTCTAGTTTGGCCCTCAGAGTGTGTTGCATTGAATCATGGAATATGCAGGTTCACGTTCTTGATCAGCTTAAAGCCCTCAAATAACCTTGTGTGAATCTCTCTCTCTCTCTCTCTCTCTCTCTCTCTCTCTCTCTCTCTCTCTCTCTCTCTCTCTCTCAGCCTTACCTTGAGACATGTCTGTACTGCAAATGTAAATCCACTTCAGGTCAGTTTAACTGTCACTGTTCCCAACCAAGGGAATGTGGGAACTGTGATTCTATGAAGGCGCTACCTTATCCGCACTTACTGGAGCATAAGCTCTGTTGAAATTAGGGTCTTATATCCAACCAAGTAAACATTCTTAGCACTGGGCTGCAAGAAAAAATTCCAACACTCTCTTAAACCTACAAAAATATTTCATGGGACTGTTGGGAAGGATAAAATGAATCAAGGAGAGACTGCAGCATGCCCTGGGTCTTTAGGAATAGGCAAAAAATAAATGTGTACCTTACATATACCGTATTGGTCTGAGTATAAGACTCACTTTTTTCTCCTAATTTAAGTTTTTAAACTAGGGGTGCGTCTTATAATCAGGCTGCTGCAATTTAATGCCAGTGATTTAATTAATTTTTTTTAATAGCACCAAACCTTAAGGGTGCGTCTTATAATCAGGTGCGTCTTATACTCGGGACAATACGGTATAATTGTCTAAAACCTGGTTGGTCATTGCTTTTATGATATCAAACATTTTAACTATGGGGGTAGGTGTGCAGAGGGGTCAGTCCTGGAATCCTGAAGATCAGTGCTGCTGCTGTGAGGGGTGTGGAAGAAGCCCTCTTTTGGGAGAAAGGCTGAGAGAAAAATCTCATACAAGGCCAATGGAAAAGGAGGAATGATGTGCCACTGAGCATAGGAGAACGGCAGGGCTTTGGCAGGAAGGGAGGCTGAGGGAACAAAGTAAGTAGATGGAGGTATGAACAAGCAGGGTATGACCTCGGTTGGTAGAAAGGAAGGAGGAGGGGCAAATCATTAACTGTCAGTCATACGGTACCTTTGGTTACTTTCTCTAGTAAATAAATAGTTTACCAGCAGGGGGACTGAGACCATGGCAATAAATTCAGTAATAAAACCGAGATCTCTATCTACCTACTTAGAAACCTGGATATGAGCTCACACTGTCTACTCCTGGCTCTTGTCCCAGTTAATCTTACCATTTTCATCTTTCTCTGTTAGCTGGGTGCAAGGAATGAGGGAAAATTCTTCACTAGAAGTAAATTTCTCAGGTAGGTACCCCTGGCTTTCAGAGACGTGGCTGTTCCCCAAGGATTTCTGGTGTTCTGGTAACAGAAAGAAAGAACGTTAAACTGATGTTTGTCTCTGATCTCTTCTGGACATGAGACTTACTGCCCAATCCTATTTGGATGTCACACTGGTGGCGCGCAGATACTGGCAGGCCGTCAGTCATATCCTAAGCCTGTCCTGGCAATGTCACACCAACGGTTCATTGACACCAGCACCACAAGGCCCAAACGCCAAGCCTGCCCTGCAAAGCAACACCAACGCCGCCCTTCCCAGCAATAGCCCCAGTGTCCACGGAAACACCAACACAGCCTGTCATCCACGGAGCAGTGTCCTGACAGCAGTGTGTCATCACCATGACATAAGCACGTCAGTGGTGCGATGTCTGTGTGTCGTTGCCGTGACGTCGGTCTGTGCATCATCCAATATTGTTGCAAAAAGGAAAGCGCACCCTTGAGCTGTGGCAAGTTTCCAGGGGTGTCTTCTTTACGGAAGCTGTTTCCTTGCAATGAGAGTGCACTGGAGACTTATGGCGTCTTTCTAATATCTTTTTTTCTTATCAAATCTATATGCGGATCTATCTGGAGCAAGCTGACTCATAAAGCAGAACTCTCACAGCTGCTAATTCTGCCTCAGATCCCCCAAAGCACAATAACACATTGACCCTGACCACCCCCCACCACCCCCCATGAGGAGTGAGTCAGACAGGGAATTTGGAGTTTAGCTAGAATTAGCTGAAGTACTACTGAAGGCTAAACTCCAAATTCTCTGTCTGACTCACTCTTTCTCCCTAAATCCCAACTGCCTTTTTCCCTGGCCGATATGCGGGCAGAAAAACACGCATCCCAGTACAGAGGAGACTATCTCACCCTGCAGGCAGATAGTCCATTCAGCCACCATCCCCAGCTTTTAGCTTCCACTGACAGAGGCTATATCAGCCAATCAGCTATACCAGAGATGGTCGGTCACAACTACAATATTCTTCATAGACTTAATTCTGCAATACCGAGGCTTCTTGGATCTACTGTTCTGGCTCTATCTCTCCTTTCAGAAATGAAGCACTTGGACCACCTTGTCCATGTTGAAGTGTAATTGCTTCAGAGGGTGGAATTATATGTTTCAAGGCAAACGCAGGGTTCCCAAACCCAAGTTTTTACCTCTTAACATTAGTGCAGGGGCAGGGTGGGGTGGGTGTATTTGTGGGGGGGGGGAAATCAGGGAGTGGGCAGAGGTGCCAGGGGGAGCAGTGCAGGGTTTCATCCCAGGGCCCACAGCAATTTGGCATTCAGCACTGTTTAAGAGGGCCAGATTTAGGCCGGAACTACACCAAAGCCGTTCGAGTTCGGGGCGCCTCCGGTCATCGCGAGCATAGGAGACGGCACGGCATGCCCCTAGATGCTGCCCTGGCTCCACCAGATTTTTTCAACGTGTTGTCTACCTGCTTGTCTCTCCTGATTGGTCACTTGCTGGCCCCCTGTGATAGGTCAATTGCGGGGGGGGGAGGAGCCTTGTACAGAGCGGGTGTTTTGAGAGAGGAGAGCCGAGGAGGGACGAGAGAGGGGGACAGATAGACAAAGGAGAAAAACAAACGAAACGAATTGAATATCAGTAGCCCAGCACGAGGTTTGGTTTTCAGCCATCATCTTTGTCTTTGTCTTTAAGTTCAAGCTGAACGCTGAGTGGCTGAAACACAAGAGCACTCCGATTGGCTGAATGCCACCCTCTCATCCCATTGTTGAAACACTTCTCTCCACGTCCCGCCCTCCCTTTCTTCTGATTGGCCAAACACAGCCAAACATCAGCATGGTCCACGACCGAGCTCAACGGAACGCAGGAGAGCGTTGCTCTCCTGTGTTCCATTGCAATCGGTTAAAATGGAAGTCACACCGCTCCGCACATGCTGCATGTGCCCAGGACGCGCTGGAATTCGTGCGGTGTAGATCAGTCTTAAGAGGCTCAGGCTTGGGCCCAGGCTCAAGCTTGGGCGGGCAGCAAACATTTTAGTTACTCTTAAGATAAACCAGCTTTTATAAAAGATGAGAGGAAGCACTTGCCTCTATATGGTTAGAATAAATACACCCCATTCTGCCCATCTCCTGCCCCCATTCCACCCACTGCCCAACCCCTGCACCAACTAGGGTTCCCTCTCATGGAGGCTGCTGTCACCTGGCTGCTGCCGCTCACTGTTTGTGGCAACGGCCAAACTACGCTCTATGGCACATCACGATTTGCTAACACAATAAAGTGCACTGTGCCGCAGCAACACAACAGGCCCATAGAACTGGGTCGCAAATGTGTCATTTTGTCCTAAGGCTCAGCAGTGGATAACATCTGTGCAGTGCTTCCTCTCAAAATGAGTGACACTGGGGCTCAAGCTCACCAGCAAACCATGCTGTCTGACCTGGAAGCCCCTCCACCTAAGGCCAAATATGTGGGAGTTAGGTGTGGGGGAGACAGACGGATCTGACCCATGGGGCACAATGCACTGTGGAATTAAACTGTATTAGAAAATGGTTCATAAGCAAAGGTCAACACAGTTATAACACTATTTTATGCCTTCCAAATATTGTGTTCCCCGTATCATTATAGTTTTACACTGAGTCACAGGAAGAAAAATACATCACAACAAAGGAAGAAAAAAGGTTATGGCACAATGCACTGTGAAGCTTTCATATGCAAGCCCCACTAAAATAAACAGAGCTGCATAAGATTGCTTCCTAGTGATTTGTTCCCTATTCTAATTAGTGGGATGAAGGTGCCATATTTAAGCAGTCTAATATCCACACACAAAAAGTTATTGGCCGGCCTTGCTTCCAGCCATCCTTGACACCCCAACACCTCTCTTTTAGAAATGTACTACACCAGAGGTTCTCAACCTGTGGTACGGGTACCCCTAGGGTTACGCGGACCTCTTGCTGGGGGTACACCAAGCCCTGCCCCTTATCTGCCCCATCATCAGCTAATTAAGTGTTAATTAACATGGATTTTTAAATTGTAATTATTTTTGGAGCCCTTCTGTCTCTCTGATTTTGGTTTTGGGCTTACAGTATTTTTGTACTTTGGAAAATGTACTTTGGTGCGGTGGGGGAGGGAGGAGCTGATTTTGGGAAGTGTGACTTGGAGAAAAAAAAGATCCTTGCACGTTTGTGTGTGTGTGTGTGTGTGTGTGTGTGTGTGTGTGTCCCCACAGTTAAATAAGACATTTTCACATTTAACATTGTTTTAGTACTTTTTTAAATGAGTAATTACCTAATTAATTAATTAATTAATTAATCCAATTAATTAGCAGTTAATTAGCAGGGGGTACTTCAGAAAATTGGACCGTGATAGGGGGGTACCCAGGCCTCCAAAGGTTGAGAACCCCTGTACTACACAGCCTTGCAAGAGTTAATTCAATCTCTATCCAGCTCTGGAGCTGAATGCAAGCTTCCCTTCTGCATTCCCCATCTATTTATGAAAATTGCGGCTCATTGATAGAATACATGGTGTTAAAGAACAGCTTTCATAATTTTGAATGAATAATGCAAAATCCTGATTAATCACCACTTGTATGCAGTGTAATAAAAGCAATACGATCAAATCAAATTAAAAGGCACTTAGTAGAAGTTTAATTGCCCTTTTTGAATTAATTTTAATTGTGATTTCAAGATTCTTTTATAGAGAGTTGTTGCTCTGTGGGTCTCATCAAATGACCAAGCTTGGCTTTAAATCTCCTAGCCACTTACCATAGATTAGTTTCACTGGGCTCAAGAGCAAACGACCTCTGAGCAGTTTGAGGAATTCGCAGCTACAGCACAGCTGTACAATACAGAGACTGGTTTTCCCAGTAGACTGGTAAAACTGCACAGCAGCCACCATTAATCCCTTACGCCTCGCCTCCAGTAAATCACCATTTCCCAGCACACAGAGCACTAAATGTAGTTGCTCGGAATATAGAAATCTTTGCCTCTGCATGCACAATTCTCCCACCATGTTTTGCTGTGGAGATATGACTTGCGGTTCCAAAATATTTTCACGCCTGAAGCAGAAAATCCAAACACCTCCCTCCCTGCCACTAATGAACCCTGGACAGAAACTTCTGGGAAAGGGCAATGTCTCTCTTGCACTGCTCCTGTTCGTTTCAATGGGGCCTGGGCAGAAGGACTTCCGTAGTGGATTGTATGGAGCGGATCAGTCCATCCGCTCTCTGTTGCCCTTCCTTAATATCATTCAAAATCTACCTCTTGAGGCAGCCACCTCACCTTGCCACATGGTGGAGCCACCTCTGGAGTCATGGAACCTTCCCTGCAGCATCACTGCCAGGCACCTCACAACTCTGTCATCTACACAGCCATGCTCTTTTGAATACCTTGCCATTTGGCAACAACATTCCACCCCCCACCCACCCCACACACAAACATCCTTCTTTTCTCCCCCCCCCTTTCAGAGACTCTGCACTCATCCTGCCCAGCACTGGAGCACAGCAGCATGTCTCTAGCAATTAACATCCTGCATCCTAGGAGGTACCTGGCTCAAGCCAAGCAGTCACTTGCAGCAGCAATATTTTAAGGGCATCAATGAAGCAGTGTGCAGCCCACATGCTGTGCCCTGGAGCTCACTGGATTTGTCCAGTGGAAGAACCCATTGGTGGTTTGTTTGTTTGTTTTGCCAAATCAATGGATTGCCATCATCAGCTTGGATCTTCATCTGTGGATGGAGCAAAATTTGCCAGGCTAAGGGGCAGAGTCCAATTGTACAAAAGTTGTCTGTTCATCTATGTTGTACAGTTTGTTTGTTTTTTTAAACAGAATACAGCTGTATGTATGGAGACAGAGGGAATGGCTGGCCCGGACTGGGAAGGGGTGGGAATATCGGCACTGAGATGTGCTGATAATATCCTATGCCCTGTCACAGCCCGGGCTGGCCTTACATGGCCTCCCCGGTTGTGCGCCAGCTTCAGACCTGGCGTGCATCTGAGGAGGCCCATTGCGGCCTGCGCCACTTACACCGGGGGAAGGAGACGAACGTCCCCTTCTCCCGAGGTGTGTTTGGGCCGCGCTGGGGCAGGCCGCAATGGGCCCTTTAGGCCGGCTATGTATAGTTACGCAGGATTGGACTGCCCGTGTGGAGTAATAACAACTAACCACGGGAGAGAGAATTGCACACACATACATAAGACATCAGTGGCTGAACTGTCCAGCAGCCTTACCTGTAATCCAGAAGATTTTATCCTGCACAAGGTAGTCCAGTTTCTTACCTGAGTCTGGAGCAATTTTTGTAGCATCCACTGTGTTGCGTCTGGATTCTGTATTTCTGCCATCAGTGCCATCGGGTAAATCCAAGTTGACAGCTGACATCTGGGAGCTGAAAGTGTGGAAAGGTGAGGCGGACAGGTAGAGTAAGAGCTAGAAAGTCTGTCCCCTGATGTTATGCTGCTCAGTGCCAAACTACAGTCCATTTTCCTTTCTATCTCCACTGTAAACTCTTACCGGTTGTGACTGTGTGTTACAACGCAGATGGAAGAGGACGGCCTGAACGACACTTTTGTCCTCTCCGCAAGCAAGGACAGCTGCCTCTCTCCCTGATAAGACACAGACCAAAGAAGCCAATATGAGAAAATAATACTGACCTATCTTAAGCATTTCCAACACTTGAAAAAGTGCCCAAGAGCAGGGGTGGACAAATATCCAGTTTGTGGGATCGACATGGAGCTGCTTCACTAGAACCTAGAAGTCCGCCAACCGGAGCCAGGTGCAAGGTATTGGCTCAGGGGGCAGATTTAGAATTCAAGAATAGGGTACCCTCAGCCCAGCCATTCCTTCTCAGTACCAGAACTGAGCTCAGAGTCCTTTCACACAAACATCCACTCCTAGCTTCCCCCGTTTTCTTCAATGCAGGGGCCTAATTTAGAAAAAAGAGACTGTTGTTGTTGTTGTTGTTGCTGTCGTTAGACAACTGGGAGTTAGCCACTCTTACCACAGCTCACCCAGATAGCTACCAGAAGATCCTGATTGACCTTCTGCGTTCTGCCCACCCCTGCTTCAAAATGCTAGTTAGTGAGAGACGTTCTCTTAATCTCCACACCAAGGCCTTACCGTACTTAACTTGTCTTTCCCATACACAGTACTTGTTGTTAACACTCAGTTTTGCATAATGACAGAGCTCCCTTTGCTCCCTTCTTTTTCCTATCTATCTTCCTCAAGGAACGCCTCTGCATAAAGTTCAATAGGTAAGAGGCACCTTTGCATAAAGAGCACACGCAGACTTGGTCTTTTTGTGGATTTGCTGTCTTCTTCATCTGGATGCCCACAAGGACAATAGATCCTAGCCAGCCCTTCTGCTGGGATTGGCATGCACCCGTTGATTGGGCACCTGAGTCCGCCTGACCAGGTCAGAGGGAAGATAGAGATGCCCCAGTGGTCATTAAGCATCCCATCAGATGGGACAATGACATAATCAAATCTAAATGTCTTAAGGTCAAGTCTAAGCTACATTACACGCAGAGGCTCTGTCGCAGCCTCTGCCTCTGCCTACTACGCGCTTGGAGCGGGGGAGTGTCTTCCCGTCTGTTGTCCCTCCTGTTGTCCCGCCTTCTTAAGAAGGTGATTGGAGGATTGGATTCTGATTGGCATGCAGCCACTCTCCCCCCTCTCCTACGATTGGTAGGCTGCAGTAGCTCCGCGAACCGCCCCCTAGCTCTGCGAACACGCCCCCTCAAAAGTAGGATTCCAGTTTGAGGTACGCGCCGGCAGTGCGGAGGTCGCAGCGGCTCCGCTTGCTTCAAAAATGATGTCAGAAGCTCCGCGACGTGTGTAGTAGCTCAGCCTTAAGGGTGTGTGTGTGTGTGTGTGTGTGTGTGTGTGTGTGTGTGTGTGTGTGTGTGCGTGTGCGCGCGCGCGCGGCGGCTTGACTTCCTCAGATAATGATCTGGTGTGTGGTCATGTTCTTACTTGCCTCCCTGGGGATCAGAGTGGTGTAATGGACCCTGCAAGCTGATTATGCGGCAAGTACAGTGAGGGAATGGTCAGACTTACAGTGCAATCCTTGGCACAATGACCTGGGAGTAAGCTTCATTGAACATAGTAGAACTTTATGTCTGAGTAAATCTGTCTGAGATTATTAGACACTATTAAGGCTGATCTCCACCAGCTCCGGTTGCGTTGCGCTTGTGTCTGGAGGCGCGCGAGCGTAGGAGACAGGACGCCCCGCTGCCCTGGGCTCCACCAGTTTCTTCAATGCAAATAGTCCCTCCTGATTGTCCTGCCTTCTAATAAAGCTAAATGGTGATTGGCTGAAACACAAGTGCGCTCCGATTGGCTGAAAACCCCCTCTCATCCCATTGGTCAAATATCCACCCCTCCCCTTTTAAAATAAACTCTTTATATGTTTACCTACCTGTGGTTGGTTGAACTCAGTCAGAGCCTTGTCCCAGTTCTTTCTCTGAGGATGGTCTCTCTATGCTGGCTTTGTCCTTGTGATGGCAGGGGACTCTACCGAGTTTGGCCCTGGCACAGGGACAGATCAGATCAGAGGAGGCAGGCTCCGTTTTCAGATCTCCTCCATGCCTCTGTGTTCACTACAGCTTGTAAATAGCCCCTTGCTTATTTACAACTCCTATGGGGAATAAGAATTATCTCAAGGCCACGAGGCAAAGAAATATTTGCAGCTTCTTCTTCCCCTCCCTCCTTTCAGGTCATCCATACACAACAATTATTCATCACAGGTATGCGCTTGTTGACAGACTCATAAAAAAGAAAATTGAAGGCCAGTCACTTTTGTGGACTTATTGGCTAGGTTAATTGTTTTCATCAGAGGAACATATAAGGAGCAGAACAGTGGCTGAATTTAAGCCAAGATTCACCCAGACTGAAGCTGTTTTCAAGGCTGCACCACGCTCCAGATCTGTGAAATAACAAAAAGGAGAATTACCAAGAGCATGTACAGAAGATGTTTCACTTAGCACTTGCTCAGCTCAGGGAACAAAAATTCCAAGTTATCAAATGTAGCTTCCTTCTGAGACTGAGGGCCCAATCCTATCCAACGTTCCAGCACCAATGCAGCCGTAATGCAGCCCCAAGGTAACAAATGTTCCCTTACCTTGAGGAGGCCTCTGTGACTGCCCCCCCACCACAGAATACAGTGCGAACCCTTTTGGCACAGCTGCAGTGGCGTTTCCACGGTAGGGGCGGCACCGTAAGTAATGGCGTGTCGAGTATCGTGTGTAGGAACCGAAAGGAGGAGGCGCCGCCCCCTCACTGTCGCTACCATTCAGTGCAAAGAACGCGACCAGCCGGTACTCGACGCGGCATTACTTACGGTGCCGCCCCTACCGTGGAAACACCACTGCACAGCTGCATCGGCGCTGGAAGGTTACATAGGACTGGGCCCTAAAGTCTCCATACCTTTTCTTTCTTTCTTTCTTTTTTTACGTTCTGGGTAAAACTAAGTCTTTTGGGTTATTATACAGTACTAGTAATAGTACTAGTAGCAATGTATGGTTGCGAGAGTTGGACCATAAGGAAGGCTGAGCGCCGAAGAATAGATGCTTTCGAACTGTGGTGCTGGAGAAGACTCCTGAGAGTCACTTGGACTGCTAGGAGATCAAATCAGTCAATCCTAAATGAAATCAACCTTGACTGTTCCC
The DNA here is from genome assembly GCA_026170595.1 of Plestiodon gilberti rubricaudatus. NCBI lineage: Eukaryota > Metazoa > Chordata > Lepidosauria > Squamata > Scincidae > Plestiodon > Plestiodon gilberti. The sequence goes on from JANXHW010000002.1 coordinate 117,977,261, forward strand.
TGGAAGGACAGGTACTGAGGCTGAAGCTCAAATATTTTGGCCATCTAATGCGAAGAGAGGACTCTCTGGAGAAGACACTGATGCTGGGAAAGATTGAAGGCAAAAGGAGAAGGGGAAGGCAAAGGATGAGATGGTTAGACAGCATCACCGATGCAACAAACATGAAAATGAGGTTTTCATTTTCCCAGGACAGGAAGGCCTGGCGGGATATGGTTCATGGGATCACGAAGGGTCGGACACCACTTAACGACTGAACAACAAAGTAATAGAAAGGGGAAAAGAGGCAAAGGATCAGAGGGTCAGCTGGAAATGGCTCACAGGTCCTTGACTGTCATCAAACGACTTACCACAGGACTACCTACCTACGATTGAGTAATAAATCAGGTTTCTTAAAGTCCTCAAACTTTGTCATAACTAAGCAACAGCAGTTCCTTGCAATACAAGAAAAAGAAAACCACACAAAAAAACTCTTAAAAAAACTACTGACATATCTTTGCATGATGAATAATTCTGCCTGATTTTGGGAGACAGGAGAGAGACATAAAGAGGGACACATAGCCACTATATGTTTCAACTTGTTGCTGATCAGGGATGGACTGCAAGATAAACTGGACCCCCCCCCCATCATTGAATGGGGATGTCAGCTGCCTTTGAAAGACTGGTGGGGGGGGGGAAGAGTCCAACTTTCCTTTTTTGCTGGAATAGATCAGCCGCGCTAAATACCACCACTGATCTGAAACCGGAAAAGAAGATGATGGTGTTAGCATTAACAGCCAGCTGCAGTGAAAGTAAAGCATTTGGATTTCAGCCTATTGTTGAAGTCAGCTGTAGATGTATAGCATGTCTTTCAGTTTAACTAGGTTATAGATCAGGTTGTACGTGCACAGGAGGAGGGAGCTGGGCTGGTGCAGAGATGAAAGGCGCAAGGGGGCTTAGAGGTGAGGCTGCTGCTGGGTTGTGGTTTCCTGAGCTTCCCCCATCCTCCCAACCAACCCAGTCAGTTCAAAGCTCTGGGAGGGGGAGACAGGAAACAACAGGCCCATAAGCTCCCACCCTACTGGGGCTAGAATAACAGGGGAAGGCAAAACAGCAGGAACAAAAGCATAGGAGTTGGGAGGCAGCCTGAATGCCTGGGTTCTCCAGCAGGGAAAACAGCATGGTTTTTGTGGGCTGGAGCAGAGAGACCTTAGGAGCTGGGGCACAAGGTTGCCATTTTTTTTAAAGGCACAGAAGAGAAGAACCCTTGTCAGACAAAAGATGCATGGCCTGGAAAAACCCCATAGTGAAAACGCTTCACCTGTTAAATTATTGCTTGTTACCCAGGATTTAAACACACGCAAATTCGGTCAGGGGAAAAAAAAAAAAACACCGACCCTACTCATTACAGAGCTTGTCTTCTCACCCAGGACAATCAAAATGATTCTCTCCAACCCCAGCTGCTTTTCTGAAATTATTAGCAAAAAGCATGTATTTCAGGATAGGGTGCCTGCCTTGCCCATGACCTTGGCTCTTCCAACTCCACCACACTCAGCAGAATGAAAGACTCCTGCTCTCTTGAAGAAGAACAATATTTTCTGTCTAAGCACCTAAAAGAAAATGAGCTAAATAGGATAAACTGCTAACTGCCCATTCTCCCTTGCAGCTCTTTATGCCTGGAAAGAATTATTATTATTTATTATTATTAACAGTATTTATATACCGCTTTTCAACAAAAAGTTCACAAAGCGGTTTACAGACAAAATCAAATGATTCAATGGCTCCCTGTCCCCAAAGGGTTCACAATCTAAAAAAGATGCAGAAGACCACCAGCAAACAGCCACCAGAAAAGACACTGTGCTGGGGTGAAAGGGGAGCAGTCACTCTCCCCCTGCTAAATATAAGAGGAGCACCAATTGAAAAAGTGCCTCTTGCCCAGTTAGCAGGGGTTGTGCCCCCAACCATGTGTGGTGCCATCTCTCTTCCCTCAAGATCTCCTTATCATTCATCAAGTACTGTACCTCTTTATTATGTCTTATCTTAATAATCCTCATTCTCCACAGCAACACACAGTTACATTTGCCAATATTCATTTCCCCCTACCCTTTTCTCTACCACTGCCTATTTTAGATTGTAAACTCCTTGGGGCAAGGACCTGTCTCCGAGTGTAAGATGCTATATATGCTTACATATATATATATACATCTCTGCAAGATGCCATACGAACAAAGATACGAAGGATACGAACAACCAGCAACAACAAATCAAACTCTCACCATTTTCCCTTGCTGCCTCATAGACCCAGAATTTACTTACATTTACTTCTATCCCACCTTTCTCCCCAAAGGGACCCAAGGCGACTATATATAAGAGAATGTGCCTATATTTTGTTCTTGTACTACAGTACTTTAGATTGTAAGATCCTCAGGGCAGGGATTATCCTTTTATGCTTTTGCTATTGAATGTCATGTACATTAATAGCTCTGCATATTCAATAAAATACGTATACTGTGTAGTAGCTTTTCTGTCTAACTGCAAATGGGGAGACTAGGTTCAAGTCCCCACACAACCATGATGTTTACTGGGTGAACTTGGGCCAGTTGTGCTCTTTTAGTTTAATCAACCTCACAGGGTTGTTGTGAGGATAAAATAGGGAGGGGGGAGAACTGAGCACATCCTTGGTGCTGGAATAAAAATGTAATAAAGCAAACAGAATGAGAACTAACAAACATGTTACATACGATGAAGCAGTAAGACATTCCAGAACAGTCAGTGTGGGGCTGGGTGATCCTACAGGGGCAGGCATACTGTTGTAGCATTCAATCAACACTGCAGCAACAGCAGAGGCATATCTCAAGTTAAGAGGGCTTTTACTGAATATTTTGCTGCTCAAATTAGTGTTTTTTTTAAAGTATAGGATTGCACCTTGTCCTTGTCTGTAATAGCAAGAAGACTAAAAACTGCTTGGTACCTAAGGCTGTTCACTGTGCACATGGACTTGGGATTAAAAGCCCCACCATGGAACTCCATAGTTCTTTAAGTAACTTCCACAGAACTTCAAGTAAATATGTATTGAACTGGGCTGTCAAAAGACTAACTGGCTCAGAGTGGCACTGCATCAGCACACGCTAAATCCTCTCCCGGATTTAATTTCAGATGGTGTAGTGGTTTGGGAGTCGGACTTAGACCTAGAAGAGCCAGGTTCAAATCCCCGCTCAGCCACGAAGCTTCCTGGGTGACCTTGGGCCAGTCACTATCTCTCAGCCCCACCTACCTCACAGGGTTGTTGTGAGGACAAAAGGAGGGGAGGAAATATGTACACCACTCTGAGCTCCTTGGAGGAAGGGCGGTATAAAAATGTGAAAAATAAATAAATAAATAAACTGGATCAGGCAGCCCAGCACATCTGGGTTTGGATGGTGCTCCATGCTGCTCCTCTGTTTCCATCCCTGGCATGCCACATGCAAGCTCTGGCTTTGTTTTCACTACGGACCAGCTTTAGCATGGCCCACCTTATGGGGTAGTTGCCACTCATTTGAAGAGGGAGATGGAGCAACTCAGCTTCTGCTAAAGCCGGCGGTTGCCACAACCAATCAATTAATCTCTGGCGTGCCCTGCGTGACTTTTTGCCATCGAGCCAATCCATCTACCCACTTATTGACACACCATCCAGCTGGCGGAATGGCACAAAGATACACATACAGGCAGAGTCTCTGCTCACACTGTATCTGTGCAATGTTTATGCCACAGTAGTTGCCATCTGTTCCCATGTGCAGCCTGGCATTTGCCCTCACTTGCACCAGGTAAGCCACTGTTTTCAGGTACCATTGAAGGAAGCTGGAGGTAAACACAGGCCAGACCTGGCCTTGCACTTGGAGGGCCCATGTGCAAGGATTAAAGGGGGAGAGCAGGGGACCTCCTATATCCAAAATGCCAGTATATTTGTGTTATGGGCTTTAAGGCCTCTTTTTTGATTGGCGGTTGTATTGCACATCCCACTTCCTGGAATTTTTTCTCCAGTCCCAGAGGTGCACTTTGCCAGGATTATCTTCAGCGAGATCATCTCGTTTAATCATAATGGCGACTGACGTGTATTTGGGGCCCCTCTGTGATGAAAACCATCCAGGATACTCTCCAAAAGGCTAGCCCCTGATCAGGGCAGCAGTTCCCTCCCTGCCGAAGCAGCAAACAAAGACAAAAGCAGAGATGGCTCAACTACCAGACTGGTCTGATAAATGAATACTTCAAACTACATCATTTCAAGTGGCAGCTTCTGAGTGCCACTAAGGGTGGCAGAGTGGGAGATGACCTGGCACAAGCCACCAGTAAGTTCTCCTGAGCAGGCCTCACACAGGAATGTGCAGAAGTTGCACGAGAGAGCATTTGTTTCAAAGAGGCTTGCACAAAACAACATCCTGCTGGATTTCAATCAGTAGGAGATGGTCCCATTTCGATTGTCTTCTGCCGGCACCAGAACATTTTGAGTAAGCACTAAACAAAGCATCAACTATACAGTACACAGGCTCCAAAATATTGCACAAGATATATCTGTACCTACGTATATATCTTTAAAAGGAACAAAATATATACAGTATGTTAGCTACACATTTCTCAGCAAACATGTTCAACTGCAATGTGTAAATACATGGATGTCCCTCCACAACATGCAAACTTCCACACGCATATGAAAAGCTATACATGCATGGAGCCTTGTAGAAACAGATGCCACGTGGGTCAAGGCAGAGGGGACACTGCAGGCAAAAGTCAGGATTAATGACAAGGAATTGGGTATTAAGGTGGCAACAGCCCCTAAGCCTCCAAAAAGACAACCTCAGCACCAATGAAGCCCCCATTTACCTGCAAACAGCTCAGGCCCCAGGAACGGCCAAGGCTTCTCTTTTCACTCCTCCACCACAGCCCCTTGCCACGCTCTCTCGTTGCAAGCCATGCACACTGGCAGTAGTTTGGCACGGGCTCCTCAGTGCCCGCCTTTCACACTCGGTCCATTCCAGACTGGCTGATACTCCAGTTCTTCTGTCGTCATAACATCCTGATTGTAGCTCAGCCTGATAGCTGGGGAGGGAAACAATATCATATCACATGAAGCGGCCACTCCCATCCCCCTGCCTTGGTACTGGGCTGGGCAGGGGTCCAGGGAGCGGTTGGGATAGGTTCACTTTAAAAGAGCCTTTTATCTCTCTGGAATTTCAGCTGGAAGCTGCTCCACCCAAGATGCTGCTGAATCTCAGTGCTGCTGCTGCCTGCTCTGCTGAGCAGCAGCCCCCCCCCTCCAAAGACAGCCAGCTGCACCTCATGCTGGAAAAGAAGTTGGGCTCGAGAACAGACTCGCTTGGCAAATTCCTTTTACCGCCCTACCCCTGCATGCATCTTGCTAGTGGCAGGGGGAGAACCGCATTTTCTTCTCAGGACGTTTCCCAATTTCAGACCTCGTTCTACATTATTTTGTTACATGTTTATCTCATCCTTCCTCTCTGAGGCCCTCGGTCCTCTCCCACTGCTGATGCTATCCTCACAACAGCCCAACAGCCCTGTGAGGTAGGTTAAGGTGAGAGATGTTAACTAGCTTCCAGTCACCTTCATAGATGACTTAGAATTTCAACTCAGATTTTCCTGTTCCTACAAGTGAGCGGAGCAAAGGGAAGGGACGCTGCCAGCAGATACAAGTTAAATCCCACCTATCCACTTGTATGGAATGGGGGAAGTGGAAAATGGGCTGTCACTGCTGACCTAAGACTCTAGGGCAGGAGGAGATTATGTTCCCACAAGACAGTGTTCTCAGTTACCCTGGAGCCACTGGACTGCTGCCTTCTCACCTTGGCCCAGATTAGTAGGCAGAGCCTAGGGCTGGTATTCCTCCTGGGGCTCAGGTAGAGACAAGCCTACCCACAGGTCTCTGGTCCAGCAACAAGGCCTCAGAATGTGGAAAGCTCCTTGCTACCATTCATCCTAAACAGGGTATTCTCCTGTCGTTGTCACCCTCTCAGGGGTGTCACTATGGTTGGTGACACCCAGGGTGAGCTCTCACGGTGTCACCCCCCCCCGCGTGGACCTCCTCCCAGACCAGACCACACAATATGGAGGCCTCCTGGGAAATGCAGTCCCTGCACAAGTCATGGTAGGGATTGGGAAAACTTTCAAAACCTATTTTCTACCAGTGGTGCGTTTTCACACCACCGACGACAACAAATAGAATAGATGGAAAGTGATTTTGGTGTCACCCCTCCCTGAGATGACACCCAGGGTGGTGGTCCACCCCCACCCCACCCCCATGATGCCCCTGTACCCCCTCATATGTACAGTATTTGTTTGCAAAAAGCTTGAAAAAACCAAAACTAAGTGCTGGGGGAAAAAACCCTTTGTTCTCAAATGAAAGTTCAGTGATGTATTGCTTTTATAGGGCCAGGATGGTGTAGTGGTTTGGGAGTCGGACTTAGACCTGGAAGATCCAGGTTCAAATCCCCGCTCAGCCACGAAGCTTCCTGGGTGACCTTGGGCCAGTCACTATCTCTCAGCCCCACCTACCTCACAGGGTTGTTGTGAGGACAAAAAGGAGGGGAGGAAATATGTACACCACTCTGAGCTCCTTGGAGGAAGGGCGGTATAAAAATGTGAAAAATAAATAAATAAATAAATAAATAGAGCAGCAGTGCAAGCTCTGATTATTCTTGGTAGAAGAAGGTTTTACGGGTATCGCGGTCATTATAATTCCAAAAACAGCGCTTCACAGCTGATCAAAAATAATGACAGTTTTATCCGGAACCAATCCAGATAAACAAAATTACTTAAAATCAGAAGACTGAAGACTTGAGGAACCCGACGTTTCGTGTCTTCATCTAGACACTTCCTCTGGGGTAATTTTCCAAAGCAATTTGGAGATGTTACAAATTATTGTTCTGATTATTCTGTGTGCCTGAACCAGAGAGAGTTAAAAAATATTGATGTACCCGAAACTGAACCCATGATGTTTGACTCCCTGATCACAACCCCTCCTGTGGCAGTCACTAAGAAGCAGCTGCTCTGCTGCTAAGTCAAAAGGTTGCTAACAACGGCTCCCACTTCGGACAAAGCAAACTCATGTGTGCTGCAGCTTTTGGCCACTTCTGTGCTGCTCTCAGGGAACCATGTGCCCGTCACAGTCATTTCATTTGAGCACACGATCAGTCTGTGGAACTCATTGTCACAGATGCGGGGATGGCCACCAGCTTGGATGATTGTAAAAGGAGACGGGGCAAATTCATGGAGGACAAGTTTACCATCGCGCATGATGGCGATGCTGCGCTACCTCCAAATTCAGTGGCAGCTACCTTTATGCCTCTGAATACCAGCTGCAGAGAGCAATGGTGGGAGAGAAGTATAACTTTCTCTTCTGCTTTTGGACTTTCCAGAGGCCACTAGCACTAGGGGACATGATTGAGACGTATAAAATTATGCATGGGATGGAGAGAGTGGATAGAGAGAAGTTCTTTTCCCTCTCACACAACACTAGAACTAGGGAACATCCACTCAAATTGAGTGGTTGTTGTTCAGTCGTTAAGTCGTGTCCGACCCTTCGTGATCCCATGAACCATATCCCGCCAGGCCTTCCTGTCCTCCACTATCTTCCTGAGTTCGCTCATTTTCATGTTCGTTGCATCGGTGATGCTGTCTAACTATCTCATCCTTTGCCTTCCCCTTCTTTTGCCTTCAATCTTTCCCAGCATCAGAGTCTTCTCCAGAGAGTCCTCTCTTCGCATTAGGTGGCCAAAATATTTGAGTTTCAGCCTCACTACCTGTCCTTCCAGGGAACAGTCAGGCTTGATTTCATTTAGGATTGACTGATTTGATCTCCTAGCAGTCCAAGGGACTCTCAGGAGTCTTCTCCAGCACCACAGTTCGAAAGCATCTATTCTTCGGCACTCAGCATTCCTTATGGTCCAACTCTCACAACCATACATTGCTACTGGGAACACCATCGCCCTGACTATACGAACTTTTGTTGGCATGGTGATATCTCTGCTTTTTATTATGCTATCTAAATTTGCCATAGCTTTCCTTCCAAGGAGTAAGCGTCTTTTAATTTCATGGCTGCTGTCTCCATCTGCAGTGATCTTGGAACCCAAAAAAGTAAAATCTGTGACTGCTTCCATTTCTGCCCCTTCTATTTGCCAGGAATTGATGGGACCAGATGCCATGATCTTAGTTTTATTAATGTTGAGTTTCAAGCCAACATTTGCACTCTCCTCTTTCACCCTCATCGAGAGGCTCTTTATTTCTTCTTCACTTTCTGCCATTAGGGTGGTATCATCTGCATATCTGAGGTTGTTGATATTTCTCCCGACAATCTTGATTCCGGCTTGCGATTCATTCAGCCCTGCATTTCTCATAATGTACTCTGCATATAAGTTAAATAAGCAGGGTGACAATATACAGCCTTGCCGTACTCCCTTCCCAATTTTGAACCAATCGGTTGTTCCATGGCCAGTTTGAACTGTTGCTTCCTGACCCGCATACAGGTTTCTCAGGAGACAGGTAAGGTGGTCTGGTAGCCCCATCTCTTTAAGAATTTGCCACAGTTTGTTGTGATCCACACAATCAAAGGCTTTTGCGTAGTCAGTGAAGCAGAAGTAGATGTTTTTTGGAACTCTCGTGCTTTCTCCATGATCCAGCGCATGTTGGCAATTTGATCTCTAGTTCCTCTGCCTCTTCGAAACCCAGCTTGTACTTCCGGTAGTTCTCGGTTCACGTACTGCTGAAGCCTAGCTTGTAGGATTTTGAGCATAACCTTGCTAGCATGTGAAATGAGTGCAATTGTGCGGTAATTTGAACACTCTTTGGCATTGCCCTTCTTTGGAATTGGAACGTAAACTGACCTTTTTCAATTCTTTGGCCACGGCTGAGTTTTCCAAATTTGTTGGCATATTGAGTGCAGCACTTTAACAGCATCATCATTTAAGATTTTAAGTAGCTCAGCTGGGATATTATCATCTCCGCTAGCTTTGTTGAGTGGAGGGATTATTAAAACAGACAAAAGAAAATATTTCTTTACCCACTGTGTAATTGGTTTGTGGAACTCCTTGCCACAGGATGTTGTGATGGCAGCACCTGGCCTGAATGCCTACAAGCCATGATGGGGATAATAAGCAACCTCCTGGTTGTAGAAGTAGGTTTTCTCTGTGCCAGGTGCAAGGGAGTGACAACAGAAAACAGGTTATCTTGTTGGCTGTGTGCTCCCTGAGGCATCTGGTGGGGCCACTGTGTGATACAGGAAGCTGGACTAGATGGGCCTTTGGCCTGATCCAGCAGGGCTCTTCTTATGTTCTTATGTATTAGTGGGCCACTGTGGGAAACAGGAGACTGGACTAGATGGGCCTTTGGCCTGATCCAGCAGGGCTTTGTTCTTATGTACAGTCAGGGTGAAGGTATAATAACAATAGCATCAAAATAAATTGTAACATTTATTGCTAATTAATAGACTGAGGTGAGGTGAGGGAGAAAGAATCAGGAAACCAAACATCCACGCTTTGGAGGAACCTGAGAATATTCAATGATTGCCCCCCCCCCCCGCATAAACGACACGTGAAGAAATGGTCATCATCACGGATAGTAAGGACACAGAGAGGCAAAGAACAATCATGTGGAAGAAGGGACGTCTACTCCAAGAATGTATCCATCTATAAGTGGATCTCTATTACCTGGTGAAGAGAGGCATCCAAATAAGTGTCCTCAATTTGGTGTGCTATATATTGACAGTTGTAAGGTGGTGCAATGATTAGGAACTAAGACTGTGAATTCAGAAATCCCCCATTCAAATCTCACCTCAACTAAGAGTTCACTAGTAGTTGGCCTCAGGCAAGCTACTCCCTCTCAGCTCCTCACCATTGCAAGGAGATCATATTTGCCAACCTTACAGGGTTGTTGTACTTCCTGTACAAAAAAGTATGTATGGGGAAGCAATGGAGGCAAGTAAGCAGAAAGAGATGAGCGCCTCCCTCACATTATTGTGTGACATGATGCACTGTTGTTGTCCACTGTTGATAAGTAATTTTCCCCAGCCTAGCTCCAGTAATCAAAGTGAACAGGACAGGAAGAAAGCTACTTAAAACAGCTGAGCACTGTGGGGGTGGGGAGTCATTCCCCTCCCCTGCACTCTCCTTTTGGTATAAAAAGTAGATCCTCCTTCCCCGCTGTATAGATTAATGGCGCAAGCTGCAAGCATATGTTTAATAAACGTGTGTTTCTGGAACGTCTAGCTCTCTCAGTATAATAGTTTATATCCCAAAGGCGGCTGCATCACCCACATTGGACCTGCAAAAAACTCACTGCTGCACACCTGAAGCAGCTGCATCTGAGCACTAGGTTGCTGCGAAGTAAAGATGGGAGACAGAGGAAGCCGTGTGGGAGACCAGAAGACATAAGAGCAGCATAAGAGGTAATGGATTCAACCATAAGTAATTCATCCCACTTAGGAGAGTGTGAGAACTGGTCTCCCAGCGGGGTGGGCTATGCCTCCCAGAGCCCCAGGCTGGGCTAGGATTACTTACAGATTTCTAAAGAGCCATTAACTTGAGGTGGAATGGGAAATGGGCCAGAAAAGCTCAGCATCCATTTACTCACTTGATTGCTGAAGGCTGGTGGAGGGAGGGGCATTGAGCACGTGGCTTGCTTGGCAAGGATGGGGGGGTGCATCTGTGTTTGTGGGCTGGAATAGATGGGCAGGGCTGGGATAGCAGAGGTGGGCATCATGAGGCATCCGGAAATTCCTCCCTTTGGATCCCCAGAGCATCATTAGAAAAGGAAAACATCTGTTTCACTGCAGAATGCTTCAGGCCAATCCCATCATGCATCACACCTGTCTCCCACCACCATCATCTCTAATTCCTAAATGAGTCATTATGTCCCCATGGTGACGGCGGCTGCAAAGGCAAAAATTGTAATAACTACGTGGGGGAAGGGGAGAGAGAACTTGAATGTCTGCCTCTAGAACGGCTGGATGTGCACATTCACAAGGCACACTATTCCAAAATCTACTTGAGTTTGTGTTTTTTAACAAAGGATCCTGCAGCATCTCCCTGTGAGTGCTGAGAGAGACTCACTCTAATGTACAGTACTGTATTGTTGGTATCTTTCTAGTACTGTATTGTTGGTATCTTTCTAGTACTGTTCAGTAAGATTTATTTTTTAAAAAATGAACCAAGTTAAATATTGGAGCTAATGCAGATTTTGCGTATTTGATGAAAGTGCAAATATACAGATATCCTTATATTTTGGAAGAAAAAAATGTTGATCAAATTAGGCAAATAGCACATGACTGGGGGGAGCTTCCTCTCAGATTGCTCTGAATGAGACTACACTGAGTCTATACTGAGTCAGGGATTTGATACAAAACGACTTTAATGTTCTTAATGGGTATGGATGATCCCCTGAGTGGGCAATTATCCGACAAGGGTGGGGTCTGAGATGAGTGCAGCTTGGCACACTATGTGTAGGAAACAGCAGTGCTTCTTGTGGAATGGGCAGCAGGAGAAGAACTGTTTGTTGACTGAAGCTGCAGCACCTTGGGGTGCAGCAGGGTGGTCTCTGCAGCACCTTGGGGTGCAGCAGGGGATCGGATGCCAGATTAGCGGATCTGCTGCTGTTTTCCTGTGCTTATACTTTCCTTGTACTGTATATTTATTAACAAATTAAATACCGTATTTCTTCGAGTCTAAGGCGCCATCGCTTCTAAGGCACATCTTAATTTCAGGAACACCAGCAGAAAAAAAACAAAAACCATTGATTGCAAGATGCACCTCCTTCCTGCTCAGCACCAACTCTCCCCAGCTTGCCTGCCACAGCAGTCCGATTTTTACCGTGCAATTTTGCCCCCTCTGCTCAGCGGCGAGCTCTCTCTTCCTGAACCTGAGAGCTCGCCCCAGCATGCCCCACGCTGCAGCTGATGATCTCCTCACTGCATTTGAGCAGTGCCTTTGCGGTCCGCCAGGAAATGTAATTTCCTTACTTACCAGGGCTTGGGGGAGCTTCAGGGAGGCCTGCGCGACCCTCTGCAGGCCTCCCCGATCTTCAGTTCAGTAAAAAATAGCATTTTTCGGCGATTTCCGGTTTTTGCGAAAACTGGAAATGGCCAAAAATCGCTGTTTTTCGCCGAACTGAAGATCAGGGAGGCCTGCAGAGGGTTGCGCAGGCCTCCCTGAAGCTCCCCCAAGCCCCGGTAAGTAAGGAAATTGCATTTTTGGGGTGCTTTTTAGAGACCTTCGATTCTAAGACGCACCCCATTTTTTTAAATGCTTAATTGGGAAAAAACATGCGTCTTAGAATCGAAGAAATACGGTATTACAAAGGCACCACAAGTGATTTCTCATACAGAGAAAATTAAACCCAGTAGCACTGGCCCTAAAACTTCTCACTGCTTGGAGAGGTGGTCACTGCTACAAACAGAACAAGATAGACATTTGATCACACCCAGCAAAGTAATTCTTACCTTCTTCTTCCTCATTACACAGTTATTCCCATATTACAGATGGGGGAGTTAGTTGATGCCAAGAGTGATTTGCTAGTGGTTGTCCAAAAATGGCATGCTGGTTGAGGACAAATTTGATGCTGACATCTCCCAGGTCAAAATCTCTAACTAAAATTCTGGATTTTATTATTATCCTACCTTGATCTTCACATCTGCAGTACCCCATAATAATACTTGTCTAGGACTCGCCAAAGCTCTGCCGATTTACAGACAGGGATGGCCCCAAGGAGGCATCCTGGCCCCTGAGGCAGCATGCCAAACGCTGCCCTCCATTTGATGATATGCCAGCCTCTGCTCCTCCCACTCTCCAACGCTCTAGCTCAGCACTCTCCTCACCTCCACATTCCCTCTTCCTCTCTGTCCCCCTCTTCCTTTTTCAATCCAGGGGGTTGAAGGAGAAGGAGGAGCAGTGGAGGCAAGTAAGCAGATAGAGATGAGCGCCCCACCACCATCACCACACTGCTGCTTGAGGTGACTGCTTAGTTGGCCTCATAGATGGGCCGGCCCTGTTTACAGATTACATAGTCTTAAACGAGCAGGAGTTGATCCAATGTATATACAGGTGGGCCCCCATATCCGCTGGGGATATGTTCCAGGCCCCTTCATGGATACTTGAAACCGTGGATAAGAGTGAACACCCCCTCCATGGTTTCCTGAGGGCCCCCCCACCCTGCCTCCCCTGCAGTCAGGCATGCTTGCCCCCCCCCAACTCTTATTTTTCTTTCAGCAAGCTTTGTTTCTTCCTTAAAACAAAGAAGCAGCCTCCATTGCAGGCAAGTAGAACGAGACTAAGTCCTAGAGAGGCTCTGCAAGGTTTCTGTTAACCTTGCAGAGCCTCTCTAGTACTTAGTCTCGTTCTACTTGCCTGTAATAAGCAGCCTCTGGCTGCTTCTCCTGCTTCTTTAAGAAAGAAACGAAGCTTACTGGGGAAAAACGTAAAAGCCTGGGGAGGTCCCCACGATCCGTGGATAACTGAAACTGTGGATAGCGAATCAGTGGATATGGGGGCCCACCTGTATTTGGTTGAATCCTGTTTGAAACAGAGCATGCCTGCTTTTGTATTACACAGAAAATTGGGTGCATCAGGCAGAATGGAAAAGTAAGCAAATCCTATCCTGTTATTTCTGATCTTCTGTGACATACATAACAATAACTTGATTAACAATAACAATAATATGATTCGTTCTATGATTGGCCTATAGGCATCAATTACGGATGGATATATATGAGAACATTTGGAAACCGTTCCTTGATTTAAAATATTGTTCGGAATATTGTAAACACTTTTTTTTCTTAGTATGCTGGATTGATGTTAGTTACTAAATGTACAACTCATGTTATGATTTATACCCTCCTTTCATATATTATTTCTTTTTTATGGGTTTGTCACTCCCCTTTTTTCCCCTTTTTTGGGTTACGATTGCTGTTTTTTTTTTCCCTATTTTGTAAATAATGGTTGATTTTGTATACGGGTTATATGTTACGAAAAAGAAAAAAAAATATGATTCGTTCTTGTAAGATAACAATAACTGTTTTATAGCATCTGAAAAAGAATCAGGTGACTGGAGAGAGGAGGTGGGACTCAAGAGACACAAACAGCCTTCGTCTTCTAGGAGGGTACAGCAGATCTTCTGCATCCAACCAAAACCCACATCTGGGTGTCTCAGGGTGGTTCACACATTCACGCCATCCCTTGATTACTCAGCACTCACTGACTCATTGCAGAATATGTGAATCACCTCTATGAGAAAGCAGGATGCGAGGGGGTATGATGATGAAGGAACGTGCCATCTGTGGTGTTTGATTGGTCATGATTCATTCACCCATGCAAAAGCTGCCACCTGATGCTGCAGTTATTAAAAGACAAACAGCCCTTGGAGGAGTCCTCAACAGCAGGGTTGCCAGCTGCCAGATATTTCATCTGCCCATTCAGTATTTTTGCCTACGATTCAGTATTGGATATTTTGTTGAATAAAGTAGCTATGAGGAGTGTTTTTCTTTGCTATTGAGTTGGTCCCTTCTTACAGCCCAATCCTATGCATGTCTACTCAGAAGTAAGTCCTATTATAGTCAATGGGGCTTGCTCCCAGGTAAGTGTGCATAGGATTGTAGCCTTAGTTGCCGAAATCTGCCAAGTCCCCTGACCCACCAAAGTAATAACAGGCTCCATTCCTTGATTTACCAGGAGCAAACCAGACTCTCCACACCCTGCCCTCCCCAGCAGTGACAATCCTCCTGACTCGGCCCACTGATCATATTTTTTTAAAGCACAAGCTGGCAGGGGGCGGCCTAGGATATTGGCGCTGATATCCCAGCCTGGGCCGGCCAATGGCAACCCCCTCCCTCGCCACCTGGTCCTGCCCTCCCACTGACTGGCGCAGGACTTACCTTACCTCAGCAATCTACCTAACAACAGGAACAGGTAAGCCACCAGTAACAGTACATGGGGGTGTGCCTACATTTCCTAAATTAGAAACCACACTAGACATTAAAAAAAAATCTTATCTGAGTCCCCAAAAGGAGTAATATAAGTGACAACAGAGCCAATAAGAACAAATCATCCATTTTATTCTATTAATATAAATTTCAGGATAGCAAACATAGTTCTCCCCCCATTCCATTTTTTCCTCCCAACAACCCTGTGAGGTAGGTTAGGCTGAGAGGCTGGTCTAAGGTCACCTAGGGAACTTCACAGCTGAGTGGAAATTTGAACTCAGGTCTCCCCCTGACCTAGTCCAATGTCCAAACTACTATGCCACACCAGCTCTCTGCGGGGCTTTTGATGCTGACGTCTCTGACACCAGGTAGTGAAAGAGAGCTACTTTTCGACACCCTCCTACAAGGAATGGGAGGGCAATCCTACTGATTCCAATGGAGCGTTCACAGAAGTCTACTGTATGTTTGGGAGGGACTATGGCCTTGCATGTTCAGACATGGGACACAGGATGGGAGGACCAGGTCTCCATCTCATTTTTTTTTGTTATGGTGAGTGGCTCTAGTTTTTTTTTTACAAATGTAAATCAATAAATAAATCCATCCATCCATCCATCCACCCTTTAAAAACAGATCTGATCTCAAACCAGAGGGGAGCTCTTGGTGATTTTTCCAAAGCTGAGTGAAAGACCTCTTCATAGCCATTCGAGGCGTTTGTCTAGCCAGCCACACACAGAGGATATACAGGGTTTCCTGGAAGTCGAGCACAAGAACTGCAGGGGCGTCGTGATGGGTCCTGATAGCCTGGTTAGCTTGAGGACCAGAACCCGGAGCTCTCCAGGACGGAGCAGCCTGAGGGGTCTCTCGGAGCTTACTGGATGTGTGGCGTGCGCTGATTTTGCTTCACGGACACAGCAGCTGCGCAGTTCATTGCTTCCTGTTCGGTCCTTCTGTAACAACACAGATTTTTTTGCAAAGGGAATAGAAATTTTCAGTCCTTTCCTCTCCCCAAAAACTGACCCTCGAAACGCTTGATTTTTCTATTACTTAAGAAATCCTGGGCAAACAGGCACCTTTTTAAGTGGTGGCTCTCATGAATTTCACGGGGGGGGGGGAGTGACTAGCCCTATTCAACCCAACACAGCTATAGCAGTGGTTGTTTGGTGGTGTCCCCCGTGTGTGTGTGTGTGTGTGTGTGTGTGTGTGTGTGTGTGTGTGTGTGTGTGTGTCTAAGTTGCACGGGCCGCATCCTACGCAGGATTGGGCAGTAAGTTTACTCAAAACCTTTTGTTAAGTTTAGGAACATTCTCAAAAGCTTTTTGAAAGTCCAGGTATATACGTCAACTAGATTGCCTTAGTTTATCCAGATGTCTGTTGACGCTCTCAAAGATCACTAAAAGCTTAACGAAGCAGGACTTACCTTTGCAGAAACCATGCTGCAGTTTTGTGTAAAATGGTCAGTAGCGAGGGAGCGCACTTTGTACATGCTCTGAAGCACGGCTTCTTTTCTCATTATGTCATTTCAGAGAATGCTGCAATTGGGTTCCGCGGTTTCAACCTTCCTCCCTCCCCTTTCCCTTGCCTGTCCTTGACACAAGGATGCCGGGGAGTGGAGCGATGGGCAGAGGCGGAGCCAAGGCGGCTGGGCAGGGCTGGGCTGGGCGGAGCTCCCCGTGTTGTCTGGCGCTGTCCTCTCCTCTGGTGCAGTCCAGGCTCGGATCCGTCGCTCGCTTGCTGTCGCCGCCGCCGCCGCCTGGGCAGCCTCTGTCTCCCGTCCGCCTTCAAGGGAGCGATGGGCCCGGCGCTGCTGCTCGCGCTGCTCTCGGGCCTCGGAGCCGCCAAGGTAGGAAATTCGAACCCAGAACCCAACTGGCAGGCAGCTAACCTTGTGAACCCGCTGACTCTGTGGTGTGGCGCTGCCAGGAATGCAATTCCCGGGTGGCGGCGGATCGAATATATAGTGCATGTATGTGTGTATAGGGGTTCCAGGTTATATGTTGGCTTCTGGAGCCCCCCTCCTCTTCATAGGTATTAGGGAGGCTAGTAGCGGCCTTGGGCTTATGGACCTGGCTTGGCTTACTGGCTGGGACATCTGCGTTGGTTTTGCTAGCATCTCTCAGTGATGCAGCTGTTTCCTTGTCTTGGGAAAGCCTCAGTCTGGATTGTTTAGACTTGATCTCTGGTGGGTGAATGGTTGCATTTGCCAGCAGGGGGTGGAGTAGACCTTTTCTCCCCTTCTGACTCCGTGATTAATTTAATATCATTTCGAAAACAAACAAACAATAATTAAAATACAAACTGCCCAAACTAGGGAATGCTTCAAAGCTGTGTGAAGAAAGGAGCAATCGTGACTTTTCAATGCAAGGGTGAAGCATGGAAAAGCAAGAGACCCTCCCATTGTCTTGTATATTTGTGTACACAACTGTTGTGATCTGGATTATGTAGCTCTGTAAGGCAATCCTAGTGAAAGGGTTGTGGGAAAGCAGAGGGCAGTGAATCAGTGCACACTTTCCCACCCAGTAACAGTTATTATCCAGTATGTGTGTACATTGACTCCAGTGGAGAGGGAGGTGGGTTCATTTGATGTGCGTGTGTGTGATTCATGTGTGTGCGTACTGATAAACTGCCTCTTTACATCACAGGTCTGGTGTGTGAGTGCTTGTGGGTGGGACAGTGAGGATGTGTTACAAACTGCATATGCGTATGTGCTGGGGAGTGTGTGTGTGTGTGTGTGTGTGTGTGTGTGTGTGTGTGTGTGTGTGTGTGTGTGTGTGTAAAAGAATTGTGTCAAGCATGATGGGTGTGTGCCAAAGGACAAGTGAGCGAGTGATAAGAGGCATTGCAGAGAGTGTGCAAAATGTGGGCAAATGTGGGATCATCTGTTATGGAAGGGGCCTGAAAAGTGGAGGTGTCGGAGAAAGTGCGTGGAGGGGAAGATTTTCCTAACAGATGTGTAGTGGGTGTGCCCACAAAAGAAGTGCAACATTACATTTGCTGTTATGAAAGGGCTGTGGAAGGTGGCATGTGTGTGTACGGGAATATGCGTGCAAGGTGACGTGTCCTGTGTTGAATGCATGCCATTAGGGACTTTTACGTAAGCTACCGGTGTGTGTCTGTTATCTTATGCCACACATCTGAGCCCTGGGACTCTTGAATGATCCATGGGGGGTGGGGGTGGAGTGGCAGTGAGCTTTGAGCACAAAGCCAGACATAGGTTGGATGTTGAGAGGATTTTTTGTATCTGTGAAACAGACATCAGTGGAGTGGGGGGAGTGCGGAGATCTCCCCCCCCCGTACCGTCTAAAGCTCAGCCCTGACCCCTAGGATCAGCAACTCCCCATGTACCCAGCCAAGGCCTCTCTATTCCCCTCCTCCCATGCCTGTGACTAGCCCTGCAGGAAGACTGCGGAGCCTCTTTGGCATTCTCACATATTTCTGTGTACGTCTATGCAGAGGGACCCAGCCTGGCCCTGGCCAATCAGTCTCCTCTCCCTGCTGATCCTTTCTCCCTCACCCCTGCATTCCGGAGGGTCTCTTTCTAACCCTGAATCTTGGGGCAGTAGGTCAAGTAAATGTCTCTCTTCAGATAAGTGTTAGAGACAGCAAGTTTGGCCACTGGTCCCCAGACGAGGGGTGGGAGCATCGTACAATATCATTTCTCTCCAACGGCTTGGCACGTACCCTAACATCCTTGCCATCACTTTTGTGTGTGCATGCGTGCGTGTGCATGCATTTACGTGCATGTGTGTGTAATAGTAGTGATAAGTACTAATGCCCAGGAATTGGAATTGAGATGACCTGCTTGAAGGACAGGCAGTGATTTGCAGTGAAGAAGACGGTGTCCACTGTACATCCTGTTGGGGTCTGAGACAGAGGGCAGAAGTGGGGACCAGGAGCTTATCTCTGTCTGCATGCGTGCATGCATGCATGCGTGTGTGCGTAGTAACATTTGGAGATGCAGAAGTATAAAACATATCTAACAAAGCAGAAATAAATAAATGCCGTGGCGCTTTCCAACAGACCAATTCGTTTGTTGTGGTGTCTGCTTTTGTGTCCTTCAAATGCTCACGCAGGCCTTTCCTCCAGTCCTCCAGTGGGTCTCCACAAAGTGGAGTCTTCTTTTGCTGTCTTCTTGCTGCTGGAGATGGCTACTCATCAGTCATTTGTATGAGGAAAATTCAGTCTGAAATGGAGGAGGAAAATCTAGAACGACTCTGAGGTTTCTGGCCTGCAGGAAGGGCCTTGGCTATCAGTGGAGCGGGTGAGAGTGGGCTCAGGGATATTTCAGGCGGCCCCATTTCTTGAACGATCAGCTGTCTAAATGTTCTTTAATGTGTTCTAGCCTTTTTACTGACAGAGATAACAAGGAAAAATGAACAGGTAGTTTTTTTGACCCAGTTGCTCACTAAAAATATCTACTTGGTTCCGCTTCCTGCTTGCCTGTACTGTATGTGAAAACTGCCAAGCCTTTGGGGACTGACAAGCCTTTGGTTTATAAAGCACAACCCAGCCATTTATTTCACTGGGAGAATTGAGTACATTCCCCTCACTCACATCTGTGGGACTTAAAGGTGCTTCTTGTGGCTGGGTTTTGCTCTTCAGAATTTTAAAATGTTAATTCTAAAGTCATTTAAACATATTGGTATTTCTATTGAGGCCTTTATCTTTTTTTTTTTTTTTGCTGTTTCACATTGACGAATGATGCCCCCCCCCCACAACAGTTTCAGCTACAGACCTGTTGGGGAGTCTGTGTGGTGTGTGTGTGTGTCCCCCTTTTGTTACCAGCTTGATTTTTTATCTTTGTCTTCCCTCATTTCCTATAATCTTCCCTGTTTTTTTACAGCCTCTCTCCAATACAGGCAGCTTCCATGGAGGGCTGAACCACAACTTGTCAGGGGGCCCCCGGCGGGTTCGCCGTGACCTTCAGGGGGCGCCCTATGAGGCTGTTGAGAGTGCCTTGGCCAATGAAGTGTATTATCCTGAACTGGTCCGGCTGGCAGCGCTGGAGAGAGCCATGTCGCCCCCTGGAGGTCAACTGCAGGATGAGCACCTTGCCCAAGCGTTAGAGAGAGCCATGGCTTCCTCTGGCAACCAGCTTCAAGAAGACCGCTTGGCCCAGGCACTAGAGAGAGCGGTGGCACCACCAAGTAACCAGTTCCAGCCAGATGAGCGCCTGGCTCTTGCTCTGCAGCGCCTCCTTCAGGACGGGCATCGTCGGGACCAGGAATCTGTGTATCTGGCCAACCTGTTGAGGCTTTGGGAGGAAGCAAAGGGTGCTGCTTTGTATCCTGAGTATGATGAGACCGGCCTAGCCGGAGGCTCCTCTCCACCTAGATCACTGCTAAATCGCTATTGGGCACCCGAAGGGAATTTTGAACCCCAAGAAGAACTGGGAGGGGAGGAAGAACCTGCTGGAGAGATGGACCCTGAAATGCTGAGGTAGCTGGAATGGGACCCTTAGAGAGAAAAAAAGTGTCAGGGCCTCCTTTGAACCAAGGTTCAACCCCAGAACTTATTCTGAATGTCATATCCCAGCCCTAAAATGTAGGACATAATAAGGAAAAGAGTACCTATGAGCATGCGCAGAATGTCCATTCGTCCACTGTCACTGAATAAGCTCAGACTTCCCCATGCATTCATTTTATTTTATGTATTTATATAAAAGCGAACAAAATGTGCAGGGAATAGTTTGTGAAATGAGAAACAGTTCATGGGATCATTAGAGACCAGTGTATATGTTCCCTAGAATTAAGTAGCAAAGATTGCTTTGTACCATTTCATTCTGCAGGTATGTTGGGTGTGTGTGTGTTGCATGAATGGGTTGAATATTCAACATAAAAAAAATCCTCTTTCATGTAGGTAACGTGCATGTCAGGGAGAAGATTAAGGTTCTATATTGAAAGAACCAAGAGCATTCACAAAACGGCCTTTGGGCAAAACGGCATTAGGGAGAAGGCCTAGCCGTCTCCCTAATGTGTTGTTTTTCTATGTTCGTACACACAAACCTGCCCTCCCAGGGGTAAATCCAAAAAACCTTGATTCATTTGTCTAAAAAATTACATAGTTGCTAAGATAGGAGACTCAACAGGCCAGTTTGGATAGCTATGATTCCAAAATACTCATGACTACAGTTAACTTGCACACAATCCTAGTTTTTAAGTTATCTGAGCCTTTTAGCCCCTAATTGTCAGGTACTTGGCACATGGCAATTTTAATAAAATGCATTAAAATTAACACATTAGACTACTTGTATATAGGTTTCAGTGGCGTAGCTGGCGTTTTTCCAAGGGGGCTGTGGGTGGGACGACGTGTCTTTGCCCCGCCCCCAGAATGGAGTGGGACCAGAGCCAAAAGGTTCCATTCCAAAATCATCCAGTGGCCGGGGGGGGGGGGGGGGGAAAGACACGTCGTCCCGCCCACGACCCCCTTGGAAAAACGTCAGCTGTGCCACTGGTAGGCTTTTGCTATTTTGCATTGCCAAAAGAGAAGCGCTAGTGCAGGGGGCTCTAGGGCCGTTAGTGAGCACAGCCAATTCATACAGGACAGTGGCCCAGACTTTTGGACTCATTGTTTTCCTGCATGAAGTGAGAGTTCCCCCAGAGCACCTCCACCATCCTGTCTGCACATTGCAGAGACAGATTGATCATGGTGGGCCAGTTGTCCTCGTTGATCTTTTCATTGAGACACCTCAGAGAGGCTTGGGAGAAGCCCTGTCTTGTGTTCCCTGCAACACAGCTTGCAAATCATAAGGTATGGGGAGACCAATCTTGGGAAGAGAAGGCTCCAGGAATGACTGGGCTCTCTGTAGAGCAGGGGTGGCCAACCTTTCAACACGAATGCTCCTGGCCCTTTAATGATTGTATAGGTGAGGGCATTTCAGCAGGTGCAGCTGCTTTAGCAGCACCATCAGCAATTGCATCTGCCAAGGTTCTGTCTTCTACACAGCTCTTAAGAGCACAGAGGCCCTGATGGTGGAAGGTTGGCCACCCCTGCTGTAGAGGCAGACCCAGGAATACTCTCCCAGCCCAACACCTTTGTATGGGTTCCTGGCCTGGCTGGGGAGGAATGCACTGGTTCTTCCGAGTTCTTAGGAGCAAGGCTTAGTGGGGCAGGAATTATAATTTTCATGTATGTCTCTTGGAGGGGAAGTGGAAGGCAAATGTAAGGGTCAAGGTCAAGGATCTATTCCCAGCTCTAGCAAGGGCGTCTGGGGAGTTGAGACCGCTAACTGGTGGACAGGGTACCAGACTGCTATCCCTCTCTCTGTCTTACTGTCTTTTGCAGGTACCTGGTTGGCAAGATCGTGGCAGGAGTGAGCAACCTGGGCCCCCAGCGTCCCCCTGTGTCCCCCAGGCGCCTGCGGCGTGCCCTCTTTGATGGAGGGGATTTACCTGAGCCTCCCAATCTTCTGCGGGTCAAGCGACTAGGTGGGGAGAGCGGAGGGGAGCTGCAGCTGCAACGGGTCAAGCGGACAGAGGGGGAAGGAGTTGGGAGGAGGAAGGCTGTGGCTGGGGGAACCCAGAGGCTGCGGTACCTTCCTGAATAGCAGGAATTTGCTGCTGTGTAAAAAAAATGGGGGGGACGACAATTTGCCACCTCCCTCTCCCCCAGGCTCTGAGTATCAATGGACTGTGACACCTCGTGTTTTTTCCTGCCTTGTTTCTGCCTCGACTCCAAAATACTGGTGAGGAAGTGGGCTAGCTTTGGGCTGGGGTCTCCCTATCTCGGTCCTGTTATTGTTATTGTGGGAGGGGCCCTTCTCCACACACTTTTGAGTGCCCTGTTAGAAACTGCCACCTCAGCTAAGTGGATAAATTTTAATAATGATCAACCCCTCCTCCCTCCCCTCCCACTGTACCTGGACATGGAGTCCATCCTCCTCAGCCCCCGTTTCCTAACATCCTGGCCTTTTTTTTGGTGTGGCTCAAGCAAACTCCCAGCCCGCAAATCTCCCTTCTGCCTTAATATTCCCTGGTAAATTGACCCTGTCCTCTGGCCCTCCCCAATCCACTGTTTCCACCTGCTTGTGTCTGTCTGGTTTGTGACACCCCTTGTGCTCACCACCACTCAATACACACGCACACAAACATACAAAGCCCCTGCTGACTTGTTGCCATGTTTGATAACGCTTGTGGCCAGAGTTTTGATGTTGATGAATTAATTAATAAAAAGTCCATCAGGTATTTTAATGTAGCTGCGGCCTCATTGGTGTCGTCTTTTTTTGTACCTTGCTGAAATATCATATGGGGGCTTCTGCTTATAGAACTCTTTCTTAGTAAAGGGGACCATACTAGAAACAAATAGGATTGTAGGTTACAAAACCCTATGACCCACTCACCCCTCACTCTTAGTGTAAAGCTATAGGAGCAAAGGCCAGTTTGTTCTTCTGGCCAGAACAGTCCACTTTCAAGCTGGGTTCAAGTCTCCTCCCCAATCTGAACTTGATAGGATACTTGAGAGAACCTTTGACAAGTCACATTTCTTCTTGCCCTTAGGCACAGTCATGTTATGTCACATGCAGGATGAAGGGGAGTGTAGTCTGCGTAAGCTTATGCTGAAATAAATTGGCGTCTTTACAGTGGTATTGTTGTTATTCCCAGCCTCAGTTTCCCCCATTTCTAAAGGAGGTCTAAATAATGACTTGCACTTCAGCAGGTTCCAGTCAGGATGAACAAGACAGAGATTTTGTTAAACCACAAAACTATACTAAGAGTTATAATCACACCCCACAACGCGTTATAGTTGAAAAACATCTCTTTATTGCAACAGCCAGGCACGGCCCCCATGTAGTAAGCGAGTATCCGACTGTGAAGGAGGGCGACCTGAAGAGGAGATTACTGGTGAAAGGAATCAGTCTGGAGTCAGTGCTGAGGTAACACCTGTATACAGACATCAGGGCGGGAGAGAAGGAAGAGAGAGTGAGAAAGACTGCCTAAGCAGTCCACTGGTGTTTAGTTGAGGTGTTGTGACCTACAACGGAGGCACTACCATCATGTTCTTTCTTGTTGCTAAGAGACAAAAAGAGACGGGGGGGGGGGGGGGAAGCCACTTTTCTTCTAGGCTTATGGCCTGGCCTGCCTGCTCAGGTTAGATGCCACCATAGCTGTTCTTTTGTATTGATGGCTGCTTTGTTTAATGGTAGAAAATGTAGAGCATATTGACAAATTAAAAATTAACAAATCTCTAGCTCTAGATGGCATCTACCCAAGAGTTCTTAAGGAACTCAGATGTGAAATTGCTGGTCTTCTAACACAACTACGTAACTTGTCTTTCAAAGCGGCCTCCATGCCAGAGGAATGAAAGGTCGCCACTGTAACACAAGTATTTAAAAAGAGATCCAAGAAATGACAGGCCAGGCAGCTTAACAACTGGAAAGCATTATTAAAGATAAAATTATAAAGCATATAGAAGAACAAGCCCTGCTGAAGGAGAATCAGCTTGGTTTCTGCCAAGGTAAGTCCTGCCTCATTAAGCTTCTAGTGTTCTTTGAGAGCTTCAACAGACACAACAGAATAAAGGCAATCCAACTGACATTGTATTACTTGGACTTTAAAAAAAAAGCTTTTGACAATGTTCCTCACCAAAGGTTTTGAGTAAACCTAGTTATGGAATAAGAGGACAGGTTGTTTTATTGACTGGTAACTGGCAAAAGAGCAGGAAGGCAGTAGGGATAAATGGGAGGGAAAGTAAGAAGTAGGATCCCCCAAGGATCTGTCTTGGGACTGATGATTTTTAACTTGTTCGTAAAAGATCTGGAGTTAGGGTTAAACAGCGAGGTGGCCAAATCCAAACATCCCCTTCCCCCAAGGTGAGCCACGGCCATGCCGGCACAGCCCACATCCTGCCTTGAATGCAGCAGCCGGCTGCCACATCTTAGGCAGAATTGGGCTTCCCAGCTTACAAAATTATGCAAGCTGTGGGGAGAGTGGATACTGGATAGAGAGAAGTTTTTCCTCTCCTACCAATGAGAACCAGGAATCATTCAATAAAACTTTGGTTGAGGGAGTTGTAGTATGGACAGAAGGAAGTCATTCTTCGCCTCCTAGTGCCTAGAAGATGGCCTTAAAAGGGGATTAGACTTAAAAGGGACTTTTAAGTCCAAGTATACAGTGTCATGGAGGACAGCTCTATCCATGGCTACTACCAGTTATGATGTCTGTGTGTTACCACCAGGTACTGCAGCAGTCTGCTCCCCCACAATTAGTATTCAGAGGCAGTGACGGGATGGCCTTTCTCTCTTGCTTATGGGCTTCCTAGAGGCAGCTGGAGGGCCACTGTGAGAAAACAGGATGCTGAACTAGATGGGCTTTTGGCCTGATACAGCAGGGCTCCTCTTAAGTGTTTTTGTTTTGATTCTTCTTTTGTATTGATTATTTTTTTTGGTTATTACACTCTATTATGCATAGCATTGATGAGTATCTTTTTGGCAGAAAGTTAACAGCAATTTTTTTTTTTATAAATAATGGAGAAAGACATTTCTTCCATGCAGTAAATCCCCCCCCTCTCATTAGACAGATCTAAAATAAGCAAACCCTCAAGACCTTCTATTAGAAACAGCGGCATGATCTGTGCCACAATTATAAAATGTGAAGCAAGTTAGACGTGGTTTTATTAAAAAAATAGTGATTCAGAGAAAAAAAAGATATACTGTACAACCTAAACACAAAACAATAAGAAAAAAATCAGTAATATAATACATAATCTAGCTAAACTAATCTCACTTTAGTACACTTTGGCTAAACACAGACAAACCTTTAGTCTTCATTTACTGTCTCATTGTGGTCTTTGGCAGGGAAAGAGTCCTGTACTTGGAAAGTCATAAACAAAGAAATAATGCAACACACAATATTGAAACATGATGGTGCATCAATTGCCACCTATTTCTGCACCATTTCATGAAACAGGGACACCCCTTGCATCCCATTTGACCCATTCCTTTTTTGGCACTTTCTTTTTCTGCAAACTCCTCCCTCATCTTGATCATTGCATGGATCAATTTCACAACACTTGTGCTGTGTGCACACACAATTATGTGGAATGGAAGAGAATGCTAGTGGGGGGGGGGGTAGGACATGTGCCCTTCATGGCCTGGTAGGTAGGGTCAATATCTGAATCAGCCCATTACCACCTCCTAATATATCTACATATTAAAGCACAGGTAAAGAGGCCAGTAGATAAGCAGCTAGCAACCCTAGGACAAAGAGCAGGGAGACAAGGAAGGCAAGATTCACAGCAAAACTCAAAGCTCTCTTCAGGATTAAAACTGCTTAAACCAATTTACATTTAGAATTAAATTGCTAAAAGCAGTGTATATTAACCAGATCTGCTTAGCTTTTAACACAGTTGCTGCATATGTGCTTTCAGAGCACAGCATTGGCCCATAGATGTCCCTGACAAATCATCACCTGTGATCCAAAATATGAGACACAAATGAGAACATTGTGATCTTCTGCTCCTTCCACTCCTCTATCTTTTTCTTTTCCAATTCTCACCTCCCCCCTCCCAGCGCTAGAACTCTAGACCCTATTCCCTTTCCCAAGATGGTTTGCTTTAGCTACTGATTTCCTCTCTCTAAAGCCCACTATGCTGCTAATGCTAAAGGAGCTTACTATGGGGAGCTAAGCGATCCCTTTTTATCCCATGGTAGATAATAGAGCTGTGTGTATTCAATGAAGGTGTAGAATTTGACTGAGAATCTCAGCAGTGGTAGCTGCTGCTTTTCTTTAATAATATTTAGCATATCCATCTTCCCTGGAGTGCCAGGAAGACAGGCATACAGCCAGGTGCATGGGCAAAAACCTTGTGACATTTCAGAAAGGGCAGGGATGAGAAGGCTGAGTAAGACTTCTAGTGGCTGATGCCATGGGTTTGCAAGGGCCAGCTCCCACTTTGGGAAAATCTTGGCTTTAGAGGGCCCCATAACTGTCCTGGATTAATAAAGAGGGGAAGAGAGAGCAGGTAGGTAAAAACTAGAATTCTCCAGAGCCCTTTGTGCACCACCACAGGAGTGTCTAGGACACACACCTCACATGAGGCTTGGCACATTGAGGGACAAGTATGCACTGCCTCTAATCAGACCAGGTCAAGCATCGAGTGAGAATCAAAAAGAGCAGCACTTGTTCTTGGTAGGTGGACCTCGGGACTGGGCAAACTCCGATACCTTCCCAGCCCCACTGACATCTGGTTGTGGCTATGAGTTCAGCATACTCCTCATCTTTCCCCCACAACTAGCATAACTGTACAAAAAAAAGCCAATTTTGCCCAGCGTTGCTCCAAGAGATGGAATTTTGGTTTTTAGAACACATGCCGACACAAGAGTCCAGAATTATGTTTTCAGAAATGGGGGAGGAGAAAAAAAAAGCCTGGTGCCCCACCTTCATTTTTGTGGCAGCAATACCAACATCAAGAGTAGGAACCCAGTGTCCTGAATCCCAGTGTGTGGCAGAGGAGAAAGAGGGCAGAGGCATGGCCCCTATTTTTTGTTTAATAGTGGGGGTGCATGCTTAGAGGTGTCAGAGGAACGCAAGTGCTTCTTTTACTCCATCACTCTCAGAGAACTGCCAGTCTCCTCCACCTTTCCCTATTTCAATCTCACCCTTGTGTCTCATTGGCCGTTGCTAAGCAACAGCTAACACAGCTGTCAGCCCTGCTTCTTCTAGCAGCTGGTACTGGCTTGCAGCATCTGCTGGCTCCTATCATTGCCAGGGAAAGAGGGGAGGGGGATCATCATCATGCCATGGCTTACCTCTATCCTCCAGGGGTGGTGCGTAGCCTGCAGGTAGCAGAGCATCCTGCCGGTTCCCCAGCACAAAAGCGAGCGTAGCCAGGACCAAAGCATCAGCTATGCCCAGCAAGGCAAGGGCAAAGGCCCAGTGGATTGTGCAGGTGCCCAGAGCGTAGCTCCTAGCCCGCGGCCCACACAGAGCTCTCACTTCAGGTGCACCCCAGCCATCTGGAAAAACCAGGCAGCCAAGGGCCTGACACGTTGCTGTGAGACAGACATAAAGGGGAGGGGAGAGAGCAGGCATTAATGAAGCTGTGGTCCTGTCACTGACAGTCCTCATAGGATGCAAACTCACTTTCACTTTTCTCAATGTGGATTTCTTACTCCTCTATTCAACCCAAGCCATATCACATGGTTCTTCAATGTTTCTTCCTCTGTTCCAGTCCTGGTGGGGAAGGAGAGTGACCTGTCACCTGAAGCAGATTCCTTACGCAGGCTCATAGTAGACCACCACCACATGGCAATATATTGAAACTTCCAGGGTCTGTCTGCATAGTCCGATATCCCAGAGTTAGTTTGAAACAAGGCTCAACAGGGTTCTAGTTTTTGCCAGGGCCTAGTCCTGGAAACTGAGAAATAATTATGAAAGGGAAAATGTCTATGGGCAAGGGAAAGGACACTCTGCACCTGCCAAGGGGCACACTCTGAAGTTGGATTGTGTTTTTTGGTCACACTAAAGTGTGACAGAATGTTGGGAACTGGCTTTTAAATGCATAACTAAGCAGCTACGCAAGTTGCACCAGCCCTAAGATTCAACCTGACCTCTCTCTTTTTGCAGACTAGGCACTGTTCTGTTCTGTCCTCCCTCTCTTGCAGTTTTCTTTCCCTTGTTCCCTTTTTGGTTAGGGACCCAAGCCTTCCAGTGCAGCCATACCCCAGGTACCTGCCATTTGTGCACACACGCACACTCACGCACACTCTCTCACCTGCCGAAAGCTGTTGCCAGGCACACACCTTGTAGACAGTCCCAGGGCTGCAGACCCAGAAGAGGCCCAAGGAAGCCACACTGCCCATGACCAGCACCAGGGCCATCAGGACAAAGACAGCGGCTGCCTTGAAGGACGGGATGGGCGTAAGGGTCACCAGCGAGCCCTCGCACTGGAGGGCCCCATCCCGCTCCATGCAGACTTGATAGAGGCCAAAGGCTCCCACGGCACTCACGCTGGGATCAGACAGTACCCCTGAGGGGGGTAGTTGGTAGGTCAGTGGCGCTGTCTGCACCCATGCTGGCTGGATCAGCACAACAACCTCCAAGATGCCAAAGCAGAGGGTACAGCCGGCCCAGAGAGCACCCACCGCTCGGGCATTACGCACAAAATCCGTCTGGTAGAGGGCTGCTGCTTCTCGGGCTGCCAGCATGGCCCACTTCTCTTTCAAGGGTGCTGCTGCTGCTGCACTCCTTCACGCCAAACACCCTCCACCAGGAAAAAAAACACGGCTCTGCTTCCCTCTTTCCAGAGATGGCCGACAGCGTCCTCCTCTGGTTCCCTCACTCCAGAATCCAGCTGCACTCCTCCAGCTCTCCTCCTCCTCCTATGGGAAATGTCTGCATTCTGCTGCTCCAGCAGCTACAAATCTCCTTCGTTGGGGGCTGGCACAGTTGCTTGTTCCAGGCAGCCTCTCAGGCCGAGGGTTGCTGAGCGCTCTTCCTCTGCAGTCTCTGCACTTCTCTGCTGGGGGCTGCTACATTCCCTCCTTCCTAGAGATTGGTTACTTTCTTTTGCAGGATGCTGAGGGAGGGAGCTGCTTCCTCCCCATCCTCATGCCATACTCCAGCTTCATTCCCCCAGTTGTAGTCAGAGACAGAAGCAGCCGCTTGGCCAGATGCCCAGTTCTATTCGCTCTCGACGCCTTGTTCTCGTCTCGCTCCGTCGCTTAGCAAGAGCAGTGGTGAAGACGGGGAGGGAAGACTATTGCAGGGCTCAGTCCACCTGTCCACTGCCATCTCAGGAGGCAGGTGCTAAAAAATCATGCGTGCCCTTGCTTAGGAAATGGAAAGATGGACAATTCACATTAGCACAAGCCTCTCTCTCTCTCTCTCTCTCTCTCTCTCACACACACACACACACACACACACACACACACACACACACACACACACAGAGGAGGAATTAGACCTTCGGAGGGGGAGGGCAGCCTACTTTTTTGGATGCAAGCTTATCGGGCTCTTTATTTATATTTTACACAACTGCTATTGTTGTTGTTCAGTCGTTAAGTCGTGTCCGACCCTTCATGATCCCATGAACCATATCCCGCCAGGCCTTCCTGTCCTCCACTATCTTCCTGAGTTTGCTCATTTTCATGTTCGTTGCATCGGTGATGCTGTCTAACCATCTCATCCTTTGCCTTCTCCTTTTGCCTTCAATCTTTCCCAGCATCAGAGCTGGCTCAGGGGTTTCGGGCGAAGGGGCTGAGACATAATCGCCAAACTTCCAGGTTGCTGAGCTCCTGGACATGGCTGCTGCACAGAGCTCAGCTTGGGAAGTGAAGCGGCACAGGGACTCTGCAAGCCTGGGCGGGCAGCTCTGCCATTCCTTGCCTGGCACACTGCAAATTGGGTGGGAGGCTTTGCCTCCCAAGCCGAGCTCCATATGGGCTGGATGGCTTTAGGCGATGGGCCAGATTCAGCCCACGGGCCATAAGTTGCTGAACTCTGGGCTAGATTGTGGTGGCGGTAAACCTGTGCCTGGGCAGAATGCAGATGGGGGCTCATGTGACTGACTGCTCCTCCATACAATCCAAATTTGACCACAGTGTCTGCTTTTCAGAGGTATCTTCCTTCTATACATGGTGGTTTCATTTAGCAACCATTTAGATAACTAATGATAGAATACGCCATGATTTCTAACACCTTTAAAAAGGCCTAAGGAACTGGCCATCAATCACATAATTTCCCCTTGTTTGCTACTTTTTCCCTTTTTCGAGACGGGCATCTAAGGCTTGCCCAACAAGAAGTGGGGCTAGATTGAAGAACGCCTGCATTGGTCTTCCTCTTCCTGGATTCTTTCAGAGGCATATAGTGGAGTCTTTCCAGGCTGTTGGAAACAGCCACTCACTCACCTCACAGGACCGGTATATCTTATATCTGATGCCTTCCCTCTCTGTAAGAACTGCTGGAAAACTGAGGGGGGAAAAAGACTAAGGAAAAAGGGAGAACTGAAGAGAATACTGGGCAAGAGGCACTTTTTCCAATAGGTGCTCCACTTATGTTTAGCAGGGGGAGAGTAACTGCCCCCCTTTCACCCCAGCACAGTGTCTTTTCTGGTGGCTGCTTGCTGGTGGTGTTCTGCATCTTTTTTAGATTGTGAGCCCTTTTGGGACAGGGAGCCATTCAATCATTTGATTTTTGTCTGTAAACCGCTTTGTGAACTTTTTGTTGAAAAGCGGTATATAAATACTGTTAATAATAATAATAATAATATAGACCAGAGAACTTTTGGATAGAAAAGGACAAAAAAGGGGGGGTAACAAGTGGAAATACAGAGTCTGAAGAAAATGGGGTGCAGAGAGAGTTTTGAGGTAGGAAAATAGGATGTAGGGGGTGGAAAGAGAAAAGAAGGGAGGGCTCTTACAGAGATGACTCTAATTAGGCAAGACCTGCGATGATGTGGAGAGAGAATAAAGAACGAGCTCTGTGGACCCAGCACGTGGTTGGGAAGTACCTGAACAAGTATCGTGTGCAGCAGTCCTCAGTTACTGTCCAGCAGATTGAAGGCTTCACGGTAAGCAAGAGGGCAGACGCCAAACTCCTGCTCTTGCATACATCCAGGCCAAGCCCCGAAGAGCCCAATCCTATACTCTGGAAATGCCATTCCGTGTGGCATAGGATACCACAGTCACCTTTGAACACTGGCGCAACTACAGTTGTGGCACCAAAGCCCTGCCAGTCAAGCCCCCATCCAGCCTGCAGATGCACCCCAACACAACTCCACGTCAGTGTAACTTCACAACTGGCGCAACACCGTAGCAGTGCTCAGGTGTGGGGTGGAGCCATAGACAAGGAGGACAGTATCAGCATTAGTGTACAGACCAAAAAACACACTTAAAAGCCAGTGTTGGAGAGAAAACACACCAGAATCCCACCTTCCACCAGCCCCCACGGGCCATGGGTTGCTGAACTCTGGACTAGATTATGGTGGTGGTAAACCTGTGCCTGGGCTCTACCACTTCAGAATGTAGATGGGGGCTCAGCTCATAGACTTCTTTCTGCAGCCATGGGATGGGGGTGGCGGCTGAAGCCTCTCCAACGAGTGTAGACATACATATGCAATGACGGGAAAGCACAAGAGTTCACTGAGGGGCTGGCAGCCAGTGCAAGCAACATCTGCGGAAGCGGCAATCCACAGGGAGGGGTAGGTCAGGGTTGACCTGCCCCACAATTTAACAGCTTAAAACACAGCACTTACAGCGCAATCCTATGCATGTCTACTCGGAAGTAAGTCCCATCGAGTTCAATGGGATGTACTCCCAGGTAAGCGTGTATAGGATTGCAACCCAAGTGATTTAAGCTACCTCTGTATCCTCAAATCTGGAACACACGTGATCACAGCTACTTGTACAGCAACACTTTATTTGAATAATTAGAAAGAACTATAAAATGAAGCAGAGAAACATACACAAAGAAACTTTTTGGGAGACTCCAACATTAACAAACTCCCCCTTTCTATAGTGTCCATCCCCTCCCATCCATATCACAGTACCCATACAAGTGCAGCCTGTATCCAACCCTCACCCCACAGGAGCCGGCCCTGGCAACATGCCCCACCTCTTCCCTGTCACCCTCCCTCATTAACCCTTTTCCAACCCAGGCTTTCCCACCCCACCCCCTTACCTTTTTAAGGACAGAGAAGTTATGTCAGCCAAGCCCCTTCCCATTTATCCCCCCATTCAGTTGCTTTATTGGTTCCAGGTAAAGTAGCAATCTATGCTTGCTAGGAAGCTCCAAGAGGTGGCTTCCCACCATGCCGCGCCAGAGATGGTGGCCTAGGAACTCTCAAATCTTTCTATTTACATACCGAAGCTCCTTCACGTTCTTTTAGAATGAACCTGGAAATATACTGTGGGAACAAACACGTAGTGGCCAAGGTCTTGGCCACCAAATCATTGGACAGAGCAGGGTTCCCACTTGCTGTTTTGGAACAGCCAGACCAGCTCCCTGCTTAACAAGATCACGCTGGAAGGCATCTCCCACTCTCAGACAGCAGCCACAGTCTGCTAACTGCAGTCTCACTCTCGCGTTGTCTTCTGCAGCATGGTGGTCACCGTCCTGCCCATTTGGCATGACGGCCAAAGGATGTGGAGAGCAGCGCGTGCAAGGCATCTCACACATGGAACGTGGCCATTTTAAGCCATCAGTGCAAGGACCTGGAAAAGAGCGAGTGTTGAGGCCACAGTCACTGTGCCTCACTTGGGAATGCTTCTCTCACTCACTCACTCACTCACTCACACAAACACACACAGTTTCCCTCTGCTGCTGCCTTTGAAGTTAATTAGAAACATGATTGAAGTCCTTGTCAGGGATGTCAGAGGCAGCCTGGACTATTACATCTTTCAGATCCACCTTCTCTATTCCCCTAATCTAGGCAGCAAAGATGCCTTATCCCAATCTTTCAAGCTCCTCGAACATTTCCCTACTGCATGCAGGACCAAATCCCATAGGGCCTTTGAACCAGTAAACCAAGGACTGCCACCCCATATAGTAAAACATGCTTCTCTCACTCTCTCTCTCTCTCTCACCCCCAACTTGATGGGGGTGGGGTGGGGAGGGGAAGGAAAGGAAAGAAGCCGCAGCAATACTTCCATTTCTCCACATCCACCCACCCACTCCCTGCCTGCAAATTCAGCATGGTCCCCCCCCCCCCAGCTGAACAGAAAGCTATTGTTACATGAGGAAGAAGTGATTTGTTGAAATACAAAAGTGATTGGGGGGCAGAAGAGAAAAGAAAAAGGAGAAAGGCTACGCTGCACCAATCAGATGCTGAAAAAGTTTAAGCAGAGACGGATGTTCACCCCACCCTTCACAAAAGCAAACTGCGCCGATGCTTTTTCAGCATTAGGAAACGCCAATTCCCTCCCGATTTGGAAGTGAAAGCATCTCTGCGACAGTCTGACTAGCTTGTGCCCGACGATGTACTGCGCCACTCTTGACCTCTCGAGGATGGTGGGGGAAGAGAACGTTTTTGGTCCTCGTGGAAGCAATGAGGTTGCTGGTGTTTGATTCATGGCTGCTGGTGGTCTTGCATTGATGATTGCTGACTATTTTTTGGCACATCAAAGAGCCCTTTAAGCATCAAGTTCAGGTCACCAAGGTCAAATGATAGAGTGAAAGATTGTGCTGCATTTCTGATTAGCCCCTTCCTGGAAAGGAGTCGTTTTAGGAAGGTACAGCCATGTCCACTCCAAACTTCATCTGGTGAGCTTGATTCTTGGCTTCAAAGAGAGTCTGAAGAAAAGAACCAGGAATCTTCTTCATAAAATATCCATTTATTAACCGCTTTGCCCCCATTTCCCTTTTGTAGGTGTACATTTTACCACAACCACCACCAGAAATATATTCCATTCAGTAGCTTAATGAACTTTCCCCACAAGGTAAGCATTTGCTTGGCTACCAGCATAATGGAATGGAAAAAAATAGAACATGCCATGCCGGAAGAGAAATCCCTCTAGATTCTACATTAATGGAACAATTCTACCCATCAGAGAATGATCTCCTGTCAATACTAGCGGAATATTCCATCCACACACCCTCAACTCATTCCTTTTAAAGCTACTGAAAAAAAAGACGAGAGTGACATATAACCCTCACTTCCTGTTCGAAAGTTGCCATGTGGGTGGCAGGACCATCATGTGGATTGGGGGAAAATTACTACCTCCGCATCTTAACAAAGCACACATTATATGCCTAGATCTGGTCACCCACCCAAATGGCCAAGCGCAACTGCAAACCATACATGCTGATCAAGTTGTATTGTGGACTGGAACTCCCTTTAAAGCTATATTTCTCAAACCTTACAGAGTTGCAGGCAGTTATTAGGAGAGGCACAAACTGCCCCACTGGCGTCATGCCCTTTCATTTTGGGTCTGTGCAATTCTTAATAGGGGTTAGGATTTGGAACACTAATGGCACAATCCAGTCTAGTCCGACACTAGCGGAACGACTGCTCTGCCAGTCTAGGATGTCGCAAACGTAAGGCACACTTACGGCACCGGGAGAGTAAACAATGCAGGCAGAGAGGCTTGCGCCGCTCCTCCGGCACCGCAGAACAGAGCAGCGTTGTGGCAAAGAGGTAAGGCTGGCGTGCATTTGAGGAGGCCCATCGGGGCAGCTGGCACATTACTCAGGGCAAAGAGACAAACGTCCCTTTACCCTGAGGAGGCCACTGGCTGTGCCAGGGCAGGCCCAATCCTGCATAGGATGCAGCGGGCACCTTATGTGTGCTGCCGTGTCCTGCTAGACAGGATTGGGCTGTGACCTATGCTCTTCCAACTAATGCAGCTTGGATGGCTATATACTATCTGTGTTGACCAACAGGTTCAAAACCACCACATTTTCCTTTATCTTCTATTGTGGTCCTGCTTTGGGGGAATTTTTAAGTGACCATAAGTGACCGTCTTGTTGTGTTGATTCCATATTTCTGAGTTGAAGGGCAAATCCCTGGGGAGAAGAAAAGGAGCAGAGTACACACAACTCACCGGGTGGTGGACATAGGCTTGGCATTCGTAGCACCAGACAGAGAGGTCTGCAAAGCTGAGCACCAGTGGATGCCCAGATTCAGAGTTGTGAGCTACCATGTGCTGATTGATGTAGCGGCCACAGCCAACCTGAAGAGGGGGGGAACAAGGCAGGCATAGATGTAGGATAGCCCAGAGTATGGACCAATATCCATCTGAAGAAGATGTTAAAGTGTATTCATCCAAAAAGCCATGTCAGGTTCAATCCCATTTCCTGTCCCTAAGGTAGGATTATGCACACAGCAACACTCTGCCCCCCCCTTTACTTAAGCAATTTATATCCTTCCCTTCAAAACAAGAATGTCAGGGTGAATTAGTCAAATACCAAAACAAGAACACAGTGACATTCAAAGAATTTTAGAACATAGCAGGACTCTAGTAAAAACAGTAGATAAAAGTAACATAAAAGCCAGGAAGCCCCAAGGACTAAACAATCTTATCAAAAGGCCCAGGAAATAAGATAAGTCTTTGGCGATTGCCAAAAAGATAACCACACAGGTGTAAGGTGATCCTCTCTCTGAAGGGAGCATTCCACAAACAGGATGCCACCACTGGGAAGGCCCTCTCCCTGGCTGCCAAGCGCCTCCACCTCAAATCAGAGGAGGGCCTCCAAAAGGTTATCTTAGTACATGGACAGGTTGCTTAGGTAGTAGGCAATCTTTTAGATCCCAAACCATAGAGCTTTCAAAATTAAGCACCAGCACTTGGAATTACGCTCCGAAACCCTGGAAGCCAGTGCAGTTTTCTTTAAGCACTGGGAAGACCATCTTCCAATGTGAAGATGGCAAGCACCACCATAAAAGGAGGTATTCCCTCTTCTCTCTCACACACAGAGGAGGGACTGCTTCTTTCAAGATATCACCTCTTACAGCACATGAATGCACCATCTAAAAGCAAAATTACTTTTCTTCAAAGTTATTGTTTTAGCCATATGCAAATTTAGGCAGATGTATTCAATTAATATAAAGACTAATTTGATTGACTGACTACAATTTCCTTAAAAATAGGGCG
This sequence comes from Plestiodon gilberti rubricaudatus, assembly GCA_026170595.1. Classification (NCBI taxonomy): domain Eukaryota; kingdom Metazoa; phylum Chordata; class Lepidosauria; order Squamata; family Scincidae; genus Plestiodon; species Plestiodon gilberti. The sequence continues at coordinate 118,013,713 of JANXHW010000002.1, forward strand.
ACATTCCTACTGTATTTTGATTTCTTTATCCTGCTAGACATAAACAGCAGGTAAGCTGTGTAAATACAATTCCAACATTATCTTCCTCAAATGTTATCTTAAACCAGACATGGTTAATTCCACTTTCCAGACTAGCAAACAGAGTAGGAGTGACTTAAGAAGAGTCCTGCTGGATCAGGTCAAAGGCCCATCTAGTCCAGCTTCTTGTATCTCACAGTGGCCCACCAGGTGCTTCAGGGAGCACACAAGATAGCAAAGATAACTGTATCCTGTTGCCACTGCCTTGCATCTGGCATTAAAAGATAGCCTACTACTAAAACCAGGGGGTTGCATATGCCCATCAGGGCTTGTAACCTGTGATGAACTTTCCCTCCATAAATCTGTCTAATTCCCTTTTAAAGGCATCCTGGCCAGGTGCCTTCACCACATCCTGTGGCAAGGAGTTCTACAGATTAATTACTTGCTGGGTAAAGAAATATTTTCTTGCTGGGTAAAGAAATATTTTCTTTTGCCTGTTCTAATTCTCCCGCCACTCAGTTTTAGGGGATGTCCCTTGTTCTGGTGTTGTGCGAGAGGGAAAAGAACTTCTATCTACTCTCTCTATCCCATGCATAATTTTATATGTCTCAATCATGTCATCGTCCCCATGGGCACCCTTTTTCTAGACTGAAGAGCCCCAAATGCTTTAGACTTGCCTAAGGCCACCCAAAATTAGCCCATGGCTGAACAAGGGAACCAAACTCAAGGATTCCAGGTACATTAGGCTCTATGCTGTGGCAAACTGTATCAGACATCTTACCTTATAGCAAATCAGACAGACCCAATTCTCATCCTTGCTGCCACATTCTGCACAGGGTTCCAGCACATTCAAACCAGTCAGAGGTACAGGCAGCACCGTGTTGAGGTGGGGGCACCATGATAGAGGTGTCACAGCATAAAACAGCCCCTGGGGGAGCGGAAATAAAGTATATAATTCCTATATCCTGGCACCCAGCCCAAATCTCCTTGAAGTTCAGGAAATCCTTCTCTATTGGTTCTTGCTCAAAGCCTCTCCCCCAACACTCACGCTATCTTTCAGATCTTCTCCAAGCAGTTCACAGAAAGAAGAACAGCCACCTGCAGCTTCATCAAGCAGAGTCATCTCAGTTGGTGAAGGGGGAACATCTGGTGGGCTCACCTGGGGGTGAGAAAACAAGAGGAAGGAGACTGAGATGCTGCCCTGAAAACAAGGGCAGTCCTGCTATTATACCAGAACCACCACCTGCAATTCCAAGAGATTTCACCCCGTAGAGGTGGGGCAGTTGCTAAAGCAGGGGTGGGGGGAGGTAGGGAATGCTCTCTCCCATTTTGGTTTGTATATGTCCCTTGATTGGAACGGGGTTGATTAGCAAGGGGTTGGACTGGATGGCCTTGAAGGCCCCTTCCAACTGTATGGTTCTACAATTCTAAGATGATGATAATAATAATAATAATAATAATAATAATAATAATAATAATAATAAAACAGTATTTATATACCACCTTTCTTGGTCATTGGATTTCTCCTCCGACTTTAATTCAAGGCGGTGTACATGGGCAGGCTTTCCTAACCCCCTAACCAGAGCTTTTACAATATATAAATGTCCAATCTCTCATGAACAGCTACATTCCAGGTGGTATCCTTTTGCAGCCTGGCTTTTCTGCTGGCTGGAGCCTCCCACATTCGACCGACGCAGCTGGGAGCTCTTATCTCTCCTCACGGAGGCTTTTCACAGCTTTTTGTCGGCGGTGTGTCTTGAAGTTGTCATTTGCCGATATTCAGGCTTTGCAAGGCGGCAGCTGTCCCGACTGAGCCAGACCCCTCTGCCAGTTCTCAATCCCCCCCCTCCCAAACCCTGGCCCTAGTTCCTGCCCATTCTCCCAAAACAAAATTCTGAAATAAGATGCCTTCATTTAAAAACAGTTCCCAGACTCGCTATTTAGAGTGCCAGTCTTCAACTGGTAGATTTGGTTGGAACCCACAAGTGGTCTGTGACCCCAGCTTCAGCGCCACTGCAACCACTTTTTAAAGAACGCTTAATAAAGAAAGTCTGTGGGGTTGGTGGATAGCAGAGAGAAGGAAGAGACACACGTAAAATCAGATGTGGCTCCCATGTTGCAGGCTGGGGAACCCAAGTTTGGAAACTTCTCCTTTCCATTCAGTCTTCAAGTTACACTCTGGAGTTACATGATCATCAGAATCACAGGTTCCTCAACAGATGGAGAACAAGCTTCCCGGGAAGGCAGCTTGCTCACCACTATCAATCTTTCTCCTACAACGCACCACTACAGAGAGTAGGGAAACTGCTGGGTGTGTTCTAGGACACACACTCTCAGTTCATGCAAGGCAAGGGATGGCGAAGCCCAACAAGCCTGGCCAATACCTTCCATGGCCTGAGTATGCGGATGTAACATGCCCCAGAATCCTTTGCAATGCCTAGGAATTCTGTGGCAAAGAGCAGATGTGGAAAGCATTCCCTGAAGGTAGAAAGACGGACAAGCACTAACTTGGAGAAACCTATACAGCACCTACCTCTGCCTCTTTGTCAGGAGACTCTGCTTCACCAGAGGAACTTCCTGTTGACAGGCCTCCTCCCTGGGTATTCTCAGCTGGCTCAACCTTGTCAGGGGAGCTTCTGACCTTTTGCCTGGCTCCACCCACTGGACTCGAGTCAGGCGAGAGAGAACCTGAGGCTGTTTCACTCTCCTCTGCAGGGTTGTCTTCTAGTTGAAGGGAGCCCAAAGCCATGACTGCATCGTTCACAGTCTCCACAGGCTGAGCTGGAGGGGTTGCGACCACAACCACCATAACCTTCATAGGTTGAGTTTTAGAGCTTACGATCATATTGTCTGAACTCTCCACGGGCTGAGGTGTGGGGCTTGAAGCCTCTTCAGCCATGCTCTCCACAGGTTGAGCAGTGGGGATTGTAATTAGTTCAGGGGGGTCTTCTCTGGGGATTTCATCTGGAATGGGGGTTCCTCTTCCAGCCCGAGTCCTGGGCTTTTCCCGTAGAAGAACAGGCACTAGTGGGGGAAGACGACAGAACATTTATTATTGCTACGAGTGAGATACCCACCAAAACGTGCTGGAACCCCTATGGGAATAGGGGGACAAAGCTGAGCTGCAACTGAGAAGGTGGATGAGTAACTGCTCCAACTCCCCTTCGCAGTCTGTTTTGCCTCACCTACCCTTGACCCCGCGACCTCTCTCTTGCCTCTGTCCCCCTACCTCAGGTGCCTGCTTCCTTCCTCTCTTCCCTTCAGTCCTATTCCGCTGGACCCCATCCCTGTGGCTGTGTTATATAAAGGGAGGCTTCTGCAACATCACTGGTTTCTAGGTGCGTGCCATGGCAACAGTGGAAAGCTTGGGGATTGGTGCAGCACCTGCTGACATCACAAAAGCCCCTGGTCTCCCCTGCCCCCAGGCAATAAGCAGTCCTATTCCCTTCTTACACAGTTTTGGGAGGGAAGCAAACGATTACTGGAGCTTTCTCCCAGACGAAAGGCTGCAGCTTCCCCAAACACATTCTGTGACCTTCCCTTCCCGCTCAACTTCAAGATAATCTCTTCCCTGCCCACCAGATGGGGAGAACATCCATGGACAGGTGGCCATAAAGATGCACCACAGCTGAGCAAATGCCAGCCTCAGCTTCGTTCCATAGCTGGCATTGCCCTACATTTCTTTCCCTTGCTTCCTGTCCCTCACCGGGGAAGGCAAAACATATGTTCTAAGTGTGGCAGAAGTAGATTCAGTTGTACACAACCATTGTATTCCAATACATTTGTTGCCTTCAGGATAGTCAGTGAATGTCCAAACCCTCCCACAATGCTTAGGACATACAGCTGTAGTTGCCCTTCACCAGTCAAAACTCTCACCTCCAGGCCCTACTTCCTTCCTCTCCGGAGTCCTATTGAGTTGCAACTTTTCTTTGCGGCCAGTTGAGACACTCACAACAGTTTGGACACTCAGCAAACAAGTACATATTCAAGTATAGTCAATATACCAACAAACAGACTACATGGGTGAGTGACAACTCAAACTTCTCACAGCTGGCTCTGCCCTGCCTCTCTTTCTCTTGGCTTCTGCCACTTCTCGGTTTGTTACTTTTCTGACAGCTGTTCTATGTCTTTTGAAAGCTGTCTTAACAGGCTGCAACACGACTGCCATAGGATTCCGAAGCACAAGCTGACTTTGAGGTTGGAGCTTGGGATTTTTAGACCTCCGAGACAGGGCAGAGATTGGGCTGGAAATGTCACACCGAGAGCTTGTTTGTTCCTATTGGTGTTCCTAGCGGGATGTAGCATTTGGGGAGCCATCCCTCAGGTGAATGCTCACAGGTTCCCCCAAGACAGCTATTCCCCCCCCCAATGTTCTCCTACCCACAGCGGTGAGGTAGTTCCAAGAATGATGACAGACACCTGGAATACTATGACAGAAGATCACAAGCATTCAGAAGGCTTCACATTACCCCAATAATCCTCATAACAACCCAGTACTACTAACCCTAGATTTGAGATTGAGGGGTGGGGGCCAGGGTTAAGAAACAGTGGCCTGCCTATGGCCACCCAGAGAGTTCTCAGCAGAGACAAGATGTGAACTGAGAACCTCCCAGCCCACAAGCTCATACACTTTGCCACCAGCCTACAATGGTTCCATTCAGCACTGCAGACCCTCAGGAGGATAGATCACTCACCTTCCAGTCGGAGGCTTGCCCAATACCTGTGATGCACGGCAGCAACACGGGCCAAAGACTGCAGGGCACTGGGGTGGGGAGCCCTGAGGCGTCCCAGTGGGGGAGGAGGATCCCCCAGGAGGCTGCGTGTGCACATTGTCATGGACTCGGAGATCGATTCCAGGTTGTAGCCGCCCTGAAAGAGGGAAAGGATCAGAGCCCACCTGACCCCTGTCGCAACAGGATGGATGATGTCTGCGTGAAAGTCTGCTGTGCAAATTCCACATTTTACAAGACACAGGTGTGGAATCTGCTACCCTATATGAACATTGGAATTTCAGAAATCTCTGCTTTAAAATTTAAAAACACAAAAAGCAGGTTTCTAGCCCTCATGCCCTATACTTCCAGGACACCAAACCAAGGTCAGGAGCCCTAGAAAACAGAGGGCATCCTCAACAGATGAAGATCAACTGTCCTGAGGAGGTGGGTAAAGGGTGGAAGACGCTAGTTGCTGCACTTGAGAGGGAATGGAAAGGAGCAAGGAATGAAACGGAAAGACTGGTGGAAGATAGTCTAATACTACTCAGTACTGTATTGACTTAGTGCTTAAGCGTTCAAAGCACTTCACATTCATTACCTTGTTGTAACCTTTACAACCTTGAAAGATAAGTCAGTATTCACCCCAATACTTCAGATGGGGGGGAATGAGATGGGACTGAGGCCAAGAGAGGTTTGAACCAGCGACTGCCCAGGTTATAGCTCCTTCTCTTAGCCAATACACTACATCACCAACTTGGCACAGGCTGCAAGTAGGGCAACGTTAGCTTCGACTATACACTCCATGAGAGAGTTAAGGCAACTCTTCACTTAACCCTTCATGTGACAGTCTGTTTTCCCCAACTCCTTTTACCCACAGCATTCCAAATCCATGTTTACAAGGTTCAAGGTTCACAAAAAAATAGTTAAATTGCCGCCACATGTACTGATTTTTAATTTTGTTTTTACTGTGGGTGCCAGTCCCACACTTCCCACCCCAAGGACAGCCAGGTGCTTCCCCGATCCAAAGTTGGCTCATGAGCCATACCCCTCCAAGGCACTGAAGTCGGCATACCTCCAGCACAACAGCCATCTTGCCACTTGCCAAGCCCAAGAGCAGGTGGGTCATGTGCGCGTAACATTCTGGAGTCACAAGACATCCACCCAGGGGGTCCCCCCGAGCAGCATCGAAACCAGCAGAAACCAGAACCAGCTCTGGATTAAACTACGATGAAAAAAAAAAAAAAAGACAAAAGAGTGAGCACACACACACCCTTGAGCTAACCCACTCCGCTTCCCTGGCGCAGAAATTGGGACGCAAAAGGCGATGACTCCCACAGTCCACATCGTTCCGACTCACTAGAATTGGTAGGCCTGTCCATCTGTCTGTCACGTTGATTGCATAACCGTGACTGACTGCGGAGCATGGAAGAGCAGCTCTATCACTGATCTTTTCATGGAGGCTGGAACTACTGTACACAAGAGACACATGGCTGCCAAAAGCAGCAGCAGCAGCAGCAGCAGCAGCAGCCGCCGCCGCCCTGTGTCTCCCCTCCCTGGTATTGGCTAGTAAAAGAAAACATGTTGTGTGTCACACTAATTTTCTCCACCTCTGCTGTTGTTCATTGGCTGCTGCTTGCAGAGATAGGGAAATACCAGGTGTGATGTTGTCATGTGATGAGGCATCTTTGCCTTACTAGGATGATATTGAGGGAGAGGGGAGGAGCTAGTATTGTTAGCGGTAGCCAGGCTTAAGCCCACACCATCAAATTTGCTTCTCATAAATAACTAGCTTCTAATCCTCTGGAGTGTGAGAAGAAAACTTGAAAAATGCTCATATATAATGGTTAGGAAGCCTGAGTTGTCAATATTTTCTTCTGCTGCTCTTGGGAGAGGAGAAGCTTGTGGTTGCGTACTTTTAAAAACAACACCAACACCGTAAACTCTCTCATTTGCTCTCTGTACAAGGTAATTGTTTAGTAATTCTTTTATTATGGGAGACCAAACTTGTACCTATTTACAGAAAAGAAAGAAGAGTTAAGCTTTAACACCCATTTCTTCCTGATCCACAGGTGTACGCATTCAACTCTTGTTGCGTATATTATACAACCTTGGGTAGAAATGCCACAAAAAACTCACCCTAAAGCCCTTTTAATTTAAAGTTTTAAAGTTCTCTTCAATGGACCATCTCTCCGCCAAGCATCTCCCTACAACCTCTTCTCTCATTCCATTCTCTGCAAGGCCACTGTCGGGCAACCTAGTGGCTGCCTGTATCTATGGATAAAGCCATTTCTACCTTTTCCCTTAGACCCGCTTCTTAAATGGAGTCTTTCCCCCTCCCCTTACATACACCAAATTCATTCCCAACCCAAAACTGGAACGAGCACACACACACACACACACACACACACACACACACACACACAACACGCATCTTATCCAGCCCCTGCAGCACTGTGTCCACTCCGGCATATTTGTGAAGACACGTTAGGCAGCTGGCATGAAAAATACACTTGGAGTTAACTATCTAGATGAAATCTGTGAGTATAGTCACACTTCAAACTGTAGAGTGGCTTAACAATTTTTCTCTTCCTAGAGAACTGAAGTTTGGGGTAGGGTGGGTGGGCATGATTGCTAGGCTAGCGATCTAACCGAATTCTCAGCACCTTCACTGAACTGCCGTTGGGAGTGCCATACTGTCCCACCCACAACTCCCCCATTAGTTGCATCCCCTACCTCATAGCCAACAGGCAAGACAATCTGGTGGAAGGCAGCCAGGTACTCGGAGTCTCCCATCCGGGGGCAGTTCCAAGGCACATTAACGGTGAAGCCCTCGCCAGCCCCCCGGCCCACCCGATCATAGTCTGCATCCTCAGAGGTGGGGAAGAAGGTTCCGTTGTCATAGCGATGAAGAGAGACATACAGGACGCTAGATTGGTAGAGGAAGGTAATCAAAAAGGGAGATGAATACCTTGTCTGTCCCCCCTCCCCCCCGAAACCAATGGAAAGTTCTTTCCTAAAGGGCCTAAAGACCTCCACTTTTCATGGACTTACTCCTTACACTAGCAACTCTTGTGTCCCCTTGGCCCCTCCCCCCTACAAATAGGACAGTCACACAAACACAATTTTCAACAACAACAAAAAGACTTCATTTTTGAAAAGCTATGTTTAGCAAGCAACGCACACACCATCAGGGGTGTCACTAGGGTTGGTGTCACCCTCATGGACCTCCTCCCATACTAGACTACATGATGTGGAGCCCTCCTGGGAATGTGATCCCTGTGCAAATCGTGGTGGGGATCGGGGGAAAATTTAAAACCCGTTTTCACACCACTGGTAACAAACAGAATAGAAAGTCATTTTGATGTCACTCCTCCTTGGGTGCAGCTCTGGTCCGCTCAGGTCCATCCAGCTTCGGTCCGCCCCCCACCCTCCCCTGGTGACACCCCTGCACACTTAAGGCAAGCATATAAAAAGGTGTGAAGTTTATAATTTGAATAGTTTATATCTGTTACTTAGTCTGGGTTTTCTGGTCGCAGGTTTGAAGTCTTTTGCCCCCCCCCCCATGGGAATCCCTTACTAGAAAGCAGCAAAGCCACCCAAATGAACACAGAAGTTCACCCCTGGCCAAGCAGGAACTGACACCCCCCCCCTCCCCATCACTAGACCAGATTAGTGTCAGAGTTTCTTGAAAGGGGCAGGAAAAGACCACATACAGTACCTGGGATCATCTTCAAACATGTGCTGTGTCCCGTTACCATGGTGAACATCCCAGTCTAGTATCATCACCCTGAGGAAAAAAGACAAAAATCAGACCTGCAACTATATCTATGCTATAAATTCAAAGTACTATAAATTCAAAAGTGCTACAAATTCAAAGTATAAATTTAGGCATGTCATCGCATTTCCCCCCCCCCCCCAAGGAGTCACTGTTCTGTCCGGCACCAACAGAACAACAATTCTCAGGATTCCAAGTCAGAGAACAAATCAAGACAGCTAAACCCACTTAAGTCTGCAGAGCAAGCTGTGCTCTTGAACTCCCAGCATTGGGGCCACCTCACTTCATAGGTCGTCCAGCCAGGCGTTGAGCGTATCGGGCTGCCAAGGCCACCGAATTGAAGAAGCAGAAGCCACAGGCTGTGTCCGATTCAGCATGATGCCCCGGTGGTCGGACAATGGCCACAGCATTTTGGACCTGAGGACCCCAAACAGAATAATTACTTTGATCGTGGCCACCCAGGAGCTAAGCACAGTAACTGACACTTGAATTGGTAAGTCCATCTCCACTCTGACAGGGATCTGCAAAAAAAGGGGAAAGGCTCCTAGGCAGTGCTAGGACTGCCCAGAGGCCTTTACGACCCAACAGCATGGAGAAGATGTCACCACTATGCAGGTGTGGCCTCATGACCTCAAAGTCCACCATCACCTTCAAATTGTGAAGTGAGCCCTCCCCAATATCCTACAGCAGCGGTTCTCAAACCTCGTCCCCCCCTGGCGTGGGCCTCCAGTGGGCCTCAGACAGCAACTGGAAGTGACTTCCATGAACCCGGAAGTAAACTGGAAGTCACTTTCTGGTTGCTTCTGGAGGCCTGCTGAGGCCGTCCCAGGCCTGGCATGATGCAGGAGCAGCAGGACAAGGTGAGTCACAGCTTCTGGTTGGCTCCAATTTGGAGCCAAGCGAAGGCAAGGGCTAATGGGTAGGCCTAACTCGTGACCCACCTCAGTATTGGGCCGCGACCCACTGTTTTTAAGAAGCGCTGTTCTACAGGATAGGGTCAGGGGTATAATTTGAAACATTTTAAATTGGCAAAAAAAAGATTTCCCCCTCCTGCTTTCATGCCACCAGGGTGATCAGCACCAACTACCAGCAACACTGGTGTCTTACATGTCCTTACATGTCTCCTTGCCCCAGAAACTTCCTGGAGCTGCTCACCTCTCCAGACAGCACAGCCTCTACTGCACTGAACGCAGAACCAGCTGCCAACCGGGCACACTCATAGGAGCTGGCGCAGATGTAGATGGAATTGTACTGGCCGCCCTGCCGATGCAGGTCACGGGGCTTCATGGTGGCTGTGGACTTCACCGTCTCCACGTAGGTTAGGCTGGAGAGAGACGAGAGGCAAAGTGAGTCCTGACCCCCTCCTCTGTGGCAGGAAGGAAACCAAAGACACCCTCCAAATGTAAGCAGCAGCCCTACCCCTGCTAGAAGCCCTTCATCCCTCCTAGAGATAGGAATACAAGCTGGGGGGGGGGGCACTCTGGTAAGTAAAACTCCACACAACCTGTGGCACATCCGCAGTTCCTCTTCAGAGGCAAGCCGGGCCGGGAGTCGGCAGCACCGTTCTGTTAGACGTAGTTCCCTGTGACGCTGGAAGATCCGGGAGACCCTTTGGGGCAGCTCTGGATGTTGGCTATAGGTAGAGGTGGGAGAAAATGGTTGGTTTTTTTGCAGATTTCGGTGTTTAACCAGAATGAAATAGCAGAAGGTGGTGTTATGTGCTTTTATTCCAATTTTTCCCCCATTTTTTTCAACTGTAATAACCACTTTAAAAGTGTACTAGGCAGGTGGTATAGGTTGTACAGTGTCAGCAGATGAAGAACGATGCAAATTTACATGGTTTTATTTTATTTTATTGCCGGGTGTTTTTTTTTTAAATCAGAAAGCGGTGAATGTGTTTTTATTTCGTTATCACCATTTTCTCCTGCCCTTATGAGTCTGTTCCGAGTCCGAGTCAATAGACTCAAGTCTACATCACTGCTTTGCAGAACGTTCAATAGATTGCCCTATTAGAGGGAGGGAGGTGATAAGAAGAGAAAGAGACAGACCGACTGACCCTCTCCACCCCAAAAAGTGGTGGTGGTGGTAGTGCTCTCATGTTCCTTAGTTAGCACCTTTCATTGCCTTTATGCCAAACATTTTATCTAAAAGGAAAAAAAAAGAGGAACTGGGAGCCAGAACCCCCAAAAGAGATGGAATTCCAGAGGCTGCTACATCCTGCTCTCAAATCCAAGAGTGAGAATTTATAAAAGATCTCTCTCATTATGCTACACTAGCTGTATTTAAAATTATTTCTAAAAAAGGAAAGGCCACTATGCACACGCCAGGGAAGTAAAAAAAGGATGCAAACATCCCATTAAAAACGTACCAAGCCCTACATCAAGTCACTCCTTACCTGTCCCACATATTGTAATGCTCTGTCATCTTCTCATCATAGACCAGGCCTGTGCGGGAAGGGGGCAGGGGTTGCTTCAGTTCAGCTGCTGACTTGGACAGGACCTCCTCTACGGACAGGGGGTTGGCTGAAGGTGAAGCCACACTCTCCTTCCCTTTGTCCTCCTGGGGCACGTCAGCACCTGAATGGGAGGAGAGATCTGGAGTTTGGGGATTCCTCAATTTTCCAATGGAATTGCAGAGCTTGGGTAGGAAAGGGCTGAGAGGCAATAGGAGAGGTTTGGGAATCTTGGCCTGAAGAGCCAGGCTCAGACACTCACTGATCCTGCGTAGATTCTTCCAGTACTTGCTGTGAGCTGCCAGCGTCTGGGACACAGAGAGGAGGGCACTGCCAGGAGGGAAAGAGGAAGGGTGCCAGTCAGCAGGGGCCCAGTCTTGATGTTTGGGATGGGGCAGGGCAGGAATAGGACCCTCTCTCACCTGCTACATGGAGCAAGGGGAGATTCCAGCAGAGGACAAGGGTCTCCCAAGAGAGTCTTGAGGGCTGCACAGCTGCCTTCCACCAAGGATGGGAGATTGTACCCACCCTGAAGAAAAAGAGGGGAGAGAAATGAGACAACCCAGATGCCCTCACTGACAGAGCAGCCGGTCTTCCCAGCAGAGAAGTGGAAAGGGCAAGTTACTCACCTCCAGAGACAGAACTAGCTTGCCCCCAGCCAGCGACATTAGCAGATGGGTCAGGTGAGCAAAGCATGCTGGGGTGGCTGCCATCTCCCCCTAAGGATGCAAAGAAGGGTCAACTCAATTGGACTCCCCTATGTAATGCTAGAGGCACAGATTTTGAGGGTTAGATGGGAGGCACATTTTTTAAAGGAGGTTTAAAAAAAAAAAGCTGTGCCACATAGGACAGAGCCTTTTCTGTAACCTAGGTCTTATGTAGAAAAAAAATTCCCTTCAGACAGAAGCCTGAAAATGGCTGCTGAAGGTATTTTTCGTACCTTGGGATCACCAATGACCGAGTCAAAACCAGCAGCAACCAGGACCAGCTGGGGCTGAAACTGAAAAAACACAGGCATTAGTCACAAACCTCACATTAGTCACAAACCTCACAGGCATACAAATAAACATGGCATCCCGGTTTGGGCACCGAGTTCTATGTACAATGATGAGGAGAGCATGGAAGACACACGAATGCTCAAGATCTGCTCCTGAACTGTCGAGGACTGAAGTGAGAGGGGAGGAAGGGGCATCATCTGAAGTGGTCATCTTAAAGCATAAAGAGTCGCCACCCGTCAGCAACTGTTCTTTTCAGGTACAGTTAGTATAAAGGGGATTGAAGGAAGTTGTGTCCCTCACCAAAACTGCGATAGGACAAGACGCAGCAGTCTCTCCTTCCCACCCCAATTACATCCATCATCAAATGTCCACTGAAAACAGGGAAGATTACCTATCCCTTCAAATATTAATTTCCTGCCATGTGTCTTACCTCCAAGGCCACAGGCAGCAAGATATGCCAAAAGGCAGAGAGGTAGTCAGCATCTCGCATTCCTATCTAGAGGGAGAGAGGATGTTAAATTCCTGCAGGAGATCCCAGATCCAGAGATAATCCACTTACACACTACTACTACTAAGATAGGCTGAGTGAAAAGACAAGACACAAGAAAGGAGGAAAATTCCTCAACTACAATGAGCTTGGTTTTAAGGATGCAGAATAGAGTTTGATCTTAGTCTTTTGTCTCCTTGGACTGGTGAGACTTGGGTTCAGATTCCTGCTTGATCATGAAGCTCACTAACAGCCCAAGCCTATGCATGTCTACTCAGAAGTAAGTCCCATTGCGGTCAATGGGGCTTACTCACAGGTAAGTGTGGATAGAATTGCAGCCTAAGTAACCTTGGGCCAGTCATATACACTCCATCTAACCTACTTCATAGGGAAGTTACAAGGATAAGATGGGATAATCCCCATGTCCATCAGCCAGAGTTCCTGGGAGGAAGAGCAGGCTAAAAGTGTGGCGGCGGCGGCGGCGGCGGCGGCGGCAGCAGCAGCAGCAGCAACAATTTAGAGTTAATGTTTCCTCCAGTCTGTCCCCAAATGCTCCCTGTTTCTCCCATAGCCTCTCTGCACAATAGGGGGTTACCCAAGAAGAGTTTCACTTATTTAAGTGGGGTGGGGTGGGGTGGGGTAAAAAAGATATCAGCCCACACTTTGATTTGCCAACCTGGAGATACAGGAGTCCAATGTACCTGCTACTCCTGGTGGCTACTAGCATTCAAGTCTGACCCACCATCTTTTTCTTAGGATACTGGGCACTGTCAGCGCAATCCGACTTCTTAACTTTTGTGCTGGTTTAACCAGTGGCGCAGCGAGAACAGGAGGCCCCAGAACGGAAAAGGGATTCAAATCCCCTTTGAATACCTCTTTTGGAGGGGATTTGAATCCCTTTTCCGTTCTGGGGCCTCCCGTTCTTGCTGCGCCGCTGGTTAAACCGGCACAAAAGTTAAGTTGGATTGCGCTGTGTACTACTTTCTACCAAAGAAGCACAATTGCTGGGCGTAGGGTACCTGCAGCCCCTAAAAGAGCAGAAAGAAAGCAGAGCCAGTGGTTACAGGAAAGAGGCAGACGCTGGGCAGGCCAAAAGGAGAGGTTTGAGGTGACATCCTGGCTCTGTAAGCTAGTCACTGAATGGAATGGGAACACCTGATGTTGTAGCACTGTGGAAGCTATGTGGGCCTGATCAGAAATGAGGATGGGAGTCCTACTGAGAGTTCCATATTCTGAACAAGAACAAAAACACTGGCTAGAGAAGATTCTATTTTAGAACAGACTGACAACTGCAGTCACTACAAAGTACACTGGATAGCCCTGAAGGGCTCCCAGCTTCAGTGGCCTCAGATGTCACCACACCGACTAGGTAGGAGATGCAAGAGGCACAGTATCACTGGAGCCTGTCCTGGTAGTATCCCTTTCAGACAACTGGGTCCCGACACAGGGCAACCGCAGAAGAAAAGTAGGGAGTGGAGGGGTTAGGGAGGGGAAACTTGTTCAAGATTTGGATCTGCCCAATGACTTTTCCCAAGGCTTCTACCAAGTAGAGATTGGGAGCCCAGATTCGCGTTCAATGGACTGAGCTGGTTCTTTCTTGTAACACAGGGACGTTCTTCCCAGTTCTAAGTTAGGTTAGCCCTGCTCTTTCCTACCTGGTTCCAGGGCACATTGATGTTGTAACCCTCTCCTCGCCCTCGCCCCACAGCATGACTGTCAGATTCCGGAAGGTGAGGCCAGAAGCTGCCCCCTTCATACCGATGGACGGAGAAATATAGGACACTAGGGAAAAGAAGGCACAGCAGATGCAGCAGTGAGAAGAAATTCTGCCCCCCAGCGAAGCCCCAACCCTCTTAATCCAGTCTGGCTGAGAACTCCCCAGCCTGCAGTCCACATGTAGCCTCGAATTAGGATGCCTCCTCCTTGGTCAATTCCCATTCATCCACAATGGAAATCCCCCATGCCCACTGTTATCACTGTTAAATTGAGAGCCACCATTTTATTCTGCACCTGGGATTGTCCTCAAAAAGGTACTGGGTGCCTTGTCCATGATGCACATCCCAGTCAACAATAAGCACCCTGAAAAGGGAAAGAAATACAACAGATAACCAATGAAGAGAACTAACAAGAACTCAGCTTCTGAAAAAGCAAGTTACCATAAACCCTCAGTATTAATGGCATTCTTCTTGGAAAGGATCCTTGGAAATTGTAGTTCTGTAGGAAGGCTGGGATCCTGAACAAAGATTTCCCATCATTCCCACAGCCCAATCCTGCCTAACTATAGGCCGGAGGAGCAAGTGTTCCGCAGGCCTAGGGTGTCGTAAACGTGCCAGAAAGCACGTTTTCGGCACCCTGGGAGTAAGCAGCGCCGGCGCAGAGGCTGGAGCCACTCACTCCACAACCTAATCAGACCTCTGCTGGCTGACGCAGGTGATTGCCAGTCAGTGCAGGGGGCGGACGGGGGGGGAGGGTGGGCAGGGGTGGCGAGGGAAGGGGCCATTTGCCAGCCTGGGTTGGGAAGGAGCAGGAAATATCGGCACTGTGTTGTGCTGATATCCTATGACCAGTCGCAGTCCGGGCTGGCCTTACACATGACAACCAGGGAGGCCATCTAAGTCAGGCCAGTATTATTATACCCATGGTGGTGGCGACTGAAGCCGAGAGTGGTTTGCCCACCTAATCAGTTCATGACAGAAGTGAACAGGATTTCTGGTGAGTTCACACCTTTAGCTACTAAACTGTCCACAGTTCTACATAAAATGCAGATTCATATTGCATTTGACTTTAGAAGAAACAATAATGGATACTGAAACCTGAATTGGGGATTATTTCCATTTGTTTTCAATATGAGCAGCTGCCAGACTGCAAAGAAGTAATGGGGGGAGGGGGCTTTGTCTTTGGCAGCTCCGTTACCCCGATACCCAGATCCAAAAAACACCACACCAAACCAGCAACTGAGGATCATATTCTTCGGTTGCTCCACTGAGACAAAAGCTTGGAAACACCTGCTCTAAAACCAAAAACTGAATCCAGGAAGACCTGGCTATGTGCCCACTCACCGTTCCACCTTCAATTTCTGTCGGGCGTATTGAGCTGCAATGCCTAAGCTGTTGAACATGCAGTAGCCATCCATCTTGTCCCTCTGAGCATGGTGTCCAGGTGGCCTGAAACCCAGAAGATACACTAGCTAACCCAGAACTAGGAAGCCACAGGAAGGCCATCAGAAAGACCAAACACCAGGAAGGAGGTGCCAGAGCACCCAAAGGTGAATGCCACATTGGGACAAGTATCTGCTGTGACTCATTCACTTAGATTCAAAACCGATATACTCCAAACACGCAAGGCAGGTTTCAAAAATTTGATTTTTGCTTGTTTGCCGTTTTACTTTGTTTTATTTTTTGTGATACTCTGCATGTTTGTCAGCCACCTTAATAGTCCCTTAAATGGGAAAGTCGCAGGATAGAAATTTTGAAAAAATCCAGAACTAAAATCATGAAATCCCCAATAAAACAGAATAAAGGTCCATCTCATTAAGACCTAGAACAAACGTGCAAAAACCTACATGGAAACCAGCATTTCTCATGGATGTAGCACATGTTTGGATGATAAACACATGTGGGTTTCCTTATCTGTGTGTTATCAGTGAGCTTTTTCCCCATGGAATTAGCTAAGCACCTTTTCATGTCTCAATCCACGAGTTTAGAACCTTCCATGCGAGCTCCTTAACACCTGGCTAGAAAACTCACATGGTTGTCCAATATCCACAAGTTTTGAGTTAGCAGCACCTTAGACCACCTTCAGACGAGGCCTTCAAGGCCAGGAAGCTGACAACCTTGGAAGGGTTAAAGCCTGAGAGGGAAACTCCCACCTCTTTCAACAGGCAAGTGCTGCTGGGATATATGCAGACACAGGAAGGCGGCTGAAGTTACTTTTGGATACATTGGAAACTATCTGGAGGCCATTCCTTGACAAAGCATTTGAACTTGTGTGAAATATGTAGATACAACTACTTAATGTTTTGATTGCTTATATATCAGTGTTTTTTTTAAATCTGTAAATTACTTTGGATTAAATCTATGTAATGCTTTTTTCTTTCTATAAAATAATAAAATAAAGCATTAAAAATAAATAAAATAAAAGACAGCTGAAGGATGACTGACAGCACTAGAGGAGGGAAAGCACGACTTTTTCCACAGATAAAAACTGTGGATAAACTCCTGGATTGGAGCGAATGTGTGGTTGCAAATCCCATGTGAGCTGAAACTCATGGAGGTAGTTTCTTCTGGTGCAGGCCTAAGACATCAAGGACATGTTCCACCTTTTGGTCCAGGAACCAGATACAGACAGAACTTACACTTCTGGAAAATGGTCAGGTTCACACTCTGGTGGTTCCCTAAGCAAAGGGCATTTCAAAACTATGGTGGGGGGGGGCATAAGAAAGGAGCCAGGATGGTGTAGTGGTTTGGGAGTCGGACTTAGACCTGGAAGATCCAGGTTCAAATCCCCGCTCAGCCACGAAGCTTCCTGGGTGACCTTGGGCCAGTCACTATCTCTCAGCCCCACCTACCTCACAGGGTTGTTGTGAGGACAAAAAGGAGGGGAGGAAATATGTACACCACTCTGAGCTCCTTGGAGGAAGGGCGGTATAAAAATGTGAAAAATAAAATAAATAAAATAAAGAACCCCTCTGTTTGCATCTTTGCTACCTGAAGTTAGTACACAGAGTATCTAGTGGGCCCCCTCAGTGAATCTTGGAGCTTGTAACTAGAAGGGACTGGATTGTTCTGGGAAGAGAACACCCCTCTTCCATTGCTATGTAGCACAGTTCATCCCTCTGCACCCAGGTTGCCTCCAGAGATACAGAGAGCAATTTGTGAAAGAGGCAGTGGATTTCTGAGCACATTACCTGCCCTGTTTCTCAATCATTCTGGACTTCCAATATTCTGTATGTGCACACGCACACTTGAGGAAGAGCATGTTCTCTATGTGAGAAGCGCACTGCGACCAAGAGGTAAAAGCTATGTGGCTTTTACGTACAATATTACTAGTAGCTTTCACTCCAGCTTGTTCTAGTTGGGCCTCTACTGGGGATTGGGGGAGGATGACACAGAAAGACAACCAGGAATGCCACATTGTGGAGCAAATGGTTAAAAAGATTGGGGGGGGGGGGGAAACAGCTTTAGGAGGGAAAAATCAAGTACAAGGGTACATCTATGCTACAGATTTAATCGATCACTCCCTCTCCTCAGGAAACACTGGTTTCTGTAGTTCTGTAGGCGGAGGGTCTGAAGGGAGAAAACTAGGAACCTCCAAGGGTCCTGTGGCCCCTTAAAGTCTAGCCACATTTATTCTAGCATAAACTTTTGTAAGAAATCACATGAGAGTCCTCAGCACTCTCAACAAGCCGTGACAGTTACTGACGTCGCATAACATGTGGTCAGTCTAGAGGCAATACTTCAGCGCTCGAACCAGTCCCATGCGATTAGCAATGCGGGTGCTCACACCCTGGCCCCTCCCCTAACTTCCATGTTAGTTTTTCCGACGGTCATCTGAACTGCTCCTCTACATTCACTGCTAAACCTACTTTTAAAGTAGAGGGGCTACTTGGACAAATCCCACCTCCCATGGTTTGAAAAGAAGTAAGAGAAAGAGCCAGGACATGAGCACGCATGCCACGCATTGTGTGGCACTATAAGACATCCAAACTGGACCATAAATAAGTCAAGGGAGGGGCAGCAATCCCCTCCCCTTTTGTTTTTCTTCAGTGGAGGGGTTGGAAGCAAAACGCCACCAGCAGGTTGGCAATGCAGCTGCATTACAGAAACAGGAATAGGCTAAATTCAGGGCTTTCATGTTCTGCGTGGGAATGAAATAAAACCCAAGTCCCACGATCAAACAAGCTTCTATTGGTGAAACAGAGCCAGAAACAGATGTCATACAGTGAATGTAGAACTCCAGACCCCACATTCGTTGCCTAATGTGAATGAGGAGGATTTGCAAGGCAGGAGTGCAGATGGAAAGAGTGTTTAACCCTTCCCTTGCCTGCCCACTCCCTGCTTTTCACCTAGCTGAACTCCAAGACTGAAAAGAAGCCTGTTAAGGCTGGGGAAAGATCCTGGGAAGGGAAGGTTGCACAGTAAAAAAAGATGGGATATAGGTTAAAAAACGAACACACCTTGCAAGTCTGCCCCCTGGTCCCCAGCACATTGACATAAAATGTGCATTCGCCACATCATATTCCAAGGTAAGCCTAGAAGATTCTCCTTGTGTTTTATCTTATGTCTGACATTTAACTCACTGACCCCTCTCTGATCTGTAGTGGACAGAGTAAACCTCTCTCTTGGCTGCAGAGAAAAATGTTAGAGAGAGGCACCCACCTCCTTGCGTGCACACAACATTTTGGGAGAATTTGTTCCTCCTCACACCCAGAGGAGAAAAAAAGAGAAAGAGAGAGAGAGTCAGTCTACATGTTCCTGAAAGCAGCTTTGTGGCTGCATTTAAATAAGCCTGTCACCATCATACCTGACCACAGCCAGCCCATTTCGGAGCTCCCCAGCCAACACTTTCTCCACAAGTTGCAGAACGAAACCAGCAGCAAGGCAGGCACAGCGGTAGGAATTCTGGGGGTGGGGTAAAGGGAGAAAAATCAGTTTACAGATTTGATATCTACCATCCCAGCAACAGGCTCCACCCTCCCCAAAAGGGTCAAAACAGAACCTTATCAAAACCAATAGTTGGACTTGCTAATTCTTAGTCCCTATCCTTTCCAGGACAGGGAGAAAAAGAAATCTGGCTTGGTATCCGGGGGTACACTCACAGCGCAATCCTATCCAATTTACACCACTGGTGTAACCAGCGGTGCAGCGAGAATGGGAGGCCCCAGAATGGAAAGGGGATTCAATTCCCCTCCAAAGGGGGATTCAAAGGGGATTTAAATCTCCCCTCTTAAGTCTCCTGCCCTGTCCACCCCACCGGTTACACCGGTGGTGTAAGTTGGATAGGATTGCACCGACAGTAAGGTGCGTTCTATGTTTTAAAGAGGAAAAGCTGTGAATCCTGTACCAAGACAACACACAGTATGAAGCAGCAGTTAAATCAGACTTTGGCAAAATTCTTTGAACCATTGTTCAAGGAATTTTGCCAAAGTTTGATTTAAAAGCTTCTTCATATTGTGTGTTGTCTTGGTACAGGATGCTTCTCAGATTTGGGTTTTTAAAGAGATTTGTAAGCACTAGTGCAAAATATTTTGAGACTGAGGAAAGGGGGACTCTGTGCAGCAACCAGCCTCCCTTCTCTCCACGGAGAAGAGACTAGGATGGTGCAAAAAGGAGAACTGAAACACAAACTCCGTGACTGTGGAAAGCCCTGCCTAGTGAAGCCCCCTTCGACTCCAGAATTCACAAGATGCACCCATACTTTCAAGGGTTTCTCTGCAGCAGGTTGCCAGTTTTTGACTCAAAGACTTCAGCTTGTTGTTTTAGCCGCTTCTGACTCTAGGGCTGCAGAAGTTCATTTGCGCTTAGCGTCCGCTCCTGCAGCAACTCCTCCGCACAGAAAGGGGGCAAGTGCACTGCTATAGCACCTGGGAGGGAACAGCACCACTCCGCTGCCTGGTAGTGCTTAAAAATCAACAGATATTGATGGAGGCAGCAGAGGTACTGCCAGCCCAATCCCCAGCACTGGTGCGGCCATGCTAATGGAGTGCACGCTGCATCCTGCGGGGGGGGGGGGGGAAGGAGTCACAGAGACCTCCTCAAGATAAGGGAACATTTGTTCCCTTACTTCGGGGCTGCATTGCGGTTGCACTGATGCTGGAAAGTTGGATAGGATTGGGCCCTGCATCTGGGCCAGGGACTGGCAATCTCAAACCACAAGGGCTAGAAGCTACACACAAACAAAAACAGAACGCAACATGCTAGACTGGGTGTCAGATTCTATGTAGAACACAAGCAGCTCAAGAAATACTCACCGGGTGTAGGTAGACGGAATCATACATGTCCGACAGAGATTTGAGCTCAGTCTCGTTCATCGTTTCGGTTGATTTCATCAGAGTCAGGTACTCCTGACTAAGTAAAAAAAAGTTTATTATAGTCAGCAGGGCTAGGCATGCAGATGTTACCCAATGCTGTCATTCCTCCACATCAAGACCAGCTTTCACCTGTGAGCCAAGAGGATCTCTTCCTCAGAAATTTCCCGGGCCTGTAAGGAAAAAAATATGGACCTGAGTTCCCTGGGAAGGAATCCAGATTTCTTGCTCCCCCACTGGAGCCCACTGTGAATTAACCAGCAGAATTGTTGGTATCATCACCCTCCACCAAGGACATGGGGCTCCTGCCCCTCCTCACCGGCACTGGGATGCAACGCTCTAGCAGTCCACTTTGCAGCAATTTGTCTCGCATGGCCATCAATCGCTCTGGGCACTCCGGGA
This sequence comes from Plestiodon gilberti rubricaudatus, assembly GCA_026170595.1. Lineage (NCBI taxonomy): Eukaryota > Metazoa > Chordata > Lepidosauria > Squamata > Scincidae > Plestiodon > Plestiodon gilberti. The sequence continues at coordinate 118,034,583 of JANXHW010000002.1, forward strand.
AACTGGAGAAGAGGTAACAAAGGGATGCATGAGGAGATCAAACACATATTCACCTGGAGGAGGGTAGCAAGGGTGAGATGGGAGAACAAACAAACAAAGGGGCCAGTTCCGCCCTGAGAACCAAGAGACCACCAACAACATCAATCCTGACCAAAATACACAGAGACACAATCAATACCTCTTAGGCTGAGGCAAGATCTGATGACATCCGATTAGAGGCAAATTGGTAATCTTTATCTAGATCCCAGTCCTTTAATCTGATAAAGATGATAGCAAGACAAGCGGGCGCAGGTGAAGAGACACAGGAAACTGTCGTAATGTGGAACAGATTATGCTTAACATTTTAAACTGTTACCATCAAGAACGAGCAGGATAAATGAAAGAGAAGGCAGCAAAGGGGGGGGGGGGAAATGGAGGAATTTGATATTAAAGTGGAGAGGAGTGGATATTAGGGGAGAAGAGCTGAGGGAAAGGAGCTAACCAAGCTATTCACAATAGTCTAGCATGCGAGTCCAAGACTCTGCATAGCCAAGATTGCACTGAGAAATGCAAAATCTGGCAATTGACAGAGAATCCAGTAGCTCCTATCTGACAAGTCTGATCTTTTCTGCTACGGAGCAAGTTTCTAGACCTCATGGTTATGGAGAAGAGTTCCTACTTGCAGGGCCCAATCCTATCCAACTTTCCAGTGCCGATGCAGCCGCAATACAGCCCCAAGGTAAGGGAGCAAGCGTTCTCTTACCTGTGACTGCCCCCTCCGCAGGATGCAGCGCACACCCCATTGGCATGGCTGCAGCAGTGCTGGAAAGTTGGACAGGACTGGGCCCACAGTTTGGGAACTCTATGGGACCAGTGCAAGCATGCCTGTGCTTCTTTACTGCCATAGTTTCCAATCCACAGGCAAGGCCAGCAACGTCTGTCCTCTTGCCTCTAACGCACCGATTGCTTCCCAATGTTCGGAAACCCCAATCCTGTATCTCTGCCCCCCCCATTTGTCTGAAAACAAGAATTCCAAATTCCACATACAAATGTTTGTACAGCAAAATCAAGTTCATTCACACAAATGTGTTTGATCAAGATAATTCAAAATAGCAGAATCTGGATTTTCCCTTTGCTATCTACACTTCACTTAACAGTGTAACTCCAGCCCCTTCCTTGCTACTCCCCACCAGCACAATCTACACTCCAGTCTCTATGAAAATCATACTAGGATGCAGAACCACTTCCGATGCCATCTTTTTATCAACACAATCTTAAAAAACAAGATCTCATGAGTGAAACTGATGTGAAATGGACACGTTCTCTAGCAATTCAAAACTGACATTAACATGGATCTCTTTACAGATTTTTTAAGATCCTTGTAGATAGATAAAAAGTCTTTGAAGCGGTCCCTTAGGAATGCAGTCAAAAGGAATTACGGAACAAAGGCACGGAAAGATCGTATTGTAGAAAGTGGATAACAAATGTCAGTATTTCTCAAACAATTCTGCATTTGTTTATTTGTGTGCTTCTCCCACCCCCCAATAGGGGCCTACTATTTGGGACCCTAAACAGGATTATTAGTAATATGACTCTAAATAGCCAAGGCATAGGGGTTTTCCCAAATAGGAAAAAAAATATGAATTCATCCAGATCAACAAAAAGGATGGTGTAGTGACATCTGAACGCTGCAGACCCAGTAACCCCAGGAAGGAGAGAAGAGTCAATTCTTTGAGCAGATACAGAGGTTGCATGTTTGAATGCTCCATGAGAAACAGGATAAAACTCCCTGCACACATAAAAAAGCACCTCAGGAAGACTGACTAAACTTTTGACTTCCAAGATTTCTACATGCAGGGAGATGATTGTTGTTTAAAATGGGGTAGGACCTAAACTTGCAAAAAGAACCTTCCTACCTACTGGCAACTTGACTCTGCCAATTCTAGAGTGGTGTAGGAGCCACTTTGACCAAATAAATAAATAAATAAATAAATAAAATTCCATGCCACTCCAGTAATACCTGTTCCTTGTCACATCAGACTTACGTCTCCTGGCCCACATGATTTTGTGAGATCTAGTTACATGGAAATGGTTCTCATGCTACATATGAAAGGCCAAAAGTGGCACAAGAAGAAAGTTTAAACAGGAATTAAGGAGAACCTGATGAGATTCGTAGGTGGGTGGTCAAAATATATCAGATTCAAGGGCTTATGATTTCATCAAGTTTGAGAAACACTGCATGAGAGAGAGGAAGACTGTTTTTACGAGTGAAGACCATTCACAGTAGAGGATATAGTGGTAGGGAGTGGATTAGGATTGGATATTAATGACAGCCAGAGGAGTCAAGAGAAAAATGAAGGATAATGGCCACCATATGCTGGATGTATGAGGGAACTGTGTTGAGACTACACTGGAAGAGTGAGCCAAGAAAAGGCAGGTGGAGTGGGATAAAAACACACCACCATACATTTACAGGCAGCACGAAGGGAAATAAAATCAGGATTATATTTACCCACATCCAAACCAAGGGTTCTTTTCCCCCCCTGCCAGGAAAAAAATAATCAACAGTTTTGGAATAAGGAAACATATATAAAACCTCCAAAAGTGCTTACAGCAAAGTGCATAATTGGAATGTAGTCCAGCAGGGTCTGGGACTACAATACCCATATGTCCCTTAGAATGCCCTTTCACACACACCTACTCCTCCATCCCCAAGTACCTCTCATCCCATAGGCAGTGAAACTCAGTCATCCGTTCGTCCCAAGCCAGGCCAGTTCCCACCGGCACTGCACAGTCTGCGGCGAGATCCTGGTTAGAAGGAACAAGATTGAACGGTGGCATAAGTAGAAAAATCTCTTACAGGCTACGTTGGCCTCGTAACCTCAACCCTCCTCCTCCTCCTCCAACCACTTCCACTTAGTTCCATTCTCTCCCAACTGTAGCCATGCCTCCTCTTTAAAGTACCAGATATTATACACTAAAGAAAAGGCACGTCTCTGCACATGTACAAAGTATTTTTCCATTTCCACCAAGCAAGCAAAAACAGTCTGCCCCAAAATTGTTACGATTACAGATCACAGTTTGTTTCCAGGACAAACAGTTGGGTTCCCAGTAGAGGTCTGGCACCCCATATTTAAACATGTTTAACACTCCCCACACTTCTCTTGACAACACAGAGAACACAGCCCCAGAACTGCTTTGAAACTGTTAAAAGGTGGCACTCGCCTGCCATCACTAAACCTTATACTTCCACCCTGTCCCCCCACCACCACGCCCTGCTCACGTTCACAACGGAACGCAAGACCCGCCTCTCTTTGGACAGCCAATGACGTCTCCACTGGTACTTTCCCAACCCAGAGATCAGATGCCCAAGTCTTCAACCTACCAATCGCTGCAGGCCCGAGAGCAGATTCTCCACATCTTTGTTCAAGCGCTTGGCCCGTCCTTTCCGCTTGGCCTCTGGCAGTCCTCCCTTTTTGTTGGCTTTCCTCTGGAAAAGCCAAGAAATGGCAGAAAGTGCCAACTCAATACACAACACAGAGACCGCAAATCTCTCCGCTCCAAGACTGGGTGCTTTTCTCAGCTTCCTTACAGAACCTTCTGGCTGAGAATGGACTAGCCATGGCCTCCCACTACCCCTACCCCCAATAGGACCCCAATTATTTTACCAAAGGTGCCCGAGTCTCCAAAAGGGGCACAGAGGGGGGTTCCAGTAGTGCAGCATCTCCCAGATCAGAAGCCATTACGGGGGCAACAGAGGCCCCCCTCACACCAGTCCTGTGGGAGAGAAGAATTCCAGGTTATAAAAAGGGATATAAAAAGCTCAGTGTCAGATGCTCAACCACCCAGGTGCAAAGACTTCATCAGGGACTCTTCATCAGGGTGTAGTGGAATTTTAGCACAGAATAATTAATAAAGAGAACCAGGAAGACTGGAAATCAAATAGTATGGGTTTATTTGGTTACACAGCGCGTGGACAGCACCCCAGGAAAGATAGAATGCTGACCCTTTGCTGCAGGAGAACACACATTTTTATACACAAAGGAACAGTATATCACATGGTTTCTGTGTACCTGCATGGTCATGGAGACATACAGGCTTTCCAAGTATGCTTTGGATTTACATTTCCAAAAGACAATAGGAACTATAGTGGAATGATTGAATTAGAGGACTCATGATGGTCCCTGCTGCCAGGGCAGAGAGACTTAATTGAGTTAGGCAAATGGAGCCCCCACTGGAGGCAGCTGAATGAGTGTGAGTTTAACTCCAGAGAGGGGAAATGTGAAGTTGCCAAACCAGAGATTCCCCCCTGGAGAACAGAAGAAGGCAGATGTGAATAAAACCATATTTTTCTGCATCAGGGACTAGCTGCTTTGAGAGAAAAGAAACCAATTCTGTGGAAAGGGTCTGGACCACATTTTGTGGCCTCTCACCAGGCCTGGCTCAAGACCTCCTGACACTTGAGAAAGTACACCAAATACTGCCCCGCTTACCTGATGATGCGCCAGCCTCTGCTCCTCCCACTTTCCAATGTTCTAGCTCAGCAGTCTCCTCCCTTCCACGTTTCCTCTTCCTCTCTGCCCCCCTTTCTTTTCCAACCCAGGGAGTGGAAGGAGGAGGAGGAGCAGTGGAAGCACGAAGGTGGACAGAGAAGGACGCCCCCCCTCCACCATTCTGCTGCCTGATGCGACAGCTTCAGTTGGTCTCATGGATGGGCCGGCCCTGCCCCAACATCCCCACATAAGATATAATCCCCACCCACTCCCCAACTTTGAGATAGTTTTGGAACCAGTGACCCCAAGAGAAAATGAAAGTGGCGTATAATTTTCTATGATGTGGAAACTCTTTAATAAGTGTTAGAATAGAGAGTGCTTGTATGAAAAAAAAAGTGTACAAACACACAAAGAAAACAGGATTCTAACTAACAGGGATGATGACCAAAGGAAAAGCAAAACAGAGCAAAGAAGACTGTGGGTTGGCAATAAGAAAGCGCATGTACACCATTACGTGCAGACATGAGGATACAGTTGCTAAATCTAATGCTCATTGTTATGTAAATATGCTAATTAGAATAATTCATCATTCTAGTTAATTGGTATTTAAGATTGGCATAAACATCAAGTGACAAAGCACTGCTTTAACTAGCCCTGCTGGACTCTCAAAGCAGTTTACATACAAGAAGAATCCCTAACACATACCACTGAACAACCCATCTAACACATGCTAGCTCAACTGTTTTGTGAACTTCATTTTGCTCAACAAGGGTATATGAATCAATCTTTTTAATTAAGTAAAAATGTACAAATCTAAAGCCTACAGCCCATGCAAGCAGCAGGAAACAAAGACCAGCTTTTTCAGCCCTCCAGAATTCCAAAGGCCTTCCTAAACAAGACTTCTGAATGTTAGCCAGGAGAGCCAGCTTTTGCACTCTTCTCTTTCACCCTCATCAAGAGGCTCTTTAGTTCTTCTTCACTTTCTGCCATTAGGGTGGTAACGTCTGCATATCTAAGGTGGTTGATATTTCTCCCGGCAATCTTGATTCCGGCTTGCGATTCATTCAGCCCTGCATTTCTCATAATGTCTGCATATAAGTTAAATAAGCAGCTGACAATATACAGCCTTGTCGTACTCGCTTCCCAATTTTGAACCAATCGGTTGTTCCATGACCGGTTCGAACTGTTGCTTCTTGACCCACATATAGGTTTTTCAGGAGACAGGTAAGGAGGTCTGGTATCCCCATCTCTTTAAGAATTTGCCACAGTTTGTTGTGATCCACACAGTCAAAGGCTTTTGCGTAGTCAATGAAGCAGAAGTAGATGGTTTGGTTTTTTTTGAACTCACGTGCTTTCTCCATGATCCAGCAAATGTTGGCAATTTGATCTCTAGTTCCTCTGCCTCTTCAAAACCCAGCTTGTACTTCCGGTGGTTCACGTACTGCTGAAGCCTAGCTTGTAGGATTTTGAGCATAACCTTGCTAGCGTGTGAAATGAGTGCAATTTTACGGTAGTTTGAACACTCTGATGTGTTCATTGCCCTTCTTTGGAATTGGAACGTAAACTGACCTTTTCCAATCCCTTGGCCACTGCTGAGTTTTCCAAATTTGTTGGCATATTGAGTGCAGCACTTTAACAGCAGCATCATTTAGGATTTTAAGTAGCTCAGCTGGGATATTATCATCTCCGCTAGCTTTGTTGTTAGTAATGCTACCTAAGGCCCACTTGACTTCACTCTCTAGGATGTCCGGCTCTGGGTCAGTGACCACACCAGCGTGGTCATCAGGAACATTAAGATATTTCTTGTATAGTTCTTCTGTGTATTCTTGCCATCTCTTCTTAATCTCTTCTATTTCTGTTAGGTCTCTGCCTTTTTTGTCCTTTATCATGCCCATCTCTGCACAAAACGTTCCCTTGATATCTCCAATTTTCTTGAAGAGATCTCTAGTCTTCCCCATTTTGTTGTTTTCCTTGATTTCTTTGCATTGTTCATTTAAGAAGGCCTTCTTATTTCTCCTTGCTATTATCTGGAAATCTGCATTCAGTTGGTTATATCTTTCCCTTTCACCCTTGCGTTTCGCATTCCTTCTTTCCACAGGTATTTGTAAAGCCTCATCTAACAGCCACTTTGCATTCTTGCATTTCTTTTTCTTTGGGATGGTTTTAGTTGCTGCCTCCTATACAATGTTACGAACCTCCATCCATAGTTCTTCAGGCACTCTGTCTACCAGGTCTAATGCCCTAAATCTATTCTTCACCTCCACTGTATACTCATAAGGGATATGATTAATTTTAGGTCATATCTGACTGGTCTAGTGGTTTGCCCTACATTCTTCAATTTAAGCCTGAATTTTGCAATAAGAAGCTCATGATCCATACACACTTACATGAGAGTAAATCCCAGTGTACACAATAGGGCTTCTGAACAAAATGCACAAGATTGTACTGTGGATCATATTAAATATGTTTTTTTTTGAAGGAAAAATGCATTAAAATAATGCATGCATCTATCACAAATAGGCAGTACTGCATTCACATCCTAGTCAGCATGCTTAGGACTTCAGTCAAAGTTCTATTGATTTCTTGAGTTCAGTTTCTAGGCTGTCTCTTCTTTAAGGGTTCAGAACAGGTTACAATTAAGAGTTAAACAAGACAGTATAAAAACAGGACAACCAACAAAGTTAAAAATTACACCATGCTTGCCAAATCTGGCTGTTGAATACCAGCCCAAAGAGTACTCCTGTTCTTCCAAGAAGTACTTAGGTTCCGACCTTGTAAGTTAAAATGTGACCAGATCTGTGTATTACCAGATCTGTGTATAAAAGTACTAAAATACACTGACAGAACACAGGTGACATAAAGCATAAGTGGGCCAAAATGAAACGGTAAAATCACCTTCCTGGAACACAAGTACTTTCAACCTACACAACAAGCACACTTGAAACTGCATTTCCATCTTTCACATGTACACCAACAGCAGGAGATCCAGAAAGGCTTTAAGCGGAACATGTGCAACCTGTCATAGACCGCTATGAGCACTCACCCTCTGCCCTGTAAACCTACGGTCTGTATTTCTCCCTCTGCCAGCCTGCTTTCGGCTTCAGGGTTCACATACACCCTTCTCAGAAAGTCAAGAGCATTTTATTCCCTGTCTCTATTGTGTGTGCTATAGACATTCCCTTGCTTCCCATCTCGGTCTTTTGTCAATCAAAACCTCACGGTCTGTTTGGCTAAGGCTAAGGGTGCACAATTCCTTTAATTCTACAGAGTCCTGTCCCCCCTACCCTGTTCTTTTAACCATTTGGAGCATCTGCTGTTGCAGTTTACAGGTACAGTATCTGAAAGGGTACAACAAAGAATGCTGCGCCTCTAGGAATTCCTAGGACTCCAACTTCCATCCCCAGACAGGGGAGAGAATATCCTCAAGCCCTTCCCACCCTTGCCAACACAGCAATACTATTCTTAGCTTTCATCCCCCCCGGATCCTATGACACGTCTGTCCCCACTCCCCAGAGGTCAAGTTCACAGGATCCATCCAGCCCAGAGATCTGGACCCCGCCCACTCACCTCCTTAATAAGGCTAGTTCGGGCGGAGGATGAAATCAGAAGACAGCAACGGGTCTGGCTACTACTGCAACCACGAACAAGCCGAGGGGGAGATGCAACAACCAAGCCCCCTCCCCGCTTGCTTGCCCCCGCCAAGCCTACTACAGGGGTGTGTCTTCTCCTCACCTGAAGGTCCTGCGAACCCACCCACTTCCAGCCTCTTGGTCTCTCCCAGGGCGCCGCCTGATGCTGTCACCCAGCGGCGCCTTTGCCTTGAAATGGAAACCATTCACGCACACTGCAGACACTAGGCGAGACCATTCTGCTTTCGGGGGAAACAGGCGGGATCTAAACATTGGGCGGGACCATTAAAGAGATAGACAGAAAGCGGCCACTATGTCAAAGAAAAAGAGGAAGTTAGACGAGGTCATTATTGCGCAGAAGGAGGGATTCTTTTATAAGGGGTGGGGCCGCAACAACCATTTCTTTCTTTTCAATTTTATCCGTTTCTTTGTTTCTTGAGACGGGTATCTTTTTATTCCACATCCAGTGTGTACTCCACTAGATAATACATTATAATTTAATGACTATTAATGATAGCTATGGGCAAAGGCGTGGATTTTCAGTTGGAATATAATAACCGTCTGCAGGACATAAATCTTCCACTCTACCCCACGGTCAAGGCGCCCCTCTTTGAAAACAGTCTCTGGTTTGCCTCTTGTGGGGCTATTTGAAAGATGACTTTCGCTCAGAGAATCAGAATGATTTCTTATTCCATTGATTTATCCACAGAGGCAGAGATTATAGGTTATGAGCAGTGAAATCATTCACCAATTCACCTCTGTGACTCAAGGAATGGTCCTCAAAAGCTGGCATCAGGGGGGTGACCAGAGTTGGCAAGGTCAGGCACGGCCCGAGGGCCCATGTTGAATTTAGCATCCTGGTCTAGAGGAGGGGAGAATCTGACCTGTGGCTGAGCTGAGCACTGTTGTGTGTGTTGGACACTAGAGCATGAAATGGGACAGATTAACCATGAGACAGGCCTGCCTATTCCCCATTTTACTGGAGTCCTCCCGGCCACTGGGAAAAACTGGCAAGACTAGCATATGTGGGAAGCAAAGGACTGGGCAGATCAGGAAGGGATTATTGGCGTGAACATTGGGGCTTCCCTCCCATGTCCCCAGGTGTAGGTTCCTACTCTCCTGGCAAAGGGTCTTACCATGCACCAGAATTTTGCTGATTCCCATCTGGAAAGAAAGGAGGAGGCACAAGAAACATTGTGAGTTCTGGGTATGTTAAAAAAAAATCCATTGTGATGACAGACTTTATTATTGTTATTTCTGTTAAGATTAAAATTATTCAGGCTTGATGGCCACGGTCTCATAAAAACATTGTCTCCTGGCGTTTCACCTGCATCTTTGGCAGGCATTGTCAAAGGTGAGGGAGCACCAAAGTACTCCAAACCACCCTGTCTTTGGGAGGAAATGAAGCTTCAGTTATATTCAGTTATACAGGTGTTCCAACTGAAGTGGGTTGTGATTGACAGCAGGTTCATATAACTCTGATTAGCTGCAGAGTCTTCGGTGCTGGCTCCTGATTGCCTGGCTGCGCTTTTGGGGAGTGCTGTGGCACGACCTCCGTCGCCGGTTGAGCGACATTCGCGTTGGCGTTTTGCATGAGAAGCAGCCTTGCAGTGCTGCTCCTTGCTGGTTAGTCCTCTGCAGCGCTTCAAAGCATACTGGTAATCAGCTCTCCCTCATGTTGTCCCGCCTTCTTAAGAAAGCGCAGTTGTGATTGGCTAAACACAACTGCGCAACGATTGGCCGAAACCTCCAGGCTTTCTGCCTTGCATCAATACTCCTGTAGATTTTACTGGTCTTGTCATACAGGCATCTTCTTTCTTTAACTTCAAGAACAAGCTTTATATCGTTGTCCCAGAAGGAGTTTGTGCTGTTTTCAGTGTTTTCCGCCATTCTCGTTTTCTATGTCGTACTGTGCTTGGCTCTGGGAATACTCTCTTTGCTGATTTCCTCCAAGGTGATCCAAGGGAATAGTCTCTCAAAGGTGAATGTTACCTCCAAGGTGATTGGTTGTCGTTCAGATTGGCATTCAGCCACCCTCCCCCCCTCTCCTGCGATTGGTAGGCTGCAGTAGCTCCGCGAACCGCCCCCTAGCTCTGCGTGCCCGCCCCCTGAAAAATAGAACTCCAGCTTGAGGTACGCGCCTGCCGTGCGGAGGTCGCGGCGGCTCCGCCTGCTTCAAAAATCAGGTCAGAAGCTCCGCGACGCGTGTAATGTAGCTCCGGCTTGAGGCACTGATCAGATCAAAGGACGGCTCTTTAAATTTTGTTTCGGCTTACAGTGCGCCTGGGACCTTCAGAAGATTGAGGCCGGCGAGGGACACCAGTGGAGCCTGCTGTTTTATTTTTTATAAGGTTTTATAAAACTTTGTCAGTTTTTTTTTTTCGCGGATAGCGGTGTTTACCAAAAATGAAAATAACAGAAAGCGGTGTCATGTGTTTTTATTCCAAATTTCCATTTTTATCAGTTCTAACTGCTTTAAAAGTGTACTGGATAGGTGATATAGGTTGAGCAGTATTAAAAGATGAATAAAGACATGAGACAGGTGCTTTGGTTTAATGTGTCACTTTATTTAAACTTAATGTACGATACAGCTGGCTAGGCAGTTTTTCCTCTGGCCAAGCCATGAGGTAGTCCAGCCTAGCCAGCCTACAGTGACCAATAAAATGCCAATTAACCTAAGGAAACGGCTCTGCAAGCGCTAGTCTGGGGTAGGCAAAAAGCTGCCGTCCAAGGGCCAATCAAAGAAAATAAAAAGAAAATTTTAAAATACATCAAAGAAAAAAAGATTTTAAAAAAGATAAGGCTCCATACACACCTTTCACACCACACAACTCACTCCGCTCTGCCTTTCACTCTGCCTTTCATGCCACAATCAGAATGGCACACGCACAAAAAAAACTCCTCCTCCTCCACCACCTCTCCTCTAACAACCCACACTGAGCCTCTCCAGGTCCCTGCGATTTATGCAGCCCCAGCAACTGTCAGGTGATGTCACAAAGGGAAGACGTGTCACCAGCCAACTGACTCAAGAGTGGCCAGGGCTCCTCTGGGGTCTTCAAGGTTCTGAAGGGCAGAACCTCACCTGGAGGGCAGCTCCTCACCTGTCTGGAGAGTCTGGAAGTCTGGAGGGCAGCTCCAGTCTGGAAGTCTGGAGGGCAGCTCCTCACCTGTCAAATTTGGATCTTCTTCCTTGAATAAAACAGATTACCCCCACCCCCACAGTTTCTACTGGGTCCTTTCCCACATACCTCCTAACTCTTGATGCCTCCCGATAGCTCCCTTCTGTGACCAAGGAGCCCATGCTCCTTGCCAGGACATTGACAATTCCTTCGTGGGAGATTCCCCTGGAAGGTGGAAAGGCCAACAGGGCTTCTATGGGGGAAGGTCCTACCCCCCTCCGCAAAAGAGGTGGGTGGACATGCTAGGTGGCCACCCCTTCCGCATCACTTCACTCAAGAATCGGTTCTAGCAGCGAGTAACCATTGGAACTGCAGGCTCATTGCTCAGGCTGCGGCCTCTGTGAGTGCAAAACCACTCCCCAAACACGCTGCTAGGTCGCTCCTGCCTCTTCTGAAGCATCTTGCTCCAAATCCCCTGCAGCCCTTGTCAGGATTGGGTTCTGGTGCCGGCTCAGCTGTGTCTTTTGAAAGTCTGGTTCTGTTCCGGTTTCATCTGTTCTGTTCCTTTACCAAGTGGTTTCAGAACTGGTTCAGACATTTCATGACCTCTTTCGAATCATGTGCAATGTTGTGCCCTCAACTGAAGACTATTTCACACAAAGAAAAAAAAGGGGCAGGGAGTGTTCAACTGTTCTCCGAAGGGTTTTTGAGTTTTGTCAAGGTTTTCAAAGCAAAGTGCCTTGTTTGTGGCCATGGAATCCTCCCGAATCCCCAGTACTTGTAGGCCAACCAATGGGAGGAGGAGCAGGGAAAGTGAGGGTGGGAGTGCTGTCGCTAACCACTAGACCTTGTGCCTCTTCCGGCAGTTGCCTCTTTTGCCCATGCCCTCTTCCACCTCAGGGACATACTATCAACCCTGTGTAGTCATCAGGTGTGTAGGGAGCAAAGGAGGGTGCAGAGCAGGAAGGGGTTCTTGCTTTGAACATTTGGCACTTCCCTCCCATTTCCCCAGGTGCAGAGCACTTTGGATCCTACTCTCATGGAAAAGGGTCTTCAGCACACACCAGATTTTTGCTGTTTCCCCTCTATTAGCCATAGAGGAAGCTCCAACATCATGAGTTTCGGGCAGGAAAAGACACCCAAACGAGGTCCATTGTGATAAAAAGCTTTATTACGCTTGCGTTGCATCGACCCGCCACATCATAGGGTCAGCTCCTCACTGACGCTGAAGAATTTTCTGTGAATTGATTGCTTTTTCATTTGTGATTGATAAAATGTCCTGCATGAGCCAAAAGCTTACATCATCTTACACCAACCACACTTTTGACCCAAGTCTAATGGGCCTTTTTGTATACCTGTAGGCACTGATCCACAAGCCCTCTGACTGCTGTCTTGCTTAAATTAAACTATTCATACACACCAGTCCTGTATGGGAGGCAAAATCAATGAATTTGCCTCTACAGTACTTTGGAAAACCAGTATTGGCTAGTTTTTAGTGCTGTTGTCCTGACATCTGGTGGCCAGTGAGTGTATTGCTGCTGCAAAGACCAAGCATTGAAACGACTGCCGCATCACATGATGATTTGCATGTGCAAACCTACAATGAGCCATTATGGATCGTGTTTGGAACAAAATCCTTCACAAAAAACTTGTGTTGATCAGAAGTAAAGAAGTAAAGTCTTCTACACCCATCACTAGACCCCAACTCACTAATTGTCCATTGTTCCATGTTCCCACTAATCCGAACTGTTTAAACAGAATAAATCACAATATAATATTCCCGCCATAATTTGCTTCACTTTGCATTAATTAGATTCACACCCACCAACAACCTGTCATATGGGTGTACATTCTGTCTTCTTGGATATAGTAGTACTCCCCCTCAAAGGTCAGGTTTGCAGTTTGGGGGTGCTCCTAGCCTTATTCCTGGATGACCAGGCAACAGTTTTGCAAAGCTTTGGCTTCTGCACCAATTATTATTATTTATTGGATTTTTATTCCGCTTTTCTCCCCTGTAGTCCCTTTCGGAGGAAGACAGATCTGGCCAGCGTTACACATGCCTTAGGCTTAGTCACATCCAGATTTGATTATTGTAATGTGCTCTGTGTGAGACGAACAGTGTTTATTTTATTTATTTTTCAAATTTTTATGCCACCCTTCCTCCAAGGAGTTCAGGGTGGTGTACATAGTTCCTTCCTTTTGTCCTCACAACAACCCTATGAGGTAGGTGCAGCTGAGAGATAGTGACTGGCCGAAGGTCACCTAGGAAGCTTAGGCTCCCTCTGAGATCCATTGGGGTGAGACACATGTCAGGACCAGGGACATGTGGGCACAGTAGGTGAGGCAGACCCTCCCCGTCGTAGTCCACAGACCAAAGCCGCAGCCTAAAACTGGAACTACACCATTCGCGTTCGTGGGGTCGCAAGCGTAGGGGACGGGACATCCCGCACCAAGACGCTGCCCTGGCTCCACCAGATATTTTCTCCTCGTAGTGTCCCTGCATGTCCCTCCTGGTTGGTCACACATGTGTTGGCTGAAAGCCCCCCTCTCCTCCCATTGGTGAATGCGTCGCTCTACGTCCCGCCCACATGGCCAGACATCAGCATGCCTGATGTCTGAATGCACCGGATCAGTTAAAATGGAAGGCACACCGCTTAACCCTGAGCCTAACCCTGAGTTTGCACGTGCAATCTTGCACCCGAGCCTCACCTGCCACGCCCACACCGCATGTCCCTGGTCAGGGCTTTCTCTTGGTCACAGACCCCAAATTATGGAATCCCTCCCCCTTTGAGGCCTGGTTGGCCTTTCATTGTTAGTTTTCTGTCACCTGGTTAAAACATCTTTGTTTACACGAGCGTTTGATATTATTTTATTATGTTTTTATATGTATTGTATTGATTTTATTGAACTATTGTTCTTTTCTTTAACATGTTTATAAGCCACGATGAGCCCTCCCCCCCAAGTGTGGAAGGGTGGGGCAGAAATCCCCTGATTGTGATTGGTATATAAATAGATAAATAAATAAATTCACTCAAAAGCATCTATGCAAGCAGGGAAGATGTGAAGTACTTCATTGCTGAAAAGTTAGTGTGGGAGTAAAATACTTGTGTTTTTGGAAAGGTGTCAGCGTGAATGCACAGCATAGGCAAGCTCTCCATTTCTGACACAGATCAGGACACACAACCCCCATGTCAGATGCTGCAGGGAGGTGGCAACAATGGCCCTGAAGCTGTGATACCTGAATGCCAGGCAGGTCTCACATATTTTAAAAATAATGCAGGACTTGTGAAATGGGAGGGAGACTGACAGAGTAGGTGAGAAACCAAGTTGCAGATGAAAAACGACAGAGGCAGTCTTGAGCTACAGTATGTCACAATCTTCCATCACATCAGAAATGGATTGTGATTTTTTTTAATGGTCTTCTCTGTTCCTAATACGCAGGAGAGGTAACAATAGTTCCTTAGCTCCTTCATTTTCCCAACAACGCTGCGTAAAGGAGGTCACAATTGTTCCCATTTTGCAGATGTGGAAAACTGAGGCTCCCAGTTAATCACAACTGAGCTGGAATTTGAGCTCAGGACCAAGGCTAATATTCTATAGTTCTGAATCATGGCAGCTCCCATCCAGCTACAGTTAGTTGTGACTAATGAAATAAATCAATGGAACATGTTAGTCACAACTTACTTTAGCTGGATTGGGGTCAGTAGGTCTCCATATGCACAAAACGTTTCCCCAAGCTTAAGGGGAACACATCGTTTTGCCCCTTTTTTGGAAGTGTCTACTCCATTATTTGTGTTTGTCAGTACTTGAATCAAGGGGAAAGCTGGTCTGTACACATTTGAAGTACTGTAATAAAAATGGAAAATGTGCAGACTGGTGGCCCTGTACATATTTACATGGAAGCAAGCTTCTAACTGAGTAAAGAATGCATCACATTGATGTTTTTGGGCCACAAGCGCCATTCGGTGTAGTCAGTAGATGAATAAACTTGCAGTACAATCCTATGCATGTTTTCTTGGAAGTAAGTCTCCCTATATTCAGGGGCTTACTCCCAAATACTGTATGTGTATTTAGAACTGCAGCATAAAGCTTTAATTGATTAATTAGTGGGGACGAATTTTAACCAGAGAGGAGAGGGCAAATCTTAAGCATGGGATAGCCAATTCAGAGCCTGCTTGCGTTTTTGAGATTATTTTAATTCTAGGGTGTTCAGGAATAAGGAGTGAAAATTATCATATGAAAGATGGTCTCTCCTTTTAATAAGTAGTAGCTTTTGTTTCTTAAACAGCAAGCTCCATACAGTACTCATTTACGGAATGCCCTCCCCCCATCCCTGCACCATGCAGCCCAGCTGCAGCTTACCTGCGCAGCACGCCGTCTGGATCTGGCCCACAGGGGCCGGCGCAGGCCTCTGCTCTGCATCAGCCTGGGGCAGGCACAACTGTCTTATGGCTGCTTTTGCAACGGTCCTGGCCCGGCGCAGTCGTCCTACACTGGCCTAGCAGCCGGATAGGATTGGGCTGTTAATCTTTGTTGTTATGCCTTGAGTTGTTACATTGCTTCTTAAACTGTTGGTGTGCACTAACCTAGTGCAGGTGATGCGCAGGTTTGGGTCCATAATTAAGGCTGTCTGTATTCTGCATTTTGTATACGAGCACATCTGGTACTTGGTGCAGAATTTGGTATGTTTCTACCACCTTATGATGGTGGAGAAAACCTGAAAGCAAGCGGCAGCAGATCCTAGAGAAATCTTTGTTGTTGTTCAGTCGTTAAGTCGTGTCCGACCCTTCGTGATCCCATGAACCATATCCTGCCAGGCCTTCCTGTCCTCCACTATCTTCCTGAGTTCGCTCATTTTCATGTTCGTTGCATCGGTGATGCTGTCTAACCATCTCATCCTTTGCCTTCCTCTTCTCCTTTTGCCTTCACTCTTTCCCAGCATCAGAGTCTTCTCCAGAGTCCTCTCTTCGCATTAGGTGGCCAAAATATTTGAGTTTCAGCCTTAGTATCTGTCCTTCCAGGGAACAGTCAGGGTTGATTTCATTTAGGATTGAAGAGAAATCTTAGGAGTGGAATAATGGGGATAGTGAAGATTCTCTGCATTCGGGTCCCACAATGTGGACTTCTTTGGTGCAAAATCTGAATGTTTTGGGGTACAAAGCCCATACATAAACAGCCCAAGTCCACACAAGGAGTCTGTGGCAGAAAAGGAATTGAAACGAGTATGATCAGAAAATCTGGCACAGTCGTGAGATCATGAATCTATTATCTCAAACCCTCTGACCAGTCCCCTAGTTAACGACTTTTTCCTTACTAGCCCCCAAAAGGTCTGTTCTCAGTAGGCCAGCTTGGTAATAATAATGGTACCCGACTGGCTGGAAAGAAATCCGTGATTAGGCTCAGAGCCCAGAGGAGGGGGAGGAACTCCAGCCAATCCTCATCTCTTCCTGCTTTCTGAAACCTTTGAAACCTTGTTCCCAACACCCGTGCCAACCCTTTATCTGAGATGGAGGGGACTGCGTGGGGAGCAATGAGCTCATTATGCAGGCCTCTTGGGGCCATGACTTGATGGGCTAGATAAAGTCCCCCTGCCTCCTTTGATGGCTCTACTGGAGGATGTGGGAAAAAAGGGGAAGGGAGAGAGAGATGATGATGGCTGATACAGGCGGGCCCACCATCAGCACCGCAAGGGGGACCAACACCACCACCACCAGGCAGTCCTTTGAGGGATTTTCCTGGATTCTGCTAGCAGCTCTGGGAAAGGAATAATGTTGTATGGGATTACTAGATGCAAGTGTGTTAAGAACTGAGATTCCTAGATGGGGTTGCTGTGTCCCGACTGGGACACGGTGCTATTTTTTCAAGAAGCAATGCAACAGGGAGATGGCAAAAAGCACTCCTGCAAAGCATCTCTGCCCCCATTATTAGCCATCTCCTTGTCTTTTAAATGCCTCCACCCACTTCTCCATGCTGCCCCTTAGTTACGCTTGGAGTTTCTTCCCAGAATACGTGTGTGGTCCCACATCTCTCTCTCTCTCTCTCTCTCTCTCTCTCTCTCTCTCTCTCTCCCCCCCCCTTCAAATCCCTCCTTAAATCCCATATCTTCCATGAATCCTCCTCACCCCAAATTGAAACTCAGTATGTGTAACTGTGTTTGTGCCTGTCTACCTTTCTAGCATGCTCTGTTATCCATGACGTTCCCACCCAGCCCCACACTTATCTCTGTATTCTGTCCAAATTTCAATTGTAAGCTCCTTGGGGCAGGGATCTGTCTTCTTTGCTTACTCTACAAAGCACCATGTCCATTGATGGTGCTTCTGCTCTTGTAGTAGTAGTAGTAGTAGTAGTAGTAGTAGTAGTAGTAGTAGTAGTAGTAGTAGTAGTAGTAATTTACCAGACTGGGAACTCTTAAGAAACCAGGCATGGATTGGGACTTCTGGCATCTGAAGATGCCTAAGGCTGCAGTGCAGCCTAAGAAACTTAATGCTCAGAAAACTCTTTCTTATTACATCACTTACACAGGAATGCTCAGAAAACTCTTTCTTATTACATCACTTATTACATCACTTACAGGATTGTCATGGCTGAATCCCAGGGCATTCAAAATGTGTTGCCACATTGTTGGCATTGCCAAGTTGTTGTATAAATCCAGCATATTCTGTGTGGATCTTGATCAGCACAAACCTGTATCATCCAGTGTACATAGGTGCTCTTGCTGAGAACTAAGGGAGAAGTTGAGATTTAGGAGACTCAACTGTGGAAATCAGGAGATCTGGATTGTAGCCCAACTGGGCAACTCCCCAATCTTATCTACACATTATGCAAAATGAGGTTGCAGGCTGAAGTGGTAGAATTCTGGACCATTTCATTTCACATTGTAGGTGGGGAATCATACTTAAAATGCTTCCCCATGTTTTTTAAAAAAACCCACTACATGTACAGTACATGTAGTAAATTAGCTCCTTGAAAGAAGGGTTCAGCACACACCTCCTCCTGATTTGCTGGTTTTGGGGTTTGCACTGGGGAGGATTCAAAACTGTAATTCCCCACCAGCAGTCTGAAGTGGAACAACCCAAAATTCTTCCACCTCAGTGTTCCACTCCACTCTGCATGTGTAGATTGAGCAGTAAGTGCTGCACGGCGCTACATGGTGATGCAAAGTGGCCCCTCCCACTTGCCGTCGCCAGAGCCATTCCACTGCCTTTGCTACACCACTGGGCACAGGAAAGAAAACGCTGCTGTCACCATCAGGTTGTGACCACGAAGCCACGTATTATGGTCTGCCAGGTGCTTGGCAATGCTTCCCCGTTTTTGCAGTCCCAGGTGCGCAGCAAAAATGAATAATTTATCAAGTCCCACTGGGCCACTGTACGTTGTGAGTGGGCTGCAGTCAGTGTCAGGTCATGAGCTGAACAGGCTGGCCTTAGCTGAACATGGTTTCCACATTGATCAGAAAGGATTCATCTCAGTAATGAGAGCACCTCCAGCCAGGGAGGCCAGGTGTGGCAACCATATGCTGGAGCATCTTTCATTCATCTCAACAAGGCTTGTGCAGGAAGCCTTCTCTGTGGATTGTGTAGGACTGCCAACCCTCCAGGGTGGATTCAGCACTAATCTCCAGGTGGCCACTGAAAGCAATCCTGGAGATTTTAACAGGGCCTCCAGAAATTTCCAGCATTGCATCATCATGTTGGAAAAACACATCTCCAGGAATAGCTTCGTTCAGAGTTGGCAGCTTTAGAATGCCACTGACCCCCCCCCCCAAGTCAATGAGCATTTCTGGGGGCGCCATTTGGATTTTCTGCCTCAGGTTCGAAAATACCTTGAGATGGCCTGACCTTGGCCCCCTATAAAGAACATTCCGTCCCCCGTGAAACTTCATTCAAATCACGTATTTTAATTACATAACATACTTCCAAAAGGCACTTAAGAAAACCCGACACCCCATGGGTGGAACTCTTCCCCTATAGGCTAAGCGGTGTCATTGCTGGGATCTGCAGAAAGGAAACTTACCCTTGCTCCATTGTGGTTAACACAAAGTAGTACATATATTTTTGGCAGCAGAGTCAAAACAAATTTCACCCCAAAAGAGCAGCGCATCATTGGAAGCTCGGCAGCAGATTTACAAAGCCAGCAAAGAGTCAGCAGTAAACAGGGTGGCTGGAAGACGGTTGTGTCATCTCTTCTCTCCTCTTGTGGTGCTTCAGAGATGGGAGCAAAGGTGTCATGGAATGTGTGAGACGTGTGGGAGGAAGGTGGGGTTAGAATTTGGGCGGGTGCGGTTTGGGGTCGAGGATGGAAAAGTAAACACATGGAGGGGAGGGGGGAAAATAAATTAATTGTTCTGTGCTGCCCATCATAGAATGGGTGAAGAGAGAGATGCCTGTATAGAACAGCAGTAAGCAGAAACTAGAACACAGTCAACTGAGTCGTCCCGTTCCCCCCCCCCCCCACTGGCTCATTGTTGGACTGGACCACACTGAGTGCTTGCTGGCTGTTGGGATTCTTGCTGGCCTCAGTGGATGAGTCTGGTCCAGCAAGATACTTCTTATGTGCTTAAGCAAGGGAGCTTACTCTTTGTAATGTGACATTGCAATTTGCCTAGAAAGTCTACCTGGTGGAGAAAGATGAGCTATAAATGGAGTAAATAATAATGCAGATTAGTTATCCTTTAGGCGTTGTGAGATCCTGAGTATGTACTGTTGCTTTGTCAGTTTACTGATTCTATGTGTGTGTGTTTTAAAGTGGTAGGTATCATAGAACGTTAGATTTGGGAGGAACTCTAGAGATCATCTAGCCTAGCCCCCTGCTCGGTGCAGGCAATTGCTAGGGCACCCCTAGTCCTTCAATGAAGGTTGCCATGCCAAGGCTGAAGTCAGCCCACTCCTGGTATATGACTGACTCAGGTCAGCCACTAAGTAATTCTTGGCAGAGGCCATGTTTTGAATCAACACTGCCTGCTGCCTCACCCCTGTGTGAGCCCAAGTGCAGCAAAGGGCTCTTGAACCCCCTGTTCCTCAGCAGGAAGAGTGTGGCAGAGCCCTCCCCTTATTAGGCACTTTGCCACTCCTGTCCCTCCTTGATCCAAGACACAGGGAGGGTTGATTTTTATACAATCCACAGAAGCACGTCCTTGAGCTTTTCCAGGACTGTACCACCTCAGGCTGCAGGTCAGAACTGCATGTTGGAACGCTGCCCCCCCCCTTCCCAAGAAAAAAGATGCTACATGCATATAAACATAGCATTTGGAGAACAGACTGAAATGCTGGTTTTTCTATGTGCGGAGATATATTTTGTGGGGGCGAATTTAAATTCTAATGTGGTGCAATGCAGGAGAACAGCTTTTTACGACTTGATTTTGCTGAATGTATTAACTGCCCCACAACAAGTAAATGGAGCTGCATAAAGAAGAAAACACCTTTTGCCCAAGCCTCTGTGGATGTTCACACTGGGGTGGGGCTAGGATTAGCCAGTGTGCCTTGACTTGCCTTGGAGAAAGGGGCTGAGAGGTGCATAATGGAGGGAGGGTCCTTGGAATGATGAGAAACCCAGTGGGAAGTCCCTGGGGACTGATTGGAAGTCTTCAGGTTGTCACTTGCCTGTCCCTCATACGTTGACGGACAGGTAAATGCACAGGAATAGAGTCTAAGACAGAGGAGTTGGGATGAGGCCAGGTTGTGTACAGAGGCTGGTAAACTGATTGATTGAAAGAAGCAAGGCTGCTTCACCACATGCGGTAAGTGGGGTTAACAGAAATGCAATTTGTTATAAGCATAAAACTGGACGTTTGCATTTGCAGGCCTCCCTCGTATGCGCTGGGCAATATCATGATTTCTGCTTGTGACAGACCTATTCTTCATTATTCCAAGCAATGTGGGGGGGGGGGGAGTGCCTGTGATGAATCAGTTGACCACATACAATCCAGGCTTGACTGGGAGTGGGGGTGGGGAAGAGGATCGGGCTACACACGCACAGAGTGCTCATGTGTATCCTTAAGGACACAGTTGTAGGGACAGACAACCAGGCACACAGCGCAATCCTGTGTAACCTTGCACCGGTGTAACAGTAGATGCACCGGTGTAAGTGCACTTATGCCAGTGTAATTGCACTTACACCGGTGCATCTGCTGTTACACCGGTGCAAGGTTACGCAAGATTGCGCTGACAGAGTGGCAAGGAGGTGGAAGGACACAAATGGATGGGAAGGTGGAGTTAGCAGAATGGGCAAAGGATACAATGGAGATAGATGGATAGAACTGGATCCATTACAAATGCAGATGAATGAAGAAAACTGGGTGGAGGAATAGATAACCTACTCCAGTCCAGTCTACGGCCTAGTAGTTCATCTGAAAAGCACATGAGTTGATAATGAGCTAGCAAAACTGTTCCTGGAATGTACCACTTCAGACTGCAGGTGGGGGGGGGGGGGGAATTACATGACAATGTTCTGCTATATAAAAAAACCTCCCTGCATGTAGAAAACTAAATTTGGGGGAGAAGAGTTCTCGTCCAGGCTGTCCCCTCATATTCCAGTGTATATACAAGATTTTTTTTCTTCTCATGCAGGAAACATGTAACTATATAGTCTTCCATGTGGTGGACTCTGAAGTGGTGGAGCATGGGAACATTTTTGCCCTCTTATTACTACCTCGTCTGTTACCTTTTTGAATGTTACCATGGTATATTTCTATCTTCTCTGAGGAGCTGAGGGATCATGGGACCCTCCCACTGTCACCCTTTCCACCTGTCATTTCAAGGGGCCCATATTGCAAGCAGTTAACATGGCTGCTCCCAAAGGTTATGAATGGAGAGATGCTCCCTCTTGATGCAAGCCTGTCCCAGAGTCACGGTACACAGATGTGTGGTTTGCATGTTACAGGGCGCTTTATCCCAGTGCAGAGACCACCCCAGGGGAGCTATGTGGGGCAGAAGGAGCCTGTGGAGGAAAGCCTGGTGGAGACCCTAGAAGGTGTGGATTGGGTCCAAAAGGAAGCAGGTGTCCTGACAGCATCATGGGGTTGAGAGTGTAGAGGGCGGCCGCAGGTTCGTCCCCCATCAGGGGAGGCGGCAGTAGCTCCAAGGAGGCCATTGTGGCCACTGCAGCTTCCGCAGAATTGCCTTTGCGCTTCTTGGCCTTGGCGGAGGAGACCTTGCGGTTCCGTGTCTGGATCCCATCCTTGCGCATTGCCAGGGGACGATTGACCTGGAGAGCACAAGGGGAAATGAGATCAGAACTGAGTTGTTGACTGAGGATAGATACATACAGCCCTGAACTTCCAGTGTCCAACTGAAAGGCTGCCATTTGCGGAGCAGGAGCCTAATGGGGATAGAATGATAGAGAGGCATAGGGATGGGCCAGTCATAGAAGTAATCTAGGCAAGTGAGTGGCCAGGATGCTGACCTTTCAGAGGCACCTGCTTCAGCTAAGCAAATGCTTTGGAGAGAGAGCCACTGCCTGCTGTTTTGGAGGTGATGCGCTCAGCAGCCCGTTGGCATTCCAAGGAACATGATCAAGAGCCATTTGGTTGCCACTGGCTACCTAGTGCATATAGGTTAAAAAAAAAAAAGGTAAAGGTGACCCCTGACAATTAAGTCCAGTCGTGTCCGACTCTAGGGTGTGGTGCTCATCCCCATTTCAAAGCCGAAGAGACAGCGTTGTCTGAAGACGCCTCCGTGGTCATATGGCCGGCATGACTCTCCTTGCCGCAGCAGCGCGTAGCATGCGGCTAGAACATGGAGCGCTGTTTACCTTCCCGCAAGCGGTACCTATTTATCTACTCGCATTGACATGCTTTGGAACTGCTAGGTTGGCAGGAGCTGGCCAAGCAACGAGAGCTCACCCCGTCGCGGATTCGAACTGCCGACCTTTCAATCGACAGCTCATGGTTCAGCGGTTTAACCCACTGCGCCACCCGCTGGCTACCTAGTGCATATAGGCAGAGTTACAAAGCGTACAAAGGATAAGCGATCCTCTTCCTTAAAAAAGGAAAATGAGTAAACCATAGCCTGGTGAATGCATGATCCTGTCATGTGCTATGATTATGTGTATCTCCACATACAATGAGACACAAGGGGAGGGAGCATCATTTTAATTTGCCTAGGGCTGCAAAAATATGGGACCAACCCTGGATGGGGGAGCTGATCTACCTCCATGTCTCTCTGGCATGCTGTCATTTATTTTTTCATTTATTCATTCAGAAAACGGCATGCCCCACCTTTCAGTTAAAAATTCCCAGGGTGGTTCACACATACAAATAGCAAAATACAAATACCAACACTTAGTTTAGGAACATGGGAAGCTGCCTTACAAGTCGTCAGAACATAGATCCATCCAGCTCAGGACTGTTGACCCTGACAGGCAGCAGCTCTCCAGAGTTTCAGATATAAATTTTTTGTTGTTGTTCTGTCCTACCCAGAGATGCCAGCCAGGGATTGAACCTGGGGCCTCATGCATGCAAACCATGCAGTCTACCAGTCTACCATTGTTGGGCTACAGTCGCTCCCAATTTAAGGGTACAGGGTACAACAGGATGACAAAAATCCAGTAGAACAACCCACCACCACACACCATTAAAACAAGCTACAAAATGCATGTGGAAAGCTGAGGCAAAGAAAAACATCTTCACCTGATCCTGAAAGGACATCAAACTTGGTGCCAGGCAAGCTTCTCTTGGGAGGAGGGCATTCCGTTTGTAAGGCACCATGACGACACCAATGAGAAAGGCCCTCTTCTCAGTCACCACCCACCTGACTTCAGCGAGAAGGGGGACTCAGAGGGGGTACAAGCCTTTGAAGATGAATGTAAAGTTTGAACATGAGGCAACTCCTGTGGCAAATCCTATTTGCCCAGGGCCGGCCTAGGACCACCTGACACCTGAGGGGGCATGCAGCGGAGAAGCAGCGGAGACAAGTCGGCAGACAGTTGGGCACCCCCACCACCAATCTGCTGCCTGAAGGAACCACTTCAGTTGGCCTCATGGATGGGCCGGCTCTGTATTTGCCTAAGAATGGTGACTCCGTACATACTGAAGTGTAACTCCTAAGCTCTAACTAACAGGTCTGAGAAAAGTCAAGGCCAGGAAATAATGCCCTTCACGTGTACAGGAAGGATGTGTGCTTGGAACTGGGATGAGTTAAGTAGGTGTCGCTTACATAGCTAGATGGGAGCTTTATTCCCACATGACTGCAAGTGAAGGCTGCTACCACATGGAAAAGGCAGGCTGAGGGGGACTTTCCCAAGAAAATCGTTTTGGCCTTTGGGGGCTGTATGCAGCCTGCAGGCTGCTGCCTTTTTGCTATTTCAAGGATAAGCAAACCTTGAGGAGAGGTGGGGCTCCAGCTACTTTCCCCCTAAGAAGCGCAGTTGCAAGGTGACCTTTGCAAATGTGCCTGAAATCCTTTGGGGAGTGTAGTAGCTTGCTTGGGTGAAAATAAAACTAGCATAACACTTGATTTTCTGTTAAATGGTGGGCGTTAGGACCGAAGCAGAGAGAGGGCATGCTTGAGATGATGCTGAGGAGACAGGTGGTGCTTCCAAGCCCCATGATCCCTTGCCTAAAGACATTCCAGACCAAGTTTTCCTGGAAACTGGAACCACCACCACCCCCACACACACATGTGTCCCATTTCCACTCACTCCTCTCACCAGTGTCTGCAATCAAAGTCTAAGGTCCTCACTCTGCTCTGCCTCAACTTACATTATGCAGCTTGTAGTAGAGGCCACAGGCATTGCACACGGGTTCGCCATTCACGTTGCGGCGCCAGAGGGTCGTGGTCGTCGTTTGGCAGTTACTGCACTGGGTTCCAGCTCGCTTGCTGACAATCTGCATTCATGAACATGACGGTGGCAATATAAGTTTAGCATTTCTGTAGCATATTCGCAGATGGGGGGGTTCAATGCAGATAGGGGGGTACAATGACCTTATTGTGAAGGAGCCCTGAATTCAGAAAATATTACGTTCCCTCAAAGGAGGCTTGAAAGCAAACAGCAAACCAGCCTCAGAAGTTCCTGTTGCCAACCCTGAAAAATGCAAAGGGCTTTGCAATTTCTATTTCATTCATCTTGCAACCATGTAAAGTAGTAGTTCGTTACTCCCATTGTACAGGTTGGGCAAACTGAGTATGGGGAGACTTGTTGCCCAAGACCTCTTACAGCACAATCCTATGCATGTCTCCTCAGAAGTCCCATAAGTCCCATTGTGTTCAGTGACATTCCAGGGCCAATTGTTCTGAGAGCTGAATTTACAACTTGTGCCCTGTTATCTATAGCTTAGGGTTCAATCAGACATGCATGTAAACAAATGTGTCCTTTTGAACCTTTAACTAGTTATTATATAAATAGATAGCATGGGAGGGGGAATGTGAAACAACCTAAAACCACAGGATGGGGAGGGGGCTTTAATATTTAACCCCAACCATGGTTTGCTGCCTGATCACACACTATTTATAAAAAATTAAAGCTTCTGTTGGCATTTGCATGTGCCTCTGATTAGACTACTAAACATATCACATTTAAATATTGTTAATCTGAAAACAGCAACTAGAAAATACCGACCGACACCATAATTTTCATAGTATTGTTGACTTACAGCGCAATCTGACTTAACTTTTGTGCCGGTTTAACCAGCGGCGCAGCGAGAACGGGAGATCCCAGAACGGAAAAGGGATGCAAATCCCCTCCAAAAGAGGAATTCAAAGGGGATTTGAATCCCTTTTCCGTTCTGGGGTCTCCCATTCTTGCTGCGCTGCTGGTTAAACCAACACAAATGTTAAGTCGGATTGTGCTGTCATTCTGTTTATTCCGGGTCCCTCCAACTCTATATTCTTCCCATTTAAAACCTTCAAATGTGTCCAAAAACATCAAGTTCTGCTTTCTTTGGTCCATCACCTTCTCTTCTAAGGATCCAAGGGCAGATTACCAGATTTTTCCTTCCCTATTTTTAGATGCACACAAACCTGTGAGGTAGATTCAGCGGCTGACCAGTGAGCGCCATGACTAAGAGAGGGCATTTGAACTTAGTCCCAGTCCTAGCTCAACACGAACTACATATGACGCCACTACACTGGCTCTGGAATATTGCTTGTGTCAAGAACTGTCACAGGTACCAGAGGGGGACCTGCCCAAGAGGTGCACAGAGGCCCAAATATGTCCTGCCTCTACATCCACTGTGGGGAAGAGGAAAGATGTAATTGGTGGCTGGCTCTGGCAACATATTCCCCAGTGTTCATGACGCGTTCAATGGCTTTTAGTGACAAATCCATCTAGTGACAAGTCCACTTAGTGACAGATCCACTTAGTGACAAATCCACTTAGTGACAAACCCATGTGGTAATAAAAGAAAACCAGGGAATTCTTCAAAACATGGGTGATATTAGGCTAGCTGAAATGGGTGGAAAGTGCAGGAAAAACTGGATGGATCATGGACATTGTACTAGTTTTCTATGGATCCCAGACAACTGTTCCAGTGGATCTTTGCTCTATAGGACCAGGCTTGCCCACCACTGATTCTCCACCATTGTTTCCCAGTGCCAAATACTCCCCTTCCCCACATTATACCTCTGTGAGGTTTCGGTCTACTACACAGTTGGCTGCAGTCATCTACTTCAAGGCGTGGGGCTTTTAAAATGTGGAACCCCATTTAAATTAACAAACAGCTGGAAATCTGGGAGGGGAAACTTATGGAGAAAAGCAAGGTCAGGACTCTGAATGGAGGGGAGACTTACCAAGCGCTTCTTGGGTCGAATGAGGGGTCGGTTCTGCCCGTTCATCTTGTGGTAGAGTCCACAGGCATTACAGAGATAGTGGCCAGTGCCATCCCGTCGCCACAGTGGTGTGGCTGTAGCCCCACAGTTCACACACTCACGTGCCTCTGAGGAGACAGAGATGGTCAAACGGAATAATTCAGAAGGGGATATGAAGCTTTCGCCTCTAGGAAATGCGACTATCAGCTCTAATACAGTGCTGGGTTAGAGAAGACTAATTTGAGAAGAAGCAAGAAAGGGGCAGGACTTCAGTTGAGCATGTATTCATCCAGACAAGGGAATTACCAGTATCTGCTAAAGGAGGACAGTTCCTGTGTGCCTAAGAAATGTTGCCAGGGCTTTTGGTAGGGCTTAGCCTAGAATGTATATGTTCAGTTCAGACCCAATAAGCTCTGCTTCAGAACCTATTTTCAATGCCAGACCCCAGAACTAGAACATGTCAAGTAGTAATAAGAGTGCAACTGAACCAAGCATGTGCAGAGTACATTTACTTCACCACAGTGTGTGTGTGTGTGTGTGTGTGTGTGTGTGTGTGTGTGTGTGTGTGTGTGTGTACCCATCCCACCACACATTTGGAATTCAGAGAGCAGAACATTTTGTTTCACATTCCAGTTACTGGCAAGATTGAGCCTCAGAACTCTCAGGTTTTGGACATTTGCCACAGGATACTGCTATTCGGGCAATCCAATCTTATTGTGGGCTTACGATGGCCACCAAAAATCCTGGTACGGCATCATAAAGATGCACCGCTGTCATGTGCTGTGGGTCTGCCAGCACAAATGGCCGGAAGCCCCGTGCACTTGACAATGGTGTGCAGAAGCCCCGCTGGAGCAGGTAAGGTGGTAGCGGGGTGGTTCATGGGTGGTTTGGCTGAGGATCGAGGCAGGGAGCAGGGTGGATAAGGAGTGGTTGGGGCAGGAGGGGGAGGATCTTGGCGGAAGCAGATCCTATCTCCCTTTTCCTGGCCTGACATGCCGCCTGAGGCTCATCATACGCCAGCTAAATAGCTGGCGTCGGTCCGAGGAAACCCATTGGCAGCCAGGCAGCCTACAGGGCGGTAAGTAATAAAAAATTATTTACCTCTTCCAGGCCTTCTGGTTGACCCCACCACCACCACCGCCATAGGATGCAGCGTGTGCTCCAGCAGCGCGGCCGCAGCGCGTGAACTGATTGAGGATAGGATTGGAGCATTAAACTCAATGCAAATTTTACATTTGTGTTGTGGTCACATCTGCAAGCTGCTTCACTGTTCAGCTCCAATGCCACCTCAATAAGATGTAAACGTGCAGCTAAAAAACTTCACACATAAGTACCACATTTTCATCAAGACTACCGATGTGGCCATCCAATGTGGCTACCAATGTGGGATAACTGATAATACCCATATTATCTAGAGATGATTGATATGCCTGGCATAGTCATACATTACTGGGCACAGAGGGGCAACCACAGAGAAGCCATTTCACAGTGGCAACCTGGTTAGAAAGGTGTTGTGTAAATTGTGCCTTATCGTAGGGTGACATTAGAAAGATGCTTGAGCCTCAACCATTTGCTAACTCACAAGAGTATCAGCATTGCTAGGGTACTTGCACATGACACAGAAAACCAAAGTTTAGTATATGTAGTCCAAGGCACCTTATTTTCTAGAAAAAAACTGAAAGTTTCATGCACTTGTACATCAGTGAAAATGGGATTGATTAAAAAGGGTTACAGTACTTTTGTGCCTCTGAGAAATTTGAGATTGTGCATCTTTCTTGAACTGGCAAGCATGCAGTGTATCGCCCTCCCCCACTAGTGATCAAACCACTCCCACCTTAGCTAGGAATTTGGTGCATATGTTGCTCCCCAAATACCCTGAAAATGAGAAAGTCTGAAAGGGGAATGCTTTTTATGTCTAATCATTACATGACACTACCTCATATTAGTCATCATAATAGATGCAAACAGCTCCAGCAGTAGGCAAGCAAATCATTGAGCTGCAAGAGTTTTTATTGCCCATTCACTGGAATCAGCTTTGGGGGAGTTGGAGGGAAGGTGCTTCCATCTGAAGCCAGGAACATGGATCAATGTTTTCAGAATGACTTTACGAGTAACTGACTGTAAAATTGTTTTTTTTTTAAAAAAAAAAAATTAAACTTTTTTAGTTTTTTAGCTTCATTTGCTGTTTTACTTGACCACGGCTTTTAAACCCATACATAAATTTTGTTCTAAGTTGATCGGCCGTGAAAACCTGAAATCTTACTTGTAAAATTGGCCTTTCCTGGGAGCAGTTAGTTGTTAGCATTTGTACAGCACTTTCTGGGCAAAGCACGTCATCTACTGTATATTATCTACATGTTGGCATTACAATAATTCTGTAAGGTAAGGTATTATTATCCTCGTGTTGCAACTGGGGTTGAGAGGTGTGCCTAAACCCATGACAGAGGCATGATTCAAACCAGGGAAAGCCAGAATCACAGCTCAGTCTCTTATCCATTACACTACACCAGCTCTCTTAATTGAGAAGTAGCTTAGGCCTAGCCAGTTCCATTGTCTTCAAGGGCGCAAACTCGGTGCACAAAAAATCCCACTTCATGAATATGAGCCAGTTTAGCTTTTGAAAGCTAGGGCACTGTTTCCCAAACTTTTTGGACCTGCAGCTCCCTTGATCATTGGCGACCATTGGCCATGGCTAGGCTTACCAGATCTCCAACCGGGACAGAATGCTAGACCTTTAGGAGAAGGAATGTGGGCAGGTGTAGCTTGTTAAACCCTTAGAGCATAATCCTAGGCATGTCTACTCAGAAGCAAGCCCCATTGTGTTCAGTGGGGCTTGCTTCTGAGTAGACATGCCTAGGATTGTGCCCTAAGGTTTAACAAGCTACACCTGCTGCCCACATTCCTTCTCCGAAAGGTCTAGCTGCACTCTGTCCCGGTTGGAGATCTGGTAAGCCTAGCCATGGCTCCCCATTACATTATGTTGATGCCTGCCAATTGGCATTGCGCTGTTTTCTGAGAGGATTCCATGGCACTCCACGGCTCCTCGTGGATCCCCAATGACTAAGCGCATGAAACAAACACATATATGCACATGCTGTGCACACAACAACCCCAGAGCGTAGGTGAAATTGAAAGGGCTTTCCTCTGACCTTGTTAGTTTCACAAGTGTGCTTTGGAGAAAGAGGCATTGAGGAAACTGACACGTCTTTTTCCAAGTACAGGGAATTGGTGGCGGTGACATTGTCACTAACCTCCACCGTTGTTTTCCCACATCTGTTTCTTGCACATGACATGAGGCTTTTAGTGCCTGAGGGAAGGGGAGATTGTGGCAGGCAGTGTGCCAGCTCCATGTGTTCTCTGGGTACCTAAATCTTGGGTGAAAACCGATATTGTTCAGTCCTAGTTACATATCTGGAAAGGCATTCTGCGTGTAGAGAGCATGTCTCCTCTCTAGCCGGCTGGCAAATACAGGAGAAAATCATCTCCACTCATGTCTGGTGTGGTTTAACTCCCTGAAACTGAAGTTACCTGGTGCCAGGTAACAACACCAACTTGTGAACCACTGAACACGATTCTTTATTGAATTTGCTGTTCACATTATTGGGCTCATAAAACTTGCAGACATGTTCTTGTTCTCTAGAACATCCACTGGCATCACCAGTGGATGCCAGTGAGAGAAGGCAGTGTGCATAGACACCTGTGCTTTGGGGAGGCCAGATCATGGGGGCTGCTCTCATTGCTCCACTAGAGGCAGGCAGCCCCTCCTTTCTGGACACCAGGCCTCTGCTGCTGGTCCTTCTCCCTTCCAGAGAGGGTGGGGGAAACTCAGGGGCTGGCATTTGCTTGGTACTTATTTATATAAAATATGTCTATCCCATTTTATCCAAAGCTCAAAGTGGTGGTGTACAAAATGTACTACATAAGTTAAAATCAATTTTAAACATATACAAATACAATGCAAAATGCTCTGCAGGGGTTCTCAACCAGTGGTAGTCCGGCCGACTGCTGGTGGTACTTGGACTGACGAACCACCGGAACCTCGCTCCGATGCAGCACTTTTGCCGGCATGTTTTCACTCCCAAGAGGCTCCTGCCTTTGGCCGAGCCTCTCGGGAATGCTGAGAAGTGCCCTCCCATCCGCCCAGAGCCTCCTACCTGCGTTTCCTGGCCTCCGAAAACCTGAAAACCCAGAAGTAACTGGCAATGATGTCATCGCCAGTTATGTCCAGTGGTACGCAGTTATGGTACCAGAAAGGAGAGTGGCTCTGGAGGTGGTACTCGGCCAGGAAGGTTTTGAGAACCCCTAGTGTATGGTAGGCAGATGATCTCGGGTTAAGTCCCGAGCATCTGCCAGTAAAAAGGATCTCAGATATCGAAGCTTGGGGAAAAGAGGATTTGCCAGTCAGAGCAAATAACACAGGACTTGGTCTGATGCCATAAAAAGGGGGGGGGGACTGATCCAGACTGCAGCAGGGGCAAAGGGGCAAAGCCCCCTGCTGCAGCCAGCCCTGATCTAGACAGGGTCTCTCCCCTGTGTTCCGTTTTGCAAAGGAAAAGCAAGCATGCAGTTGCAGAGCACATGCTGAAAGTAACATGGATGCTGGCCATTGGTGCTTCCCTCGGAGGTCTTGAGAAAGGGGCTAAAACCCTGGCACTTCTGGTCAAACCCTGAGGCCTGGCAAACCAGGACAAAGAAGCTGCTTGTTCAGGCTCAGCACTTTTCCTTCACCACTGATTCATTCCAGGTTCTGGTTCTACCACCTCGTTCTGTGGCATATGTAGCGCAAGCCTTCACTTCCATCTTGGATGTGCCAGGTTATCTTTTACCAAATGGTGGGGTAGAGAATCTAGCGCATCCCACATCTGGGAGACTGAGGTCACGATCACTTTTTGTAATGCTTCCTGACTTTAAAACTCCATGCAACCAGAAAATCAGCACAGCAGGTAGAGGATTGGGTTGTGACCTTCTCCCTAATAGGCTTGTTTTCTGCTTACAGGGAATTCTTCATCTAGGGAAGCATTTAAAAGTGGCATCTTCCCCACCTGCAATCTGAAGTGCCATATTCTATTCTACCACTTCATTCTCGTATTGTTCGGTTGCGTGTAAGGAGGAAGATGAAGGTCTCACCGCTGGGGGAGAGCTGCATTGGCCCCCGCAATTTGGGAGAGTATCCAGCTGTTAGGGGGCTCCCGGCTGGCTGGAAGTATGCATACTCTTGCCCCATCGTGTAAGCGGTTGTTCCAGTTGAGGTCCCCAACGGCAGCAGTTCGGCATGAGTGGGGCTCATCCGCTCAGTCTTCAACATCTCCAGGTATCTGGGGCTCCCCTTATCCTCAGGGGTCAGGTCCTTGGGGGAGGGAGGCCCCTGAAGGGTCTGATAGGAGGAGGATGCAGAGGTGTAGACTGGAAGGCCAGCATGGGGTTTCCCAGAGGAACTGGAGGCCCAAGCTGCTGTGCTGTAGGGGTGACCATCCACCCATTGCAAACCATTAAGAATAGGGTACAGCTGCCGCACTGTTGGAGGAAAAGGAAAATATTAGTTGTGTAATACAATATTGTGTGTTGTGGCATGGTGTGTGTGTGTGTGTGTGTGTGTGTGTGTGTGTGTGTGTGTGTGTGAGAGAGAGAGAGAGAGAGAGAGAGAGAGAGAGAGAGAGAGGGAGGATGATCAGGGCAGTGAGCCTACACTAGTGTTTGTCCAGGAGACACAAGGGCCGTACTGAATCAGACCAAGGGGCCTCCATCTAGTCTAGCATTCTGTCCCCAACAGTGGCCAGACAGACACCTGCAGAAAGCCCCCCCCCCCTTCAGAAGAATGTGAAGACAACAGCCCTCCCTTGTTGTTTGCCCTCTAGCAGCTGGGATGAATGGATTGGCAGGCCAGTTTTAGGCTTTTGTGTTAGAACCTCTGGTCTGCAATAACTCTGATGTAGATTTGCACTTGTGTATGCCATTATCCCAATGGCTGACGGGATGCAGTAAGCAGTTGGCTGTTCCCCCTGAGCCATCATTTTGCATTTGACTCTCCCCCACTACCCCACCCCCATTACGATTTTACACCTGACTCCAGTGCAGTTGGTAGATGTCAAGGCTGTAGTAAAAATCAAAAGGAAAATAAACGCCAGAAGCCTGAAATATATCCATCTTTGTTCTAGAAAGCCAACAGTTCTGAAGTCCTACAAACGTTTTGTAGGACTTCAAAAGTGCCCGAACTCTGCAGTGGAAAAAACGAGGCGACACCTAGGGTACTCTGTTTACATTGTAGAGTAGACTGACTCACAGAGCCTTTCCCCCTCATCAACTGGGTGGGAGTAAATGTATATTCATGAGGATTACGTTGCCCACAACCCTCAAATCTTCTGAAGGTGCAGTGATATTGCATGTTTCTAGCTTCTGGAAGTGCATATTTTGTGTCTGGAGATAATGGACTACCCATAAAAACATAAGAAGAGCCCTGCTGGATCAGGCCAAAGGCCCATCTAGTCCAGCTTCTTGTATCTCACAGTGGCCCCACCAGATGCCTCAGGGAGCACACAAGACAATAAGATACCAGTATCTTGTTGCTACTCCCTTGCACCTGGCATTAAGAGAAAACCTACTTCTAAAACCAGGAGGTTGCTTATTTATCCCCATCATGCCTTGTAACCTGTGATGGATTTTTCCTCCATAAATCTGTCCATAAAACCCCTTTTAAAGGCATCCAGGCCAGGTGCCATCACCACATCCTGTGGCAAGGAGTTCCACAGTTTAATTACATGCTGGGTAAAGTCAGGAGTCATCTGATAACATTGAATGGCAGTAGATCCAGGACAGAGGAAAGCAAGTGCTTTTTCCACACAAGGTATAATTAATGGGTTGAATTCACTGCCACAAGATGTGATGATGGACACTTGCTTGGAGGGCTTGAAAGGAGGAAGAGAGGTGTATGACTGTCTCTACGAGTTTGATGACCATAGTTATGTGTGTCGGGGGATGGGGGTTGACAGGAGGAGAAAACCTTGCCTTCTAAAGCCCTGTTTTCTGGAGGCATCTGGTTGGTTGCTATGGGTTGCAGAGTAATTGATTAGATGGACCTTTTGGCTGATCCAGCAGCCAGACAGACAAGAAGCGCTGCATCAGTTGCATCAATATGGTCAAGCCACTGACTCTCTGGCCATCATCGCATACATACCTGGTGAATGTCTGTAGGAGTCGGACATTCGAGAGAAATATGTGGGCATACTTCCAGAATCAACATCCTCTGAACCAGTAAAGAAGATCTCGGAGTCCTCATTTGCTTGCAAGTGGGAAGATTCCAAGTAATGGGGGGCAGGATCCTGTCCCCCCACAGTGGAATAATCCATTTCCTCTTATTTGGAGTTTTGCCCAGATAATAGACCTAAAGGAACAAGAAAGAGGGAATCACAAGACTGTGAGTAGGAAGTCCACATTCCAGGGTCTGGGGAATGAATGAGATCTAGATTCTAGTAGATTCTTGAAAGGATAAGATGAGAGCCCTGAATTCTGTTACCCTAATTTGCAAGGGGCGTAGTGATTGAAGGAAAGTAAGGATAGGAATCAGACCTTGTAGGTTCGATTCACATATGAAAGCCATTAGTTATCAAGAGATTATCTTTCACTTCAAAATATTCTAAAGACTAGGAATTCCTGATGTGATGGATAAGTGATGTGATGCATAAGTGCCAGGATGGTGTAGTGGTTTGGGAGTCGGACTTAGACCTGGAAGATCCAGGTTCAAATCCCCGCTCAGCCACGACACTTCCTGGGTAACCTTGGGCCAGTCACTATCTCTCAGCCCCACCTACCTCACAGGGTTGTTGTGAGGACAAAAAGGAGGGGAGGAAATATGTACACCACTCTGAGCTCCTTGGAGGAAGGGCGGTATAAAAAAGTGAAAATAAATAAAAATAAAATAAAATAAGGGACTTGTTCGCTTCTCCATCCAAGCAGCATTTATAGCAACTATTTTCAACCTTTTTCATCTCACGGCACACTGACAAGGCACTAAAATTGTCAAGGCACACCATCAGTTTTTTGATAATTGACAAGGCACACTGCACTGCCGATGGGGGGGGGGGTCACATCCCCTAATGGCCCTACTAATAAATGACCTTCCCCCAAACTCCCATGACACACCTGTGGCACACTGGTTGAAAATCGCAGGTTTATACTATAAAGTAAACCTTTTCTCTCAAAACCAGTAGTTTTCAAACTTTCTACCTTCAGGAAATGCTTTTCATACTGACTCATCTGCTGAGGAAACTACACATCTGCCATGGAACTCAAGAACACGGCAGAAGATTCTGGGGCACGTTCTAGAGCAGTGGTTCCCAAACTGGTGGGTCACAACCCGCAACGAAAACCGGAAACAGTCGCTACCCCCTTAAGGGGCGTGGTGACGTTTGGCGACGACATTTTCGAGGTCCTGCCATTGCAGAAAAAGGGGTATTTTCACTAACTGGGGGGTCGTCCCAGCCCTCCAGCCCTCTACCCACCCACCCGTACCTCAGAAGAGCTTTCAATCACATTTGGGAGCTACTTCCGGTTTTCAGGGGGGGGGGCTGTAGGGGGGGCTGTAGAGGGAGCCCGTGTGACCCCTAAGTAAAAAAAAACAAACCACCTTTTTTTCCTGGCGGCGGGGCAATCCTAGGAGTGCCGTCATCATCATCGGCCTGCCCCCTGCAAGGACTTACAGCTTCCCCTACTTGTGGGGAGAACTTTGAGAACTGCTGTTCGAGGGAGCACCCAATTCATGCAGGACACTGGCTGGGCCTGTTGGACCACATAGGAATCTTCTACTTCGCTTCTAGAAAATCTCGACACCCTCCCTCTATCGCAGGGGTGACCAACCTTTCACCATTGGGGCCTCTGCGTTCTTAAGAGTTGTGCAGAAGACAGAATCTTGGCAGCTGCAAGTGCTGATGGTGCTGCTAAAGCAGCTGAACCTGCTGAAATGCCCTCACCTATACAACCATTAAAGGGCCAGGAGCATTCATGTTGAAAGGTTGGCCACCCCTACTCTATCGAATGCCATCTTACTCTTGTCTCCCAGACTCCCACCATCCTATATTTGGTAATATTGATTCCTCAGCCAATACTGTCACTAATACTTAGCCCATCTAGAAATAAATCCAGTTTGGCCACCCGTTATGTACAGTATGTATTCAGTAATAATAACTACTGTATATTGAATTTGATATGTACAAACAGAAGGCTCCTTTCCTCCTCATGTTGGTGATTGTTCCAAAGACTGCATATGTTTGCCTTGTTTGCCTTAGGGGGTGCAAAGGAATCCACAGCCTTATGGGGGACACTCCTTTTTGGGTACAGAGAAGGCGCAGCAACTTCAGACCCACCCTGCTCCCTTTATCTCTTTCCCTGATCAGAGTTTCTCTTTCTCAGAACTGATGTAGTAGCTTCTGGGCTTCCTTTCCTCTCCAGTATCAGCTTCCATATCTGATAATGCCCCAGAAATGGGGCCTTCTGCACATTCTGCTCAATGCATTATGCAGCTGCTTTACAAGACTCTGACTGCAATCCTATCCATACTTACCTGAGAGTAAGCCCCATTGACTATAATGGGATTTACACCTGAGTAGCCAGCGGGTGGCGCAGTGGGTTAAACCGCTGAACCATGAGCTGTCGATCGAAAGGTCGGCAGTTCGAATCCACGACGGGGTGAGCTCTCGTTGCTTGGCCAGCTCCAGCCAACCTAGCAGTTCCAAAGCATGTTAATGTGAGTAGATAAATAGGTACCGCTTGCGGGAAGGTAAACAGCGCTCCGTGTTCCAGCTGCATGCTATGCACTGCGGCAAGGAGAGTCATGCCGGCCACATGACCACGGAGGCGTCTTCGGACAACGCTGGCTCTTTGGCTTTGAAATGGGGATGAGCACCACACCCTAGAGCCGGACACGACTGGACTTAATTGTCAGGGGATACCTTTACCTTTAGACATGCTTAGACTTGGGCTGTCAGAGACTGGTTACCATTTGTCATAGATGGCAATCACCAGAGCTGATAACAACCACCCTTTGGGACTAAACAAACTTATATTAGTGTGTTTGGTTAACCTCTGCCATCTCTTTGCACCTCTCTTTAATCCATTCTTATCCTCCCACCTTCTTTCTTCTGATCATCTCACTTGCACCCTAGTCTTAAACAGTTTCCTGGAAATAGCATGGTTGTTTTTTTAACAGCACTGAATAAAAGTGCTGAAGATCGCTGCCTTTCTGCCTCCATTTGCCCATCCATCAAAACAAACAACCAAAATTAACACAGACATACATCACTGAACTTTTCATCATGCGATAACGCATCAAAACGTAATGCCTTGCAGCAGCATGCGTGAATTGAAATACAATGTACTTGAGGTGGTGGTATCAAAGTTCTATTTGTAGTATTTGAATTGTGGTCGCTCATTCACACATGCAGGGATGATGACTTGGTTCTGCAGTCATCATGTAATAATGAACAGTCGGCCCCAAGTCCCATTAGTTTCAATGCAATTTGCTACATTTTCTCACACAATGTTGGGGGGAGGAGGGGAGGTCAAACTACACATTATGTTACGCACATGCTTAACACTGATGTGCTTGATTCAAAACCTCCACAGGAAAAACTCGTGTATAAGGGAGAAAGCTAGGCTCTGTGGCGTCATGACTGGTGTGTCAGACCTGGATCATGGAGATATGTGTTCAGCAAGGAAGTTCACTGGGTGAAATTGGGGCAATCACTACCTCTCAGCCTAACCTACCTAACCAAGTCCTGAATGTGTAGGTTGAGGGAACTTGGTGTGCTTAGCCTGGAGAAGAGAAGGCTGAGGGGATACGGTAGCGCTCTTCAAATGCCTGAGGGGCTGTCATACAAGAAGAAGGAACAAATTTGTTCTCAACTGCTTCTGAGAGTACTGTAGAACTAGATCAAATGGATACAAATTGCAAGAGAGGAGATTTGGGTTGAATATCAGGAAGAAATTCTTAACGGTAAGGACGGTTCGGCAGTGGAATAAATTACCAAGGGAGGTGGTGGGTTCTCCCTCACTGGAAATCTTCAAGCAGAGACTCAACAGGCACCTGTTAGAGATGCTCGAGTCTACGAGGATTTCCTGCTACAGGCAGGGGGTTGGACTAGATCAGTGGCTCCCAGGGGAGCCGCGGATACCAGCCAGGGGAGCTGCGGAGTGCCATGGAATCCTCTCGGAATACAGTGCAATGCCAACTGGCAGGCATCAACATAATGTAACGGGGAGCCGTGGCCAATGGTCGCCAATGGTCAAGGGAGCTGCAGGTCGAAAAAGTTTGGGAAACACTGGACTAGATGAACTTGTGGGTCCCTTCCAATTCTATGATTTCTTAAAATGAGGGCAACCTCACATGTACTGGCCTAAGCTTCTTGGAGGACAGGCTAAATAACCAGCTATCAAGCCCTTCATCTGCTTTCCCCCCTTTTTAAAATGTTCACACCCTCAAAGGGCCAAAACAAACGTGAGAGAGTTGTGATCAGACACAGGAGAGAGTTGTGATCAGATCCCCCAACTTTTTGTTTCTTAACTTTCAAGCAGCCCCAGAAGGAGGTTTCAATTTTGATTGGAGCTGAATGCTAAGGGAAGGGGGCTTAACCTTCCTCCCCCCCTCTAGTTTCCCAGTCCAACAACACAAGCCTATGCATCTCTACTCAGAAATAAGTCCTGTTCAATTCAATGGCATGCACTCCCATGTCAGCATGTTTAGGATTGTAGCCTCAATCACAAATATTCCTGAAGCTGTGTGTGTGTGTGGGGGGGGGGGGGGGAATACAGGTTCCTGGGTCGTACTTGTATTTTTTCTTGCACTGGGACTAATAGCTTGGGCAGGGCAGGACGGGGGGGCGGGGACAGGTCAATTTAGTCTGGGAAACTGATGCAGGAGTACACACCCCATTTCCCCTGCTCTGCAGCTCTGATTAAAACATAAATCTGAACCCACATTGCTTCTTTCAAGTAAAAAAAAAAATGTTGGGAGATCTTGTCGTGAATGTTCTGCGACATGTTTGTTTCAGCCTGTCGTTACCGGCAATTGCCACATCTTGGGTCCGTGTGAAGTAAGAGGTTTGGGGGCTTTTCCTCTGTAGGGGGCACCAGCTTATGCCTGTGCCAGTCATCTTCCAGAACTGTAGCTGAGCACTCCTATCTCTGCTAAGGCCCCTCTGCACTAACCCACCATACTGAACGACGGCCCTTCTCAGGTTTGTGACGACTCCCTGCCTGCTCCCCACATTCTTCTGGCTTTCCTGTAGAAAACTGTGAATCCCCTTCATCAGCCTCCTGGGCCTATCTTACTAGGACCCGGTTCCTCCCCCACAAATGGCAGTTGGATGGATGCACTGCCAGGCCTTATCATCCCATCTCTGCAGTGCGTTTAGGCATGGCGCTCCAAAGGAAGCTTTTGAAATCAACCTTGAACAGATGCCAACTTCCTCTGAATGTGGGACCGTGGCAGCGCTTGTTGTCTTCTGATTCACTTCCTCCCCTTTCCACCTCTGGGGGCTTTAAAGGACCTCCTCAGTTCTGTTCTGTTCTGTTCTCAAGATGTGGGAGGGAAAATAGGGACCTCTGGGTGGCGGCAGAGCTGGGATTCCTCTCGTGTCTGCGTGTGGATGGTTGCCACCAGTATGTAATAACAAACCCAGCAGTCACAGTAAATACCATTACAAACAAATACTATGCTTCAAAGCCAGCTAAAAACAACGAGGAATTCTTAGAGCCATCCCCTTCTTGCAGCATCTTCAGCAACAAGTTGGCAGCAAAAGCATAGTCACATCTCCAAGAGCTCTGTGAAAAGCAGCCAACAGCGACTGCTGAGAGAGCAGATCCTGGAACAGACCACTGGTGATCAAAACCATCATTTTTTTCACATTTTTTTATACCGCCCTTCCTCCCTCAGAGTGGTGTACATATTTCCTCTCCTCCTTTTTGTCCTCACAACAACCCTGTGAGGTAGGTGGGGCTGAGAGATAGTGACTGGCCCAAAGTCACCCAGGAAGCTTTGTGGCTAAGCGGGGATTTGAACCTGGATCTTCCAGGTCTAAGTCCGACTCCCATACCACTACACCATCCTGGCTCCATCATCTTCAGGCTTTGCTTGTGTGGGTTTCCAGAGACATCTGGCTGACCAGCCACTACCAGCCAGAAGATGGACAAACACTGACAAAAAGTCCACTCCAAAGGAGCCGTTCCATTTTAATTCTTTAAAATCTATCCCCTGTCCGTCAACAGCTGGATGCTTCATACAGTGAAGGTCTATAACAGGGGTGGCCAAACTGTGGCTCCTGGGCCACATGCGGCTCTTTGACTTATAATGTGCGGTTCGTGGAAATATGTTGGCGGACGGAGCTCCTTTTTTAAATCACCTTAGGGGATAAGTAAGATAAAAGGTAAATAAGGAGTGTTCAAGCTTTATAATTATTGACCAGGTACAGTATAAACTGAGAGACCACTGGATTAAAACATCAGTTTAATGCTCATGGATGGTGAGTAAAAATATTCAAGAATTTAAATGCTTTTTAAATATTGAGGCTCTCAAACATCTGAAGTTTATCGTATGTGGCTCTTACATTAAGCAAGGTTGGCCACCCCTGGCCTATAAGTTACCATGGATTTTTTTTTTGCCCATGGGGCACTTGCTTGCCGGTCCTGTCCACTTCTAAGGGAAGGACCTCCAAGGAAAGGACAAGATGCTCCTACAGCACCCTTTCACGGGGTCGGTTTCCTTGTGTTTGGGAGACCTCTGATCATCTTTGTAATCGTGTGATTACCGGTAGTTGCCAAAATATACAAGTTGAGCACATGGGAAATGAGAGCACATACGTTGACAATACTACATCCTAAGGAACATCTGTCCAGCATCATAGAACAACTTAGATGCTGCTTCTACGAGCTAGAAACATCTTCACCACCTTTACCACCAAACTCAAGACTCAGCCTGTTTTCCATCTTTTGCTTATATTTAAGTGACAAAAAAATGATTACTTTTAACCATCCTCAGCAGCACAAATTCCAGTGGCTTGGGATAGTCACTAGCAGCGAACTATCACTAATCAGGATCCTGTGGCCCAGCCACCAAGTGCCCAGCTGTGCAAATATATTTCTTTCATTGCACTTATTTATTGGTCCCATTTCTACTGACTGGCGCTCAAAGCAGTGCACAATGCCAATGTTCAAAACATACAGATATCATTACATTTGAGGGGGGAAAACACAGACACCTTAAAACTAGTGATCTATCAGAACTAATGTTTAAAACCCAAAGAAACAGCAGCAAAAGTGTACAGATGTGCAACAAGAAACTGAGACCCTGTCAAGTTACTTCCCAGAAGTAGCCTGAGAGCAGATTCCAGTAAAATGTTCCCATTTGTATGGGAACATTTGCGGGAATCCCTTCAAAAAGCTATCATATGGATGCTCAATGTTAGATCTACATCAGACCCAGCATACATATGCAGTTCACAGCACATTATTATACCACACAGAACACCCGATAGGCCGGAATTGCTAGCCCTCCAGAGCAGCACATCTCAAAACACGATCTTTTTCTCATACACACAATGCTGACAGCAGGTTCCAGGGGGTATTGGGGCAAATCCCTTCACTGGACCCCGCATGGCACTACCCACCTGTGACACGCTACCACTGCCTGACCTGGCTAGTCCCTGTTTCTACCCCTGCATGTGTGCGCGCACACACACACACAGAGTGGCGTCACTAGGGGGTGCGAGAGGGGGCGGACCGCACCAGGTGACACCCTCAGGGGGGTGGTGACACCACTAGTGGCCAAAATAATGAAAACTTTGTATTTATGAATAATACCATCATATCATTCAATGCATACTTTCATGATGAATGCAATGAAACACTGTTTTGAATTATCTGTATTCTATCAAACATTATGCCCAAATAACCAGAAAAATAAAACACAACTGCCTAATGTAACAAAAAGTGGATTTCCTTAACTCAAAACAGACCAATGAGACTGACAGCGCAATCATATCCAACGTATACCACCGGTGTAACCAGCGGAGGAGGGCAGGGTGGGAGGCTTTAGAGGGGAGGGGGGATTTAAATCCCCTTTGAATCCCCCTTTGGAGGGGATTTGAATCCCCTTTCCGTTCTGGGGCCTCCCATTCTCGCTGCATTGCTGGTTACACCGGTGGTGTAAGTTGGATAGGATTGCGCTGTGATTATTCCAAGAGTCAATGAGTTGGTTACTGATTTGTTGGGTGACCTGTACTGTTATATATTTAAATAAATAAAGTTAATGGGGGTGACACCATGAGTTACTGGATCGGGTGACACCAACTTTAGTGACACCACTGACCAGGGGTAATCTGTAGAAATACATAGTCCTGCCTGATGGGCATCTTTTGTAGAACCTAGCTCAGCCCAACCTTGTTTCTCCCTGTTCACCTCTGGGGTCCATCATGGGGGTGACACACTGACACAAACCCTAGTGACGCTTCTACACACACCCCTGATCTTATGCAACACATGACACCTGTTGAAAAGCAGTATATAAATATTGTTGTTGTTGTTGTTGTTGTTGTTGTTGTTGTTGTTGTTGTTGTTAATGATGATGATGATGATGACCAAAGAAGCACCTATTTAAATTAAGATGTCCGTCCAGTCCCCTCCCCCCAACCCCCCATTTTTGCCACTGTTTTCCACTTCTTGGAATGAATGCTTCTAAATCCAGGATACATAGATTAAGATGTGAACAGTATTTTCCTTCCAGTTACCACAAGGATAGCAGGGGGCTGATCCACTCGTCTTGGGGGGGGGGCTTTGCCCTCTACCTACAGTGTTCAGCTTGGTGGAAGACACGTTGGATAGGCCTGATGCTGCATAGATGCGCCTACTTCTCTTATTTACCAGGGACTGATGTGAACACTAAAAGGCAAGCATATATCCTGCCATCTCGGGTGTTGTAGACATGCTGGTGTATTTGGAACGATTGACAACGTATTGTAGAAAACTATGTTTCTTTAGTGTGTTTGTTTGTTTTTGGTTAAAGAATATTTAACCAAAAACAAACACACACACTGCCTTGGCTTTTAAATGAGTGAAGAAGAGGCGATTGAAAGTGCAGAACTCGTGAAGAAGTCCACGAGTTCTGCACATAGCAAAGGCTTCAGCAATGGCAAAGGGGAGGAACTGCCACTCAGTGCTGGAGCG
The DNA here is from genome assembly GCA_026170595.1 of Plestiodon gilberti rubricaudatus. Classification (NCBI taxonomy): domain Eukaryota; kingdom Metazoa; phylum Chordata; class Lepidosauria; order Squamata; family Scincidae; genus Plestiodon; species Plestiodon gilberti. Next base: position 118,077,749 of record JANXHW010000002.1, read on the forward strand.
CCTGCTTCATATGCCGAACGTCCCAAGTTTGAGCCCTGTCGGAAACCCTGTGCCAGATTGATGGGGGCCCTGGGGCACAGCCCTGCAGTGCCCCTCCCCCGTGCTTGCCTGCTGGTGGCGCACTGTCAGTGCTACTGGGGGTTCAAGGCTCAGTCCAGCCAAGTAGGCCTTCGGATGGGCGTGTGGCGCCTTGACCTGTGCCTGTCCTGACTGGCGCCACCCCTGGAATTGTTGCCATCAGCGAAGACAATTCTGAGCTCAGGGCCTCTGAGAGGTGGGTTATAAGGGGGTACAAGTGTACCCGGGCCCAGGGCCAAGAAGGGGTCAAAAAGGGGGCCCGGGCAAAAAAGGGGAGCCCAGGAGCCAAATTCACATAAAGGGGCCCAAAAGAAACTTTGGACCCCCTGATAAAATTGAGTGGCCCTGACTGAGCTAGATGGGCCAATAGTCTAATTCAGTAAGGTATAAATATGACTCATATCATGCGTTGCAATGTGTAATAATGGAGGTAGGGCTGCCAACCCTCCTGGATTGGCCTGGAATCTCCAGGAATCAGCATCCTTCTCCAGCAGATGACCATTGAAAGCAATCCGGAAGATTTTAAACAGGGTCTTCTTGGCTGCTTAATGATATTACATCATGTGTGGGGGAAAAAAATCTCCAGGAATAGCTTCAGTCAGAGCTAAATGGGACAAAGTGGGGTAGGGTGGGAGACACTCAGGCTGTAATATTTTTGAATGAAAATCATAGATACTGTGTTGGTCTCTTAGAAAAAAAAAATCCAGAAGCTACCATCCCATAATCCCTTTATTACAACTAAGTAATAAATGATCTTCACCATTGTGGATGGTCCTGGTGAAGGTATTCCCAAATGGTGGCTTTTAGATCCTCTTGAATGAACATATAACGGTGTTACAAATAATGTCTTTACTTTTATCTGTGAAATGTTGGTAGGCATGTTTGCCAAACAATTCGCATACCCAGACTATATAACCCCCAACCCCATGAAACATACCTCAAAGCAACAGTGGCACAAACATCCGCACCACAAACATCAGAGGCATCACCTTATCTCTGGGGCACACCAGTCCTTATCAGCCAGGATGAAATTTCCTTTTGAATATTTTCATTTCAACCCAAATTACAGTTGTGCCCTATTATCTAGCCATCCCACCCTGCACAGCACACTATTGCTGATCTATGGTAGGAAGGGGGGGGCTGGGCATGCATGTAGGCCCCAGAGATTATACAGAATCGTACTGAGAGCCCCAGCTTCAGATTATTATCTGTGGGGTATTGGTTATCTGGGCACCCAGACAGGCAGCAATTTTAATCCCTCCTGAAACAGATCAAATGCTCCTAGGCAAGACCTGCTTGCATTTCGCATTTCAACTCGCTGCTTCCCCCACCAGAAACTTCACAAGAACATGGAGCCTTCCAAGGAACTCAGACGTCGTCCAGGAGCCTGGGCAGAAGGTAAACCAGCTACTGGAAAGAGGAGGACTTGGGTGTCCTGATTCCATTCTGTACCTGTTGATTTTTCTATCCTCCCTCTCAGGGTAGAGTTCCTGGCTGTCTAATCAAGAGAAACTTCGTGCCCCCTAATCCACGTGATCTCAGATCCAAAGGTAGAACTGAGGAGTGACTCCCAACAACAGCCAGAAATGGGAAATGTACCCAGCTCCCCGGTTTGCTGAACCTCATGTCCCTGCCAAAATCCCCGCATATCCCATCCTATTTGGTTCCTTCTCCGGGCAGGAATTTTAAGCAAGATTCAAATGTTGCAGCCTTTGGGACCAAGACCTCTGAGAGGAATTTTATCAGGGGGCACGAAGTTTCTCTTGGGCCCCTTCCCAAAGGGGGAGGGGGCAAAATGGGGCAGGGGAGGGCAACAATGGCTGGAAAAGTCTCTGGAGCCCAGGTCTACCAGGCTTTCCGATGTGGCGCTCAGGTCTACCCACCCAGTAGACCTGGCCTCCGGTTGGCCTGGCCACTGTCTTTCACTCTCCATGAGGCCAACTGAGATCCCAGGAAAATTCTGGGGGCCCCTACTTTGGCTCCTGGGCCCATTTTTTGACCCTGGGCCTGGGTATAATTTACTCCCTTTTTTTACACCCCTCTCATGGGTCCTGTTTGGGACAGAACTTAGTGGGAAGGACAAGGAGGTTATATGGAAATCAGTAAAAATAAGCATGCTTTCCCCCACCCTCTTTCATTTCACGTTTTGCTCCTGTATACAAGCAAAACAGATTTTCATATTTCACTCCTGTTTCCACCTATGCCTGCTCCACGCTCTTCTGGTCTCTTTCTCTGCCATTTCACACTCACTTTCACTTTTGTAGAATTCTATTTGGATGCCTGTGGCAACATTTCCATATTTGGTGTAGTAGTGATGTTGCGAAGAGTGTGAAAGCTGGGAAGTCCCAAGTTCAAACGTTGCCTTTGCCATGATCTCATTAGGTGGCTTCAGGCAAGCCACCCCCTCTCAGCCTCAGCCCCAGCCCCCCATATGCAATATGGAGGGTAATAATATCGGCTTCTCTTACAAAGCTAGTGTAAGGTGACTGAAGTAATATATTGACACTCTTGGAGCACTCTAAGGCACCATATAAATGCTAAATATTAGTACTGTATGTATTGATCCTCATCACTAGTGACTCTAAGGCTGCAGTCCTAAGAATGCTTTTTCAGTGGAAGAAGTTCCACTGAAATCAATGAGACTTGCTTACAAGTCGATGAATTTAGAACTGGGATGTTAGACTGGTATTACAAATGAGGAACTGAGGCAAAGTGTTGTTAGAAGTAGGATTCAAATCCAGATTCCCATATTGAAGGCCAGCTTCCATCCACCAGATCACACTCTTCTTCATTCTCCAAATGAGATTCCTTCATTCTCCTTTATAATACTACTGGCGGCATTTCCCCCCCCCCCCACACACACACGAGAAATGTGGCAGCTAAACAATGTGCGTGTTTACTCAGATGTAGGTTTCCAGTGGGATTTCCTCCCAAGCGAAGCATGATTGCAGCCTATGAATTTGGAGTACAATTGGTCTCTAATTTGAATGCAAAATCTCCATTGGATAATTTAGATTTGCACAGGACACAGTGGGTTAAACCACGAATCCGTGACGGGGTGAGCTCTTGTTGCTTGGCCAGCTCCTGCCAACCTAGCAGTTCCAAAGCATGTTAATGTGAGTAGATAAATAGGTACCGCTTGCGGGAAGGTAAAAAGCACTCCGTGTTCCAGCTGCATGCTACGTGCTGCGGCAAGGAGAGTCATGCCAGCCACATGACCACGGAGGCGTCTTCGGACAATGCTGGCTCTTTGGCTTTGAAATGGGGATGAGCACCACACCCTAGAGTCGGACACGGCTGGACTTAATTGTCAGGGGTCACCTTTACCTTTACCAAAAAGAGCACAAGAAATGTGTTCTTAGTGGCCTCATATGAAAGCTGTTTCTGTGAAGAAGCTGGATTGGTGTGCTTAGAATTCCTGTCGTGTTATTCTGGAACTCTGCTGTGAATAGAAGGGAGATCCTTTGCCTCGACTTCAGAACTGAGTCTGTCTGTCCCTAACATCTGTCTGTCCCTAACATCTGTTCCCACTGACCATGCTGGGGCTTTTGGTACCTTTTAAACAAGTCCTACAGCTGCCACCCATTATCTGCTGCACCATGTCAACCCTTCCTGCTGACCGAGCTACCAGGTCTGCCTCTCTACAAATGCTGATCTCCGTTCTCAGTTATCCTCCCTCCATCTCCAGGTAGCACACTGCCATCCTCTTCTAGCCGGTCAATTAAGCATGTATTCCTTTCTCAGCACGCTGCCAGCTTTTTCGCTCCTTGCTCACTCAAACCCAGCCCAGTTTCTCACTCAGCCTGAGATCCTCTCCAGACGTATCACTGTGGATCTGTGTGCTTCTATTCCATGGCATCCTCTGTCTCAAGTAACTGGGACGAAGTCTGGGAGTTTGCATTCACACATGACCAGATGTTGATGCAAGGAAACGATCACTGCCCCCATGTTGTATGCTTTTGCCTTCCAGCATCAACCTAAGTAACAGAACTCAACTCTTGCGCACTTTACGCAGTCTGATTTTACGCTTACTCAGAAGCACATCCCACTGAATTCAATGGACCCTAGTCCAATGTGTCTGCAAAGAAGCTTTTCTTGGGCTCACTTCACCCCCCAAACCTTTACTCTCCGTCTAATAGGAGCTTAAAAAAAGGAGAAAGAGTGACTATCAGATCATCAGTTGATCTGTTGAATCCCTCCCTTCAGTTATCACAGTCTGTTCGGGTGCATTTTTATCCGTGGAATCCTAATCAAATTGGGATGAAACTCAAATTCCAGCCCGCCCTCTACATTCCCAACCGTTCGTCCCTGGTTCTGTGGCAATCTCTTCATGCCCAGCAGTCTTCGACTGTGCAGACATTCCAAATGCGTTTGGCCCACACGCTGTCCTGCTTCAAACCCCTTCGCCGTTTGAAGAGAGAGGAGGTAGGCAGAAAGTTTGCTCCTTGCACTGTCCCAGGCTATCTGTATGTGAGGACACTTGTAGCAGCAAAATGAACAGGGCATTATCATCACCAGGACTTAGCCTTGGATCCTGCTTTCAGACTGCAAGCCTATATACATTTACCTGAGAGTAGATCCCATTGAGATCTACTTCTGAGTAAGCACGCATAGGATTGGGCTGTCAGTCAATACCACGGCTTAGCCCTAGAGACCATGCAAAATTATAACTAAACTGAGAGTGCCTCTAGCAATGTGCAGAGTGCATATCCATCAAGCATGAGTAACAACAGCCAGGCCCAACAATATGTAACTTTCAAACAGGCAAGCTCCAGTGCTTCTTGTTTTTAGCACTTCTCTCCAGCCACCCCTGGAGCAATAACTCCCCCCCCCAAGCTATCATTTTCCATTCCTTTACTCTATATTCTTATCATTCTTAGTTCCCCCTGGGTGTGACTCCTACACCTGTAACCCAAATGCAGATCAATGGTTAAACATAAATAAACTCAGCGTTTTAGCCATGTGCATTGGATTGAACTGACCTGATGTTCAGAGACGCTAGCAAAAAAAATGTTTTCAGTCCACGAAGCCTAGATAATGCAGGGAAAAGGGCTGAATTCACACTGGCGAGAGTTTTCCCACTTCTGTCTGTTGATCTGTCAGAACCCAGTCCTCCTACAAGGTCCCAGGCTGTATTGATGAGAGAGAAAGAAGGAGAAAGAAAGAAAGAAAAAAAAAAACAGGGAGGGGACCAATGGCCCAAAAAAAAAATATGACATAGCACTCACCCAAGTGATGTCTCCGCCTCCTCCAAAAGCAAGGAGTTCAAAGAGAGGGAATAAGGGGAAATGGATATATTATATATCCCCTGTGTGGGCCAAATTAAATTAATCGTCCCTTTTTGGAAAATAATTAAAAGAGTAAGCTCTAGCATGGGGAGTGAGAAAGAACCCAGTTTCTGGAGTTTGTGTCAAGGTTTGGAAAGGAAGTTGCCTTCAGTGGGGTTGGTGTGGGGTCTAGAAAGCAGACTTGTTGGCTCTCTCATCCCAAACCATAGGGAGAATTTGGGGCCTAGGCGTGTGCAGTTGCAACACCCCCCCCCCCCAAGTAGGAAGTCAATAGCTTAAGAAGAAGGTAATATATATTTTGCACTCTTATCTCTTGTTAGTTGAGTCCATGACTGGAAGATACCTTTTGCACTCGAATTTTTCAGTGGGGGAAGGGATGCAGCTCTGCATTTTGTGATGTGAGGAAGGCTGATAGGAATGGAGTGTGCCTGATTTATTTCGGTACGTGGACACGTCTGCAGTGTTGGTTGTGCACCAGAACTTCTCGCCTGACAGTGATGCTTAATGGGGAGACCTGTGAAGAGGCAGAAAAATTGCAGAGTCCTTTTGCTCCTCAAGGGAAAGAGTTATATGCTCTTGATGTCCCCATTCTCCAGGAACACAGAGAAGGCCCTTTTGCGGGTGCTGTCGCGTCGCCCCGGGAGTTGCGAGGGGCGGCGGCCAGAAACAGGGCCTTCTCAGTAGTGGCACCAACCTTATGAAATTCCCTCCCCTTTGACTTACGAACTGCTCCCTCCTTGGACACTTTCCAGCGAGGCCTAAAAACCTTCTTGTTCAAAGAAGCCTTCTGAGTCCTTGCCTTTTTTAACATCTCGCTGGTACAGGTGGGGGTGCTGCTGTTTTTATGCTCCTGCTTTAATTATAGCAATAATCTTTCTTAATCGATTTTTAGATACTGTTTTAATTTTCATTAATTGTTTCTCACTATTTTAAAATGTGATTATTTTTGTATTGTATTTTTTGTATTGTATTTTCTTTTTTTCTGTTGTAAGCCGTCTTGGGTCCCTTCGGGGAGAAAGGCGGGATAAAAATATTGTAAAATAAATAAATAAATAAATAAATAAATAAATAAATGTGGTGCTTCATGGCCGCTGGACCAGGGCTTGCAAGAGTTAACATGACCATTATAAAATGGGATTGGGGCAACCCGCTGGCTGACTTTGCAGAAAGACCCTGAGAGGTTTCCCCTCCTTCAAATCTCATTCGAATTCCTTTGGAATACTGCTGCATTCATATGATGTTGGCTTCTCGGACTCAGTCAGACTGTTGGTCCATCAAGCCCAGCAGTACCAGCACCAGGTTAATAATCGGGGACCCTGGGGCAAAGACCTGCGCTGGGGGCCCCATGCCAGCCCCCAATCTGATGGCACATTGGGCTGGCACTGTCACTATCGCTGGTACTGAGGATTCAGGGATCAGCTTGACCAGGCGGGTCCTCTAATGAGCATGGCACCTTGGATAGTGCTCCATCTGGCCAGCTGCTGATGCCACCCAGTATGGCTCAGTATTGTCTACCTGGAGTGGCAGCGGCTCTCCAGAGTTCACTTTCCAAGACCTACCTGATGATGCCAGGGATTGAATCTGGGACCTTCTGAGTGCAAAGAACGGCCTTTACCACTGAGCTATAGCCCCTCCCCAAGTTCATGTCTGGACACCAGTGTTTTACAAATTTCGGCAAGCCAAAGGCACACTTTGTTCCTGCAGTTAAATTGGTTAGTATGCAAGAGAATTACACACCTGCAGAGGAGTCTGCCACTTGCGTATCTGCATGAATTGGCTGTTCTGCAATGGAAGGCCAGGTCAGTGCAGTGACTCATGCCAAGATGATACAATGGGTAACCTCCTCTGAGAGTGGGTCATTGTGCTGCACCTTTACATTGGGCATGACCCACTAGCAAGCAGCACAGAGACAAGACAGACTCCCCTAGCAGTTACTGAAAATCAACAAAAAAGCCTATAAAGATAATAAAGGAGACAAAGCGAGGTCAAAGAACGCTTAGAAAAAGACAGATTATGGATGGGAGGGTAGCACTTCTTCTGTGGTTACAAGGAGAGTGTCAGTGGTCGCTTTGAAATGTTTGAAAAGATTGCAGACGAAATGGTGATGGGGTGAACTGTTGACTCTGGCAACTGAATAGGATAGGATCAAAAGAGATGCATTGAACAGCTGGAAGATAGATCTTTAGGTGGAATATTATGTCTGGAGGTATTGTGGAGTCACTTCGCTTGGAGAAGTCCAAATAAAAGCTCTATGGGTAGCTGAGTAGAGGATGTCTTCTTGATACGTTACGTATTTGAGTGAGGGCCTGGACTAAATGACCAGTTGACAGCCTCCAGTTTATGCTTCGGATCCCATGTGGTTGCTTCCAAACAGCACCTTTCTCTCTGGCCGACTTCTTGGTTCCAAGAGGCCTGGGCTACACTTGCGGAAGAATGAGGCAGCAGCCATGACTGAGGTGAAAAGTCCTGAGGTGGCACAATAAACAGGACCAGGCCGCAGGAGGGGATCACATTTTTGAACATCCCCCAAATTAAAATAAATAAATAAAATCTGCAGTCAGAAAAGTAGCACAGCAAGGAGTGGGTTGGGATAAAATCTTTCTTCTGGATGCAAGTTTTTTACTTGCAGGACGTTTGGTACAGACCTTAAAAAATGTCACCCGCCTTCTGCATCCTCTAGCGCAGTGGTGGCCAACCCATGGCAAGCCATGTGCCACATTTTATGTAGATAATCTTGAGCGTGCCACTTAAATAAATAAATAAATAAATCTAAGGTAATTAAAATATTTAAAGCACAGTGACAGCGCAAGAAGAATAAGGCGCAGTGGGGTGCAGAAACTTCCTCTAGTGCCACAGACTTGGAAAGACGTGCTGGGGTCAAGAAAGAGAGAGGAACTTCAGCGCTCGGCTCGAGCAGGAACAGCAGTGAATGCCACTTCAAAAGGCTCGGTGTGCCACTAAGTGGCACCCGTGCCGTGGGTTGGCCACCTATGAGAGTCCACTCGACCCCCTCAAGATTCTCCTGCCTCATTCTGCTGCATGTGTAGACCAGACCTGAGTATACTGGTTAGATTTGCCAAATGCTCAAATTCCTTTGCTGGGTTTTGTTTTGTTTTTTAAACTGCCTTTAAAATGCTGCTTAGTTATATTAATTATATAAATAATCTACTGTATTACAAGTGATTCAAACGTCACCACCACAAATGTTCCTCAGATGTGTTTTGCTTTATTTTTTGCATGTATCTGAGAGAGGGCCTTTAAACTTTGCCAAGCCCCTCTCTGTGGCGACCTGGCTGCCTCCTGAAATGGCACTCCTGCCAATGGCGGTAAGGGGTGCAAATGAAGCAACACACATTCTTTGGAGAGGCACCATTGCAGTGTCACGTAGAATGCTGAGAGAGGGGCAACTCTAGAACTGTGTGGCGCTCATGAGGAAATTCCCCCACCCTGGCATTCTTTTCTGGGCTGCTGGGAAATCTTGGGGGACACCTCTTGATCTGCACGAAGCAGCATGGCCTGCCCATAAATGGTCATTGATTCATGTATTCTATTTCATTTTTATCCTGCCATTCCTCCAAGGAGCTCAGGACAGGTGCCTGGTTCTTTTCCCCCTACTTTTATCCTTACAGCAACCCTGTGAGGTAGGATGGACTAAGAAGATAGCGTCTCTGGCCCAAGTTCACCATGTGAGCTTCTTGGCTGAACAGGGATTTGGAAACTTCCCACACTGCCAGTCCAACATCCAAACCACTACGCCATGGCGGCTGACTTTTGGGCCAATCAGCATATATCAGCGTTGAGTGAGGGCCTTGTCAACCCTGACTGGCAGTGGTTCTCCAGGGCTCTCCCAGCCCTGCCTGGACCTTTTGCAGGCAAAGCAGGTGCTTTATCACATAGCTATGGTACCTGTACCCCCTTCCCTCAAGTCAGTACCATTCCTACCTTGGAGTGCTTTAGCTACCTATTTAGCTATTTAGGCCAGTGGGTGGCGCAGTGGGTTAAACCGCTGAACCATGAGCTGTCGATCGAAAGGTCGGCAGTTCGAATCCGCGACGGGGTGAACTCTCATTGCTTGGCCAGCTCCTGCCAACCTAGCAGTTCCAAAGCATGTTAATGCGAGTAGATAAATAGGTACCGCTTGCGGGAAGGTAAACAGCGCTCCGTGTTCCAGCCGCATGCTACGTGCTGCGGCAAGGAGAGTCATGCCGGCCACATGACCACGGAGGCGTCTTCGGACAAGGCTGGCTCTTCGGCTTTGAAATGGGGATGAGCACCACACCCTAGAGTCGAACACGACTGGACTTAATTGTCAGGGGTCACCTTTACCTTTACCTTAGCTAATAGACCCCATACCCTGGGTCTATGGCAGTATCCCATTGGCCCAATTATGCCTTGTCTACAAGGCAAGTTCCTCCGTTCTTTCCCCTGAATTGCTGAAGCTGGGCCTCACCATGCAGCTCTTTGCAATGCTACCCTTGGGGTGGTGCTGAAGCTGCAGACAACAGTTCTGAGCTAGCAGAGCTGGGCAGCTCTGATAAGGCCTTATCAGATGTCAAAGCTGACGGTTTGGGCTCTGGGTTTGGTGACAGGGCAGAGCTGGGAGGCAGAATGTCAAGTGGAAAAGCAGTCTGTGTGTGGGCGCCCATGTGTGTGCATGTCAGCAGCCTGCTGTGTAGGAAGTCCCAGAGCAGGAACAGCAGCTGGAAACGTTTCGTCCAGCCTTCAAGCATCTATGCACCCAGATCGCAGTTGGAAGACAGGCCACAAATAAAACCTAACCTGCCACTTGCCCGAGGGTAGCTCCTCTTAGGAGTCCACTTCAAGTTTCTAGTCCTCAGTACATTTAAAGCTCTCTGCCTCTTATTTCACACATCTAAAAATGTGAATATCGCAAACACACACACACTGTTAAATAGTCCCAACCCTCTTCCCTTCCACTGCTTTGCATTCCGTTTGTTCTGCACAAGCCCATCTACCGTCAGCCTCCAGTGCTTCCTTCTCCCACTCTTGTCTCTTCTCCCCATGCCTCAAATCAAACAGCTTCCTCTTCTCGTTTTAAGCCTCTTCCCAGTGCAGCCCCTCCTTTAAGTACTTCAAGAGCCACTTGTGAGGCTGCTGAATTAGAATTCACCAAGAGATTTAGCAGTATCTATTCTCAGGCTTGAATCAAAACCATGATTCCCTGTCAACATTACAGGCTGAATTCACGTAGCATATCTAGGCGGATGCCGTGATCACCAGTGACTGGTGTTCTGTGAATTGTCATAGTGCTTATATCCATGCACATTTTTCACAGACCGTCATGGGCACCGGGCCCTACTTTTTTTTCTCTTTCTCTATCCCTGTGTATGGCCAGCCTAGGCTAACACTTCATGCAGCAGAGGAGGAAGACTGCATTCCACCAAGATTAATTATTGTGGCAGACTGACACATTTATTCGGCAGCAACAGACTCTAAGAGGAGCGACCCTCGGGCTTTCATTTTGGAAGAGGTGATTTGTCACAAGCTCTTTCCTGACGTGCCCAACCCTAAACGGGTTGGGAGGTACAAATCTTTGGCTACGAAACTCTACCCTTTGAGAATCCAACTCGTCCTGAGAGCCAGGATGGTGTCGTGGTTTGGGAGTTGGACTTAGACCTGGAAGATCCAGGTTCAAATCCCCACTCAGCCATGAAGCTTCCTAGGTGAGCTTGGGCCAGTCACTTATCTCTCCGCCTCACCTATCTCACAGGGTTGTTGTAAGGATAAAAAGAGGGGAGGAACGATGTACACCACCCTGAGCTCCTTGGAGGAAGGGCGGTATAAAAATGTGAACAAGAAATAAATAATCCCCTACAATCATGAGGGCTAGAAACGGGCACTTTTCATTAAAAAAAAAAATTGAGACCAGACAGTTCCTTGAATTTGTGCACTGTCATACGTGTATATATACATGAGTGAGAAAGTTATGATCTGTCTATAGTTGAATACAAAGTCAAAGTTTCCAGTGGCACAGGTGCTAGCAATGGAGAAAGGAGGGGGACACACTAAGTCAGTTTCCCTCTGACATAAAATTCAAGTGAAAATGTCCGCCAATTCTCCGAAAAGCGTCTTATCTCTCAGGGCCAGATAACGTGAAAAGCCCCAACAAAACGGAGATGAGCACAGAGCAAACACATCACATTTTGACTGCCGGCTCTTCGTCTCTCTTAGTTGTGCTGATGCTCCTTGGTCCCTAGAAATGCACAGATGGATCAGCATGGACCATAGGAGATGGTCTTCTAGGACCTGCACAGATAACCTCCATGCGTTTTATTTTTATTTATTTATTTATTTAAAAAAATTATATCCCGCCTTATCCTATGCCGAGGCAAATGCCCAAAGCGGCTTACAACAAAAATTAAAAAACATAGTTTAAAATACAGAAATAAGTTTAAAACAATACATACTTAATTTAAAAACAATAAAATCCACTGGGGGTGGCAACAGTATGGAGCACAAAAGCAGCATGGCAGAGCATCTTGAGACACAGGAGGCAGACGACAACCCATCACCCAAACGCTAGTAGTAGCTTGTTGTAGTACGTTGTAGTAGCTGCAGAAAATAAAGACATGCAATGGTTAATGGGATATCTTATTGTATCAACCAATTGTTCAAAAACGTTTGCAAGCTCTGGAGACGTTAGGGAATTCTTCATCAGGCAAAGTATTATTCAGAGCACATAAAGGTAGCATTACTAAAATATGACCTCTGAGGAATCTAAATTCAGCACCACACACCGGCACGAATAAGGAAGAGCTCTGCTTCCTGGCATATAATACAAATATTTTCCAGTGACTCAGGTCAGTGAGTCAAGCCACATACTGTAGGAAAAGTTGAAAACAAAAACCAGGTCGACTAGTTAACTTGATCTGAGGAAAAACTCCTTCCTGTCCTGTGTTCAGTTATTCAGACCTTGGGTCTGAGCAAGGCCACCCAGGTAACCATCCATGTGGGGAGTCATCTGAAAAGAAATAAAATCCAATTTTATTGGTTGCACCTTCACTCCACCCAACATCCTCTCTGATGGACTTCGATGCATCAGAGGAAGATATGTAGTGGGAAGGTGGGTGGAGAAGGGAATTTCTTGAACCCAAGACCACAACTCACCATGGAGGTTCACAAGAAATCTTTTGTAAAGGCTACTTAAAAGCAAGATATATCCTTTTTTAAGTATGTGTGTGAGTTTTAGGTCTTATTCCCTAGGATAATTAGGATTCCCTCTCTGTGATGTGCTCATTTTCGATATGGAAGGGGACATTTTGTACAGAGGAACAATCGTTCATATGAATCCCCATGGCAGTCCAGGCACACACCTATCCCCCCCCATCATCTGTGAGTACACCTCAATTTGTGATTCTTGGGGGGTCAGCAGCTGGAAGCAGTTTTGAACTCAAGAGGTACGGCCAAGCCCAAATATAACAAACACCCATCAATTCCTAACACTGTCAAGCACAGAACACAGCTATGGCCGCCACCACTGTTCATTCCTCCTGAATTCCTGTCCTTTGCAAGTCCCTCCCTAGGAAGTCCTGTTCACTGCTGGCTTAGACACAGGGACAGGAGTTTTAAAAATATATAGGAAGAAAGCCGTGGGGTGATTAGCATGTGCTGTCTATTCTTTTTCATGTTTTCATCTCAAGTAGTTTTAACTGATTAAAAGATATCAACACTTATGGTGGTAGTTTTTTTGTTTGTTACGAACAGCATATCCAAAAAGGTGGATGCTGCACCCCAAAAGGTGGGGTGCAAATAAAACAATTTGGGCCTGTGTAAACATACACACTCATCACTTGCTACATAGTTGCAAACAACACTTGGCATCTTCACAAACGTATCACGACACACAGAACCTTCAGCGTTGATGCGTAGGCAAGCAAAACTACTGCCCCTTGTCAACAGTTCACACAACTTTGGCCAAGGGTTACTTTGTGTTGTGTAGTCAAGCGACATACATGTGAAGCAGCCCTTCTGGCGTAAAGGGCTGGTTCACACATTCAGCTCTCATGTTTTAAAAGACTCAGATTTGGCTCAAGAAAGCCATTTGCCATGGGAACAAGCAAAGGAGACCTACCCTGCGATTCCCAAGCGATCCCTACTGAATGTGATGAATGTTTCTGCTTATTTATTTACCCTTTCAACTGTCCAATGAGCTCAGGGTAGCATATATGGTTTCCCCCCCTCCAATTTATCCCTGCAACAACCTTGTGAAGTAGAAGGGTCAAGAGACGGTAAGAAGCCCAAAATCATGCAGCAGCAGGCTTCTGTGACTGACAAAGGATTTGAACTTCAATCCACTGTAGCTCCTACACACCATGCTGACTATCCTGGAAAAGGGCAGATAAACAAAGAAAAGGGTAGATATCCTGGACAGGGGAGGCACATCCTAGGTTGGAGGTGCTAATCGAATGCAAGATGCACAACTGGGATGGGATCAGGGCCACTGTCTCACCTGCTCTCTGCTCTTCCTTCAGCAGAACAGCTCTGGATACGTTGCAAACACTGTAAAATGCTTGTCATCTGTTTTAGACCTGCGTTGGCTTCTCCCTTATTACTTTCTTATGACAGATGTTAAACCAAAAAGCTCCATATTCACTGTCTCCCCTGCGCCATTCATCTACACTACTCTACCTGCCCTGCTTGACCTTTAAATGTAGATGCTTCCCTCCTAACATCAGTCGTATTGATATCAATTACCAGATTGCCGACCGGGACGGAGCCTCTTGCCCTTAAGGGGTGGGGCGCGGGAGGGGGCCAGATCGCCGCGGCGATCTGGCCCCCTCCCGCGCCCCGCCCCTTAAGGGCAAGAGGCTCCATCCCGGTCGGCAATCTGGTAAGCCTATCAATGGGACTTGGTCACAATGACCTTTCTCTGCATCATCAGGGCCAATGTCTTTTCAGCCTCTCTTGGTAAATGCAGCCATATTGCTGTCTTTTCCAGTTCTAACACCCCCCCCCCCCATGCATATGTTTTTCTTTTAACGTTTTACAGAAGAAATGAAAATGCTGCCTTCTAGAATGAAGTTCAGACGCACAGCTCTGCAACAGGTAGAACAAATAAGATGCAAAGGGCAGGGAGGGCTCTTGGATAATAATAATAATAATAATGCCTAGTGCGTGGAGGCTAGAAAAACAAAACGATGAGACAGGCAAATCAATGACTGCAAGCAAGAAAGAGAAACTGGTAGAAACATCTTCTTGCCCTTACCACCCCAGTGGCCCCAAGCCCAACCCACTGTGCTGGAAGCAGGCAGCTAGGCCATGATGCAGCAGCATGCGTAGGCAAAGATAAAGTTATCTCCATCAGCCAGGCAGTGCTGGTGGTGGGGCCTGTCATATGTTTGTGTCTGCAGAGGAACCCCAGCCAGCATTATTAGAACAACGCGGGAGTTCCAACTGAGCTTCAATTCCCTGGCGCCTGCCCCACCCTGACCTCCTTGTTCATCTCCCTTCTCCAAAAAATAAATTAAATTAAAAAATGAAACCCATAGTGTGCCTGTCCTAATCACTGACGATCTCCCACTCCGTACTAGAGCTCAGTTCTTACTATTGTGAATCGTGCCTCCCCCCCCTCCCCCCAAAAACCTACTAAGAAATGCTAGTACACTACATGGCTACCCATGCAACACCACTACCTCAATTTGGATTTCTGAGGATTATTTGTCACATTTTTATACCACCCTAACTCCAAGGAGCTCAGAGTGGTGTATAGAGTGGTGTACACCTTTTGTCCTCACAACGACCCTGTGAGGTAGGCGAGTCCTGAGATGGTGACTGGCCCAAGGTCACCCAGGGAGCTTCATGGCTGAGTGGGAATTTGAACCTGGATCTTTTTAAAAAGGACAAATGTTTCTAGATCCCATGATGGTTGAAGAGAGAAACTTAAAAGTGGTTGCCACAATTCAGAAGCATGCACAAAGTGCTCCTGTACAGTCGGACCTTTGTACAGTCGGACCTTTGGTCACACACAAAATTGGTGGTTTTCTATGAGTGATGGAATACTCCACAGATGCACTTGACTGGAGGCCCCATGCTTTGCCTTCCGAGCTCTGTGTGCACATGGAAGTCCCACAGTATTGCATATCCCCCAATATTCACTAAAGCAGGGGTTCTCAACCTCTTCCCTGCTGAGTACCACCTCCGGTGCCACTTTCCTGCTGAGTACCACCAGACGTTGACATCATCACCAGTTACTTTCAGGTTTTCACTCCAGAAAACACAGGTAAGAGGCTCTAGGCGAGTGGAAGGGCCCTTCTCAGGATTCCTGAGAGGCTCAGCCAAAGGCAGGAGCCTCTCGGTAGCGAAAACGCAGCGCTGAAAGCACCACATCATGGCAGGGTTCTGGCGGTTCAGTGGTCCTAGTATCACCAGCAGTCGGGCGAAGTACCACTGGTGGTACGAGCACCAGAACCCCTGCACTAAAGGACACAAGTCTACAGAGAGCCTCTGTAGGTTGAGGTGAGTCTCCAATGGGGTCATGGCATAACTTGACTCATCTCAGTTCCTGGTCCCTCTCCACTGTCTCCAGTCGGCCTCCTCTCCTTTTATGGTTTCATGCTGCTCTGTTTTGCAGTTAGGCAGAATACCCAACTGAGCCTGTGTAACTCCAGCGTCTCTGCAGCTGCAACTTGTTTTACAACCTCAACTTTTGACTTCTTAGATCCAATCATGAAGCCGCATTTTGATTTTGTGTAACTTGCATAATCTTCCTGCTCAAGATGAACAGGCAGATTCTGACCTCCTGGGTTGGGGGAGACATACGGTATATACTAGGTGTCATTGTATCTCTCATTTTCCCCCAGAACGGGGCTAGTAGTAACAACTGTGGGCAAGCACACCTGAGCATCACTTGGATGACACTGAGGAAACATGTTAACCCTCCTTTCCACAGAGCCACAGCCCCAATCCAATTTGCCTTTCCACATGTACCTACTTTTAACTAAAAGACATATAGGGAGAGCTGATTGTGAATCTCCAGCATCTCACGCAATTTGGCCCCAAGGTAGGCCGCTGAAAACAAACAAGCAAGCAAAAATCCATGAGGGGAAAAAAGCAGAAACCTCTATTGAGAGCCAGGATGGTGTCGTGGTTCGGAAGTTGGACTTAGACCTGGAAGATCCAGGTTCAAATCCCTGCTCAGCCATAAAGCTTCCTGGGTGACCTTGGGCCAGTCACTATCTCTCAGCCCCACCTACCTCACAGGGTTGTTGTGAGGACAAAAAGGAGGGGAGGAAATATGTACACCACCCTGAGCTCTTTGGAGGAAGGGTGGTATGAAAAAAAATTAATTAATTAATCCCTTTGGTGCTATTTAATCAATCAATCAATCAATTAAATTAATGCTATGGAAAGATGCATCATTGCCTGTTTTCTACGATGGAGGGGCAGATCCAATCAAGATGTATATAAATTCTAAGCTTAGGTTGGAGTGTCAAAAGTCATCTTTAGCAACCATTTTGCACCACTAAGCACCTCTTGTATTCAAGCATTCTACAGGGTGGCTAAAAAACAATGAGGGTAGATTTCCCCCCCCCCCATGCCCTCCCCTCCATCTTCTAAAGTGCATGATTAGGAGTGAAGTGGGGATTTCACATTAGCAACCATAAACCTGATGTTGGGCAGGGCAAGGGTGATGCGTGCATGGTACTTATTCCCACTCTCAGCAGAGTGGGAAACAGGTGCAATTATAACACCTATCTCTGCAATCAATTTTCATTTACTCCCCTTCTCTCCCCCCCTCCACTGCCCTATTAGCATCAAAAGGTTTATAGTAACACATGGTAAGGTTCTCCCCCATGCCAGGATTAGAAAGCCAAAGACACAGAGCTAAGGACTGGTATTGGACAGAGCTCCACCTATACAGGAAAGCACCCTTGCTTTCCTTGGGCAGCCAAACACACACCCTGCCAAGCCAGGTAGCATATTTCTGATTTCTTCCAGGTAGCAGATTTCTGATCAAGGTAGCATGGGTCCCAAGAGTTCAGACTCGGTTTCAAGGAGGAGACCGGAAACTCAATTCACTGTTTAGCAACAATTTAATGACAACACGACATAGAACTTCTACACAGGAGCAGCACCATTACAAAACATCACAAGAGCAGCAGAGCATGAGAAGGGTGACAAGGCCCTGGAAGAAACGGTCCAAAGGGCACCCTTCCTCACTGCCCCTTTCGACAAAAGGTTTCCAACCCTGCTGCAGAGGAATGTGGAACTTGCTCGCAAAGATACATCCAGCCCTCAGCCGCACTGTGTTGCCAGCGGTAAAAAACAAACAAACAAAAAAACACCATCGGGAGGGTTTATTTGCAGAGAGGCTTGCCAAGTCCTCCATTGGGTCCCCATGCCTTTTAAACAGCACTGAGAAGGAAAGCTTTGAGCAAACAGCTTCAGTCCGCAGGGCTGCCGTGGAAGGAGATGCTGCACCTGCTACATTCTCTCTTCTGCCATGGAATATTTGGTGCCCTTACTTACCAGACTGATGAACTGGCTGCCCTGAGAGTTGGCACCCCCAGAAGAGCCTCTGCCAGTGTCCTATCTAGCCAGCCCTTCCGACCGGAGGCAGCACAAACTTGCCAGCGAAAGCAATGGGGCTGGGATTCCTTCCTCAGACCACGTCTATCACGTAAGGGGCGATGAGCTCCAAGTCCACGACAGACTCTTCTAGTGGCTGCTCCACGTGGAAGTCACGCTGGTGCTGGAGCCCCTGACGAGCTTTCTTGCCCCCACGCTGGGGAATGGGCAGCTCCGAATGGTGGGCAGGCAGAGGTGCCGTGAAGAAATAGGGGTGCAGTAGCGCCTAGAGAGAAGGGGGAAAAAAAAAAGAAGAGTCCTGCTGGATCTGAACAAAGCAGTGCCTGAATTAGGAGGGGGAAGTTGGGGCAGACCTTAATGAAATCCATAAGCCACCATGTACCCTGAGAGAAAGAGAAGGTGTGAAGTCCCCCTAAGCCCAGGCTCCCTCCGGTTGTAGCTAACTCACGTATGGTCTTTCCGGTAGCCTGCTAAAAACAGTAGTTATGGAGTTCTCACAAAAGGGAAGGGGAGAGGGTAGCCCCCCTCTGGTCCCCCTGTCATTCAAACACAGGCCCATCTAGTTCTGCATTCTGTTTCCAACAGTGGCCAGTCAGGCGACTAGGAGGACCCACCAGCAAGAGGGCGCTATAGCTTTCTCCCATTTTTCCTCAGCCTGAACATAGGGGGTCTTCTACACACCTTCTCTTTCTCTCAGGGTATATGGACACTAAAGACCATCCCCACTAAAAAGTAAAAATATCCCCTGTAAATAGTGGAGCAGCCTGGAGTGTTCTCCGATAGCAGCTTGGAACAAAATCCACTCTCTTCACCAACAGAGTTCCAAGCACCTTTTTACTTGATCTTGCATCATGACTGAACCCCTATTAGGTAGAGATGTTTGAAAATGTTTTTTTTTTCCCCTGCAGATTTTGGTGTTTAACCAAATTGAAATAGCAGAAAGTAGTGTTATCTGTTTTTATTCCAATTCCCCCACCCCATTTTTATCAATTGTAAACACTTTAAACGTGTACTAGATAGGTGGTATAGGTTATATAGGTTGTATAATGTTAGCAGATTAAGAATGACACAGTTGATGCCAATAAAGGTGAACTGAACTGAAGGACACAAAATTACATGGTTTTATTTTTTCACAGATTTTTTTTTAGCAGAAAGTGGTGTTATGTGTTTTTATTTCATATTTACCATTTTCAAACACCTCTCCCTATTAGGTGTTGAAAAAGGGCCTGCCTGCACAGTGGTTTATCGGTGTTGGGAGCTCTCATTCAGCATGCCTTGGTAGCACATTATCCAGAGGAAACAAGGTGCTGCTACTGCGAATAAGTCCCCATAGCCCAGTTTTCCAACTAAGGCTTTTTTGGTTTGCACTGAAGCATGGAATAGGGAAGTGCAGAGTGCCCCCTAGTGGACGCATCTGGATGAACTACATGGCACAGACAACACAATGCCTGTGCTACTCCAGGCATGGACACAACCATGCTCACAACTACATACAGTGCCAATAAATTGTACAGCGGACACTAACCAAGCCGAGGATTTTGCTAGCCCAAACATACTTTCACTCTGGCCTGCACCACTTGGGAGCCACCATACCTAACCAAATGCAGCCCACCGGGAACTCCATGACCCTCTCCATTTTTGCTACCTGCCTGGGGATGCAAAAACCAGGCTTGACAAGCGGCTTGGGAGCTTGGAGGGTCACAAGTTGTGCTAGTCTGTCTTAACTGTCCCATCCGTTCCATTAACATTTCTTTGCAGACGATGGTCAACTATTAAAATTGGTACCATGACAGGCTTCCCACAACCCCACTGAGCTCCACGCCCTTGTTCCCTACAGACCAGTGCTGGCATCAGCAAGGACAGCCTAGGAGCCTCCACGGGAGCCTCCTCCTAGGAGCCTCCAGACCCCCCCCCCCCACCGCTTACCTGTGCTGCCTGCACACGCTGCTTGGAAGGGTAGACCAGGAACTGTTTCAAAAGCTGCACCGCTTGTGGACAGGCATCAGGCACGACCTGCTCCAGAGGAATGGGAAGCTTCTCTTTGAAGGAGATCTTGTTGTAATCAGGCAGCTCTGTGATCTCCTGTCCCAACAAAGAGACGGGGATGGAGAAACACAAAACAAGACCCTCTGCCCTCAGCTGATTGGCTTTTAAAGCCCCCCATTCCTCCTCCCAGCACAGGACAAAACTCTGGCCCCCAGCTATGTGGAAAATGTAATGAAATTTGTAATGAAAATGTAATGAAATATGTGGAAAATGAAAAAGTGCCAGGATGGTGTAGTGGTTTGGGAGTCGGACTTAGACCTGGAAGAGCCAGGTTCAAATCCCCCCGCTCAGCCACGAAGCTTCCTGGGTGACCTTGGGCCAGTCACTATCTCTCAGCCCCACCTACCTCACAGGGTTGTTGTGAGGACAAAAAGGAGGAGAGGAAATATGTACACCACTCTGAGCTCCTTGGAGGAAGGGTGGTATAAAAATGTGAAAAATAAAAATAAAATAAAATAAATAAAATCTACATCGCTACTAGACGAACCGGCCAGATCTTCTGGTTGGGCGTCCCCAGTACACGGAGGACACAGCACAGCTGCTCGATATCGTTCTCTCCAGGGAAGAGCGGAGAGTTGTTGAGGAGCTCTGCAAAGATGCAGCCCACAGCCCTGGTCAAAGGAGAAAGGCAAAAGCAGAGGGAAGTCGGTGGCAGAACCAGGAAGCCGCCATCCGAGGATGGGGGCAACACATCTGAACCTCAGAATCTAGCTAAGCCGCTCCTCGTCCACCCCACTAATTCCAACTGCTGTGAAACTAGATTTGCTGCCGTGCCTTCTCCCAAGATTTTAATTCTTGGCTCCCTTCACAAATTTTCATTTCCTGGGTGGAGAGGCTTGACAGTTAAAATAGTAAAGGCTTGAGAGACTTCGAGAGGGAATGCAATCGCGTCTGTGGTGTCATTGATGCTTCTAACAGAAGCGACAAGCATGCCTTGCAAACTTAAATTGGCTTCGTTGTCGAGTCTTCCCTTCCCCCTGCAAACCCTGGGAATGGACTTTGAAAACCAAATGCGCAGCTCACCAAAGATCCACCCCTTCATCATATTTCCGAGCACCATAAAGGAGTTCAGGGGCCCGATACCACCTAGGGAAAAAGATTGTGCAAGTCAGACCTTTTGAGTGTTTCCAAGTCTATTCCTTTCTAGCATCTTTGAACTCGAGCTGCTGGCAACATCTTGCACCAGGTTTTTTTTGACAAAACAATGCTTTGAGCCTCTTTCCCCCAGGTTTCTTTCACTGAACATCTCCTGCCCACTCAATTTACCTGGTGGCCACTTGGTGGCTATACAGCCTCCCTCCATCACTGGCGAACACCCTGGCCAAACCAAAGTCAGCAATTTTCAGCAGCCCCGTGGAGCTGATCAGCAAATTAGCTGGTTTCAGATCCTGAAAAGGACAGGTAAGAAATAAGAAAGATCTCCTGGCATGGAAGAAGAGTCCGTCAAGGAGTGATGTGGTGCTATCAAAGCAGAGAAGGGGAGCTCGGCTATTAGGGAGAAGAGGAAAAGCTGAAGGCCATCAGAAGAGGCTCCTCACCCGGTGCATGATGGAGTTGGCGTGGCAGAAGGCCACCCCTTTGAGCAGCATAAGCATGTAGCCTTTCACTTGGGCCTCAGTGAGAGGCTGTTCGGAGTTGCGGATCACCTCTGACAGGTCGGACAGCATATACTCAAACACCAGCACAAACCCTGTACCGTGGGGAAAGACATCCTTCAGTTTCACCACCTGGGGGGGAGGGAGAGAGAGAGAGGGGGGGTAGTAGTTTGGCTTCTGCTTTGTAATTCCTAAAAGTGTTATGGGCTAGGAGATTGAGCTCTAACACAAGAGGTCTCTGGTTTGATGTCACGGTCTCTGGTTAGCTGGCCCAAAGCAAGGGACTCTCAGCATCAGCCAGTCTCCAGCTCTGCAACATGGGGATGATAGTAATACTCACCTACCTTACAAGGTTGTTGTAAGGACTGCAGCCAGATAATGTAAGAGAGGTGCTTTGAACGCTCAAAAACACTACATAAATGGCAAGGATTATTACTGGGGTCACACTTCAAGGTCCTGTCCACTTTGAAAGTGTCAACATTTTCCAAAACAAACTCTGCATCTACTGTACAATAAATTCTGAAAATTGGCCAAACATGGTTAAATCGGTTTAAACCCAGTTTAATTTGATGGGACTTTTGTTTCTTTCTTTGCACAAGTTGGAACTAGAAAGGGATTCAGAAAAAAAGGGAGGGCTACACAGACAAGGGGAAGGGATTCTGTCTATAGTACCAGGAAGAGGCAAATGCCAAACTAAGGGCTCCAAAACACACACAGAGAACCATGTGGGTAGAGGTGCGTCAGTGGCATGATGGGCAAAAATTCAACAGGTGTGGCAAGTGTACACATACAGCTGTTCTTGACATCAGCATGACGCGACTGGAGCAGCAGGACACCAGACCCACCACAAGCCCCGGGAGAGAGATAAGTCACGTCAACCACATCTTGCAACCGGAGATACAGCCATACAGGAGCACACTGCAGCATATGCCCAAAAGGTAACATAGAATTCATAGAAAATTCTAACATAGAATTCAGAAACTTGAGTGGAATCCTGAGGACCTGCTTTAATTATTTTTTTTAAGTTTCTAGCCCTCATGTTTGCTGGGGAAAAAGAAAAAAAGCTTAACACTTCTTAAAAACCAAAAAAGAATCTAGATGAACCTTCCATTTATCTGGGAGAGGGGCATCTTCCCTTATCACAGCAGCTACTTCCTGACACCCACCACAATTCTTTCTCTGCCTGTATTTATTAAGGTGGCTCACAATAAATTGCAGTAATACAAACAAAGTAACTGCATACGTACACATACGCACATGCACACAAGCCAGCAGCTCTTAGTCTTCTGGTCAATTACCAGAAGTATTCTTTCTGGCAGGAAGAAGGGAAGCAAACTTTGTTCCACTGCTCCTTTTCTGGCTGCTGGTTAAAGCTAGGCTAGTTTTTCCTTGCCGGAACACTGGGAGTGCAACCCTCCCAGCAGCCCTCCCAGATAGCAACCTCCCAGATAGCCATCTTCAGATATCTGATGGGCTGTCAGGCAGAGGAAGGAGCCACCTTGCTCTCTGTAGCTCCTGAGGTCACGACTAGAATCAATGGGTTGAAACTACAGGAACGTAAACTTAGGAATTTCTTCCTCATGTCTAGCCTAACTGTAAGAGCTGTCCAGCCCAGGAACAGTCTACCTTATGTAGTTGTGGGCTCACCCTCATTGTTTCCAAAGTTGAAGGACCCCCAACCCCAAACAGCATCTTTTCCTCCCCTCAATCTAATTCTCTCCAATGACACACATTCTTCAATGGCTACTCACATGTTGATTTTCCTCGATCTCTTGCAGAGCTTTGATCTCCCGCAAAGCTTGGTTGGGGATCCCATCCTCCAACTTGCGGAGAGCCACCTTCTTCAGGGCAACTGTCTCGCCAGTCTGTAGAGAGAAAGAGCACACTGAAAACCAAAAGCAGGTGCTCTGGTGTTTCACTGCCCTGCTTGACCAATTCCCTTCCCAGAGCTTGTGAAAAGTGCCAGGAGTTTGCATCAGGAAGCCCTGATGGCAAGAAGCATCCCACTTACCTCTATGTTCTTGGCTTTGAACACAATGCCATGAGCCCCTTCTCCAATGCGGCCCAGGATGCTGTACTGGTCCATGATGTTCCCTATTTGTGGAAATTGGAAAGAAGGCAACACTGCAGTATCAGTGCGGTCTCTCAGTCAGGGCAGCATGCATCATTATGGAAGAAAAGCATGGAGCAGTCAAGCTTATGATCCACATTTATGTATGTTGCCCACTTGCAAGGATGCAGGTTTCCACAGCTAGGTCTGCGCTAGAAATTTAATCCACTTTCAGATATGTTTAAACTGCCATAAGAACATAAGAAGAGAGCCCTGCTGGATCAGGCCAAAGGCCCATCTAGTCCAGCTTCCTGTATCCCACAGTGGCCCCACCAGATGCCTCAGGGAGCACAAGACAACAAGATAACCTGTTTCCCGTTGTCACTCCCTTGCACCTGGCACAGAGAAAACCCACTTCTAAAGCCAGGAGGTTGCTTATGGCTTGTAACCTGTGATGGTCTTTTCCTCCATGAATCTGTCCAAACCCCTTTTAAAGGCATGGCTCCCAACAAAGAAAGAACTGTAGTTCTATGAAAAAATGCAAAATAAATAAATAAATAAAATTGAATTATTTCAATAAGGGACAAAGAAAAAGAGAACGCTCCAAAATTGTCTGTGTGTGTTCTTCCAACTATGTCCTTGTATTGTCAAGGAATTTTGCCAGTGCTAAGGGCCTAATGTGACCCAGGATACAACTCGGGAAAATGCAGAAAGCCTATCCCACACAACTGAGTCATCACAGTTCACCCCAAATGTTTGGAGACAGGATTCCAGGGACCTTGACTGCAAATCCAATTGATGTTTTAAAGAAGCTAATCACTGGTCAACAGTCTGATATTTGCACCCACACTGGGATAATCTCATCCTCCATGAACTTGTTTGATCACCTTTCAGATCCATTTGCCAGGGACAATCACTGTATCTTGAAAATTCCATACATTAATCAAATGTTGTGTGAAGACATCCCTTCCCTGGAATCTACTTTACTAGCCATCCGTTTCATTAAAACGAACCCAAGCTCTAGCACTACAAAAGGAGAACAAGCTGTCTTTAGTCTGCCACTCTAGTATATACCATTCATTATTTCATTACTATTTACAGTATCATGTTTCCTCATAAATTTCTTCCCCCTCCCCTAAAACAGCTCAGATTCCAAAAATCAAGAAGTCTTTCTTGTAGGGAAGCTGTTTTAACCCCTTGATCAGTTTGGCTTTTATCTGTACCTTTTCCAGATGCAGAAAGGGGGAAACTCCACCTGTTGAGTTTCTGCCTACCATGCAGCTGTTAAAGGAGCAAAGGCTCTACAAGGGAAGGAGGGAGGAGGAAAGGTAGGAACTCCAGCAGAAATAGTCAAGGGACAGCCCTAGCTTCTTATTCACAATTTTGGGAACACCGGTCCCATCCCCACCTTACCCACTGCAAATCCTGAGAGATCCACGCCCAAGTGCCTGCTAAAATAATTACACTGACACCCACAGGCAGTTTCATCCCAGTCCCCGTTTTCTCCAGTCCACCCCCTTGGATACTGCAACGCTGCGACCACGATAAGTGTCCGGTGGACAATTCTACACCTCCCCCTTTCCCAACATGCACCGCTCTCTCCCAACCTTCCTCTCTTTCAGAATCTGGGACCAAAGGGGCTATAGTCTTCATGCTTCTTTAGAAGATGTCAGGTTCTGTATTGCAGCTCATAGACTCTTCCGTGTGGGGTCCTGGGGTGGTGGAAATACGTACGGTAGGCATTCATGTAAAAACTTGAACAACACATAGGTTGTAGGCTTTATTTTGAAACAATCGTACCAAAAAGACCAAGCTAAGCTGCCAGTTTTTTTTTTCTGGCAGAGTTCATTACTTTTTTTGGCCTTTCTTTGCAGGGTTCCTGCAGGGTTTTAAATGCCCGATACAAGTAAAAATTAAAGAGGTGGCAAGGCAAGGATGAGAAGCTTTTAAAATCCAAGGTGACTTGGATTTTAAAAGGACAGGAACATAATTTACTGGCTCCCATTTGTCTTGGTGCTTTGAAAGTCAAATTATGGCACCTTTGCCTTTAAAGGCTGTGTGACAGGCTGAAATCCAAAAGTTTCAATGGCTCTGCTATGGAGACACAGCAGTGAGAAAGGCTGTGCCTGTTGGACTTCTGCCTGTTGTGCAGCCTTTTAAAAGCAGAGGTTTCTGTAGGTAGATGGCATCTAACTGGCTATTTGTCAGATTGTGGAAGCCAGCGGATATTTCAGTGAGCTCTCAGTGGGCCTTTGTACCTGTATGCGAAAGGTTTTATCTATATGCAGGTGTGAAGGCTCATTGAGAGTTCCTTGAATCAAGACTTGATAATAAATAAAATAAAACGTTCCCTTCAGCTTTGAAGGGGTGCAGGTCTAGCCTCTGAAATATTTGCTCAACACAACAGGCCCCTTTGCATTTCCTTGCGGAGCGTAAGCGCTTCCCTGTGCGTTGTCTTCTCTTGAGCTGCTAGGTAAAGGTAAAGGTGACCCCTGACAATTAAGTCCAGTCGTGTCTGACTCTAGGGTGTGGTGCTCATCCCCATTTCAAAGCCGAAGAGCCAGCGTTGTCCAAAGACGCCTCCGTGGTCATGTGGCCGGCATGACTCTCCTTGCCGCAGCGCGTAGCATGCAGCTGGAACACAGAGCGCTGTTTACCTTCCCGCAAGCGGTACCTATTTATCTACTCGCATTAACATGCTTTGGAACTGCTAGGTTGGCAGGAGCTGGCCAAGCAATGAGCGCTCACCCCGTCGCGGGAATTGAACTGCCGACCTTCCGAGCGACAGCTTATGGTTCAGCGGTTTAACCCGCTGCGCCACCCACTGACAAACCTCCCTTTTTGGTGGGACAAATCAGGCAATCTGCAGAAAGAGTGAAAGGCCGCTTTTATGTTCTGGATGGATGAAGAAGAGGAAGGTGCAGCGCTGGACAAGACCTCCGGATGCCTGAGGTGGCATCCCAAATGCTGCCCCCACTTGATGTGCTAGCCTCTGCGGCTTCCACTCCTGGTGGAGGCAAGTAGGCCGGGCAGAGTTAGGTACCCCCACCAATGCACTGCCTAAGGTGACTGCTTCAGGCCCTGGGAAGGGCGGGGCATCCAGCTGGGCCAACCCCATAGCCATCAGCTCCAATAGCAGCCAGCCATAGCACACAAGGCACCATTAGCCGGGGACTGCTGGAGGGGAACCATGGGGGAGCCAGAGCAGGGGTTTTCCCCAGGCCCTCCTGAGCAACCTGGTGCTGGCACTGACTCCACGTCCCAAAACACCCATTCACTGACATTCATATTCTGTATGTGCTCTTCTAAACCATTGTTAGTCATTGTGATAGGCTCTGTTTTCTGTGCTGCTTTTATGGGTTGATTTTTGCTGCTATGTTTTATCCGTTCCTTGTATTGTCGTTAATCGTTCCTATTTTATTGTATTTATTTTTATAATGTATATTGTTTTTCTCCTTCATGGATCATTGCCTTGTCGTGGCGAAGGGGCTTGCGTAACTCAATGAAGCCATGAGCTATGCCGTGCAGGGACACCCAAGACGGACAGGTCGTAGCAGAGAGTTCTGACTAAAAGTGATCCACTGGAGAAGGAAATGGCAACCCACTCCAGTAACCTTGCCAAGAAAATCCCATGAACAGTACCAAAAGGCTAAAAGATATGACGCTGGAAGATGAGCCCCTCAGGTCGGAAGGTGTCCAATATGCTACTGAGGAAGAGCGGAGGACTATTCCAAGTAGACCCAGAAAGAGTGAAGCGGCTGGGCCAAAGCCAATAGGACGTCCAGCTGTGGATGTGTCTGAGGTTGAAAGGAAAATCCAATGCTGCAAGGAGCAATACTGCTTAGGAACATGGAATGTGAGGTCTATGAATCAAGGCAAGCTGGATGTGGTCAAAAATGAGATGATAAGATTGAACATTGACATCTTGGGAATCAGCGAACTAAAATGGACGGGCATGGGCGAATTTAAGTCAGGTGACCATCATATCTACTACTGTGGGCATGAATCCCTTAGAAGAAATGGAGTAGCTCTCATAGTCAATAAAAGAGTGGGAAAGGCAGTACTGGGGTGCAACCTCAAAAACGACAGAATGATTTCAGTTCGAATCCAAGGCAAACCATTCAACATTACAGTAATCCAAGTGTATGCCCCAACCACTGATGCCGAAGAAGATGAAGTTGACCGGTTCTATGAAGACCTACAACACCTTCTAGAACTAGCACCCAAAAAAGATGTCCTTTACATCATAGGAGACTGGAATGCTAAAGTCGGAAATCAAGAAATAAACGGAACAACAGGCAAGTTTGGCCTTGGAGTGCAAAATGAAGCAGGGCAAAGGCTAACGGAGTTCTGTCAAGAGAACACGCTGGTCATAGCAAACACTCTTTTTCAACAACACAAGAGGCGACTCTACACATGGACATCACCAGATGGTCAATACCGAAACCAGATAGATTATGTGCTTTGCAGCCAAAGATGGAGAAGCTCTATACAGTCAGTAAAAACAAGACCTGGAGCTGACTGTGGCTCAGATCATGAGCTTCTTATTGCAAAATTCAGACTTAAACTGAAGAATGTAGGGAACACCACTAGACCAGTCAGATATGACCTAAACCATATCCCTTATGAGTATACAGTGGAGGTGAAGAATAGATTTAGGGCATTAGACCTGGTAGACAGAGTGCCTGAAGAACTATGGACGGAAGTTCGTAACATTGTACAAGAGGCAGCAACTAAAACCATCCCAAAGAAAAAGAAATGCAAGAAAGCAAAGTGGCTGTCAGATGAGGCTTTACAAATAGCTGTGGAAAGAAGGAATGCAAAAAGCAAGGGTGAAAGGGAAAGATATAAACAACTGAATGCAGAGTTCCAGAGAATAGCAAGGAGAGATAAGAAGGCCTTCTTAAATGAACAATGCAAGGAAATCGAGGAAAACAACAGAATGGGGAGGACTAGAGATCTCTTCAAGAAAATTGGAGATATCAAGGGAACGTTTTGTGCAAAGATGGGCATGATAAAGGACAAAAAAGGCAAGGACCTAACAGAAGCAGAAGAGATTAAGAAGAGATGGCAAGAATACACAGAAGAACTATACAAGAAAGATCTGAATGTTCCTGATGACCACGCTGGTGTGGTCACTGACCCAGAGCCGGACATCCTAGAGAGTGAAGTCAAGTGGGCCTTAGGTAGCATTACTAACAACAAAGCTAGTGGAGATGATAATATCCCAGCTGAGCTACTTAAAATCCTAAATGATGATGCTGTGAAAGTGCTGCACTCAATATGCCAACAAATTTGGAAAACTCAGCAGTGGCCAAAGGATTGGAAAAGGTCAGTTTACGTTCCAATTCCAAAGAAGGGCAGTGCCAAAGAGTGCTCAAACTACCGCACAATTGCACTCATTTCACATGCTAGCAAGGTTATGCTCAAAATCCTACAAGCTAGGCTTCAGCAGTACGTGGACCGAGAACTACCGGATGTACAAGCTGGGTTTCGAAGAGGCAGAGGAACTAGAGATCAAATTGCCAACATGCGGTGGATCATGGAGAAAGCACGAGAGTTCCAAAAAAACACCTACTTCTGCTTCATTGACTACACAAAAGCCTTTGATTGTGTGGATCACAACAAACTGTGGCAAATTCTTAAAGAGATGGGGGTACCAGACCACCTTACCTGTCTCCTGAGAAACCTGTATGCGGGTCAAGAAGCAACAGTTCGAACTGGCCATGGAACAACCGATTGGTTCAAAATTGGGAAGGGAGTACGGCAAGGCTGTATATTGTCACCCTGCTTATTTAACTTATATGCAGAGTACATTATGAGAAATGCAGGGCTGAATGAATCACAAGCCGGAATCAAGATTGCCGGGAGAAATATCAACAACCTCAGATATGCAGACGATACCACCCTAATGGCAGAAAGTGAAGAAGAACTAAAGAGCCTCTTGATGAGAGTGAAAGAGGAGAGTGCAAAAGTTGGCTTGAAACTCAACATTAATAAAACTAAGATCATGGCATCGGGTCCCATCAATTCCTGGCAAATAGAAGGGGCAGAAATGGAAGCAGTAACAGATTTTACTTTTCTGGGCTCCAAGATCACTGCAGACGGAGACAGCAGCCATGAAATTAAAAGACGCTTACTCCTTGGAAGGAAAGCTATGGTAAACTTAGACAGCATAATAAAAAGCAGAGATATCACCATGCCAACAAAAGTTCGTATAGTCAGGGCGATGGTGTTCCCAGTAGCAATGTATGGTTGCGAGAGTTGGACCATAAGGAAGGCTGAGCGCCGAAGAATGGATGCTTTTGAACTGTGGTGCTGGAGAAGACTCCTGAGAGTCCCTTGGACTGCTAGGAGATCAAATCAGTCAATTCTAAATGAAATCAAGCCTGACTGTTCCCTGGAAGGACAGGTACTAAGGCTGAAACTCAAATATTTTGGCCACCTAATGCGAAGAGAGGACTCTCTGGAGAAGACTCTGATGCTGGGAAAAATTGAAGGCAAAAGGAGAAGGGGAAGACCAAGGATGAGATGGTTAGACAGCATCACCGATGCAACAAACATGAAAATGAGCGAACTCAGGAAGATAGTGGAGGACAGGAAGGCCTGGCGGGATGTGGTTCATGGGATCACGAAGGGTCGGACACGACTTAACGACTGAACAACAACAAATATTGTTTTTAGTTATTTTATATTGCACTGCGCACAGCTTTTAGTTATTTTATATTGCACTGCTTCGGAAAAGCAGTATACAAATCTTTTTTAAATAAACAAAGTGCCTCCTTTTCACTTCTCTCTCTCTCTCTCTCTCCTTCCTGCCCACACTCACAGTTGCTCCTTTCCCCCTTCCCCCTTCTTAAGCATCAGCAAAGGAGGCAGCAGGAGGCTCCACTAGAGAGCAAAAGAAGCTGGGAGAAAGCCAGTTAGTGTATGATTATTTCATAGTACTTAGGAGATTAACTGTTGTTTTGTTTTAGTTAAACGTTGGCTTTGTTTCCTAGGTGCTGCCGCTATCCGGAGGCTGAGTCCTGCCTGTTGAAGATTCTAACAGGAACCAGAAGTGAGGAGTCTTGGAAGTTTTTGTTTTTAATATATCTCTTTGGGACAAGGCAGACCCGCGTTGCTTAGCAACCATACTCCGACGCTTCCCGAAGCCACTGGGAACTCTGTCACCTGACAAAGGAATTCAGTCTCACCTATAGAGACCGTGGTGTGTGTGTGTGTGTGTGTGTGAGAGAGAGAGAGACCCAAGATTTTTAAGCTTTTCATCATAGAAATTGTCTCAGCCTGCACTCTTTGCATTCCATAGCCCTTTTACCCACCCTTTTTTTCTTTTCTCTATTTCCAGATGCAGTGCTGGTGGCAGGGGTTGCAGTGGAAAGGCTGCACCTGACCTGTTGGACTTCTGCCTGTGTTGTGCAGCCTTTTAAAAGCAGACGTTTCTGTAAATGGCATCTAACTGGCTATCTGTCAGATTGTGGAAGCTGATATTTCAATGCACTCTCTCACATTAGGCTGGCCCTGCCAACTCTGATGGGCATGGCTTCAACATGCAGGACTCAGCCTGATGTGGCTGATTCCCTTGTGGTGCAGAAACATGGCTTTCCTGTTCTTTTGAACATGTCCTGTTCAGCACACATACAAATTGGAACGCAGCATAATTGAATGCAGCAGGTTATTATCACTACTTCACCAAGGCAAAAAGGGTTGTATGAATCCCAAGAAACCACTGGGAGAAGAATGCAGAACATTCTTGAAAGTAATTAACATGCCACTGGGATCTGGGACAATATTGCCAAGAATATCTTGAAAGAAGTACTGGCTGATTTTTTTACACACACGCACAGTAGATAGGTGTGGTTTCAAAGAGCTCAAGAGAGACTGAGCTGGGCTCAATTTGGGGTCAGATTCTCTTACATGAAGTCATAAGAAAACAGACTGTGCCTTTGAGATACATATTTCCTATTTCCACAATCAGTCCTCATATTTCTAGTGCCAGGAGATGTAGATGTCATATTCTAGAGTGGAAGTTATACCTCATAATCTTAGATGTGTGGCGACTGACAGTAGTAATGTACTCTGTACATGCTCACAGTCACAATTTCCTTTTATTATGACTTCACATGTTTAAAATTAGATTCTGGTGCCGAGATAATCTGGTTCAAATTAAACTCTGGCCAACACAACTTGGTTTCTCCATGACCTTTTGAAGTCATAACACTTGTCTATTTCTGGCATCCACACCCACAAGAATTTGTGGCTTTCAGCAATCAGTCCCTATTCCTCCTGAGACAAGCTTTGCAAGGTCTCATTAAGCAAATGAACTGCCACTGCCTTTTCATCTCTGGCCTGATTAATAAACTGTGTGTTCCACCCCCACTTGCTTTCTGTCACTGTTCTCACTTCAAAAATGATGGGTCAGGAGCAGACCTGGATTTGAGCTAGGAGGCCTGTATCACACTCATTCCCTCACACCCTAATTTTTAATTGAAGTTAGAGCCTCAGCTGATTATGATTATTTATATAATGCTATCACTGTACAAGATGATTTACAACATAACCACACACACACCCCAAAGCTTTGCTGTCCCAAGAATGGGGGTTATCCTCCATTTATATTTAGAACCCATTTCCTCCCAGCCAACTCCTGTTGCGTATACACAACCTTGGGTAAAAATGCCTTATTAATGTGAAATAAACAGTTTTCTTTTGGAAATCTAACATGTGGGACAAAGCTTGCCCCTCAGAAATGCACTTTCTGTGTTCCCATATATATTTTTCCTGGTGCCACCATTGGTTTTCACCATATGGCAGCACTGGCCACGGAGTCCTGGGATGTGAGAGTCAAGGAATGTGGAGCAAAGATGTACTATCATAAATGTTAATGTTGTATTCAGCTGTGCCGTAATGGAAATACACACAAGTACCCCATCTCCCTCCCACTCACTTACACATAGCTTACGGTACTTTTTTTTAACCAATAAAGGCCTTGTTATTAAATAATGGATGGGCTTCCAGTCCTCATTGTTCTAGGAAAACAATTTTATCCTTTACAATGTGTGTCATCTTGGGACAGCAAAAACAGCTGAGCAACAACAGGGGATCAAAAACAGCTGTGGAAAGGACCCAAAGGGAAAAAAAATGGCA
The DNA here is from genome assembly GCA_026170595.1 of Plestiodon gilberti rubricaudatus. Lineage (NCBI taxonomy): Eukaryota > Metazoa > Chordata > Lepidosauria > Squamata > Scincidae > Plestiodon > Plestiodon gilberti. Next base: position 118,110,502 of record JANXHW010000002.1, read on the forward strand.
GCTTTACAGATTGGTAGTGTTCCTGGCACATTTCAAATCCATCGCTTTATCAAGGGAAAAATGTATTTATAGCCCTTAACAAAAACTGCTTTGAAAAACTTCCATGCTGCAGCTTACCAAAGCAGTGAGATAGCTGCAGGCACAAAGAAGCAGTCCTTCTGGCCAGCACAGGGTGTTCTCTTAGTTTTAAGACTCTTGGCTGTCAGATTAATGGTGATATGGGAAGCTGTAGTTGCCTCCCTGCAAAATATCATCCTTAGTGGCTCAAACATTTAGCACTTCATCCCAAAGTGAGAAGCAGTGAAGAAAAAAAAAACTGGTGAAGTTCTATCCTGGGCTCATCGCCCAGTGAAAGTGGGACTGGGATGCCAGATCTGTAGGAGGTAATCTTGTGTGGGTGTGTTAGGAGGGCTGTTTGGACCGGGAGTGTAAGGGAAAAGCACAAAGAGAGACAGTCTGGACTGTGCGCACACATATATAATAGTCAATCTCAGAAGCTGAAGAATAGGCAGATTCAAAAGCTCACACAGATACCGAGACATCTGCTGGGTTACAGAAGGAAGGCTGCGAGCCAGGACGTTTGGTTCCATCCCCAGATCTGAAGGGGAGAGCCTTTTTAGTAACTAAATTATAAGGGGGTTCTGATCAGGGCAGATCAAAGCTGCTAAAACAGTTACTTTGGTTCCAGGACTCTGTGCTCAGTGCTCTCCCCCCCCCCCCCCACCAGTAAGGGAACAGAGAATCAGAACAAAGAGGAAGATGCTTCAGGGTTCAAGGAATCCATCCATGGCTGAGACAAAGAGGTGATACAACTTCAGCACCAAGGACAGAGGCTCAGGTAAGACCAGATGTGACTTGTCCGCCAGTCATTCATTTTTTTTAAAAAAAAATCTGGGCTATATGAAAAATATGGAGTTTGAGAAGTAGTGCAATTGGTTCAGAAGAAATTGAACCAGGAGACTAAATAAGTTTCTCAAGCCCTTTTTATAGCTGAGGTGTCTTGATACCTTAGAATGGAAACATCTCATATGCCTTTTTACGGAGCAAGGCAGTCATTTTTAAATGATGCAGATTGTCAAAAAGAAGTTCAAATGCAGTATTTGTTTACTATAACATTGTTACAGTCATTCCCATAATCTATGCTTCAAGAATCATTTGAAAGTTTGACAACTTCTTTGTTTTAAAGAGCTATCACTTTACCTATGTTGTATTTCACATGTCTTTTACACTTAATTCATTTTTAATGGGGATGTATCCATGTAATTATTAGTGGGCAGGATATTGGGAGAGCCAAGATCAAATCCCTGGTACTCCTCTTGAACAGGAACAAAGCTTACTGGTTGGCTTTAGGAAGTCACTATCTCTTAGCCTAATCTACTTCATCAAATATTACAATACACCTTGAACTGCTGGGATAAAGAAGGAAATAGACAGTACATTCTTTTTTAAAAAATAGCACAATTTATGCACATGGCACTTTACTGAGCACCAGTAAGAGGGTGCGGGGGGAGAAAAAGACTTGCTTTGAAGAGTTTACAATTCAAGTTTTGGTAGGGAAGGGAACAACTGAGTAGAAGGAGGGGGAGATGCAAAAGTAATAGGGATGAATATTTTCCCCCCAGTATAATTGCATGCGATTTTACCTCAATGGGAACAAGTTTGATCTTGTTTCATTCCCATGATCATACCAGTTTCTTAATTCTGCACTCCATACAGGGAACAGTTATTCCCTAGATCCTTATAGAGAGGAAGAGAACACAGAGGAGACCATGCTGTATATAAGGATGCAAACCTATGCATACGTTCTTCAGAGTTAGCTCTATTGAACAGTGGGACTTATTCAAGAACATGCACAGGATTGTGCTATAATTCCTGGGCTTGTTGCATCCTGTGGTAGGGATGAACCGATATCAGTTTTCCAGGGTCCCCCCCCCCATGGAGCGTCAGTGTGTTTTTTATTTAAAAAGAGTGGAAACTCAAATTTTGTTCTGGCATACCTAATTGTGTTAAGCAATCTAGAGTTCCATTCACAAGTGCACTGTTGGAGCATAGCAATGTCCACCTAGTCCAGTGTTCTTGGCAAGAATTCCAGCAACCAGAGAGACATGGGGCAGCAGAAACTGGCCAATGGTCCTCTGCTGGATTATGGTCTACTTTTGGCTCATATCTGCCCTGAGGGAAGCTCAACGTTAGTGCAGTCTCTTCTGGTAGGAAGCTTATCATGAATTAACACTTGCGATATACAGACATTACAATGGCAGAGGAGGTCTCACTAGTACATTGTGGCAAAATGCTAGTGCAAATATATCCCGATGTTCTCTATTAGAGCAGAAAAATACGGAGGAAGCGTTGTCTAGCTTTAACATGGCTGTGGAAACAGCTAATGGGTCAAAGCAGAGTAAGTCTGACAATAACCCATCTTGGTAAGATTAGTTCGCATTTGCTAGCATCGGAACGGATGAATGAGATGACAAAGGGTCTCACTTTCCAACCTGCTGCAAAAGCCGGGTAGTGTCATGCAGAATTAAACTTCCACAGTATCCGAGTTCACCGCCATCCAGCACACACACACACAAACACACACACTTGGCATCATAGGCTAAGTCCAGAGGAAAGGTGGCTCAGCTGTCCAAGCAGCTGTAGCTTGCTTTTGCTGGAAAATCACCTCTAGGGATGAATGATACAATTAGATTCTGCTGTGAAAAATTATGGCAGAGAGCAGAACAAATCCATTCTGCCTGTGGCAAGACTCTAGAATACATTCTGCATTCCACTCTGGGCATGCATACAGAGACCTACTATCCCCCAAACTTTGCTAGGCCTGGCCTCGCCCGTTCCATGGCTCTGACATGCTGAGGGAGCAGAGACTATCGGTTCAGACCATCACCCACCAGCTGGTGCACTGGGAGCCTCCAGCTGTGGAAGGTGGGTATAGCACAGCCTGAGATGCAGTGCCCAAGCAGAATTTCTCTGGGCCCAGGAGAACAAACTTATAAGACATCTACCCGTTACCCCCCGCCCACTATTTTGTGTCTGTTTTAAAAAAATTGGATAACCGATTGGTGGCCTTTAGGTTCTTTTAACTAGCAGGAATGTATGAGTTAGCCTGGGATTGTTTTTTGTTTGTTTTAAACAGCAGGGCACGGGGAAGAGAACATGAAGCCAACATAAACTTTGTCCCCGTAACAATTTGGACCCCAATTATGCACACACACCCCACACATACCAGTTTCAATTTTAAAAAACCTTCTGGAAGGAATTTTTCTACTGAAGACAGATATGTGTATAGGTAGGCTTACCATATCCAAAGGGGGACAGGGTGCCTACACCTTTAACCATTGTAAAAAGAGGGAATTTGGGCAGGTGCAGCTTGTTGCACCCTTCCATTGAGCTGCACCTGCCCAAATTCCCACTTTTTACAATGGTTAAAGGTGTAGGCACCCTGTCCCCCTTTGGATATGGTAAGCCTATGTATAGGGGGTGCATAATCTGGGTCTGAACAGCTGCAAGAGCAAAGTTCTAAGATTTCTGGAAACAGTTCCAATATTTAGGAAAAAGTCTCAAGGAACTGTATGAATGCAGGTGTATGTATGTATGAACTGTATGAACACTTCAGAACGCAGGTGAAAGAAATGGTATGTTTGAATGCTCTTCAACTTCAAAAACTCCTTGCTCTCCCTTGCTCTTGATGGTACGGTAGCTCATCAAGGCTAGGTTAGAACCTTGCTCTCCCATAGGCCAGTTTCCCCAGGGCTAATGATGAAAAAATGCTTCCAGGTAAACTGTTGTTAACAGGACTTTATTCCCATTCTCTCTCCCTCTCAGAATCACCACGATGTGTCCTTTTGCACCAGTAATCTTCATGGTTTGCACCACCCTTGTGTGTCAAGGCATCTATGCGCAAGAGTTTCCCATACACACTCAACAGTATCATCATGATCAGTATTGGTACCAAACTGCAAAAGACAAGATCCCAGTGATCAGTGAGTTGCCTCTGTTCTGGGGGACACCTGAAAAGCATGAGTAATAACAACATGCACCAATTCTTGGCTTCATTGGGAAAGCTGGATTTAGGCCTTTAGCCTGCTTTTCAGTTCAGGCACATCTACTAGAAAAAGGAGCCAGCAGGACCAAATGTTCTCCACTGATATTAGTGTTTTGGTTGTTGCAAAAGCTTAGTGTGTATGTGTACGTGGGTACGTACACACAGCTTCCACATACTTCTTGTACAACCTCAAAAAGTGAGTGAGGCCTCTCTACAGAGGGTCAAACAGTTGCTATGGTAAAGGCAAACCTTTCCCTGGATTCAACAGACCAGGCTGTCTGCAATTCCACACAACAGCAGAAAGCACACAAAATGTACTAGGGGGAGATGTCAGGTAGCCAAAATTCAGGGAGACAATTAGCCTGCAATGGAGCTGGGACAGGAAACACTGTTTTTGTAGGCTGTAGAAGTAGCTGAGGAGAATGGAGAGTACAGAACTGCAAGCAGTTGTATTCCCAAAGAGCAGGTCTTGGCAGCTCTCCCTCCCCAATCTTATCTCTGTTTCCTTCCAAACCCAAGGTGGAGGCACCTGCAAGGTGATTGCTATCCGCCGCTGCTGTAACCACAACCACATTGAGGAACGATCCCAGACTATCCAGTGCTCCTGCCTCCCAGGGAAAGTGGCTGGGACAACCCGAGGCAAACCCTCTTGTGTCGATAGTAAGTGTGCTGCTTGAACCCAGGGCTCCTTCTCCCGCAACCCCCGGAGGGAGGGAAACTCAAGAGGACCAGGAAGACCTAGGAACCAGTGGGTTCTTGGGGAGGAGAGAGAATGGATGAGATTGGAAATAGAGTGACAGTACTGAAAGAACGTACAAGGAATTTTCTTTTAAGGGGAAGGATCAGGACGTTGATAGGGATGGTAAAGCCAGAGCGTTGGGGAAAGGATAATTTAAGGGACGGATTACCACATCTCTCATAAGGGGAATTGTGGTTTCTGAGCTGAAGAGAACTGAGCTGCACGGAAGCCCCTATAGGCAAGATGAAAGGACACAGGAGATGGCAGGAATGGTAGCTGAGCTCTTAAAACTAACAGCATTTACTGTACGTTCTTTGTTTAAATTGCATGCTTGTCGGTGGTGGGCTTTTTTTTTTGTTTAGTGCTGCGAACTGCAGTACTTTCAGCTAGAGCAGGATACAAATCCTATTTTGAAACAGCCTGTTTCATCAGACAAAGCAGTGTGTATGGACTGGAGTAGGACAGGGAGGAGATGCGCACCAGCTCCTGACCTCTGATGTCCCCATCCGAAAAAACCTGGATGGACTGGAGAGGCCAAGTGAAATCTGAATCTCCACACTACCGAAACCTAGTGAATTGCCATAACTAGGGCTACGAGATCGTCGACCGGGACGGAGCGATCTCCCCTTAAGGGGGCGGAGCGCGGGCGGGGCCAGTAACGCTAGCGTTACTGGCCCCGCCCGCGCTCCGCCCCCTTAAGGGGAGATCACTCCGTCCCGGTCGACGATCTCGTAGCCCTAGCCATAACCATTTGGTGCCCTGTGTGGGGCAGGCAAGAGAACATAGCAGATACTCATGGGAACAAGAAACCATGAGGACAGATGCTTATCTCTACCCTGCAGCCTCCATCGTAACAGGGAAGTGGTGGTGTGACATGGAGCCCTGCCTGGCTGAGGAAGAGTGCAAGGCGCTGCCTGACAACTCCGGCTGGATGTGCTTGCTGGGAAATCGGGTCAAAACCACCAAGGTACTACTCCCTCACACACGCACCCCAGGAAGGCAATGCCACCACAGGGCAGATTTTCACACTGCCACCCTTTCCACTTTCCAGCTGCCGGCTTTGTCTTACAGACCCATGGGCTTTTCAGCAAGTCCTCTGGACAGTTGGATAAGGTGACCCCAACCTCCATTTGACAGCTTGTCCTATCTTCCCTTTCAGATCCACCCCAGGCATTGAGGCCTGTAACATTGAAGGATCCATCTGCCGAGTGACCAAGACAGAACTCAAGGACTCCGCCAGAAATGCTAAGGGGAGATGCAACCAGGGGAGATGCAACCCCTGACATAGCCACTGGGAAAGAAAGCGCCAGCGAAGCATGAAGGAAGAAGCTACCCTGCCCAACTGAGTGCAATGGGGAACATTAAGCGACCTGAGAGAGCAGAGGCTGGCATCAAGACTGGGCTTGGGTGCCATTTTGGGCTTAGGTGCCATTTCAAGGAGTGCTGCCGACAGGGAACTAGTGAATGGAATCAAAGACCTTTGTAGGGCACAGGCGCAAATCCATTCCACTTCATGAACAGCACTGCAACAAGGCCAGCTCAGATTGAGGCCAACTCAGACTCTTTCCATGCTTTCTCGCGCAACGCATGCATCTGTTCCTCTCTTTTCTCCCCCCCGGCCCCTTTTGACAGACATCTAATTAAACTCTCCAGGACAGAAGCCAAACAGCCAGTTTGTATTTACACCTGAAACAGATCGTATGTACAGTCTTTTTTGTTAAGTTCTTTAAATACAAATAACCAAAAGGTTAGGAGATTTGCGGTTCAGAGAGGCTGCTGTGTTAAGGGTCTATTTTTATATAAAGCTGGTCTGCAACCCATTTTTAATGGGCATCACAGTAGATGCAATTTTAAAAACAGAGGATTTTTTTTTTTAGCCTCCATGATAATGAGTCTTTGTATAAGTATGGAGGTACAAACCCTACTGGGACCCCACATTATACGCATATAAAATTGCAACCACAATTTTATCTCCACAGGATCAGAGGCAGTTTAGGTTCAATGTGGAGGGGCACATCAACCTGGACTACAACAGAACTCAAGACCATTCTGCACCCAAAGCTGGAGGCTTGTCTCAGCATAGTAGATAGGAACTGCAGGAAGGGGATCTGTAACCCACCCGGTCCCTTTAACCTGCCTTGGTTAGCCGGCTGTCCCCATTTCAGGGAGTTCTTTAGAATATGGGGCTATGGTTGTTGCTACACTGGCATAGCTTCTGCTTGCTACAGTCACACACACCCCTTATCTACAAGAGCTGCACAGGTGTCGCTCCCTGGGAAAACAAGGCACAGACTGCTCTGCCTGCAGACGCTGTCAAGCAGACACAGAAAACAGAAGTACCACCATAACCTGAGAAGCTAGGAAAACAATACTTCCAAAGTTCTTTGTCATGGTCAACTAACTGTTGCCACAGACCCTGAACCTAAGAAATGTCAACCTATGTATCTTAGTTATTTACCTTTGGTAGACTCTGGATCTCTCAGCATACATGGCCCTCCAGAGAGGTAGATATTGCACTGCTCATAGATTCCCTAACCCCACCCCTCCCAATACCTACCCCCTGATGAATACTCTAGGAATCACATCCCTTGATCTCTTATTTGTGTTGTTAGGTGTGGGTCTTTAGAGGCTCCAGGGATAAATTTTTGCCCCACCCCTGTAAAAATAGAAGGATCCTGGGCCCCAAACTGCTTCATTGATAATGTCCATAGCCTGGATATCCTGTAGGTGGGGTGCCATCCTTGGGAGGCAGTTGACTGGGATCTTCTCCAAAGGGGTTGGCTGAGAAATAAAAAAGACAGAGAGGTTAGTGACAGACAAATGATGGGACGCAGTCACTTATGGTGCGGGGCAGCTCTTCTATGGGATGGAAAGATATGGAGAATGAGAAGATGCACCAGGAAGAAAAAAAAACTACCACGGAATTACGTTAGGGTGACTCAGTAACGTAGGAGTGAAAAAAATTCTTATTGCAAAAAACCTCAAACCAGGTTGAAATTTGGCACCTGTGAAAGGAGAAGGGAAGTGTCAGACATGGTGGGAAGGAAGTGCAACTTCTACATGCATTCACAGACCACTAGCAAAATGTCCATCATCATGACAAGAAGGTGGGCACAAAGGGAGGGTCTATATATTGCAAGATCCAGAGGTCCCACATGATGTGTCTGGATACACTGTAGCACTACTACCACATGGCTCTCCCCCCCCCCCCCCAGTATGAGACAATAGCTACTATTAAATGACAAAGGAGAAAGTGAAGGAGAGCAGAGACATGACGACGGGTAGAGACGGATACACCCCGTTCCTGCTAACACCAGTCTCTTAAGGCAAGGATCAGGTTTTGCCTTTTCTCAGTTGAGTCTATCTCCTACAGAACTCAGTGGAATACACTGAGAACCCAGTTCACCCCTATCTGCACAGCCCCACTTCTTCATCCACATGGGGCGTGGGTATTTATTTATTTATTTCGGTGCTGTGGGTGACTGATGCCAGAACTCAGTGGAGCCCTGGTACGTTTTATGAAGACTTGTGACTTTTATGGAAAAAAACGTGAAAATACATAAATAAGAGTCAACCTCTTACCCCTCTTGACAGGAGCCTGCAAAGACCAGCCCCCATGTAAACCTTACTGCATTGTGCCATACGTAGATAAGAGGAATGGACAAAGAGTGCCCCCATCAAGGTGCCTGACCAGTAGAGAGTCAAAGTTCTGAAATTACTACTCCAAATGCCACCTCCTAGGCAAATCTGAGGTGCCCTCTCCTCCCATTGTACCAATACACCGTTGACACTTACGGTTCTGGAATTGTTGGGCTGTGTATCTTGTTAGCAAAATCCCAACACCTTCTATCAGGGCAAGCAAGATGCCTCCCATCATAGCTGAGCCGACCATAGCCAAAGGCCCACCTAAAGGAAAGAACCATCAGTTAAACAGAAGGCCCAAGGACAGAGATGCCACATTTACAGGGTCAAGAACCACCACTTACTGCGCGATGCCAACACAGCCCCAGTGAGTGCCCCACTGGTGATGGAGTTCCACGGGTCCTCCTTCCCCCGCATCTTCACCAGGCCACAGTCAATGGTGGAAAAAAGTCCACCCCACACCGCAAAGCTGCCTGTGAGGCGGAACAGAGAAAGCATTTGGAGTCACCAGCTGGACTCAAGGGCTGTTCACAACTGGCACTGAAAGAGATTCAAGTTCTGTGCCAAACAAACCCAAATGCTCGGCTTATAAGCATTACATCACATAACTTTGCTCTATGCAAATCTGAACTTGACTGAGAAGGGGCACAGTTTGAAATGTGGTGGTAAAGAACCAGGGACTGCCAGGAAAACAGTAACATGAAAGAGGTGTGGGCACTAGGCGGTTATGAGGAAGGGAACGTGCCGGACCTCCTGAAGAACGGAGCAGAGCCATTACAGGGGACAGCAGCTCTACACCTTGGAGTGTGAACGTTTCAGCAGACACTGTCTATAAGTTTTCAAACATATCTTCAGAACCAAGAAGGAGAGAACACTTAAAAATAAACCTGACTCTTGTTCAAGCACCTGTTCTGCACAAACAGAATCACACAGGTTAAACAACCACAATCGCAATGATTCACAGAGGTAGTTGTCCATCTGTGTGTCAAGTTCAAGTAGCAAGGGTGTACCCAGATGCACTCTTAGTGACTGGCAACCCCCCCCCCCCTACAGTTATAGAGTCCCTCCCTCACAGGCAGAGCAAAACCTACTGTCTGGATTGGCTTTGGGGGATTAGGGCTAAACCACTGGAAAGTGGAAAAATTTAAATGGAGTTTAATATTTCATCAAATTAATGCTGTTTGACTCATTTGAGCAGGGGAGTGTGTGTGTATAATCAGAGTCTTCAGGATAGGGTGGCCTAGAAAATTGTCTAAACAACATTCGACAAAAGCTTCCTATCCTTCCATTTCATTTCTGTCTCCCTTGGACAGTCATATTCCTACCCCCCTCACTCCACTACCTGTCTGCTTCAGCTGCTGATTTACACTGCCCACGTTGCCCCACAGAACCCTTCCCTCACCTCCAATCTGTGGCGCTCTGACTCTGATAGCATTCATACTGCCTTTGAACCGATGCCGGACACCCTAGGAACAAATGAAAAGAAAAAGAGAAGCCAATTCAGTCACTGGTGTCTGTATTCAAGCAGTGATGTTCAAAAACTCAATGCTGCTGTTAGGGAGAAAACCACACCTCAAAGAACTCTCCTTTTAGGATACATGAGCTGCAAAGAGAGTAACACAGATGGGAGCTAATATTGGCCAAAACGAAAGGAGTAGGATCCCCAAGCCCCGTGATACAGCCTTGCAGTGATAGAGGGGAATGGAAGAACATCACCATCAACAAGGACCACCTACTCTTTTCCAGGAGTGGTTATGCTAAGATTTGGAATCCACACCTTGGGCCTTTTAATGCTAGTACAGTTGAAATGGCTGGATTGGTTCTTCCCAAAGACTTAACAGGGAGCTACTCAAGAAGGAAGAGCTACCCAGGCTCAATGATTTTACTGACAGGTGGCACTTCCAGTGGTAGAAATCAGAGGGCTGGACAAGACCGGGTGGTCAAATCTAGCCTTTTGCCTCAGGTTGGAAGAAACCCAAACATCAGAGCGCCAGAATTTAGCCTGCACAAACCAGACTGCAGTGTGCCACAAACAAAAAGCCTGGAGACCACATCAAGACCTGAGACACAGAATTTCATGGGAAACTAATCTTGAAACATAGACCCAAAATAGGCTGGATGGGTAGGCACTGTTGTGTTTAACGGGAGATGGCCAATATAACAACTACTACTTAAATGCTAAACACTATTATTTCAAACACCACATATTTTGCCTCAGTGATCTTTACAACCACCTTGTAAGGTAGGTCAGTATTCTTATGCTGCCCATATTACAGATGCAAAGACTGAGTGACAGTGACTTGCCTAAGGCTGGCATGATCTACTCTGTTATGGGAGGTCTTTTGTTAGAATCTACCCTTGAAGCCAGTCATAAAATGGAGGTCCATGGGGTCCAAAGATTCAACCCCTGTAAAATGAATTGGAGAAGTCCACAAGGCCAACCAACAGTCCCATTTTATAAGTGAGGAACATTGAGGCTAAGAGATCAGTAATTGGCCCCAAGCTTAGTCACTAAATATACAAAGATTTTTTAAAAATTACAATTTTTAAAGAATGGACGAATGGATACAGAGCTAGAATAAGATACTTGCAGCCTAATACAACATACATAATAATTAGAAGCAAGTCCCAATAGCTGCAATGGGGCTTACTTCCAAATGTGCATAGGATTGCAGGCCTTAATTATTGAGCACTTTCTCAGCCTTGCCTTGTCAACCCTAAGCACATGCAAGTCCCATTAAAATCAATGGGAACTTACTCATGAGTGGAAATACATAGAAGCAGCCTGCGAATCCCATAAAAGGCAGACTATTTCTGCAATTAGGCATACAATTAGAGTAGACTTTCCCCAAAATATGAAGCTGGGATATATAAAAAAAATGATCGAACAAGAGCAGGCTAAGAGGCAAACTACATGAGATGTTGGGAGATGCATGATTGATCTCATCTCCCAGATTTAACTCCCCACAAAGGAAACAGCAAAAACCAGCTGCAGGGTGTAAGTTGTGTATTCAACTGGAGGGTGATCAATTGGGCTGCAGCATTGGGGGAGGAAGCTTTCAAAATCTGTTCCTTCCTCTAACATCTTTCCACAATAAATGCCCCCCATAATACTGCTGTTTGCTGTGTTGGGGAAATCATACCGGCTCCTTCTCTGAAATTCAGCACCACAGGGTAAGGTACCCTCCTTGGAATAGCCCTCAGGGTAAGGATAACCCTCCCATTCGGGCCTGGGGACGATGGCAGTGGCTTGCCCTGCAATCACACTTGGCTTTGAAAAGTGCTCAAAAGCACCCTTGAAGCTCAGCAAGATGATACAATCAAAACCCCATCCCTCCCCCTCCTTGAAGGAGGGGAGGGATTAACAACAAGCAGACATTTTGGCAGCTATCAAGGCCAGCCAAAATTTATGAATCTCTGTTCAAACCCTCCCTCTCTCATTACGGTCAACAATTGCAAAACTGACTCACTGAGATGCTCTCCGAGCACTGACAGTCACAGTCAGGAAGTAAATGCTGGAAATGACCAGGTGGCCTTGACAAGTGAGAGGCAATGGTGTGAACTCGACATGCCTGAATCACAGGCAAGGAGGAGGAAGATCAACACTTCTTGCACTGATGCTAGGAATGGCAAGGAGGAGGAGCAAGTCCATCCCTTTAGAATAGACACACCCCTGCATCCTACATAGCCTTAAACAGCTTTCTACTCAGAGCCCCAAAATTGGCTCTGAAATGCCAGCCAGGCAGCAGTCACCAGAATGAAAGATATGGCCATCACTTGTGACCACATCTTCTGTCTACGCTCAGCCGATGGGAAGGAAGAGGATGCAGAAGAGGAGCCAGCAACCCTCACTTGTACCCCTCAAAACAGATGGTGGTAGACTTGTCAATTGTGACAGTTGCTCTGCCCCCCCCCTCCCCGCCCAAGCCAATTTGGTAGGGGGTTGTAGACGTTTTGAGTCAGGGACTTTTTAGATCACATCTATACTAGCATCCTTTGGTAACATCCAGTCTTTGCTGATAGCACCCAACAACTGCCAGCACCCAACAACTGCCCTCTCCCATTGAAATGGGCATACTCCTGAGGAGAGTCAATCCTCAAACATGTACTTGCATTAGACTCAGCCAGTGAGTATTAGCGCATAGAAGCACCTGGCCAGCCACACAGCAATACCTACAAGATCCATAATATTTCTGGTCACTATCGACAACCAGCAGTTTTGCAATCAAGATCACCCTCTGACTCAAGCAAGTGAACCTACCGTAACCACATGGCTACAAAAAAACACAAAAAATTCCCAGGATCACTAGCCAACCTGGTCTAGGGTGAAAATACTTTCAGGGTCTCATATAGGTTGATTACCCCTTATCCAGACATCCGAAATCCAGACTATTCCAAAACCCAGACATTTTAGGAGCTATGACTTTCCAGCTGTCATAGTGCAATGCATGCTGGGGCACAAAATTATTTAAAATATTGTATAAAATGACCTTCAGGCTGTCTATAAGGTGTGTATGAGACAAATGAATTTCGTGTTTGACGGGTCCCATCCCCAAGATATCTCATTATATTTATGCAAATATTCCAAAATTCAGACAAATCCAAAATCCAGACAACTTCCCATACCAAGCAGTCCAGATAAGGGATACCGTAATCAATCTGTCTCATCTTAACTAGTAATTATTAATTATTATTATTATTATTTCTTCTAATGTTCTTTCAAATCAGGGTGTTGCTCAATACACAAAATTAAGGACAGGCCCTGGCCCCAAGCTTACAATCTTTAGTCCAAGAGAAGTGGGGAAGGGACACAACAAGAAGGGAACTATTTTAAGATGGTTCTGTTCACAGGAGCCACTATGAACTACAGTTCCCTCCTTATGGCTTGCAGGAATGGGAAGAAGAAAGGTCAGGACTTACCACTGGGGCATTGCGGAAGCCTTTGACAGCCTGGAAGACCCCCCCACCGATCATCCCCATGGTGAAGGCGCCACCGCAGTCATCCACAATCCGCCAGGGGCTGCCAGATGGAAAGAGAAGAGAAGTTAGCGCAAGGCAGACTGTTCCCACAGAAGGTTCTGAAAAATGAGCCAAGAACAGACTCTGCAGGAATACTGAGAGAAAACCCAGAAATGGTTCTAATCAGGGAAAACGGCTTTATGGCAACAGACATAATTTAATCAGACATACAATGCTTCTCCCCTGCTGATTTCTTAATCATTTGGTCACTTTTCCTGGGATAGTTCCATTTAATTTATATAAAGGTGGGCCCCCATATCCACTGATTCGCTATCCACTATTTCAGTTATCCACGGATCGTGGGGACCCCTCCAGGCTTTTACTTTTTTCCCCAGTAAGCTTCGTTTCTTCCTTAAAGAAACAGGCAAGTAGAACAAGACTAAATACTAGAGAGGCTCTGCAAGGTTAACATAAACCTTGCTTGCAATGGAGGCTGCTTCTCTGTTTGTTTTAAGGAAGAAACAAAGCTTGCTGAAAGAAGTAAGAGCTGGGAGGGGCAAGCATGCCTGCCTGCAGGGGAGGCAGGATGGAGGGCCCCTCAGGAAACCATGGAGGGGGTGTTCGCTCTTATCCACGGTTTCAAGTATCCACGGAGGGGCCTGGAACATATCCCCAGCGGATATGGGGGCCCACCTGTACTGTACATTCAAGTACACAAACAATATATACAGTAAGTATAACCTGACAGCATAACACACTGAGGGGTGGGGGTTTCGTATTGTATTGTGTTGGTATAACGTTTTATGTTTTATGCCTGCTTTTGCTGCCACTTTTGGCTATCTTTTACAGTATTGTTTTGTCATAATGCATTGCTGCTTTTATTTTTCTCTGCTGTTACTTTTGATTCTTTTATGTATATATTCTACTTATTCCTGCTGCCTCTGACTTTACTTTTTGCTGTTTTATTGCCGCATTGTTTATATGTATGTTGATGGTTTTTATATAAGCTGCCTTAGGTGCCACGGAAAGGCAGGGTAAAATATATATCAAATAAATAAACACACACACAAAGGAATAAAACAAACTCTAGCCTTAAAGTCCAGTTTGAAAGGTCTAAAAAGTTTGCCTAAACATTATAGTCTTCATTGCCCTTCTGTCTATAGCAGGATTTCCAACACAGTCTATCCTAGGCGCAATTTGCTTTTACATATATTGAGGAGTTAGGACTCTTCTGGCATGTCCCTAACAGCACAATCCGACTTAACTTTTGTGCCGGTGTAACCAGCGGCGCAGCGAGAACGGGAGGCCCCAGAACGGAAAAGGGATTCAAATCCTCTCCAAAGGAGGAATTCAAAGGGGATTTGAATCCCTTTTCCATTCTGGGGCCTCCCGTTCTCGCTGCGCCGCTGGTTACACCAGCACAAAAATTAAGTCGGATTGCGCTGTAATCTGCATTTTTTGTATTCTCTAAAGGTATCTTCATGATTTGGTTTCAAAGGGGAGAGGGGAGATTTTACTGTGTTTCTTGTCTTATATTATTCCATACCTGAAAGTAAAAAACAAACAACTATAGTGCCCCCCACCACCACCTAGATACAGTATATAAACAATACTGGCTTTGGTCATGGGTTCAAATTCCAAACCAAATCACAGGCTCTTCTTTACAGCCGTAGGCAAATCCTCTTCTTTTAGCCTTTGTTCGTCTCTCAAATGGGGATGGGGGCAACCAACTATTCCTGGTCAGCTTAAGGTTGAGTGAAATAAGGAAATATCTGCCCTGCTCCTTTTGTAAAAAGGAAGAATATAAGCAGCACCGGCGACACTAATGGCAGATGGGTGCGCGGCAGGAGAACAAAAAAAGAACAAAAACTCTGAAGGTGTAAGTTTGGCATTTATGAAAACTGGAGGGGGGGGGGGGAAAGAGGCAGACCTTTGCTTACTCAAACAGAAGTTGCAATTGTTATGCCAGCAGAGGAGCAAACAAGTGAGCATCTAACTCATTCTTGCCCGGCTCCATGCTAAAAAAAAAAAGAGTATTTAGCTAAACCACAATGATCAAAATGTTTGTACAAACTGCATTAGACACCGAGGGGAGGTCCACACAGGACAACACTGCACCGACATGCAGACAACATAGCTCCCCAACATGCATACATGAATGTTTAAGAATGAGTATTAGAGAGTCATCTCTCCTATGTTTACTGTGGGAAATGTCAGTGCACACACAGCAAGCAGGATTGCCACACCAAGTGTGGAACAAGCCATGCCGTTGAAGGCAGCTAGGAGTGATGATGTGTCAAAATTCACCAGGGCGATGATGGCACCTAGGGATTGTTATCAAGCAGCAAGACCCTGCATGGGAGCTTGCATGGACATAGAAACTTGCAAATTCTAACGGTTAGAGTCTTCTAACCTAACGTTGCTCAGAAACTATCAGAGAATTTTGCACTGAGTAGTTTGCCATGGGGACAGCAGAAATCTAGGCTGCAATTCAACTGGTGTACTGGACGGAATGCTGCACTTGGAACAGAGAGTTCTGGGTAAAAATTCCCACCTAGCCATTAAATTCAGTGGGTGCTCTTAGGCCACTTTGCTCTGTCTCAGCCTAACCCACCTCACAAGACTGTTGCAAAGATAAAACTGTATAACCACAATCACACTACACAAAATTAGTGTGATACAAATGTGAAAATATGCATGCTTACTTAAGACTTATTAATAGCCACTTGCCTGTTACCTGTAATTAGAATCACCTCCAAGTGACTAGGCACGAAAAATTCCAACTGATTTTTTTTTTGTTCTTTTAAGACACAAATTAACACAAGTACGCATGAACCAGAAGGCTAGAGAAGAAAAGTCTTGCAGTGAATTTTGTTGCAAGAATTGAGTAAGCACTGATAATAAACTAAATGGAATTTAGGCATATAGTTCTCAGAAACAGATGAAGTGATAAACCTGCATCTTTTGTACCACTTCAGACTGATGGAACATTCCACATGACATACGCATAGCAAACTAGCATGGCAGGAAGAACACTATACTAGAACCTTTCTCTGTAATATCTAGTTTCTCTGTAGAAGGGCGGGTTTTTTTGGGGGGGGGGGACCTTTAATAGTTGTAGATTCTCACCTGAAGTGATACAGTCTGGAGACAGGTTTACCACCTCATGCCCAGAATCAGTCTATAGCACCTGTTGATCAAAAGCTGCACCAGGTTAGGCTTACCAGATCTCCAACTGGGACAGAGTGCTAGACCTTTAGGAGAAGGAATGTGGGCAGGTGTAGCTTGCTAAACCCTTAGAGCACAATCCTAGGCATGTCTACTCAGAAGCAAGCGCCATTGTGTTCAGTGGGGCTTGCTTCTGAGTAGACATGCCTAGGATTGTGCTCTAAGACTTAACAACCTACACCTGCCCACATTCCTTCTCCTAAAGGTCTAGCACTCTGTCCCGGTTGGAGATCTGGTAAGCCTACACCAGGTCAAAGCTGGTGCAAATCAACATGCAGCATAGGAAAAAAGCTACCATACTACTTTTTAATCTGTACCAAACCAGCCCAAATTCACTTGTGTTTCCTTCATATTGAGGTTCTCTCCCATCTCCCAATAATATCTGGGGGAAGCATAAAGCAACAGAGAGACCACCAGCATTTTGGCCAAAGTCCTAAAGGAGATACAGAAATGTATGAGCATCCTCACTGCCATTTTTCCTCCCAATGGACACAATATTGTCAGCAGCTGGGTCGCCAATTAAGAAAAAATCCAAAACACACACAATACATTTCAGAACAATTAATAAGGTTATTAAAGGACAAGCAAGCTCCTTTTAATCAAAGCTCTTTTAACTTAATCAGGTTTGATGTTGCCTCAGAACAGGAAAAAACGGGGGGAAGAGACAGAGAAAACAGCCAGCTGCTGCTAGAAGAATGCATGAGAAGCTCAAGTCTGCAGCTGGGTGAAATCTGATGAAGAGTCCTAATGACCTCGAAACTTTGCTCACTTTCCGTGGGTCCTCGTTAAGAGGAGCTCGGCTACCGCTGCTTTGCCTTTCACCTAACGGGCTCCTCCTGCGCAGTAACCAACAAGGCAGAAGGCACCAAATGCGGTGTTTGTTTGGGGAAGGTTCGAGGGGGAAGAGAGGCTGGAAGGTTGGACTTGTACGAGGAAGACCCACGTTCAAAACCCGCCCCGGGCATCAGGTTGGCTGGGTAGCTTTAGGGCCAACTACCCTGTCTCAACTTCAGGGATAGGTGAGTTGAAATAGGAGAGCCCCGCGCACGCCGCCCTGGGCTCCTCGAGGGCCGGAAGAAGGGGGGTGGCAGAGCGGCCACTGACTGAAGCGTCCAACGGGACTTCGAATCAACCTCGTCGAAGCCAAGCAAGAACCCATAAATTAATGAACACCACCTCCGCCCCCGGAAAGTCAGCCATGCAGTCCTTCGCCCACCCCTCCCGGTTACCAGGGCTCCCGGGCATATTCCTCCATGGCTCCCAGCTGTACTTTGCGGGTCACGTGACAAAGAGGAGGACCTCAGGCGGAGTCACATGATAAGCGGCTATTGGTCGGGTGAAGTCACGTGAAAGGGGCCAGGCCGGCTCATGCTTGTGAGATTCAGCTCTTTTGTTTATTTAGAGAGGAAAAGATTACACATCATTGACCCTGGGGGAAAAGTCAAGACTTGCCGTTAAATATTATTCTCCCATGGATGCAGCGTGACGCCCATGATTTAAAAAAAAAGTACAACCTTATATACCTTGCTTGTTGTACACTTGTACTGGAAGTTAAGAGAGTACCAAGAGTTCAATATAGGACCGGAAGTGTCAAACACTGTGGTGATGTTGACTCTAGTCTTTTCTTTCTCTATGGTATCTTCCCGCCCCCGATTCCGGCTTAGCCATACATTGGCAAATCAAGAGGAGATTGGCCCGCTCTAAGGGGGGAGGAGAGAACCGCTCTAAGGAGTTTTTGAACCGGAGGACGCCCCCCCTCATTGCTTCGGAAATGAAAGGTCGTGTCTGATTGGCTAGGACTGAGTAGGGTAGATTCCCGCTGGAGATATCCTTCCTGAGATTGGTCTTTTTCTGCCTGCAAACGAACGATCAATTACGTAAGCAGAGGGGAAAGCCCAAAGTGTGTCATGTGATAAGGGTTCCTCTGGTATTCGATGATAGTGTATCACGTGCAAGGGGAGGTGGAAAGCTACGGTGTCTGTCGAGGACCTAAAAGTCTGCATTGAATCTGGTGAAGTAAACGTTAGTTGGGCTGGTTCGGAAATAAGGTAATCGAAGGTGGCCGGGAGGGTCTTGTTGGTCGTGGGTGGCTCATTCCAAGCAATGAAGACTGAGATCCTTCTCCATATATATCATATCAGGGGTGGCCAAACCTCACCTGCTTAATGGAAGAGCCACATACGATAAACTTCAGGTGTTTGAGAGCCGCAATGTTTAAGAAGCATTTAAATTCTTAAATATATTTATTCACCATGAACATTAAACCATCATGAACATTAAACTTATGTTTTAATCCAGTGGACTCTCAGTTTATACCTGGTAAATAATTATAAAGCCTGAAAATTTATTATTTACCTTTTTATATTAATTTTGATGCAAAAAAGAGTTCAGCCAATGTATTTCCAAGAGCCACACATTATACGTCAAAGAGCTGCAAGTGGCTCAGGAGCTGCAGTTTGGCCACCCCTGGTATATATTCCCTCCACTTAGAAAATTGGCATGGTCAGGGAGAAGGTTAGAGCTAACTTTCTTGAGTTTTTGTTTTAGAGGGAATTTGGAGAGAATTCAGTCATGTGAAATCCCACTTGCAAACTCAAGTGACTGGTGACAAGGATAGAATGTAACATGTGGTATCCCTCCCCCCCCCCCCCCCCCAAGCAGGGAAGGGTTCGCTAAGGAAAGCCTCATCTGCCTGTCTGAGGTTGAATTGTCCCTGATGCCGCTGCCGGTGGCACTTCAGTCACGCCTGGCCAGGCGAGGCCTGCTGAAACATGTAGAACCTGGTAAGTACAGAAATATTCCTGGCTAGTAGTGGGGTATATGCTTGCTGCTGCAAGAAATGGGCAGAGGCATGCATGCCCACATAAGCAGTGCCCCATCTGTGTTCTTAAGACTTACTTTGTACTTGCAGACACATGGGGACTATGGTAGATTCAACCCTCTCATGATGGAGGGTCAGGCTGTGTAATAAATGTGGTACCCAATTTGGCCTGCCTTTTGCCAGGCATTGCTTGCACAGTTTCAAGCCTAGCCTTTCTGACTTTCCCTCTTCTCCATCAGAGCCCGAGGAGGAAATCATTGCAGAAGATTACGACGAAGACCATGTCGATTATGAAGCCACCAGGATTGAGAACCTGCCACCCAACTGGTACAAAGTAGTTGACCCTATCTGGTAAGTGTGCAGGGGATGGCCGGAGCTTAGTATCTCCTTCTTCCACAAATGATTACATGGGTGGAAGGGTGGCTTGGTCTCCATAAAAATGCTTCTAGTTTTCACTATGCAGGATTGGTGCTGCTGGCATTCAGCAATGTAGTGCTCCAAAGGTAGGAATTGATCCAATATAGGAATCTAGGCAAAGGGACAGGTTTTTAAAGCCGCGTCCTCATATTTAGCAGGGGAGAGCAACTGTCCCTTCTCACCCCAGCATGATGCCGTTCCATTGGCTGTTGCTGGTGTCTCTTATGCATCTTCCTTGGATTGTGAGCCCTTTAGGTACAGGGAACTGTTTGTTTATTTGTTTTTTAGCTATATAAACTGCTTTGTGAATTACTTTTTGTTGAAAAGTGGTACTGTATATAAATATTCTGAATGAATGAATAAATAAGAAGGGTGTTGCTGGATCCGACCAAAGGCCCAGCATCCTGTTTCCCATAGTGGCTAGTCAGATGCCTCTGAGAAGCCCACAAGCAGGACATGAAGACATATACTAGGTGTCTCCCGCTCTTGCTGTCTAGCAACTGGTATATTTGGAGGCATCCTGCTTCTGAACCTGGATATATGGTCACTTACAGCGGCAGGCCTGTCTCCTCTGAGTCCAAAGATTTGGGGCTGCTAGGAAACTGTCACGTATTCTCTAGCCCAGTGGTTCTCAAAGTTCTCTCCGCAAGGTGGGGAGAACTCTGAGTGCTTGCAGGGGCAGGGCCAGCAGAGGCGACAATCCCCGGGATCACCACCGCCATGCTGTCTCCGCCCCTTAAGGGTGCAGGGGACAGTTCGTGGTTCCAATGGTGGGTCACAACCCACCACTTTGAGAACCACTGCTGTAGCCGATTCTGAGTTCAGGGAAATTTCAGCTGTTTCTGGGTCTACTCCACAGAGGAGTGATGTATTGTATTACAGCTCCAAGCAAGGCATATTGGGCTGTACTGCATCTATTTAGGTGCGTCTGCATTTCCTCGAGTACTTGTTTGTCACATCTGGCTGTGGTATCAGACGTGTATCTTGCCTGTCCTCCAAGGCACTCAGGGTGGCCCTCAGAGAATTTTCAATTTAATCCTCACAACAACTTTGTGACGTAGGTTAGGCTGCAAGATTGTAACTGGCCCAAGGTGAGCTTCATGGCTGAGCTGGGATTTGAACTCGGGTCTTCCTAGTGCGTTCTTGCAGTGATACTATTCCAATGGAGTGCTTGCTGGGTTCGTTCTCTCTTTTTTTTGTGTGTGGATTAAATAGAAGTTCTAAGTTATGGTTTCAGCTTTTCAGAATGAGTGTGAGCCTGTACTAAACAGATAACAGGCTATCGGCACCTAACATTAGAGGAGAAGGAACAGGAAGTGCAGAAAACTTGGGGCACACTGATGGGGCACACTGATGCTGCAGCAATGTTGAAGCAGCTACATAAGTGGGTGTGAATTTTAGAGTGCCTAAATGAGAGACCACTGGGAACCCATGTAAGCCAGATAGTTTCATAAAGGAAGAGCAAAATATAAGTAAAATAAAAGAGCTGTGGGAGTGTGTCTTAGTATATAAGAGCAGTTAGTATCCGTGTCTCCTCTGAAATGCTAGGACCACTGCTGTGCCAGATACTCGGGCCAAGCTGCTGGCACTTGCCCTGTGTGTGAACTTTCCAGAAGCATGTGGTTGGCTCTGCTGGTGGCAGAATGGGGGATTTGACAATCCCTTAGTTGGATCTAGCAAGGATCGGCTTACCTGACACATCCACTTTGCAATCTCACTCAAACTTTGTCTACTTATAGGGCCAGAATGAATGCCTGGTGCCTCCAGTCCACTAGTTGCCAACATGTTCTTTCCTCCCCCCCCCCCCCCAAAAACCACATGTTCATTTTACACAGAAGTAACAACTGAGCGCTCGTTGCTTGGCCAGCTCCTGCCAACCTAGCAGTTCCAAAGCATGTCAATGCAAGTAGATAAATAGGTACCGCTTGCGGGAAGGTAAACAGCGCTCCGTGTTCCAGCCGCATGCTACACGCTGCGGCAAGGAGAGTCATGCCGGCCAAATGACCACGGAGGCGTCTTCGGACAACACTGGCTCTTCGGCTTTGAAATGGAGATGAGCACCACACCTTAGAGTCGGACACGACTGGACTTAATTGTCAGGGGATACCTTTACCTTTTTAACAACTGAACAGGGCTCTCTCCAGAATCTCCTTCCCTCAGTCTGTCAGAATCTTTTTTTCAGCCTCCTCTCGACTTTTTTCAGCAGCTCTCTGGACTACCATGTGATGGTACTGTATACACATATGTAGACCCCTATGGGATTCCATGAACAGTCATTTTTGGGTAAATACCTGTATTTACCCAAAAATTATTGCCCAAGGAACCCCATAGGGGGCTACATATGTGTATACCAGAGGTTCCCAAACTAGGGCGTCATGATGCCCCAGCTGGGAACAAAGGGTCGCTACACCCTTAAGGGGCGTGGGGACCCACGGTGATGTTGACAGCGCGTCCAGGATCGTGCTGCTGCTGCCGCCGCTGCCACAATTTGGGAATCTCTGGTGTATACCATCACATGGCACTCCAGAGAACTAGGTTTCAGAGTGCCGTCGGTTGTTCCTTTTGCCACACAGGAACAGGATTAGAAAATTACTTGTGTTTCCTGCTCCTCTGCAACGACATCTCATCGAAAATACCCTTTTCACGTCTCTTCCACTCTCAGGCCCTCTGCAGCATGAGAAGAGAATGAGATAGCAGAGTTCTGCGATGGTAGAATGGACTGTACCATTTCAGGTGGCGCACTATAGGATCACATTCGCAAATGCTTTCTTGCATTTTTATTTTATTTTAACCATCCTCAGGTAGAGCACTAGCACAGCAAGGAATGAACTAGGACATGTATCCCTGATGTACTAGGTTTCTACTTGTAAGGTGTTGTGTGTTACATTAACCTCAAAAGAGCGTTATAAAATGGCATCTGCCTGCAACCTGGTGTATGAGTAGCATAACCAGGCCTTCATCATGATAAGGGAGAAGGAAAGTCCCTGTTGAAGAGCTGCTCTTACCCCAAAGGCAGCTGCAACCAAACCAGATGAACACATGAGGGTATTGCTGGTTTGGACACGCTGGCATTGCCTACAAACATCACTGAATGATAACCTCTCTCCGGTCTTCTCTCACAGCGGCCTTCCTTATTACTGGAATGTAGAGACTGATCTGGTTTCGTGGCTCTCGCCCAATGATCCCAGCTCTGTGGTGACCAAAGCAGCCAAGAAGCTGAAGAGTAATTTAGGTGAGACTGCTTGTGTTTGCATTTTGGGTGGCACATGCTGAATTGAGGGAGTTGTAGCTGAGGAACGGAGTGCCTGGATTCTTGGAGAAGTGAACAGGGCTAGACTCTAAGCTTCTGCAGAGGAGATGAGACCTAGTTCTAATTGGTCTGGCCTTTGGTAGCTGAAGTTATCCTGCATATGACATATGTTTTATATTTCTGCCTGTCTTATCTGCATTGAGGGAAAGGGACTATATAGGAAACAATGAATGTATAGCTTATAAAATGTATAGCTTCCAGACTGTGTTTGAACTGGAACACTGTTGAGCCACAGGCTGCTCATCAGTGAATGCACTTTTTTCCCAGTTTTCGTAGACTGAGGTTTGGGGCACATGTCATACTGCCCAATTGCCAGATGGTGGTTGGGTGATTGGGAGTACGACTGGGCTCACGTGGTCCTCCCTTTTTGTGTAGGACATCCCTACACTCTTCTCATTTTTGAAGTTAGGGCAATATGTACACAGATGATTTCCCGAAACTGACCAAATGCTCTTCTAACGATAGTTGCAAACTAGTTTAGTGTTAACTACAGTTAGTATTACAAGTACAGTCAGCTTGCATCTTATGCGAAGGTTAAGGTCTGTGGGTGCAGCCAGTATCTCATATAGCTGAAACGCCCTTAAATCCAACAAATATGTATTGTCTCTTTAAGAACTTGAAGCACCGTATGAGAGACACCCAGGAACTGAGGGTTCAGCAGCAGCCCCATTCTCTCTCTTCAGGCTCGCACCGCCGGGGCATAAACAAAGTAAGATGAATGGCCAGCGGAATCACCTGCACTATTTTAAGTGTTTTTCTCTCTGTCTTTTTTGGGGGGTGGGGGAGCACTTCTACTTGAATTGGCACAAGTCAGTCACGTGCAAGATATGGGCTGACTGTATCCTGCTGTTTTTGCTATCTGTAAGTAGCTCCTAAAGGGAAAGAGAGGGAAGAAGTATTTGTGCAATAAGAGAAGGAGATGATGAGAGGAGGGAGCCAGCCTGCGGGACACCCCCCCCAATAGCTTAACCCTGGTTCAGCAATGGGTCTGCACTGCATCTACACTGACCCATCACGAAATTGTACTATGCTTCCAATGCTTCCGGAGAGCCCGTTGGGGCTGTGTTGGCAGTACATAAATTCAGATATAGCCATACCTCTCAGAAACTGCTCTGTTTGGCAGCTTATGGCCTTAGGACTGTTGTGTTGCTCAAAGCACCCTATATGAAAGCTGCAGTAAGTGAAATAGTTTAGTGAAATGGGGGAGAGACTGCTAGGTGGCTGCAGGACGGAGGGGAGGAATATGAACCTGTATAGTCACAAGCGTGTTTTTACTAGCCCCTATTCCTGTGCCTTTATCAGCAGCTTCATCTACAGACATGCACAGGTGAATAATGCTTTTCCCTATGCTGTAGAAAACTTCACCGACTGCACATCGTTGCTGTTAAATGCACAGGAGCAAGCCAGGCTGAGCTTAGTGATCAGTTGGCAATCTTATGAATTTCTAGAATCAAAGGGAATGGGGGAGGGGGAAGCAATTTCTCTCAAAGTGCTTTGGTGGTGGTGGTGAGGTTAGAAGGCAGGTCTCCTAAGTTCATACGTTCTGGAGGGAAGAGGAGTGATTCACACTGCAATTCTGGTACACAATAAAGATGAGGACCTCTCAGTAGCATTTGGAATGTTGAACTGGTCTTGGGCGAACTTTGGCGCACAGCCTGGTTGAACCCACTTTTTAAAAAATATTTCCATGATGTGGTAAAGTGACAGTCTGCACATGCACTGGGCAGTTCTCAGGAGCATGGCAGCAAATGCCAAACATGACCTTCACCCCTACAAGTCTGCTCCACGTTTCTTGGGCTGAGGACCTGAGAACCGTCACGCCAACTTGGTGACTCTCCTCCAGATGCTGAGGAAAAAACGGACCGCTCTCAAGAGAAGGTGGAGCGTGATGAAGTGAAGGAGCGTCGCCACTTCCGGCGGGAGGAACTGGCACCCTACCCCCCCAAGAGCAAGAAGTGTAAGTACTGCTCCCAACTTGCTCCATGCCCTCTTTCCCTTCATAGACATGCTGCATCTCTACAGCAGGGTTTCTGGGGCCCCTTTCTCAGGGACCCTGTAGAGAGGGGAAGGTTCAGAGATTATGAAAGAGCCCTGCATTCCTCTTTCTTCTTTGTGCTCCACAGCAAGCCGGAAGGATGAAGAACTGGATCCTATGGACCCCAGCGCCTACTCTGATGCTCCACGGTAAGTCTGCTCAGAATGGGAGGGTGGAAAGCACCACAATCTCCTCTCACGCTGGGTGCCCCAGAAGAAAATGGCTGGAAGCTAAGCTGGAAATCGCGGACAGGCACTGGTGGACAAACATCTCTAGCTCGGTGATAGAGCATGTGTTTTGTATGCAGAAGGTCCTAGGCAGCTTGAGAGAGAGAATTTCCAAAGTGACTTACAGCCCAATCCTAACCAAACTTCCAGAGCCGGTGCAGCCGCAATGCAGCCCCGAGGTAAGGGAACAAATGAAGTCTTACCTTGAGGAGGCCTCCTTGACTACCCCCCCCGCGCACGCGCACAGAATACAGCACACACTCAGTTGGCACGGCTGCATTGGCGCTGGAAAGTTGGTTAAGATTGGGCTGTTAGACACTGCCCCCCTGGAATGAATGATACTGGTACAGACAGATCCATTAACTCCTTGTAAGGCAGCTTTATATTGTGGGTGTCTGCTGAAAAGTCTGAGGTGCCTAAAAGCATTTCATTTTCCTTGTCCTTTCCAGCAGGGGGTGCATAGTTTCTAGGACCCCCGTATCTCATTTTATATGACAGTTTTTTTTTTCTTAGATCTCCAATGTACAAGAAAGAGTTAGAGCAGATTCTCCCACCAGCCACTCCCCAATTAAAGTGGGCAAAACTCATTGCTTGTTTGAAAGCCTCCCTCTCTCAAAATCTCCTTGCCTGCCCTGTTAGCTTTTGCACATACAGGGAGACTTTGATCTGAGGGTGATTCCTAGAAGTGCGCTTGAATCTTCCTAATGCTCACATCTGGTTACCCCTACATTTTCTGCTTCCTATTGAGCTCCCACTATGCCAGTGGCCCCTTACCACCACTGAAAGGTGGCTGCCAACAAATCTTAAAGAAGGATGAGACCTGGTTGCATTGAAAGGGGTCATGAGGCCTCAGCATCTGCTATAAATAAATTCCTTAAAATTGTGCACCAAGAGAAGCCAAATTAAGCAACCTCTATAAATGCAACAGATTTGTACAGTTTCTCTTATTTTGCATCATTCCTCGGGGGTTTACTGTTGTACATTCACCTGGCTTTGCTAATCATTTTTAAGGCAAAAAAGCCCCATTTGCATCCACTAGAAATCTTATTCAGCCATGTCTTGGGCATCTGAGATTTTAGCAAGTGTTGCACATCTTTACGACCGCTAGGGGCTGGGAATGGGGAGAGGGGCAGCTAAAGAACTTGGCTTTTCAAGAAGCTGAATTCTGCACACAAGATCCGATTCCATTATCCCGGAGAACTGCACCATGCATGCCGACCTGAGCGTTACTTGGCTTCATTGTTCCTAGAACTTTGAAAGGTGAACAGTGTGCATTTCACAGCGTCCTCACTCATTTGCAATGGTTCTGCCCTTATTTTGAACTTCCGAACGATGAGGGTGGATGCATTGCCATCCAAGCCTGGGAGGTGCTTGAGCCAAATACTTGTGAAGCTAGAATGGGGAAGAGGCAAGTGGGGGAGGGTCTGGTGGGCCCACTGTTTGACATCCTCTCTCTTTCTCTCCCTTACCTACACTTTAAGGGGGACCTGGTCCACGGGACTACCCAAGCGAAATGAGGCCAAGACGGGTGCAGACACCACAGCAGCTGGCCCCCTCTTCCAGCAGCGCCCCTACCCAAGCCCTGGTGCTGTTTTGCGAGCTAATGCTGAAGCTTCCCGGGCCAAGCAGCAGGACTGAGATACCACCACCTCCTCCTCTTCCTTCCTTGAATACATTTGATAATAAAGCTAGGGAAAACCAACATTCCAGTGGCTTTACTGCATTGTGCAGCAACTGAACCAGTCATGAAGAACATCTGTACCGGTACTTGTCTCTGCTGAACTGAGCCTCCATGGGCCACTGTTGCATTGCAATGACAGAAGGGATAGCAAAGGCTGTGACAGTGTTTTGTCATCCTCCCCCCCGCTCCCTTGGTAATGCAGTCATGAGGATTCTTAGTGGGACAGGTTCCCAACAGCAGCTGCCTCCATTTCCTCTGGTAGCTCCTCCCCAGTTTGACAGTTAGTCCTGAGTTGTAAGTGTCACTACTGTATTGGCAGTGGCCCCTGCTTTTCCCCAAGCTCCCTCTATTGGAGCACAATGGAGGCAGTAACCCCAGAAGGAAAGAGCTTCTGCTAGTTCTTGGTTGGGCTTACCTCTCCCTTTAGGTTTGGCTTGGAAGAGCAGGATAAAGTTGGAAAATGGAACCCAGCACTGAAGCGTCCATGAGCGTTTTCACCTCACGATGTTACACAGCCCTGGGAAGGTATGGTGCATGCCTCCCAAAACCTGTACCCGCCCTTGACCAGACTTGGCCATGAAATACACAAGTCTGTGCATAAATGACAACTTGGCACTGAGTTTCTTGCTTAGAAATCTGTATTAGGTTTTTTTTTTTCCGCTGTAATAAATAGGAGTGGGAAACACAGCATGGCGAGTATTAAAAAGATGATATGCTGGCTCCAAGCGTGGAGCCCTTCTAAGCAATGTCTGTATAAAAAAAAATTAAGGTTGCGCATGATGCTGAGGGGACAAACTAGGAGTGTACATTTTGCTCGCTGGCTAGTAGCGAAGCACCCACCCTCTTTTTCTGCTGGGAAGGGAAAAGTAAAGCATGCAAAACGAGGAAGCAGAGGTGTTGGCTCCTGACTGCCGCACACCAGCTTCTACTCTCCTCCTTCCCAACTTGGAAAGAGAACCCAAGTCTCTGCTCCCTTTCCCTCTCTCGGTCTGGCCCACCGGGGCTTGACTGACTCGGGACAAGCCATGCTCATGCCAGTCTTCCACATGTTTGCTTACTAGTTGCGGAAGCCAGGCAAAAGCTAAGTGGTGGAGCTTCTTTTGCACACACAAAAAAGGAAGATGGGTTATAACTTGTGCCAAATCCTATCTAGAGCTGTCCTCTGTGCTGTAAAGGAAAACAAACCCATTTGGGGTGGATTCCCAAGCAGAGCATTCTCATGCATGCACATAATGAGGAGGCCCCCACCAATAGAGCTGCTGTATCTTCTCAGGTACAATGTGGTTCAATGGAATGGCTTCAGGCATTTAGCTGCCCAGGCACAAAGTGTGCAGTAACCAAACGTATGAGAGGCACCTTCTTTTGAGGACTGGCAGCTGAGGTGGCCACTGGAATGCACTGTGTTCCAGATGACAGGCGTTTCCGTCCCTGATGGCCCCACTCAATCATAGTGCAGCCCTGAAGTGTAAATTGGTTCATGGGTGGAAAAAAAAAGCCTTTGAGGGGAAAAAGTCATCTTGAGTTGAAAGCACATGGCTCCATAATGGTCTGTTGTAGGATAGGGTAGCATTTGCCAGGCTGGGGAAGAGGCACGTAGGAGCAACCATCACTGGGGTGATTCCACCGTCCTTGTAAAACACGAGGCAATGAACTTTTCCAGCTCCTTGGAGGCAGAAAGGCAGGATCCAAAGCTCTCCTCCTTCAGCCAGGGGAGGTGTCAGATTTGAGATCTTGCAAGCTTGTTTCCTTGGACACATTAGGAGCCTTTTTCTTTAGCTGCCATCCTGAAAGAAAGCAGGAAAAGAGATGAGCTGAGAGAGGCACAAGAGGGATTGCGTGCGTGCTTGGACAAACCAGCTGCCTCAAAGCTGGGTAGTTATACGCAGGGACATTGTTCACATTTAAAGTGCAGCCAGCCCCTGAGTTGGGTGCAACTTATAATAGTGAGTGTGTGGGGGGTATTTACATGGAAGTGACACAGCATGCATGGTATGACAGAGACGTCTGCCTGTCATAAGGCCTTCATGCCTTGCCCACTGCCAGACGTTAGCAGTCAAGAGCTGGGGGATGCACATGATAAAAGGTCATACCTTATTAATCCAGAATACCTCCCAATCACACTACAATTGCATGCATTAGAACTTCCACTCTATTGATACACCAGCATGGAGAGAACAAAACAATTCCACCCTTTTAACCATACTGCAGGACGCTGCAGGATGGTTAAAGGCTGGCAAAATTGTCTTACAGGGTCACTCATCTTTGTTATGTGATCTTGTGCATATGGCCAGACAGAAGCAGGGCTATGTGTTGGTGTGTGCGCGACTGTGGAATTTGACATTGGGCACAAAATTCAGCCTTCTCACAATGGCAACTTTCATTTAAAACAAAACAAAAAGCGTCTAGCCCTTCTGTCTGTGGAAATAATCTTGACAACATGTGGACAATTCATTGCATGCTGAAATATCAAAAGCAGCAGTAAGCACTGAGCACAACTTCCAGTAGTACTCTCTGTAAGGTAAAAGTTTTAGTCCATGGATAGTAGCCTGACCTTGCTCTTACTACACGAAACAGAATGCATGATGCAAAAGAAGCAAGCATTTACGTATGCAACATTTGATTAATCTGAATAACCTTCAGAGGCAGGAGATTTTTGCTGTGCTTGGTGCAGAAGAATTTCTTAAAGCACAGTGCCCTCTATAGGAACAGATGGGTAGCTGAGTAGGAGGCACACAAAATCCCACATGTGATATTGGAAGCCATACCTGATCTTTGAGCCTTTGCCAGGCTCTGCCAACCCCACATTTCCAAACTTCTTAACAATCATGAGGGCTAGAAACACACCTTAAATAAAATAGGGGAGTCTCTTTTGATTAATTTTTTTAAAGATGGGAGGAAAGCGACTTAACCAGTTGCTTTACATTGGTAAAGCATGTGAGGTTTCGACTCAATTAGTTCATTATGCTGTATTCCCATTCCAAGTCACATGGCCGACTGACTGGCCAACATGGAATGTAGTAGATACAGTTGTATTTGGGCCAAGAGATCTGAATTCAAATCTCTGCTCCGGCATAACATTTGCTACGCAGGCAAATCACTCGCAGCCTGACGGATAATGTTAGTGTGAGTATACAGTTGTATAATCCCATGCACCATCCCAAATTCTGGAGAAAGGATGGAGATGCAAATGTTATTCATTAACAAAAAACACCTGTGCTATTCCAAACAACAGGCCGGGGAATCATGAGGTTAGCATGGGTAGTACATCAATGAGGGAGCACATTGTACAAACACCTGTGCAACATATGATCTTGCTTTTTTCTGAGGTGCTGCTTCCTACCCTTCAGGGTTATCACAAACACACAAAATTAGCAATACCTGTACTGGCATATTATTAAGACAGTTATTACACTGCAGCCAGTGCCTGGACCATTGAGTCCTGCAATCTAATGTGGTTTGCTCCCTACAGCCTGACCTACACATACAGCAGATTGAAGGGGATAAAACAGACTGTACTCCTTCAGGCTGGGGGAGGTGGTACTTTGTTTGAAACAATACCCCTCATAATCAACTGCAGATGGAAGACTAGCACATCAGGGAAAACGGACTTACCTCAGGCCTCTCCCTGATGTGTTAGTTTTCTAATTGCAGGGAGTGTGGTGAGATACAGAGAGAGAAAATGTTCAAAAATGCAGCTGTCCCACTTGTAGTGAGAGAGATGGTACAAGCAATCATTCTACCACCTCATTCTGTGTAATGTGAAAAACAAGATTTAGCGTCTTCCCTTCTTCATCAGAACGCTTTGGGAGCAGCATTTGGCTCTGCCGACTGTGGCATTAAATCCCAACTGCTGGATCAAGATTTGCAAACAGCTTTGGCTCAGTTTCAAACAATCCAAAGGTCCTTGCGCTGCCCTGTCCCATCTACCTCTGGAAGACCAGTCATATCCCAAGGCACTGAACACTTTCACTCGTCTGTCTAAACAACAGTGCACGCCCACTCTCTGGCAGTAAAATGCTTCCGTATTGTTTGTCACAGCCCTTTCTTTTAACATGGAAAAATGGCAGCTATCCCATATTCCCGTGTATTGAGTGAGTAGGTGTGGAGAATGCTGCCTTTGAAAAGGATACTCGGTGCCCAGGAGGGCTAAGATAGCCACACTCTGCTTCTGAAGGATCCACATCATTTCTTGCAAACATCTCAGGGGAAGCATGAGTGGATTACTGCTGGATTTTGTAACAGCAGTAATTTAACACCAAACAAACACTGTTCAAATGAGAGGCCTCCTGTTGTGGGAAAAACAAGCAGTAAAAACAGGATGGTGCTCTCAATCCCAAAAGGGATCACAATAGGAATGAAATTCTGGTTTGAAGTTAACTGATAGCCCCGGAACAAGTACCTGTAGATTCAGCTCTCCCTAAGAGCAACCAGCAGCACCTGACTTTGGGCTGACACAACCCAGAAAGGGGTTGCAAATTTAACCCCATTGGTTGACGTGCAGAAGGATATGTTGGTCCCTGCACATTACAGGTCCCTTACTTGGCAAACCCAGAACCACCCCAGGTAAGTCAAAGGCTGTCCTCCACCTACACCATCTCCCTAAGATCTTCCTGCACATCTACTCAGCAACGAGGTTTCGTGAAAGGACACTTAATGGGCAATAAGGAACGGTGTACCAATGCCTTGAGCCGTCCCCAAACCACTAAAGAGAACTACTGCTAATAACATCTGTTCCTACAAATACTGTTTTCTGGTGCCAACTCTGACAGCACAACTCTGACAGCATGTCTACTCAGAAGTAACTCCTGTTGAATTCAATAGGACTTACTTCCAGGTAAGTGAGCATAGGGTTGCAGCCTGAATGAAGCTATTCTTGAAGATTCCTCCCCCAGTCTGATGCAATGTTGGAGGCCCTGTTAAAATCTCTAGGAACACTTTCAGTAATCACCTGGGGACCTGGATTCCTGGTAAGGTAAAGGTGACCCCTGACAATTAAGTCTAGTCGTGTCCGACTCTAGGGTGTGGTGCTCATCCCCATTTCAAAGCCGAAGAGCCAGCGTTGTCCGAAGACGCCTCCGTGGTCATGTGGCTGGCATGACTCTCCTTGCCACAGCGCGTAGCATGCAGCTGGAATACGGAGCGCTGTTTACCTTCCCGCAAGCGGTACCTATTTATCTACTCGCATTAACATGCTTTGGAACTGCTAGGTTGGCAGGAGCTGGCCAAGCAACAAGAGCTCGCTCCGTCGCGGATTCGAACTGCCAACCTTTCGATTGACAGCTCATGGTTCAGCGGTTTAACCCACTACTTATATCCCGCCTTTCTCCCACACTCAAGGCGGCTTACAACATAAAACAATACAGATTATAAATTTAAAATAGTATTTGGCCATCTAACTTTCTGGGCACCTCCTTCACTCCCAAGTTAGCTACTGAAAAGCAGTTTTTGTGCAGGGAGACTCCAGTTGCTAATCCATGGCCTCTGCTTTCCAGACCAGAGATGAACAGGGAACAAGAAAAGGTATAGATCAATTTGGGCATTTTGGAATACTCAGATTCTATATTCCCCCCTTCCTTCGCAGTCTGTATCAATTATATAACTAAAATTTAAGTACAGGATGCAGAAGCATTGGGGAGAGAAGGGTGAAATACAGGTTCTGATTGGCATATTTATTTTAATTAGCATATTTATTTTAGTACTATTTTTAAAGTGGAGAGATGGTTTAGGAATACTAAAATAAATGTCAATGAATTAGTTTTGCTCATTTTGCATCATTGATTCACCTTCTGATACTAGTCATGGGGTGGAACAGAAAGATATTGTGGGTCACTGAAGAAGCCCTACCCTCAGATCTGTGAATATCCTGCTCAGCCCTCTACTGGTTTTTGACATTTCACCAGGCACTGCCCACAGTCTTCAAAGCCTTGGAGGTCTTAAGGACAAGAACCTTGTTTTTTTAAAGAGGTGCGACCCTCAGGATTAGAGTCCACATCTCACATAACAATTTCTGCCTTTGCACACTGCATACGTGGAAACCACCAAGTACACACAGCTGTGAGCACTGAGAAAAATGAGTCATTACTGTATTTTATACTACAACATTCAATGTCTAGGCTTGGAGCTGGGCAGTTTGTACTCTCCACCTAAAATACCCACATTTTAAAGGTTTCTCATGATACAGTATTCTGCACTCAGATTACCTCTCTCTCTCTCTCTCTCTCTCTCTCTCTCTCTCTCTCTCTCACACACACACACACACACAGAGGATTATGGATAATATTAATTGGATGGGGAAAAAATCCCTGGGGGGCAGGGAAAATATCGTGTTATGAGGTATAGTGAACTGAAGAATAGTTATTGACAGTCCAAGTACCTAATTAGAATGATGCTACATAAGTGATCAACATGAGAAACAGATTATTCTAACACCAACTATAAATAGAAATAACAAGATGTACTCTCTTATATTTTTCTGTTTTTCTCTTTTGGATATAATCAAAGAAAAAAAAATAGTAACTCTGCATTCAGTTGCATCAGTTTGCATTTCTCCCTTTTGCAGAATTAACCCTGGTTTTGAGCCCAAGGTTTCTCAAGAATCTGGCTTTTGGGCAAGGGCTGTGACAGCAGGAAGCAAGAGCAGGTAAGAGGAGAAATGGAAGGGGATGGAGGTTGTTTCTAGGGAGCCATGGAGAAATAAGAAGCTATGCTAAGGAACTGATCCCTAGCAGCCTTCTTTTGGGCTCCGGAAGCTTCCTCAGATACTGCTCATTCACCCCACATTTCCAGACTTCCCTTCCCCACAAGGGCTAGAAACGTTTTTCTTTGAAAGAAGAGATTCTAATTTTTTCCAAGTTCCACACAAAAGGTTCTGCTCATACAGTTGCACAGCCCTGCCGTCAGGCACAAGAGCATCTGAAGGCCCAGTACTGTTACAACCACACTGTTTTAAAAGGTTTCAAGAGGAAAGAAAAGAAAAAGCATTTCCCTGTATTTATTTATTGCCATGGTAGCTAGCATAGCTCACCCTGAAAGTAGCTGGGACACAGGGCATGCCAGTGATTTTAATACTTCTGCAGTGAGGAAAGAAGGGTGTCACCTTGCAATAACTAGTAGGAGCAACTTTTTTTAAAACACTCAATCTTATGCATGTCTATTCAGAAGTCGCAGAAGTGTTCAGTGGGGCTTACTCCCAGGATGGTGTAGTGGTTTGGGAGTCGGACTTAGCCCTGGAAGAGCCAGGTTCAAATCCCCGCTCAGCCACGAAGCTTCCTGGGTGACCTTGGGCCAGTCACTATCTCTCAGCCCCACCTACCTCACAGGGTTGTTGTGAGGACAAAAAGGAGGGGAGGAAATATGTACACCACTCTGAGCTCCTGGGAGGAAGGGCAGTATAAACATGTGAAAAAATAAATAAATAAAATAAAAATAAATAGGATTGTGCATAGGATTGCAGTCTCAGTGCATCCCTTCCCCGCCAAGGACTACCCGAGTCCCAGCTTGTATTCTGATCTTGACCTTTCTCAGCTGAGGCAAGCCAGACCTACAAGATGAACTGAGATCTATCTATAAGGCCGAGCCCTGGTCCACACAGGCACATGGCGGTAACGGTTCCCGGACTGCACAATTGCAGGTGAAGGATTTCATGATCAAATGTCCTCCGAAAACCCTTCTGCCTACAAAACGAGCACACGAGGGGAAAAACCAGGCCAGAGCGCTTCTCCCTGGCCTCTAGCTTCCTATGCACAGGGGAGTATTCTATGTGGAGAAACAGTTAAGCATGTGAACCGCCACCCAGCCACACCTCCGAGTAGTACAGTCAGGGCTGCCAAAGTCTTCTGGTCTCTGTATGCTATTTGACCTCGGCTCCTGCTCCTCCGAGTAGTATGACGACCTATGTATGGCTATGTGACAACCCCTCTGGGCTGGGCTTCCCATTGCAGATCTCGGAGGAAGGCACACATTGTGGAAAAAAGTAGCCCCTTCCCCCTTCCCTAACTATTAAGTATCACTGAAGGCTTTTCTCCAGCTGTCTGCCCACCCTGCATTAAATGACCTGCTTGCCTTGCATTGGCTTCTGAAACAGGATGCTAGCAAACTGACAGCAAGTTTCCTTTGCAGAGAATTTGATGCTATTTATTAAATAGCTACCACTCAAAACAGTTCAACAACATTATCTGGACAGGGAGTTAGGGACAGGAAAGGGGAATGGAAGGAAAACCGCATTCTGGCATTGTGTGTTCATTTACAAGCATTTGCCTCCTCCCCTCTTAGTGCTTTAACTTCTAGAGTGTTGGGGTGGTGGTGGGGATGTGGATCAAATCTGACTCCAAGTCTCAAGTCAAGTCCCAAGTCGTTGCCCCCAAGTCCCGAGTCTTTGGTTGCGAGTTCCTATCTATTTAATGGGGAAAACAAGTTTAAACCTGAATAAAGTTTGACTTGTTGTAAAAGGCTCCAAGTTTCGAGTCGAGCCTTTCACAATTGCCGAGTTAAGTCCGAGTCGAGTCATTGACGCGACTTGAGTCCGAGTCGAGTCTGAGTCAATAGACTCAAGTCTAGAATAACACTCTAGCAAGTCATACTAAGCAAGTCATATTGAACTGAACCTGAATTCAGAACCCAGTTCAGAGAGCTTGTCAGTGACCCAGAACTGAGCAAGTACACAAAACTCTTGCTCATCTTGATCCTGCACTGGACCCTTAAACACACAAAAAAGTGTAACCAGTTCAAAAGAGGCAAGTGTTTCAGTCACCAGGCCCTCAGCTTTCCATTGTACAAATAATGTTTTGTTTTCTGGAGGTGGTTTTCTTTCTTAATCCTGCTTAATGTATTTACTTTTTTCTAAAAACAACAACAAATAATTTCTCTCAAGTTCAATCGTTATTTTATAGAGTGACACTGCAAGCAAAAGAGCTCAATATGATTTTCTGCATGAAATAATGGACTTCTGGAAGCTGCTGCCACACTGAGGGCTTCTCCCCTCAAAACAGTGGAACTGGCAGCCGCCTCAGGAGCAAACCATTAGTGTAGGACAGAGGTTCCCAACCAGGTTGGTGGTATGCAGGCTGCCTGCAGCCAAGATGGCGGCCACCATCTTGGCCACACACAGCACTGCTTCGGAGCCTGAAAAGTGGCGGCTCAAGGTCTGCTGAGCTGGCAGATCTGAAGGATGTGGTGTAGGATGTTGATTTTTGTAAGATGCTTGCAGACCATTCTGTGGGGTCAAAAGGTGGGATAGAAATGCCTTAAGAATTTTTTTTAAATGAACCAGAACTGAAGCTAAATGTTTAATGGTTCAACTCCCCAACAGCCCTTTCAAGATGATAGCCCTCAAATAGCTCACTTTGTACAGTGTGGTTACAGCTGCAATCTCTGCCCTGCAAGATTTAGCCTTCAGGCTGCCATGTCGGGTCCATTTAAAAAGAAAAACACCACCACCACATTCTGGTGAGGAAGAGAGTGACCCCACTTAAGCACACAGATGAAAACAAAATCATTTTTCCACAGAAGTATTTCCAAAAAAAACAACCACTACCACCACCCAGGGTTGGCAGGCATCATCTTAGCAAAGGCATTCTCCCCTCTACACACAGAAGGGAACGGTAAGATGGCGGCTGCCGTGATAAAGAATGCTCCCCCCCCCCTCCGGGGGCAAAGCTGTGTTTTTATCAAGTTTCCAGATTTCTTCAGTGAGCCCTACTCATTCCTAACCCTAACTGTGGGGTTTCGTTGTTGCCACTCCAGGCAGTGAAAGAAGCACCTTCAATTCAACTGACAGTCATTCACTTCTTTACAAGGATTCTTGTGTTCCTAGGATAAAACTTTGCACTGAAAAGAGATTCTGGTCTAGACTCCTGCTCAAAATGAAGCCTTGCCTGTCTGCTTTGCGGCTGGCTACAAGCCCCAACTCTCAAGTAGGAAAAGCTGCCCCCCCCATCCCATCCCGCGTTAATAAGGTTAGACATGCAGTGAGTAAGGCAAAGACCTGTCCTTTTCGAGGTTTCCTCAATCATTAAGCAAAAAGGCTAAATAAATACACTCTCTTTATTCATCTGTGGTTTATGTACATTGGCAAATTGTACAGGCTTTTTTCCCCTTAAAAAAAAAAAGCAGGAATCATAGAAAATGATCAGCAATCTAAAAATCATATGTACACGTGTTACCATTTGATTATCTTCCCACCCCAACAAAAACCCACCCCAGACACCTAACACCCAAAAACCCAACTCTCCAGGGTTAGTGTCCCCACAACATACACTCCCAGTCAACACAAAATGCATAATGCTTTAGAAAAGGTCAATCAACTCCCAGCAACCCTCACACTGGCACTAACAGAGCATGGAAATTGAGGCACGTAGATGGGCACTACCCTGAGAGTCCCAATCTGCCTACAGTTAGTAATCTTTCGGCTCAGGCCTGCACAACCTGGGACCTATCAACCTAAACCCAGTCCTGCTGCAGCCATTTATAGCAACTCGCAAAGGGAGCTCAACAATCTCCCACTTTGGCAGCCTGCCTGGGACTGCAAAATCAGGCATCTGGCAGGCCACAAGAGTCAGCTGGAGAGCAGCATACAGCCTGATGGGTCGTATACTGTGTAGGACTGAAAACAGGAATGCCGGTTGCAATTTAGACCTCATTTCCTCCACACAGCATGAAAGAAACACAACAGTGCTGGCTTTCAAGCTCCCGCCTTATAGCCACCCCATGAGATGTCGTTCAGTCCTCAGGGAAAGGCATTCAAATCTTGATTCTCAAGTTAGCAACAGCAAACTTTGTGTTCGAACAGCGAACAGTGTTTACAGATTTCCTGCCCCATAGTGAAATCTTAATTGGCAATTCACACACTCTCCCTTCTGTTTGACCAGGGATCTGCCTATGTATAGACACTAAATACATACCGGGGACCCCCGGTGGGGGCAGGGAAGAATCAAGCATGCCTCACACCCAGTTCCCACCCACTATGATCTGCTACTTCCCACTACCCACCCAGAACTGGAGACAGAACCGAACCAGGACTGACCAGCCTCCCTACCCAGCAGTCCTATCCTTATTTCAGAGACATACAGACCTAGCTTCTATCATGCAAACCTCCCCACTCAAAACCCTTTTTATTTAATCTTAAGCTGCCTCAGATCAATTTAACAAATTCCCAGAGGGCAGCTATAAGTACATTCCTACCCAACTTCCCCAAAGGTTGCATTAAAAAAATGGTATGTTCCAAAATGACTGACAGGGTCTTCTTTCACCCTTCTCTGCTTTTGTGCATCTGAGTAGCTCCATGTGAACAAATACGCCACCGCCCCTTTCTGGGACTATATTCAGATCCTTCACTCAAAGTGTTAATACAAAAATACACCTCTTTGTAAATGTGCTCCCTGCTGGACAAACGAGGGAGCATTGTGGGTCTCAGAGCAAAGGAGTCAGGTGACCATAAAGCAGCATTGCCCCCTAGCTGGGGGGTGGGGGTTGCTCCCAAAAAAGGGGTGGTGAAAAAATAGACATCAAATTTTAGATTTAGGGACAAGTTGGAAAACTTGAGTTGGCAGTGATAAAGTGAGCGGGAGAAAGAGAAATAAGGAGTTATACACTGGAGGACCGGTTAACAAAAAGACAGCTATTAATGGAGCTATAATGAGGGGGCAAAATGAGTCAGGTAAAGGAAGAGGAACATGTGCTAGAGCGCCACCAATGTTAAGAAACAAGATATGTCAGAGGGAGGGAAGAGTAGGAGAGAATCAGAGGTGGAAAAAAAAGTGTGTGTGAATTGCAGGAATGGGACTAGTGTTGGAGAAGCTCAAGAAATTGGTGCCAGTTATTATAAGGGAGGTGCTCGGTTCTTCTCAATTGACCAGCACTGACTTGGACAGGAAGCCATCTGTGGTCACAGAAGGAAGTTCCTTGATCTGTGCTGTAAGCCCCTGTTGCTGTGTGGCTGTCCCTGCTAAGGACCGGCTGGCCAAAGGTCCCTTGGGCAAGCTGTATAGGTAGACGGCTCCTATGACCAGCCCTGCTCCAAGAGCAAAGAGCAGGTTGAGGTGGAAGTCAAAGAGGTAGATGGAAGCCACGGTGGACACCACAATGGAGAAGGAGGTGGCGAAGCCCTTGAGGATGTTGTCAGCGTACTTCACAACCACGGCCACCAGGAGGCCACCAAAGGCCTGGTTCAGGATCACTCCCCACACGAACGGAGTATAGCCAAAGAAGAATCCGTGCTGAGCCACGGCCGCCCCCTCTGTGGACCACAGCCCCAATAGCCCCAGTAATGTCCCGAAGATACCCAGCTGGACATTCCGTAGCCAGACCGAGGCTGCACTGCCCTTGAGGATTTTTTCAAAATAGACCCCGGCAAAGCCAGACGAGAGGCACGACACCACCACGGCCACAAGCCCCACAGAGTAGCTTTGTTGAGTTCTCTGGCTTCCAGGGGTTGATTTGCCCCCCGCCTGCTGTTGCTCCACCTGGACAATGGCTACACCAGCAAAAAGGAGCACGAGAGACAGCCACTGGAGACGGGACAGGCTCTTGCGGAGCATCAGCACAGAGAAGACAGCTGTGGTGAGGATCTTCAGCTGGTAGGTGACCTGAGAAAGGCAGTGCAGTTTAGTAGACACACCAACAGGCCAGGTGACAGATGCATTGCCAGCCAGGGTAGGATATACGGATTATGTTCTACCCCCCGCTTCACTACACACCTATGGAGGTTCAAGTTCTGCTATTGGAACAAGTGTGCCCTCCAGATCCATGACTGCAGCCCAGTTCCCCTTTAGAGCATATTCTGAACTCTAAGTGCCCCTAACACCACCACCCCATACACATACCACAATTTCACAGAAGTGCGGGGGGGGGGGAGCCCAGAATGTTGTACTGGGTGGTCAATTCAGCTTCCCGATAACCTCAGCTTTCATTAGGTAGCAATTTTCTAGCCCTTCTGGTTGTAGTTATTCTTGAAAATAAGCAGGTAATACCTGTTGAGATCGCAGAACCCAGAAGGGTTGGCTTGCCCTCCCACACCCTGACAAGCTGAACAAAAATTATGCAACATGAGAAATGGGCCAAAATGGCTTAATTTATGTATTTATACAGGTCCTGCAACTCAGCTTTTTACAGGCAAAGAATACATGTGGCCCTGCATATTCAAAGAAAATATAACCCTCCTCTAGAATGGATTTGTTTGCAAACTTGTTGCAGGATAAGACCTTCCTCCAACTCCTTCTAGGGTGCCTCTGTCCACCAGAGAAGAGGCGGACTACTTCCACTCTAGTCTTTTTCTGTGTGCTGCATCAGGGAAGGCTTAAGGAAAAACCAGTTACAGGAACACACAGCAAAGGACATTTCTGGACATCCCCAGATGTCTTCAAGACACCTGGGGATGTCCAGAAAACATCAAGCTGCTGCAAGAGCTATGAGAAACTACTGAGCACCCCCAAACATTATTTGACATAGGGAGGGACAAACGGGATGCAGGCCCCATGGCGTCTAAAGAGAGCAATCAAAACTGAAGCAGGACAACTTCTCATGAATAACTTGGCCCAGGAGTCTCTAAGGCGTCTCGGGTAAAGAAGCAGAGTCCTAGAGCTGGTGCCTCACCTGGAAGGTGGCTGCGGGCAGGTTGGAGATGGCCACATACTGAAGGTTGTTTTGGAGGGTGTAAATGAGAGAAGGCACTGCTAGTTTGAGGGTGTCCATATACTGCACCACAATGGAGTCGTACAGGAAGGAGGCAAACTGCTTCAAGTTCCCTGGAAAAGGAGAGAGAGAGAGAGAGTGAGACAGACAGACCTGCAACTAATCGAAGTTCCTGGTTGCAACTCATTTTTAATTGACCAGAGGCTGCAGTTATGGCTGTGCCCACTGACGGACTCTCATGTTGAGCCAAACACACACGAGTGCACTTTAACCCTTTCCTCCCTGTGGTGAACGGCAATGGAGGCTTTGGCGGACCCCTGCCCATTCCCATCAGCCTGTGACTTGGGGAACACACAGGAATGAGCAACTAAGGCAAGTCCAGAGGAACTCTGGCAGGGCCATGGCTGTTGTTCACACTGTCCTTTGCCGGTGGTTTGATTCAGGAAACAGCAAGAGGGGTGGAAAAGCCCTTGAGAGCTGGGAGCTATGCTGAAAGGGTCACCACTGGCCTATCCACACCGGGATGGTGTAGTGGTTTGGGAGTCGGACTTAGACCTGGAAGATCCAGGTTCAAATCCCCGCTCAGCCATGAAGCTTCCTGGGTGACCTTGGGCCAGTCACTATCTCTCAGCCCCACCTACCTCACAGGGTTGTTGTGAGGACAAAAGGAGGGGAGGGAATATGTACACCACTCTGAGGGAGGAAGGGCGGTATAAAAAATGTGAAAAATAAATAGAAATAAACTGTATGTAGGTGGAACTGGGCTTTAGAAAATAAGAATCTCTATGCCTGGTCGACTGCAGAAACTTCAACTAGTACAAAACGCTGTTACATGGATTCTAGCGGAAGCCGATAAACTTTCATTTTAGGTGCGCTGCTAGGCTTAATTCAAGGTGTTGGTTATAGCCTTTATGGCCTGGAACCACAATATTTAAAGGACCACCTTTCGCCATATGAATCTGTCCATCCACTACAATCCATACTGGGACCTTGCTCTGGGTTTCCCCCTATTTCTGAAGTGCGATTGGGAAGAGAAAGACATGCAACAGGGTCTTCTCGGTCATGACTCCCAGACTCATGAGTTCATTCCCCCACAGACATGTTGGGCCCCCTCACTGGTTTGTTTTCATTGACCTGTAAATACCTTTCTGTTCAAGCAGGCATTTGGTTGAATTAATACGCCTGTGTATATTTTTGTGACCCCCTTGTGTCCGCAGTTGATTCCTCTCAATTTTTTAGTTGTCAGATTTGAAATTTATTTTTTTAATTATTGTTGTACCCGTTTCTTTTTTTAAATCTGATGTGAGCTGCCGGGGGGGGGGGGGGTAGGGCGTTGGAGGCCAAAAAGAGAGACAGAAATCCCTAGAATAAATAAATAATACAGGGCAAGAACAATGTGTTATCAAAGAAAGGTCACAATGGCAATAAAACAGACTGAAGTCTTTCAGTTCAGTAACTAAACTTCAAAAAGAGTGCAAAAATCAACCCAGTGGGGCTGCTGCAGGTGAACAGGATACAACACACTGGGAGTGGAGAACTCCTTGCAAGGTCTCTGTTCTCGCAGGCACCGTAGTCCCACCTCGCTTCTGAAAGAAGATGAGCAGCAGGCAAGTGGCTCCCTTAAGGACTTCGGCCATGACCACAGCCGAAGTAGCAAAGAACCGGTCCCCAGGCAGCGTGCGCACATAGCGGATGCTGAGGATGAGAGAGGCATTCTGTACCACCAGGACCGCTAGACTGATGTACTTCAACTGCCGGTTACCTGGGAAAGAAAGAGTAGACATCAGCTCAGTATCCCAGCCCTCAGAGGAAGCAGCTCTGCCCATTCTTCAGTTTGGTCAATTGCCAGAACTCAGCCTTGGGCGGAGTCACTGTCTGGGAAAGAAAGATGGCATTAGGGAAAGACTCCGTACATCAGAAGCCACTCAGGTAGGGATTCTTCATTTATTTTGCTAGGTTCACAAAATGTGGTGAACTTTTTTGATGAAAAGTGCTATTATTTATTTAGAATATTTACATAATGATTGGTAACCTGGAAGTCCTGATATTAAATCCTCCCCGCCCCCCCAGTACTATCAGAACTGTTTCCTCTGATCAGCAACTGAGAGACTAGAAAGATGCGTAAACATTGGCTAGCAACCCACTTTGGGTTTTTTTTCCCCCCTCTGTAAAATGGCCCTCCCATAAATCTAGTTGCCCACAAGGCCAATAAAAACTTGGCAAAATTGGCCAGGAATTGTACATGTGAAGTCTGACAACAGGCACCAGGACTGCTGGAACAAAGCAAGTCATTGCCCACCTTTAAGGGTTAATCTTTTTCTTGTTACTGGAGGATCACTCAAAGCTTGGCTGCTTGACCTCAAGTGGTAATCACAGATTCAGAAGGCTTCTTCCCAACTAATTGGCAAACAGAATTACAACACTACAAGTTTAAGATGAGCATTCAGGCTGATCCATTATGAGCACAGAACAAAACCTGCACGCAAATTCTCCCATCTACTGATCAAGGTCTTAAGAACTCCACTGATTCAGAACAAATCGAGATCAGGGGTTCCAGCTGTTCTGACTTTCCAACCGGATCTTTCAGAGAACTGGGATCCTGCTCTGTTTAACTCTGCAAACAAATTCTTGCACCTGGCAAGGCAGAGACACACCTGTGCAGGAAAAAAAAGGACAGAGAAATGGCACAGCCACGTTGCTGAACTACGGTACATTCCTCTGCTTCCTGAAAGGGAAAGTTACAAGAAACCTGATATGTACTGAGGAAATAGTTACAGTCAGTGGCTGCACAGGAATCCCACAATTCAGGGTCAGGTTGCAATTTCAGTCTCTGAGAGTCTAACAAAGATCTTTCATTCCTGTGCTGAGATTTATTGACTTTTGGCTTGCAGGAGCTGCTGTTAATAAGAATAGTTTGCTGAATCACACCAAAGACTGATTTAGCCCAGGACACAAGTCTTCTCCCACAGAGGCTAGGCCAGTGCTCTGGGAAGCTAATAAAGCCTCACAGTAAGATGGCAGTCTTCTTCTTTATCCGCAGCATTGGATAGTCAAAGGTATGACAATTAAGGCCAGTCGTGTCCGACTCTAGGGAGCAGTGCTCATCTCCGTTTCAAAGCCGAAGAGCCAGCGCTGTCCGAAGACGTTTCCATGGTCATGTGGCCAGCATGACTCAACACTGAGGCGCATGGAACGCTGTTACCGTCCCACTGACGCGGTACCTATTAATCTACTTGCAATTTCTTGCTTTCGAACTGCTAGGTTGGCAGGAGCCATCGCACGGATTCGAACTGCCAACCTTTCGATCGACAGCTCATGGTTCAGTGGTTTAACCCACTGCACCACTCGCTGGCTCGGTC
This sequence comes from Plestiodon gilberti rubricaudatus, assembly GCA_026170595.1. Taxonomy (NCBI): domain Eukaryota; kingdom Metazoa; phylum Chordata; class Lepidosauria; order Squamata; family Scincidae; genus Plestiodon; species Plestiodon gilberti. The sequence goes on from JANXHW010000002.1 coordinate 118,154,591, forward strand.
AAAGGTATACTACCTCTGAATATGGAGGTTCCATATTTAGCTATTAGGGCTAGACCTATCTCTGCTTAGTTTTAGTGTATCACCACATTTTAACATCTGCTTGCCTCCAGGGCAGAGTACTACAGACAGTACCACCGCCACAATTAGATTAGAGTTCTTTCTTCCCTCCCCTTATTACATTGATTTCCTGTTTATGATATTTTAAGTTCATTTGGTCTCTTTTATTCCCCTGGGCCACAATTATTACTTAGAGACTATGAGCCCTTGGGGACAAGGCTTTTAATATATAGAAGGAAAAAAAGATGCTCTGAACTGCTTTGAGCCTGTGGGATACAAATCTAAATAAATCTTAGGACAATGACCTCCATACACCAATTATTCTTTATACTTGAGATTGTCACCAAAATTACAGAAAAATCACCACGCACATATGCAGGCTGCTCACCAAAGCTACCTATTATTTTCCCCAACATTTATTTGGCTTCTTAGGCAGGAAGGAGTAATGAGGGGGAGCCTAGCACTAGAGAGGCAGGCTTGCCTACAACCATCCAAAGCTGTTTCCAGGAGTTCAACTACAGCAGCCCACATTTCCCTCTCCACGCACCAAGATTTTCTCTCCTCTCATGCGTCCCTCGTGGCTCACGTTCTAAAAAGCAAGCCAGGCTGCAGTGGGCACATGGACTCTCCCCATAACTCCCGGAGAGAGAGAAAGGCAGCTCTTTGCGTCCACATGGGGTGGGAGTCCGAAATATATCCCCACGTGAAAATAATAGAAACGTGTCACCCGCCCAGGCAGAGCATCTTCGGCGGATCCCTTCTCACAGTTTCCAAGAAGGAGAAACTTTTCCCTGGCCCACCTTGCAGGGAGTTGGACGAAGAGGCTAGAGAGAGAGAGCTATACGAGCAGCGGCACCATCATCGTAGTCGTCGCCCCCCGCCCCGGCGCTTGCCCCGTCCCCGCTCCCTCCAGCTCTCACCTCCTGCAGCCACCGGACTCCCACCGTCGCTTCCCGGGCTGCCAGCCGCTGCCATGGTGGCAACTGCTGGGCAACCGAGCTTCGCCGCCGAGCCGATACTTCCGCATCCCAGTCCCCAGCCTACTTCCGCTTCCGGGAGAAGACGTCGGGAAAGCCATAGAGGTGGAGTAGAAGGAGGGGCCACGAGGAAGAGTGGAGTGTAGGGAGGTGGCTTGTTTGGTGCCGGAAGTTCGGGCTGCGTGTAGCTCATAGAGGTAGGAAAGTGGTGCCCGAGGGATAGGTGTTTGGCGCTGGGAAGTGGTCGGTCGTACTACGGCTCGGCATTCCCCTTAGCTACAAGCGGAGGACTTTCTCCCCCCCCCCCTATATTTATATTTTATTAATATATATATTCAAACATAATAAAAACAATACATATTTCATCAAGTTATAGCAAGCGCGAAGCAATACATCCTACTAGCATACTATTCACAATTTTCTACATATAATATCCAACTAAGCTAAAAGTTGACTAAAAGTGACTAAAAGTGATCCACTGGAGAAGGAAATGGCAACCCACTCCAGTAACCTTGCCAAGAAAATCCCATGAACAGTACCAAAAGGCTAAAAGATATGACGCCGGAAGATGAGACCCTCAGGTCGGAAGGTGTCCAATATGCTACTGAGGAAGAGTGGAGGACTATTCCAAGTAGACCTAGAAAGGATGAAGCGGTTGGGCCAAAGCCAATAGGACGTTCAGCTGTGGATGTGTCTGAGGTTGAAAGGAAAATCCAATGCTGCAAGGAGCATTACTGCTTAGGAACATGGAATGTGAGGTCTATGAATCAAGGCAAGCTGGATGTGGTCAAAAATGAGATGAGATGGTTAGACAGCATCACCGATGCAACGAACATGAAAATGAGCGAACTCAGGAAGATAGTGGAGGACAGGAAGGCCTGGCGGGATATGGTTCATGGGATCACGAAGGGTCGGACACGACTTAACGACTGAACAACAACAACAACAGCAAGCCAAAATAACACCCACATTCTATTAATTAAATCCGCATATCATCACATCGTTCTTTTCTCTCTCTCTCTCTTAAAAAAATCAATAAATGGTTTCCAATTATTCATAAAAAGGTTAACTGATTTTTCCTTAATTAAAATTGTAAGTTTATCCATTTCATGGAGGACTTTCTTGTAGAGACAGAGCCACCCCGTTTGCTGGCAGTGTTTCCAGGTGACTTCACGGTGTTATTGAGACACGAGGGCACCCCCCCCCCCTGTTAGCGAAATGAGTTCACTTGCGATTGCGCGAGATCTGTGTGTAGTGTATCTCCTATGCTACGGCCGCTACAACTCAGCGGTGGCGCATTTGCTTGCATGCGTAAGCCCCAGGTTCAATCTTTTGACCACTCCAGCCAGATAGGGCTAGGAAAAACAAAAAAAACCCTTGAAACTCTGGAGAGCTGCTGCTACCAGCCGGAGTCGAGAAAAACGGAGCTAGAACCAGAGGTCTGACTCGGTAGATAGCAGCAGCTCATCAATGGGTATCTGAACCAGCCAACATGACGCAGAGTCGTGAGCAGCGAGCTTTTAATTGTGCTCCTGCAGAGGAGTTACACGGGTGCAAGTCGATCAGCCTCGTAACCCAATCCTATGCAATACATGTCGACTCAAAAGTAAGTCCTATTATAGTCATTTGGGCTTACTTTCCAGGTAAGTGTGGATAGGATTGCAGCCTCAGTAGCTGCTAGAGACCCTTATCTCAGTCTGAATGAGAGAGTCAGTACTGACTGTTCCCCCATCTTTAGAAAATATAAAATCTAGCAGTTGGTCTGTCGCCAGCACTAATTGATGTAAAACAGAGAAAGGAAGTAAAAAGAAAGAAACGCCTTCTAGGGCAAAGACAATAAGTCATTGTTTGCATCTTGATAATAACAGGTGTGAACTGCCTGTGTGTCACCAATAAAGAGTGGCAGGACATACTGTAGTTCTTAAAGACTTTTACAAGGATGTTGTATCTGTCAGCCTCAGCCTGCTTCTGAAATGTGAATATGGCGACAAAGATTAGTTGTGACCCCTACCTCAGCATACAGTTGTTTGAGGATAATAACTATGGATCATCATAGGCCAAAGCAGGATAGAAATCTTATCTAATGAATATAAATAAATTTCAGTTCCAGTCCTGTTCCCCCCCCCCAAATTTGGGGATAGTAACACTGGATTGCACTGTAATGAATCACCCCCAGTTCACCCCCACTTGTGATATAGAAGAGAGAACTCCTACTACTTAACATTTGTGTAGTACTTTCTGAGTATGCAAAGTATTTTACTTTGAGAGAGGTTTTACCCTGGAAGACTGGAAAAGATGTGTTATTGAGAGCAAAATTCTCACAGTGCACAGCCCCCCAAGTTCTTTTGCAAGCCTTAGAAATGAATCCTCCATCTGTGCACACACATTCACTTGTTTTATTTCTGCTTGTGGTCTTCTATGTGTAACACTTCAAGACTAAAAACACCTCTGGAATGTGGTCATAATTAGCGCCTTTTACCACTTTTCTTTTGTGCTCTGCTCTAAGCACGACATGTACGGTACGTTATCTCCATAATTTTGACCAAATCACCCTGTCGTGTAGTCAGGCAAGTGTTATCCCCATAAGAGAGGAGAGCTGAGCCTGAGAGGTCGGGGCTAAGAATTGTAGTAGAGTGTATATTTTTCAGGACAGAGAGCTATCATTTGCTTCCTTTACTCTAAAGCACCATATACATTGATGGATTTGATTCTAACAGTTCAGGTATTTCAAGTCACCCTAACCCTTTACCTGGTATTGGAATGACAAAATCGCTTCCTTGGAACCTAGATTTCTGGCCTCTCCCAAGCCATCTTTATCACCCAGTTCCCTGGACTTGGCAGTACTAATTTCCTGCAGGATGTTGCACCCTGGAAGGCAAGGGCAGGGGAACAACAAGACACTCACGCAGGTCTAGTCAGGGTGTGGCGGATAAATGTTGTGTACCTGGGAGGACAAGTCAACACTACAGTGACGCTGGCAGCCGTTGTGCGCGTCATTCCTTGATCCTGCTTGGCATTCCTAGGCTGGCATCCTCGAGGGTGGGGCTTACAGGAACTCATCCTGTTGATTTCATAAGCCAAGCATCCTCTCTGGTATTGGAATTTTCTATTTCTAGTGCAGGGAGTGGCAGCCGAGTCGACAGCAGGTGCATAGGAGAACCCAGAAGTTTAGATTCAGGACCTCAGTTTTGAACACACGCAAAGTATCTTTTCGAGACAGGCTGCATTTGTCGTTGGGGAGAGGCTAACGGGCAGGTGTTCAGTTTCCATTGGTTGCCTATTTGTGTCAGATCTTAGTGATACTCACTCTTCCCTTTAATGCCCTAAATGGCTTGGGACCACTTTCTCTTGTATGTTCCCGCCTGTGCACCCTGATCAACATCTATCCCTCCAGTGACATTCTCCATCCATCCATTTTCCAAATGAAGTCTGACATCAGCATTTTTCACCCATGGAAGTTTGTGAACATTTTTTGGGCAGGAGGTGTGGCTTGGAGGTTGAGTCGTGCCCTGCCTGAAGAAGCTAAGCAGGGTCGACCTCAGTTCTCGCTTGGATGGGAGATGACAGCTGCTGACGGACCTCACGAAGACCCTGAGATGGTACTGTGAGAGGGTGGAATGCGAAGGAGTCAGAGATAACATCTAGGCAACCGTCCAAGGGTGAACTGTGAAGCTTGGAAGTGCAGAGCATAAGCCAGAAGGAGGGCTGCACTCGGGAGGGAAACATCTGGAGTATGGAAGGTTCTATGTATGAATTGAACAATATTGTAAAGATAAATCTAGGATAGCCTGCCTATGTAAACCGCCTTGAATAAATCTGATTATGAGAAAGGCGGAATATAAATAAATAAATTTCAGAGGCAGCGCCACGCAAGTGTGTTATAGTAGTTCGGTCTGGAAGTTACTTAAATATGAATGACTGTGGCCAGGTCACAGGAAAAGCTACAGCTTTTGGTATATCAACCATAGCTGGTAGAAAGCACCCCTGGGCACTGCCACCACCAGAATATCAAAAGCCAGGCCAAGGAAGACCTCCAAGGTTCAAACTTGGGTCATATTGGAGACTGTTTGCTCCTCTGTCCCTGGATCATCTGAAGCACCAACTGCATTTCCAACTTACCTGGGTTAAGTTTCAGTTTGTTACCCGCATCCAGTCCCTCCCAGTCTGACAATACTGAAGGGTCAGTATCTGGAAGTAGGAACGGATATGTAGCATCAATATGTTGCAGCATGGGATTCCCTCCCCTCCTCTGCTGCTAATCAGTGTGGGGTGCATTGTCCTTGCTCCCCCTGTCGGGGTGGTGCAGTGGAGGTTCCACTTGGGTGTCTGCGTGTGGGGTCCTCCTGGGGCAGGGTACCTGTAATGAGGACACTGAGGAGACAAGGAGTGTTAACAAAGTATCTTGCCAGACAGCGGCAAAAAGTCGTTTGTGCAAAGTACTCCCTTTGTGTGCCAAGAGCTCTTTCACAATAGTTCCCATCACCAAAGTTCCCCTTTGTGGGTTCTAAGTGTAGTCAACATGAGGCTAGAGAGGTATAGAGCTCCCCTCTCCCCCCCCCCCCAGAACTCAGCTGCAGTGTCAGTGCGGGGGGGGGGGCTTCACTCTGGTTTACAATACCTCTGGGCTAGGCTGTCATTCTGCCACCATCTTATGCCGCTCAGACTGGCGTTTCAGTCAGGCTAGGCATGTTAACGGCATATAAGGAAATTAAGACATGAATCTTAGTTATTGAACATCAGGAGTTGTATAGTAAAGCTTGTACTTCCTGTTCCCTGCTAAAATTCCACTCTCATTTATTCTAGGTAAGATGGCCCCATATTCATATATTTTAAAATGTGCCCAGAATCGTAGAGCTCTCTCTTTAGTGAGATGTAATGTCCTTCCATCTGCTCTGCTACTGGGAAGATATAACGGAATCCAAATGTCGGTCTGAAAGGTATTGCCCGTGTGGAATAAATTGTGTAGAGACCCTCCCACATACATTCATATTGCCCGCTTCATAATGCATCCCGTATAGAACATCTAGGCCCAGTAATAGCCAAGCTACGGGGTTTAGCGGACCAGGAGATATTGCAATATGAGGAGGGTGATGTAATGGAAAGGATCGAAGCCTTTGCTTGTGCAATTGTCATTCCATGGATTGGACCGTACAAAGTATTAGCCTCAGGACTGTAGTCCAATGTTGGGTTGATTTTTTGTTATATGTTGTTATATGTAATGTGAGTGTTGATTGTTGTTGTCTTTAATGCCAATAAAGGTTCCTGACGGACTGCGGGCATTTCAGAACAATTGCATCGTTTGGAAACCCTTTTTCCTGGTTGCGTAAAGTTGGGGATTTTATTAATGAACCCTTAACCTGCCTTTTATCAACGGCAACAACAAAAATCCAAAGTGGTTTACAGTAAAGGAATATAATATATATTACAAAACCAACATAGCATCAGTTAAAGCCACACAGCCATACAAATACTGTAAAAACAGCAGCAAAATTAATTGCCTGGAATGCCAGTAGCTGAAGGGCCAAACTACATGTTACGTAAAGCATCCAATGACAGCCAAAGTACTTAACGTTTCTTTATTAAATAGGATCCATTGGAGGCTTGGTCTGGATCAGGACTGCAGCGTGGGGATTTTTAACCCTTTGCATGTTTATGATCTGGATCTTCTCTCCCTACCCCGGTTGCTGCCATTTAATAAAGAAAAAGTTAAGCATGTCAAACTGAAAGGCTTGGCAAAGTAATGTGTTTTAAATCTCTTCTGAATGGGCCAAATAGGGTGGATCTGACAGTGCTTCTTTAGGAGGGAATGCCACAAGATTTCCACTACAATTTATTTATTTATTTAAAGAATTTATATCCCGCCTTTCTCCCAGCGAGGGCACTCAAGGCGGCTTACAAAACATTAAAATACATATACATTAAAAATAAATTAGAAACAAGTAATTAAAAACAATTAAAACAAACAACTTAAAAATAAGCAACCCCAGTGGGTCAACCTGTATTTACTTTGTTGGTTTACCCATGTTACACCAACAAGCCCAGGTTTGTCATCCAACGTGTATCTGTACGATCTGTGGGTGTATGAATATCTATCATATCTGCAGTTTATATTTTATGTGAAGAAAATGCATGCATATTCCCATAGGCCAGTTACGTTACAGTTTTACCTCACTCTAACTGCAGCAAAATCAATATGGTGTTGTTGTTTTTCATATCCTGATCAACGTATCTGAACTCTTACCAAATCGGGGGGGGGGGGGGGCTTGCCACTTCAGGACGATTTGATTTGTACTACTGGAGCATGATGAATTTAGAAAAAATGCACATAACAACTTCTGTTGGTTCAATTCACTTAAAATATATCAAATAAAAATAGTGAAAAAATCACTAATTGACGATATCTAAGAAGCTATCTTGAGTGGTTTCCACTAGAAACACTGAGAAAATAGTAGCGCTATGGTCTGGCTTTTTTTCTTCTTCTTTTTTTTGCTATATCTTTATATATGCTGCAGATAGCAGAAAGATAAGTAAATGTAAAGGTATCCCCTGACAATTAAGTCCAGTCGTGTCCGACTCTAGGGTGTGGTGCTCATCCCCATTTCAAAGCCGAAGAGCCAGCGTTGTCCGAAGACGCCTCCGTGGTCATGTGGCCGGCATGACTCTCCTTGCCGCAGCTCGTAGCATGCAGCTGGAACACGGAGCGCTGTTGACCTTCCCGCAAGCGGTAGCTATTTATCTACTCGCATTGACATGCTTCGGAACTGCTAGGTTGGCAGGAGCTGGCCAAGCAACGAGAGCTCACCCCATCGCGGGAATCGAACTGCCGACCTTTCGATCGACAGCTTATGGTTCAGCGCTGTGCCACCCGCTGGTTAGTAGAAAGATAGTCAGACATAAATTGAACAATTCTACATACCGTTCAGTTTACAGAAAGTAGTCCCCACAGACTAAAGAGTTTGGGCCCCCCTCAAGAGTTTGGCTGATGCTGCAGCTAGTGCAGACAATATCATGACATTTGTCACATGCAGCTGAGTGCTCCAGGTCATGTTTGTGTGGCATGAGCAAAGGAGCATCTGCTTATGTAGGGCCATTAGGCACAACGGCAAGTACAGTCTGTCGTGCAGTTGTGCCTAAAGGCCCTACAGACAAAGGCAGATGCTGGTGGAAGGTCTGAAAGTATTGGGAGGGGTTAACAACTATTTCTTAATCCCAGTCTGCAGGGCAGAAGCGATGTGTGATCATGCCAAAGCTGAACCCAGTCAAACATGCACAGGTTATGATTCTTGGCTGCTGCAGCCGATGTGGCTGAAAGTGACTGAGTAGCACTGGGATTGTATTTTTTTGCTACTTTTCAAAAATGCTTGTAGTGAGGTCTATCAAGAGTATCTGAAAACTTGCCCTCCTGATACATACCAACAGTAGTGTTTCTTTCCCAGCAGTGATTAATGTCTTGCATGATGACAGATAGAGGGTTGTTGAGCACATTGGCGTTCTGAGGATCAATTAATCTTTCACAATCTTCATATCTTCACCGTTACCTGTGTCTAACAACTGGAAGGCAACGTCACACCAGAGAAGGGCAGCAGGGATAAAGGATGACCTTGATAAAAGGCAGGTTAAGGGTTCATTAATAAAATCCCCAGCTTTACTCAACCAGGAAAAAGGGTTTCCAAACAATGCAATCCTATTGTTCTGAAATGCCCCTCAGTCAGTCAGTCAGGTCCTAACCAAATGTTGACTTTGTTTGCTTGATGCTTGAATATTCCAGCTGTTGCTTTTATCTGGAGCCGCTTTTGATCTGGCGGGAATAGCACTTGTCTCCTGTGCAAGAGCTTGTGAAAACGTTGTACCAGGATATCAGCAACTGCCACAGCATCTCTTTGTCTCACCTCTGCCACGTGGAGGCCTGCATCCCCCCTTTGCGTGTTTTTGGCTGATATCCAGCTTGCCCCTGTCTGTCGCTGAGCATGTGTGAGAAACACTGCTTACTAGTCTTGTTTGCTAAAAATTCATAATTCCCGAATGGCCAGCACCATGTTGAGGTTGCATTTAGTCACTTGTGTGCTTGACTCTGGACATCTCCTTATATGAGTTGCATCCTTTATTGAGGGACTGTCTAAGTAGCCATCACACACACAGTGATGGACATATACAGGTGTGTCCCCCCCCCTTAATGACGGATCGCTTAATGACGATCTGCATATACGACGGAGGTTTCCAAAGTGTAAACAAAGAATTAAAGCTACAGTACTGTTTTTAAAAGCAAAAAAAAAGGTCATCTTTAACTCTCTGTGTTTGTGTGTGTGTGTTTCTACCTCCATTGACAGGTAGAAATCTTGTTGTGCTTTGTGTTACACTCATAATGTACACTGTGTTTGCTATTCATTCCCTATTACAACTCCAATGTGTTACATTGCATTACGCTGCACTGTATTGGTTTTACACGTTATACCACAATCGGCCACTAGATGGTGCTGAGGACTCGCTTAATGACGGTTTCACTATATGACGGGTTTCCAGAATGTATCCCATCGTCTAAGCGGGGGACACCTGTATTGTGTAAAATATATTAGACTTAGCTGCTACAGATGGAGAATGCTGTGCCAGGAGACCAGGACAGTCAATGGAATCCACCACCTCCATCCATCATGAATGTCAGAGCTGTAGGTGTAGCTGTCTGACAGTATTCCACCTCTACTCAAATAGTATTTGCCAGGCCTGCCTTATTTGTTTGTCTTGGGAGGAGGGCTGGATAGCTGCATAGCTGATACTTAAATAGTTCAGCTGCCTTTTTTTGTGGTGATAAGCACCAGACACCAGAACAGCAGTTGGGGGTCAGTCTGGATTGTTTCTTGATGTACTGTAATATTCTTCTTAACTCCTGTGGTAACAGCCATTTTCCCCCACTTAAATATCCTCCACATGGACCGAAGTAACTGAAAACCAACTTCATCATCATTATTCACATTCTTGAGCCTGATCTCCTGATGAGATACTGTGCATAGACTCAAGTAAAAAAAAAAGGTAAAGGTGACCCCTGACAATTAAGTGCAGTTGTGTCTGACTCTAGGGTGTGCGCTCATCCCCATTTCAAAGACAAAGAGCCAGCGTTGTCCGAAGACGCCTCCCTCTGCCCGTGGTGCCCATTTTTCAAATGGTTTTTTTTTAACAAGTCCAGTCTGTGTAAGAAGCAGGCCGATCTTAATGTCCTGGTAAGTTCATATAGGAGCTGACAGTCTTGAGACAAGTGGGTCTTAGGCTGTGTAGGGATTTAAAATAATAGCCAGCACTTTGAATTGGGCATGAAGATGAATCGGCAACCAGTCAAATGGTATAAAATCAGTGTATCCTGTGCAGAGGGATTTGCTCCTACCAGCAGTCTGGCGGCCACATTTTGAGTCAGTTGAAGTTTCCCAGCCATCTTCAGAGGCAGCCCTGAGTAAAGCGCATTAATTGCAGCAATCAAATTTAGTCGTGACCAATCCTGGTATCAAGGGAGTCCCTTCATGGCCTCGTACGTGAATCTTTTTTGTGTGGTTCACTTGTGTGATGCATGATGATGCCAGCAAACTCTTGCGCAGCATTGATCACTGCTGTGCATGGTGTTCATCACGATAGAATTCAGACATGCCACTGCATTTCTGTCCTTCTCCTTCCCCGTGTCAGCGCTCCTGTTGGCTTGATGCTCCCCATCACTGTCCAGTTACAAAATAGGCAGAGAGACCTGCCCATACAGGATTATTTATTTATTTATTATGGTATTTTATATACTGCCTTTTCTTTACAGGCTCAAGGCGGTTTACATAGGCAGGCAATTCTTTTTTTCAAAAATTTATTTTTACAAGTATTGTTCTATGAGAACACAGAACCCTCCATTCCCAGATGTTTCCTTTCAAAGTGCAGCCACGTCCTGGCTGTGCTTCGGCCTTCCAAGCTTTTCGCAGCAGCCGCAGGTCTCCCTCAATCAGTTCTTAAGGTGCTATCCATCTTGCCAGCTGATTCCTCCGCATTCCATACACTCCATACTTACAGCACCTTCATAAGATCTGTCAGTGGCAGCGGTCTCCCTTCCAAGTGACAACCAAGGCTGAACCTGCTTAGCTTTATTGAGGCAGGGCAACAGCTCAACCTCCAGGCCACACCTCCTGCATTGCGCAACTTGGTGACCTTGCTGGAACATGCCAGCTATGGACGTGAGGGTGACCAGTTTCAAAACTTTCCTTTCTCACAGGTGTACAGGCTGTGAACTCCCTGCAGCAATATATACAGGAGGAGCTTTTATCTCAAAGGAAGTAAATGAGGATCCCGGTTCAGTTCATGTACCATTGATATGTCATGAACCCATAGTGAGCTGGATGACTCACCCCTGCTTATTATGCCTGGCCTGACCTTACCATACCCCTCTTTAGCACTTGCAGTGAGGTGGTTGCTCCCTTTCATGACAGGGTCTGTATCATACACCAGAGGCGGACTAACATATTGAAACATCATCAGGACAAGGCAGAAGCAGGAACAATCAGTGGGGGAGCTGATCCTGCAATACAACCTGGTCTTGACGGGGTAGCACTCCCTCTGAAAAGGCAGGTGCGAAGCTTGGGGCAGGTGCCTGGAGCAGGCCCTGCTCCTAGAGGGGCAGGTGGCACCCATGACCAGGCTTTGACTGGTGCTCCAGTAGCGGTTTTTCCCCGAGAAAGCAGTTACTTGCAGCATTTATGAACCCTCTTGGTGTCTTGGCAAAAGCACTCAAGGCGGCGGATTACAGTATTAAAACAAACATGTTACAGGAGCTTTTAAAAACAGTGTTATCTCAGGCCTTGGAGGTTTCTCAGGTGCTGGTGACGAGCTCCATGGATGGGGCTTCACCTTTCTTGCCTTCCCGCAAGGCACAGGGTCTTTCAGTGGCTCCTGGGAAGGTGGTGGAGCAGTCCTTTGAAGGCCTTAAAAAAAAAAAAAAGGTACCTGAAGGACTACTATCCTCCATACAAGTCTACCTGTCCCCTATAGCCTATAGGGGAGCCTCTCTTGTGGGTTCCTTTGCTGTCTGAGGTGTAGCTTGTGGGGATGAGTGAGAGGGCCTTTATTGTGGTGGCTCCCTTCCTTCTCCATTAGGGCTGATTGGCTCCCTCCCTACATATTTTTTTTTTATTTCAGCAGGCCTTCTCTGACCATTACTGCTCTGTTTTCTCTCTTTTTACCCTTCTCATGGTATTTGGCCTGATAGTTTTGCTGCCATTTTGCTTTGTGTAATTTTGTGTTTTGACAGCTGTAACTAACTCACTCTTCTGCATGTTATTCATGCCATGTGACCATTCTTAATAAATGGAATGAAACTTAATGTGATCTATCATCTAGCCAAAGTAGGTTTGACATTTGCATTATAAACCAGTTTCAAGTCTCGTGTGTAAACGCCCACAATAGTTCTTCAGCCTCAGAGTCAGACACATTTCCTTCTAAGGCTTGGAGTAGTGGGGCTGTGCATAAAAGAAATACTGACTTGATAGGAAGATTTTGTTTCATGAGTCTTTTATTAAACAGATTCCCATACGTCTTTTGCAGGTGGATGGAGTTTTTGTGCAGAAATACGTAAAGGAAGAATACACATTCACACGTAAACCACACAAACATACACACAAGAGATTCTGCCTACTGGTTTTCATAGGCTAAAAATAATTAGAGAGGCAGAATCACCCCATAGTCCTTTTCTCCCCAGTGGCCGGAGGAGTCTTGGCAAACAGCAATACACAAGTATTTACATATTCTGAGATGTCTGGTCCCTGGATAGGCCAGAATTCAAAGATCATTAAGGGAGTTGAGCATAGTTGGGAGGTTCAGTCACCCGAGTTCCCTCCTGTCCATTAATTCAGTTTGTAAGAAACCTGTAGAACCAGGTCAACACTTTCTCAGCCAGTGACCAAGCCTGGCTTCCTGAGGTTCGGTTGGTTACTAGTAGTGCCACCAGCCCCACCCCATCTCAGAGGGGGAGGGGGAGGCAAGAAAACAGGTTGAAGTCTCTCAGCTGCTGCTGTTACAAGCTAGAAGGTGCCATTTCAGGCTGAAGAGGAGGGTCAAGTTTTAGCCATGGGTGCAGGAGTACCTGCTCCAACGTTGGCCGTTCGGAAGGTTCTGGAGATAAGCACCATCGGATGAGATCTTGGCAATCTGGAAGGAAGAAGGGACAAGATGAGAAATAAACAAGGAATTCCAGCTTTGAAACCCATTTTCTCTCCATTATGCCCTTGTACACGATTACTCTAATGCCAGAATGACAGGGATTCCGTGTCAGGTGCAGAATGCACCATCTTGAGAAGCTCTCTGTCTTTATAAGTTCCTAACCATTCAGGCTTTGGAGATAGTTTTTTTGTTGTTCAGTCGTTAAGTCGTGTCCGACCCTTCGTGATCCCATGAACCATATTCTGCCAGGCCTTCCTGTCCTCCACTATCTTCCTGAGTTCGCTCATTTTCATGTTCGTTGCATCGGTGATGCTGTCTAACCATCTCATCCTTTGCCTTCCCCTTCTCCTTTTGCCTTCAATGCCCAATGAAGTCTCTAACCTGGGGGAGTGGGGGGGGGAGGAACCAAAGATGGGGAAAATACCTGTGAAAAACATAAGGTGCAACCTTTGAAGCTTCCCTAGCTATTATTGACTATAAGAGCTCTGGCTTCAGCTTGTGAAGGAGGCTTCAGCCTCCTTGCCACAGGCTCAGAAGAAAATATTTCTTCACCCAGCGTGTAATTCATCTGTGGAATTCCTTGCCACAGGATGTGGTGATGGCACCTGGCCTAGATGCCTTTAAAAGGGGTTTGGACAGATTCATGGAGGAAAAGACCATCACAGGTTACAAGCCATAAGCAACCTCCTGGTTTTAGAAGTAGGTGCCAGGTGCAGGGGGGTGGCAGCAGGAAACAGGATTTATCTTGTTGGCTGTGTGCTCCCTGAGGCATCTGGTGGGGCCACTGTGTGAAACAGGAAGCTGGACTAGATGGGCTTTTGGCCTGATCCAGCAGGGCTCTTCTTATGTTCTTATGTTCTCAGCTATTTAGGTGATATGGGATTATGAGTACTCTAACTGTTCAGATATTATTATTTAACAACAACAATAACAACAAAAATGATAGTACAGTAGACCTATTGACGGAGGCTTTTGGTGGGAATGGGTGTAAAGTAGGGGGAGGCAGCACACTATCCCAAAGCAAGATCCAAAAATATAAGTGGGGAAGGGACACAGAAGGTGCTTTTTTGTTGTTTTACATCTGCATCTTTTTTAGATTGTGAGTCCTTTTGGGACAGGGAGCCATTAATCATTTGATTTTGTTTGTAAACCGCTTTGGGAACGTTTTGTTGAAAAGCGGTATAAGTACTGTTAATAATAATAATAATAATATCTACATATTAGCAGCCGCTCCACTCCAACAGCAGGCCAAGAACACAATCCCTTCTGTGACGTTTCCAAGAAGTCAGAAGCTACACCAATTTGGACTAGTTGACCTAACTATAGTTCTAGGATTTCTTCTCTCCTAAAAGGTCTACCATCATCTTACAGATCTCCATTTTTTTATTTAGAGAGATGAGGAACCAAGGTCAGGCAACGCGTCTATAGCCACCCAGTCGAGGGTCAATTCCTACAGAAGTCGCATATCTGGCTACTTCTGCCCTGTCACTTCTTATAGATGTTACTGGAGCAGTATGGAAAGCGACTGATACAGGTACTTCTCAAGCCACCATGAGTTGATCAGGAGGGGCAGGCAGCCAACGTAGAACCTGGTCCAAGTGCAACTCTGTCCAGGTCTTCCCAATGTGAACTAGCTACCTGTCAGCTCTGGCTTCCCAAGCAGCAGAGAGAAGCAAACGTGGACACTCACCAGCGGAGACAGGGGTGTGGAACTCCGGAGTGGCAGCAATGATCTCCTCATCCTGCTCAAAGGGGATATCACCACACGCCATATCATACAGCAGGATTCCCAGCGACCAGACAGCTGCCGGGAGAGCGTGGTATTGCTGGAAGGCCACCCACTCTGGTGGGCTGTACACACGTGTACCTGAGAGAGTGAGGGAAAGCAAGATGTCAGGTGGAAGTACTTTGTAAAGGTGGGAATACCGTATTGTCCCGAGTATAAGACGCACCTGATTATAAGACGCAACCTTAAAGTTTGGTGCTATTAAAAAAATTTAATTAAATCACTGGCATTAAATTGCAACAGCCTGATTATAAGACGCACCCCTAGTTTAAAAACTTAAATTAGGAGAAAAAAGTGAGTCTTATACTCAGACCAATACGGTATTTATTTCACACTCTTACACAAGTTAGGCAACAGGTTTCATCATTATAGTGCCACAGCTTTAGGCACCTGCAGCAGGTGACCCTCACTGCAGGATCTCTTGAGCAGATCATAAGTGGAGAAGTTCATACGTAAAAAAAGCCAGTTTTTTCATATGCAAGTCAGTACAGTGGACCCTTTCCATCCGCAGAGTCGGGACCTGCGGATTTGTAACACCGTGGGTCCCAGATCCGCAGGGTTCACATTAAAATCAGGGGGGAAAGGGGAAAAACAGGTTTTTAACCCTTTAGCAGCAAACCGTGCCATTTCCAAGCCTCTGGAATGCTTCTCTAAGCTTACCAACCAACCCATTTCTGGGTCACGCAAAGGCTCTTCCCCCCCTCCCAGCTTTCATCCAACCCAGAAATGGGTCGGTAAGCTTGGAAAAGCCCTCCAGAGGCTTGGAAATGGCGTGTTTTGCTGCTAAAGGGAAAAAAACTGCATTTTTTTTGCCTTCATTCTTTTTTTCCTCCTGATTTTAACACGGACCCAGATATCTGCGGATCCTTGCTATCCGCGGTGGTGGTGGTCTGGAATTGATCCCCATGGATAGCGAGGGTCAACTGTATTTCTAAGGGACACCAGGTCCTGTCCAGGTCATTCTGGGCTTAAAAAACAAACACACACATAACCAACACCTTCAAGCAAGCCCAAAAGCATACTGGAAGCTACAGCCACCAGGCCACATGATGACATACACTGGATAATAACCTGTGTTCTGGACCAGGATCCCACCCCCTCCTCTAAAAAGGGAGAAGAGCAGCATTTTGGTTTCATAACCATCCTGGAAGATTACAATTAGGATAACTTGATCAAGGCTACCCAGGTTTCAGTCCTCTACACACTTTCCTAAGAGTAAGTCCCATTGAACATAATGGGGATTACTTCTGAGTAAACATGCATAGGATTGTAGTGCCAGTGAGGTTTATGTCCAAGGTGGGGGGGGGGATTTGAACCCGCTTTCCCATTTCCAAAGCCACCGCCCTGGCTCTCAGCTGTTCCAACTCCGAGCTTCCTGCCCCTGAAATTATTAGCCTCTCTAAGAAGAACAATCTGATGTCTGACACCTACCATCAAACTCTGTGTAGACAGAATCCCTCAACAGGGCCCCAGACCCAAAGTCAATCAACTTGATGTTGCCCGTGCGCACGTCCACCAGGATGTTCTCGTCCTTGATGTCCCGGTGAACCACTCCTTGCGCATGGCAGTGGTGCACCGCTTCCACCACCTGACGGAAGAACTGCCGGCAGAGCTTCTCGGGCAGCGGTCCCTGTTCGGTCACGTAGTCAAAGAGATCCTGGCAGTGCTCGGGCCTCTCCAACACCAGGAAGAAGCCTTCTGGCGCTTCGTACCAATCCAGGAGCCGAATCACACCACGGTGCCCGGCTCCTGAGCACACGAGCTTCATCAGCACCACCTCCAGAGGGGCCACTGTCCCATTGGGCTGCAAGGAAGACAGAGAAGAACTCAGTACAAAGTGAGGAGAGGAGAGGGCACCCATTCTGCAAGCAAGGAGTCTGGAAAGCAAGCTCAGGAGGAAGGACATAGGGAGTGGCCCTTCTAGCACTAGAGCGGAAAAAAAGGGCACTACTACACTACAATCTTAGGTGGATTCAACTTCAGGCTCTTCCTCCATCAACACACCACCCCCAGTTTCTTGGAATTATGGTTTAGCCAAGGTGCCAAGAAAAGAGCATAAGCCTATCCATATTTACTCAGACCTAAGTTCCACTATGTTCAGTGAGGCTTAAAGGTAAAGGTGACCCCTGACAATTAAGTCCAGTCGTGTCCGACTCTAGGGTGTGGTGCTCATCCCCATTTCAAAGCCGAAGAGCCAGCGTTGTCCGAAGACGCCTCCATGGTCATGTCGCCGGCATGACTCTCCTTGCCGCAGCGCGTAGCATGCGGCTGGAACACGGAGCGCTGTTTACCTTCCCGCAAGCGGTACCTATTTATCTACTCGCATTGACATGCTTTGGAACTGCTAGGTTGACAGGAGCTGGCCAAGCAACGTGAGCTCACCCCGTCGTGGATTCGAACTGCCGACCTTTCGATCGACAGCTCATGGTTCAGCGGTTTAACCCACTGCGCCACCCGCTGGCCTTTCAGTGAGGCTCACTCACTGGTAAATGTGTATCGGATTGCAGACTGTGATCCCTAGCCGCCGCTGCCGCCTCGAACTATAATTCCCAGGGGAATTCCCTGGGAAAGCGAATAATAGTTTAAGGCTCTGGGTAATGGGTGGCAAAAACAAAATGTGTGATGTCACTATGTTGAGTTTCCCTACCCCTGTGAGTGGCAACCCAATTATATGGAGAAGAGGGGGCACGGAAAACTGTCCACACAAATTTGGCTGCAATCCTATACACACTTTCCTGGGAGTGAGCCCCACTGAAATCAATGGGACATACTGTATTTCTGAGTAGACCTGCATAGGATTGCTCTATTATTAGTCATGTTTTGTTCTTACTAGACAAGAGCAGAGAGGAAGACTCATCTAGGCTAGCTCCAAGTCTCGTCCTTCCCCCCCCCCAACAAATCCTCCCGCATTCCCTGCCCAGAATACTGAGGAGGGGGAAGCAAGCCTGCTACTGGGGTGTTCACAGGGAAGACACTCTTCCTACTCACCAGCTGTTTCCATTCTGCCACCTTGATCCTGGGAACATGTTTGATTGCAACCTGCGGAGAGAGGCACAGGTAAGAGCCCCGATCACACTGCTGCTCTCTACCCAACTTCTTCAGCCACACAGGCTGAAGCAGGACTGGAGCCAGGTTTTCCTAGACGTCGAAACCATCCAGGGATATGTCACCTCCCCTTCCCACTCCCCAACAAGGTCACTGTGCACGCTCATTTTTAACATGCATCAGCATCCACACAAGCTTGGATGGGCTGTCAAAGCAACCCACACGTAAGGTTGGGCTGCAGGACTTTTGTTCTGTCCTTGGATAGTTGTGCGGAAGAGGGGATTGAAGCCATTGCTATTTCTCACCCCTGCAGGACAAACAGCACTTGCCAACATTCCCTCTTTGGCACAACAACACTAAAGGCTAGAGTCTAAGGGCCATCATGGCTCAGTGGTAGAGCACCTGCTTTGACTGCAGAAGGTCCCAGGCTCAATCTCTGATGTCCCTAGGTAGGGCAGAGAAAAAAAAAATCCTCTCTGAAACCCTGAAGAGCTGCTGCCAGTCTGTGATGGTAATACTGACTCAGATGGATCAATGGTCTGACTCGGTATACGGCAGCTTCCCATGATCCTAGAGGCCTGCTGCCAAAGCAGGAGCCAGTCAAAAATCAATCTTGTGTGCAACCTTCTGCAGTTCTCCTTCACCCACTCTGTCTTCTACTTTGCCTTCCCTCTGACTTCAGTGTCTTCTTTTGCCCTCATTCTTCTGGACTCTGAGCACTTCCAGTTCCCAACCCTCCTTTCCTACCTCTTCCTGCTTCCCTGGCTCTGCTCCTTTCCTAGAGCCTTCTACCCCTCCTTACCACAGGCTCTTCCCCCTGCCCTTTCCCAGCATCAGAGCAGTTCAGCCAATGGCAGTCAGAAACCCTATCCTCCCAGCCTAGCCCCTCCATTACATAAGGGCAGTTCAGCCAATCATTGTCAAAATGTTTATCTCCATCTGTAGATGATCTAGGAGCCCTGTACTGTATTCCTTGGCTTTGTACTTCCTCATTCTGTGTGCGCACAAGGTGGCAAACTCGTTAACACATTCAAAGCATGCAAAGTAACACACCCACAGGGCATCTTACCTGCAATCCATCCGCAATCCTCTGGCCAGCAAACACTGTGCCGAAGCCACCCTTGCCCAACAAGCTGCCTCTCTTATACAGAGCCTCAAAGGAATCTTTGTCTTTTCCTAGAACAAACAGAACAGGCAACAATGTTACATTGGCTGGATTCACAGGACATTGCTAGAATAAAAACAGCTTGAACTGTTTGAACAAATACAGTTCAAGCAGGCGATGCTTCTCCTAACACAAAGAATGAGGAAGAGCTTTCCTTGCTAAATGTCTATGTGTCAAATTGCTGCTGAATGCACAAGAGCAGGACCAGTTTAAAGAGAAGTAAGCACATGATTATAAAGCCCAGCAGTGAACTATAGAAATGAATGTTTTCTAAGTCACCACTTGGAAGCAGTGGACAAATTCATTGCCACATCACAGATGTGACCATGCACATGACATGCAGTATTAGAGATGCATGCACTGCACACAAGTGTTGGTCATGTGTGCCCCCCTCCTTGCACAGTAGCTTTATTTTACATTTCCTTTTTATTTATTCTAGTGGGACTGGCATTAGCAGGGCAGGCAAATGGCATGAGCAGGTGGGGAGCCAGAATTCCCGGCTCTTGTGCCTTGAACCCAAGAAGTGCAGCAGACTGCAGGTCAATGGCAAAACCACCCAGTTCCTTGCAGGGACTCACAGAAACGACAGCTGTTCTCCCTGCAGGAACCAGCTTCCCCAGCCTAGCAACTGGTGTCATTAGCACAAAGCCTGGACTTCCTGGTTAAACACCTTTTGACCCAGCTGTTGTACAAACAATGCAGAGGAGGAAGAGGAGAGGGAGGACTGGACTCTGCTATCTAAAGATCTTTATTGTTGACGTCTTTTTATGAATGGAGGCTCTTTGCCTTTAACAGCTGAGTAACTAGCAGAAATCAATAAGTGCAGTTGACTAAGTAGGACCTACATATGATTTTGTTGCTGCATCTGTTAATTTTTGCCTGCTACACAACCGTTAGAGACTTTTTTTTAAAAGGAAAAAAATGGCAGAGAGCACACCACTTCCCCCATCTGCCCAATGCTTGCAGATTTTTAGATTTATCAAAAGCTGAGCCTTGGGCTGCTACCTCTCTTTTCTTGGCTGGCAGCAGAGCTATGTGCATTTAATGGTTGTGCGGCGGCAGGCAAAAATACAATGAATGAGCTTGTTCAAATGAGCAGAAATACAATGAATGAGCTTGTTCAAATACTGTACAATGAATGATGCTGCGATGGGAAAGATTTCACCTGATGACTTTTTGCTCGTTGCACAGGTGTCACAAGCAGAGTAGCTCTGTCATAGAAAACAAAATGGACCTAGAAAAAACTTTTCTGTGTCTGCACAAGGCAGCCACCAAACCTTGGAAAAGGAGAGTGCAGTTTGGAGGAGAACGAACGAGGCAGAGTTCCTAGCTGGTTTAAACCAAAACTGTGGGGAAACTGCTTGGTGGAAATGCCTCTTGGTCAACACAGCAGATATTATGAAAAGATGACTACTCAGTGCTCTCTCTTCCAAAGAGAATTGAGTCCTTTTCTGCTGGGGAAATGGGACTACTGTACTGTACAGGTATCTGGAATCGACTCATTCTGCACGCTCTTCAATAGGGGGCAGCAGAGAGTCATACTCGCCACTCCACGCTTCCCTGAAACCAGTTCCAAGTACAGTACGTAGTAAGTAGACACACCGCCAAGGGCTTATCAGGAGGACTTCCCTAACTGTACTGTGCTGGCGTCCTTTCGCCATCTCAGTTTTGCATGTGTGTGGGAGTTCTCGGATTCCTCTGTATGAGGTAGCTGCACTGCACCCAAGGCGACTAGAGTCAGTACAGAAACAGGGCTTCCGTGCGTGCCTTCCAAACAACTCATTGCGTAAAAGAGGGTTTTCCAACAGGTGCAGCCTGCCCTGTCACAATGCAGCAGCAGGGGTGAGGAAGGCTACCTCGCTCTACTGACAATCTCTTCTGCTCATGGAGTCCTGTTGCATTTTTAGGCTGAAGTACTGTCTACCCCCCACTTTTCTTCAGAGATCTTGCATTTTCACACAAGCAATCCGTTGACCGAAACTCATCTAGTCACCTGCGCGCCCGCCACCTCCTCGCATTATAAATCTGGTGACCCGATGCAGTGGAAAACGGGGGCTCCTGTTAGGACAGAAAAGAGATTTCCAGCAGAGGCTGTTTGTCCTGCCTCTGAACGACGGGCTGCAGCTGTCAACTTTCCAACCGCTCCTAAAAGGCACAGGGGCAGCAGTGACGTCTTTTGCACCCGACCCGATCACTACTCCAGCAAGGGCACACTGAGAACACCCCAGAAAGGCAGGCAGGGTTGTGAAGAGGGGGAGAGAAAAAGGAAAGCTGAGGGCGTGTAGGACTAGTGACAGGTACGTGTAATCGGAATGATCCGAAGCGAAGCAGGACAGGGTCTCCCAGGGTCCTGCTGCTTTTCCAAGGTTGCAACCCTATTACACACTTAATTGGGAGTAAAAGCCCCATTGAAAACACAATGGGACTTACTTTTGAGTAGACATGCTTAGAATTGTGCTGTAAGTAATCTAATATTGTTGCAGCTTTCATAATTGGGTCGAAGAGGACATTTCAGCAGATTACGAAACGCTGAGAAAAAATCTGAAATTGACACCCCTCTACCCCACTCTTAGGAAAAAATCGCCCTCCTTTGCACCCAGGTGCTCTCCTCATGTTTATGCCACCTCATGTCAGTCTGAACAGGGTCAGCGCCTGTCTCTTCAAAACTCTCTCCACACGCAGAAACTTCCCGGAGGCAACACACGCTTTTCGTGGCGCGGAGATCGATGAAGCAACCGCGGGATATAAAGCGACGTCCTCCCTCTCGCCCAAAACTGTGTTTCAAAGCCACAGGAGGAGTAGAGCCCACCACTGACATTGTGAGACAGACGTGTATCGGAGGAAAAACACGTCGCGCGAATGAATGCAACGATCCAGGTGTTTGAAGATATGCGCGCCGCCCGTCCAGGTCCGCTTGTCAGGAAGCAGGACACAGCGCAGCTGGCTCTGGCTGGCAGCAGCACCCCCAAGTCTGCTGCTGCCTGCCTGTCACCTGCTGCGCGAACAGACCTCCGCGACCGCGGGAGAGACGAGAGAGCTCGAGGAGGAGCCAGGCAGACTGAGCGGGAGGCACGATGCTCCCCAGCTTACCTGTCGGGCTCCAAGCAACCTCGGTCCGTTCGGGAACCATCGTCCCCAGAGTGGTAGGTCGACTCCTCCTCTGTGGCGACGGGAAGCAAGAGGTGGGCACGATCGGGCCACTCAAGCCCGGCTGCCTGGAGAGCTCCCACTCCGCATGCTTCACTTTCACAGCTGAAGAAGCATCGCCGCCTCGCTACCTCCAGTCGAGTCCCCTCCAGCCAAGCCGCCACACGCCCTTCCCCGCCCAGCTCGCGGGTCTATCAGGGAAGGCGAGTGATTTGCATCGCTCCGCCCACAACCCACGAAAAGGGGCGGCACAATGCAAAGAAGGATGCCAAGAAGGATCCCTATCCAATAAGCGAGAAGGAGGAAGCGGCGGTCGAAGGAGGTTTTCCCCGAGGTTCCTGGAAAGATGTTTTTGCCGTATTTATATTTACGTGATGGAAACCAAAGTTGCGGTGTGTGTTTTCATTACGCGTGCACTGGGGCGGTCGTTGGCTCCGATCCAGTTTCAGTGACTCGCCACGGACAGACTGAGCCTTTCTGCATGTTTACTTCGACGTCAGACTAGTCTCCCTAAATTCAGTGGAACTACTCACAGGACTGTCGTCTAGGGGCCCCTGTAGCCCTGGGCTCACTTCCTTGGAAGACAATGGTAGGGCCGGCGATCAGTGGGACACAGATGTGGAACCGGGCTTCATACTTGCAGTCCCCTGCAGACTTACTCGGGAGGAAGCCCTACTGAACATAATGTGATTTACTTCTGAGGAAGCACGCACAGAATCGGGTGCATCGAACCTGCAGTTAACTTGCTTGCAACTAACGTTTTCGTTCAATGGGACTAAATCACAACTAACTAGAGTCAGGATGGTGTAGTGTGGTTTGGGAGTTGGACTTAAACCTGGAAGATCCAGGTTCAAGTCCCGACTCAACCATGGAGCTTCTGGGTGACCTTGGTTGTTGTTGTTCAGTCGTTAAGTCGCATGAACCATATCCCGCCAGGCCTTCCTGTTCTCCACTATCTTCCTGAGTTCGCTCATTTTCATGTTCGTTGCATGGGTGATGCTGTCTAACCATCTCATCCTTTGCCTTCCCCTTCTCCTTTTGCATTCAAAAGGTGACCTTGGACCAGTCACTATCTCCCAGCCTCACCTACCTCACAGGGTTGTTGTGAGGAGAGGACAAAAGGAGGGAAGGAACCATGTGCACCACCCTTCCTGAGCTCCCTCTGGAGGAAGGGCTGTAATGTGAAAAATAAATAAATAACTTTGGCTGGATTTAGGTCACCAGTGGGAATCAAACCCATTCTCTCTAGTTTCGTTTCCTTTTTTTGTGCTTCTAATGAATCAGGTTGTAATGTATGGTTGCGAGAGTTGGACCATAAGGAAGGCTGAGCGCCGAAGAATAGATGCTTTTGAACTGTGGTGCTGGAGAAGACTCCTGAGAGTCCCTTGGACTGCTAGGAGATCAAATCAGTCAATCCTAAATGAAATCAACCCTGACTGTTCCCTGGAAGGACAGATACTAAGGCTGAAAATTAAATATTTTGGCCACCTAATGCGAAGAGAGGACTCTCTGGAGAAGACTCTGATGCTGGGAAAAATTGAAGGCAAAAGGAGAAGGGGAAGGCAAAGGATGAGATGGTTAGACAGCATCACCGATGCCACGAACATGAAAATGAGCGAACTCAGGAAGATAGTGGAGGACAGGAAGGCCTGGTGGGATATGGTTCATGGGATCACGAAGGGTCGGACACGACTTAACGACTGAACAACAACAAAATGAATCAGGGCCCAGAAACGCTGGCACTGCTGTAAACTTGTTCCTCTGCACTTTGGGGTTGCATTTGTATGGGTTGCATTTACCTGGATACGAATCCCATTGACTGTTGATATCAGTGGAACGTACCTCCAAGTACTTGTGGGTAGGATCTGGTTGCAGGTATGCAGCTTGCTTGCACCGTGCACATCCCATACAAAGAAGGCACAATCCTGCAGGTGGAGATGCAGGTGTCCCAATATGCACAAGCTGTCCCTGTTTACCAGGCATGGTTCTTCTTTTTGATGTCTGCCCCTGTTTTGCCTTTTGAGATTTGGGGGATACCTTTTAAACAGTTTGCTACTCTGCACAAATGTCCCCTAGAGTTGGCGTTTGTCATGGTTCGGGTACCTCTCCCTTGTCTCTAGAAGTTAAATCTCAGAGCTGTGCCTTGACTCTGTCCTTCCATATAAATGCAAGGACTTGAAGAATACTAAGGCATGTTCTGTCGACTGCTGGTAGCGAGGTTTGTTTCAAATAGTTATGTATGAAAACATATTGCAGGACAATTCTATATAGAGTATAACGCTGTATGTATCTTTAATTAAAATAACAAATACCTTCTTTGGAATCATGTGGTCAGTATCAGATTGCTGCTAAGGGCCAAATGAGATGAAACATTAAACATATGAGGGGAGGGTATTTTTTTAACTTTTAAATAGTATGTTATTATTTTTATTTTATTTTCCACACCCCTTCCTCCAAGGAGCTCCGCGTGGTGTACATACAGTCAATTCTCATTATCCGCTAGGGTTGGGTTCCTGGAAAACCGTCCTAGCGGATACTGAATTAGCAGATACCGAATCATTCAACCTGTGGGGAAAATTGGACTAGGTTCCAGGGGACCCTCTATATGAACCTTGTGAACCTGAAACTTACCTTGAATCTTACCTGAATCTATATGAACCATGCACTATATCAGGAGTGGTCAAACTTGCTTCACGTAAGCACTACATACGATAAACTTCAGATGTTTGAGAGCTGCAATATTTAAGAAGCATTTAAATTCTTAAATATATTTACTCACCATTTACATTAAACGTATGTTTTAATCCAGTGGACTCTCGGTTTATACCTGGTAAATAATTATACTGTAAAGCTTGAAAAATTCTTATTTACCTTTTATATTAATTGTGGTGCAAAAAGAAGCTCAACTAACGTATTTCCGAGAGCCGCACATTATAGGTCAATGAGCCACATGTGGCTAAGGAGCCACAGTTTGGCCACTCCTGCACTATATGAACTTTGTGAACCTGAATCTTACCTTGAAGTCTATGGGCTGGGTGATAGCGGGGACACCATACAGTATACCACATTGGCTCTTTGTTATGGAACAATTCCTAACTCTAGCAAATTAATTATTATTCCTTCCTAACAACATTATGCAAATATAAAAGGTATTATACAGTATCCTGGAAGCCCCGAGAGAGCACAAACAGTTCCCATTCAACAGAAAACACATATACACACAGTAACTCCAGAAGAGACAGATTACCTTTTACAGTAAATGCAGCAAGGCAGGGAAATTTGCTCCCAGAGCAATGTGGAGACCCATGAAAAAAAGCTAAGCGAACAATGACCCTGATGAGATCGCAGATAACAAGAACAGACCACGGATACGGAGAAATAGGTGGCAATTCTGCCCCTTGCAGATAGCGAATTTGTACATGGCGAATTCGCATATAAAGAGAACAGACTGTAGTTCCCTCCTTTTGTCCTCACAACAATCCTGTGAGGTAGGTGAGGCTGGGAGATAGTGACTGGTCCAAGGTCACCCAGGAAGCTTCATGGTTGAGTGGGGATTTGAACCTGGATCTTCCAGGTCTAAGTCCAACTCCCGAACCACTACACCATCCTGCAGAGGCCTGATCCACACTGTGGCACACGGGCAGGATGCATTTAATCTCCACTGATCTCCTGGTGAATCCCCACCCTGAAGCTGTGATGTGTCTCCAAGGGTGCCACTTGCTGTAATGGCACTTTAAGGGGAGGGCATTGTAAATTTGAGGGGGATTTTCAGTAGTGCAAATGTAAATAATTAAATGCTCCCTAGCTCTGTGCTACGGGCAGGATCCAGAATGGACCCCCATGTGGCTGCAAAGTAAATAAATAAATTAATAACTGCCCCAACTGGACAATGATGTGTTTAATGTGACATCTCATTTGGCCCTTTAAGTTGATGTGTTCTTGGTAGTCTCAACACAAAATACCATCCCATGCTCCAGGTTGTAAATGTTGCTGAATGTCTTGAGCTTCAAGTATAAGTACAACCATCTCCCTCTTTTCAGGGGATCTCAACCCCTTCCTGGCTGAGTACCACCTTGGCGCCATTCTTCTGCTGCATACCACCGGAAGTGACTGATGATGACATCATCACCAGTTACTTCCAGGTTTTCAGAGGCCAGAAAATGCAAGTAGGAGGCTCTGGGTGGGTGAGAGGGCCCTTCCCAGCATTCCTGAGAGGCTCAGCCAAAGGCAGGAGCCTCTCAGTAGCGAAAATTCGCCGCCAAAAGCGCCATATCAGAGCGGGTTTCCGGCAGTCCGAGTACCACCAGACATCAGCCGAAGTACCACTGGTGGTACAAGTACCACTGATTGAGAACACCTGTCTTAGATTAAACATTAACAACACAATCTTATGCATGTCTACTCAAAAGTAAGTCCCATTGTGTCCAGTGGGGCTTACTCCCAGGAAAGTGTGCATAGGATTGCAAAGAAACTATGAGAGAGCCCAATCCTATGCATTATTCAGAAGTAAATGCCATTACAGTCAACGGGGTTTACTCCCAGGTAAGTGTGGAGAGAATTGCAGCCTCGGTTTACTAGCACACCTTGCTTCAGAAGTCCCCACAAGACCAACCGCTCTGCAGCATAAACACACGCAATGGGTGGGAAGAGCCTTACGCAATGTGCAGTAGTGGCGGGGAGGGGTGGCTCAGGCAGCAAACCGTAGTATGAGAATGTCCCAATTTTCCACTGTGAAATTCTGGAGGGCATGTTCAGCACGGCTGCTGCTGGTTGAAGGACCAGTTGCTACATGAAGGAAATATTTGGTGGCTTTGGTGAATGAGGCAATGTTGGGGTGCTCCAATTCATAAAGGAGCCGCAATACGCTCCTCTGAGTAAGACATGATCTTTCAGAAGGAAATGCTGAGCTGTGTTGAGCGGTGGGCGTGGGGGGGGGGAGGGTTCACGAAGGGCTGCAAACTCGTCTTTCCCGTTTGGCCTCCTGCATGTCGTCCCCAGCATGCAGGTGAGTAACTCCATTCCACTGGATCCAGTCAGACTGGCTTTGCGTCAGACTTCAGGACCCACGCCAAGAAGCGGGACATTCCTTTCCATGCCCTTTCCTCATGCCTTCCATCTCCACCCCAGGAAAGGAGCTTAGGCAGGACATGATTAACCTGCAGGACTTGCTGATGTGGGAATTATTGGACCAGCAAATGTCAAGCAGAGGTGGAGACAGCCAGGAAGGGCAAACAGCTCTTCCTCCTGGTGTTGAAAGCAGCCGAGGCCCCAACTTCAGTACAGACTGCCCGCTCGGATTCCACAGGCCTGATCCAATCTCCTGTCACCACAACCTGGGCTTTTTGTTGTTGGGATTTCCCCCATTCCTCCTGTGTCCTGTCTTCTAGAAGCCCGCAGGCCAGGCCTGTTTTGTTTTTTAAATGATTGTGTCATGATTCCTTTTTGCCTATGCATTTTATGGTGGTAAGCATCCTAACTTGGTTAGTGGCGTGTGTCAGCGCAATCCTATCCAACTTACACCACCGGTGTAACCAGCGGTGCAGCGAGAACAAGAGACCCCAGAACAGAAAGGGGATTCAAATCCCCTCCAAAAGGCGATTCAAAGGGGATTTAAATTTCCCTTCCAAAGCCTCCCACCCTGCCCCCCTCTGCTGGTTACACCGGTGGTGTAAGTTGGATAGGATTGCGCTATGTGTGTAATAAAAATCAAGATGTTGACATATCGTCATCAGCCTGAGCTAATGACCTATTGACATAAACAAGGAATTGGGGTTGCCATCACCACAATTGGGTATAGATAGTGGTCAGTGGGGATGATGCAGTGGGGAACCCAAGGATACGGTTACATTTCAACATGTGAAGCAGGTTTCTGTATCAGACCAGTGGCCCATCTGGCACAGTGCAGGATTTCAGGTAAGGGTCTTTCCCTGCTGTACCTGGAGATACCATGGATTGAACATGGGACTGTAGGCAACCTCTAGGTTTTAGGGGTATCCTATCTCAGAATGCCAGATGCAAGGAACAGGAGACAGGTATTTTGTTGCGTGTTCCCAGAAGGGTCTGGCGAGGGGCCACCATGAAATACAGGGCTATATGAAATACAGGGCTGGGCTAAATGGGCTGGGGCCACCATGAAATGTACTACATGAAATATAGGGCTGGGCTAAATGGGCCCTTGCAGCAGGGCTCTCATGGGCTTTCTCCATACAAAGTCCCATCAGTAGGTCTTTATGCACAGAGCTTTGGCCCCATAACAGGGCTCCCAGAGACTTGACTGGATACAAAACAATGGCATCAAGGTCATTAGAATTCCGCAGCTGGAAAAGCTGGATTCTGCAATCTGTATAATGTATGGAAAATGAGTCATGGTGAAGGGATGCAGGATGCTCACCAATGCTGCATTAACACTTCTGTGCTACAGCAACAGTCATGTGCTATATATATAAAAAAAAGGCCAACACTGAGGTGGTGCCCCAGGCTAGTAAATTTTGGGGTGCTATAGAAAGGCACAACGTTGTCTTGGGACAACACTGGCTCTTCGGCTTTGAAATGAGGATGAGCACCACACCCTAGAGTCAGACACAACTGGACTTGTCAGGGGTCACCTTTACCTTATACAAAGGCCAGTGGGTGGCGCAGTGGGTTAAACCGCTAAACCATGAGCTGTTAATCGAAAGGTCGGCAGTTCGAATCCGCGACGGGGTGAGCTCACGTTGCTTGGCCACCTCCTGCCAACCTAGCACTTCCAAAGCATGTTAATGCGAGTAGATAAATAGGTACCGCTTGCAGGAAGGTAAACAGCGCTCCGTTTTCCAGCCGCATGCTACAGCAAGGAGAGTCATGCCGGCCACATGACCACGGAGGCGTCTTCGGACAACGCAGGCTCTTCGGCTTTCAAATGGGGATGAGCACCACACCCTAGAGTCGGACATGACTGGACTGAATTGTCAGGGGTCACTTTTACCTTTTTATAGAAAGAGAAGCAAATCAAGTGGTAACCACTTATTTTTAACCTGCCAAGGGGCAGCTGCTTTGATAAGAAAATGGGCACCAAGGTGTGTGCTGGTAGAGCCTGGGCTTCCTTGGAAATGTACTACAGCGGCCTTGGTGAGAAACCTCGGTCACGGCTGTCTGATTTCCTTGTAAGTCAGCTTGCCCACTTCTCTCTCTCTCTCTCTCTCTCCCCCCCCCCCCCTGCAATATTGGGCACGCTCCAGGATACTCACTTAGTTCAAGACAGGCAATATGCTTTAATGTATATGTTGCCTTTCTTCCACCATAGAACTCAAGGTGTGCTTCGATAGGTTCCCAGGCTGTCACCTGACCTAAAGCTGCTTAGCTTCTGCACTGTTGCTGTATGGTGTGTCCTTGTGTAGACAACCGACAACGTCCACACAAATGATTCTGCACCTTCAGCCAAAGGCATCCTTAATAATTCAGTGTTTATGCCCTGAGCAGGGTCAGGCAAAAAGAGGATGAAAGCGTTAAAAAGCCCTTGCCACCTTCACAGTATTTAGTTTGAAATTGGACAAGAGAGATGCTGCTGCTGTGCTCAGGGGATGGCTCTATTCTGCTCTTGGTGATTTTTCTAAATAGTGGCTTTTTCCTTCTGCTATTATCCCCTCCTTCAGCACAGATGGTCAGTGTGGCATAGACAGAGAACAAAGAGTAAGAGTCCTATTGGCTCAGACCAAAAAGGTCCATTTATTCCAGCCTGCTGCTCCCTAGAGACCAACCAGACACCCCTGCGAATCTCACCCCACAGCACCCCTCCCTTGCTGTTGCCCCCACCCCAGCAATTGGCATTCCATAGCAGATCATCTCCAAGCACAGAGATTCAGTTTAGCTATCAGGGCAAAGAGCCATTGATGGCCTCCATGAAGTCATCACAACTAGTAACCATCCCCACTTCTTGGGGTAGCAGTGACCTCACGTTCCAGCATTATGAGAAAAACGTTCCTTCTCCAGGCAGTACATAATTTTACAACCTGCTACCGTGTCGCCTTTTCTTCTAAGGTAAATAATAGCCACAAAATGTTTTAGCCTTTCCTCATAGGGAAGTTTCACTAACTTCCTGATCATTTTGGTTGCTTTTTCAGCTCTAGAACATTCAGATTGCTCCACCTCAAAAAGAACTGTACACAGTATTCCAAAAAGTGTCCGCACCTAGGATGTTCTGCAGTTGCTTGTGGCCTCATGTTGTAGTGACTGTACAGTCGCTTCCTAGGGCATCGTATCCTCCCTCAGCCTGGAAACTGAAACACAGGTGCTGGAAGGAGCTAAGCTGTGAGATTGTCCCATGTGGAACAAATTATTCAAATATTACCAGAGCACTGCAAGAGAGGCACATGGTGCTGGGGCTCTGACCTCATAAAAGAGGCATGTGGGAAGGGACCCTGGGAAAGGCAATGCTAGCAGCGAAGAAGCCATGTTGCAAATTCTTCCCATGTAATGTTACACCTCAGGTGTGAGCAGAGTGGCACAGGAAAGGACGGCACTACAGCAGCTCTCTCACTTGTCTCACTAGTAGAAGTCCTATGGTGCCTTATGGTGGTTTAAGCCAATTGTAGGATTATACTGTATTTACTAGCCACAAGGCACTATCAAGCATCCTCATCCAACCATACTAATTCAGGTGCCCATCATGCTCTAACCCAGACCAGGTTCTGGAGGACTCACAAAAAAGCTTGGCAATTGCAGGATTCGTTCCTGGAAACAAGAGGGGTCAACCCTGAACCTTAAAACATTCTGAGCAGCCTCTTTCCTCCCTCAGATGTAGCCCTTACCTGCCTTTAAATGTTCAAGGTACTAAAAAGCCCTCACTTCAGCCATGGCCAGGTGGTTACTTTTGCCAGAAGAAGCAGGCTGGGGTAGTCTAGCAACTGCACACTTACCTACAAACGGCAGAGAGCCCAAAGGCATGAGAGGGAAACATAGCAAGTAGTTGATGTCAACTACTTGAACCAACTACTTCAGGGTTGGCATAAAGGGCAAATATCAAGACAACCGAGGCTGGTTCTAGAAAATTTCTCAGGGTTCGTGGTCTAGCTAGTGTGATGTCGCCTATACTTTCTGGAAAGCTGGATCACGTTGTAGGGCAGACTAACAGCACAATCCTATGTATGTCTACTCAGAAGCAAGTCCTACTGTATTCAATGGGCCTTACTCCCAGAAAAGGGTGTATAGGACTGTAGTCTAAGTCACTGAAGTGCCCTCATAAGTGAATTGCACACTGTGATTGGAATTGAAGGATGCGCGTGTGGTGTTTCTCCACACTGCATTTATGTTATCTGTCACACAGTCACACACACAGTCACACACACAAATCTAACCCTAGATTAGAAATAAGACAATGCTAATTCTTGATTGAATCCAGATATTCCCAGCTGGTTTCTACAACTAGCCCTCGTGCAACACATCTATCAAATTGTCGCTCCTCTAGAGCTTGTAGGGTACCCATTTTGAAGAAAGATGGGTCACAGAACTCGGGCACAGGTCGTAGAGATAAAAGTGACAAACAAGGTACAGATCAACCCAAGCTAGTGTATATTTGAATAACTTCCCTCTCACTCATTCACACGTGCTGAATACTTGAAGCTTTATGTACCAAGAAAAGAGATTGCTGCATGACTGCTTGTTGGAAGCCAGCTTCAAAATTAGAATCCATCAGACTCCTGAGGATCTCAGGTTTCTTTTTAAACAAGTTGCCAGTCCTCAGGGCAGCAAAGATCTTGAAAGGTAAAAGGCATGGATGAGACATCAGGTGGTCAGGGCTACCTCCTCCATCCCCTTCACGTCTCCTTGTGCGGGCCACCTAATAAACTCCTTTTGCAAACCCCTACAAAGGATGACCAAAGGAATGGTTACCACTGATGCCAAGTGTGTGTACAACCTCCATTTAATATATTTCAAATCTATTTGATTCTTTACTAGATCAAACACTGTAATATTTACATGATTTACTCCAATACCAACCTTGCAAAATTTGGCATTCCTGGTCAAGGAATGTTGATTTCTGACAGGCAGTAAACCAACACGGGGGGGGGGGGGGGAAGAGGTCACAGGGCACTTCTCAGGGTGCCCCATCCAGCATTAGACTAAACAGATGCAAACCAGTGGCTCCCATTTTCACGCTTTTGGATCACACCAAGGAAGCTGACCGACTAATGGTAACGTGATGGTAACGTGATTATAGGCTGAACTGTTACCTCCAGCAATCAGAGGCACAGTTTCCTGGGAGCTAGAAAGCACAGACATTTATAATTTAGAGAAGCAGGCTTGAATCTTTGTTGTTTTCATAGACCACAAGAGTGCATGCTCACTGCTAGGTTCCAACTCATTTTTCCCCTTCAGCACAAAGGGAGCTATCATCATCTATCTCACAGGTGAAAAAGGGAAGGGGGGGGGGAGAGATAGCAGTAGTGCAGGAGATCAACTCTGCCTATTCTTTATTTCAGGCACCAGCTATCATTTTGAAACCACTCTTCCATGGGTTTTCCTTGATCAGTTATCCTAAATCATTAACAGACTACCCCTTCTCGCTTTTAGAAAATGCCTTTTCGGCGTTTCAGAAAGCAACAGAAGAAGGAACTTCCAACAAATCCCACCCCTCCCTCCATGGATTTTACACTCAGCGTGAAGATGGAAGAATAGCGGAACAGTGGTGCTCTGTGCCTTTCATGTGAAAGGGGCCAGTCAGAAAGGTTTGCTCAGTTCTTGGCTTGGACGGAGAGTAACAATGGCCACAATAAGTGGATTATAACCACAGCAGGAGTGAAGACGACACCTCACCTGAAGGAGGCAAGGTTGCCCGCAGAGAAGTTCTTTCTCTAAGTTCTTTCTAGAAGTCCTTTCTAGAAGTTCTGCCCTTCCACGTCAGCCCACCAGTCAGTTCAGGGCTCAGGAGGACAGCTCCCATGTGTGAGCTGGCCCTATCACAGGCTCCAAGGTATAATTCTGCCCCTTGGCGCCCCAGCCTTATCATTCAGCCTTCTGTCGAGTCCATTTTGTTACTAACACTGCCTTGGCATTATGCTACCAGGGCCAGGGCCACCCTTAGGGAAGTCCTGACTCTGAACAGCGAGCAGTGCCCCCCTGCTGCTAGGCACAGGGAGAAGAGGCAGCAGCAGGGGAGACAAAGAAAGGCCAATAACCATGGCAAGGCTACCAGGGAGACCACAGAGCAGGAAAGACATCATGGGAGTCATGGTACCCTCGGGGGGGGGGGGGGGGAGCAGGCGCCACAGGTGAACAAACAGGGAATTACATACAGATGGGAAGGGAAAAGAGTGGCTACTGTGTGGAGGAAGACGACACAGCAATTCAGGTGGTTCAGTCGCAGGCAAGAGGCAGAGCTGCTCCTCAGGGATGATGGTGGATGTGGGTTTCAGCGGCCGCAGGTTCAGAACCCAGAAGTCCCTTCCACTAGAAGGAAGGACCGTCGTGTAATGAGTAGGAAACAGAAGTACACTGCCAACCCCTTTCCCCATGCATGGAACTATTACACCCCAGCACCGAGCAAGGGTGAGGAAAGGCAGCAGGCCCTACAGCAGCACTCCGCTTCTGCAGCAGAAGTCAAGCTGATCTCCACGCCCCTAAATCCAACTTCAGTCCACCTCCCTATATCTCCCCCCCCCATATCCACTCCCTCCCCTGGTCAAATCCCAAAGTGGGGAGGGCTCAGTTAGGACCAGATCAATTATTTCTTTTAATAATGAAGGAACGACTGATGAAGGGGGAAGCCCAGCATGCCCCAGTTTGTGCGTGTTCCAGCTCCTTGTAGAGGAGGTCCTGTCCCTCTCTTGTTCCTCCCCCAACACACCGGGGGTTAGATGCAGAGAGCCAAAATGGGGAGCACAGGGCAGCCGAAGGAGCGTTGATCAGCAGCAGCGGAGGAGGGGAGGGGTCCCAGGTATTATCATCCTTCCTGCCAAAACATGCACCTAAGGGGTGTCAGGTGAGCACAAGGGCTGCAAGAGAGTTATCAACTCTTGTCGGAACCACTGTCTCTGTGCAGGGCGCTCTTCTTCATGCTTTCCAAGTACTCCTGTTGTGACACTGCCAGCACCGAAGCCAGGATCTCGTCGTCATCCCAGTCGCTCAGGCCTGGCGGAGGGAAAAGGTTGAAGCGGTCACAGATGGAGTCACTGACCCACCTACACTTTCACGTCAGCCACTCTCCTGCCTCCCAACACCTTTCACATTGCTGCCCTAGCAGGCTGATTCCCCCCCCACACACACACACACACTTCCATGTGCTGCCCAACCCCTGGCGCCACAACTGTCCTGTGCTCTATATGGGGCTACTAATACAGCTGCGTCCATACCAACGACTGTCATGCCAATTACAAGACCCACCCACCCCCGCCAGGGGAGCTGAAGCAAGGACGGCATCCAGATGAAGACGCTCTAGATTTGAAGTTCTCGCCATTCCAGGTTCAGAAGATTTGGATGCTGGCACCCAACCCAGGAAGGCGGTACACCACTACTCCTGCCTCATCAAACTGAATTACACATTTTGAAATGTGAAATTTACAGCTGGAACTCAAAATTTGAATTCCTTTCTGCTTTTCCCCACAAGGATCCATGACTCCTCCTCACTCCCCATCTCCACATTCTGCAACCAGAGCTGGATTAGGCTATGTCCATCTTGGCTCAGATCAAACAAGGCTGTACGTTATCGCCTCCATAGGAGGTGGGCACTCTACTCCCAAGAGAGCATGCATGCGATAGTGAGAGACAGAGTCAGTTGCCCTGGAAAGATGCACAGCAGCAGCCAGGCCGTGTAACAAGGAGGGTGCCATCTACAGTGGAAGGCAGCTGCTTGCGCAGCACCTAAATAATTTTAAAAGCAAGTTTCCAGCTTGCATGATAATGACTAAACACAGTACAGTACGTAGATTATACTGAAAATATCAAAATTAGAAACAGCATAAATGTGTGTTTCCAGTGGTAGTGAGTGAGGAAGTCCTTGTCCCCTGTATCCAAGGCCGAAGCTCTTCTAGACTCTTCCCTCAAATCATCTCCCTTCCTGGTTTTGTTTTGTTTTTGTTTTCCTATTCCTTCAACAAACCGCATTCTTAATTCTGAGCATTCCCCAGCCCCCCTTCAAAACATGAGGCAACATACTGGTCTAGTTTAGACTGAACAGTAGATCTGAGATTCTGTACTGGAAAAGTGAAGAAATTCTGGTTATAGCATAGGAAGGCCTTAAGTGGGGTCCAGTTATACCCTGGGCAGAAGCTGGACGCCAAAAGGCCCAGGAGTCCCCTCGTGACCTGGCTGCTTTGTTCAAAGGAGAGCACTTACCAAACGCTGTGGGTGACATCTGTTGCATTATTGCCCTGCACTCCAGGGCTGGATACAACGACACTAAGGGAGGGGTTGCTCGGCCACCGCCTGCTGAAAGCTGGCTGCTTGTACCTGGGCAGGTGGGGAGATTCAGAGTGGGAGAGTTAGCTATGCCAACATAAAAATTAACCCAAATACATCTCTTTCAGAATTCAACAGGCAACCGCCAGCACATTTGTAGTTCATATCTTCAGTTTCCTTCCCAAAAAATGCTAGGAATTGTATTTGGATGTGTGTTGAGAATCAACTCTCAGAGACTCCAATCTCCTTCAGATACAAATCATTTTCAGGGTTCCTTTCAGCAGAAACCAAGGTCATTAAACTGGAGAGAGGTTATAGTGCTGACATGATCAAAATATAGATTCCAGAGAATCTAAGCTTCTTCTTTTTGGTTTTTTTAATAAAGAAAATTTCTAGCGATGATGATTATTTAGAGATCTGCAGGAAAACGCAGAGATAGCGCCTGGAAGTTCTTAAGTTCAGAGGTGGAACTCTTGTTTCTCTTTATTAATACCTACCCTACACCCTTGGGCAAGGGCTGTATGTATTCTGCCATGGCACGACGGTATGGACCTGGACATT
Organism: Plestiodon gilberti rubricaudatus; assembly: GCA_026170595.1. Classification (NCBI taxonomy): domain Eukaryota; kingdom Metazoa; phylum Chordata; class Lepidosauria; order Squamata; family Scincidae; genus Plestiodon; species Plestiodon gilberti. The sequence goes on from JANXHW010000002.1 coordinate 118,190,871, forward strand.
AATTCAGTTCAGCATCCTGAGAATCTTTGCTTACGTGTCATGCAACAAAATGAGATACAGGGGAAGAGTGACTATTTGTATTGCCCTCGCCTCAAAGAACTTCACACCATTCTGTCTCTTCCTGGCTAGAGAATGGAAGTACCTATGCGAGGACTCGGGTTTCTCTCTGCTGTGATGGAAATTTTAAGGCAGCCTTGCACGTAATTACTGGGGGGGAGGGGAGGGGTGTTATTGAACCCCTTGCCTTTGTTTGCATTGCTCCTCATTTAGAGCGGATTCAGACCGCTTGCGGAAGCGGACGAAGACGAGCGAGCGCGAGAGGCTGGCCACCGACCTGCCTGTCCGTAGGAGTGTCTCCCAAATAGTCCCTCCTTTTGTCCCGCCTTCTTGGAAGAAACCTCCACGGTGATTGGCTAACACTCCTCCCCCTCTCTTCTGATTGGTGGCTCCAGTAGCGTCGCTGTGCGTCCCCCTGAAAACATGGCCCAGGGGATGTTCGAGCGTGCCGGCAATCGGGAGACCGCTCGCTTCCGCTGTGTTAACCAGACACCCAAGCACGCCTCGGCTAAGATCCGCTAAGATCCGGGACGAGCCGAGATTCGTGCGGTCTGAAGCGGCCTTTATTCCTCAGGGAGCACCTTCTCCCATATGAACCTCGTACTTTGCACTTTAAGATTTTATGGAAAGGCTCTGCTCCAAGACCCATACCTATAGTTGTGTGGAGCTGGGCCTTTTCTGTGTTCTCAACAGTAGAACAGCCTTTCCAGGGGGGCCTGCTGACAACTTCACTTTCTAATTTCAGGATCAAGCTAAAATTTTCCTATGCCTTTGGGCTGCTTAGCACTTTTGTGCAAGCTTGTTTTTAAGATTCTAGCTTTCAGGCCCGCATATTTGCTTACAGCTTTGAGTCTGTAGTTTACAAGAAGGTCTCTTGGCTGAAAGAGGCTTTACCTCTGGCTTCTGATATGTAGGAATGTTGTTTATTGGTATGCGACTGAGACAAAATTACACAAACACTGACAACTGAGAATTCTCCTGGGCAACGCGTCACTCACCAGGGGCACACGGCGAGGGGGGTTTGGTAAGTGCTAATGCCGCGGTGCTCCCGGGAGAAGGCGGTTTGGCAGCATTCAGCTCATTGTGTAGGTCTGGATGCTCTGGGGAAGAGGCTGAACTGCGCTGACGAGGAGAACGGCCACTCCATTCTTCTAAACCGCTGGCTGCGGCTGCTGTGGCAGAGCTGCAGGTAGCACTGGCTTTGCGGGGCTGAGGAAAGGAGGGAGATGCTATTGAGTAAGGCTACAAACAACATTCACAGCCCAATCCTATGCACGTTCGCTCAGAAGCAAGTCCCACTAGGTTCAATGGGATCTACTCCCACCTAAGTGTGTTTAAGATTGCAGGCGTAACTGATTAATTTCAAATCCATTTGTTTTAAAACCTTTTGTCAACTTAAAAAGGTGCTCTTGATTAACTGCACAGCAGATTTTAAAATATAGGTTTTATACTTTAAGAGAAAGCAAAGCAACACAATGTCAAAAGGCGCATCTCTCTCTCTCTCTCTCACACACACACACACACACACACACACGAGAGAGAGAGAGAGAAAGAAATGCCTCTGCTAAGATGCCTCCTACAACATATGCTGACATCATCTGAAAAGAAGAAAAATGTGTGTCTTGCTTCTGTACTATTGTTTTTACCCGTATGCAAATATAATGGACTGACCAACCTATTAACATGAACAAGAACTTGCAAAATGAATCAACTCTGACTTATTTAACAGGATAACGGCTGTACTACTTCCCCTGTCCTGCATCAGAGCTACAGGAAACAAACAGTCCACTGCGGCGCTTCTCAAGACAGCCCCCCCCCCTTTTCCTGGCATACAAGGAAATAAGCTGGACCTGTCTGGCCTGCTTTTCTTGGTCACGCAGCCACTGCAAGTAAGACTCCCTGGCAACCTGCTCCTCAATGGCCTCATTGGTTGCCTCCCAGTCGGTCGCTCGCTTCTTATCCTCCAGCATCTGCTGCTCGATCCATGACTCCTCCGACGTCTTGATTGCGTTCTTCATCAGGGACTGCTCTGCATACTACAAGAAGGGGTGTGTGTGTGTCAGCAAATTCATGGAAACGCAACGTCCAGCCTAAAGCCCCATGACCAAAGCATTTTCTCACAGCAAGAGGCAACAAGGCCCGTCAACCACAAGAATGACACCAACTGCGATGTAGATGTTGGGGCAGAGTGAGAAGTGCCTACCCCTTGGTCATTTAAGAAGACGACGACATACATTCGCTTTCTTCCTGGTGGAGAGGAGAGGATGGGACTGAGTTGGTACAAATGTTGCACTGTACAGCAAATTCTCAGCATGTTTCTTCAAAACAGCCCTGCCATACAGCTGGATGGCCACAACTGAAGTGTATTGGCGTTAACTACACAATTGGCAGGCAGTAGTCCAGCATTTGGGGCAGATTCTATGGAAGACCCTATGGAATTCCCTCCCTCTTGATTTACATACTGCTCCCTCCCTGGAGACCTTCCGGCAAGGCCTGAAAACTTTCCTGTTTAAGGAGGCCTTCTGAGTCCTTGCCTTTTTTAACATCCTGCACAGGTGGAGTGCTGCTGCTTTTTTATGCTTCTGTTTTAATTGTAATTTGATGTGTTTTTATTAATTTTAGATGATGTTTTTTACTAGCTTTTGTGGATTGTTTTTATTGTTTTAAATGTGATTATTTGTTGTATTTGTTGTATTTGTATCCCATGTTGTAAGCCGCCTTGGGTCCCTTCGGGGAGAAAGGCGGGGTAAAAATACTGTAAATAAATAAGATTCTCCCATCAGCTAAACATATTGACCAGTTCCACCCTAATCCACTCCACCAAGACAACAAGGTTTCATAGCTCAACTATATCACCAGACACCCCTCTCCCCACCCCTCCATTAACCCTCTCCTTGCTATGCCCCAATCCTTCAACTGACAGAATGCCCCTTTCTAGCTTGACCCTGTAAGAAGTAGGAATGGACATCAGCCCCTGATCCCAGGTTTTGGGTTAAAAAAAGCCTTTTCCTCCCCAGAACTTGTCCAGGAACGACTCAAAGACTCACCCCTGGCTTGAAGGAGGGCAGCCCCAGTCCCACTCCAATGGTAGCCTTGTTGGGGTTCACCACGGAGTTGTAATGTATGTTGCGGTGATAGCTCACCCGGATGGGTTCATCCTCGTTTTGATGAATGCCGTGAAAAGTGTTGATGGGCTCTGAAAGGGATAGATGGCAGCTCAGTGAGATATAGGATTACCAAGAGAACTACTTTATGAACTTCTTGTTGAACAGCAGTACAACATAAATCCTTCTCCTGTCCCTGCCCAAACACTCTTAACAATGACCTGCCTCAGGAGGGGTCCCCAGCCCGGGGTGGGCATAATTAGGGGACAGGAACTGAGATCAGAACCCCTGCATACCTGTGCCATACTGATAAACCTCCACAGGTCGGTTGTACATCTCTGCCATAGCCTGCATCTCAATATGGTTGCCATGACAGTTGTTTTTCCGCTTCCGGTTGATATAAGTGGTGAAATCTTCCGTCACATAATTGGAGAAGTAATCCGCGTTCTTCATCTGCAATGTGGAAGGGCCTCAAGTTCAGGGGGATGGAGGAAGACTCTTAACACGGAGCAAGAAGCAGGGTGGGGAGAGGGAAGAGCCCTTCCAGGAAAGGGCTTGCAACATGAACCCATAAGAGAGCTCAACCCCACTCCATACCGAGGGACCCTTTGAGCTTTGCGTGGACAGAGCTTTTCTATGCATCGTTCCCACATGTTTGAGGTAATGTTTCAATCATCCAACGAAGTGAGATCATTTTGGGGTAACATTTAAATGGCTCCACCCATGTGACTGGGTCAGTTAACATTACACCAGCCGAATGGGAGCTGCTCAGAATGGGAGCTGCTCATGGATAAGGAGCTGTAACATGGCTGGAATAATGTTTAAAGGGGCCCCTTAGTGCTAACGTGATCCTATAAAGTCAAAGCTGGGCAGGCTGCTCTCAAGCTAGTTCACAGGTGCCTCCCTGAAACTGCTTAGTACACTGGGGGTTACTCCTAATCCCCCCTCTCAGTCTCAATCTTGAACAGAGAGTAAGAGAGGGTTTGAGTGGAAGAGGAAGCCATAGTGGCTGTAGCACATTGCACGGCTCGAAGCAGGAGGGTGGGAGATAGGACGGTTTGTGGGCAGGAAGGAGATGCTTAGTTTTCAGAATGAAAAGTCAGAACAGCAGTTGCCTGGGGGCCCAGCCCATTTGCTGTGCAGAACCTAGTTGGATATAAGCCAGGTCTGGACTGGCTGCTCTCCAGGTTCACAGGGCTTGGAGAATCTGGTAACAACCCTTTTTACTCACCAGATAGTCCATACAGTGCTTCCTGACCACTTCGTGCATGTCTTGGTCACCATATACTTGGTCGGCTGAAAGGAAGAAATGGGAGATCATCGTCAAAGAAACCCAATGACTGCTTGCCCCTTGGAAAAAAAGTAGGGACAGAAGCCCCACACGCATGGTTTGGACCCACAATTTGAGACCTACAGTAGTCTATGGCTGTCAGACATCAGTCCCAGATACGTTTTATAAACCACTGGCTTACATTTCAGTCTCACTGATTTCCATGAACCTTGAAAGTAAGCAAACTTCACCTTCCTCTTCCATACACGCTGTGCATCGGGTTCTCTTTCCTCATGGAAGAACAAACCAAAGAGGCACAAGTGCTGAAGACGGTGTGGAGCCGAAGCATAAATTACTAATTTGGAAGGAAGCACCACTGATCCAATGTGTCATTGTGAGGGGCCCGACGGATCATTACATATTGGGAATCAGGAAGGAAATTCTCCCACAAGACAGGGGCAGGGCTTGTCCTTATAGCCTGCAGCTTTTGGTACCTTGTGCAACATACCTACTCTCAGCTTATAGTACACACTGGTGTCTGTACTACGGGGGCAAAATCTCTTGTCATGGAGTCATTCATTTCAGCAGAAAAACCTTTCACACACTATTTTCCCTGATGTGCTGGTTTACAGTTGGAAAAACGCTGGGCGTTTTGAACATTAAATCTTCTCTGCAGGTTTCTTCCTCCTCTGGTTTTGTAGTTGGTGCTGCTTTCTGCAACACACTCCTCTGTAGCTCACATTCTGGTCAGCTAAAGCTTTAGTTGAGTACTCTAACAATTAAACAGAGCAAAGCAGGGGCCCTACTTTCAATTATTTGTAAGCTTAACCACAACAAGGCAGCAAACGAAACTGACCCGAGCCAGCTCTGAAACTGACAGATGTGCTGAAAAAGCAAGAGGTAGCTGTTGCTTTTCTCACTGGATTCTTACCACCAAGGCAAGCCTTTGCAGGCATGCAACTGTTTCCAGGGCAAGTGCCTGGTGCCAGCTTTGGGAGGATCACAAAACTGCAGAATCCAACATTGCTGGAAAGAAGACGACTTGAGAGGCACGTTGGCTGCGGGTGGTCACAGCTATCAACAATATAAGCTATCAACAAAGATGTACCAAAATTCCGTGACTCTGATTCATGTATATGGCCTAGACTTTAAAGTACTGCCGTAGCTAACTTCGGAAAAGCAAAATTTACTATGAAATACTATTACTCTCAAGTTTTACCCTATTTAATCTCTCTGAACTGAGATTCAAACTTCGATTCTCAATAGGCATAATAAATGGAAGCCAGATTGCTTGCTTGGCACAGCCCAAGCATATCTGTGATTCAGGGGCAATCAGATAAAAAAAAAAGACAGGGATGGAGACAACCCATGCCAAAGGAATGTTGCCCCATGTATTACCAGAACTGACACAAGGCTTGGGATACACACAAACACCCCTACTCACCCACCAACCAGCCTCCTGCGTTGGGAAGGGGTCAGGATGGGATAGGATTCAGAAAGAACTTACGGGAGTCCACCTTTCTGTAAATTACACTCAAGATGGCTCGGCAAGAAGTGCCATAATACACAAAATAAGAGTACCAATTACAAAATACATGAACATCAGTCAAACTAAAACACACTGAAAAAAGGAGCAGAGCAAACAGATGCAATTGTTCAAATATTGTACCACCAGAGGTAGGCCAGCTGATAGCACCAAAAGCTCCAAAAGGATCACATGCCCTATACCTCCTGGTGCAACCGCCCACAACATGAGCTGCTCACAATCCAAGGCATCATGACATGGCTTGGGGAGAAGAAAGAGCTGCTGACCTGGGATGGGTGTCCACAACCCTCATCCAGGGGACTGCACTTTGGGTGGGCATGCTTCTGACCGGAAGCCAATGGTGGCAGGGACCAGTGAGCAAGACCCAAGAGCTCTACCCCCCCCCCCAAAGGGAGCCTGGAAGCAAAGAGTTAGGCAGGACAGAGGAACAGAAGCTTATGCCAGTCACACAGGACTGCCAGTTCCAGAGAGCACGTCTCAGTGAGGCAATACAAAGGCTCCAGAGGAGATACAAAGGCCACAGTGGCTGAAGAGGAGATATGAGGCTGTCTGTCTGGACAGACAGGTTTGCAGCCGCGAGAGGAATTATGGGTGCTCCTTCAGAGGTTCCAGGTATCAGAGCTGGCCAGGCACTTGGAGCATGGGGTGGGGGAGTTACTTCTCCTTGATCAGCTATCTGTGCCTCTTAAGCAAGGCCTGCCGCTCACTTCTGAGGACTACCGAGGTACTACTACTACTACTACTACTACACACACACACACACACAAATCTGGTCGCTAAAAGATGAAGCCAGCTGCATTCAGGTATTTAGCAGTGAAGGACTGTGGCTGGCAGATTATATCGAGACTCCCATATATTCTGCCAAACAGCCACTACATCAGGGGTTCATCACCTTTTTACGATTATAGACCCCCAGTGGATTGCCCAGTATGTTCCCCATACCCTTTTCGCCAGACTGTCGAAATCATCACCACCAGTCCTATTAGGTACCAGTATGACTTCAAAAGAAGCTAGCTTGAGTTTTTTTACATATGGATAGCTAGGAATGGAACGCCTCAATCTGTATTGACAATGGTGATAGTTACCGTATTTCCTCAATTCTAAGACGTACACTTTTTCCAAATTAAGCATCTAAAAAAAATGGGGTGCATCTTAGAATCGAGGGCGTCCAAAATGCACCCCAAAACACCTTACTTACAAGGGCTGGGGGGGCTTCGGGGACGGCTGTGCGACCCTCTGCAGGCCTCCCCAATCTTCAGTTCGCCAAAGAACGGTGATTTTCAGGGATTTTCACAAAAACCGGAAATGCCCGAAAACCGCCATTTTTCAGCAAACTGAAGATCGGGGAGGCCTGCGCAACTCTCTGCAGGCCTCCCCAATCTTGAGATCGCCTTTTTTCAGCGATTTTCAGGCCTCCCTGAAACCCCCCCCCAAGCCCTGGTAATCGTCAGAAGTGATTGTCAGCTGCAGCGCGGGGCATGCTGGGGTGAGCTCTCAGGAAGAGAGTGGGTCGGGCTAGTTGCGGGGCATGCTGGGGAGAGCTGGTGGCAGTGCTGAGCGGGCAAATTCAAGGAAGGGAGGTGCGTCTTAGAATCGATGGCGCCTTAGACTCGAAGAAATATGGTAATAATCTAATCTAACAACCTTTAAAAAAAAATTCAGAGACCGAGTCCCATATCCCCAAGGGAACTGGGTGGGGTATGGATATCCCCAGTTAAGAATCCTTGAACTACATGATATGAGATGGACGGCTACTTAAAAGGACCGCACAACATCCAGCTCCCCAACACAGCATCTACTACATATCAAGATCATGATGTCACAATGTACCATGTCTCCCCCACTCACATAATCGGATGCTGCTGGCAAAGGGCAGAGAAACATGGTATATCCTTGCATCATAACATGAGACAAATTATTTCAGACGTTACAGGGAGGGAGGACTAGATTTTTGGGGTTTTTTTGCCAACAGCCACATATTTCATGTAACATAAGCTTTGGCCTTGAGACACAGGCAGAATTTCAAAAGCCCTATTTAGGTGTTAGGCTCCCCATGGAGTAGAAAATGTGGTTGGGGAGTAAGACCCACTGAAATGTATTTAAAATGTATTTAAAATGGCATGTCTGTGTAGGTTTGGGTGTGGGGAAGCAGAATGATAAGAGTGGCACATGGGTCTGAGAAGGAGAGCCCCACGGTCTCCGACAGATTGTCTTTCTAAAAGGTAGTGTGTATAAGTTAATGGAGAATGGGGAAGCAAAAGAGGTATAGGTTCTGAAACCCTTGCCCCGTCAAGAGTCTCAACTGCAGCTCCCTTCCTTTACCGAATAGCTCACTACTTCCCTTTCCAGGTTAGTTCTCTAGGTCCTATTCTTGTTCCTTCTCCCTCATCCCTGCCAGCAGCAGAGCAGGCAGGTCCGATCCACACGGACCAACAGCTTTTTGGCGGGCTGTGTGCGCACTGCATCACGGGAGAATAGTGACTCATCTCTAACCCCCATGTAAACAAGGATGTGGTTTCTGATGTGGGGAAGTAGAGCCAGCAGTTCCAGCAAGTCACATGGGCCATGGGCTTTTCTCCGAAACTTGTATTGCGGTCACCACTCCAAACCCTGTTTAAGGCGACGATCTGTTTGTATGCACACACACACACACACACACACACACACACACACACATACACACACTTGCTTGAACACGCATAAGCAAGGATGTGACTAGAAGTGTCACCTCAGTCCATGGTCCTCCAACACATGCCTGGGAACTCTGGCCTCGAATACAATCAGAGAGTCCTACCTCCCATTCTATTCACAACTTCTCGTCTCCAACCCATTAGTGCGAAAACATTAGTACGAAAACCATGGCACTTCACTGCAGTCTGTTTTTGCACAATTCTGAAGTACCCAGGTGGAGGGAAAAAGTGTACTATTTCTAGGCTTCATGGTCACATCTAAAAAAATACATATCATGTACAGTAATGACAAAAATGCTAGAGCACAGAAATAGTGAGATAAAAAGCAGCCAATTCCTTTTGTTTTATCAACTGTCTTGACTTCTAAGAATAACTAGTAAGGCTATTCAAGAACTGATGCAAGCGTTTGTGTTTGAGTGCAACATTTCTGAATATACTGTACTGTACTCACGTTAGAAGTGAAATATTTCACCAAGCATAGTCTGACATTTGCCATGTCCAAAGGTACAGTATATGTTAACGGCATACAGCTAGAACATACCAAGTCAGCCACATCCCTTTGACCTCAGGATGTGTGCTGCTAGCCATGGGTCTGCCAGTACAACAGACCACGAGTGCTCTTGAAACTTCTGGACTACCTTCTATTACTACAGCACCCATGTTCAAGAGACCTCACAAAGGTTGAGATTCACAGAATGGAGGCAAAGCAAGCCTTTTGTTACATGATTAAAGGATATTTCATCATTATTGCTGCTGATTAATTGTTCACATGGAATTTTTCAACAATGATCCTTAACACTTTCTGTTGAACAGTGCCATATACCACACCTCTTCTGCAGCACTTTTAAGTAGCTGGAAGTGTAAATGGCCTTCTTCCTCCTGCCCTTGCTAAGCGAATATCCATAAAGCCAATCAATCTTGATTAACTTGGTGCCTGCAATAGGCTCTTGTGCATCACAGGGGTCTTTGTCCTTATGCACAGAATCCATTGCCTGAGATTCTATCCCTCTGGTGCCATTGGCTTGGCTAATCTGATGTCACAGCCTGTGATGTCATAATGAGCCCAGCAAGCCTGGGGCCATACACTTGGCTAGGTTGGAGCAATGGGGAAACGTATGATTCTCTTTTGAGGCTGATGGGTAACTTTGCTGATTAATTATCAGAAGTCAAGTAAATATGCCATGGGGTTAGGAATGCTGGTTCAAATCAGTTGAGTGGTCTTCGAGAACCGCCTACTTCTGCCATGGAGTACCACTACAATAACCTAGAACAGGGGTTCTCAACCCACTCGGCGCGGCGTACCACCTCTCAGGCTGCCGTCGTGCCAAGTACCATTGGAAGTACATGGCGACATAATCGCCACTTACTTCCAGGTTTTCGCCACGCTGGAGCTCAGAAATCAAGCGGTAAGGGGTAAGAGCTCAGAAATCAAGCCTTCCCAGTGCGGGAAGCCCGTGCACTAGAGCTCTGCCAACTTGGCAGAGCTCGAGCTGCCGTTTTCAGGGCTCCAGCTTGGCTGCGATGGCAGCCGCCATCTTGTCGGCCAGGGGTTTGAGTACCACCAACCGGCAGTCCGTGTAACCACTAGCGCTACATTCTACCAAAGTAGAATGATTTCACAGCAGAAGTTGAATGCAAATGACAGGACAAAAGGTAAGCTACAATATATTATGAAGAAGCTTGATGGTCTTTCTACTGTCAAATGTACAACTTTCAGGGGTCTCAAAGATGTCCCCCCCCCAAAAAAAAACCTTGTGAAAAATTAATGTTCAACAGGGCAGAAAAGAGAAGAACTAGGCTGGAACAGTCACGGCAAGAGGCAATCTGAACCAAGGCATCTTCAACAGAAAAAGCCGAACTGAAGGTTTCTGGATTTTAGCAAGAGAAAATACACTGTCCCTTCATATCCCACACACAATCTCAATTGGCTTTCCACGCAACCCTCTAATCCCTCCAGTATCACCTCCTCTACCAACACAAGCCATCTCCCAGGCTCAACAGCTTTCAACTGGCTAGCAAACCCTTGGGAGCATGCCACACTGGAGGGTTAGGAGCCCATACATACTTGGGGCAATACAATCCTGAAAGTGACCAGAAGATGCCAAACAGCAACATCACAGTGATGTTTTCTCTTTTTGGCAACCCTTTTCCGGTTGCCCTCCACCCGAGCACTACAACAGTAGGGGGTCAGGTAATGGGAACAGCAGAGGGCTCTAGTAGCCACAGCAGCAATTACAGGAAAACCTGAAAAAGCTCAGGCCGTTTGCATGAAAGAGGTTAGAAACCTTAGTGTAACCACATCTTGAACCTCATCTTCATGTGACTGAATGCTTCAGATGTCTCTTGCCCTGGATACCTCTTTCCTCTACCCCCTGCCTTTAGTCATCTATCCCCCCCCCCGCCTTGCCCTTTCTCCATAACTGGATTTAAAGGTTGCACATTTGGGGGGGGGGGGGAGAGACCTTCAATCACATAGCAGACTAAGCACTGGAAACGCAGCAGATTTCTACCAATTTGCCTAATGCTTTGGTTGTCAAACTGCGATTCAGGGAACTCTGGGATTTCTTGAAAACACAGGGAACACTGGGCATATTCTAGGCTCACCCACAAGCCATGCAAGGTGATGGCAAGGTGGGTCCACCCTAGAATCCTCTGCAACACACAGGGGTGGGGTTCTCAGCTGACAAGGAAACGTTTCTCGGAGGGTAGAAAAAATGGCAAGTCACTGGCCTACTACATTTTTGTCACAGAAGCCTGGGGATTTTTAAGACACAGAGCTTTGTGAACAGAAACCTATTTAGAAACCAAGAATCAAGGAAGAAATGTCTCCGATAAGAGGGCCTGTAGAAATCCCTGTGTTCTCCAACACTTAATGGGCTACGCTACGGTGAAAAGGGATGGGAGGAAATCTTACACTCAGACAGACAGACAGACCATTTCAAGCCCAGTCTCTCAGTCAGTAAAAGTTTTCTTGGATGTCACCTACAGTAGCTCTTTGGGTGGTAGCCAACAGCCCAATCCAGTCATTATTCGAATGTCACTGGCTGCAGGTTCATTCCAGGCACCTTTTAGGTTGCTGGTCATTATCTCTACAACCCTAAACGGCTTGGGGGCCCGGGATACCTTAAGAACTGCAATGATACTGCCTCTCATATTGCTCTTCCCATCCTCTTGAGGTCTGCTGTGAAAGCCCTTCTGAGTGTCCCACCACTAACTGAGGTGAAGTTAGTGGGAATGAGAAAAAAGGCCCTCTCTCTTTGGCAGTGCCCAGACTGATGACTGTTCTGTCCAGAGAGGTGCATTTTGCCCCTTCCTTCGGCTCTTTGGTCACCGTTTCCTTGCATCATGGAGATTTGATTCTGAAGTTCTGTGCTCAAAATCCCAAATTGGGACAAGAGTGCTCATGTGTGTTTGCAAGGTGTTTGACAGAATATGAAACTGTGTGCGTTGGGGTGGGGGGGAAACAGATCAGACGTCACAGTGCTGACGACCTTAACACACACACACACACACACACACACACACGAGGACCAGGTTTTTCAAGCTGAATCGTTTTCATGCAACGACAGTCTGCATTATGAAAATGCAGCTCCATGATCCTCTCTGATATCTAGGAAGTTGACTTACTTTTTTTTCATGCTTTCCTGTTTTTGACAAAACGCCATCAATTTAACAACAAAAAAACCCCAATCATGTTTTCCACTCGCCCAGCTCCACCCACCAGTTTGTGGCTTCTCTGTCATGATTTCCTGCGTGTGTGTATTCCACACAGCCATGTTTCTCTTCCTCCTGAGGCTGAAGAGAAAGAGCCTGAGAGAGTAGTAAATGAAACTGACCGACAGGGAAGCTGATTCGGTCAAGGAGCTCTCCCAGGACCAGCCTTTAATCAAGGAAGCCAAGGAATGAAAACTAGGGCTGGGACCAAGGAGCCCTTCCCTCCGCACCTCATTACAGTCCGGATGCCTTGGTAATGGTCCTCTTCAGGGGTGGGGAAAATGTCCACTTTCCAGAGTGCTAAGTCAAGACTGGAAACCATCAAGAATTAGGAGGACACCCCTATGTTTGAGCACCTGGACAGCCTGGCGCTCGCCCAGTCCTGTTCTTTAATATGCCACATTTGAAGCAGCATTCCAGAAAGCAAGTTGAAACGCAACAAGTGTGCTATGGAGGTCTTTCGCAAAGTATCATATACGAGCCAAGAGGCGAGACTCAAGGTTCCCTCCTCCCACCTCAGCTTATAAAGAGGGGGGGATAGGTTTCCTGCAGCCACCACTTAGTTTTCTTCCAGGCGTATTTAAAATTGTGCACCTTCAGGGCGTATCTTTGTTGAAAAAGGCATTCACTGAAGTTAAGAGGACTATCGACTGCCAATGCACTAGGGCCGTTATGAAAATAGGGCCCATGAGTTAAAAGCAGCAAAAAGGGGGGAATTTGAAAGTGCAAGGAAGAACGGCCCCAGGTTAAAAAAAAAAACAGGAGGGAAAATCTGAGCGTGTTTTGATAGAAACTGAAACTGTCAGCTACACTTAAGTTTAAAAAACCCAAGTACTGGTATTTTTGAATATGGAATTCCCAGTCCGTCCCACACCTAACTACAAAACAGCATAATGGAGGGTAGAGGTGTGAGAAAAGTGCAATCCAGGTGGGCAGGAGGCAGCTAAGCTCTAGCCAAAACTGCCCCACTGTAGCTTCTGTGGTTTATGTCACACTCCTCAATGTGGGCAGCATGAAGCCAAGAGACAGAATTCCATCCTGCTTACCATCTGGGCCATACAAGCATGCCACACCTTGGGTGAGGAAGATATAGGGGTCTGACCTTGGCTGTAAGCTTTTGGCAGCCTGTTTCCTTATCCCTTTCCTATTTCCCTACTTGAACAGCTGCACTGTATACATTGGGATTTTATTATTCTTATTTTAATAAGAAGTACTGCTGTACTGTACTGTGTCAGTTACAAAAAGCTCCATGGGTCAGCTTTATAAAAGGCCATTACAAATCAGGATGCAGGAAAACACCGTTTAGTGACACCCATTTCCCCTTGTTTCATTCTAGTACTCCAGAGGTTCCCAAACTCCTGGGAAGAGCTTATGCAGTTGTAAGTCGGTGCAGGGGGCCCAAGAGAGCAGCGAAAGCTCTACCAGGATCGCGCCACCACCGGGGGGAAAAAACGGCTCTCTCTACTTTCCTTGAGTAGAGTGTAGTGAGGGGTGTAGTGGTCCTCTGATGGGTGTGGGGAGCCTGCAGACCCCTCTGCAGGCCTCCCTGCGCCTCAGAACGGCCCTCCAACGCGATCATGACCCACTTCCGGTTGACCCATTGTTCCTGGCTGGGGCATCGCGACGCCCCAGTTTGGGAACCTCAGTAGTACTCTATTAACTAGCATTGTTTAGTGTGCAATTTGCCATGCAACCCGATCTGATGCTTCTTTATGCAGAAATAAGCCTGTGTGAGTTCAGTAGGACCAACTGCAAAGCATCGACAGAAATGCAGTTTTGGTTCAGCACAGTAAAAGCTGTGTGACTGTGAACCTCCGTGTTTCAGAGCAACTGAGTTATGCTTTCGGGTATACGGGCAGTGCTGCATGTTTTGCATTGCTCCTAAGACTTTTCTTTTTAAAAAGCTTGCGAGAAATGTGTAGTTATGGATGTCAGCATAATTGTGACAAAAACCCAAAGTGCAAATTTGATTGGATGGGTTCCATGGATAAACTCTGCAAACATTAAGAAAAGGCCACATTGCAAGGTGCAAGTCAGGCACACCAGAACATGCGCATAGCATTGTGTGATGGGGAAAATGGACAAGCAGAGGGCACTGGCTTCACCCAAAGACAGCCACCATGATGGCAAAATCATGGGGTTAAAATGTAGGAGTGTTGTTCCCATACAGTTCAGCACCCCAGTAAGGTGGAAGAGGGGGAAAGGTCTCATTACAAGCAGTAACATTTTAACCGTGCCAATACAAGTTACTACAGCACCTACAGTGCACCAAGGGCAAAGGGTTCCAGGGCAGTTTCGGGAACTCAGCCCTAGGCCCATCAAGCAGTCAGTATGTCCTGACACTCCAAGAGAAGAAAATAAAATCGAGGGAACCAAGTGCCTCCCATTCCGCAAGTTCTACCACCATACGATTCCAAGTTTGTTGAATAATTCAAAAATAGAACCCAGGAATCCTGGCACCTAAGACCAGGGTTGTGCATACAATCAAGGTCCCATAGGATCACAGAAAAAGCTCCAAATGTCGTACTGAACTCAGAATCCTAAACACTTCATTGAAAAAAAGCTTGCTTCTAGTCCTTGCTAGGCTTGTAAGCATATGGATATTGTAGTATGGAAACTTTCATGGCTTGGTACAATTTGTAATGAAGCAGGCATTATGGGTTTTCTAGCCATGTTTATTATTTGAGAAATAAAACTAAAATCGTACTGTCTTCTTAAGAGATTTCTCTCACACACACACTCTGGAGATGTGCGTAGAGGCGAAGATGAGTCTTTATTTCTCCTACCAACGTTTCATCCCACACGAGGGACCTTGTCAAGGTAATTCAGCATAACACTGCTGGATGACACTGAGAACATGGTTTTTACTGGTATATGCTAGCAAGAGCTCCATGTTCTCAGTGTCATCCAGCAGTGTTATGCTGAATTACCTTGACAAGGTCCCTCGTGTGGGATGAAACGTTGGTAGGAGAAATAAAGACTCATCTTCGCCTCTACGCACATCTCCAGAGTGTGTGTGTGAGAGAAATCTCTTAAGAAGACAGTACGATTTTAGTTTTATTTCTCAAATAATAAACATGGCTAGAAAACCCATAATGCCTGCTTCATTACATATGGATATTGCCTGTTGAAATCTTAGAAGACAGAAAAGTGGCCAACGACGATTTCCAATAGGCACAGCGTCAGACTTCAATGTCCCAAGAACTAGTGGAACAAATTATGCAAACTATAAGACATTATGCAATTTGTTTAACTTGTGTAATAGCTGCAAGTTGCAGAATCCAGCTTCTCTCAGCACAGACATTATTTTAAGCACAGCATAAGGCGCTTCATAACTTCATCATCCATCAGCACTGTTCAAGGCACATTTTCCTTCCTACTGAACAGATGATGGCTTCATATTACCACTGCTATCACTACTAAGTGTTTATAAAACACTTTTGTATTCAAAAGTTCTTCATACTTTTATCTCACTAATCCTTTATCCTTAAAACCAACTATACTCCCCGTATTATTATTAAGAATACTTTTATACTACTTTTTCAACAAGAGTAGTTTTACAAAGTGGTTTACATAGCAAAATAAATAAAGGATGGGAGCGGTGGTGGGCAAAGCTGAGTGGCTGGCTTCAAGCTTCAGGGATGTGGATCAAGTCTCTGACTCCAAGTCTCGAGTAAAGTCCCAATTCTCTGGGTCCAAGTCTCAAGTCAAGTCGCATGTCTTTGCCCCCAAGTCCCAAGTCTTTGGTTGCAAGTCCCTGTCTAGTTAATGGGGAAAACGGGTTTAAACCTGACTAAAATTTGACTTGTCGTAAAAGGCTCCAAGTTTCGAGTCTTTTGAGTCTTTCACAATTGCCAAGTCAAGTCATTGATGCGACGGGTCCGAGTCAATAGACTCAAGTCTACATCACTGTCAAGCTCCTTGGTGACGTTGCTCTAGTTTTGAAGCAGTAGGTCAACTTCCTCTTTCTAATTAATCTCTTTCCCAGTGAAAAAGGCAAGAGAGACCGCAGTCCCTGTTGTGAAGCCTCAGAAGGAAGCGCTCTTTCAGACAGGAAAAAAGGACTAGCACAAGAGCAGGGAGGAAGTGACAGCACTTGGCACAACTGTCAGTGGAACCAGCAAGCTACTGTAAGCTAGGGCATTTTGTGCCAAGATAATGCATGGGGCAAGGAAACAGGACAAGAGGAACCCATCCTATTAGTCATCGCACCTAGACCACAAGCAAGAACCCCAGTGGCTACCTTGAGCATTGCACCAAGACTGACTCCGGAGCCTGGCCACCCTGAAAGAGCCAAGGAAGCCATAAGCAGGGCACTGTGATGCCTCTGAACATCAGTTGCAGGGGAGCGGGAGCAGCAGTGGGGGCAGATACAAGAGGCACTCTCTGTTTTCTACTTGGCAACATGCAACACAGATTCAGGAACTAAGCCGTGGTGAGCCCTTGGGTCAGGACCACACGGTTTCTAGCTCCGGTGCACAAATGTAGGATTTGCCATTTGCTGGACCTTAACATGCTTCATACCGGTATTTCAGATATACAGTATTTCTCATTCTTATGACTGCAGGGAAGAACTTGAACCTATTGGGGCAGCATCTGACGAAGCTTCAGAAGTCAGATTGGGAAGAGTCAGGGCCCAGGAGTTGCACAGAGCCTCACATAGCTTCTTGCCCCTCCATGAGTCCTCGTTCCATGGCCCTATAATCAATTCACTATTTCCTCTTCATTTTCCGAGGTTTTTTTTTCTTTTTTTGAATCTAAATCCTAGAAGCAGAAAGCAAGTTGAGCACATTCATGTTTAGTTCGATTCATTTGCGTACACCGTTTCCACTGCAAAGCTGAGTTTCCTTTGTACAGAAGCTTGGATTTTTCTGGCTCAGCAACAGGGTGCCACTGCTGTTCAAAATGCTGCTCTTAGAAGTAGCGGTAACTAGGCAAACCGGATAACTGTGCGTAAATTTGTTTAGATTACGTACCGTATTTGCCCAGTATAAGACTCACTTTTAGCCCCTAAGGCAAGTCTTTAAAGTAGGGGGTGCGCCCTACAATCAAAGCCTAGCATTTCTGCCTAGTGTTTTATGCAAAACGCTTTCAAACCAAGCCTCTCCGAGTCTCTTTTCAAAGGTAAAACAGGGCTTTTTTCTCTCTCTTTTTTTAAACTGCAAAGCACTGTGTTTTCAAGCCTTTCCTTGCAGTTCTTAATCACTTGCTAAATGGCTGAATACCATAAGAGATCATTATCTCTCAGCAGCCTCTGGAAGCATTTGAAAAAATTAACCCTTAAGTTTCAACCCCAGGACTCTGTGGAAACTAAGATATTTATTTAGGCTTACCATCTTCCCGGAAATGACCAGGATAGTCCCGGCAACGACCCTTCATCCCCCTGTCCCCCCCGAACTGTCTCTTTGTCCCGGCCCCGGCCCGCCGGCTGCATTGTGGCGGGCCAGAGCTCTTCCGAGACTGTGCTGCAGCTGTAGCGCGTCTCTGTCTTGATCTCTGTAGTCTCGTGCGCCTGCGCAAGACTGGAAGCACTCGGAAGATGTCCGAGTTCACTTCGGATGTCTTCCGAGACGTTCCAGCCTCGCGCGCATGCGTGCGAGACTACAGAGATCAAGACAGAGACGCGCTGCAGCTGGCAGCACAGTCTCGGAAGAGCTCCAGCTGGCCGCGATGCAGCCGGTGGGCCGGGGCTAAAAGAGACAGTTCGGGGGGGGGACGAAGTGGCATAAAATAAAATAAACTAAAATATAAAATAAACTAAATAAACATAAAACATAAAATAAAATAAAATACACGAACAGCACATAAATAAAATACACAAATAAACTAAAATACACAAATAAAATAAAAGAGCACAGTCTCAGAAAATAAAATACAGTATTTTACCATTTTTCCCGTGCCTCTGAGCACGTGCAGAGTGCCGTCACTTTTTTCGTCCCAGCCACCTGGCTGCATTGTGACGGCCAGCACTGGCCATTACAATGCACCTGGCTGGCTGGGACAAAAACAGCGGCGGCACACTGCACATGCTCAGAGGCATGAAAAAAGGTAAAATACTGTATTTATTTTACAGTGGACACGCCCACTTCCGGCGGACACGCCCACTTCCGGCGGAAGTGACATCACAGTTTTTGACCCACCTTCCCGTGATGTCACTTCCGCCCCCCTTGGTGGTGCTAGAAATCTGGTAAGCCTATCCAAAGGGGGACAGAGTGCCTACCTTTAGGCTGCAATCCTATGCACACTTTCCTGGGAGTAAGCCCCATTGAATGCAATGGGACTTACTTCTGAGTAGATATGCATAGGATTGTGCTGTTCATTGAAATTTGGGCAGGTGCAGCTCATCATCATGGAAGGGTGCAACAAGCTATACCTGCCCAAATTCCAAAGGTTAAAAGGTAGGCACTCTGTCCCCCTTTGGATCTGGGAAGGCTACTAATACTAGAGTGCCCAGATTCAATAAGGGACAGGGTGCCTATGCCTTTAACTGTACTAAAGCTGTACTGTTCTACTAATGTGTATATTTAAGTTAACTCAGGAAGATAGTGGAGGACAGGAAGGCCTGGCGGGATATGGTTCATGGGATCACGAAGGGTCGGACACGACTTAACAACTGAACAACAACAAAGTTTTAAAAAGTTAAAAATGTATTCTTTAAAAAATAGCACCAAACTTTAAGGGTGCGACTTATAATCAGGAGCGTCCTATACTCGGGACAATACGGTAATGTTTTCCATCGGCATCATTTAGACTTCATGGAGCTCAAACTATTCTGACAAGGATGAGACAGGTAACAGGCAAGACAGACTGGAAGGCGTGAATGGTGGCAAGGAAGGCCCAGGGCCTAGGAAGCTATCCTGGTGGCATGTTACACACTACTCAGAAGCAAACCTGCGTATGCCTTCAACAGAGTGCTGCAGCCAGTCGCAGCTTCCTAGTAAGGGTGCCGATAAGATGTGCGATTGCCAAAATGTCAATGGAACATTCATGCTTCACAGGTTTGTGTGTATTCCTAAAATATTCTTCTATAGCTATCCTGCCTTCTTAATCAAAAGGTTCCAAGGCCCTTAGGTGTAGGTCTCAAACACAATACACAAAATGGTTTTAGGATGGGGGAGTCCCCTTCTGGAACAAGAGAGCTGACAGACCGAGCTATGAATCAACAAGTCTGCAGTTCGAATCTACCTCTGCCATAAACTCACTTCGTGGCCTTAGGCAAGCCACTCTCCCTCAGCCCCAGTCCCTATCTGCAATAGAGAGATAATAGTATGCACTGACTTTGGAGTCAGGAAACCATTTACTGTATACATTTATTTAGCTATGTCAACTGCTTTGTGAATTACGTTTTGTCGAAAAGCAGCATAATAATAAATACTTCTACTTTACAGGGTTATTTGTAAGGATAACATGTGAAGCACTGGAACACTCAAAACGTGCTACACGTGCTACAATAATAATAATAATAATAATAATAATAATAATAATGTATTATTACAAATACATATCATTGTCTTCTCCAACGCTTGAAGCAACATCCAAAGCTGCCTTCAGAGCACACCATCTGCATGTACAGTACTAAAAATTTGTCTGAACCCCTACGGGCAAAGTAGGTCTCTGAAAACAAAGCCAAGCTTCTCAGAAAGGCAACTGCTGCGTCAGAGTCCAGATTCTTTGTAGTGTATGTAACTGATACTTTGAATACCAACAGTTCACAACACATGGGAAGCGAACAGCAGAGACAACAGATAAAAAAAGGGAAGTAGTAGTAAACTAGTTACCGTATTTCTTCGAGTCTAAGGCGCCATCGAGTCTAAGGCGCACCTTTACTGTCAGTACCACCAGCAGGGGAAAAAAAATCAATCGATTGTAAGACTCACCTCTCTCCATTGAATCTACCCGCTCAGCACCAACTCTCCCCAGCATTTCTCCTGCAGCTGAGGATGACTGAGTGCACTGCCTTTGCACAGCATTTCTGGCCCCGTCAGAAAGTGCCATTTCCTTCGTTACCTGGGCTTGGGGGAGCTTCAGGGAGGCCTGCGCAACCCTCTGCAGACCTCCCTGATCTTCAGTTTGGTGAAAAACAGCGATTTTTGGGCATTTCTGGTTTTCGCGAAAACCGGAAATGGCTGAAAATCACCGTTTTTTGCCGAACTGAAGATCAGGGAGGCCTGCAGAGGGTTGCGCAGGTCTCCCTGAAGCTCCCGCAAGCCCTAGTAAGTAAGAAGATAGCATTTTGGGGTGCTTTTTGGAGACCTTCGATTCTAAGACGCACCCCATTTTTTGAAATGCTTAATTGGGAAAAAACATGCGTCTTAGAATTGAAGAAATACAGTAACACTGATGCAAGTCATCTGGTGGGCTTGCAGGAGTCTTAAAACTGCCAGGAACGTTCACTTAGAGCAAGTCCAAAGCGGAACTCTGTGATGCAGACTGCGCTCACACAAACATCAGCGAATACCACTAGGCATTTCTGGTTGGGACTATTCTGTTCACACACATTTAAAGAACAGGTGCCCTTAAATTTTTTTTCCCTAGGGGGGAAAATCACACTTGGAGAACATTCCAAAGCGCTTAAGCCTGCCTCCCACAGATACCTCTTAGGAAGGAAAGGAGCAGGCCCCCTAGACCCAACATTCATAGGAATACATAGTGCAGGGGTAAAGGCACTATCCTGCTTTAAAGGAAGTATATACTCCAGCCCGATTCTCATATCCGTGCCCCTCTCAATATGAAAAGAAAAGAGTGTTGAGGATGCACTTGCGTGCATAAATACAGCCACTGAAAATGAAATGGAGAAAGTGTACCAATTTACGCACATCCCGTTTATCTAATTTGCGGAATTTGTTGCCACAAGATGTGGTGATGGCCATTATCCTGGGTGGCCTCAAGAGGAGATTGGACAAATTCACGGAGGACAGGTCTATCAATGGCTACTAGTCCTGCCGGCTATGCGCTACCTCTAAGTCCAGCAGCAGTATACCAGTTGGGAGCAATGATGGAGAGAAGTACGTCTCTCTCTCCTGTTTGTGGGCTTCCCAGAGGAAGCTGGTAGGACACAGAGGGAAACAGGATCCTGAACTAGGTGGGCATTTGGCCTGATCTAGCAGGGTTTTTATGTTCGTATTACGAAATCCAGCTAGATTTCTCAGGCACAAAGCCCAGCCAGCAGCAGTATTCAAACAATTTCATTGCGATGCTGTCACAGTGGCACCAAGTTTATCTATCACATTTGTAACCTGCCCTTTCCCCAAGGAGCTCAGGTCAGTGCGCATGATTCTTCCCCGCCTTTTATCCTCGCAACAATCCTGTGAGATAGGTTAGGCCAGTAGTTCCCAAACTGGGAGGCGCGGCTCCCAGGGGAGCTGCGGAAACCAGCCAGGGGAGCCACGGAGTGCCATGGAATCCTCTCGGAATACAGTGCAATGCCAACTGGCAGGCATCAACGTAATGTAATAGAGAGCCGCAGCCAATGGCCATCAATGGTCAAGGGAGCCGCAGGCTGAAAAAGTTTGGGAAACACTGCGTTAGGCTGACGCACAATGACTGGCCGAAAGACATCAAATAGAAAGGCTAGATATAAATGCTTCATGGCTGAATGGAACTGAACCCAGGTCTCTGAGTTTGGGATCTCTAACCACTACATCACACTGGCTCCCCTTTAGATACCAAGCAAGGAGTTAAAAAAAAAAAGGAGAAATGACAGAGAGCAATTGCCTGGTGAGTAGCAGGTAGGACTTGGGAGGAGGGAAAGGTTCTTATGATATCAAGTCTCTCCCCTTAGCCACCTGAAGCTCATCCTACATTTCTGCTTTACAAGGTCAATGCTTTTAAGAGTAGCACTACAACTATGAGAACCAGAACCATACCTTTTTTAAAAAAAACAAAAAAAGAGAGAAAACAGAGACAGAAAGAAGTGGACTGTGTCAGTTTCACAATAGATGCACTTGAAAGTCCTATTTCTACAACTGAGACTGCAATGCTGAGAATGTGGGCACCCTCCAGGTGACTTGTCTAAACGTTTCTGCACTGGATCCGCAGAGGGAGACACATTCAAGCTACAGTCATTTCAAAGTCAAGGTCTTCTAGACCAAAGACAGCCAGGAGAAATTTTTCACTCAACATGCTGGCTTACTCCTGGCTAGTTTTTCCAACTCTCCAAACCAATAGTCATTATTTCCATAATTATGCCAATTTCTTATCCATGAGAAGATTTTTCAGCATCAGGTCACAAATAATGCATGCAAAACTACTGCAAGGACAAGTGGGATACCAGCATGAGAAATAAAATATCTAATTCACTAAGTGTAGATTTGCAAGAAGCTGCAGGGCTGGAGCGAGAAAACACAACTGGGCTAGGAAAAGCTGCTGGTCAGCTCAGGGATCATAGAAAGCTGCCAGACCGAGTCAGATCGTTGATCCACCTAGATCGGTATTGTCAACCCAGACTGGCAGTGGCTCTCCACAGTTTCAGACAGGAATTTTTCTCTGCCCTACCTGGAGATGCCAGGGATTGAACCTGGGCCCTTCTGCATGCAAAAGAGGTGTGCTATCATTGTGCCACAGCATGTGGGAAACCGAGAATTCAAGATGGTGACAGCAAGAGGTTGTAGGTCACAGCTGAGATTTAGGTGCAGAGGCCACAGGACTGCATCTGAGACTGCATCTTGCTTTCAAAAACAATTCAGTTTAAGAAATTCTCGACATGCTCCGATGCCAGCTCTCACGTGGGGGGGGGGGGAGTCACAGTAGATAGACAGAGGAGATTATATTGAGGAGATGTTCAAAAGAGCACTTCCAAAGCAACATTAGATCTTCACCTCTTCTTGGAGTGCTCTTTCCAATAGAGGAGAAAACTCTATTTCCAGTGTCCAACAACAGATGGATAACAGGCGTTTTCAGGGGCGTTTTTTCCTGGCAGAGGCGATCCCCAGGATTGTCACTGCCGCCGCCCCCGCAACACTCAAGAGTTCTCCCTGCTTCACGGGGAGAACTTTGAGAACCACTGCTGTAGGCTATTCCTAAGTGGCCTCACTGACTTGGCATGGCACAGTGACAAGTGGGGCATATATTCCTGCACATAAATCACCCAGAGAACAGAAGGAGGGTAAGAGGAGGGTGTGGTGTGGGTTAGGACTGAGAAAACACAGCAGAACTGAGGGAAACCAGCGCTTTGGCAAAGGAACACACCACAAACATAGTGGTTTTATAAAGGAGATAACACTTATCTGGCAGGGTCAGAAAACCTGCCAGGGTCTTCCTAGAATCCTGAACCCAGACACCAGCCAAGGATGATCAAATCTCACAGTTACTCGGATGGGATGGAGGACTATGAAAGGTGGTGGTTTCAGAACACCAGTCTTGGACCTGATAAGTTTCTAGCGCCTCTGCCAGAAACCACAGGGGCTTCTGGGGCTAGAGACACTCTCATAATTCTAGTCTCCCAGCTGTGAGTTTCTGTGACAGCGGAAAGGAGTGAAGGTTATTTGGAGCTTATTTGGATCACTTTGACAATGATGGGGGCTGGCATCGATGCCATTCTCTAACCCCCTCTACAAGACTAAAGCTAAGCACTGATAGGCTCAACTATTAAAAGCTACAGCTGTAGCACAACAGACTAAATCATCTTTTAAGTTCCTTGCAATTTCAGACATACAAGATTCTGCCTTCAGTCTGGTATCTGTTTCATGGAAGCTAGGCCTATCAACAGCTAGCAGCAATGACAGTCAAATCAAACCTCTGTTCAGATACTATATACTGTACCTCTGAATGTTGGAGACTAGAGGCTGACAACTGCGGAGGGCTGTTGCTTTCTTGGCAACATCTGACTGGTCAGGGCTGGAAATGGGATGCTGAACTAAGACAGACCATTGGAGAATCTGCTTTCTGAAAGCACATTTTAAAGACCACAGAATTGTGGAGATGCATCTGTAAATGCAGGTTGCACTTTGCACCTATCCCTCCCTGTCAAAGTTTCCAATCATACTTTCCTATCCATCCCCCTCAGAGATCGTTTAACAGTTTTATTTATTTTTTTTTCCCCCATGGCCACCGACAGAAATACCATCATATTAAATTCTATATGAAAAAGTAGTTAGCCTCTTAATTACACCTGAATAGCAGTGGGGTGGGGGGAAAGAACTAGCAACTCATATTTCTGAAATGCTAGTGCAGTGGTTCTCAAAGTTCTCCCCATGAGGTGGGGAGAACTTTGAGTTTTGGCAGGGGTGAGGATCCTTGGGATCGCCGCTGCTGCCAGGAAAAAAAAGATCCTTTTTTCACTTACCGGGGGTCATGTAGCCCTCTGGAGGGTTTGGGGAGGCCCATGCTCCTCTCTGTGGGCCTCCCCACACTATTGGTCACCACTCTGCAGTGATTACGACCACTTCCGATTTTGGGATGAAAACCAGAAGTGGTCTTAAGCGCCGCAGAGCTGTGATCTACAGCACAGGGACTACCCATAGATCTGTCTTGACTGCATACATACTGGATCCCCAGCTCAATCAGTGTCCCCAGCAGCAGCTTCCAGTTTTAGGCTCCCATCACTATTACATTTGCTTTGTACTCCCTGCTGGCTTCAAATAGCCTTGGGGCTTTCCCTTTCCTGCCACACAGAATAGGACTCTGCTGGGGGAACCCCACAGCTCAGCTTGTGAGGCAGTGTGCCAGAGATGGTGGAGAGGTCAATACACAGGAAACTGTAGGTGCTATCAGTGTGTGAGTGTGACTGTGTGTGTGTGTGACTGTGTGAGAGAGAGAGACCTGTGACTAAAGAAAGGGTGTACACTCCTTAGATTAGAGGTCACCTGTGTTTCTGTAAAATTGAGCCAACCTGCCTATATGTATTTGCTCATTTTGCTTCCGACGACAAGGAACTACGCAGGATGTAAACTCGAAAGTGCTCCTGAGATGTCACCAGGCATTGTCCACACACTCTTAAGCCCACCTTCACAACTATAAGATCCAAAACAAACCTCACCCCCGATTCTTTTGCTGTTGAATTCCATGCTTGTAAGCCCTCAGCAATCTCCATATAATTCCAGGACGTCACCTTAGATCAGGCTATATAGGCACGGTACAGTCAGTCCAACACAGCAGCAACAACGGTTAGCCCCCCCCACCAGAGGCGGGCTAAAAGGGAAACTTTCAAACTGGAGAGCCCATGATCCTCCAGGATGATTTTTGGGGCTCATTCTTTGTGCAAAATTTGCTGACGACTTTGGGAGGGAAGGAGGAACAAACTAATGAAAGCTGTCGAGGAGAATAACTGGGAAGTCCTGTTGATGCAGGACAGATTTGGAAATTATGCCAAATGGACAAGGGGATCGCAGGCACAGAAACTAAGGAACAGCCCAATCCTGTGTAACTCTGGCAGCGGTCTAACAGCAGATCCACCAGTGTAAGTGCACTTATGCCAGTGTTACTTGCCATATGCCGATGGGTACAGGACGGACACCGGCATAACCCCCTTGGAGGCCGTGCATGCGCAGTTCGGACACAGGATGGACGCCAGCGCAACTCTTCTGGCGCAGGGGGCATTCCAGGGGTGCCCGAACACCCCTGGAATGCCCCCTGCACCAGCGAAGTTGCAGCAGCATCTGTCCCGCATCCGAACTGCGCATGCACGGCGTTACAGGGGGTTACGTCCTGTGTCCGTCAACATACGGCAAGTTACACCGGCATAAGTGCACTTACACTGGTGGATCTAGTGTTACACCGCTGCAAGAGTTACACAGGATTGGGCTAGAAATAACATTCGGTAGGGGAAAGGGTAAGGTGACCCACTTGGACTACGAACAAACCTCTGTCTTGGGACGTCAGTTGGAAACAAAAGAGGAAGCTATCTTACAGAATCCCCTTTGTTCATAAGACAACAAGGAGCTGACAAAATGAGACAGCTACATGTGGTGGCAAGTGCAATTCTTGGGTACATTACGCAAGACACTTCTAGGAGACAAAAGTGTCTTAAATACTGCTACGCACGACTTGGGCTTTCTGCAGTATCCAGATGTTCAAATTATTACTTTAAACCAGACCGAGATCAACATAGAAACAGTGAGAGCTGCATTTTCTCCATTCAGCAAAGAGGTTGCGCGACAGGCAATAATTGTACTCATGCCATCTTACTTCAGGGCCAGGATGCGACAATTCACTGTGTCTGTGGTTTGAAAGGCATTTGGGCTCCAATGGGAATTTTGGACCCAGAAAAGATCTATAGTCATGGTAGCAGAAAGCAGAAAACTCACTAAAGATAACAATCCCTGTGAAGCAGCGATGAATCAAGAAAACTCAGTGGCCTGGAATGATGAGGAAAGGGATGGAAAAAAATAAGACAGCAAGTGACATGATGCTAGTCTACAGAGCTGCAACATGCCTACATTTGGAAGGCTAGGAGCTCTGGCCAGTCCATCTCAAAAAAGAGGACACAGAGCTGGAAAAGGGGAAGAAAAAGACCACTAAAATGACCAAAGAATGGAGCGGCTTTCCTATAAAGAAAGGCTTAAGAGGTAAACTTTTTTTCCACTTTAGAAAAGGTGGCTAGGGGGAAATCATTCTCCTTTCTCTTGAAATATCAGAAGTCCTGGTCACACTGAGAAGCTGACTTGCAATTGCTTGAGACAAACAGTTCTACATAAACAGACACAATTAAACTTGTGGAATTTATTTCCATAAAGCGCAGTGATGACCTCAGGCTAAGATTTTATTGTAAACATTTATACTCTGTTTGTCCCTCTTAAAGAGGCGTCCAAAACAGCTTATGACAAATTTTAAAAAAACTAAACCATTGTTTAAAGACAGCCTTTTTTTTAAACGCGAAGACCACTTCATGGAGGAGATATCTGTCAATAGGCAATTACCCATAACAACTAAAAATATGAGCACGTTCAGGGCTTGCGGTCTCCGTCACTTAAGCACTTCTGGTTGGCCACCACTGGCAACAGAAGGCTGGACTACATGATCTAACACAGCCATTCTTATACTCTGAGCGGTTCCTTCATTTGCCAGGCATTTCTGGCATGGATCCTCCAATGAGTGTGTACGCATGTGCGAAACAGATGGCACGGGGAGCAGAAGGCAGGAATAGATGGTATTCGTATACGTGGATTGCCCTGCCTTGGAAAGAACATCAGACAATGCCATCCGTTCTGGCAGTGTGACATTACAAACACTGCAAGCTCCGGCAAACATGCACTGGCTTCTGTGTGCATGTAGCATGGCTGAAGCTGGCAGCACCCCAAGCACTGATTATACAGCAGTTGTAAAAGTGGGTGTCAAATAAACTGAAGCCACAGATTAAATCTCTCGGGTCTGACTCACTTTAACTTGTCTGGCTGTTCCTATCAATTAAGAATTACAGACGGGGACGATATACAGATCTCTTTGCTATAAGTATAGCTTTGTGGCCTTTTCTCATTACTCCTACCTCACATGCAGTATTGTAGCAGTTTGGCAGCCTCAAAGCTAGAGTCACTTAGCCTGCTGTCCTAGTCCTACCTCTACCAAATGTGCAGCGTAAGTGGGACATGTTGCTGAGTCATGGGGCAATTTGCAGAGTCACATTTGCTCCAAGAGCTGAGGTCTGCTGAGTCAGAAGAGCAGGGTACGATAATGCAGGCCCTCTACGCCTGAGGAATGGGGTGTCTTATCTTTGGGTGACAGCTGGAAGTGGCTGGAAGTCAGCAGCAAAACTCCTACTGCCCCCTGCTGGGCACTGCTGTGAATAAGCAGATACTGAGAGAGACAGCAATGGCTATTCCTTGAATGTTCTACCTAGAAAGCAAATGCTACAGGAAACAGAAGAAATAAAATACCCAGACATCTAAAGAAACAAACCACATTAAAAACAAACACCACACACACAAAGCCAAGGAATACTTTTGGAAACGAAAGACCCAAGCCGAGATCTAAAGAGTTACTTAGGTTCACCAAAAGGAGAGCTGACTGGCAGAGTAAAAAATACTGGGCTGCGTTAGCAAGTGGCTTGACAGTACAAGGGAGATTGATCGGGGTGGGGTGGGGTGTGGGGGTGTGCTTGTGGACACATGATCCTGCCTTGCAACAGAGAAGTGAATTAAAGCCTGTTTGGGTGAAGATTGAAGATGCTGCTGTTCCAGGTGTTATTTGACCTCCTTTAAATGAAGGTTTTCAGCTCCCTGTGCTTTTTGTTATTGTTGTTTTATTGAGATGGTTTTAACTTGCTGCGAGTCGCGTTAGGCCCTCTGTTGAGGGGGAAAAGCAGGACCATAATAATATATAAAACCACTTACTGATCCCTTCCCATACCAGGGTTCTAACATAAAATGTGTTTTTTATTGTTTGAGGGCTGCGGCTGGCATGAAATGCAACAGCTCAAAGGTTAACATATACAAGATACTGAGCACCAATTACACCAGTGCTTGACAGTCTACATCAGGGGTGTCAAACATAAGGCCCACAGACCTGATCAGGCCCACAGAAGCTCCTTATTTGGCCCCCATGATAACTGGGCTTGTGATAATTGAGCTGCGAAGTGACTCCTAGGCAGCATGCTGTTGTAATAGGAGCTGAAAGAAGACATTGCCACCAATTTATCTCTTTCCTTCTCTCTCTCATGCTTGCTGAAGCCAGGCAAGGTGTGCAGATCACCAATAGAAGTGATGCTTCTAAGGAAGTCACAGTGCAATCCGACTTAACTTTTGTGCCGGTAAGGAGAAGGGGAAGGCAAAGGATGAGATGGTTAGACAGCATCACCGATGCAACGAACATGAAAATGAGCGAACTCAGGAAGATAATGGAGGACAGGAAGGCCTGGAGGGATATGGTTCATGGGATCACGAAGGGTCGGACACGACTTAACGACTGAACAACAACAACAACAACCAGCGGCGCAGCGAGAACAGGAGGCCCCAGAACGGAAAAGGGTTTCAAATCCCCTTTGAATTCCTCTTTTGGAGGGGATTTGAATCCCTTTTCCGTTCTGGGGCCTCCCGTTCTCGTTGCGCCGCTGGTTACACCAGTACAAAAAGTTAAGTCTGACTCCGCTGTCAGTAACCTAGGGCCAAGATGTGGTGACTGAGGGAGGCAGCATTATTTATTTATTTATTTATATACCGCCTTGGTCGAGGGAGGATTGGAAGATGTGGTCATTACAGTTAAGTCAGACTGGCCACTGCCCATTTTAAGATGACAGTGGTTATGTACTGCTCAGGTCATTAACTGCTCCGCACGGTAGGGGAAAAAAACTAGAGGAAACACTGCTCAGCAGAAGAAGCGCTGCTGAAAGGGTGGCCCGCGTGATAATTGGGCTCTCCCGTATCTTGAAAATATGATCAAGATTTGCATATTTTCTCTTTGTCATTTCTGTCATTGCAGCCAATAAGTTCCTAGCTGAGAACAAAGTACTTACTTCTGATCATCAACCGCTTAATGACATCACTTCCTGCTTAATGACGTCACTTCCGGCCCCCAGCTAGAAGTGGATACCAACTTCAGCCCATAAGTTTTGACACCCCTGGTCTACATTTTTGAGGGACAACTTAACAGTGCTTAAACCAAACACAAAACAAAACAAACCACCACCACACATAGGTTGGGACTGAGATATCTTGGACACCACTTTCACACAAAGTAAAAGTAGGAGGGAAGCAAGGGAAAAAAGCATCCTTGGTGGCTGCTCCTCAGATCTGAAATCCCTCTCTACAAACATGTGGCAAACCTTGAGCCTGCTTACATGGAGTTTAGGAGCAAACTTGGTGCAAAGATGTAGGGAAACACCCAAAAAATATATACAATTAATGTACATGCATTGTGTTTTTATAGTATTTTAAGACAATTACCCATTCCAAGTGTCCAAACTGTCTGGCAGAACACACATTTTCAAAAACAGAATATGCCCTGAACGTACCCCTTCCTCCAATCTCAGCTTCAGCTATGGAAAACCCAGCCCCAATGAGAAAGTCTTAATATACTTCTGAAAGACCCACAGGCTAGGATCCTGTGGCTAGGTTCCTAGTCCAGGGAGATCTACAAGTGGGGAACAGACGCATAGAAGACTTCTCTACCAGCTCTTGTGGAAAAACCTGATCCACTGATGGAAGGAAGCATTCTGGATCCCTTTGGGAGACAACAGTGAGAAAAGAAAGCTGCTGGGCTGTTAGGCATGCTGGGCAAATGATATTTACCACTGGGGGGGGGGGGGCTGAGAATGACCGATGGTAAGCTTGCCCAAATTCATAGCCACATTACAATTCAAACCCATTCAATATTCTCAAGGAGTGCCTGGTCCCACACATGCCTCCTTGTTGGCTTAGGTCAAATGAAAGCCCTGCTCTGGAGTCCACTGTTTTGTGGTCAGGCTGATGTACACGAGGGATGGCTTTTTCCCCATGTCATCCTGTAAACTGCTAGGTGCATCGATAGTGCTGTAGAAACAAAAAGGGGCATGTCTCTCTCCCTCGTGACACATTTCTCCTTGCTAGGCGTGGCTCAGCCTCTTCCAGGTACAAACAAGGCTTTACTGAGAAAACTCAGATCGCAAGTAGCAAGTGGTCAGCACTGCCTGCTGCTGTTGCTGCTGCTTTCTCAGCAGGAAACCTCTTCAGGAGCCTATTTCTAAGATACTGGGTCAATGCCCTTTCCAGTAAGCAGGGACTTGGCTGTGGGGAAGGAGATGTTACCAGAAATGAGGCATTCGCTCCCACACACGAGAGGCCCCAGCCTGACCCATATAGGAGTTTCTCATCTTGGATTTCAAGAGCTATGAACTGCTTCTTAGTCTTTGGGTAAAATCAAATGTAGAGCTGGGCTGTGAAATCTAAGGGCCACTTGAGGAACAGTTTCAGAATTAACTTAAATTTAGGATGTTTCACATATTCCCTTTGTTTCAAGTAACTCATTACTTATATAGCAGTGGTTCTCAAACTGGAGCGTAACAGCACACCTGGGATTGCACCGGTGCTGCCAGGAAAAAAAGAGAATTCTGGACTCACCGGGGGTTGCACCAGGCCTCCGGAAGGTGTGCACCCCCCGTGGCCCCCTCTACGGGCCTCCCTGAGCCTCAGATTGGCCCCCTGAAGCAATCAAAACCAACTTCCGATCTACTTCCGGGTTTTGCCAAAAACCGGAAGTGGGTCTTGATCACTTCAGGGAGCCGATCTGAGGTTCGGGGAGGCCTGCAGAGGGGTCTGCAGGCCCCCCTGCATCCTCCGGAGGGCTAGCACATCTCCTGGTGAGTCCAGAACCCCCTTTTTTTCTCCTGGCTGCGCGATCTCAGGAGCGACGTTGCTGCCAGCACACCCCCACCCCCCGCAACAACTTACAGTGTTCCCTACTCCCTACGGTAGAAAGTTTGAGAACCACTGTTATAGTATCATCTATATATGTTGCACATTACTGAGTTAACAAAGCAAGATGACAATCTAAATTTCAACGTAAGGAGGGGAAGATACACAGAGGCAAAGGTAACAGAAGAAGAATGTGAGTGAACGCAATTGCATGAATGTTGGGCCAAGCTACGGTAACTTTAACGGTACATGTATGCCATGCTTGAGATTCCCCATGGCTTTTTCTTTTCAAAAAGCAGCAGCAGGGGTGCTTCCATCTGGACTAGGACCTTGGCACAGGGGTTAACTCTTCTTGTCCCATTTTCCGGCAAAAACTGCCCCTCACTCTATTTGCAGCAAACAGCAGCGGGGGGGGGGGGGGAGAGAAACAAGCACAATTTTTTGGCAGGAAAACTGCAAGGGTGGGAAGGTTAAATCCCCCTTTCACTCATGATGAAGTTCCGATACAGACTGAGGGGCTCTGGAGCTGCTTTTTGTTCAAATTCCCAGCTCAAGATTCTTCAAGGGCCTTTAAAGTAACGTCAAGTACCGGTAAATGTAAAGGCCTTTAAAGTCAAGTAGTGGTCAGCACTGCCTGCTGCTGCTGCTGCTGCCTCAATGTGGATTTGGAGAAGGGATCTGAGAGACAGTGGCAGCATCAAAGAGACATCTTGGGATGGAGTTTCAGGCATGAAGGGAGGCCCGGGAAAAATGTGTGTAATTGTTCACAGGAGCAGGCAGCCTTCAGGTAGAAGGTAAAAAACAAGACTACCCCGTATTTTTCGCTCCATAAGACGCACCGGACCATAGGACGCATGTGTATTTTGGAGCTAAAAACAGGGGGGGAAATGTCTCTTTTAACAGTTTTCCGGCCGCTTGCCTGCACAGTCTGCACAGTTGCATTCGGCGTCTGCGCGAAGTTCCCAGGCGCTGGATGCGACCAGGAAGCCCTGCGCAAACACTGCAGTTACTACACCTAAGCAGAAACGGTCACGTCCAGCGCCTGGGAGGCTCGCGCAGGTGCTGAACGCAACTGCAGACTCTGCGCAAACATTGCAGTTACTGCAATGTTAGCGCAGGGCTTCCTGGTCGCATCCAGCGCCTGGGAACTTCGCGCAGACGCCGAACGCGACTGGAAGCTCTGTACAAACATCGCAGTTACTGTGATGTTTGCGCAGACCTTCCTGGTCACGTCCAGCGCCTGGGAACTTAGCGCCGAACGCGACTCGGAGCTGAGGCACACGAAGATTGGAGCTGCAAAACAATAACCAGGTAAGAGGCCAAGTGGCCAGAAAACTGTTAAAAGAAAGACATTTTTACAGCATTCGGTCCATAAGACGCACAGACATTTCCCCCTATTTTTTTTTTGGGGGGGGGGGTGCGTCTTATAGAGCGAAAAATACGGTATATCAGGGCACGAGGGTGGAGAAAAACAGAGGGCAAGGCCATGAAGGCCTCTGAAGGTAAGGGAGCACGTGTTAAGTGGTGGAACTGCACAGAATTAAGGAGGGTATCCCATGACCCTGAACAATAGGAGAGGCAAATGATTCCAGCAGCAGAGACCTGGACAGAGGTAAGAGGAGTCGGGGAAGACCAGAGAGAAGAGATTTGCAACAGTCATTGCAGAAGACGACCAGGTCATGAGCTAGAATTTTAGGCAAGGGGACAGAAAGGCAAGGTCCCATTTTTGCAATGTTTTACAAAGAAAAGTGACTGGGTAACAGACTGAATATGGACAGCAAACATGAGCAGGGAGTGGCAGCGCTGCTGAGGATCACAGCGTTGGAGGAGGAGGAGGTAGCCACCACTGCCACCTCCTTTTCCTCCCCTGCCGCTTCTTGTAAATCAGCCAGGTGGGGAGGATTTGGACATACTAAGTTTGAAACATCTAAGCAGAAACATCAGATAGGCAGGACTGGATGGAAAGATAAAGCTCTTGGGTGGAGAGGTAGAGCTGGGTGTCATGTTTTACACGACAGATGGTTCCTCTATCCTTGAAACTTGCTTGTCTTTAAAAGTGGTCCCCCAATGAAGAACGAACTACAGCTCAAAATCCATTTAGATTATTGTTCCTGTAATCAATCCAGACTTGCATCTTCTGATCAATCCTACTTTTTGATTTTCATAGATGGGATGCCGACAACCCTCCCTTGACATCCTTACCTAAGTGGGGCCATTTTCTCCTCTTGCCGTTATTCTCCCTTAGCAGCACGTGAGCAAGAAGGCAGCAATGACATCTTTTAACTCTGTTCCACCACCTGTGGCAGCATCAGAGACCCATGTTCTAAATGCCTCCAGCTGCTATCACAACCTCTGGCATCTTATTCAGACCCCTGTCATTTTATCTGACACAGCCCTGTTGCATTGGCCTCTGTCACCCCATTTATTCACAAGCATTCCTGTTTTTTTCCATCCTGGTTTTCTGATGTTTTCTGACATAGCTTGATTGCATCTGCTAATTACAAAGCTACCCCCCATCAGGTCTCCGTCTATTGCTGCAAGCCCACCACCATCTCAATTTGAGAGTGCCATAGGCCAAGCTGCACTTAAATTGAGCTGGGTAAGGAACCAAGGAAGAAAGCGAGTAAGGGGCAGCAGCAAACGGGTCCCACAAACACCCCAGGGAGGATGAGGACACCTACTTCTTGCCCTCTTCAGCAACCCAGGTGCAGGTTGCCAGGTCCAATTATCATGAGCCAGTGGCTACTGAGAGCCAGGTGTTTGGATCCTGGCTGTAGGCATCCAACAACAGTAGTCAAATACTACCGCCAAACCTAAAATACTGAAATCTAAAGTTGGCTGTCAAATATTATATCCAATATTCTGCAAATATTTGATGATAACATTTGCAGAGGAGGAGTTTAAAGATAACTGAGGGCGGGCATTTGTTTCAGCTCTAGTGCCGCCTGCTGCCCAATCTCTAAAAGGAAGAGCCGTCAGCAGGCAGGACTTACCCACAGCCCGGAACAAGCAGGCCCCGTCTTCCTTCATCTGTTTTATGATGAACCCTTTCTTCTCTCTCAGCGCCTTCTCGAACCTGTGTTCCTGCTGGTGATAGGAGGGGCAGATGTCAGCAAGTTAGACAGCATCCCCATTCCCCAAGCCAGGGAGGGCAATATATCCTACTGTCTCTCCAGTTCCACACATAACAACCCTCAAGTAAGGTACCAGATTGAAAATCCAAATTGGAGAAGAAAGGGATTCTACCATGCAGAGCGCATGGCTCCACTGCCCCCTAGAGGCTGACCATTATTCCAGTCCCCGAGCTTATCACTGGAGACTTCCCAAATTAATTCCTGACAGGGATCAATTGTGGCAGTTTTCATGTGGAATGACACTGATAGGAAACAGACTCCCGTGCCCACACAACTCAACAGTCACGCAAAAGGGCTGCTCTGCTTCTGCAACTCTGCACAGAAACTGAATGAATGTCTGATGAACTCATATAGCACAAAGCAAGTCTCCAGTCCTCATGATTAGAGATACACATTTGATAAATATGCCCCCAATATCCACAAAGGACGGGACTTCAATGCCAGGTTACACGCATGCCCTTTTCACTTTTCCTTACCCAGACATCCCACACACCTATTCACCCATCTCAGTGCTCTTTGCAAAAATACTAAAAACATTACAGTGCCAAATTTTACGGCTCTAGCCACGAAGGCTAGAAACTTGCTTTTGAAAACAAAAACCAAGTTCTCTCAGGATTCTAAGTTCTTTGCTGTATACCAGGTTCTGCTTGACGTTGCTGAAGACTGGCAGCCCGAATTGATCCTGCTTGCCTCCCTTGGCATCAGGTCACATCAGACGGGTGTGTCATCATCAACAACAACATGGAGGCGGGTAATTACGGGAAGTTGTGCCCTGGAATTCTGCACTGCAATGCCTGAGCCAATAATACCGGGAAGGATTTATTGGCTTCACTTCAGAGGCACTGTGGACTAATGTGTCTTACAAGGCCCAGGCCATCACAGATCTTCTTCAGTAGCCTATTAAACCAGTTTAGAGCTTTAACTGCCAAACTTTCTGTAAAGTGACTGTTCTACAGTTGGCTAAGTTGTGCTGCCATCTTCTGGCAGTAGAGAGAATAGATATGTTCATTGGCTTGCCATGCTTTTCTTTCCATTTCCATCCTTCCCTGCCCCAATATCAAAATTGCTGCATTCAACTTAAATGTCTGGAGTGAAGAAAGCCATAACTCGTGACGATAAGATGGACACAGAAAAAGGCTACAGAAAAAGGCACGGGGTGATGCTCCCGATACTAGAAGCCTCCAGCCAGTGTTCTTCCAAATATTTTGCACAGGAGTGATGGCCTTCTTCTTTAGCCATTAGAATCACTTGGCAACATCCAGAAAGAGCAAGAGGACCAAAAGGCTATCTGATCCAAGCCTCTGCTGCAGAACAGGGCCATCTTCCCATTACTATAATATTTAGCATTTATATAGTGTTGTCCAGATAGGGTTGCTGCAAGAATTAGTACAACATAGGGCAGGTCATTACTTCATTACTCCAGTATGGGGGGACTGAGGGTAAGAGGCCATGGTTCCTCTAAGACCACCTATGGGCTTCATACCCAAAGCTCGATTTGAATTAAAAGCTTCCAAACTCACAGGTCTTTTATTACTTGCTACACTAGCACCCCCCCAGGTGCCCCAGCCTGCTATACTCATCATGGATCAATCTGCGCGATGTAGATCCGCATGAACAAATATTACTGCTAAAAGAAGTAAACAGGTCCAGCTTGCTTCCGGTACCAGCAATATGCATTGGGTGGGGGGCTGCCTGCTCTGGCTCGGTTACTCTCTTGTAGAGTGGGAGAGAGTCTTCAAGAGCTCTGACAAACTGCTGTGCTGTGGGCCTTTTCACAACAGCTGCACCGGTCAGACGGCGAAATCATGGGGGCAGGGTACTGAAAGATGTGGCTCAACAGGCTGCATACTCCATGAAGGTTATATGTGTTGCTGCTCTCGTTCCCCGACCCAGTTGAAAAATACCAAATTTAGTGACCTCAGCAGCAGGAACTAAAATGTGCTTTTTAAAAACTTCTAACAGGAACGATATTTTCTCTTCCCCTGCAACTATGAGGGCTAACAAGTTCTTTTTTTTTTTTTTTTTTTTTACAAAACCATGATACAATGCACAAAGAACCACATTTTTAAACTATACAGAATTGGAACCCCTTTAGGATTGGAGCCTCGATCAGTTAGCCTGAGAAGTACACCCAGTTATTTCACAATGCTGTACAACAGCTTAACAAAAAAAGGCAAATCCATACTCGTATATAAAATTAAAATGTGTGCCAATTACTTTCTGCCAAAAATTGTCACTCTACAAGTATCCTTATTTTTGCGGGAAAGAACTTCAAACTAACAAGTTGTGTTTGTTTAAAAAATAAATAATTTGAAAGAGTTTCTTATATTTGAGAACTAGCTAAATATTTGAACTATGGTGGATAAGAAGAGTAAATCTACAGCAGTGCTTCAAAGTGTGCTCCTAGGACCCCCTGGGGTTCCCCGAGAGACCCCTTTAGGGTCTCCACGAGCACACCATAAGTGGCCACCATCTGCTCGGCACTGCACCACTCCACATATGAACAGGCGCTCTGGGGCTCCCCGAGACTCCGCCGTTTAAGAGTGTAAAGGGCTCTTGAGATTTAAAAAAAAGTTTGAGAACCACTGATTTACAGTTCACTTTTAAGTTTTGTTTTAAAAAAGCAAAAAAATAGATAAATCCAGTTCTTGGGACTTTGTAGCATGAATTACAGACGATTTCAAGGTGCTGCACATCCCCCCCGCCAAGGCTAGAACAAGACTCAAGTGTGCAAAACCCTCTGCAGAGACAGACAGCTGCATCTACACAACTCTATGCTGATCTGCAAAATCGCAACAGCAGCCTACGTTCATGGTGACTCAAGAGGCATTCCGCTACCCAAACGTAGCTGCACAGTGCACTGGATGCTTCATGGAAGTATGAGAGTATTGGCCCAGAGGGTTTCTATGTCAGGACAAGATAGGGACACATTGACCCAAATATTGTCTAGGTCAGCATTTCTCGCCTTGGTGGGTCCTGACCCGATTTATGGTGGGTCCGGATGGAAAGATCAGATAACTAATTGCCTCAAGTCCTGAGGCTATTCAAAAATCAGATAGCTGCCAATTGCCCTGCAAACAGCTGAGCTCCTGCAGTTTGCACGCTTGTGTAAATATAGGAAGATAAATGTTTGGGTGTCTTTTTTCTGGTGTTTCCCCCCCCTCCAAGTCTGTCAATGACATGTAGTGGGGGTAGGTGAAGGCTGGGTCACATAACTAAGCCCCTCAAGCCTTGAGGCTATTCGTTAGGGCTGCCTCATGACGAGAAATAGACCGAGGTTTTTGGCAAATAAATAAATAAATATTACTTATAAATAAATAAATAAATCTTTCTAGATCACCTTTTTTTAAAAAAAAGTCTCATAAAGCTAGGTGGGTTCTGATAGAGTGTCATTTAAAAAGTGGGTGCCGGTGCTAAAAAATTTGAGAACCACTGGCCTAGGTTATTGGCTGAAACTTACTTATGAGGTCCGGCAACATAAGGCTGTGCAGAAGACATTCAGAGGCTTGCCAATCTAGCTAGCATTTTTAGTTCAAAGAGCACATTATATTAATCGTCATAAGAGATGGAGTACCAGAAGCCCTTGACGCAACACCCAGAAGCAGACCCAGTGTCCACGAATGGATGTGCAGAGCAGGTACTTCGTGTTGAGTGAGTTGTGACTGCCTCCGACCTTTGTGGGCATAGAGGGGCTACTTTCAGACTTCTTCATTCTGGCTCTGACAACAGCACCTGCTCATCAGCCTGCAGTACATTCCCCACCCCACGTCTCCCTCTTCATACTGGTGGAGTCTTGCTCATTTTTACAGAATCAGCCAGCAGCTGCTCCACCTGTCAGGTGCAGCTAAGCAGGTACACAATCCTCAATAAGCAAGCAGACAAAGCCACTTCCATTTCTTCTGCAAACCTTCCCTTCACCCCAGTAGCTTCTCCCTTCTGTCACCAGTTCACCTTCACCACCCCCTACCTACAACAGCCGCACTACTCGTTTATTTTCGGCTGGAACTATTTAGCAGTAAGTCTACAGGGCTGTAGACTCCTGGTTTCTTGATCCTCACTTACTGATGATTCAGTCTAAATAGCCTGCACTGCCTTGCTTAATTAATTGTTAATTGCTCACTTCCTGTAAGGAGCAAGCATCTCACACCACTTCAACACACAAACCAACCAGGTTGACCATCCAGTCATGCTCGATGTGATAATCAAGCAACTCAGAGCCTCCGTATGTCCAGCAGAGCTCCCTGGCATCTCTCTACTCTGCTGCATGTTCAAGGGTACATGGCTGTCCCTCACACTTTGCAAGACCTCAGTTACTGTGTAGTTTCCATAAAGAGTTTCGGGTAGAAGAAAGCTAACATCTCACCAGCCTTCCATTTAGTTTCTTTCCTACTATCTCTACCTTGACCTTGCCAAAACAATTTCAAATAACCTGCAAGCTCCTGTCTGTTCACTCTTCTTTTGCCAGTCATATACCGGTATATACCATGTCTGAATGCATACACCCAACTGGCCAATACAATCCACACATGCACAAACACCACAGATACTGAACTGCTATACAAAGGGACTATTTCCTATTTCCTACACAGAAATGCTTTCCATGCAGGAAACAGAATACGTGGACCATTTCTACAATCTTATCACATGGGCGGATGTTTGAGAGCCAGGATTCACCAGACTATGTTTCCCTGTTCAGCATGATCTGTGGCGTCCTGCAGAAAGCTCGAGGCTTCTGTTCAGCAACTAGTGAAGATGACTACACCATGGAGGAAACCAGCTGGAATTGTAGGGTTCTATACAAAACAATATTGTAAAGATCCTTATCAGATCTAGATAAGCCTGCCTATGTAAACCGCCTTGAATAACATCTGAAGAGCAATCCGAGGATAAGGAGGTGTGTGTGTGTGTGTGTGTGTGTGTGTGTGTGTGTGTGTGTGTGTGTGTGTGTGTGTGTGTATATATATATATAAAAATAGGCCAGCCCTCAAACCCACCACCCTTGGCACTTTCCCATTTCTCCCACCCCAGCTTTACAGCATTCAAAACGATTCTCTCTTACCCAAAGTGACATCACCACTGAGAAGTGGTAGGCTAACCCACAATGCAATGGCATAACAAGATTTGCTGGTGAAGAGCTAGAACAGAAAAGCATTTCCTCGACTTCCAATATCCTCTGGGTATGTGCACAGGAGGGGAGGGGCAAGCTCTCATCTGTTCTGAATCCAATGATATCACAGCCTACTGTGAGAAAGGTTACAGTAGAGCTACCGCCACAACGCTTGAGTGCCAACCACACATCAGTTCACTTACTGAGTGCCAACCACTTTCACTTCACAGAAAAGGCTCAATCCCTGCCCATGGCTTCTGATCCACCTTGCAACCCCATCTTTGGCCAACATGACATGGCTTTGCCTAGAAACAGTCCAAGCAGCTCCCTCCAACACAAACCTCACATTTTTACAAGGAGTCTTGTGTCAATGTGTTAAGGTTTAGGTTGCCATGGAAATCTTTGCTGCTTTTGCTACAGACTTAGTAGTTATAGTTCTTTCTGGAACTTCTCAAAGTTGACCTCTACTTGCGAGATTCCAGGGGGTATGAGAGTGTGAACATCCATTTGTGTCATATGGATTTTATAAAGAAGGCTGATGGAAACAGGACCATGTGTGGTCTCTGAAAGATGGACATTCACAACAAGGTCATGCTTGGCGACACTGTCTAGATTCTACTGCTAGTTCAGAATATAAATGGTTCCACCTTCTGACTGAGCTGGACCACCAGGCACTGGCTTCTGAAGGAAGGAAGAAACTGTGCTCCCTCTCTATAGCCTCTGTAGTGCACATCAAGGCTGATCTGGATCTACAGAATATCAAACGCTTTGAACTGACATGACTTAAAGCAGGGGTACACCACTCAAACCTCAGGAGGGACATGACACATTTTTATTATTTCAAGAGAGCTGTACTCTGTCCAGTCATGTCCTCACTAGCGATAAATTCTTACCCTACACATACAGTAAGGCAATACTTAAACAGCTTGTTGAGCTGTTGAGCATGTACAAGTGGATATTCAAAAGACTGCACAGTCTCACACGTTGTTACAAGGAAATTCTCTGCACCTTTGGGTACATGCTCCACAGTGGGCATTGAAGAGGTAGATCAGGGGTGTCAAACTCATTTCATCCCGGGTATAGCACCTGCCAAGGGCCGGTGTTGTACATATTTTACTTACACACATTTACACACATGAACGAGATAGTCCTAAGACATTTTACTGCCTGAAGCAGAACACCCAAACAGTGTCCCCCCCCATTAAAATTACAATTGGCCCTCACTATCTGCGGGGTGTGTGTGGGTCCGTTCCAGACACACACACACACACGGATCTGGGGGTCACTGTAAAAAGTTGAAAAAAGGTTTAAAATGGCGTTTATTACTTTTTTTTGCAGGCAAACCGCTCCGCTTTCAGAGTTATAGAGAGCAAAATCACACTCCTACAGTCTCTTCCGGGTTGCTGGACTTTTCCCCTCCCTTCCCCAGGCTTGCCCCAGGATTTCGCTCTCTACAGTACTGAAAACGGAGCGGTTTACCTACCAAAAGATAAGCCATTTCAAACCGTTTTCTCTTTTTTTCACATTTTTACAGTGGATCCTCGTGAGTCTGGGACCCGCGGGTCCCGAATCCACAGATGGAAAGGGTCTACTGTACACTCTCAGTTTCTAGGATACGCGCGCGCGCGCGCGCGCACACACACACACAGTGTGTGTGTGTGCATATACCGTATGTCACCCCGCGCCAATTACCTTCATTTCTGTAGCTTCAAATGGCTTCTTTTTCTTGCTTTCAATGTGCAGGTACCCTGCCTGCACGCTAGAAGGAGACTGGGAGAAGCTCCTGCTTCCTGTGAACGTTCCCCCAGTCTCCTAGCATGCAGGCAGGGTGCTGGCACATTGAAAGCAAGAAAAAGAAGCCATTTGAAGTTACAGAAACGAAGGTAACTGGTGCGGGGGGGCGGGCAAATGGCGACAATTGTGCAGGCCACCTAAAAAGGTCCCGCAGGCTGCATCAGGCCCACAGGCTGTATGTTTGACACCCATGAGCTAGATGGTTAGGACTACATGGTTAGATGGTGAGGTGGGAACAAACCCTTCTCTCTCCAAAGAGTCATACGGTCTTAAAGACAGAACCTGACTAAGGTCTACACACAGACTTGTAAACAGCTGTTCACTGGATCATTTCTGGCAACTATGCATCATCCCAGGCAATCAGGCAGGGAAACCGTTACAGAAGTTGATTCTGTCCTGTACTTCACAAATGACAATGTGCAGGTACGTATGGCGACGCTGCCTAATAAAAAATTTCAGGGAAGTAACAACCAAGGGCTTATTTGCAAAGTCAGTTCTACACTGAGGGAAAAACTTCAGAGCAAGGCAACATTTCCTGAGCACAATATCAGAGGCCCAGTATTGTCCAGGGATCTCTTCTCCAGTGAATCATAAATTCCCAGGTCTGGGAAGACAATGAATTCTACTGGCTTAGGAAACAGGAGCACCATGCTACTGGAGTTGTGTTCTGGGAAATAGGATACCAATAACATATTCCAGGTTTCAAGTATCCTGGGGAGCAACCATGGAAGAAGGTTACTGCTTGTGTGCTTCCCAGAGGTTGACCACCGAGGGAAACAAGATGCTGGACTGGATGGGCCTTTGGTCCCTGATGGTTCTTATGTTCTTAAGTCAGTGAACAGTCACACACACCTGCAGTAGGTTTTTCATGTCTACCCCTGAAACAGGCCAGGGTATAAAGCACCTGGCAGGCTCGGCTACACAGCCTGAAGGGCCAAGAGTTGTGTACGCCTGTCTCCAAGACCAAATGTCCCATCACAAGTGATGACCAAAGATCTCCGCAGTAGCATCTAAGCACATTGTTAAAACAGGAAGCACACGCTAAGGCATTTACAGTGGCTGTTGTGTAAATAGGAATTCCCATTCCTGGAGGGTTGCTTGAGTCATAGCATTTCCAGAGAGAGCAAGGGTGAATTCTCTCATGGATACTCACCACTTGATAACTGCATCATCAAGTAATGGCTTGCACGTGTGAAACCACCATTATCGATCAAATGCCACAACCAGACACAGATACCCTGATATATGGTATATCAGGGGTATATATAAACACATTGCTTTCCAGTGCTCAACAGTAAAGCATCAAGTCACACACAAGTTGAATCCATCCCAAGACTTGCCTTTTGTTACCCAAGGGTTAACCATGTACGGTCCCATCCTGAGGCTACGTTTCTCCACTGCTCCCTGGTTACCAACGATAAGCATCATAAGGAAACAGGGCAACTAGCACTGGCATTCCAAATGCCATTGTGGGGAAGGAGAGCTGGCCCAGGACACTGCCTTAATTACATCACTGTACAAGGGCTTTTTAATTGAATGTGGTTACAACTTTTGATTTGACTTTTTCCTTAGGAGTGTAAACAATTTACTTGCCCAAAGGGTAATTAAAAAAACAAACATTTATTCACTTTCTCCTTCAGAACACAAAATCCTGCAGTTTTCCTAAGCAATTTGCTTTGTTGCCCAATTCTTACGTATAATACACTTCTTCTCCCCCCCCCCCTCCACTCAGGCCAAATCCACAATGCTGCAATTTAAAACAGCTGCCTTGTCTTTTTTCCCTCTATAGCAGTGGAAAATGGTTTTTCAATGTACTGCTGCATCTGGCAGAATCATAAGCGAAATTCCAAACCGACAAGAATTCTGTTTCAACCATTCGACATCTGGATTTCACATTGCTTCCCAAAAAAGCCCAGAGTGGTGGTGCCAGCTATTCCTACTCTGGCTACCCATATTTGCCACGTTCTATCAGACTGACCTGAATCTCTCAGGTTTCTAGGTCGGACTGCTAGCGCAAAAGTACATCTGGAAGCCTTTAGGAGGCTAACTAATTCTGCCCTTACTGACCGGGCCATAGACTATGTCCCAAAATCCCCTGCAACAAAGAAAGGTCCTATGGCAGATATGCATGCAGGGATCCCTCAATGTGGAAAGTAGTCCCTAAAGATTGAGAGTTTGAAAAGCACTGCTCTGGGGCCACCACAGCAGTAACTATCTTAAAGTTAGCTTACAGAAGCATTTCAAGCAGATTCCCTTATGCTTAGCTGCTCCCCAATCCATGGGAAAT
This sequence comes from Plestiodon gilberti rubricaudatus, assembly GCA_026170595.1. Classification (NCBI taxonomy): domain Eukaryota; kingdom Metazoa; phylum Chordata; class Lepidosauria; order Squamata; family Scincidae; genus Plestiodon; species Plestiodon gilberti. The sequence continues at coordinate 118,234,833 of JANXHW010000002.1, forward strand.
ATTTCCTCCCCACTCCTTGCAAGCTGGCGATTATGACCTTGTAGAACATAGTAGGAGCATAATATCAAGATGGAAGAAGATCCATCTTCCAAGCTCATTCCAAAATACAGAGTTTTACATTGAATGGACAAAGAAGGTTGCCTGCCTGTACCAGGAGAATGGGATGGAGCTACCCAGCACCACACCACACAACAGAGCACTCTACAGAAAAGGATGTACAGAAAAGGATACTTTAAACCATACTTTATAGAAACCCCAACTGGAAACAATAAGGATATAATCTGTGGAACCCTTCCACACACAATAGTCAGGTGCGCTAATCCTGCATAAGCAAGGGCACAGAACTTAATGGTAGAGCAGCTATGCTTCACACACACATAAGGCCCAAGACTTAAAACCCTAGTATCTCCAACTGAAGGATCACAGGAAGCAAGGCCTCTTGCCCGAGTCAGGCTGCCAGTCAGAAGAAACAGTAGTCTAGATGCACTGATGGTCGAGTCAATATAAGGCAGCTTTATACGTTCACAGATGCAGAACTGTATTCTTATGGGAGACATTCCTACCTAGGTTTGCTCAGTTTCTCCAGTCCACAAGAAACAGACCTTTTTCCTGCCACGGTTACCCCAAATTAATAAGAACCTAGCTATTATAATAATAAACATTTGTTTAGCGCTTTCTGCGTGTGCAAAATGTTTCACGTATATTATCTTGTAATCCTTACAACAGCCCTGTGAAGTAAACAAGCATTATTATCCCCCTTCAGCTGGGGGGGGGGGCTGAAGCAGAGTGGCTTGCCTTAGTAAGTTCATAGCAAAGGCGAGACTTGAATTGGGGAAGTCTGATTCACAGCTCAGTCTCCTGGCCACTATACTACACCCTGCTCAAAATAATAAAACAAGGCTTTTGCCTCCCATATCATATTCAGGACTCACTTTCCTTCCTGCTTATAGCAGGGGGCTGGACTAGATGGTCTTGAAAAAGACCATCTAGTGATTCTATAGGAAAAAAGAAAAAGACCAACTTTATGATTCTATAGGAATCGCCATGTCACCCATAAGACGACAACTCCCATGATACCTCTACCTTGAATTGAGATACAATTAAAGATAAATTCAATTATGTTTCTCTCAACAGATATGAGGTCCCCACTCTCTCATTCCCCAATGTGCCTTCATATTCTTCTAGGATTATGTACCACCTTTTCTTTTACATTAAGGTCAGCAAAGCTTTCCTCCATCACAGGACATATCAGCAAAGGATCTTTTCCTTCACATCCATCTCCCTTATTCCAGTTCCCCCAGCTTTCATTGCCCCCTATTCCCTTAGAGGCAGTAGAATACGTTCTTGCAATTGCCAGAACAGGCCTTCTTTTCAGTCAAGACTACCAACGCTTCCTGCAAACATATTTTCAGACAAGGGGAGTCTATTTATTCAGTGGCAAGGCACCTATAGTATAGCTTCCCATTAAAGGCCATACAGGCCACAGAATTTAGCAAGCTATTTCAACCATGATTCTGCCAACAATGAATTTGCATACCATTCCTTAGTACTATATGTAGTCAGAGACGCCCCAAATCCCCCCACTAGGAATCACACCCACAACAGCTTCCACTCCCACTTCTTCCCACACAAGGGAGCCCCCCCTCCCGCGAAGTACCTGCTCCACGGTGGCTGGGTCCATGCTCTCGATGCGGGCCGCCGCTGTCTCGTACTCGTCCTCGCTGTTGTAGCCGGCGCCAGCCTCATCTTGCTCGGGGCTGTTGCCTCCCCCTCCGCCAGGCCCTGCCGCCCCGCCGAGCCCCAGGCCCCCGCCAGGCCCCCCCTGCCGCCGCCTCTTGCTGTGGCCAGGCCCGGAGCAGCAGCCGCCCCCAACCCCGCCCCGAGCCTCGCCCACCCCGGGGTCCAGCAGGCCGGGCCCGTCGCCACCAGCTCCGACCCCGGGGTTGGGCGGCGGAGGGGACCCGGCGGGGGGCAGTCCCCAGCGGGGCGGCGGGGGAGGAGGCGAAGCCCGGGGCCGGGCTCCGCCGCGGCCCGAGTGTGGGTCACCGGGACCGACTCCTCCTCCGACGCCTCCGCCGGGGCCTCGAGAGTGGGAATCGGCGCCCGAGCAACCACGCGGGTCCGAGCCCCCCACGCCGCCTGGGCCTCCTGGGCCCCCCGGGCCTCCCCCTCGAGAGCCAGGCTGGTCCCTGTCCCCGTCCCCCGCTGACGGGCAGGGCTTTTTCTTAGGCAGAATAGTCATGGTAGAAGCGGGGCGGGGAAGGGAGGAAGCGGGACGGGGGAGAGGAGAAAGCGCCTCTGGGGGAGCACAGGTGGGCAAGTGCCCGGATGAAGAGGCTAAGCGATGACAGTCACCCAAATGAGCAGGGTGGGACGGTGGGTTTAGAAAGTCCCCGTATGGAAGGGCTAAAGTGGGTCAGGGGCTGCGAAAGGAAAAGGGACGGGAATGATGGGGAGGCGGAAGGCAGAGATTCGGGTGAAGAGGGCCAAGGAGGAAGCAGGTTCCCGGATGAAGAGGGCTAAGAGGCAAGCAGGTTCCCGGATGAAGAGGGCTAAGGGGGAGGAAGGGCAACTATGCGGGCGAAGAGCTAAGGAGATGGGGATGGTAAACACTCTTTCAGAAAGGGTAAAAGGGGAAGGCGGAGACAAATGCCCGGATGACAGGATCAATCACAATGTATTGCTTTCCCCACCACCACAGCGCAGCGGGGAGGCGGAAGAGAGCGAATCAGGCAGTCCTAGTAGGCGCCCCGGAGGGAAGCAGTTGTGCTGACCAGCCCGAGCCAATCAAATCTGTCTCTTTCCTTTCGCTTCTATGGCGTTGAGGCCTTTCGTGTTCTCCTGACAGCGACGTCTGCTACAGCCCGTCTGCGGCCCCGGCCTAGTGTCAACATCAACACAGCCGGCCTCTGACCCCGGCAAGCTCGACTTCCGTTTCCACGCCCCTTAGCAACAGGTGAGGCAGTCCCATGACAGGCAGTAGCAACCGCGCCGCTCTCAATGGCTGGCGAGCACGTGACCGCAAGCTCTTTGGCTGGGAGTGACGGAAGTCCTTTCCGGAGTGGCTAGAGTTCCGCTGTCAGTCACATAGGGTGCCGCCTCTTTTCCATTTTCCTCCTCTTCCGCTATCATAAGGCTGAAAAGGAGGGAGGTGGGACCATTGTCTCCCTGGTAGCAGGTAGTTCTCGTTTTGATTGGACAGATAAAGTGGTTGCCGTCTCTCATTCGCCAATAAAGACATTTGGGGTGAATGATTGGCTCAGAGGAGCCGATGGTTTCTGATTGGCCGCGAGTACTTCCAGACTCGGGAACTGATAGGTTGGGACAACAAGTTTCTACAGCTGGATGGTATCTAGAATCTGACTTCTCTGGGCAGCGTTTCTCAGTCGCATTTCTTCCTATTTTTGTCTTCTCCGTGTCATGCTAAACTTCTCGTTGCATGATCGTGAGGTGTTTGTATTCGTGCCAGTCAGTCTGGGAGATCTAATGTAACTCTCTGTAAACCCATATAACACAGTCGGCTAGAATAAATTAGTAAACCTCCCCTATTGTAGCCTAGAGCCCCATTTCTGGGATGCTGTTTAAATCAATGGCTTGAAAGTAGGATTAGACACATTTCATGGTGGAAACGTCTACCGACGATCAGTAAGAATCTCCAGGTTTTTCTGTTTTCCAAACAGAAAAGCAGGATGCAGCATAGATATATTTTAAAATTAAAACCAATAAATATTGGTTACATTGACCAATCTCAAAAAGTAAGATACATGATTTTTCTTTCTTTTTTTTCTTTCTTGTTTAGCAGAACTTTTGACATTCCCTAATCTTGGACTCACTCATAGCAATCCACTAATTTTAGTTGAATGTACTTTCAGGTATCAGCGTAATCCTCAGCAAGGGTAATTTATAATCCAGACCATCCTCTGGGTTTTATTTAATGGAGCCACCAGGGTTTTATGTTTTTTTTTGAATTGGTTAGAAAACTGTTCATAGAATATTTATAATTATGTGCAAGTGCTTTTTAACAAGCATAGAGCCAAGGCCCCAATAGTTACAATCACCTCTGAATCCCAAGACACACCCACAACGCTGAAAAGGAACAGGGTACACATTACTTTTGTTTGAGCTCTCATCTTTTATTGGCACAAAACTACAACAGCGTCCACCTCCTGTTAAGCAGCCCCTCTCTCCAGCACCTTCTCCCCCACCCAACCCAACTCACCCCAACTCAGTGATGATCCCACCCCATCCCCCCAAGTTCTCCAAATACTGTACACTTGGCATCCATGGCCTTTTCCTTCATACACACTTTCCTCTCACACGTATCTTTCCTCACCCCAGGTCAGTTTTATTCTCCACATTAGTATATAGACAGGAACCTGAGTTGAAGTGACTTGACCAAGGTCACATGGCGCACATTTTACACATTGCATAGAAAATGAGAATCTTACTTCCAGTCCTTCCACTTTTCTCTGTCACTCTAGACCATAGCTCAGACCTTGTCCTAGTGAGGGCCTAGTCCAGCCTAGTCAGGGCTGGCTCAACTATGAGGCTGACTAAGACAATTGTCTCAGGCAGCAGATCAGTAGCAGGTGCTCGCCTCTGTCTGCCCACTTGCCTCCACTGTTCCTCTTCTTCCTTCTACTCCCTAGTTAGGAACAGGGGGGCACGGTGGAAGAGGAAGTGTGGAGATGCTCTAGCTCACCGTTCTCTCCTTCACATTTCCTCTTCCACTCTGCCCCCTCTTCCTTTTCTATTCCATGAACAGGGAGGAGCAGGCTGGCACATCATCAGTTAAAGGGGGGGCAGATTTTGCGCCCCACCTCTGGTGCCAGGAGGTCTTGGGCCAGCCTTGAGCCCAATTTCTACATTCAGCTGAATGATATGGCAAAGGTTTTTGTATACTATACCACAGGGAAGGGGGAAGGCTAAAGTTAGCACCCCCTTAAAAAGAACTTCCTACATGCAGAAAAGTGGTATGTCAGGGAGTCTAGTCTAGTCAGTCAATCTAGTCTTTTCCCTGGCTACTTTTATTTCATAGAGGGTTCTTTTTTCATGGGGGAATAATATGCAACTTGCAGCTTGAAGTTGCACAAGTCCAGGAAAAGCTTTACCTTTGCAGTGCAGTGTTGTCAGATGTGTAAGAACTCTCATACATATACAAGAATTAAGGGCATCTGTATGAAGTACAACTCCCTTTGTACACTCATATCATGCATCTATAAAAGAATTCATGGTTGTCCACTGCTGGCCAGCAAGTCCAAGCACAGCTATGAATAGGAGAATGTGCTGGAGGGTGATCACACACACACCCCTGCACGTGCTTTATTCATGTTGTTCTCCCAGCAGTCATGGACACTGGAGAATCCTAGTCATGTCTACCTCTGTCCCCAGCAACAGCACCTAACGCAGTAGGCTGGGGAGGGGGGAGGAGACTTCCTTTTTTCTCAGTTGGTTTAAGTGGATTCATCAGGCAGTGCCTTTTCAGTGGAAAAGTCTGAGATTTATTTATTTTTCAAGATAAGAACATAAGAAGAGCCTTGCTGGATCAGGCCAAAGGCCCATCTAGTCCAGCTTCCTGTATCTCACAGTGGCCCCACACGATACCTCCGAGAGCACACAACCAACAAGATAACCTGTTTCCTGTTGTCACTCCCTTCCTTGCACCTGGCACAGAGAAAACCTACTTCTAAAACCAGGAGGTTGCTTATGGCTTGTAACCTGTGATGGTCTTTTCCTCCATGAATCTATCCAAACCCCTTTTTAAAGGCATCTAGGCCAGGTGCCATCACCACATCCTGTGGCAAGGAGTTCCACAGATGAATGAAAAGTTGTGATTATATCTGGGGCTGCTGTTGCTTGAGGATGGTGCAGGGGATGAGTTAACGTTGGAGTTTCTCTCTCTCTCTCCCCCTCCCCCTCTCCTATTACAATGGTTTTGAACAACAACAAAAAGATAGAGAATTTTGAGGTTCTGAGATAAAGATTTCAAACGGATAATCTGGCAACATCGTTCTGCTGAGACCTATAATGTCACACATGAACAAACTGGCATGCTGAGAAAGTGTCGGCTGAGCGGATGAGCACAGAACCAATGGTGACGCAGTTGCGTGATTGCTTGGCGGTATGTTGTCCAACCTGTGAGCTGAGCATACCACGAAGCAATCGCCAATTGCATCACCACTGCAGAGCTGCTGAAGGACAGTTGAGCAGTGGACCCAGTGGGCTGAAAATCAGCCTTGTACAAGGCCCACAATCATTTTTACTAGCACACCTATGTTGACTGTATATATGGCGTAAAAGGAAAAAAGTCCTGTCCGAGTCCTGTCAAAGCTTCAACAGCTCTGATTCTGATTCGGCACTGGCGAGCTGTTATTGAACAAGCCTGCCATAAACGGAGGCAGAGCATGAGGGGCGTGCAGGCATGTAAGCAAGTTATAGAAACAGTTCATCACACATGGGACTCTGAGGAGCCTCTGACTTGGCACACATTCTCAACACGCCAATTATTTGGTTGTGTGGATTGTCCTCCGGAGTCTCCCCAACACAGTAAAAACATCATGGTACCTTGCTAAGTGTAATTAAATGACCACAACTTTGGCAAATACAGAGCCAGGAAAAAAAGGGCAGGGAGGTGACACGTTTTAGAGTTCATAAGGAAGGGAACCCAAGGAACAACCTCCCCCACTACTGCCCTGCAAAAATTAGGGAGATTCTTCACTGTCCCCAAGGCTGACTCAAGGCTTGAGGCCAAAAATCCAAATGACAACCACTGCCACCCACAAATCCCTGTGGGACTTAATCTATTAGGAAGGTCTCCCACGGAAGACTTGTTGAAATGAACAGCAGCTGCACAAGAATATAAGAAGAGCCCTGCTCGTAAATGGTAAGAAAATGAGGTCATCCTTAGTTGAGGGTAGTATTAGGTTAGTTGATGTAAGAGAGTATAAGAAAAATAGATTACTCTGCAATTAGGCAGGGTATAAGTAAATATATGGACACTTTGCGGCGAGGCCTAAAAACCTTCCTGTTCAAAGAAACCTTCTGAGTCCTACCTTTTTTTAAACATCCTGCTGGTACAGGTGGGACGCTGCTGTTTTTTATGCTCTTGTTTTAATTGTAATAATGATCTCTTGAAATCAATTTTTAGATTTTTTTTTCATTAGTTTCGTCAATTGTTTTTTACTGTTTTAAAATGTGACTTTTGTATTGTACTTTTTTGTATTGTATTTTCTTTTCTGTTGTAAGCCGCCTTAGGTCCCTTCGGGGAGAAAGGCGGGGTAAAAAAAATACTGTAAATATAAGAATTAATTTAAGTATATATGTTAGTGGCTAATCCGGATCTTCTGTACTTTTCTATCTTCTTTTTCTTTTCTTTTTCTGTATCGTCTCTTTTGTATTATTATAATAAAAAAGAAGAGCCCTGCTGGATTAGACCAATGGTCCAACAAACCCCATTCCCAACTGTGGCCAGTTAGATACCTTTTGAAAGCTCTCAGCAGCAGTGCATGAGGCCAGGAGGAACCCTCTCCTGTGCTGCTCAACCCTAGCATCAATCTACAGGTGGGCCCCCATATCCGCTGGGGATATGTTCCAAGCCCCTCTGTGGATACTTGAAACCGTGGATAAGAGCGAACCCCCCCTCCATGGTTTCCTGAGGGGCCCCCCCACCCTGCCTCCCCTGCAGGCAGGCATGCTTGCCCCCCCTCTTATTTTTCTTTCAGCAAGCTTTGTTTCTTCCTTAAAACAAACAGAGAAGCAGCCTCCATTGCAGGCAAGTAGAACGAGACTAAGTCCTAGAGAGGCTCTGCAAGGTTTCTGTTAACCTTGCAGAGCCTCTCTAGTACTTAGTCTCGTTCTACTTGCCTGTAATAAGCAGCCGTCTCCTGTTTCTTTAAGGAAGAAATGAAGCTTACTGGGAAAAAAGTAAAAGCCTGGGGGGGTCCCCACGATCTGTGGATAACTGAAACCATGGATAGCGAATCAGTGGATATGGGGGCCCACCTGTACTGCCTTTGAACATGATGAAGGTTCTTCCAACTAGCTCCTGGCTGTCAACAGACTTCTCTTTCATGACTCTAATCCCCATTTACTGTATGGCCATCTAGGCCAGGAGCCATCATCACACCTTATGGCTATGGATTCCCGAGTACAGTACGGTAGCTGTCCCCCTTTGTGTGAAAAAGTTATTTCCTTTGTCTTGAACCTACTGCCAGTCAATTTTATCAGCTGACCAGGATTATTAATATTTTGAAAGGAGAGAAAATAATTTCTTTCTTCACTCACTGCACCTTTCATAATATTTAAACTCCTTATCGGGTTTCCTCTTTCCTTAGGGCCAATCTTGACAAGATCATGGAAATCTTTCATGGCTTGTTTCTCAAGGAAACACTGGGGCTCCTAATCTGGCTCAGGACTTTAGTGCTGGAGAAGGAGAGTTACGGCCCAATCCTGTCCTCCTGCCTTAAATTAGCTGCCAACAATGTGAGGAGCGTGTTGCTGGCGGTCATGTCCGAGCCACCACCACAAACCGGCAGCAGCACTGGACACCCAGTGCCATAGCCGGCAACCTGCACTGAAGCAGATAAGTTTGCATGGGGAGTGGTTCGTGGGCAGGGAAGGGGAGTAATGGGGCATGTTGGATCAGGGAGGGGGTGAATCTGGCAGCAGTCGCACACACTAGATCTTATCCCCTCCCCTTTTCACTCCTCAGACATACGCTACTAAAATGGCTGGTGTATGTCCGAGGAGACCCAGATAGGTGGCCTGTAGGCTTGCGGAGGCAAGTACAGTGGCGTTGCTGGAGGGGGTGCGGCACCGTAAGTGGTGCAAGCTGCTGCACCGCACCTTGCAAACCAGTGTACCGTGGCCCCTCGCACTCGCCCCCAGACCCATTCCGACGGAAAAGGCGACGCTCTAGAATGGCTCCGGCCAGGGGCGAGTGGGAGGGGTTGTGTTACACCAGTTTGCAAGGCACGGTGGAGTGCCTTGCACTTACAGTGCCGCACTCCCTCCAGCAACGCCACTGGGTAAGTAAAAAATGATTTAAAGTTCAAAGTATTTTTTTTACTTACCTCTGGTTTGCCTTCAGGTCGCCCTTCCCCCATAGCATGTAGAGCACGCCTTTTTGGCGATGCTGCATGCTATAGTGTGGTGGGGGACAGGAGTGGGCTGTAAATCTTTTTCCCCTGCACAGTATTGCACCCCCACCCCCCCACCCCCACCCCTGGCTTCTCTGCAGGATAAAACATACAGGCAACATATGGACTGAAAACAAGTCCCAATGTCTGCAGCCTTTCTTCATGTTTTATTTATTTTTAGAAATAAAACCAGAAATCCCAGCATCTTCAGTCTTTCATCATAGGAACTTCCAAAGTTCTACTATTGTGAGAGAACACACAAAAAATCTCCATTCAGTTTCTTCACACCATTCATCATTTGTTAGATCTCTATTATTAGGCTTACCATACGTCCCGGAATGGCTGGGACCCTCCTGGATTTCGGGATCCCATCCCGGCATCCCGGGAGGTATGGTCACCACCTCGGATTCCCGGGAAATCCGGGAGTGCCAGTGTCGCCGTCATCACCATTTTTGCTCGCGAGCCTCGTGCTCAAGCAGCCTGGAAGCCCTTAGTTCATAAGGGCTTCCAGAACACTTGTGCGCATGCGTGCGACTTGCGAAAAAGTTTTCGAGAGCTGCACGCATACGCACAAGCGGCCTGGAAGCCCTTATGAACTAAGGCAGTGGTTCCCAAACTGGGGCGTTGTGACACCCCAGCCGGGAACAAAGGGTCGCTACACCCTTAAGGGGTGTGGCAACCCGCGGTGACGACGATGGTGCGTCCAGGATCGCGTGGCAACCCGCGGTGATGACGACGGCGCTCCAGAATCGCGCCGCCACTGCCACCACCACGGACTAAAAGGTACGTTGTGTGGGGAGCCTGTGGACCCCTCTGCAGGCCTCCCCAAGCGTTGGAGCAGTGCTCCGCCGCGATCGCTGCTCTGACACTTGGGGAGGCCTGCGGAGGAGTCTGCAGGCTCCCCACACCCCTGCCGGACATCCATTGCCCGCCAATGCAGGTAAAACGGACCTTTTCATCCGCGGCAGTGGCGTGATCCCGGACGTGCCGTTGCAACCCCTGGGAAGGCCCCGCTGCCACTTAGGGTAGCAAAGGGCCTTCCCAGGAGTTAGAGAACCATTGAACTAAGGGCTTCTAGGCCGCTTGTGCGCAAGGCCCGCAAGCAAAAATGGCGGCGACGGCGGCACTGGCACCCCTGGATTTTCGAGGAGTGGCGATAGCTGGACGAAAAGCGGCAGCCACAGTAAGGGGGTGAAAATACTGTGTGTGGGGAAATAAATAAATCATTTTGGCCGGGCTTACAGCGGGCAAACAAACAACATTTCAAAGCCAGACCAAAACAACAACAACAACAACAAAAAATTGGCACCCCCCAAAAAATCGAGGGGGGGGGTGTTACCAAAAATATGGTAACTATCTATTATGTCCTCCCTTCCCCCCCGGGTATATTTTCCCTCCTAAATCTAAAAGCTCTAAGCGCTGCTACTATGCTTGTTGCAACTCCCCTGCATTTCAGAAGTACCCACTGGATTTCGCCCTAGGGGTCAATTCTGCTTCCTGCTCTGCTGCCCTTGGAGCAGGTGCTGACTATACATTTTGCAAGATTTTGTTTCTCGGGGCCAATAACATAACATGCTATACTCATCATGAACTGATGGGCTTCACTGGCGTCACTACGGGGGGGGGGGGGGCGGAGCTGTAAGTTCTTCCATGATCAGAGCCTCCGTTACACGGAAGAACGAAGCGCCCCGCCCCCGCGCCTTCCGACCCAGTCAAAGCGGTGAATGCGCGTTGTTTTCACCGCTTTGACTGGGTCGGAAGGCGCGGGGGCAGGGCGCTTCGTTCTTCCATGTAACGGAGGCTCCGATCACGGAAGAACTTACAGCTCCGCCCCCCCCCCCCCCGTAGTGACACCAGTGATGGGCTTAACACAGGAAATGGGTGGCAAATGTCCTTTTTTAGTTAAAAAAATTGCAGGGAGGTGATCTGACTTGGAACTGCAGCATGGGGGGGGGGAGCTAACACTTCCCCCCTGCACTGTTTTCCCATGGAAAACTGCTCTTCCAAAGCAGGTATTTGCAGCTAATTGCCACTTATTGGGGTAGAACAAATTGGGGTAGAACAGTGCAAGGGAAAAGTGTTAATCCCTGCATTGCAGCCCCAAACTGCAGCTTGCAGCAGTTTTTCACCAAAAAGGGAAACTTGTTATTTATTATTAATTTATTTATTTCTGTATTTATATGTTGTTGTTGTTCAGTCGTTAAGTCGTGTCCGACCCTTCGTGATCCCATGAACCATATCCCGCCAGGCCTTCCTGTCCTCCACTATCTTCCTGAGTAAGTTTGCTCATTTTCATGTTTGTTGCATCGGTGATGCTGTCTAACCATCTCATCCTTTGCCTTCCCCTTCTCCTTTTGCCTTCAATTTTTCCCAGCATCAGAGTCTTCTCCAGAGAGTCCTCTCTTTGCATTAGGTGGCCAAAATATTTGAGTTTCAGCCTTAGTATCTGTCCTTCCAGGGAACAGTCAGGGTTGATTTCAGTTAGGATTGACTGTATTTATATACCGCCTTTCTTATCCTCAGATTGCTCTTCAGATGTTATTCAAGGCGGTTTACATAGGCAGGCGTATCTATATCCGATAAGGATCTTTACAATATTATATAGAACCCTGCAATTCCAACTGGTTTCCTCCACGGTGTAGTCATCTTCACTAGCTGCCGAACAGAAGCCTCGAGCTTTCTGCAGGACGCCACAGATCATGCTGAATAGGGAAACTTTTTCCTAGTTGTAATCGATCTGTCACTGACATCCTCCGCATTCCAGTCCATTCTCTCACCACAGCATGTAACAGTGATGCCTCTCTGCCACCAAGGGTCATAACAGCTTATCAGTGATTTCTGGTTTGTCTCCCTTCCAGCATGAATGAGCTGCTCCTGCTTAGCTTCAAGCAGTCTTCAGGCAGTTTAACCTCAGAACCATACCTCCTGCCCTTCTTGTCCACTTCCTGTGTTAAGCCTGTCAGTTCATGATGGACTGAATGTAATGTGCAGTTTAGCCCTAAGTACATAAATTTACAGTACATGTGAAGTGGGAGCAGGCCAGTCCTTTGTGGGGCTTGTCTGGGTGCAGCCAGGGTCTGCCCGTTGCACAGACAGCGCTGCCCAAATCTATCTCCTGAAACAGCAGCCTGCCTCATAAATGAGGGCAGTCTCTACCACTCCCATCTTTTATTTAGTACATGTGAGGAAGTTCAATTCTGCCCATTCTACACTGGGAAGCATGGAGGCAGGAGGGGGCAGCCAGGCCTTCAGTTTAGCCTGATCAGGATGCTCAAAAGAAGGAACTTACATGTTGCCTACTAACAGCTGAAACCTCCCTAAGGAGGCCTACTTTACACAGATCTAGGACACACTAAGCACCAAGCTTCGCATTGCCACTTTTTGTTTTCCTGACAGAAGATCTGTGCCTTTGAACAGCCAAAATCCACAAGCTGCCAATTTTCCCAGTCCAGAGAAACGGTATTCTGATACTGTACTTCATGTACATAACAATACTGTACTTCATGTTTGTATAGTGCTTTTAAGTGTTCAAAAAAGCACTTCATGTGTATTACCTGGATGTAATTCTTACAACGACCCTGTACGGTATTATTATATACCCATAATGCAGTTGGGGCTGAGAGGGACTAATGATTTGATGGCAGAGGTGAGATTCAAACCAGGGGAGTCCTGGTTTGCAGCTTAGTCTCTCTCAGGCACTATGCTACCTATACCATTCTCAAAACAGCAGTGGTGGCTGTTCTGAGACCTGACTTCCTGGATTTCTGCCTCTTAAAGAGACGGAACTGTTGTCGGGCAAAGAAGTGGCAACTCTGTCAGGGTAGAAGCTGGAAAGTCTGAGCCTAGCCTACCGAGCGCTTAGGAGTGTGACAGGGAAGGAACGACAGACCCACGTTTTTGTCTTGGTTATCCCAAATGAAAGAGGGCATCGTCTGCCTATCAAACCCTGGATATATTGCTGTTACTTTCATGAGGCTGGAGGAGCCTCTCTTGCCAGGCCTTGATGGGCGTTCAGGAAGTCAGGCAGCTGTTGGATGTGGTCTTTTGTGCAATGCTAAGGGGCAGCAGGGAGAATTGGGTGGTATTTATGTTTAGAATAGAAATAGCGACTACTGCTCCATGCTGTCCACATTGTTTCTTTCTTTCAAGCACCCCAGGAAGAGAAGAGATTGATTCTCCAGGAAGATCAGCCCACTACCAGTGGTCAGAAGTCAGCCCTACAGTGTTTAGTGTCACTTAAGGTAGCAGCAAGCCAATGATAAACAGCCAGAATGGAGAGGTTCTGTTTGGAATGGGCTGTTCTTTGCCAGTTTGGGGACTGGGCCAGATTAACAGCCTGATCCAAGGCACAATTACTTGGAAGTAAGTTCCACTGTGTTCAGTGAGGCTTGCTCCTAGGTTAACACACAGGCATCGTACTGTTGTGTCAATTTTGGAGGGAGGACGAGGATATAATGATTTCCCCATTCTTTGCAGTTCAGAAATACACAGTTAAAGGACTTTTCCTTTGGCTTCACTTGCTTCCTTTCTACAACTTGGTGCCCCTGCTGCAGCCTTTAAAGCTCCCTCAACAGACACTTACGCCTCCCTATTATGTCCTCCATTCATTCATTGCCCAGGAGACTCGATGGTTTTGTTTAAAGTGCATTAGAGTTAATTGATAGTCACTAAAGTGAACTGAAGAAATGTGTTGGGTATTTCTTTAGCGGTCCAGCAAGTGGAGCTATTGCTTTAAAACTGTCTTAAAGGAAAGCTCTGGTTAAAGGGACAACTACCATGGTGAGGAAATGGTGGGGCAGGAATGGATGGGCGGTTGCCCCACTATGTTGATGTGCTTAATGTGGGCCCGTCCCAGGATACCAACTTTCGCAACATCCACTAGATCCCACTCCTTTGCCAGAACTGAGGATTGAACCTAGGAATTGGTCCCTGTGTGTCACACCCACTGGCCTTACCCACCAGGCTGCTGCCACGTTCCCCCAACAAGGAAACGAGCACCTCTTCCCAAGCCTCTGTTTCAACCAGCTAGACCAGGGGTGTCAAACATAAGGCCAGCGGGCCAGATACAGACCGTGGAAGCTCTGAATCTGCCCCCGGTGATAATTGGACTCTCCCAGCTCTCAGCTGTCGAGCTTCGAAGTGATGCAGAGGCGGTGCTGCTGAAAGGATGGCCCGCCGCATGATTGGGCTCTTTCCATATCTTGAAAATATGATTAAGATGTGCATATTTTCTCTTCTGTCATTTGCAGCTGAGTTCCTCAGTGAGAAAAAAGTGCTTATTTCTGGTCATCATCTGCTTAATGACGTCACTTCCTGCCCTCAGCAGGCCCCATGAATGCTATTCAGCCCACCGTACGTAATGGGTTTGACATCCCTGAGCTAGACCTTACTTCATTCACTGGTGATTTTCCCTCCCAGCTGCCCCGTTCTTGAACAGGTCATGTCTGTTTACTCCCCACTTATAGCCGGTAGAAAGAATCCAAAGACACTCTGCAAGAAAGAGACCCAGTAGGGACAGCACATCAAAACAAAAGGCCGCTCTTGATGAGAGAAGACTATTTCTGGACGCTGCTGCGAGCTAGCCAACTTGATGCATGCTACAGGTCTTGTGGCTCACCCGATACCTAGAACGGTATCCGTCATCCCACCAAAGTTCTTTTTCTGCTTTCTAACACGTTCAGTTCCTTCTCCGGTTACAATGAAAGGTGTGAGGTTAGTGTCAATAAGAGTCAATCTCTCTCTATATTTATAATAACCTAAAAAATGTCCAGAGGAGGAGCGCAGACTGTTCCGTCCCCTGCTCTGCAGGTTTGGTTCAATTCTTCACAGCGTATCTTCAGTCAGGGTGACGGGAATGGGTGGGGTGGGGGCAGCTACGCATGCATGTGATGCTTTGTAGCTGTGGCCTGGGGATCCCACCCTCGGAGGAATAATGCACATGCACAGTCTTGATGCTACACGGTGGGGGTGCAGGTGTGTTTGGGGGTGATGCATGAAATTCCCATGAGGTGTCGCGTTTTGGTGCAATAGATTTTTGTTCATTAAAGTGCAATGTCCAAGAGATAGAAGAACAGGTATTGGGAGGGAGGGAGAAAGAGAGTGAGGCTTATCGGCTCCATCCATCCCAGTAATGTCTTGACTCAGCCACTAGAGGCAGAAGATGGAAGACACTGTTGGAAGCTTCTTTGATTCTGTCTTCTTTTCCCTTTCTGGAGTTCTTAAATCCCGCAGGCTACCTAAACCTTAGCTGGAATAACATCCAGATTCCCTTACTCTAACTGATATATACTACTTCCCTTACTGTGCTGGCGACACATTCCAGGAGCCTTACAAATGTAACCTACAGTATGTGACCCATCATCACCCACTCCTTAGCCCAAGAACCTCACCATTCCATCCTTAGACTCCTTTTCCCCTCCACAGACATGGGTAGAGAGCCCACGTCTTCTTACTCCGCATCCCTGCTGCTCGGACTCCTAACATTCTGTTTTGCTCTCTGAGTTAGAGGGAAAAGGGCAGGGGTCTTCACCTACCCCCCCCCCCACTCTGCCCTTCCCATCCAGGGGAAGATAGGTTTGGTATAGTGAAACAATCTCCAAGGTATGTTCCCCCTGACAGGATATGTTCCCTTTGAGGTTCACCTACTGGAACCTAGATTTCCCTGCATCACTCCCCCCCCCCCTCTGTGATTGCATAGCATCTGGGACCCGCCTTCCCTCCCATATGGCTTTGATTGCAGGGGGAGAGCTGGGTAGACATCATAGTGCCTTGTGCACTGGCTCCCACAAGTGATGGCCACTGATATCACCTCTAAAAAAGAACTGTGACACCACCACCCCTGGATCTCCTCCAGTTTGCAGCGAAAGGGTGGGGTGGGAGGCTCGTGCAGAAGAGCCCATCCCCAGCTCATAAGCAGGGCCCAGGTGGCCAGCAGTGACACTGGGTAGAGACAGGAGTAAGGACAAGCACCCCCACCCCACCCCAGTCTCCTCTTACAAGGAGGAGATCTTGACAGTCTCGTGGAGTATGTAGGGGGTGGAGAGGCTGGAGTTGCGTAGGGGTCCACCGGGGCCTCCGGGCGAGGGGGGCTGGCTCTCGTCTGGTGTGTTGGCAGGAGGGGTGGGAATGCAGATGATGGCTGCTGTGAAGTCTGTGGTGTCACAGTTCAGCTTCAAGTTGTCGTGGGTCTTGGCATTCAGGTTGGAGCGGCTGGGAGATGGGGAAGACACAGAAAGAGAAGAGAGTTGATGAAAGTTGCCTGGGAGACCTGGCTCCTTTTTTCCACCCCTTTCCCCAAGGCTCAACCCTGCAGCCAATTTTTCAGTGTGTGGACCCTGCCTTGGAACACGTGGCGTATTATACAAACAAGTGCCTGTGATCATATGTAGAGTTTCTTTCTCATCCCACAGCATGACACCCATCTATTTGTCATGCAGTTGGATTTAAAAAGGCCTTAAATGTCAGGCTATGTGCTTTCCAGGTAGGTTTGAAATCTTGTGTTGAGATTACACTTCCCTGTCCCATTGCAATGTTGCTGTCTCCGTGGGCACTTTCAATGGTGCTCACAACCCCTCTCCGCAGTTATTCAGTAGTGCACTGAAGACAGATCTCATGGCTAGAAGTGTTTGAAAATGGTATTGTTTTTTTGGAAAATGTGTTGAATTAAAATGTAAAATGTGGTGTTTTGTGTTTTTAGTCACAGATGTAAATTTCCAAGCATCAATATCAGGTTGTGAGCCCAATCCTATCCAACTTTTCAGCACCGATGCAGCAGTGCCAATGGGGTCTGCGCTGCATCCCGGAGGTGGGGCGCAGTCACAGAGGCCTCCTCAAGGTAAGGGAACGTTTGTCCCCTTACCTCAGGGCTGCATTGTGGTTGCATCAGCGCTGGAAAGTTGGATAGGATTCGGCCCTTAATACCATTAAATTGCAGTCTTCAATGCAAAAACAACAAATTATTCAATTATTTCTAACTGGAAAAGTAATCTGTTTCAACCAGATGCATTCCCACAACCAGTAGAGAGTTGGTAATTTGGTTCCAATTCTGTTTGAAAATGTGTTTTTACTTGGTTTGAAAAGGTTGGAAAGGTGGTGTTTTTGTGTTTTTATGTGATTATCAACAAAAACAAACACCTCTACTCATGGCGAGTCCACCATATTCCACACACAGTCCCCAAGTCACGTTGTTCCAGTGCCAGTGTCTTTCATTCCCCCCCCCCCATTATTGTTCTTGTGCCAAGAGCAATGATGCCTTTGAGAACATAGTCTCAAATCAGGATCAGCAATGGGGGGACCTGGGCCAAAGCTGGCTCCCCGTTGCCAACAGAGAGGTGAACATAGTGAGGGGAAAGTAGTAGCATCTGTAGCCAGAAAACACACTGGCAGGCAGGCCACTTTTGAGGAGAGGGAGCTGCTGCTCCCTCATGTCTGGTCTGGATGCTGCCTATCCTTCCAGGGCTGCTCCTTCCAGTGGGGTGCATTTCCAAATGCAAGGGCAGGGGCAGGATGGTGTAGTGGTTTGGGAGTCGGACTTCGACCTGGAAGATCCAGGTTCAAATCCCTGCTCAGCCACGAAGCTTCCTGGGTGACCTTGGGCCAGTCACTATCTCTCAGCCCCACCTACCTCACAGGGTTGTTGTGAGGACAAAAAGGAGGGGAGGAAATATGTACTGTACACCACTCTGAGCTCCTTGGAGGAAAGGCGGTATAAAAAAATGTGAAAAATAAATAAATAAAAATAAATAAATAACCGCATCATGGAAAACGCGCCGTGCATGGTGCACCAAGACCTCTGAGTGTGACTGGAGGCGGACTGGGGCAAGTCTCTTTGAACGGACTGTGTGTGCCATCTGTATGTAACCAGCCCCCACACATCCAGGGGGAGGGTAGGAGAAAGAGCATCAAGATCAAAGAACGTGGCAACCAGGGTGGTTTGAGCCTCAGCATCTCTTTTGTGAGAAACTAGTTGCTCCTCCCATGTCAGGGCTATCTGGAGAGCAGGAGGCAACACCTGAGGTTGACTCTCTCTCTCTTTCTCTCTCTCTCTCTCTCTCTCTCTCCTGCCGCCAACATATCTTGCCACTATAAAATCCAGACATGGACTGCTGTAGAGGAAGGGTTAGAAGGCAAGATCCATGATTCTCAAACTATGAAGCAAATGCACAGTGAGTTGTTACTATATACAACAAAAGTGCTGGCCGTAGCTTGTTAAGCAGGGGGCTGCAATTTGGATGCCAGCAGCAGGTGGCAGCAAATTCCATGCTTGCACACAAAGGCCCTCTTAAGATGTGTCCACGTCTAGTCACTGAGGGGGGAAACAAGTTCAATTCACAGGTTCTAGAGACCTGCAGCCTAACATTTGGCTTCATAATTCAACTCACCCCTCACTGTTTTCCTCTGGTTCCTTTACCTCTCCACAAACACTGCCCAGCCACTTCTATCCCTCAGCCTTAAGAGAATTCCCCCTACTGCCTCTATCCCTCGGCTCTCTACCTCACCTGGCCATCCAATTACAATGTTCATTCAGTCATCCAGTCCCCTGTGCTCATTTCTAACTCTGCTTCTCAGCATGCCTGCCTCTCCGGCACCATTGTCTCTCCCAACCAAGTGCACAGAGTTCCTTCTCTCCCTGGACACTATGGGAGACCTTTCCCCTCAATCACTGATCTCTCATTACAGCTGTACTGTTTGTCAACATTATATGACTGACCCTTCCCCCTCAGAATGTTTGTGACATCACAGCAGCTCAGCCAATTCCTGAGGGGTAGGAAAGGCCTGCAATAGCTTTGTTTGTACACAACTAAATCTTTCTACTGATATGACAAACTCTTCCTTCTGCTGAAGGGTTCTCTGTAACTGGTACATACTCATCGCAGAGCTGTAATGGACTCAAAGGTCACTTAGAATAAACCGCAAAACTCCTCAGACTTAAAATATCCCTAGCGGATGCTTATCCTGACTCTCCAGCTTGCTCCATTGCCTAACCATTCTTGCGGCTAGGAAATGCTTCCAGATGTCCGAGCTATGCCAGCTTTGCTGCAATTGGTTCTAATCCTTCCCTAAGGGACACTGAAAAGCAGTCAGTCATACTCCCTCTTCATGACATCTTTTCCAGATATTTGAAACGGCTTTTGTGGTTTTCTGCTAATCTTCTTCCTTCTGAGCAAGTCATGTCTAGTTCCCTCACCCTTTCCTCATACATCATTCATTCAAAACTCTCTGCCATCCAGGTTCTCCTCTGAATCATTCTCCAAATGTGTACATGCTTTTAAATCGACTGTACAGGAGTCCTTCTTTTCCCCCAATATCATGACTTTCCTGCTTTTGTCAACACAATCCAAAATAGCATTTGCCGATTTCCCCCTCCAACACAGCATCACACTGCTAACTCAGGTTGATCGTGATCTACCCTAAGCCTTGATCTGTGGTCCTCAGGAGGTGGGACTCCCCAAGGAGGCATAAGCAGTCCTTCCTACCACATCTTTGCAAAAGGTACGGCCAGCTTACTGCTCTGCTCTGTTGCAGCTACGAGCCAGCAGGCAAGGCTTCAGTGGACCATAAGTGTTTCACAGGCAGCAAACTAACAGCACAATCCTGTGCACGTTTGCACAGCCGGCCTAAATGGTGGGTTGCGGCCTGTGCTAGTGCGGCCCAGGCTCACCTTGGGGGAAGGGGACATCCATCCCTTTCCCCTGGTGTAAGCAGCGCAATGCATGCCAACTCTGCAGCTGGCATGCGTCCGGGGTGGCTGTGTAAGGCTGGTCAGAGCTGCAACGGGGCTCACGATATCAGTGCAACTCAGCGCCAATATCCCTGCCTCCTCCCAGCCCGGGCTGGCCAATGGCCCCCTCCCCAGCCCGCCCCGTGCTGACCGGTGGCCGGCGCAGGTCCATGGCTGAGTGAGCAGTACCGGCCCCCACACTGGTGCCACTTACTCACAAGGAGCCGCAAACGTGCTTCACGGCACGTTTGCAACTCCTTAGGCCAGCGGAGCAAGTGCTAAATTCTGTGGGGAAACAGGGTTTCCTCCATTCACGGAAGAAGACCTTGGGATACAACCCGCTAACTAGAAAGGTGTCCACCTGCTTATAATGTTTATGGTCTGTACATATTTTGAGACTCTGTCCGTAGTGAGCATTTGACTGTCTTTGTTTCTGTTCTGGGGTGGGTTTGTTTGTTTGTTTGTTTGTTGCAAAAGCAGAATTGTATATCCAAAACAACTCACAAAAAAAATGTGTGTTCAAGGCAAAAAGAGCTTCTGCAGACGGGGCAATAGTGTTATCTTGTTTGACGCGTGCCCACTCTGAAAACTGGAAATGCTGGGTAGAAAAATGGTACCCATCAGGAATTAGTGACCAGTTTTAGAACTTTGCATGTAATGATAAAAAAGAATGAAAGCAGCATATTGTGCCTAGTTGCCTTTGAAGATTATGCTGTGGTAACAAGCAGCTCTTTGGTGTACTGCTTGTCTTTACTCCACTGTTGAGGTGTAAGATGAGGCTGCCTATAATAATTTGTCAGGCTGAACGGTAGAAACCCTCTTTACTTGGGTTTCATCAAACACATCACATCAAACATAGTGGGACTTAGAAGTCAGGACATATGCGTAGGGCTGGGGCTGCATATATCTCTATGTGAGTCAAGCAGCCCCATGCTACCAGGGAAGGCCTCGACCTTCCAAGCTTGCTAAGCAACGTGACCAGCAGGGAACATTTCTCCTGGAACTGTCCAGGCCGGGCTCCACTTAGCACCAAAGTCCCGCAGGCAGAGCAAAGGAGGAGGTCTGCTGCATGATGGCTTTTCAGCAGTGGTAGGCCAGCGTTGCAAGCCTGGAGAGAGACAGTGCCCAGATCTGAAGTCCACTAACATTTCACAGATGCAAATAGGGACACACTTATGTAACGTCCCCTGTCACACACCAAGTATCACTACCTGAGTCTCCCAGCACCTCTGCTGTTCCACACTGCTGAAGGCTCCTCTTCGCCAGCAGCAAGGCTTATTATTCACTCACTCGAAAATACTCTGCTTGGCTGTTGCAAACCTGAAGGCGTTGTTAGTAAACTGACCATAAATGCCATCTTCTGAAAAGCCCTTAAGACTGTTTAGCAGACTGTTTAATGGCATAATGGATCTCGTCACACTCGCTGCAGCTCAAAGAAATTCAGCAACATTTACTATCTGGATAAGCAATTATATTTTTGCTGCTGCTGCTGCTGCTGCTGCTATTGTGATAGGAGCGTCATCCCCCCTTCTTTTGCCGCCTGCTTATTTTGGGTTGTACTGCTTTTCATCGTCGTTGTTGTTCCCTTGTTATTTTGATTGTTTGAAGTGCTGTTGCATTCTTAACTGCTTTGATTCGACATTAAAAAAAAAAAAGGACTGAAGATTTTAAGAGAAACCATTAAATACAATTATGGGCAAGATGGAAGGGAAGCAGTGAACTGGTATGTTATGTCCATGTCCCTCTACTACTGACACACAAGTCGTCCAGAGAATGAACATGTCTGCAACCCTCCACAGAGACCCAGGAAAGGGGACTGAAGCCTGAAGATCTTTGGTAGACATGCATGCACACTAACCACCGTTTCAGAAGACATATCTCCCAAAGGCCAAACATGGATACAATCAGGCCAGTGCTTTGCCAGGGACGGATATCAGAAAACAGCATCTGTCCTTGATAAATAAGGACGACTGGAGTCTGTCTCGCCACTGGGGCTGAGTTGACCACAGTTGCAGGCACTCAGTCGCACACATTTCCCCTCTCTTCGAGGAGAGTTTGGAGCATATTCCCTTATCACATGAGCAGTGTGTCCGAACTGTCCCTTTACATGAGCTGATAAACAAATAGTGCTATCAGTGCGTGGAGAGGAGTGGTTTCCCTATAATGTTAAAAGAGCTGGCCTCCATTCAATCCAAGGAGGGGAGAGGCCAGGACACTTGTATGCTGTGCGAGCGCACGTGGCTTTTATTGCATGGGGCCGGGTCTGGCAAAGAAGTTCCGTCTGAACCAGCCCACATTCATAGCCTTGCTTTCATAGACACATTGACTGGGAACAGGACACAGATGCTTGATTCTACCTCATTCACACACACAGAGGCAGGTGGACCTTGGGGCTGTCCTTCTGCTGTGGTGACCACTGCAGAAAGCTCTGTAAAGGGCCAGCAGCTCCAAGGTGGTCCAAGGTCCACCAATCAGCAATCTGGTCCAAGGTGGTGGTCCAATCAGCGTGGTCCACTGCCTGCCAGCACCAATGGACTTAGAAAGGTGAGGCAAGACAAAGAAACAGGGACTGGGTGATCAGGCTTCCTCCTCCTCCCAGGGCTGGTCTAGGAATGAGGCTGACTGAATGCACTGTGCCACTTCGAGTGGCAAGCTGGGGGGGGGGGCAGAAGTGGCAAACTGATGAGGACTGCCCTGCACCCTGTGACGGCCCACTGCTCCCCCTAGCGCAACATCCACCAAGCCACTTCAGTTGGCTCTCTGATCCTATTCCTGCTCGCTGAGAGCAAGTGAGAAAGGATTGGGGCAATAGCAGCCCATCTCTTCCTCCAACAGTGCTGGGGGGAGGGGAGCTGTTGTTGCCACTGCCGCCTCCTCAGTCACATAGCTGCTTAAGAAAGCAGTCAATTGGACAATGAGAGGTGGAATGTGGCAACCCAGAGCCTGCCCTGTCCCCTTAACTTTAGCTCTGGCGACACCTCCTTGCTCTTTAATGTTTAACATTTATTTTGTCATTCAGCATGTAATTAATCTGTGGAACTCCTTGCCACAGGATGTTGTCACTGCAGTGTCACTGCTCTTTCTTGGGTTTCACACGTGGTTTTGACGTACCCAGGCTCACAAAGAAATACACTCCCACTTGACATGACTGAAGCTGTACAGGAGCCCTTCTATGCTAATGAAAACAAATACATGTGCACTCTCTGATGGGATGGGAGTTCCTCAAGCATGCTGGGTTCCTCAAGCATTCTGGGCAGTTGCCCCTAGAAAGCAGGGGGGCAGCACACAGTGGCATGAATTACTTCCCCATGGCAGAGCAGCCCACTAAAACCCAGCCAGCAGTTGGTAAGTGGATCGCAGAAGACATTTGATTCAGCGGACTGTCACTTTCTGCTTTGCCCCACCCTTTAGTCCTGATTCTTAGGACCAGGACGATTCTTGTCTATGGTATTAGTGTCTTGGCTTGAACCACCTACTGTTCCTTCCTCTGATCAGTATCCCTGCAGGGAGTAACTGATTGTGCCTGACTTATAGAAATCCTTCTTTGAGTGCCACAACATCAGATGGTGCATGTGTGTTCGTGCAACTGCGTGCATGCGTGTGTCTGGTGCAAACAATCTGGCCTTGAATCTTTTCTTTGCTCCTACAACCTACTCCTTTTCTTTGTTCATCAAAGTCATTGGCACATTTGAAGTGCTTCCCACATATAATCTTCCTGGAATTCTCACAACAATCCTGTAAGGTCAGTCAGTCAGTATTATCATCCCCATATTGTAGATGGGAGGTGAGGCTGAGAAGGAGCGGCTTGCCTAAGGCCACCGAGTTTTCTCATGGCAGAGGAGAGATTTAAGCCAGCCGCTTCACAGCTGAGTCATTTTGCTGCACAAGTTCTCATCTAAAGCCATTTCCTGATATCTAATCTAAATTGGCTAAGGTTCAGTTTCAGGCGGCCAGCCCTTGTAGCGCAGTCTTCTTTCACCACAGTTCTTCTGAATTATCTCCTGTGTGTAATCTTCACAGCTCGTTCCCACCCTTCAGAAAGGAAGTCCCTCAATATGGCACAGCAGGTCTCCCCTCCCTGCCACCAGCGGGCGTCAAGACAAAAACAGACCCTTACCTCTGAGGGACAACCACACTCTTCTGACTGTTCAATGTATCCAGCTCCTGAGCACTGGCGCGGCTCACTGACATGGTAGAGTTGGTTAGGCGGGTGGTGCGGCGTTTGGTGCGGCGGGGGCAGCACGAGGTGCTTAGACCCTTGCCGGTGCCCCCTTGTTGGGAGGAGAGAGAGGTGCTGCGGCTGGTACGGTAGCCCAGGGGTTCGGTCAGGCAGAACTCGCTATAGGAGTGTTCATCGGTAAACTCGTGACTCTACATGTGGGGGAAAACATGGCAGAGAGGGAGAGGAAGAGAACAGCGTTAAGGGACAGGCCTTATAGCAGTGCCACTAGCGCATATCTGTTGCAGCCAGTCTGCTCTCCACACACATTCTAGCCACTCCATGGCGCTGGCCTCCTTCCCCTTCAGCGGGCGTGCAGCGCAGGCCTCAGCACTGGGGCCGGCTACTCACCAGGTGCTGTAAGCATGCTTTACTACGGCATATTTGAGACACTTAGGCCAGCGCTAAGGCCGCAGTGCTGGCACCGGCCGAGCACAGGATTGCACCGTGAGTCTGGTGCAGAATTCACTCTGTCCTGAGAAAATCAGCGTGCATTGTTTTCTTGTTTAAAGTTTCAAGCACCTGGTAAAATCTAATAAACCAGAGACAAGCTGGGCTGGACTTTCATTGTTTCAGTGGAGGGGGGCTTATTGGCCCACACACAGATCCTTGTCCTGAGCAAAAAAACATTACAGGTTATAAGCATATTTATATACAGTAACTTATGCAGATTGAAGAATCTGGCTTTCAGTGGTGCAAAATTTGTGTTACTCTGGAACCGAGTTATTTATTAAGTGTTCCTTCCCTTAAAAAAAAATGAATACTATACTGAGCTTTGCATTATTGTTGCCCTTTGGCACTTTGGTTTTCCTAATGTCATGCCTTGGTACACATGTACTGCAGTCCTCAGCATGTTTTCAGAAGTAAATCTAGCTGCAGTCTTGGGAATCTACTCTTCAGGAAAAGTGCATAGGATTGCAGCCTTTATGAAATTGTTTGCCATTGAATACAGTTTTGTTGATGGGTCATATTATGTGTCCAGGGGAAAGTTATCCAGGACACTGGACAGGAGAGCCAGGGGTGTCACTAGGGTTGGTGATACCTGGGGTGAGATCTCATGAGTTACTCCCATAGACCTCCTCCCATACCAGACCACACGATGTGGAGGCCTCCTGGGAAATGCGATACCTGTGTGAGTCACAGCGGGGATCGGGAAAAATTTAAAACTCATTTTCTACCAGTGGTGCGTTTTTGCACCACCGGTAACAAATAGAATAGAAAGCCATTTTGGTGTCACCCTTCCTTGGGTTGACACCCTGGGTGTTCCACCACTACCCCACCCCCCAGTTACACCCCTGGGAGAGCTACTTTCTTCTTCTTCTGCTAGCTAGCCAACCTTCAATGGAAATCAAATTCCATTGCCTATCCAAAAACCCCTCCCAGTGACCAGGCCCAACCTATCCCACTTTCATGTTGCCTGAGCCCTTCCTTTTTGTCACCCCAGCCCTGTTACTCACAGTGGTTTTCTCCAGGCAGTGCAACAGGTGATGGTGTTGCTGCTCGAATGTTGATCGGTTGCGCACAGCCAAGGCATGAGCATCAGGGTCTCTGTCCTATGGAGGAGAGGTGTGCAGATGAACTGAAGTGAACAAATTACACACACACACACACACACACACACACACAATTTATGCAATTGCAGGATCCAGTGTAAATGCCCCCATGCAGGTGGTCAATATATGTGTGTCATGGTACTTTTTGGATGTGTGAACAGCAGCATATAAATTTATTTATTTATTTATTTATTTATTTATAGAATTTATACCCTGCCTTTTCTCCCACAAGGGCAAATGTTTGTGCCCTGGCAATGTATGCCTGTGTGCCAACAGTCAAGCCAATCAATACATTCAGAACAATTATGTGATAATCATACGGTTCTGTTAGCAGCACTGTCAGGCAGCTACCATGGCCCCACCACCCTAGGGGGCCCCACTGCGGATTCTGGAGAAGCATACCTGCCTGGCTTCCAGCCACCACCACCCCACTTTTTTCCTACTGTGCCCGATAGGTAGCATTATACTCCACTGGTGGCCTGCTATTTCTCCCCACAATGCTATGGAATGTTGGGGACATTGTGAGGGGAAAACGGAGATGGCGGCTGGTGGCTGCTGACAGGAGTGCTGTGGCTTGTGGCAGTGTTACCACAAACCTTAAGCAGGGCCACCCCACTATAAGGACCCCCCTTTTGGGGGGCATTTTATTGAGTGCCTCCCTAAACCTGGAGCCAGCCCTATCTGTTAGGATTGTACAACTTCGGATGCTAGGTGAAAGATTCCAAGTTTGAAATGGTTTCCCATGTAAGAAAAATAAAAATCCCTGCATATAGAAGAAAAATCATAATCTTGCTGTATGAGACTTTTTAAGTTTAGGAAATGAAGGGGAAAGGAGCACCCTGGAGTTGTTTGTGCTCAATGCGGTTTTCCTTGTTTTATGGCTTTCTGGTTTCATTTTTTGCACACGTCCTTGGCGGAGCTCTCTCTCTCTCTCTCTCTCTCTCTCTCTCTCTCTCTCTCTCTCTCAGAGAGAGAGAGAGAGAGAGAGAGAGAGAGAGAGAGAGAGAGAGAGAGAGAGAGAGAGATATTCACTTGTAGGATATTCACTTGTAGGATAATTATTTCAAACGCTGAACAGCTTGGCTCTGGGTTTTTATACTTTCTTGGCTTTTGCACACTGGAGCTCTGAGCGAGGCTGCCAAAGACCAATCTTCTTCTTAATGGTGACCTGCAGAGAGTGAACTGATACCAAGAGAAGCAGCCTGATTCAAGTCTTGAGAATTCAGGATGACAAGCATAACTGTTGCCTGTATTGCTGCTTCTGAATGTTGATGGAAGGAGACACTGTAAGCCAGGAGTGTCTGTAATTGTTTCTTAGATATGTCTAAATAAGGATTGTTGTTAATGCCTCTAAGGGCCCAACCCTATCCAACTTTCCAGAACTGATGCAGCTGCAATGCAGACCCGAGATAAGGGAACAAACGTTCCTACCTTGAGGAGGCCTCTGTGACTCCCCCCCCCACCGCAGAATGCAGCGCACGCCCCGTTGGCACGGCTGCATCAGTGTTGGAAAGTTGGATAGAATTGGGCCCTAAGTCCACTTTGCCTTAGTTTCAGATTTTATCTGTATTTTTAAAAGGAGGTTACACTGTGACATCCGCTCTTGGTTGCTTTTGGGCTTTGTGGTTGTATTTTGTTTTAATGTCTTTCACTGCGCTATTCTTCGTGATTATTTTACAGTTATTACACTTTATATTTTGTTCTTAATTTTGCATTTTACTGTTTTTGGTCGACATTGTACACTGCCTTGAGCGTTCTGCTTATTTGGAGGGAAAGACGAGATATAAATCATGTAAAAAAAAAAGGTCAGGGCTAAGCTAGAACATTTTTCCCTGAAGTGCTACTTTTCTAGGTGCAGGGCATTGTTATTTTACTCAGGAAATCAGACTAACATGCAATTCTCAATATGCAGCTTGAAGTGGAGAGTCTGGGTGCTAAGGTAAGTTTAGAATTGGGGGAATGTTCAGAAAGTTTGAGAAATACTGGGTTAGATATTTGACATTACCCACAACCAGAGGCTGGGGCCTGCTACTATAGATTGTTATGGTGGGGGCTGAGTATGCTTGCTCCAGGGAGGGCACAAGCGTGCCAAGGGGGTGCAGGGGCTGAGTGCACAAGTTGAGGATGCCAAGCTGAATATGAAATAGAGTTCCTACATCAAGGCCTCCATTCTGCTTGTATTGCAGGAAAGCATTGGTAGTGCCGCTCTTGGCCAGCCGGATCCGGGCCAGGCGAACCTTCTGCAGGGAGAGACAAGGAGAAACATGTGTAAGAGACATTTGAGCCCCCCATCCTACCTGTCTAGCAATGCCTTTTCTCCCTCCCTCTCCTCCAATCGTACGTACCTGCTGGGCACGCCGCTTATCGGCCCGCTGGTTCTGGTGGTAGATGCGGCTGAAATTGGACACGATGACAGGTACTGGCAGGGCGATGACCAGCACCCCACTTAGAGAGCAGATTGAGCCAAAGATCTTCCCCGCAATGGTACTGGGGACCATGTCACCATAGCTGAAAGGGAAATGGCAGTCACTGTCATGCTTTTAGGTCTTTCTCCACCTTGTCTCAGCTCACAAACATAGGCGCATACGCAGTCGACCCCTCTCAGCGGCGGAACTCGGGTGGAGCGCGTGGAGCAGGAGCTCCAGGCGCTCAGGCGGGCGGGGGGCGTGCTCGGAGCACTTACCGTTGTGAAGCGCCACGTTGTATCGGCCCTCCCTCCCTCCCTCCCTGGAGCCCGTTCGGCTCCAAAATGAGTTAAAAATGGGCGGGGGCGTGTCGACGGGCGAGGGGCGCGTCGATGTGACGCGATGCAGGCCCCGCCCCCACGCGCCGGGCACCGGGAGGGCGTCCTTCATTTCTGCCCCCTCTGCTCCACCGTACTCAGAGCTGAATGCCTTTCTAGGACATTACATGGCAGGATGGCGGGGAAGAATTTTGTCCCAGGTCAGACTGAATAGCTACCTAGATAGTGCCGTGGTTCCCAACCTTTTTAGCACTGGGATATCCTTTTGTAGAATGACAATCTGTCGGGACCCCCCCCCCTAAGACCTAGGGCTGGAAGTGATGTCATCATTAAACAGGAAGTGTCATTGTTGTGCCGGCAGGGCAGGAAGTGATGTCAGTAAGCAGGATGTGATGTCATTGTTTTTAATATACTACAAAATCACATTTTTT
The DNA here is from genome assembly GCA_026170595.1 of Plestiodon gilberti rubricaudatus. NCBI lineage: Eukaryota > Metazoa > Chordata > Lepidosauria > Squamata > Scincidae > Plestiodon > Plestiodon gilberti. Next base: position 118,263,636 of record JANXHW010000002.1, read on the forward strand.
AAAAATAAACCACATTTTTAAAGTTGTATTCATAAGCAGCCCCATTTGGGGTGTGTATGTGTGTGACCTAATATTAACAGAGATGCTACAAGGCAAGCAGAAAGTAACACAAGGTGAGCAAAGAAGCCCCAAGACAGCATCAGACACTTCTTTCTCTGCAGGGGGGGGGGGAGTGAGCTAATATATTAACAGAAATGCATTGGCCAGGAATGTTCCCAAAAAAACCCAGAAACCGCTTTGCGACCCTCTTGGGGATAGTGGAAGGAGAGGAGGGGGCCAGTGCTTGATTATCTTGATTATCTTCTAGCTCGGCCTCAGCTGTGGGCAAGGCCACATGCTGCTGGTCACATGATACAGCTTCCCAAGATTCCATAGTAGGTATAAGCTTGTCCTCACACAGTGAGTTGATCATCTTCCTTCAGGGCCGGGACAACCTCCAGGCTCTCATTCTCAGCATACTGTTGCACAAAACATGCACCAAGTAGTTGACTTATAGGCTGGGGATCCTGTCGGCAAACAGCAAGTTCTGAGAGTTATGGCCTTAATAACTCCTTGGTTCTCTTTGATGGACGGGCCCCTGGGAGTTCATTAATGGGAACAATGCTGGGCAAGGGAGTAGAGGAAGCAGGTAATTGAATATTAAGACACAGCAGGGACTGGAATGAATGAATGAATGTTGAAGGTCTCATCCCATTCATTCAGTAGCTCCCCCAAGATACAGTGATTCATACACACACCTTCTGATGGAGAAGCGGGACAGAAATCCATCACTAATTCTAACTAAGGCTGCAATCCTATACACACTGTTCTGGGAGTAAGTCCCATTGAACACAATGGGACTTACTTCTGAGTAGACATGTATAGGATTGTGCTGCAAGGCTGCAATCCTACATGTTTTCCTGGGAGTAAAACTAATTCAACATATGGGAACTTACTTTTGAGTAAAGATGACTAGGGTGCACTGTATATGCATTTTCTTACAAGATATTGTTTTTAGCTGGGTACAGACAACTCAAATAGAAAACACATACACATTACATCAACTATGAAAGGACCTGTGGTAAAAATCCTGCTTTCCCCCCACCTCCAGTTTTTCCTTATTTTTCTCTAATTTGGACACATGTCTCAAACTCTGCTGGGACATTTTCCTGCAGTAGTCCTTGTCCTTTTTAAATTCCGCTCCGTTGCAGAAGGCTCTGCAGAAGGCTCGTGTGGCATCCCAGACAAGTCTTATTTATGTGGATTGGGTGCCTCCTTCACTATATTTCTCTCAAACAAAGGATTCTCTGGCCAACCCTTGCTGAGGCCAATCCTCAGCAAAGGATCCTCTGCTGAGTCTGTGATGGGCCAAGTCCACCTGATAAGGTAAAGGGATGGGATGTGATGCCAGGTGCTCCTAACTCATCCAACTAGATGACCCTATGACATCAGCAACACTAGGTTTTTTAAGTTCATGCACAAAGCTGCTTGTGTTTGTTGCCTCTGATTTGCCACTGATGTGCCATGTCTCTGCATTAATGAAGGGCTTACCTCCTCCTCCTATACATTAAAACAATTCATCCAGGGAATATATACAATTCATCCAGGGGCCCGTCCACCACTGTATAGGAACTGGACTTCCCTCTCCTTCTCCCGGCCAATGTGAGTAGCTAAGGATAAGGAAAAGTATCCGACAACTTGTTTTCAGGGACTTGATTAGATTTTCCAGTTGTCCTTTAAGCTCTGAGCCAACCTCTGTCCAAGTCCTGTTTTGTCTTTGATCCTTGCATCTGCTCCCCATTTCTTTTAACTTTCCCTTATTTAACTCGTCTTTCAATAATATCCTTTTTGTTGTTCTTGATGATGACCTGCCTGGTCTCAGTTCATAGGGAGTGGGTTGGCCACGCTTTCTCAGTTCTCACTACTGTTTGTTGTGGGTTTTGTGTACATGAGAATTTCACACACACACCTCTCTCTTCCTGGCTTTCGAGCCTTAACGGTGGCAGCAAAGATCTACAAGTCCGCAAATATCCCCAGACCAAATATCCCCAGAATATCTCCCAAGAAATGGGAGAGGTACGGGGAGAACAAGGGGTGAGGGGACTGTTGCTAAACCACTAGGCACTATGTCCATTTCGCCCACCACCCACACCTTCCCTCTACCCCACCATGCACATACATGTTGTCTTACGGCAGGGGTGGGGAACCTCCGGCCCGCGGGACGATCTGGTCCGGCCCTCACTGGACCAGCCGGATCAGGCCCGCGACCGGAGGCTCCGCCGCCGCCCGCCGCTGCCGCCTTCCCGCACCGCTTCCTTTTAAAATCGGCCTTCCTGGACCTGCGCAGAGCGCGATGCCGGCCAAGAGGGCAATCTTGGCCTCAGCTGCGCTCTGCGCAGGTCCAGGAAGGCCGATTTTAAAAGGAGGAGGCGCCTACTCCTTCTGAAAGCGGCCTTTCTGTACCTGCACAGATCGCCGCTGAGCCCAGCGGCGATCTGCGCACGTACAGAAAGGCCATTTTGAAAAGGAGGCGGCGCGGGAAGGCGGCGGTGGCGGCGGCGGCCCGGAGCCTGGTAAGTTGGAGAATGGAGGGAGGGGGCTCGGAGAGGGGTGGGTGGGAGGGAGGGGGCTGGCTGAGCGAGAGGTGGGCGGGCGGGCGGGCGAGTGAGCGAGCGGTGGGTGGGTGGGTGCTGTAAATTTGCGGGGGGGGGGGAAATTTCAGACGGCCTACCGGCCGGCCCGCACCAATTTTCCCCATGGGAAAATGCCCCCCCACCCCAAATAGGTTCCCCACCCCTGTCTTACGGGATCAAATCAAAAGACATCCTTTCAAAAAAGAAGCCAGCCGTTGTATTCAGAGCCCTTCTGAACATGGGGCTTTCATTATGGCTGGCTAGTAGCCTTTTATTTTTATTTATTTTATTTTTCACATTTTTATACCGCCCTTCCTCCAAGGAGCTCAGAGTGGTGTACATATTTCCTCCCCTCCTTTTTGTCCTCACAACAACCCTGTGAGGTAGGTGGGGCTGAGAGATAGTGACTGGCCCAAGGTCACCCAGGAAGCTTCGTGGCTGAGCGGGGATTTGAACCTGGATCTTCCAGGTCTAAGTCCAACTCCCAAACCACTACACCATCCTGGCTCTCACCATTGCTAGATCTATTCTACAAGAATTTAAACAAAGACTTCAAACTGCTCAACAGTGGGGCGGGGGGGGGCAATCCTTTTCTGGTGCCACTAGTGAGTATTTCGAAGGGAAAAGCTGTGTCTGAAACATACAAAGCTGCCTGAGTCAGACCACAGGTCCATCTAGCTCAGAATGGTCTGCACTGACTGGCAGCAGCTCACCAGGGCTTCCAGCCATGGTTTTTCCCAGCCCTACCTGGAGATGCTGCCAGGGATTGAAGCTGAGACTATTTGCATGCAAAGCAGGTGGCGCTACTACCCAGCTACAGCCCCTCTACATTCGCGGCATGTGTCTTTCATGCCTGTCATTTTCTGAATGCAGGTGTTTACCCAAGTACAAAATATATTTGAGAAACAGCCTAATCGGTAGTGCCAGGCCACAGCCGGTCCACTGAGCTTCTGCTTAGTTCTTTATGATACCGCCCAGGAGCATGCCTGTGTCCTATCATAAGGAAACATGGGCTCCAGCAGGCAGCCACTGGTGATGATGGTTCCAAGCTGGGACTGGCTTGAACCACAATCATTTTTACTGCATAACACTGCCCCAATGACCTCCATTCTTTCTTCATCTTGGTGGTGAGGAAAAGGTACTCTGTACGTACTCAACCGTACTCTCTTCTTTATTCTTACTTTGAATGTTTCAGTTTGAGTCTTGAACTACAAGGGAATTCATTCACCTCCTGGCTCGCATTAAGTCCCGTTCTCAGAGCATCAAGCCCTCTATCCTCCCACAGTGACCTGCTTTAATTGTGCCACCCTAGGTGGGTGCCTACTATTATAATCTAGAGCTACAGCCAGCCGTAGATCCTGCCTCTTTATATCTTTTGGGGTATTGGAAAACAATTACTGCTTTTTCTCTGCCTTCTTGTCTCCTTGCTATACACAAATTGTTCTTTCATCCTTTTCCCACGAGTGCTGCTTTCTTAATCCTTTATTATCAGCTCTGTGGCTTTCTTCTGCTCTCTGGTTCATTTGCATCTTTCTTTGAATTATGCTCACGTTACTGTGCACATGTCAACCTGAAATTCAGCTGGTGTTGAACAGACCCAGGGTCAGTCTTCCCGTTAGGCAGGCAGGGGTGCAAGTTTGGCCTACTACAGAGGATGCCGTGCAACCGTCACGTGCTTCTTGCCAATCACACTGCTACTATGGTGCTCCAATCCTCGCTCGTCATTTGGACAGGGCTAGGGCAGAGTCGCCAGATTCTATTTGGGGCAGGGCTTCTACACCTTGAATGTGCACGTGGTGGAGGAAAGAGGAATTTCAGCAGCTATCTCCTCAGCAGAGCATCAACAACCAGGGCAAATGGCACCTGCTAAAATTCCCCCTTCTGTGCATCTGCTAAAAGTACAGGGACCCGCCCTGACCCTTACTGAACCTGACAACTCCAGGATGGGAGGGAGGTAAACAGGTTGTAGTAAGCAAACAACCTCAAATGGTACTCCCTGGTCACTTTTGATTATAATGACTGTTGTTTATGCTGCCACATCAGTGTACTGTAAACAGTGCTTCACAGAACAAGCAAAACAGACAGGGCCCTGCCCCAAGGAAGATACAATCTAATGTTTGGCAGGAGGGGGGAGAGAGAGAACATTAGGAGGGGAAGGAGAGGAGTGGCAAAAGTAATAAGGAACCAATGAAAGCAAATACAGTTACCTACATACTTTAAGGCTGAACTATATACACGTACCTGAGAGTGATACTTACTTCAGAGTAAACATGTACAGGGGCCCCCCATATTTGTGGATCCACTAGCCACGGATTCACTTATCCCTGGATAGCGGGAGGCCCCAGGGCCCTCTTCGCATGTCCCACCGGCCATTAATTTACCGTACTAGGTTGTGTGTCTCTTCCTTTAAACAAACTCTACAAGCAGCAGCAGGAACTGGAACTGCCTCCTGTTCTTTGGCAAAGCCACTCAGTTGGCTTCAGTGCTATAAGCAGCCTGCTTATAGCACTGAAGCCAACTGAGTGGCTTTGCCAAAGAACAGGAGGCAGTTCCAGTTCCTGCTTCCTGTTCTATGGCTGAGCTTCTCTAGCACTCAGTCGGCTTCAGCGCTATAAGTAGCATGTTGCTGCTTATAGCATCTGTTTAAAGGAAGAGACACACAACCTAGTAAGGTAAATTAACGATCGGTGGGGCGCGCATGGGGGCTGCAGGATGCTGCGTTCTATCCACGGTTCTCCAGTATCCATGGGGGCCCCCCTGGAACGGATCCCCCACTGATACCAGGGGGGGGGCTGTATAGGATTGTGTTGTAAGAGCAGGTTCATATGCTTACCAGGCAAACGTTCCCTTGGTGTGATGCAAGAGCAGACATGCACCCCTACACTTACACTATGTCTTTATTATTTAATTGATTTTGAAGTACTGTAATTTATAACCCACCTTTCTAGTTGGAGGCAGCTCAAGGTGGCTCCCAGAAAAATTTAAAACCATGGCAATAGATCAAATTAACATGGGAGACTATAAAACAACAATACAAAATGCAGCAATCACGAGGCACATAATGTAATATGCAGGCACCCCACCCAGGAACCCAGTTCATGTGGGGGTCTGATTTTTGAAATTCTTCTCTGGGGGGGGGGTCAAGTGGGAATGAATCAGGTATTCCAGACTTACACTTGGGACATGAAGTGTCCTCACACATTGCATTACACCTCACACATGTATATAGTGGAGGGGAAGGATCCAGATCCACCTCCATTCTGCCACCACACGATGAAGATTGCCAGCCTGAGGATTGTATAATATAAACCAAGCCTCAGACTAGTTAGAGATGAAGGCCACAATCCTATCCACACTTACATGGGAGTAAGTCCGACTGACTACAATGGGACTTACTTCTGAGCAGACGTGCATAGGATTGGGCTCAAAGAGTGGGAGCATTAGGCATGGGCTGCACAGGCAAATTGTGTCTTCCTGAGAAGGACTCTGAAGGCAGAGAGAGGCAAGTCTGGAAATGGTCAAGGAGCTTGTCCTCAGGATACTATGCAATGGTGGTGATATAAGCCCCCTGCCTCCCCTCAAGATAAGGGAGTAAAGAGTAGAGAAGGTGAGGGGATCGGTGCAGGCACAATGGGTAGGTGCAGGCCCCCATGTGTCTCCCCACTCCCCACTTGTGACTTAACCTGTTTTATAAGGTTAATGTTATGTTTATAAGGTTAATGCTTATGTTCTTATGTAAGTGGTGAACCTAGCTGTGGGCTGTACCACTTCAAACTGCAGGTGGGGGGACTCATATGACTGAACACTTCTTCCTATGAAGAAAATTCTTCTTCAACACAGAAAACTGGTGTGTCATGGAGAAGACTCAGCTAGGAGTCTTCTCCTTGAGATCTAGTTCTGTCCGGACTCCAGATGAACCTTTTTTGAACAAAGGAGCATTCGGTCACAGGAGCCTTCACCTGCAGTTTGAAATGGTACAGTTCAGACAAAGGTTTATCACCTCAATTGTAGTTGAGGAGAATTAGACTGATGTGCTGTTGAAACCAACAGAACATCTCAGTTAACATTGCTAACTTAATAGTCCAATCCTGCCTAAGTATCTGGCAGGCGGCCTCCATCCCCGCCCCCCTGGGCCGGCTCGGCCATTGGCCCCCTCCCTTGCCACCCAGACCAACCCCACCCTGCCAGGGTATCGCTTACCACCTCCGGCAGCCGCATGGGCGATCCGGCAGCCGAGTGAGGGCAGCCGGCCTCCGCGCCGGCGGCCCTTACTCTCCAGTCGTCACGAACGGATCCTATCCCCATTCCCCGGGGTCTCCTCAGGGGAAGGGGACGTTCATCCCCTTCCCCCGGAGTAATGTGGGGAGACCCCAATGGGCCTCCTCGGATTTAGCTGGCGGAAGTCGGAGGAGGCCATGTAAAGGCTGCGCCAGCCCGGGAAGGGGATGGGGATATGGTGGCCTCCATCCCTGGCCCCCGGGCCAGCTTGGCCAATGGCTCCCCTCCCTCGCCGCCTGGACCGCCCCCACACCCGCCGGGGGATTGCTTACCTCCTCCGGTGGCCACATGGGCGATCCGGTAGAGGAGTGAGGGCAGCCGGCCTCCACGCTAGCTGCTCTTACTCTCCAGTCATCATGAACGTGCTTTACGGTACATTTGCAATGACTTGGAATGGCGGAGCGCTCGCTCTGCCGTTCCAACCTTAGACAGGATTGCGCCCTTGCTTTCAACGGGACTTGGACTGCAACCCTATACACATGTTCCTGGGAGTGATTTCCACTGAACACAATGGGATTTACTTCTGAGTGGCCATGCATAGGATTTTGCTGTGAGTCATGTTTGCTCATGTCATGTCCCATTTCAAAATCCTATATCTTTCTGCCCCCATAATCTGGCATTTCCTTATTCACAGAGTCCTTGAACTCATAAAGAAAGCTGCCTCTGAACATTTGCAGAGTACATTTCCTTTATCATACAGTAACCATGGCATGCCCTCATACTTCTGCAGCTGGGGATTTTGGCTTCTGGGTGGGCTTACATCCCAGCAATTTTTTTTAATCAACCACTGTTGATTTTTTTAAAAGTGTAGCTTCCTTTTCCACCACGTCTGACGACTTTGTTTTCTCACACACAGCAGTTTATATTAATCTTGCCCTGAATTTCAGCTTCTCAATGACAAACTCGTCAACCTACCAAACTCATTCTGGATTCTAATCCTGACCTCCAAAATGTAATGCAGTCAATGCCAGCTTTGCAAAGGCCGTGCATTTGATACTGCTCTTCTCTGTTCCTTCATCCAAGCCCTTCATGAAAACACCGAAGAGCACTAGACTCTCCTGCATCCTGGCTGTGCAAGATCCCTCTTGTGGTCTCCTCCTTGTTTAATAACCTCCTAATACACACTTCAGAGGTGTGGTTTTTCCTAGTTTCTGTAGTCCATCACTTGGGGTCAAACTACATCTGATGTTAAATGACTCACTGCTTACATTTCCATCCTTTTTAAATGTGTCTGTAAACAGCAGTCGTGGGGAACCTGATCCAGATCAGGGCTCTGGTGTGGTTTGCGGGAGGCAGGGGCATCAATAGGGGGGGGGGCGGACTGCCACAGATGTCACCCCAGGGAGGGGTGACACCAAAATGACTTTCTATTCTATTTGTTACCGGTTGTGCGAAAACACACCACTGGTATAAAATGGGATTTTACTGACCCCTGCCACGACTCACGCAGGGATTGCATTTTCCAGGAGGCCTCCACATCGTGTGGTCTTGTATGGGAGGAGGTCCATGGGGGTGATGACACCATGAGATCTCTCCCCAGGTGTCACCAACCCTAATGATGATGCCCCGGGAGGGAGGTTAATCCTTTCTTCCCACACGATGGTCCCAAAGAAATGCCTCCCCCATCACAGAAACAGTTTGCCTTAGGCAGGAAGCTGCTATTGATGCCAATAGTAGCCTCTCTGCTGGGGCAAATAGCAGTGGAGGGTGGGTGGGTTGATTTCTTATGAGGAGTTTACCCCACCCCACCCCACCCCCCTGCACCATTCTACTGATCTGGATCAGGCCACCCCACACAGAAAAAAAAATTCAGATTTTTCATTTCAGAAAAATAATGGAGGTGCTAGCATTCATTTAATGTCATGTGTAACGTGACCCCCATCCAGTCCTCATTTGCCCAGGTCAGAACATAAGAACATTCTGGCATCTTGTCATCAACTGTGGCTGGCACCCTGCCTCTTGGATTTGCTCCAATTCAGACCACGCCACACAGGTAGCACAACAAGCTGGGAATGTAGTGGCAGAGTAGGATGAACCACTTCAGAGTCCAGGTGGGAGATCTCATTTTTTCCGTGTTCCCCAAGTCTATAACTCCCAATAAGTAGAAAACCAACACAGCAGGAGCAAGACTGGGTGGGAATGGTTCTCTCTGCTATGCTAGTTTTCTATTTGGAGGGAGTTTTTAAAACAAAAAAAGTGGTGTTGTCCACCTGTTGTATGAAATGGTGCAGTCCGTTCTACCACCTCAAGCTTCTAGTGCCTCATTTCCACCTCAGTCTGCTGCACGTGTAGACACAGCCTCAGACACCCACCGGAAAGAGGCAGGGAGGAGTCTGTACGCCCCAATAACTGTACTGAGAAAGCGTGTCTCACCTGGGAGAACAATTGGTTTTCATGGATTGTACACACAGAGGCCTAGGGTTGCCAGCACTTCTTTCGAAAATACTAGCACCATCATGGATGTGTATATTGGGAGTCAGGACAGGACATAGAGGAAGCTGGCAGTTCAGGGGTGGAACCACAGCAAAATCTGGTAGGTCACAAAAGCCTGGCTGCCCTTTTCCACCATCACAGGACCTAGCGCCAAGGGCTTTCAGGCAAAATGGAGCACCTAGGAGGCAAATCTAGTGCTGGAGCCAAGTTCCAGGCCACAACAGCAGGGGAGCTGTCCAAGGTAGCTTGGAAACAGAACAAGGAGGTAGACAGGTGGAATGTTGCAGCAGCAGCAGCTAAGCATGAACCGAGGGTTCTTATAGCAGGCCTTGCAACCTCACCTTTCCAGGTCCATCAGTGCAGGATCTGATCCTGGAAATAGGTCTTGTACTGGTCTTGTCTTCGGGAGTAGAGCTTAGTGGCTTTGTGGCTAAGGACATTTTGCCTTCTTGTAGTGACTTCTATCCAGGTTCAATGCTGTTTTCGTTCCTGGGGTCAATCAGAGGGTGATTTGGAGTGGGTCTGTGGCACAAGGGGAACCCAGGCATGTGGTAAAGGGTATATGTCCAAGGCTGCAATCCTATGCATACTTACCTGGGAGTAAGACCCATTGACTACAAAGGAACTTACTTTTGAGTAAACATGCATAGTAATGGGCTGCAAGTTTCTGGATTCTGTGGGTTCAAGAGTTGGGTGTTTGTTTTTCATACTGGTTGTCCTGGAGTCCTCACTCCTCCAAGTCCCAGCATATACAAGGGAGTGGGGTCCCTTTCCTGAGAAGATCTCATCAGACAGACTCTAGAAGCAGCCAGTCCTGACACTAGCCAAATCTGGAGTTTCCCAGCTTTTCAGATTCCAGTGCTGGTGACCTGACAGAAAATAGTTGAGCTGGTCAGACCATTCTAGCTCATCATCAGCACCCAACTTAGGCCTCAGTCACACTCAGTCATACTCTGCAATATAGAATGACAGAGTGGGCAGAATGTAGATTGTTGATGGATCCCAGCCAACTGCTGGTCTGATGGACCACTTAGTGCCTCCTGGCTGCTGGGAGTCTTGCAAAGGATGCTGGGCCAAGGAGATCTTGGCCAAACCCATTCACAAACAAGAGGTCATACTCCAGACCTCTTATAAACAGATCAGTTATGCCTTAACTGCTCAGAATTCCTGAGATGGCATTATTGTTTTGTAAATGTAAAAGAAATCAATGGACCATGGGGATTCTAGTCAAGAAAAAAGAAATGAAGTCAACCCACCCTGGCACAGGACTTGGAAGCATAAGTCGTTTTATATGCAGCAACTCTCTGCACAGTTTTTGACCATTGTCACCATGAAAACACACAGCTTCTTCCTCTGGCAATCTATGAGGAAAGTGGATCCCTATACAGTTTCTGCATGTTTCAACAGGCCAATATAACCTTTTTTGTGGTTTCCATTGCTGTGCTGAAAATTGTCAAAATGGTGTGGAGAGCCACACAAATGGAAAGGGCCACTACTACACCATACCCTGCATGTATGAACAGGCTATTTGGCAAGAAAGGCAAGCATGCGAGTAGCTCAGTCAGTCCTAGATGGCCTTATCTAGCCCGCCTAATTTTTTTTGTTCCTGTAAATTCATAAATAAAACCTACAAAGAATGCAGAGTACAAATTATGCAAGTCATTACAGCTGTAGCAAAAGATATCATTGAGTTAATGTGCCTAGTATTTCACAGACACATTATGGATTCATACAATGGCAGTTGTATTTCATGTTCAAAATCATTTCCCAATTAAAGCATTTGTATTTCACGTCTGAGTTAATCAAGCATGTCTTTCCCTCAGCACTATGTGTGAAACTTCTGAGTAGGCTCTGGATCCAGGGTTTACTCCGTTCCTTCTCAGCTCTCTCCCACCTGACATCCTACACTACCAATGGATTGATTCCCCAGCTTTGGAATGGAGACTGGACCCTTTTCTCAAAGGGCTGCGTGAATTCTGAGTCCTCAGCACACCATGCAAGTGTGGAATTTGACACAGAGAATTCAGTAGCCTGAAAAGCCTCAGTTTTCATTCATTAACCCCAGCTCACTCCCAGGTTTATAGCCCTCATGGTTGAGGAATAATGCTGAAAAGTTTCTGATGAAACTTTACAAGCTGGAGGGAATGCTCAAAAGGGCTTCCAGTGATCAGGGGTGTGGCTTCAGCATGAGGTGTAGCTCCTGGCTACTCTCCCCCCCCCCCCATGTGCAGAAGCAGACCTGAACTCCAGTGCATGCATACCTGGAAAGAAGCCCCCCCAACGTATTCAGTGGGGCTTAATTCCATGTGAGTGCACGTAGGATTGCAGTGTCAGTTATGCATAATAAGCAAAGATATGTAAATGTGCTTACCTAGCAAAACAGGATTCGCAGAATGTGACTTTATTTGGGTTGCCTTGGCATAGGGTCTGGATTTCTTTTTGCACTGTTCATAGTCTTTTTATACACAGCCAGCCCTGCCTGTAGCTTACCCAGACAGTTCATGGCAGATGGAGGAAGGAGAGGCTAGGTGCTCTCTGTCATGCAGACAAGTCATGTTTGATGAGCACAGCAGCCCCTTGATATCTATTAATCGCAAATGCTCAAAACACATTTACAGCCATGAGTCAGGCACTATATAGGTTCTGAACTCTGGTGCCAATATCATTTGAGGCCAAAAGGGATTAGGCAGGGGAGAATCACGGATGCTCCTATTTAGCCAAGAATTGTTAGAGGATTTAACTTTATACTTAGGTTATGTCTTTCAGATGGGGGAACACAAGCTGGGTTAGGGCACAGCCCTGGAAATCCATCTATTCATCAGAGCCTCTTGAGAAAGTCTCACAGTCAAACAGCAAGCAAGTATTTGTAACTAGTGGAGGTGGAGCAGTCAGTAAAACTAGGCAGACTGGGGCTCCTTTGGGGGGGCATAGCAAATTGCCCTACTTTGGCAAGATTTTTCATATTGATCAATTGTATCTCGACTGCTTTTGATGCTGATTGCCATATTTCTTAGTTTATTGCCAGTTGCTTTCCTGGCACACTTTTTGTTTCACTGTATTCTGTTTTATTAGCTGTGAGCTGCTTTGCAGACCTAATTGGCCAAAAATGACATACATTTTTGAGAGAGTGAGGGAGAGAGTGAGAGAGAGAGAGAGAGAGAGAGAGAGAGAGAGAGAGAGAGAGAGAGAGATGGTGGCTAACAATGAGTTATGAATCAAGAATTCCCCAGTTCATATATTGCCTCTGACTCGGTGATGAACTTAGGCAAGCCACTCACTCTCATCCTCTGCCCCCCATCTTTAACAGGGGAGTTAATATAACTGAGGCTACAATCCTATGCAGAGCTTCCACTCCTGGAACTAGTATTCTGGCAGCAGTAGCTGCTTCACGGTTGTCGCAAATGGCACTCCAGCAGCCTGCAAAACCGTACACTTCTGGAATGCTGCTGGAGAGGCCAGAGCGTGTGGTGGTGGGGACAAGAGCACACACCGATAAAGGGGAGTCAGTGGGGAGGGCAGGTGGGGGAGGGCAGAAGGGGGGAGAGTGGGAGGCATGATGGAGGCAGGAGGAAGTGGCATCCAGCATGGGCAACTCCCCTTTGTCTCCTTGGACTTGTGCCAGCTAAAGAGCTGGTGCAGATCCAAGGAGACCCACTGGTGATCAGGAGGCTTACAGAAGAATAAGGAAAGATATTTTCCCTTTCCTTCCCAAGGCTCCCAATCTCCCCCCCCCCCCCCCGCATACAGTACAGCCCGTTTTGGTGCGGCTGCATGCTATGGCAGGGGAAAGGATATGATTGGGCTGTAACTGACCTTACAGGACTATTGAAAGGGATGACAATAACAACAGGTGTGAAGCACTTTTGCTGTGCAAATGCTAAGCATTCACATAAAACAAAAGGAGACAAGAGAAGATCAGCAGCTGGCCAGTGCAGCAGACAGTAATAAAAACAAGAGGCAAGTGGCTACGTACAAAAGGGCTGAAAGCTGACCTGGCCCAGGAAATTAATATGAAGCTCTCCAGCCAATCAGAACTCCCAGCATTTTTCTCACCATACCTAGGTAAAAATGCTTGTCCATGGGCTAGCCACACCACCTCTCCTTGAGACTGATACAACCACTTCTTCGTGCGATCTTGCCAAGACTGGCCTGACTACACGGCAGTATTGTTAGGTGCCATTCCATGAAGCAGTGTGTCTGTCATCACAGAAACGCAAGCCAAGATTCCTGGCTCTCCAGGAGCTGCATCCCAGCCACCTCAGCAACATTGCAAGAGGTCCCTGGGCACAAGGGATCGCATAGTGCAGCTGCTTAGGCTTGGAGTGACAAAATGTTTTGGGACAGCCTGTATCTCTCAGGCACTGCATCCAATTAATTTGGCCACTTAGACCTAAGGGCTGGGATGCTGTGCCTAAACAGTACGCAATATAAGGCTGCCAGGCCCAGGCCCCAGAAGAGTGGCTGCTGCACAGATGCTCAGGTGCAATTCATCTGCATTCAGCTTTTCTTAGCGCAGGATCAAATGCAGACAGATGGTTAATTAAAACGATCCTCTGTAACCACATGGAAAAGTGCTCCGAAGAGACACAGCGGAAATGGGACCTGTCGTGGAGCCCAGTTATGCTTTTCTAGGTGTCATCGTGTATTTCTTCTCGTATTACAAAAACAACAAAAAACAAAAACCTGTTTTTTCCAGCTTGAATATCAATGTGATCTGAATGGAATTACAGTACCATCCTCTATATCGATTTCTTATAAACTAGATATTTAAAAAGTCACAAGAGGTCTAAAAGAAGCTGATTTTTCACAATTTAACCTTGCATGTATCTACAGGCCAGCCCTTGGAAGTTGCTGAATATCTCCAATGCCTCCACATCTGAAATGATGCCCTTCACTTTTTACTATCTTCCTGTCAACAGCATACCCCACTTCATTTCCTCAAGTCTTTAGTACAGTTATTCTCCAGTCCCTGCTTTCTCATTGGTCCCCCCCTTTCCCCTTGTCTCCTCTACTACTCTTTTTCTCAGCTCCCTACCTTCTTCATTTATCCTTCCCCCAGATTAGATGTATCTTTCTCAGCCCACTTCCTATTCCATTTGTTCAGCCACCCCTGCATCTGGTATCCCTATTCTCCCTATTCTTTAACTTTCTGGGTCCCCTTCCTTCCTCAGCCTCCCTGCATGCCAGACATCCCTGCCTCATTTCACTGCTCTGTCAAGAACACGTACATCATCCTTTCAATGGGCTACCTGTGAATTTTTTCCACCCCACACAACTCTTATTCCCTTACAGAATCCATACCATCAATATTTTATCACTGTCACCTTCACCTTGAGAAGAGAGAATGTTTGTGAACACTCCATAATACAACAAGAGACCAGCAAATGGCTAGTGGTGGTGGACTTGCAAATAACCAACGACAGGTGACACTGTGTCACACAATGAGGCTTCTACTGGTTGATACTAGTTCCAGATAGCAAGTGTGGGATCTGCAGGGCCTGGGAGAGTTCCTGGGAGAGTGTCAGGTTAGAAGAATCAGGACATGTCAGATCTGTGCTCAGTTGCCCTTTTGTCATGAACCACTCAGAGTTACACATCAAAAAGTTCCCAGTACTAAGATACCTTCCTGGACTTCAGGGTAACCTCACCCATCCAGACACTCAACTGTCTCCCCTGATTTCATGGGGTTTGAAAGCTTTTAGGTGCAACCTTAGGCTTACCAGATCTCCAACCGGGACAGAGTGCTAGACCTTTAGGAGAAGGAATGTGGGCAGCAGGTGTAGCTTGTTAAACCTTAGAGCACAATCCTAGGCATGTCTATTCAGAAGGAACCCCCATTGTGTTCAGTGGGGCTTGCTTCTGAGTAGACTTGCCTAGGATTGTGCTCTAAGGGTTTAACAAGCTACACCTGCTGCCCACATTCCTTCTCCTAAAGGTCTAGCACTCTGTCCCGGTTGGAGATCTGGTAAGCCTATGCAACCTGCATCTTCCTTGGACAATGCTCAGCTTGGCGTCGTCTCTAGCTGCTATTCCCTTGTCTGCAGGATTCCCCACAGGCCCTAGTCCCAGGGACCTGTGCCCTCTGCTCTTCATCCTGCTGGTTTTTCTAGGCTTCCTGCAGCTCAGAATTAAAACACAATGAGAGCTCCTGGGGGGCATTGGATGTTCATTCAGTGGAGGTCAGATCTTAACTAAACATCTGCTTAGTTGCCAAGTATGCCTACTGGGTGCCCAGCCCCTCCCCCAGCTAAGAATTGTTGCTGTTTATGGGGCCTGTGGGTGCCAGACAAGACCCCTCCCCCACCTCCTGTTCCAGCAAGCAGCAAAACAGGAGGTTTCTTAGGTCCCTCATAGGCTTACCAGATCTCCAACTGGGACAGAGTGCTAGACCTTTAGGAGAAGGAATGTAGGCAGGTGTAGTTTGTTAAACCTTACAGCACAATCCTAGGCATATCTACTCAGAAGCAAGCCCCACTGGGGCTTGCTTCTGAATAGACATGCCTAGGATTGTGCTCTAAGGGTTTAACAAGCTACACTTGCCCACATTCCTTCTCCTAAAGGTCTAGCACTCTGTCCCAGTTGGAGATCTGGTACGCCTATGACTCATAAGCTGCCACACAGAGTAAATTCTCAGTGCAATCCTATACATGTTTACTCAGAATTAAGTCCCACTGCCTTCAGTGAGGTCTACTCTCAGGTAGGTCTGTATTGCTGCCTCAGCCTGGTAGGCCACAAGTTACACAGGCCTATTACAAGGGGGATGTAATAACTCTGGGCTCCGCTCCGAACATTCTCTCTCTCCCCCCCCCCAATCATAACAACAAGTATTTTTCATTAGCTTGTGCATGTGTGCGTGTTTTAATCAGCTCAGGCTCCACGTTTACCGAGGCCATTTGGAACAATTATTTTGAACAATTTAAAGCTTCTTCTCACATTGTCCAGCTCTGAAGCAGCTGCTCTTGGCTGCTCGTAGGTGAAACCAAACATAGCAGGGGCAGCCCCATGTTTTCAAACATGGGTCGCAGGCAAGCAGCTCACAAGTACAGTGGCTGGAACAATATCCAGCCGAGAAGTGATGGCGTACAGGGGCAGGGCAGCTTGTCACTCCCCCCATATCTTCTCCCACAGGCCATTTGTCTTCTAGGTAAAGGTAAAGGTATCCCCTGCTCGAAAGCCAATTGTGTCCGACTCTAGGGTGCGGTGCCCATCTCCGTTTCTAAAGCCGAAGAGCCAGCTCTGTCCGAAGACGCTTCCGTGGTCATGTGGCCGGCGTGACTAACGGAACACTGTTACCTTCCCACCGCAGCGGTACCTATTTACATGCAATTTCTTGCTTTCGAACTGCTAGGTTGGCAGGAGCTGGGACAGGAGCTCACTCCGTCATGCGGCACTCGGGTCTTGAACTGCTGTCCTACCGACCTTCCAGTATGTAGTTCAGCATCTTAACCACTAAGCCACTGCAGCCCCTGGCCAGGGGCCTTGTCTTCTAGCCAGGCACATTACCAATCTCAGGGTCTCATTAGAAGAAAAACTGATTGGGGAGGGGTTGTGAAGGAAAAGTAGAAGAAGGGTTCAGGACCCCACTCCCATCTGGCCACCATGTCCCCACTTCAAAGCAACCCCCTACCCCACTTTATGGCTCTTTGGCATGACCAACACTTGAAGACACAGGCCTGCGGCCGTCACATCTTGTTCTGCCCAATGAAACAGGACATGAGCCTGCCTGAGGATCGATCCGATCCAGACTGGCAGTCCTTCTTGTTCTTCGACGAGCCAGCCCCCTCTCTAGGGACAGGGACTGGTGCTGGAGGTTGCAGAAAGCTAAATAGCTTCTATAGCAACATCATTAATCTGACTAAAGTGATCTGCTATTATGTAATAAAATATGCTCAAAAATGACATTACTAATTTAATGGGAGCGAGCGGGAATAAATCAAATGCTCATAAGAGAAAGAGACCAGCAAAGCCATCACACCAACGAAAGAACCCCGCAAGAATCAGCCCAGCTTTGCTGAAAGGGAGATATTCCAGGCTGCTTGGGAAGCAGCTGCCCCTCCGGAGGAACCCAAGGGTCAAAAGGGGAAGGGCTGGTTTGCCTTGGAACCTCAATGAGGGCTGTCAGCTTTTCCAAACAATCTCAGCTTATCTCTGTGCAGCAAAAAAAAAAAAAAAAAGCCCGCAGCACCTGCTCATGCTCACTCACCAATATTGTATCAAGCTGCTGCGAAAAGCACAAGAGCAAGCCACAACTGCTTTCTTCTGGTCAGCTCAGCTGGCAAACCAAATTCAGACACCATTCCGTGGAGCAGCTGGAAAACTGCCACTCTGAAATAGATTCATACTCCTCAAAAGCACCCAGAAAGCATTTTAGAGTGCCCAAAGTGTTTCAGATGCTCAACTTCGTGGTCCTTCCAACAACCCTGCAAGGTAGGGAAATATATTGCAGGTGAGGGGGGGGTGAGTTGCAAGACCTGCCTAAGGCCACCTGTTCTCTTATGACCCTTGCCCATCTTTTTCCTTTTCTCCCCTTTGCTGTGTCCTTCACTGCTTAATTTTGTAATGTAAGCACCTTGGAACAGGAAACCTGTGTTTGATGATATGACTCTAAAGTGCTATGTACATAAACGGCACTAAATGAACACAATAACTTGGTTATCATTTCAGAATTATAAGAACCAAAAAAGTCCCAAAGGTCACCTAGCCCAAGTCTTACCCCACCAGCCCCATATATATCCATTTACAAAGTCCAGACCACCAGTTGCCACAAATAGAGAAACAGCACACTGCAAAAAGATACTCTCGGGTCCAATATCTCCAGATGACATAAAGGAGTGAGCCAAATCACACATTAAGGGGACAGGGGAGAAAAAAAAATAGCCCCAGGAATCCAGGATCATTCATCAATTCTCCCTGGGGGAAAAACCCAAATATTGCCATCATGAAATGTGAGCAAAATCTATCCAAAATAAGTCAACCCAAAAGAAAATTAACATGGGCACAACTCGACACCGTTAACAATCTTGTCTGCAGTTGTGCTAGTGTTCATTTGCTTCCCGTGAAGGACAAACTCCCCTCTCCTCTCAAAATCATGACTAGAAAGGGGGGAAGCACTTTTCCTGAACTAAACAGGTCAGAACTGACCTATCAGAACTGACCTATCAGACTATCAAACTGACCTATCTTGTGTGGAAGAGTATCCAGACGAGATACTCTTCATAACTCTGTCCTTCCCTGTCTGGAACCAGTGAGGTTCTTTGTTTTCGGAACACCAGACAGACCAATCTCTCAAACAGTGAAAAACCTTCCACTGCTTTCCAAGCTAAATTAGCTAATGCTCAATATGCTGTTAGTGCTCTTGCTTCACTCTCTAATTTGTTTATACAATTAGGAGAGGTTTTTCAGCAGCTCAAGTGAGTTGAGAGCAAAGAAGGCGTCTTTAGGAAATTAAGGGCCCTGGCATCACTTTGAGTTCAAATCAAGTGTTAAGTGGCCTTAAACATCGTGGGGCCTGTCTTCGGATCCTCCCTGCCTCTGCCCCTCTTAAACTGCAATCCTATAACACTTTCCTGGGAGTAAGCCCTACTGAACACAACAGTGGAACTTTCTTATGAATAGACTATTCAGAAGAAAGTGAATAGACATGCCTAGGCTTGCACTGTTAATCTCAGCATTGCGTCTCCCCACATCGTGCCCTCCTGCGATCGTCAGTGCTTTATCTGTCATCCCTAGACCAAGCATTTTGCAGGAGGAGGGAAATGTTAGGGTGCAAACACTGGTTGACACCTAAGTAGATTCTGTGAGTTGCACTGGAAGGTAACAGCCATCACAAAACCACTCCTCATGTACTCTATCAGTGATCACTGCCTTATGATAGGGATGGACACATAAGAAGTAGTGGAATAGTTGCCCCTTATGTACAGTGGGTGGGCCAACCAGAAATTGTGTGATCCAATATTTGCTACAGGGTAGAAGTGCAATTCTGAGCAGATGACAAACACAAGGGGGCCAAGTGAATGGGTGACTCTAAGGCAGCCTATTACTAAGACCAGGAGGTTGCTTATCCCCATCATGGCTTGTAAGCTGTGATGGACTTTTCCTCCATAAATCTGTCCAATCCCCTTTTAAAGGCATCCAGGCCAGGTGCCATCACCACATCCTGTGGCAAGGAGTTCCACAAACCAATTACACGCTGGTAAAGAAATATTTTCTTTTGTCTGTTTTAATCCTCCCTCCACTCAATTTGAGTGGATGTCCCCTAGTTCTAGTGTTGTGTGAGAGGGGAAAGAACTTCTCTCTCTATCCATTCTCTCCATCCCATGCATAATTTTATACGTCTCAATCATGTCCCCCCTCAGGCGCCTTTTTTCTAGACTGAAGAGCCCCAAACGCTGTAGCCGTTCCACATAAGAGAGATGCCCCACCCCACTAATAATTTTGGTCGCTCTCTTCTGCACCTTTTCCAGTTCCACTATATCCTTTTTGAGATTTGGGACTTATGGCCCAATGGGACTTCTCTGAGTAGGCACACAGAGAATTGTGCTGTAAAACACCCTGGGATCTCCTGACTGTGTCAACAAGGGTTGTTGATCAATCAACAACAAATGACTGATTTATGATTAATATGAACAAATGATTAGGGGGAACCTAACTATGTAAACAGGTTCAGAGCAACCGAATATCTGAGTTCCAAACTGATCATAATGCAGAGCCGATTTTCTGTCTTTGGAGGAATGGGTACAACAAGGCCAAAAGAGGAGCCCTATATCATATGTGATTACAAGGAAGACTAGCAGGACGCTGGGCTCGACTTTGGCTGTGTTTGCGTTACATTCAGCCAATCAGAGCCCATTGTTTGACCTGGGGGCGGGACACCAGACGCACACGGAATGCGAACGCGTACAGTGTAGCCAAGGCTTTAAGGTCTTCTGATAGAGTCCTCTTCTTAATTCCACTCTGTGAGGAAGCTAGTTTTCTCTCTGCTAGAAGCTAAAAGGCCTTCTTCATTGTGGAACTCTCTACCAAGAGAGAGTCATATAGCCCTCTCCCAGCTAACTTTCGAAAAACTGGCAGAAACTGTTTTGTTCCAGTTGACCTTTGAAAATCAAATTGCTTTTTCTTCTTGCTCTTAAAAGACTGTGTTGCTATACTCTTTTTTGCTGCTTCTTTTTATCTTTATTGTTGTTTCAGTTCGACTGCATGATTGTGTGGATGTTTCATTGTTTAGTTTTAATTTGGGAACCGATTTTGAAATTTGAAGGAGAGGCATGCACACATTTTTAAGTAAATCAATATTTTAACAGAACGCTGTACCTCTGATTCAAAAATAAAAAGATGTGCCATTGTTCATAGCCAACAGTGAAAAAGGATTTAATCTGAGAAACTTTTCTCTCCTACGATGGTGAACCTCAATATCTGGGCCTTAGACAGACTGACCCTGCCACTTGGGCAGATCCTATCCTTGCTCCGGGCCCAGAGGTCTACTCGGGGGAAGGGGACATTCATCCCCTTTCCACGGTGTAGCCCGGCCCGGCCCCAATGAGCCTCCTCAGATTTCCGCCAGCTATTTAGCTGGCGGAAGTAAGAAGAGGCCGTGTAAAGGCTGCGCTGGCCTGAGAGGGGACGAGGATATGGCGGCCGCCATCCCCACCCCTTTCTGGGCTGGATCCACCACCCCCTGGCCTCCCTCACTGCCCAGTTCGCCCCCGCCGGGAGAACTCTTACCTCCTCCGGCGGCCACAGGGGCGATCTGGCGGTGGAGTAAGGGCTGCCGGCCTCGTGCCGGCGGCCCTTACTCATGAGTCATCGCAAACGTGCTTTACGGCACGTTTGCGACGACTTCTGGCAGCAGAGTGCTCGCTCCGCCACAGGATCTTTAGACTGGATTGTGCCGTTAGGCTGCAATCCTACACACTTACCTGGGAGTAACTTCTATTAAACTCAACAGGGCTGAGTAGACAAAATTAGGCTTTCACGGCCAATCAAGTAGCAGGTTCTGTACACCTCCTGTACCACTTGCTTTCAGAAGACCAGGCGTACATTTTGCCAAGGTTGTCAGCCACAATAGGGTTTTGCTTAAAAATAAGGGCTCTGCAGGCACTACACAATAATAACGAGAGTCTACTATTTGAGGGGCTCCTTTCAAGGAAGGTTCTTATCTTGGGCGCAATGTGCAGCCATTACCATCTTTTTCAACCAGGGATATGCTTCCCCCTAACCTGTAACATGGGGTCCTGTTTAATTTTTCTTACCTCGTAAGTCCCTCATTCTCTTCTCTCTGTCTTTTTTTCTCTCTGATCATCTCCATATTTCTCAGGGCATATCTGCACTGCAGGCATACTGGTTTAATAGTCATTCCTTCTCCCTAGGGGGCCATAGGAATTGTAGTTCTGGGTGGGAAGGAGGAGAGAGATATCTCTACAGAATAATTAGCATCCTCACCAAACTACAATTCCGAGGCATGGGGGCGGGGGGGGGGAGGGAGGAGACATCGTTAAAGAAATATAGAACCAGTATAAATCTGCAGTGTGTATATAAACGTTCTCCTTCTCTCCCTACCCCATCATCTGTCTTCTGCTCTTTACTCTTAACCTACTAGCTGAAGACCAGTACTGTAGTTTAGAAGATTGGCCCTGCTAGGATGCCTAGGCTTCTGTTCCAATTCTTGGAATCTTACATGTTTTATTACTTCTGGCAATACAGCCCACCAACAGCAAGAACTTAGTCTTTGCACCACAGGATCAGCACTGTCTCCAAAAGAACAGCTCCCACAGTGGGACATTTCTTCCAAAAGAACAGCTCCCACTACGGGATTGTCTTGGTACAACACCCTTAACCCTAAGGCAGCACTGCCCCCCCCCCCACGACTCCACAAGCAATTCAACTCTAACATTTTTTAAGGAGCATCAATGGAACAGCTTGCAGAACAAGAGGGGAGCCCCCAGGGTCCTTTGCAATGTCTCGGGGGTGCTAGGGTGAGAGTCTTGAACTGCACACACCTCTTTGGCCCTGGGTGTTCAGCAGAGTGGATTTGGGTAGCAAAATGTCTTAGACTAGCCTTGATGTGACATTATCAAATAGTGGCCGGCTCCAACTTCCAGGGTGACTGGATCCCTCTTTGTCACTGCTGTTCAGTCTTTAGCCTCTGTCCACTCAGTTGGAAAAATCAAAGCAAAGGCAAATTGGCAATTAAAAACTAATTACCTAACTTGGTCTCTTTTGCCTCTGCAGACGTCAAGGAGAAGAGCTTTGCAAGGCATAGGAAATGGGAGTGACAACAGGGCTGTAAAATAAACACCAAGGATCACTCTGCTCCGCAATGGGGCAGGATATATTTTGCTGGCACAGATTATAAATACGGATGGCATGAAATATTCATATAATCCCCAGGTACCAGCTCACAGCATTTCCGCTCCAGTGGAAAGAGGATGCAGTAACCTTGTGTTGCAGATTGCCACAGTGCAAAGGAGTGGTGGGGATGGGGGGGGGGCGATTCAGGGCTGCCAGGAGCAGTTCGCCTGATCTGGGGTGGAGGGGGCTTCAAGAGTCCAGCGTACAGATAGCATGCAAGACAGCGGGTTGGGCTCATCACTAAGACGGGGAGTCAGTAGCCCCTGTTGGATTTGTGGTGGCAGCCACTGCTACTAAAAACAAGGAACTAGGGTGGCTCGGGTGTGTGTGTGTGTGTGTGTGTGTAGAGAGAGAGAGAGAGAGAGAGATGATTTGGTTTGTCAGTGTCTGTCTCCCTAGTGGTGGGTGCACTACTTCACATGTTCCTGAAAGAAGTCAAGCTTCCTGTAGCTTTACTGAAGGAGAAGGATGAGTCAGAAACACACAGGCTGCCCAGGACGCAGTGGTGGGGTATAAAGGCGCTTTTATACCAGTGGGCTGGCAAGCAGGAAGAGCTGCAAGCTTTAATTAGCTTAACGAACATGTATTAACTAACTGAAAGTTTAATTGATAAATTGCCAGAGGCCAATTTTAATAGGTAAGGTTGAGAGTTGAGGGTATACTTGGGTTTTTAAGCAATTTTGGTTCTGATATGTTAGTGTCATTCCCGGCAGGTTTGTGTGCATGGTGCAACTTCATGGGAATATAGGGAAAAGTATTACAGTGGTTGAAAGGGCCAAGATTCAGCTTCCTGAGAAACTCAGTTCTGACTTCATATAAAAAGCAAGTTTCTTCCTATCTTTTATTACAGCTGCAAATATATGCTTGAAAGCATGATGAAATGTCAGAATCCAGAGGGATGTACAGTATAAGATTTTTGGCAGGAGGTGGGGGAAGGGAGTCTGTGCATTGCAAAGTTCCCTGTCCCCATGACTAGCAAAGTCAGAATCAATTCTCCAAAATGACAGCATTATGCTAATATGCCCGATTTCCATAACATACAGGCTGCATCCAGCTTTTCCAGGGGTAAAACTTGGCTAATCTAGGTCAGGGGTTCTCAATCAGTGTTACTAGTACCACCAGTGGTACTTTGGCCAACTGCCAGTGGTACTTGGATGGTCCGCTGGACCACCGGAGCCCCGCTCCAACTCAGCACTTTTGGCGGTGCATTTTCGCTCCCGAGAGGCTCCTGCCTTTGGCCATGCTTCTCAGAAACTCTGAGAAGCACCCGCCCACCCGCCCAGAGCCTCCTACCTGCATTTTCTGGCCTCCAAAAACCTGAAAACCCAGAAGCAACTGGCGATGATGTCACCGCCAGTCACTTCCGGTGGTACATAGCAGGAGAGTGGCACTGGAGGTGGAAGGGGTTGAGAACCCCTGATCTAGGTGGATATTTTTTTTTAATGTAACACATTCATTAATAACCATTAATAACCAAAGACAGATGGTTAATCAATCATACATTTTTAATTGATCCACAGCCCTAGTTATGTGGAGACTTCCCCTGCACAGGAAAATGTTTGGAAGAATCCATAACAAATATCTCTTTAGGGTGGGGTGGGATGAATTCAGAATCTTACTAGATATTAGCAGCCAAAGAATTCACTGGTTAGTTCAAAACAACGCATAAATTGCCTTGTTTCTCAACTCACTCCCTACTTTGTCCCACTTCTGCTAGCCAAACTGTATCTTGGCTTGGCCACCATTTCTAGTAATTCCACACCCCAAAGCGTACAGCCCTCTGAGGTGTCTTCAGAGCCCTGCCCCATCTTGACTCCTCTCCTTATCTCTTCTGCCTCATTCCCAAGCCTTCTTCTCTATCACCTCACCTGTCCTTCCCAGTTCCACTTTCTCCACCCACTGCCTGTTGTTCTCCCTTCCCATATTGCCCCTCACCCTCAGCAACATCCCTACTCCCTCCTCATCTTGAACATTCCATGCCATCACACCAGCTCAGCCAATCGGTTTCAGTGGCTTCACCAAAAGTGCAAGACAATATAAATAGGGCAGAGTCCACAGTCAGTGCTGGATTTGTAATGAGAGAGGTGCCATGCTACCAGGGGTCTCAGGATTGCCTGGAAACATACACTAAAAAACCCTAGGACCCCTGCCCCAAATCTCATTCCAAGAATGTTACCATCACAGTTGGAGGACTTCAAAGTAATACAGCCTGACTGTCCTGCTCAAGGCAGAAGCATCTACATGCCATACCCCTCCTATCATCACCATCATCACAGGTGAAGGCACACAGTCCAAGTCACAATGTGCCACACACAATGAACAAGTGTCCTACAGAAAAGTCACAAAAGAGGGCGATAGTTCCAAGCACTGTTACACTGAAGATATAACAGATGTAGATGTCACTGAAGACGTAACAGAAGATGTTACACTGAAGATGTGCCCAGAAAACTTATTAAACCAAGTAAGTGTTCAGTATCCCAAGGTGTTTCAGTTTAAAAAGCTCTTGTTCAAGGGAAAATGATTGCCAAGTGTAGCTACTATGGCAGGTATTTCATTTGCAAGGCATAGCCACCTTACATCCAGCTATGACTCTGAACTGAAGTCAGCTCTGCCTGGCTCAATACATTTTCCAGGCACAGTCTGGAATATTCTCTATATAGCACTATAAAGCACCTACAGACCACGTTTTTGTTGCTGACTCAAGCAAGTGAGCCATGTTACATGCAGCAGACAAGTGGTGCTGGCTTTGGAGAATGAGAAGAAATCTCTGTTGCGGGTTTTGAAGGAGGAGGGGGTCAAATGCAGGTACCCTGAATGCAGTTCTGTTCCCCTGCCATCCACATACCCCAGTGATTTCCCCTTGTCCTTCTTTCCTAACTACCTCCATCCTTCCACATCACTGGTAGTGTTTAATTGCAGGACCAGTGTGGCATCTGGAGGCAGGAGCCAGGATGGTGTAGTGGTTTGGGAGTCAGACTTAGACCTGGAAGATCCAGGTTCAAATCCCCGCTCAGCCACGAAGCTTCCTGGGTGACCTTGGGCCAGTCACTATCTCTCAGCCCCACCTACCTCACAGGGTTGTTGTGAGGACAAAAAGGAGGGGAGGAAATATGCACACCACTCTGAGGGAGGAAGGGCGGTATAAAAAATGTGAAAAATAAAATAAATAAAAAATAAATCTCCAGTCTGTCCAGCACTGCAGGGAGGCATTTTGAGCCCTCCAGAAAACGTGGCCGTCATTAGGGAAGACATAAAATGTGGGAGTTGTTAGTACCTACCAGGTGAGCCATTTAGTATCACCTGACTTTTCAGGCCAGGAGAGTTACAGGGTGACAGTCCCCGCTGGAACTGCAATAGTTGCCCTGGTGGTGCAGGGATTCAAGCCCAGCAATATCTAACAGGATGTTCTTGGCAAGAACATTTGAAAGGCTAGCCCATTGTATTTACATCAGGGTAGCCAAGTTACAAGGTCTGCATCTTCCATGGCCTCAAACAGGGCACCGTCTCACGTCATTTCCCTATCTGTACAATGCAAGCAATACGGTCTACTTCACAGGGTTGTTGTGAAGTGAACACAATATAGACAGCACAGTAATTTTCCTTTTTTAAAAAAAAAAGTGCACAGGGAGGGGCTTACAAACTACAACAAAACTGTGATGGAAAGTAGGGAGGCTTTAACACTTTGCCCTGCCCCCAGCACAGTTTTGATGCTGACTGTGTGTGTGTGTGTGCGCGCGCACGCACACACACACAACCCTTTATTATTATTATTATTATTATTATTATTATTATTAACAGTATTTATATACCACTTTAACAAAAAAAAGTTCACAAAGCGGTTTACAGACAAAATCAAATGATTAAATGGCTCCCTGTTCCAAAAGGGCT
Source organism: Plestiodon gilberti rubricaudatus (assembly GCA_026170595.1). Taxonomy (NCBI): domain Eukaryota; kingdom Metazoa; phylum Chordata; class Lepidosauria; order Squamata; family Scincidae; genus Plestiodon; species Plestiodon gilberti. The sequence continues at coordinate 118,290,194 of JANXHW010000002.1, forward strand.
CACAATCTTAAAAAGATGCAGAACACCACCAGCAAGCAGCCACCAGAAAAGACACTGTGCTGGGGTGAAAGGGGGGCAGTTACTCTCCCCCTGCTAACTATAAGAGGAACACCCATTGAAAAAGTGCCTCTTGCCCAGTTAGCAGGGGCTAGCTATTTAGCTATTTACATTAGGGAAAAAAACATCTTCCGTTGAAACCAAACTGAAGCTTTTTTTCCTAATGTAAATAGCACATAGAGGGGAGCAACCCAGATCAGAACTGTTCTGGAACAGAACAGAAACATCAACAACCTCAGATATGCAGACGATACCACCCTAATGGCAGAAAGTGAAGAAGAACTAAAGAGCCTCTTGATGAGGGTGAAAGAGGAGAGTGCAAAAGTTGGCTTGAAACTCAACATTAATAAAACTAAAATCATGGCATCTGGTCCCATCAATTCCTGGCAAATAGAAGGGGCAGAAATGGAAGCAGTAACAGATTTTACTTTTCTGGGCTCCAAGATCACTGCAGACGGAGACAGCAGCCATGAAATTAAAAGACGCTTACTCCTTGGAAGGAAAGCTATGGCAAACTTAGACAGCATAATAAAAAGCAGAGATATCACCATGCCAACAAAAGTTCGCATAGTCAGGGCGATGGTGTTCCCAGTAGCAATGTATGGTTGCGAGAGTTGGACCATAAGGAAGGCTGAGCGCCGAAGAATAGATGCTTTTGAACTGTGGTGCTGGAGAAGACTCCTGAGAGTCCCTTGGACTGCTAGGAGATCAAATCAGTCAATCCTAAATGAAATCAACCCTGACTGTTCCCTGGAAGGACAGGTACTAAGGCTGAAACTCAAATATTTTGGCCACCTAATGTGAAGAGAGGACTCTCTGGAGAAGACTCTGATGCTGGGAAAAATTGAAGGCAAAAGGAGAAGGGGAAGGCAAAGGATGAGATGGTTAGACAGCATCACCGATGCAACGAACATGAAAATGAGCGAACTCAGGAAGATAGTGGAGGACAGGAAGGCCTGGCGGGATATGGTTCATGGGATCACGAAGGGTCGGACACGATTTAACGACTGAACAACAACAACAACAAAAAGGCTCTGCTGCAGCTTTGTTGTCACAATTTGTATGTCCCTCCTTGTGGACCTTTTTTTTTTAAACGGAAAATACTGTGCCAACATATGTATGAAAAGTAATGTAAAGTAATGAGCCTGACCATCTCACAGCTTAGGCTCGCTCACCTGACGAGATTCGCAGAGACAAATGAAACGTTGTGCTGTTTTAATCATTTTTAAATAAGTATATGTTTTTAAATTTTGATTTTTTTTAAAACTATAAACTTTTTTACAGGGCTGTTGAACCCGTTTTAACCCAGTCTGTGAAAAGTAATGTTGGTTTTTTGACCCTAAGTAATTGCAAAGGAGAAGTTCGACATGGCCAGCAGGACATTATCTTGCTTAAAGCCGTATCAATGGGTGCTGCTCTTGCACAGTTTCCACTCATTTCAGTTAGGCTTACCAGATCTCCAACTAACCGGGACAGAGTGCAGCTAGACCTTTAGGAGAAGGAATGTGGGCAGCAGGTGTAGCTTGTTAAACCCTTAGAGCACAATCCTAGGCATGTCTACTCAGAAGCAAGCCCCATTGTGTTCAGTGGGGCTTGCTTCTGAGTAGACTTGCCTAGGATTGTGCTCTAAGGGTTTAACAAGCTACACCTGCTGCCCACATTCCTTCTCCTAAAGGTCTAGCTGCACTCTGTCCCGGTTGGAGATCTGGTAAGCCTATTTCAGTAGACTTCCAAAGGAGGCCTTCCTTCTTCTGGGAGGTGACTTCCCTCACAGGGTTGTTGTGAGGAAAAAAGGGGGAGAGGGAAAAAAAAACCTTATAGGATGCCCTCAGCTCCTTGAAGGAGGCCAGGATCAAAATGCAACTAACAGCACAATCCTATGCATGTCTACTCTGAAGTAAGTCCCATTGTATTCAATGGGGCTTACTCCCAGGAAAGTGCATATAGGATTGCAGTGTAATAATGTTGAGATTTTCCACCACCCGAGATACCCAAGATCTTTGGGACCAGCCTTGAAAGTAGCTGCAGAATAGGAGGAATACAATACTGTTTGGAAAAGAAAAAGCAGGGAATGGGAAGTATTGATTCACTCTTATTTCAAATTCTTCTATTCCAGGACTCAGTGGATAATTTTATTCTGTGGGCCCCTCTAAATGCAATCCTATGCATGTCTCCTCAGAAGTAAACCCCATCAAGTTCAAAGTTCTGTACTCCCAGGTAAGTGCATATAGCAGTGGTTCTCAAATGTTTTAGCACAGGGACCCACTTTTTAAAATGACACTCCATCGGGATCCACCTAGCTTTATGAGACTTAAATAATATATTTATTTACAAATTTTATTTACAAAGAAATATTTTATTTCTTTCTAGACCATCCATTTTATTTATTTGCAAAAAAACCCTCAATCCACTTCTTGTGATGAGGCAGCCCTAATGAATAGCCTCAAGGCTTGAGGGGCTTAGTTATGTGACCCAGCCTTCACCTGCCCCCCACTACCTGTCATTGACAGACTACTTGGAATGAATGAACAAACACACACACACCAAAAAAGAAGCTCAAACATTTAACTCCCTATATTTACACAAGCTTGCAAACTGCAGGAGCTCAGCTCCTTGAAGGGCAATTACCAGCTATCTGATTTTTGAATAGCCTCAGGACTTTAGGTAATTATCTGATCTTTCCATCACCTGGGACCCACCAGAAATCAGGTTGCGACCCACCAAGTGGATACCGACCCACAGTTTGAGAAACACTGGCATACAGGGTTGAAGAGCTCTGGGTTCCATCTCAGCATTTTCAGTTGCAGCAGTAGCTCCAAGAACGATTTCTGTCCAAGGAGAGCTGAGAATACCAGCAGCTCATGATGAACTATCGGTTTGGCTTGCTGTAAGGCAGCTACTTATGCAGCAGTCCTGCCTTCTGCCTTCATAACTAGGCAGCAGCAGCAGCAGAGGCAGCATTCAAAACATGACAGGGTTAGTGATTCAGCATTACAAACACCATCAGGCTTCAGAGGAGCCAGGGGCCAGGTTAAAAGGAATTAAACTCTTCCTTCCAGGTCTGCTTGCTGCTGCCCTTTGTCTCACTCCCAGACTACAAACCCCAGTGATGGCCCAGTGATTATTAATTCCCTCATCCATGCATATTAGAGATCCTGCCTCTTTGCAATTAGCTGAGAGCATTCTCAGGACCACAAGATCTGGCCCTCCCACATCAAGGGCACATATCCTCAGTGGCAGCAGCAGCCCCATAATTACAACATCCTCTCAGAGTTTAATTTCTAATAATAAAGATGTCAGGGTCCAAATCTGCACAAACGTCATGGCCATGTCTATGCCATGTAGGCTTACCAGATCTCCAACCGCAACAGAGTGCTAGACCTTTAGGAGAAGGAATGTGGACAGGTGTAGCTTGTTAAACCTTATAGCACAATCCTAGGCATGTCTACTCAGAAGCAAGCCCCATTGTGTTCAGTGGGGCTTGCTTCTGAGTAGACATGCCTAGGATTGTGCTCTAGGACTTAACAAGCTACACCTGCCCACATTCCTTCTCCTAAAGGTCTAGCACTCTGTCGCGGTTGGAGATCTGGTAAGCCTATGCCATGGTTCTGTGGGAGATGAAGGAAGCCACCAAAGGTGGTACTAGATGCAGAATTCAGCTTTCTGAAAATTCAGCATTCATTACAAAAAGCAAGTTTCTAGCCCTTATGGTTGCAAAGATATGCATGGAAGTGTGTAGCCATTGCCGGGTGAATCTTGGAAGCCGAAAGGGTGACTGAAAAAAGTTTCCAGGGCTCTAAGGCCAGGGGATTCAGGGCCCCCTACTGCTCCACACTCCTTCCTCTGACTAGTAAGAGTAGAATATATTATGCAAAATGAAAAAAAAATCATGTAGAACTGAATAATCTTATACAGATTACAGACTTCAACTTTTCAGGGCACCAAATTTGGATTTTCTTGGTACCAAACATTGATTTAGTTAGGCTTACCAGATCTCCAACCGGGACAGAGTGCTAGACCTTTAGGAGAAGGAATGTGGGCAGGTGTAGCTTGTTAAGTCCTACAGCACAATCCTAAGCATGTCTACTCAGAAGTAAGTCCCATTGTGTTCAATGAGGCTTACTTCTGTGTAGACATGCCCAGGATTGTGCTCTAAGGTTTCTCCAAGAAAGTTCTCCAAGTTGGAGATCTGGTAAGCCTAGATTTAGTGCAAGATACACACAACCCAGTTAACAGTCATACCCTCAAATCTAGAAGCCTTCTGCACCAGATATATCACAGTGGGCTGTGATAATGGAATACCTAAGGAAATGCACTTTGCTCACCTTCAGAAACACTCTCATCTTTACTGTCCACATGCTATTCACATGGAAACAGGTTGCTTGTCAGGCTAGACTAGACCCTAGCTCAAACCGAACCTGTGAATTATGTCTTTAGTGAAGAGCCCACAAAATCCAAAACAGGGCATTTTCTAGAACAGTATTGAGAATTAAGCTGGTATCTGACAGAGAGAGGAACTTATCTGATTCAGGCTGAAATCCTATGCACACTTTCCTGGGAGAAAGCTCCACTGAGCACAATGGGTTTTATTTCTGAGTAGACATGCATAGGATTGCACTGACAGTCAGCTCAGGGTTAGGACAGCTCACATTTTAGTTACCTGGAAGGGTGGCGCAGTGGGTTAAACCGCTGAACCATGAGCTGTCGATCGAAAGGTCGGCAGTTTGAATCTGCGACGGGGTGAGCTCTCGTTGCTTGGCCAGCTCCTGCCAACCTAGTAGTTCCAAAGCATGTTAATGCGAGTAGATAAATAGGTACCGCTTGCGGGAAGGTAAACAGCGCTCCATGTTCCAGCCGCATGCTACGCGCTGCAGCAAGGAGAGTCATGCCGGCCACATGACCATGGAGGTGTCTTCGGACAACGCATGCTCTTCGGCTTTCAAATGGGGATGAGCACCACACCCTAGAGTCGGACATGACTGGACTTCATTGTCAGGGGTCACCTTTACCTTTACTAACTAACTAATTTACCTTTACTAACTACACTTACCTGGAAGTAAGGCCCATTGAGCTCAATGGGTCTTACTTCTGAGTGGACATGCATAGGATTGGGCTGTAATAAGCCATTGCAAACCTACATACACTTCCATGAGAGAAAGCCCCATTAAACTCAATTCTGCGTATGGGCTTACTTCTGCGTAGGATTGGGCTGTAATAAGCCATTGCAAACCTACATACACTTCCATGAGAGAAAGCCCCATTAAACTCAATTCTGCGTATGGGCTTACTTCTGCGTATGGGCTTGTGCTGTAAATGTCAAATTGTATAAGTTTGTCAGATCTACATTCCTTGCAAGAGCTGGGAAATCCAAGCTTCTATCAGCATAGAGTTGCCAGCTTTTGAATTAAAATTACAGACTCCTTGGCAGAGCCAGGGGATGGAGCCAGGGTAGGCGGCTCAGGCAGGGCAAAATGGAGTTATGAAAACATTGGGAGTGGCAGGGCAGAACCAGGGCAAAACCTGACACATTGTGGGTGAAGCCTGGTAGAATCTGGAGTATACTGGCTTTTCGGACCCCAATGCTGGTTGCCTGACAAACCCCAGGTACTGATTGGACCAGTAGGGTTGGCAATGTTATCCTGACCGCCATCCTTCTCCAACCCTGCCAGTGCCGCCGCCCCCCCCCCTCAATCCCACTCCCCACCCTCAGGCAGGCCTTTCCATTGCAAGTGTTTGAGAATTCCGCTTCAGTCTCTCTCCCGGCCCTGCCATAAATAATTCAATTTCTACAGACGCTCCTTGGCTGCCTGGAAATTTATTTATTTCATTCCCCTCCCTTTGGTTACACATTAAGTGACTTAGCCCATAAAGAGAAATTACTCAGCAACAACAATAAAAGCCTGGAATTGCTGACCAAGCTGCATCTGGATTGGGGGAAGCCCAGCGCTGGAATCACCCTTTGGAAAGACCAAAGGGTGGGCTTCGTGAGAGAGGAGGAGATCCTTTTTGGGGTGAAGGTGCAGCAGCTACTTCCGAGGTGTGTGGTGGGGAGCTGCAGTGACTAGCTGTGTATTTTGCCAGAGCTCAAGCTGATGCAGCCAGCTCTGAGGCAGGAAGCCTGCAAAAATAGGAAACTACGGTGGCCCCCCAGGGTTGCTTTTAATTTATATTGTCATGCATGAGGGGACTTTGTAGTGGCTGAGAAGGGCTTGGCACTGATGAGCTGAGCCTAGCAGGCAGACTGAGGACTAGAAAGCTGATGAATGGAAACAGGTCCCACGAGGGACAGGAGTTAAAGGGCAAGGTAGCTGACAGAAAAGGGCACCGCAGGCAGTGGACTGAGAAAAAGAAACCTGGGGGGGGGGGGGGGGAAGAGATGGGATTGAGAAAAGTGGATGCCCAGGTAAAAACAAGCCCTAAGGATAGGAGAGGCTGTATATTGTTGAGAGGGAGGGGGGTTGTCAGGAGGACTGGACAGTGAAGGGAGGCTCTCCAGGATTTAGGGTGGTTAAAGGAGTCGGCAGTAGGTGGAAGAAAAGGTTCTTGAGGACACGATCAGTGATGGAGTCATGGAACTGAAGGAAGGAGAGGGCACTGAGAAAGTAGGGCTAGGATAAAAATTCACATAGGGACAGGAAAGGCTGTGTGCTTTCAACGTGGAAAGAAAAGGAGAGGCAAGGAGCTTTGGAGAGTGTAGGTAGGGGGGCTGGCCCATCCATGAGGCCAACTGAAGCAGTCGCCTCAGGAATCAAATTGAGGGGGGGCACTCATCTCTGTCTACCTTCTTGCCTTCACTGCTCATCCTTCCACTCCCCAGATTGGAAAAGGAAGAGGGGGACAGCAAGGAAGAAGAAATGTGGAGGGGAGGAAAGTGCTGAGCTGGAACATTAGACACTGGAAAGAGCAGAGGCTGGCACATCCTCAGGTAAAGGGGGCAGCAGCATTTGGCATGCTGGAGATCTGGGGCCAGCCCTAAGTGTGTAGGCCAGAGAGGATTGCCAAGCCTAGACCCTGAGAGGAGTCCTGTATCTTGAGAGGTACATAGAAGGGAGAATTCTGCTACATGTGACCTCTCTCACTATAGCAGCACTGTGACCTGGCGGCAACCATAAGGTAGGCAAAAAGAGCCTAGAGGTAAGGGGCTGAGTTCCATGTATGAACTAACCAGATAGTTTGGGGGCTGCAGGCAGCACACATAGCTGCTTTGCATTATTTATTTCTTTATTTTAAATGACACCAATCTAGCGAGGAAGAAAGAGCAGTATTGTCCCCATTTTACAGGCAGAGAACAGAGGCATTGAGATAGTGACTTGTCCAAGGCAGTGAGTCAATGGCTGCGTTGGGATTGAACTCAGGTCTTCCGCCTTCTATTCAGGGGTCCTAATGCAAGGCACCCTTGGGGGGGGAGATGGGGGGGAGAGATGGGTGTGAAGTGAACAAGTCACAATCAGGGGCATATTGTGAAGCTAAGGGGACAGCCAGGCGGTGGGAAAGACAGGCAGGCAGGCAGGCAGACAGAGGTCTCACATATGAGGAGGACATGGGATGTGAAATTAGGGTTTGACGCTGCCAGGCTCAGGGAGCTGCAGCAGAGCAATTGTGGTTGTCCTGGTGATGCTGAGCAAATTTTAATATTCTGCTGCTTAAGGGACCAAACTGCTAAAGGCCAGTCCGCGTTCACCCAGAATAAAGGGGAAAGAGCTGTGTGAGGGCAGTTGGAGAACAGCCAACGAAACGATTGCAGCAGGGAACAAAAGAGACTTTATTCTGGATGAAGAGTGATGGTTACGGAACAGGACGCCAGGACACCTGGCTGGCTTTCTGGCCCACTGCCATGGGGGAAAGTGGCTAGGGCACCTTTATGCCCCTCTGTGTGTAAAGGAGACATCCACACGGAGGCAGAAGCCACTGTTCATTAATGCGCTTCAGGGTGTATCGCATGGGCGGCTCATCAATGCTGGGAACTGGGGGGTGGTTTGCCGACAGCGGGTGTCTCCCTGGCACACGCACAGGCAAGTTATTAAAACTTAATTGAGCGGATGGGAACAAGGCAGCTAATTAAGCTTCCCAATAATGGGAACTGCTAGATTTCAGGAGTGAAGAGTGGAGGTGGGGGTGGGGTGCAATGGGAAACCAGGACTCTTGGGTCCCATACCCGGAAGTCTGGGAGAGAGTGGGGATTAAGAAGTTGGGAATCATGGCTTGGATTTCTTTATATGAGGGAATTGTGGTTCTCAGCAAAGGCCTAGTAGGGGCTGGGGGGGGCGAGCCAAGAGTTCTTGCTAGCTCAGCTGCTGACACTGGGGAAATGTTATAGCAACCAGTGGATTCTCATTAAGTTTGGACAGGGCAATGTGTAAAAGAAAGATGATTCTTCTTTCTGTCCTAACTGGCCGCCACCTGTTTTTCTGCCCCCCTCATTCTTCTGTTATTCCTGATCCTGATTGTTATTCCTTCAATCCCACACCTGGATTTCCCCCCCCCCTGATTCCATTGCATCCTAAACCAGATCTGGGTTTATACCCCAGCTCTGTGGGCACCACCTTCCCTTCAGTGGCTTGAAATCTGCAGATCAGACCACTGCAGAGAGATGCTGGCTCAGTGGATGAGGAAAAGCTTAGCTTCCCCCACAGTATCTCCTACCCCATGCTGTCTTTTTGTCCTAAAGCCCCAGCATATTGCTGGCTGTCCCACAATGAATCACTGCATCCCCTTTAGGGCGTGGAAGATTGAGAGCCATTGGGAGCCACCTCCAGCGGCTTTCTCAGCTCATCCATCACGCAGACACCCGACCTCAAGGGGGACTAACAGTTCCAATTGGTCGGATGATAAATAGTACCCCCCCCTCCATCTCCAACCTCAGATATGCAGACGATACTACCCTAATGGCAGAAAGTGAAGAAGAACTAAAGAGCCTCTTGATGAGGGTGAAAGAGGAGAGTGCAAAAGTTGGCTTGAAACTCAACATTAATAAAACTAAGATCATGGCATCTGGTCCCATCAATTCCTGGCAAATAGAAGGGGCAGAAATGGAAGCAGTAACAGATTTTACTTTTTTAGGTTCCAAGATCACTGCAGACGGAGACAGCAGCCATGAAATTAAAAGACGCTTACTCCTTGGAAGGAAAGCTATGGCAAATTTAGATAGCATAATAAAAAGCAGAGATATCACCATGCCAATAAAAGTTCGTATAGTCAGGGCGATGGTGTTCCCAGTAGCAATGTATGGTTGCGAGAGTTCGACCATAAGGAAGGCTGAGTGCCGAAGAATAGATGCTTTTGAACTGTGGTGCTGGAGAAGACTCCTGAGAGTCCCTTGGACTGCTAGGAGATCAAATCAGTCAATTCTAAATGAAATCAACCCTGACTGTTCCCTGGAAGGACAGGTACTAAGGCTGAAACTCAAATATTTTGGCCACCTAATGCGAAGAGAGGACTCTCTGGAGAAGACTCTGATGCTGGGAAAGATTGAAGGCAAAAGGAGAAGGGGAAGGCAAAGGATGAGATGGTTAGACAGCATCACCGATGCAATGAACATGAAAATGAGCGAACTCAGGAAGATAGTGGAGGATAGGAAGGCCTGGCGGGATATGGTTCATGGGGTCACGAAGGGTCGGACACGACTTAACGTCTGAACAACAACCCTCCATCTCTCCAATTTCTGGGAAATTGCTCATTCGTTCATTCACTCCCTGGTGTGAGAGAGGCCAAAGAACACAAAGGCCAGATGGTACCATCGCCCCAAATCCTGAGCTTGCCCCCCTCCTTTTAGAAATTAATTTGAGCTAGGATTCACCAGAGTCTAGCCCCAGTACCTGTTTGGAATCACAGGGCTCATCCTTGGCACATGCGAAGTAATACTAAAGGAGACAGTGTCTCTGAGTATGTCCAAAGTGCCTTTCCCTCACTACTGAGTACAAAAACATATGAGTACCACACACATGTAGGATTTTAGCCAGAGAGGTTTGAGCCCCTGCACCTTTCTTCAAAATGAACCACTCCCTACCCACTCCTATGAGTCCCTGAATACACCTGGATTCCGTTCTCTTGACTTCGCTTGACACTTGTCTACAGATCTCAACCAACTCTCCCCCTCCCAACTGCTCCCTGCATTCCCTCTCCTTTGGAAAATGGGGCACAATGGGATGTTCAAAGGGGCAAAGGTGGAGAGGGGTTACCTGGTCAGCTGTTCTGCTGCTCAAAAACAGAAGAGGATAGGACAAAAGGCTACTATATAGGGAGACAAGGCAGGGCAAAGAATGTGATGCTGGCAGGCAGTGGATGCCAGTGCAGAGTTGGGAGGCAGCAAGGAATACAATGGGCTCGGAGCTCTGTGAGATACAGACGGGTGACTAACAGCTCGTCAAGAAGAGCTGTGGGCAGAGGTGGTGCCGGCACCTGGCCAACCTTGCAATCTGCCTGGGGCCCCAGCCCTCATGTGTCTCCCAACCTGGTAACTGCATGAATGGACTTTTCTACTGCACCTTCTGCAAAGATACAATGCTGGCTACTACACTGTAGTGCAACAAGGATCCCTGCGCCATAACAAAGTGAAGCTAGCAGTCCTTGAGCCCTTGCTGCTGCCACGCTACCTGTGCCAGAGAACGGGCCCCGTGGCCCCATGGCCAGGCATGGGGTTAAAAATGACGTGGCCCTCATATTTCTTGCCTCGTCGTGCCTGCATGAGGGAGGGGTCATGGCTGACTGAGAGGAGCAGAGGGAAGGTTGGAGCATGAGACCTTGATAGGGGACCGCTGGCTGGTGCCACGACAGGGTGGATGAGGAGGAGAAAAGAGAGTCTGAGTCAGCCTCAGAATGGAGCATGAGTGGGGAAGAGTTCCGGAAGGTAGGTAGGTGTGTGTGTGCGTGTGTGTGTGTGTGTGTGTGTGTGTGTGTGTGTGTGTGCGTGTGTGTGTGTGTGTGAGTGAGAGAGAGAGAGAGAGAGATGTTTTACTTATGAGGAAATGTCTGTGCAATTCTGATTGTGCCACATGGGCCCTTAGAAGGAATGAGGGTCAAAACAGCCACTTACTATATACCAGTTGGACCACTTTCACCCCTCCCTTGAAAAAGCACCGAGAAGTCTTGCTTCTCAAGCCATTCTGGTGTAGTGGTAAAGTATTAGGCTCAGACTGGGGAGTGTCACGTTTGAAGCCCCGCTCACCATGACACGCACTGAGTGGTTTGGGGCCAGCCACACGCTCTCGGCCTAAACAACCTACCTTGCAGGGCTGTTGTGAGGCTATAATGGGGTAACCCCCATGTGTGCCACCCTATGTTCTACTGTCTTCATGCAGCTTTAGAATCTCTCACCGATGGAAACTGATGGATTTTAAATCTCACCAACTTTGATTCAACACTGAAATCCTGCAACACCCTGGCAGTTCCTAAGAACAACAAAACATCCCCATTCAGCTAGGGAGCCACTTGAAGGTCCTGCAAAAAATAATTAGCACAAATAGCAGATGATTCACTAATAGATGGGCTACAGGAAAGGCCCTTGGTTAGTACTGGGTGAAGTACTGGTTAGTACTAGCCTGAAACTTCCTACAGTCCCACCAGTCTTGCCTGTAAAACCAATCCCTCCAAAATAATCTCTCTACTGGGCATTTGCTTCCATCCATCCCTTATCACCCTTGTCCCTTCCTCCCCTCCTTCTGTTGTCCCCTCACACTGTCTACATTTAGATTGGAAACTCTTTGGGACAGCAACTTCTCTTTTAGTTTTCTTGGTCTACAAGGTGCCATGAACACTGATGGGCATATCCAAAATAATAAATAATAATATCTTACTGTAACCTCTTGGGGGAGTGCTGCCCCAGGGGAGCCCTGAAACAAAGTGGAACTGAACCATTATATGGAAATCTGATGAGACACCAGATTTTTCTACTCTTCTTCTGATGTCATGGAGAGTCCAAACAAAAAGAGAAAATTGGCACAGGAAAGCAATGCCTCGGAGGAGGCCATCCACATTCTGGAATGCCAGAACTCCCCTAACCATGTCTACGTTTCAGATATGCAAGCACACATACACTAACACTCAAACCAGTCTTTGATTCCAGTCAGGAAATCCAACAACCCGGCAAATTCAGTTCTGAACTTCAGGGTGAATTTTGAACAGGGCATGTCAGTGCTACAACATAATGCAGCGAATGCTTGCAAATTCAAGCATTTCAGAACATCTTGCAAGAAAAGAGGTCTGAGCGGTACGTTGGAGGAAATATCATTCTGAAAGGGGTAGGAGCAAATCCCCACCCACAACACACACACACACACACACACACACACACACACACACACACACACACACACACACACACACACACACACACACACACACACACACACACACACACACACACACACACACACACACACACACACACACCACTCCATAAACTCCTACCCCTTTCATAAACCCTAGCTTCCCCCCCCCCCCCGCCCGCCCTCATTTTTGTTTGCAACTCCTGCACTTTTGCCACCAATAGATCCCACTCCACTCCACTCCTCATTGCCTTGGACTTGGATGCTTCACCACGTTGCCTCATGGGAAAGGGCACCCTTTGCAGCACGTCCTTTAAGACAGCTTTGTGACATTCTCTGAACCATTCAGATTTGTGTGTGTGTGTGGGGGGGGGTTATGTTCTCTCCCCTCCTTGGCAGTGTCACTCTGCTGCATCACTTCAAGGGCATCTGGGGAAAAAAGGTAGGCAGGGCCAGTTTGAAGGAGACTTGACATTACACGGGATGCTGCTGCCCAGGGACGAAGACAGAGAAAGCTATCCCACTCCTAACCGAGCCTGATCTTGATTTCCCAGCACAGGCGTATGTATGGCCTCAGTGTTCATCATCCATCTCTTAGCCACTGGGCTGTGATGAAGACCCAGTTGTCTCATTAAACATAACGAGACATTAAACTTACCTCTAAGGAAAGGTCCTTAAATCTCATTACTCACTCCCTGGAACCAGGACTGGGTCATGATGCTTTGGTTAGGGGACAAGAGGGATGCCAGCAGCAGGTGGGTGAAACAATGTTTGGGCGAGTGTGGGCAATGTGGAAATCAGGCCTCCTGGGTTCACAAGGAGGGGAATGTGGTTGGGATCTCCTGGGGGAGTGCAGGAGAAGGGAGAATCTATCGATGGAGGGGACCTAAGGCCTGAAGGCCCCCTGGGAGCATGCCATGAATGTGTGCCACTCACCCAAGTGTTGTCATGGTGACAATCGTGTACCAGAAGGCAGCAGGGATGCTGGTGAAGTTGGTGGCTTTAGTGCCCTTCTCAGCATAGAACATGACAGTGGCAAAGATGATGATGGCCATGGTGAGAGAGAAGAGGAGGAAGCCCAATTCTGAGGCACAGCTCTTGAGGGTATAGCCCAGGATCCTCAGGCCTTGAGAGTGGCGTGAGAACTTGAAGATACGGAAGACCCGGAAAACCCTCAGTGTCACAAAGGCCCCACTGACATTTTCATTTTCTGGCATCACCAGTCCAATGTAGTAGGGCATGATGGCCACCACATCAATGATGCTCATCACACTCTTCATGAACTTGAATCGACTTGGGGCGGCAAAAAGCCGCATGAGATACTCAAAAGTGAAGATGAGGACACAGGCCGTGTCCATGCAGAAGAAGGCGTTTGGGAACCGTTCCCCACAGGGCTGGTTTCTCTTTCTCCCAGGAGGTGGCCGGCATGGGATTGTCTCCACCACGTTGGCGATGACCGACACGGCAATGAAGAACCCAGTCACGTAATAGAAGACCAAAGCCATGGTACTGGTGTGGGGGTTCTCGAATGCTCTCCAGAGCCGTTGACGAAATGTGCTGTCTGGTGGCAAGCCAGTGTCCGTGGCGATCTCGGCTTCTTCGTCCTCAGCCAGGCGCTCAGCATTCTCCTTCTTGCGATCGCGGTATTCCTCCAAGCAGCAGTCGCCAATCAGCTCGGGGATGATGCCATAGAAAGACAGCTCTTCGTCAAAGGCCTGAATGCATTCCTGGCGAGGATAATGGAGTCTGCCAGTGCGGTAGAAGTTGAGAATGTGACGGAACATTTCTGGGTCACGATCAAAGAAGTACTCCTTGCTGTCTTCATCGTAGAAGAATTCCTTCTCTGAGCTGCCTAACAGGGTATCCGGGTAGCGGTCCAAGGTATTCTTCCAAGTCTGGAAGCGCTTCCCACTGACATTGACCACCAGGATCTCATCATTACGGCGTTTCTTGTCAGCGGGAGGCTTGGGCATGGGCTTCTTGGCCAGTGGGAGCCAGCCCACAGCTGCTGCCCGGGCAAAAGGAAGCCATGTGGCCACCCCTGCAGCCATAATGCACAGAGTCAGTACGGAAGGGAACCTTGTCTAAAATGTGTCACCATCCAAACCCAACTATGCTCCAAGGATTGTCCCAGGAAAGACGCGGAAAAGAGGGGCTGTCCAAACAAAGGATGCCTGAAAGAGACCTGTTGGCTGTTAGTTTGCTCAGTGAGGATGATGATGATGATGACCAAGAGGTAGTGGGTGAGAGGGGCCCACGAGAGGCATGACCATCCAGTCTACTGACGCCTGAGATGTCTGTCTTGGACTTCAAAATCCCAGGATGACCAAATATTATCTCAACAAGGATCTCCTGGCAGGATGTTTTGGGGGGTGTTTTCAGCTCAATAATATCCAAAATATTTTCAGTGGATGTTAACAAGCTCAGACGTACCGAGAAGCCTCCCAACCAAACAGCAACCAGGGTTATTCAAGTCAGGGAACCTCGCTGCTGCCAAGGCAACACTGTTATAACTTCAGGAGTTGTGGGCAAAGGTCAAAGGAAGGTAATGCTGCTGCTATGGATTATGCTCTCCATGGTGGCTCTGGGCAACAAACGTGGACAGGAGCGGAAACTCCTCTCTGGAAACCTGCAACGTCCTTCTGTACTCCTCTGCCGTTCTTCCTCCTTTGAGATCCTTTCTTCAGGATGGGGCAGAGAATGGATGGGAAGATAGAATGAGTGGGGAAGGGGGCCTCGGTTGAGATGGTCACTTTGATAGGGGCAGGTTACACATTGCTGAGAGAGAGAGAGAGAGAGAGAGAGAGAGAGAGAGAGAGAGAGAGAGAGGCAAAATTATGAGAAAGAATAGTGTACAAGGCTGCAATTTTGGGAGTGAATGCGGCAGTTCTGAAGTTATAAACTAGCCAAGTTTCTACAGCTGAACACCAGAAATACAGCATGAGAAAACCAACCTAGGTTCTATTCCTAGTTCTTAAGAGGATAACTGGGGATCCTGAACTCCTAAATACCTAAAGGGGTCTAAAGACAAAGCTGGGTGAAGGGCTCCCCAAAAATGGGATCTACAAGAACAGGCTCCGTCGCTTGGGATCCATTCCTAGGAATTTTTTTCTCCCCCCCCCCCCCCCCAGTCTGAGACTGGGTTCTGGTGAGTTGGAGGTTGGGTAGCTGGAGCTCATCATGAGTTTGGTTTTCATTTTGGGTAAGGAGTCAAAAGGCTCATTAAGTAAGAGTATGGCAATGATTCAGAATATTGTGTCAATGCCGGGCAGAGGTTTTATCAAGGAGTTTGGAAAAGGAGAGGTGATGTGTGTTTAAGAGTGCCCAGGGAGCGAGAAGGGTGCTTTCTCTGTGGTTAGGCAGAGAGCTCCGGGGGGGGGGGGGGAGTGAAGGGGGGGGGAGGAAGGAACACTTGTCAAGAAACACCATCAGGGGCCAAACAAACTTTCCCATTAACCCCCTGTCTGCTGGATTCCCTGGCTTTCTCTCTCTGCAGTGGGCAATGTACCTCTCATACAGGCATATAAACAAGTTGGAACGACGAATAAAAAAAAGGGGGAGAGCCTCCCCACCCAGAAAACCTGAGAAAGCTCTGAAGGGTGGGGTGGGAACTAAGATATGAAAAAAGGGCAAATTATGGCACAGGGCAGGAGGAAGGAGGGAACTGGGGAGAACAGAGAAATCTGGAGAAGGAAGGGGCAAATCTGTGGAGGAAGGGTGGGGCAAATTTGGGGGAAATGACCCATGGGATGGGGACAAGAAAGGGCCAAATCTGAGAAAGGGGAGAGAGAGTAGAGGCAAAACCCATGGGCTGTGAGAGGCAACGGGGAGGGGGCGATCGCCATGCACCATGCTCTTACCCCCTGGGTGCTGGATCTGTCCGGGAAGCATCCAGCAGCGGAGGGACCACAAAGCCCAGCGTGAGGCAGAGGGTGTCGGGTTGGGGGGCGCCGGGCTGCCCCCCCGTGCGTGGCCGAGAGGGCTCCCGTTGCCCCCGGCGGCGCCGATCCTCATCGCTCCCCTCGGCTCGCCCGTCTGACTGTGCCTCGCTGCTCCCTCCCTCCCTCGCGGCGCCGTGTGTGGATGTGTGTGTGAGAGCTGCATTCGACAGGGAGGGGGCAGAGCGAGCGGTTGGCAGCAGCGAGTGGCTGCATCGCAGGCGGCGGAGGCGCGCACCCACCCCAGGCAGGCACGGGCCGGCCGGGGACCAGCAGCAGGCGAAGGAGGAGAGGGAGGGGAGACGCAGGCTGGGTGGGCGGGAGGATGCAGACAGACAGACAGACAGACAGACTGGAGGAGAAGGAGGGCATGATGAATGGACAGACAGACAGGAATTAAGAGAGGCTGAAGGGGAGAGAGAGAGAGAGAGAGAGAGAGAGAGAGTTCAACAGGAGAGTATAGAAAGTGGGTGGGTGGAGAAACAGGGGGGTGAACAGAAAGACCATCAAGACTGGAGAAAGAGCTGGAGAGGGAAATGCAGAAGGGAGCTTAGATGGAAGGGTGGATAGACAGGAGTCAACAGAAGCACGAAGAAAGAATGGGGTGTGTGGGCTGGTAGACAAGAGAGGGCAGGAATAGCAGGAAAGGGGAAATAAAAATTGGGGCAGGCAGGCAGAGAAAAAGAGAGGACACTAGAATACCTGAACACAAGGGATGAGAGGAAGCGATAGTTGGGTGGATGGGTGGATGATGGAAAAGTGAAAACATAGATCAACAGATAGAGCGAAATGTACAGAAAGGTACAGGGGGGAAAGGGCCGAAGGAAGGAAGGAAGGAAGGAAGGAAGGAAGGAAGGAAGGAAGGAAGGAAGCTAAGCTAACTTGGTATGTGAAGACAGGCAAGATCTGCGGAGCAGAAAGGTGGATGGGGCCCTTCAAAGACTAGAGCCAATAGGGAACCAGGCACCCTGCCCTCCACCATCGTAGGCATTGATGCGTATTCCCCCCCCCCCCCAGAAGCCCTGCTGCTGCTTCCCCGGCCCCATGTTTCAAGCTCCCCACTTGCAGGGCTTTAAAGCAGGGATTTCCCTTTGCGCTCAGTGCTTTGCATTTATGAGCCTCGGCAGGAATTTCAAATTTGGTGCCACTCAGGATTAGAAAAAGGCGGAGAAGGAGAAGGATGATCATCAGGGCAGGGAGGGGGAAAATCATCATCACTATGCAGCGGAAAGGGCGAGCTCCTCTTCATGAGCTATGGCAAGCCCCCTTTGGCATGCCTGCTGGCTTCCCCTTTTCTCATCCTCTCCACATGCACCCACCCTGCTCGCTCTCTGCATCCTTTGCAAATTGCACCGTGTCTCCTTAGAACGAAGCATCCTGAGCTCTTCAGAGCTCCCACTGGAGGCTTTGGGTACTGCTGCCTGCAGCACAGCACCCCTGATCGACCCTCAACTCCTTTCTCTGCAGAGCAGCACCTCATCCTCACCCACTAACCACTTTACACGGTCAGCAGAAGTGAGGAAG
Source organism: Plestiodon gilberti rubricaudatus (assembly GCA_026170595.1). Lineage (NCBI taxonomy): Eukaryota > Metazoa > Chordata > Lepidosauria > Squamata > Scincidae > Plestiodon > Plestiodon gilberti. The sequence goes on from JANXHW010000002.1 coordinate 118,307,976, forward strand.
CCATTCCCAGGCTACAACAAGTCTTAGAGAGCAGGGTTTCCCTCCATGTTTTAAGGCCCTCCCCCTCACTCCCCCACCAAAGACAGCCTCCCTGCTCATAGAAAACTAGCATGCCAGGCAGAAGTGTTGGTTGAATCCTTCTCTCTGACATGCTAGTTTTCTATGTGAAGGGAGTTTTTATGTTACATACAAACTCTTGTCTGCAGTCTGAACTGGTACTCTCCAGAAAAAGAAAAAAAAACACCTCTTACCATTCGATGTTACTGAAGGTATAAACTGGCTTTTCCTTCATCTGAGACAATAAATAACCTGAATGAATAATAACCAACAGCAGCATCAGTTGTGTTTATTTGAACACCTGTTTTATGGCTCTTATGGCTATTTTTATTATTTTAAGTTTGACTATTTTATTGCTTTTATGGTTTTAATTGATGTATGTTGCTTGAATGCCTTCAGGCAGAAATAGCTACTTACAAATACAGTCAATCATATAAGCATCAGTGATGAAGGTGGTTCTTGACAGAGTAACGGAAACAAAAGAAAAAAAAAGATCCCTGATTCAAGGAGCTTACAATTTAAAGAATTACCTGGTAATTCACAATCACTATCATGGGTTAGGATTCCCACATCCCCCTTAAGCTCACAACAACAACCCCTTTTACTGGGAGTCTGGGACTACCACTCCCCCCCAACGCTCCCCCCCACAAGTCTGTTATGACTTTGATGGCAGCAAAGCAGACACCATGTTCAACAGGTGAAGCACCCCCCATTGCTGCATTTCCATGTTAGGAAAAAGCTGTACCCATTGAACTCCTGCCTGTCGCACAGCTCTTAAAAGACATATGAATGCAGGAAGTAAAAACAAACCGAGGGCAACCCTAGTCAAGACTCACATGAAGGGAATGTTGCACCTCTTTGCCATACACTGGGTTCTCCACATGCATCTGCCACCCCAATGGTCACAAGCTGTGTGACAAGAACCCACTTCCACTCCCTCCTAGGGGCTGAGTTAATCAAGTCCCTTCCTTAGCTGAGAAAACCTAATAGGCTGCCCAATTGCCAGCAAAGGGATGCTGACTATAAGGGCAAAGATAATGGCTTGGTTGGTTTCCTTCAGCAGAGAGCTAAAATGTGTGTTGGCTACAGCAAGGGGAGGAGAGAATGGATATACTGGATTATGCTGGACAAATTATGTTGCCAGCAGCAGAAATGTATAGGGAAGCATGGTCAACTCCCAGAAGGCAGAAGCTGAGAAGAGTCTGGGTTTTAAAAGCAAAGGTTTGGGAGAAAGAGGCTTATCCACTGAACTTGGCAGGCAGATGGCATGCTTAAGGCTGTGATCCTAGACACATTTACCAGGCAGTAAGTTCTGAACTCAGTGGGCTTACTTCTGAGTAGGCATGCATAGGATTGCACTGAGAGTGATCACAGCTAACATTATATTATTAATTATTATTATTATTATTAATACACTATCTTACATTGACTGTTCAAGCCTCTTTACATACAGCTTATGCTGAAAGATGCTTATAAAAGTAAGTAAATAAATAAAATCTCAGAATTCTCACACCAAGCCTATAAGTCTGCATTATGAACTCCATGTTGAGGCTGAAATAATAAATGGTTTGTCTCTAAGGCCATTGAGAGAGAGAATTCTTGGCTGATATAAGATGGGGGGGGGGGGGCGAGTGGTGCAATGGTATATTTTAAACTGCAGAAGCCCTGCCCACCACACCCTATTAAGACTACTGTATAACAAACAACAAATCAACTTCATGTTTCTTCCTTAAGAGTGATTTCTTCTCCTGCCATATATTTCTGCTTTGAAATGGATTACACTTCATTTAAAGACTTAACTCCTTTCATCTCAGACTCTTGGAGTAGGTTGCAATAGTGTGACGACCTATGCATGTTTGCTCAGATGTAAGCCACTGTGTTCAAGAGGACTTACTCTCAGATAAATTTGCATAACCTTAATGTAACATGAGCTACATTCTGACTCTCAGGTAACCCTTGGAAAGACAATGGCCTAGAGACCCATGGTTCCCAAACTGTGTGCTGCGGCACCCCAGGGCACCCCAGCGAACTCACAGGGACACTGCAGGAGAGTTTAAATTTCAAAGGGAAACACAGCACTGGACATTAAAGCCCGATACACACCGCACGAGCTCTGGTGCGGAGGCGAGCGAACGTAGGTACCTGGCCGCTCCCCTCCGCGCACGAGTGTCTCCCAGCGAATAGTCCCTCCTGTTGTCCCGCCTGCAGCGGTGATTCGCTAAGCACAAGTGCGGTCCGATACATGAGAGAAGAGAGAGAGGGGCAGGAAGAAGAGAAAATTAACAAAACAATTTGTGCCGGGAATAGAATTCATCTTGCTAACTTTTGTGAGAAGGAGAAATGGATCCAAGAGAAATCAGAGACTCAAGTGAGTTCCGATTGATTGACAACCCCTTTCATCCCACCCTCTCATCCAATTGGTGGCTGCAGTAGCTCCGCATACCCACCCCCTCAAAGATGGGCAACAAACAATTTCGCTCGTGCCGGAACTCGGGAGGGCGCAGCTGCTCCGCGTTCAGCTGCTCTCTTCCGGAATAGTGACCACACAGCTCAGCACAGCTCCACGTGCGTATGGGATGCGCCGGAAATCATGCGGTGTGGGTCGGCCTTTAGGAGTACCATGAAAAAATTACAACCGTAGGGGCACCATGAACTGAGAAAGTTTGGGAACCTCTGGCCTAGACATTAACATATGACCCTAGGCAAATTTCCCAGTTTGCCTCCTGCTGAGCCTGACGCTTCATCTCAGCTAAGGCTCTTTGAAAAACGTTTCAAAGGCAGCACCAGAGCACACCTGCTGATGACCTCACTGCGGCTACTGTAGGAGACGCCCAGGAGTTTTGCTCTCCCACACTCCCCACTTACACTCCTGGGTGGGTGGGGGAGAGTCTTTTAAGAGCACCAACTTGCCTCAACTGCAGTTGATGATCAGACATTCATCTATTTTGGTTGAAGCACTCATGAGTGTGAATTGGGGAGGGGCCATGCTATGCATGCCAGGTGTAATCAAAATCACAGGCATTCAATCCATGTCATGGCCAATTAGTGGCACATGAGCTACAACATGACAGACGGCAAACCAGATGTGGCATTTGTGAATAGAAACAGAATGAAAAAGGAGATCTGTACCTGCACAATAGGAGCTTGAGGAAGCCTCGTGTCTTCCCTGCCCTCATGCTCTTTCTCAGTCACACTGAGGACCAGTTCATACAACCTGCAGAATCCAGTGCTAAAGCTTTTCCTGGACTGTGTCCTTCCAAGATGCATGTGCAGAGCTGGCCTTAGGAACTGCGGGGCCCAATTGGAAACATTTGTTGTGGGGCTCCAAGTTCACAGCCAAGGTCTTAGAGCTACAGGTTGATTACCCCTTATCCAGACATCCAAAAACCAGACTATTCCAAAATCCAGACATTTTGGGGGCTATGACTTAAAAAAACACCAAAAACACCAACTTTTATCCAGCACCTGGCTGGCATAGTGCAAGGTATGCTGGGGCACAAAATTATTAAAAATATTGCATAAAATTAACTTCAGGCTATGTGTATATAAGGTGTATATGAAACATAATTGAATTTCATGTTTAGACTTGGGTCTCATCCCCAAGGTATCTCGTTATGCAAATATTCCAAAATCCAGACAAATCCAAAATCTAGACAACTTCCCATCCCAAGCAGTCTGGATAAGGGATACTCAACCTGTATAAATAAAATTTATTATAGACTTTATATCTCTATGGTAGAATGGAAAGCAATCAAAATGTATGCTTAAAAATGCATGCGAGATAATGGACCAAATGGATCTAAGCACATTTTAATATAAAATTGCATACATGTAAGCCTACAAGTAAACCAACAAAATGTGTAGATTACCTTTCAAAAGTAAATACTGTAGTTACAAAACCACTTGTTTTAGTGACTGTGGAATGATTTAGTAAAAATATTAATTTTATTTTTTTGTTTAGGAAACAATTATTCAAAATGTAAGTGAACATCATTGTTGGGAACAAATTATTGTTATTATTATTATTGGATTTCTAAAAATGATTTCTAAAAATCACTTACTGGTAGCATTAATAAATTATTTAAAAAGTCATATTATTGCCTTTTATTATGAAAAAGTTATCTTGATTTTTTTCTCTGCAAAGTCTTTTAGGGTTTTGTCTACCTTTAAACTCCTGCTAATTTCAGATTCACTTTTGTGAGTGCAGCGTATACATCTAATATGTCTGTATTCGTAGGTCCTAATTATCTAGATTTATGTATGTAAACTTAAATACAGTACTTGAATATTGAGTATAGACCTACAGTACTGTATATAAATATGCAATGTGGTGTGTGTTGCAACGTGTTGCCCTGTGTGTTTGACAAGACTAGACTAGATTACCCTAGTGTGGGGGATCCTTAGGCTTGGGGCCCAATTGGGAGCAATTGGTCCAATTGGCTTAAAGCTGGCCCTGTGCACAAGGGGTGTTGGGGGTGGGACATGGATGGTTGGCGAGTATCTGAATGTACCACCTCTCTCTCTCTCTCTCTCTCTCTCTCATATCCCCATGAATGGATGTGGAAACTTTTCTCCATGAGATTTGACTGGGCAGGGAGATTTTTCTTTCCTCCCATGGAAGGCATTGCCACTCAAGCATGCAACATCGGCATCCACCTACAACCTGAATTTGTACAGATCAGGAAAAGTTTTACCATTTGCATCTGCTGACTTGCATGAATTGATCCTGACATCACTCCAGCACCAGAAACTTGCGGGAGCGGGACAGCCAGCTATGCAGTCTGCAAATTTCAAGTCCCCCCAGGGATGATAGGCCAGCCGCCAGCCAGAGGAGGTTCCACCGTCTGAAGGGGGCCTTATGGAGGGAAAAACACGCATACACACCGACCTGCAGAGCCTTGAAATACAGTATTACGCGATATAGAGACTGGATGGTGCCAGAAGATCATCTGTCCATTGTCGGAAATGGACTGTGGCGGGACTAAATGGGCTGATTCCGCCAAGGCAATGCTGTGTAGTGGTTACAGCGTATCAGACGGACTTACTACTAGGCAGTCCCGAATTCAAATCCCAACTTGGTCATTAAATGGGCTGCTGGGGTGACTTGGTCTAGTGAGTCACTCTCTCGCTCAGCGTACTCCACCTCACAAGGTTGTTATGAGGCAGTCCTGAGCTGCTTGGAGAACGGGCAGAATAAAAATCATGAAGAAGAACTTCGTCGTAGGATCTGATGATTCACTTTCCTCTCCCCCCACCCCCCGAAGATGGTCTTTTCTTTCCACTACCAGCCGGCGCAGCTTAATGCGACCCCGGTCGGTCTCCTCGCTCGGGGCGGATTCAGAGAAACAGCTGACGTAGTGGTGACTCTGGTGAGGTCTGGTCTGGATAGTCTGAGGTTCCAAGCAATGCCGGACCACCGTCAGCGCAGCTGGGTTGATGACTGGGGGGGGGGGGGGGCTTGCGTTACAAGTCCCCGCGGTGTAGCTTCTTCTCACGAGGACACGTGAGAGGAACAGGCACTGTAGCCCCGCCCCACGCCGGCCTTGCCCCTCCCAGAAACAGGGGCGACGCGGACATAGGGCACAAAGCACAAAGCCTGGAGGAGCATCTCACGTTACTGAGAAGGTGCAGCAGCCGCTTGCCCCCCCCCTCCGCTGCCGTAACTGATAAACCTCACTGTCCATTGGTAAGATTGCGACTCATCAACGCCTCCTCTCCACCCCACATTCCATTCACTGCTTCCCTCCTCTTTTGACGCGCTGTATACAGTATATTTCACCTTTTCATTGTTTGTTCAGTTCACTATTATGCTAAGTTTCAAAATCTTCCCCCTGCCCTGCTGAGACTAGCGTGTCAAGAAGTGGGTATGGGTAGTACCCACCCATGAATCCTCCTCCCCCATATCCCCACCAACAGTGTTTTGATTTTAGGTGTGCAGCAGGGATTTTTTGTTTTTTAACGTGGAGGAGAAATCCACCATGAAATTCCCTTCCTTTGTGCTGGAACTGGTACAGTGCCAAGACCTCTATGCTACACGATTTATCTGAATGTATAGATGGACTCTTTGTGTCTTTAAATAGCTGCATTACCAGCTGGAAATCAACAGGTAAAGCTCCCTTGGTATGGAAAAAATAACCTGTAGATTTCTTTTATTATACAGTTGTTAAAGGCACAGAGACTCTGACCATAAAAAAGTGGCGACTCTAGATTGTCAGTGCTAAAGAGCCCATTATAGAGTTGCCAAGTGACCAGGAAAAATGGCCTGCTTTGCTCTTATACATCTCATAGTCACAATCTCCAAACATTAGCAGGTGAAGCTTTCCATGACTTACAGTGCTATCCGACTGAACTTTTGTGCCGGTTTAACCAGCGGCGCAGCGAGAACGGGAGGCCCCAGAATGGAAAAGGAATTCAAACCCCTCCAAAAGAGGAATTCGAAGCGGATTTGAATCCCTTTTCCGTTCTGGGGCCTCCCGTTCTCGCTGCGCTGTTGGTTAAACTGGCACAAAAGTTAAGTCGGATTGCGCTGTTAGAGATAAGAATTATCACCAGCAAATGTCTGGGCTGTTGATCGAAAGGTCGGCAGTTCGATTCTGTGCGACGGCTCCTGCCAACCTAGCAGTTCGAAATTGCAAGTAGATTAATAGGTACCGTGTCAGCGGGACGGTAACAGCGTTCCATGCGCCTCGGTGTTGAGTTTCCACATGACCATGGAAACGTCTTCGGACAGCACTGGCTCTTCGGCTTTGAAACGGAGATGAGCACTGCTCCCTAGAGTCGGACACGACTGGACTTAATTGTCAAGGGATACCTTTACCTAATGTCTGTGCCGCACCAGAGCAACAGCTGGTCAGGAAATTGGCCAACCTATTTTCATATATGCATTCTGTCAGAACCCAAGAAAAAGGAGGTTGTCCCATAAGAACTAAAATTCCACTGGATACAACAGTAGAATCTAATAAGGTACACTCAGTTGTAAGTCAAATGTTTAATATAGAAGAGCTTAATATACAGAACTGTTAAGAATCATTGCAGTAACAAGTTGTAAAATGTCTGTATGAAAAACCCCTATTTAATTTGTTTTGGCCAAAGAACAAAGTCCACATAATTCGAAGCGGGCTACACTCAGTAATGGATAACTGCCTCACTGAACCTATTGCCAACTTTCTCCAGAATCCTTCTGAGGAGCCAAATTATATAAGCCAACCTCAGCTGTCTATCTGAGGCCTCCACAAACTGTTATGTGATCATTAAATGAATACATGAACAAGCTGGATAATGATTATGCCGTTTCTCAGCACTGGTGATGGTGTCGAGCCCTTCAAGTTGCCATTATCCACAACCATCAGTTTTAACAGCTCTTATTATAAACAAGGGGCCAAAACACGCAGGAAGCAATGTGTCATGGAAACATGTTCTCCAAACTTGGGAGCATCAAGACACGGTTTGCTCTCTTAAACCATTTCTGCCCATGGGTGTATATATGCAACAGGAGCTAAATAATACGTACACCTGCGGGCCAGGAAGTTGACTGGTTTCTATTCCTCAAGGAAGCTGTGTTGTGGGTTGCCTTCCCCCCCACACACACACACTTTTTGAGGTTTCGAGACTCTAAACACATGACATAGTTTTGCCTTGGGCTCCTGAAAAGCTCTAGGAACTCCTTCTCTGACAGAAGGAAGCATGTTGACTACTTACGGTTTTGGAGAGATGTTTAAACTTTGTCTCTCCTTTCTGCTGGAGCATTGACAGTGCAATCCTATGCATGTAAGTCCCATTGTGTTTAATAGGACTTATGCTCAGGAAAGTACATGTATAGGATTGCAGCCTGAGTCTCTTTTTAAACCTCAGGAACAGCCCAGGAACATGGTTTGGCAGCTCAAGCAATAGGCAAAAGCAGCCATTTTGTGCTGGTTTGCCGCTTTCTGGAAAATCTTTTGTGCTTTTAGCAGTGCAAAGCAGGCAGAAATTCAACAGATGAAGCTTTTCCAGGCATGAAGATAAGATGTTGGGGGAAACTTCACTTGCTTAATTTCTGCATAGCTATTGTTAAGGTACAAGAGCAGGTAACAGTTAAAAACAACACCCTATCTTCTCCTGCCCCTGCAACGGTCACTACGGTCACTTATTGCCCTCCTTCAAACCTGGAAAAAATGTAGATCATTTGAATTCTGACAGCTCAACAAAAGCATCTGTGATTTATGCAACAGGCTAGCTACAAATCATGAGAGTTTTGTATATATTGCAATCATGTAGCATTTTTGTACTAAATCACCAGTAACCTCATCAAATCCCATAACATCCCCTTTTGCCCCAAATGTGCTAAGCTTGGTTCTCTGCCTTTCCTCCTGACAGTGCTCCGGTGCCTTTAGCAGCAACCTGAGACCCAGAAACAAACCAGGTGAAACTTTCCTGCCACAGCTTGACCTGCGTAATCTTTGCATATCAAGGTGCTGTTAAAGGAACAGATGACAACCCTACAAAACAGAGGTACAAGGAATGGTTGAGTGGTTCTCCTGCTTTAAGACTAACAATTGCATGACCCAGTGCAACCCTGGGCAAGCCACACTTGTGTACGGATGTCTCTTTGTGCCACTTATGACTACAAAGTCCACAATGCAGTGCGACAGCTAGCAACGTCCCTTGCGTGACTCGGGATGGGCCTAGATTACACTGAACAATTGAGAAAGCAGTGAACGAATGAGAATGGACACTGAAAGTAATGAATGTTGATTTGGTCTTCAGATTTTCCTACTTGTGGTTGGGAAAACAAGGCTGGCAGCAGAATTCTTCCTCCTATAGATTTTGCACAGTCCTACATAGCACTGGCAGGCCTCTGTGTGCAGTGGCCCAATCCAAGTCCTCCCATGTTATGTCCTCTCCCATGTTAAGTCCTCTCCCATGTTAAGTCCTCTCCCATTTGGCTATTTTCACAATCTCCTCAATCTCCCCAGGATTCTGTGTGTGATTCATTTGCTTCGGTATGAGCTGGGAGCTCCCGAAGAAGCCAAGGCAATGGGCTACATTCATGATGATGAGGAGCTTCAGGAGTCACCTCCTTCGGATCTCTCCTTCCCCCACCCATTCTGGACATTCCAGCGTGAATCAACCTCTGAATCAGCAATGAGGGAACAACCAGCACTTAGCAGCGATCAATACAGGCTCTGGCTAAGAGCTATTCATTGCATTGGCCAAAAGCCAAGCCCTCCCTCCAAATTCCAGGCCTGGCAAAGAACCAAAGGCACACACCCCTCCCCAAATCAAGCTTTTAGGAGACTTGGCAGAACCAGGGAAGAAGGTGGCTTCACTGGGGATGGCGAGGTGCTAATGCAGAATACAGTGTTACCGATCTTGGCAGAAATGTTAAGGTCAAACTCCATTCAGGACCACAGACCTAGGAGAAAAGGCCCATGTGCGTGTGCGTCGTGCACTGTGATCTGGAAGGCCAGCAATGCTTTGTTTCTAACAAGAGAGGTGCTGGATCTGTGCCTTCGACCCCAGGAACCCAGCTTCTCCATGCGTAACGTGTGGGGCTGCATATGCTGCATCAATTAAGGTCTGCAATTCACTTCCACAAGATGCGGTGATTACCTTAGTTGATAACTACACATGCAGTGGTACAGAATGGTACAGTGGACTGTACCACTTCTGGCTACAGGGGAGAATCCCAGTTTTGAAGGTTCCCTAGATAAATCTTTTGGCATGTACAAAACTAGTACATTGGGGTAGGCAGAACGTCTCTCCCTGTTATGTTAGTTGTTGTTGCCAGGAGTTTTTCACATAGAGGAACATTAAAAAAATGTGGCGCTCCCTCTGCCACCTGAAGTGGTACAACAGTCCACTGTACCATTTTGGGATTCTACCTCCTCACTCTGCTGCATGTATAGACCGGGCCTTAAGTGGCTTTAAAAAGGATGAGAGAAATTTCTGGAGGGCAGGTCTATCAATGGCTCTTAGCTATGATAGCCAAAGAGAAATTCCATGTTCAGAGGCAGTATATCTGTCAAGAGAAGATGCCAGGGAATCAATCATGCCCTGCTTGTGGGCTTCCCGGAGGCATTTGGCTAGCCAGATGAGCCTTTGTAGTGATCATGCAGTTACTCTCGAACCTTTCCCCCCACTGTTAGATCCTGGCATTTATGTAGGATTGCCAACTTATCAGGGTAAACAACCTGGTGTGCTTTTTTACAGAAGCCTGACCTGCAGAATGCAGCGAGTAAAATATTTCTTGGTGTAGAGATACAACAAATGTGATCGCTTGCTTGTGTCTGCAAATGAAGCTGCTGTTAAAGGCACTGTTACAGAGGCCAGCTGAAAAGCTGGCAATCCTATCGGCAAATGGGCAGCTCCCATCCCATTGCCAAACTCTTCAGTGGCCCAAGCTAGATATTCTGTCCCTTGTATTATTTACTTCATCTCAGGGTCCCCCACCTACCCAAAGTAGAGATGAGTCAGAGCAAGTGCCCCCCCTACATTCACAACACTCCCAACTCTTTTATAAAGATGCAGAATCGTTCCCCCCCGACACACACAAACACAGGCCCCCAGTGCCCACATCCGCTCTCAATTAGCTCAGACTCTGTGACAGCCCCTGCTCTTTAATCTGGATCCTTCAAAGCCAGCTCAGCGACAGGCAGGTGACGGTGACCCCGATATGTCAGCACTGGGGAGAGATGCGCCCCAGAAAAACAACCGTCACATGGAGAAGGCTCATCCCACCACCACCCAGAATATCCCCCCTCCTCCCTAGAGATGGGAATGTGGAAACGTGGTCTCTAGGAGAGGGGCTGTGGTTCAGGGACAGAACAGACATTCTGCAGGCTGGCAGGCTCAGGTTAAAGCCCTTCCAAGGGTCTCCCAGGTAGCAGGGCTGGGAATGACTTTCCTGGAGAATTGCTGCTAGTTGCAGTTGACAGTCTGGCTGGCTGCCCTTAGACTTCCCAGCAGGGGTGCCAATTCAGACCAGGGGCAGGGGGAGATTTCCAGCAAGGATTAAAGGACAAGTTCAGGATTGCATTGCAAAAAAAGTGGTCTTGTCATTACTTTTTTTATACCTCCGTAATAAACATTGCGAGGTATAACAAATCCAGATCAAACACTCCTTTTGGAAGTGAAGACATTTGTGCCTTTAACTTGCATAGTTAGGACAGGGGCCGCCAACCAAGTGTGCGGGTTTGTAGCCAAAGTCACTCAGTGGCCTGGTTCAGGCAAAACAATGACAGCAAGCCTTGCGGCTCACATGCTCCCCTGTTTCCTAAACTTTTTCGACCTGTGGCTCCCTTGACCATTGGCGACCATTGGCCGCGGCTCCCCATTACATTATGTTGATGCCTGCCAATTGGCATTGCACTGTTTTCCAAGTGAACTTTGTGGCACTCCGTAGCTCCCCAGGCGGGTTTCTGCAGCTCCCCTGGCGGGTTTCTGCAGCTCCCCTGGGAGCCACGCCTCCCAGTTTGGGAACCACTGCCTTAGTCCTTTGCATGTGAGAGGAAGACATTTTCAGCTTGCGTTTGTGGCTGAGAACAAGCCAGGATTTGCTGTGACACCCTAATCTCGTAAATTCCAGCTTGTTCCCACCACTGTTGGTGAATCCCCGTTTCATATCCTGGTTTGTTTCCAAACTGTAGTTGCAAACAGGCATCATGGCAAATCCCAGCTTGTTGAAAATCATGGAGTTGAAAACTTTCTGCCCTCATTCATGTCGTGGAGTGGGGAGCACATGAGTCCAAGGCTTGAATCATCACGCTAAACCAGGATTTTGCATGACATCTGAACAAGGTCACTGTGTAGGTTGGCCAAGAAAACATAAGTGCCCCTGAGGAACAGTAACATGGTCTTAAAAAAAAATAGGGTGACTGCTTCTGTTCCTGCCCAAATGGCACCCACCCATAGACATCGCAGAGTTGAGAACTTTTCCTGCTTCAGCATATCAGAACCTATGACCAATCAACCCTCATTGCAACTAATTATTAACTTCCCAAATGAGTGCTCCAGGGCTCAATTATAGACACTCCTGCTGCAGTCCCAGATTTGCACATTGAACCTAGGAAAAAATATTCTGTACATGCTCAGAGTCAGAGATGCTCTCTTGTTGCTTCATACTGCCTTGGCTGGTATTCAAGAAGAGCTTTCTTTAATGTGGCTGAGCCTCATGGAAGCTAGACTCAGCTAGAAACTCTAGCTGTAAAAAGCCCACTCTAAAAATATTAGGGAACACTGGGATTATTTTCCTGTGCACTAAGCTAGATCGCCAACTTTTGTACAGGCACCTGCTCCTGTGCACCGAACAGCAGCTTGATCACATTAGCATGTGGTGACTTTGGGCCAGTCACTATCTCTCAGCCCCACCTACCTCACAGGGTTGTTGTGAGGACAAAAAGGAGGGGAGGAAATATGTACACCACTCTGAGCTCCTTGGAGGAAGGGTGGCATAAAAATGTGAAAAATAAATAAAAAATAAATAAATTACATTTGCCTCCATGCCATAAACAACTTCGCCTGCTGATTTCTGGACATTATGTTGCTGTTGAAGGCACAGAAACCGGCTAGGTTGTTTTTCTTGATCAATTTACCTCTTCATATTATGAAGTCTTGGGTTTTTTTTTAAAGCATGACAAAGAGAGAGCATGTTTAGGAATATATAAGAGAACCATAACAGGAGAGTAAGAATTAGCACCAAACTGATGTTAAAAGCACAAATTCTGTACAAACCTGGTCTCTGGTCAGTTGGCAACCTAACAAGATATCAAAAGTGAAGTCCTAAGTATGTTTACTCAGAGGTTGCTGCATTCAGTGGAAAAGGTATAGGACTGCAGGTGCAGACTGCATTTCCACCCCTGGAAAACTCTAAACTTTGACCCCAGGTATTTGGGACAAATTCTAAACCAATTTATTCCTCTTTCTCCCCAAAACCAGATTTAGGGAGAATTTGCAATGGAGAACGTAATGGATTGTTTTACTTATAAAATCCAGCTAGTAGTACCCCTCCCCACAATCCCTGAATATCCGACTACTTGCCAACCTCAGGTTGGCTCAGACTGACTGCTCCCTCCTTTCATCACTGATGTAACTTTAAGTAGCCTGACCGTCCTTACCTCTGTCATTATTACAACACTTCTGCAAAGTAGATCATTTTTTTCCACTTAAGATTGTGAGCTTCTTGAGACAGGATTATTATGAATATGTGGGGGGGGGGGGAATACTGTAAGCCACCTTGGGCTTCTTCTGATGGAGAGGGGAAAGGTGAGATATAAATAAAATATTCTTACTAAAATAACAATATTTTACCATTACAATTGTGCCTTTACCTGCCGCATAACATCCAGAAATCAACAAGTAAAACTTTTCCTCAGCACGGAAAAAGTTTGCCTGTTCATTGCTGTCTATTGGACACACAGGAACATAAAAACAGTGGCAATCCATTGGGATTTGCCAGCTGCCCAAGAAAAATGACCTGGCTTGTGCCTGAACCTTTCATAGTTGTTTAATCTGCAGAAATCTTCAAGGGAAGTTGTCGAAGTGATCAGTGCCTGGCCGCACCTGAAGGAGCTGTTAAAGCCACAGCAGCAGAGCCTGGTTGAAAAGTTGGCAACCTTCCCCTGCTGAGCAAGTGTCATGCTAGCTGTCCTCCTGCTGTGACTGAAAACGGTCCCACCCACTGTCATTTTTCCCCAGCAAGCTTACCTGTCAGTTAATTCTGATGATGATGACCATTGATTCAGCTCACCTGATTCGCTTTGAACATGTGAATCAGTGGCAAACTCTCTAGTTATTGACAAAGGGGGCAGCAGGGAAGAGGCAAGAAAGAGAGGTGTTGCCTAATTTAAATTACTAGATAGCCCAGGCTTGCATTAAGACAGCCAAAAGCAAGCTCTGTTCTCTCTATGAAAGTTGGATTTCTTACAATTTTATCAAGATTCTTTTGGCCAAGAAAAATGGCCTTGGGCTGAATTGTGAATACTTAATCCTAGCCACAAAGATGCCCCAATTGTCCTGTTACTGGAACTTTGAAACACATTGCAATGGCAGGGATATAACCATGGTTGGGGTCAGGAAAGAATTCTCCACCCAGCCCTGAAAGCGAGACATGCTAGTTCTTTGTGCGGGCCTTTGGTAACAGAAGTTCACAGGCACAGCTTTCTTGGTCTCTTTATATTTTGTTGCCACTTAAAATAGAGCAATATCATTAAAGTGGTCACTGGACAGCACACCATTTGCCTCTGAAATGAAAATAGCTAATCTTTACTAATTTCAATGTGCTGAAAATGAAAATGACAATAAAATATGTCGACTGGCTCTAGTTTAGGAGAGACAGTTCGCATTGCGTACATAGGTGCTGTAAATGCTGTATCTATTGCGGATCTCTCACAAACCATTACCAATTTTGCATTTTCATTGTCACATTCGTATTCAGCACCTCAAAATCTATAAGAAATAACTAATTTAATCTTGTGGGCGTGACCTTTTTAACATTTGTTGTTATTAATTTAGATCCTTTCCTTGGTGCAAAGAGAGAAAATGTAAGCCGTAGAGTAGACGGAATGTTTTCATTTTGTTTTATGTTGTTCCAGGATGAAATGAACGGTCTTCATTGTAAACGTCTTTTTACTTAGTCCGATGCATATGTACCTGAATTGTGTGAATTTGTTCAGCAATATGTTGCTACAGCTTCCTTTCCCATCTCTTTATCCCCATGCTAGAAAAAGTGTCATCAGCTTGATTTCTGTGTCAGGAGGCTGTTTCCTGTATAAGTACGACTTAGCCCAGACATGTGGGGTTAAAACACAGAACTTCTCAGAAGGGTGCAAGTTCCAGCAGCTCTCTTTTTAGGAACTAACCATCACGCCAAAGGAGTTTCATGTTAGCAATTATTTATCAGAGATGTATCCTATTCCTGCCCTTCCCCCAGGGAGCTTGGGGCTTGTACTCATGAGCGCAGGGTCCAGGCACCTTGCTGACACTAGGTAAGTAGGTAGGTCTAGACTAGAGGTAGGTCTAGATCTGGTCAGTGCTTGGGGGAGTGCCTTCATGGGAACACCTGGGATGCTGCCTTGTGTTTCATGATGGCTGAAAGCTGTATATATATTTATTGAAAGCTCTTCAGCCAGCAGGGCTCCTCCAGTGGCTGACATCCAATCAAATCAAGGGAAATCATCACAACAGCAGGGTGGTTCTAAGGTCCTCTGTGTGTGTGTGTGTGTGTGTGTGTGTGTGTGTGTGTGTGTGTGTTTACAGTTCCAGCTTAAAAGCACACCAGTGGGTGGAGTTGACGATGGTGATCCTTTGCCTTGCTGGCTTTTCCTTCTCCTCCTCTTTGCTTCACAGGACAGTAATAAATCAATCAATGTTCTTATCGCAGCAAGTCTGTAGGGTCATTTAGGCTGGCACAGAGAGTGGAAGAGAGTCACCCAGTGAGCGTTACGGCTGGGCTGAGCAGTGATTCCACTCTGGTTTGCGCCATTTATATCCAGCATCCTCCAGGAGACCATACTGGCAGTTAGGTCTCAAGCACTCCTCAAACCTTTTTTTTTTTTTTTTGCCTCCTAGAGTTCAAGCATGAGATGTGCAAAATGTTGGAAGGGGAAAATCCTGGAGGGATTTTTTACCTTTTATACAGCACCTGCCCCTATGCCTTAACAGAAGCCTGACACACTGCTTTTTAGAAAATCAATGATCCCAAGTCCCAGGCTGTCAGAATGCTGGACCACACTGACTTCAGCAGGGCTGGCCCAAGACAGTTTGGTCTAAACTAAATCTAAATAGACACAATATAAAAACAAAACAAAACACCACAACTAGGGCTGCAAGCTCCTGGACCCTGCAATTTGGTCTGCAACAATTGGCAGGTAATAACATTTATCCCCATGTATTGAAAAGCATCTGTTGCTGATTCCTGCATATTCCTGCTGCTTTGAAAGGCAGGAGAGCAGATCAGGCCATTTTTCCTGGACATTTGGCATCCCTAAGAATAGCATAGGGCTTATTCCACTGGGGAATTCTCCTGCAGATGCCCTCTTGCTGGAGCTCTTGTGCACTTCCCATTCATTTCAAGAGAGGAGCACATAACTGGCCTGCCTTCCCTTCTTGGCTTGAGTTCTAGAAGAAGAAGAAACACCCCATTCTGGAACAGACTCAAATTAAGCTTTGGACTAGAAGCACAGGCTGGTCTTCTTTTGTAACAGCCGCTTGATCTGCAGACGTGAGCAGGCGATGGGTTTTGTGGCATGGAAGTGTTTTCACCAGCAGATCAAGAGACTTAATAGCCCAGCGACAGAACTGGTTGGAGGGTTGACAACACTATCTGGCTTCCACTGTGGTGTAGAGGGTTGGTTCAAACCCTTGATTGTAGGAAGTGATCCTGCGTCATATCCTTATCCTGCGTCATACCACTGGTGCACCTACCTTAGCATTGTTTCCACTGACTGGCAGTGGCCCTTTAAGGTTCCAGATAAGAATTTTCCCCAGTCCTATCTGGAGATGCCAGGGATTGAAGCTGGGAACTTCTGCGTGCAAAGCAAGGACTCTACCACTGAGCTACAGCCCCATCCCCACTGGGCGAAGCTCGCTGGGTGACCTGGCTCAGCCACTACCTTTCAGCCTAGTCTGCCTTGCAGGGTCGTCGTGAAGACAACTACTGTCGTCTTGCACAGCTCCTGCTCACTTCCATGGGGCATGCACAGGAGACCTTCCCATCGAATTGGGCCCCATAAACCACATCTGTCTTCAACACAGCCACCCTGAATGGTGCCTGATATCTGCTACCCAAGGCAGCTGCCTTGCCTTGCCTTGTCTTTCCTCACGGTAGTGCCAACCCTTCCGAGTCTACACGGATGAGACTTTGGGTCCCAGGTTTCTTCTTTGAATAGCTGGATCCCATTTTTCAAGCTGCTTTCATCCCACCTTTCCTGACAGGTAGATTGACGTTCTGGCACAATCAATACAGAGACAGTCACTGGGCAAGGAGAGCCAGCGACAGCGGCTGTTTTGCAGGCACGCAGCATGTGTGTGTGATGGAAAATCACAATGACAGCTCTCACACAGCTGCCCCTCCCCATTCTGATTGTAGCCTTGTGGCTAACTCAGCTCTGGGGTCTCCAGCAACCCCTCACAGTCGCAAGTTTCAATATGGGTTTTTTTTTGTTTGTTTTTCAAAGGAAAAAAATGGGGACAGATGACACAGCACATCCCTTCAACACACATACATGCACAATCCCAGATATGGCTTAGTGATGCCATCTTTCCCCAGCTTCTATGCCTCTCACAGTTGCATGAGAGGCAGAAATTCAACAGATGCAGCTTTCCTCTTCCCAGCATCATTACACTGGGAAAGGCTTCCCCTGGTTAAATTCCTGCCCCTTGTGCAACGGTTAAAGGCAGAAGAGGTCAGCCAGGGAAAAGGTGGCAACCCTACACATGGTTCTGCGTACAGTTTTAGACCCTCTCAGGACTTCTTGCTCATTGCAACTTATTATCCTTGTTTCTCTGAGTCCTTGGCAGGCTGTGACATGACACCCACTGCGCTGTCCCTCCTAGAGCTTTTGTAGGCAGAAGCCTGATGTACAGAAATTAAGCAGGTTCCACAACTTAAGCTTAATACTGTATCACTTAACAATTTACAGTAGCTTGTTCCCAGGGCTGGTGCTATCATCAGGCCAACTAGGCAGCCGCCTAGGATGCAGACCTCAGAGAGGTGCAGTACCGACCTTTGAGGGGGACATTTTTATACTTATTCTTGCAATTTAAAAAACATTTAGCCGTTTCAAGTTTTGTGCTTTTCATTTTTTCGACAAAACTTTGAATACTGAAGTTGGCAAAAAAATTGGGTGTGTGTGTGCGTGCACGTGCGTGCAAGTAGTTATCCTTGCCTAGGGCACAAAATAGCCTGGCACTGGCCCTGCTTGTTCCCGTAAGTTATCACCATGGCATGCCAGGTAAAACTTCACCTGCTGCGTATCAGCCTACCAGCGTGCTGCTAAAAACTCAGGAACCGTCCTTGACGGAAAGTAAGGCATCAAGGTGGCGGTGGGTAGAGTTGCCAACCTGTTCCTGTGCCTTTAGCTCAGCAGGGGTAGTTTTTAGCAGTGAGAAGCTTCACTTGTGGATTTCTGCAGATCAAGTTGCTGCTAAAGCAGTGTCTCCCAAACATTTTTGATCGTGACCCTAAATACAGCTTTTCACTCAGTCTGGTGACCCATGGAGGTGGTACATGTTGATATAATATCACACACACACACACACACACACACACACACACACACACACACACACACACACACACTGTACTAGAGAAGTACCTATCATTATGATGGATGGCTTGTGTGCATGATAGCTTAATAATTGCATTTAATTCCTGAGTGTGTGTGTGTGTGTGTGTGTGTGTGTGTGTGTGTGTGTGTGAGAGAGAGAGAGAGAGAGAGAGAGAGAGAGAGAGAGAACATTTAACTATGCAGTCTTTCACCTTCAGTCTGAAGTGGTATAGTCCCAACACAGCTGTTCAATGTATTCTGAATATGTAGATGAGATCTTAGTGGTTGTGAATCTTGTCACCCAAGATGCAGAGCTTTAAATCTTCTGCCGCAATGGGAGAGAACGTAGCTGTGGTTCCTTCTGCTCATTCACTTCTCAGGCCTTGTTTGCTCCCCTCTCTGTTATTGTGGGGCACACCTCTTGTGTACCCCCCTGTTAGATCACATATGTAGATTGTATAGTTATTCTGGGCTTATTACTGCAGAGTGCAAGGCCTGATCTTGCGTCTGTCTCATTAGCCTTGCTACCATTTTATAAATTATAAGTGCTCTACTTCACTCATAGGGCTGTTGGGAGGCTCAAGAAAGGTCAGGATTCTAAAAATCACTTTATGCATTACAAAATGCACTGGTAATATACCTGTACAGTATTCACAAGTATGTACTGGTAATACATTTGTATACAAGTAATAGCTAGAGGCACTCCAAAATGGTGTTTTCCAAAATAAAATTGCTGAAAGCAGTGTTATGTATTTCTATTCCATTTTTATAAATTATAATTGCTTTAATAATCACTTTAAAAGTGTACTAGGTAGGTGATATTGGTGGTATAGTGTCAGCAGATGCAGCCACAGTCATATTCAATAGGTAGAGGTTTAGAAAGTGGTTTTATTTTTCACAGATTTCAGGGTGTTTTTTTTGCGCAAAGCGGTGTTATGTGTTTTTATTTCATTATTACCGAAAAAGACTGCCCCTAGTAATAGCACTTTCAAGTGTTCAAAGCACTTTATAGATATTATCGCAGTAATCTTTACACCAGTCCTGTAAGGCAGGCCACTGTTGTCATCCCCCGTTGGAGTGGCTGAAGTTGAACGATGGCTCAGCTAAGTGAGTCAATGGTTGAGGTGAGAGTCAAATCCAGGACTTATAGATTTATAATTCAGATTTCACATTTAAATACTAGGGAGTAACTCTACTGTTGACTCCAGGGGGACTGACTTCCAAGTAAATACAGGTGGGCCCCCATATCCACTGATTCGCTATCCACGGTTTCAGTTATCCATGGATCGTGGGGACCCCCTCAGGCTTTTACTTTTTTTCCAGTAAGCTTTGTTTCTTCCTTAAAGAAACAGGAGAAGCAGCCTCTGGCTGCTTATTACAGGCAAGTAGAACGAGACTAAGTACTAGAGAGGCTCTGCAAGGCAGAAACCTTGCAGAGCCTCTCTAGGACTTAGTCTCGTTCTACTTGCCTGCAATGGAGGCTGCTTCTCTGTTTGTTTTAAGGAAGAAACAAAGCTTGCTGAAAGAAAAATAAGAGCTGGGGGTGGGGGGTGGGAAGCATGCCTGCCTGCAGGGGAAGCAGGGGGGGGCAGGAAACCATGGAGGGGTTTCAATCCACGGTTTCAAGGGTGTTTGCTCTTGTCCACGGAGGGGCCTGGAACATATCCCCAGCAGATATGGGGGCCCACCTGTATACAGAATTGCACTGTCAGTCTCTTGGCTCCTTCACCAGCTCTCAATACTGTTGGGGGAAGTCTGAAGACAGGAGTGTGAGAAACATTGTAACATCTGTTAACATATTGTTAAACATCTAGGAAGGAATAGAAACCCGTGTCAAGGGGGGTAAGCAGGCTTGCAGGAGTTAAATCCCAAAAGATCCGTTCGAACTCTTGGCCCAACTGCCACCTGATGCCCAATAAGGGCATAGGTCCAGAAGGTTCAGTGGTTCCCAAACTGGGAGGCGTGGCTCCCGGGGGAGCCACAGAAACCAGCCAGGGGAGTCGTGGAGTGCCATGGAATCCTCGTGGAATATAGTGCAATGCCAATTGGCAGGCATCAATATAATGTAATGGGGAACCGCGGTTAATGGTTGTCAATGGTCAAGGGAGGCATAGGTCGAAAAAGTTTGGGAAACACTGTTTCTGAGCCCTTTACCAAATATGGGCATCGGTACCTGCCAGCAAAGTATACGGTAAAAGGAGAGCTCTCAGGCTACTCTGGGCTCTCATTTTCTGCAGCCACTGGCTCTCACTCTGAGAGGTCAACCAGAGTGTTAGTCCTCCTGGGTTAGTACCTGCAGACCCACAGACAAGAAGCCACCAGGATCAAGAACCTCTGGCTCTCAGCCCTGGAAGTCACCAGGCTGTTATCCCCTTAGCTTCATTAATTGCCTTTCTTGGTCATTTCTCTTCCTCTGTTTAATTAATTAATTAATTATAATAAAATCCTTATTGAGTCTGAGAGAACTGTGTCAGCCTATGTTTCTTCCAGAGCTTGCACTCAAGCCAGGTACATCCATCCGAAGGGCTCAGCACAGGAACCAACCACGGTGGGCTCCTCCGCTCTCAGATTTTGACTAACAGTACCCACCTGTATGACATGCAAGGGTGGAGGCAGGACCGCTGTATTGCAGAGACCTTCGGGAATGTTGTAAATTGTCTCTGTGCAACACACTGCTGCTCCCTGCCATGGTGCCCCTGTGCGTAGAGGCCACAGCCACCCACTGGCAGGTGGGCACACATTTTATCTCTGCTAAAACGTTTCCCCAAGTACTGTACTTGATTCTTCCATAGAAGCGAATGGCAGCCATTTATTTGTTTCAAGTGGATATACACTCAGGGGCTCCACTGGGGTGAGGTTAAGCCTGCCCCCAGGAAATCCAGGGCCAGGGGTAAGGGAGCACAGTTTGTCCCCTCTCAACTGCATCCCATAGTGCTGTCCATTTCTTTTGCCCCATACAATTTAATGGGAAAACATGGCGAACAGAGCAAGCCCCCACCTGTGTATTTTGCTCTCCTACCCACGTTCTTTCTTGTTGTGATGGAATCTGGGGTTTTGAAGAGCGCAAGAATGTTAAGAATAGGCAAATACATATGTATACAGGGATGCTAATTATATGCCAAGAGTCTGAATCAGTGTTTTGGGGGCCTGAGCGGGGAGGAAAGTAGACAACCTGGACTGTTACTCTCTGCATCTCCACACGGCTGGCAACAACACCCGCTCATTGGAATGTCGCTAAGCCCCTGATGCATGGATAAATATTTCATTGTTATTGTTCCCCCAGATCAAAGGCCCAGAGTTTTATTTAGATTCTTGGGGGCGTCTTGAGGAGTGGAGGGGGGGAAGAATGATAAAAATTCAGGCACTTTGGTTTCATCATCTGAAAGCTAGTCTTTGTGAGTAAAGAAAAACTGAAACACAGAGCTGGGTTCTGAACAGCCGTAGGGTTACTGTACACGTAGGTAATTACTAATGCCACCTTCCAAGAGTGCCAAATCTGTCAGGCAACCCCCCACAAATTAAGCAAGATTCTAGCCCTCAAAGTTGCAAAGAAGCACTTGGTAGTAGGGGGAATAACTGACATAAGCCCAGCAAAAGCCAAAAGGCAACGCTCCAAGCAGTCTAGACAGAGCATTGGTGCTCAGTGGCCCTCCTTCTGCTGTTGGGGGATTTGACAGGAACAGAGCTGAATGCTGCACAAAACACATACTATAATCCTAGAATGTGTGTGGGTCACAGAAGCCCACTTTGCACATGCTCAGAGGGGACCCTTAACACGCGTTCCTGGATTTGGGGAACAAAACAGGAAGCCATTGTTGTCACGACTGTCCTGTTGCCTTGCCGTTACCCTGCCTTTTTTGTGAAGAGGGGAATAGGGTATTTGAAAACCTGACTTGCAGTTTATTTTGCCTCTTTCATGTGGTGCAGCAGCATCTTCACCTGGGTCCAATAGGAGCCTGTACTGTAGCAGCTCCAAAGCCTGTGGTTCAATTCCGAAAATCTCCAGTTAAAAGGATTTCTTCCCTCTAACTCCCCTCTAAGAGAGCAGATAAGAATAAAACATTATTCTGTCTTTGTTTGAAGTAAAGCTAAACAGGTGATGAAGGCTGAGAATCTTTGGTCTAATAACGCTTGGGGTCCTTCCTAAATAAAAGCAGCACAAACCCCTCAAGGGCAAGGTGGTAGCAGGGCTCATTCCAGAGGGCTGCCAGGCCAGATAGAACCCCAGACTGGCAAAGAGTCTTCTCTTCTCTTGCCCTTTCAACAGTGTTGCCATTCTCCCTTGGTGCAGAGCACCCAAGAAGGGCAGAAGGCACCATGAAAGAATAAAAGGAGGGGGGGAGAGAGATGCTGCATGCTGTTATTTTAATTGGTGCTTTTATGCTGTGATACTGGTTTATCTTTTACGACTGGCTATTTTGTATTGTCGTCTGCTTTTGTGCCCTAACTTATGGAAAAAGGGAGTGGTGGATGTCAAGGACCGAAGGCGTGTCTAGGCACTCTTTTTTGAATGATCTAATGAGGCATGTTTAGGCACTCTTTTTTGAGGTGGCCTAAGCCCCAGAGCCACTTTTGAACTCTACCTCCGTCTCGCCTCATATGCTTTACAGAGCTAATGGTGGTGATTTGTGGAGAGCAAGAAGAGAATTGTCTCTGGTCGCAACACTTCAGAGGAAGGTAATGTGTAGGGTGCAAATTTGGCCACGGGACAGCTGCGCCTCTTGCCCCCATCGCATACTCCGTACCATGTGTGCTTGGAGCTTGTTCTGTCCCATTTCACCCCACCTCAGAACAAGGACAACACGGAACCACAGCCAATCAAAAATCATTGTTTGCATTATCCGTTGCTCAACAATTACAGCCTTGTACAAGTCATTGATACGTTAAATAAACACACACCCCACCCCCACCAACAGAAAGTGCAGCTAGAACCTTGTAGGAGCCCCAAGAGCTCCCTCGCCTGTAGACAAGGGTTTGCACTGCTTGGATCTAGTCCCACCCAGAGGGTGGGAATCAGCGCAAATATATATATATATTTATTTATCTATAATATTTTACTCTTTTTATTAACAGCAGCAACAGCTGGGGCAGAAAGGTTTAGAGGACTGACTGAGCATGCAAAATGGGGGATGGGGGTGGAAGATCAGGGGTGAGGCGGGGGGGGGGAATGCATGAGTTAGAGGGAAGATGCTGTAGGATCACAGCTGTAGCCTGTGGAGTGGGATGCTGAGGGCGAGAAGAGGGGCTTAGGAGGAAGTGATGATGACATCTATTAATCCTTATCTCCAAGACAATATGGTTCCAAGAGTGAAGCTTGCAGTATTTATCATGGTAGGAATGCCTCCTGCTCTGATTCACAGCCCCTCTGCTATTTCAGACTGGAAGCATCCAATTTGCATTTTTAAAGCAACCAGGTTACGAATGAAGAAGCACTTCACTCTCCAGCCCACAAGGAGTACTACTGCAAAAAGGCAGCACCTCAATCAGTGCTTCTTAGAAAGGGCCAGAAGTTACAGTCCCAAGAAATAAACTTACAGAGCATAATCAGGGTGTACTTGGCTTGGAAGAAAGAAACGCTTGTTTTAGGGAAGGTCTGTGTGGGGCAGCTAACAAAAAAAGAAAAAAAAAAGAGGTGCCTTAAGGAGAAACTGTTGTGCTGATGAAGGGGGAAAGAAAGACAGTTAGCCGGAGAGGGTTAAACACCTCCCTAAAATAAAAGTTGAGAGAGAAGTGATCCAGTCAAGGGGGAGGAAGAAGGTGCCAACATCCCCCGCCCCCCACGGCGGCAGTGCAGTCAAGGGCAAAAGCAAAGGGACGTTGCAGGACGGAACGGAGCTCAGGCAACATCCTCCAGGCCAGGCTCGGCGTCAGGGGAAGGGACGCACTCCTTGCTGAGACGGACGATCTCCTGGGAGAGAACTTCTAAGTCCTGGACAGGGCAGAGAGAGAGAGAGAGAGAGAGAGAGAGAGAGAGGTGAGGCCACCAAAAATGGAGGGCAAAGCTGAGCAGCATAGCACAGCACAGCTCCTGCTCAGGATAAAGGACAAGACTGCCAATCAACCAGTAAAACTATTGTTGACAGGGAACTGGTTTTAAGGTCCAAGGAGCCCATGGTTCCAGCAGGCTCCACCAGAACACATTCTTGCTCTGCTCTGCTCACCCAGATTCCTCCAAGCCTCAACTTGGCCCATATTGACTCAAACCCTTTAATCTCTGTGTTGGTGTTGGTGTGTGCGTGCAATATTTTTGAAATAAAATGTTGGCAACCATAACAATGGGGATGCAAGTGATGGAGGAGGGAGCACCACAGGGAAAAAAATCTGAGTATGGGACAAAAAGACACATTTTAACTCCCTATACTGAAAATGTAATTGGTGAAACTAAGAGCAAGGGTTGACTCCCCACCCAAAGAAGACAGGAAAGCAAGAGAAAGAAACAGAGTATATTTGCATACATCAGTTAACTATCCAATTAAAAACTGCTCATTGAAAAGCACTGGGCTTGAATTCAAAGGAAAGGTTTGGAGAGCCAAAAGAGGGGGACTTATCGGGAGAGATAACAAACCAATCAATCACTCAATAAGATTTTCTGAGACAGAAAGACCCAAGTGTAGGTTTTGATAGCAAAAGAATTGGTCTCTGAATACAAGCGAATGTCTTCCCCTTTTTTGCATGCCTGCACAAAGGCCCCTTATCTCAAGCCTCAGGAGTCCTGGCCCCTTGTGTAGCACATGTCCTGGAGAGTTCTGCCCTCAACAACAACAACAAAGTCCTCCACAAAATCTCCACCCCACCCCCCACCCCAAATTCTACATCCCACACATGCAGCCTCCATTCCAAACTGCACAGTGCCCTCTAGAGGTCACCAGCCACACTACCTCTTCTGCCCCACAACCCCACTCCAGCCATTGTCCTCCGCACTTCCCTACCGGGCATATATCTGTAGCTCTCCCCTCATCCTTGTGTCCCAAAACCCCTCCCGCCTCCAGGGCGGCATCCCTTCTCTGCCCCACACTGACCATTTCTTTGCAGCCCCAACCTTGAAAGCCTGTCCTCTGAAGCCTTCACACACACACACACACCCCTTCGATGCAGCTATAAATAGCCTCCTCTTTCCGCTGACATCACTCTTTCGTCCCCTCGTTCCATTAGGACGTTGGAAGGATCAGATTCTACATCAAGCTCCTACTGAAAAAACCAATATGCTGCAAAGTCTTTTACTAGGGCGGGCTCAAGTGCGCTCTCTCCACTCTCAGTGTGCGCTCCAGTGATTAAAGCCAGGGAGCTGGAGAATTACCTTGCTGGATCATCCTAGGGCCATCTAGTCCAGCAATCTCCTTCTAATAATAGCCAGCCAGGTTACCATTGGAGGCTCACAAAAAGGGCATTCAGGATGGCAAAGAACCTCCCTGCTGTCTCTTCCTAGCAGCTGGTATTCAGAGGTACACTGCTTCTAAATCTGGAGGCTCCATTTCAATATTGTGGCCAATACAGCTGGCGCTAGACCTGTCCTCCATGAATTTAACCCTTTAAAAATGATAGAAGGACTATGAACACCATAGACAAATGTGTGAATCATACCGACAGGGTTTTTTCCCCTCTCCCTGTATGCTTACTGGCGATACTGCTACCCCACTCTTCCTCTTGGGAAGCTCAGAGCAGTTGATATGGGGTTTCCAGTGGTCCTTCACTGAAGCCCCACCTACATATACCGGTCACTGGCATAAAGAGCAAAAATTGAGAGGAGAGGCATCAAAGCTCTGGAGGGGCAACAGTCAGGAAGTCACATCCCCCACCACCACCACCACCAAGGCACATACTGCAGTGTCACCATATGGCCAGAACCAATTCACTTTGAGACACACTTAAAGGGCAGAAAGATTTCTGCCACATCTGTTCTGTTTGGCTGCTCAGCCCCAGAGTCAGCTGCACGGTGGCCCAGGTAACACATTTCCTTGCTAGTACTGGGGTGGCCCCCTACTTGTGACATGGGCAGAAGGTTTTAGAATCAGCAATTCTTTGGCACAAGGCAGCAGCTCCTAGCTCAAGGTCACCACAGCATTAATGTGGAGGGAAACTTGCTACTCCCTCGGCTGCCGTTTGGTGCCAGAGCTGGGCTCTCGCTGCCTCTGTTCCCCAGCAGTCACCTTGACCCGCTTGGCTGACACCATGCAGGCAACGAGTTGGATAAGTGGATGGATGGGGCGGGGAGCTACACTGGGCCAAGATCAGAGGGAAAAGCTGCAGCCATCCCAGAAGCTACCAGGTCCCTGGAGGAGAAGCCACCTACCCTCATTCACTGACCACAGTGCATAAGTGTTCCTTGTGGATGCTCTTCCCCACCATTTTTTTTGTAGCCGTGTGTTCTGGTGGAACTGCTCCAACAGAACTCTCCTCCAGCCCTCTTTTTGCTGCAGAGTTGGTTATTCCCAGACCCCTCCACCCTTCTCTCTATGGCTACCCTGTGCATGGCCCACCTGTCACTACTGCATGTATTGCAAAGCTGCCACCTCTCCCCTTGGCTCCAACACCTGCTTCTGGGGAGGCCCCTCCACATAGCCTTAGCCCCACTCATCTGCTGCTGCTGCTGGTTCCTGAGAAGCTGCTCCAAGAATACTCCTTCTGGCCTCACGATTGTTTAGGGTTGCCAACTTTTCTTTCCAAGAATTTTGGCACCTCTGGCTCTGTGCCACTGAATATGCAGAATTCCCACCCCCTACCAGAAGAGATTTACAACAATGGATCTAAGGGCACAGTGTTCCTGATCAGATGCAGAGTGGATTTTACAGCTCCTTGTCTGCCATGGATTTTGGTATCCTGCAGTTTGCCTAGACTAGAGGCCTACCTGAACGGTTGGGTCTTGGACAAGAGGGCAGGCAGTCCCCAATTAAGTGGGCTCTCCCTCTGGGCAGCCAACACACTCACTTGTCAGATGCACTCTGCAAAGTGGGTCCCTGCCACCTCAAAGGACAGAGCTCCCCCTGGTGGCAGCATATATTTACAGCATGTGCATTAAAAAGCTAGCCTGCCTCCACATCACTTCTTTAGGCAGATGAGTGTGTGAGGACATGCACGCTAAAATAGCTCTGCTGGATTTTTTTTCTCACTTCACATCCACCCACTCTGGCTGGCTAGTAACTCCACCCCCACCTTCTCCCTAGCCCTGATCTGATGCACCTCCATAAACAGCACACTTGGGGGGAACCTGCTCCTCAAGACCCCTCTCTGCAACTCCCACCTGCTCTGATGGACTCCCTCCTTCTAAGTCCTGCGCCCACCCACTTTCACCAGGGGCCCAGCCACAATGCAGTCTGATGACTTGGAAGTGGCCAACACAGATATTTAGGTGGTGCTCAATGCTGGGCAAATCAGGCTTGATCCATAGAGATACAAGGACTCCCCTTATCTTCACCATGGTCCTACCAACCAATGGCGACTTCGAATTCAGAACTTAAAAGTTCAGGGCTGTGTGTCACTCTGTAGCTCTATGGCTCTCCTGGGACCTGCCGTCCACACTCCATCATCCTTAAATCCCCAACACCCCTCCCATCTCAGGAATTTTTTTTTAATCAAATGGCATGTTCTGGGGGTGCTTCCCCAAGCTTCACCCACAAACCTTCTGCAAGTGCATGTTTTTGGTAAGCTGCTCCTCCAGCATGTTCTGAAGCTTCTTGTTCATCTCGCGCAGATTCTCGTCTCCGGGCTTCACCAGGTCCCTCAAGACACTGCTCAGGCTGCTGCGATCCACCTGCCCATGGGCTCCCGACACATCTGGCAGACGAGATGGAAAAGACAGACAACAGGGGGGGGGGGGAGATGCCATTTGATGAGTGTCTCAGGCCTCGTTTGTGCTGCGGTGGTAAACCTTTGTCTGGGCTGTCCCACTTCAGACTGCAGCTGGGGGATCACATGATGGGGTGCTCCTCCATTTATTTATATATATATATATATATATATATATATATATATATATATATATATATATATATATATATATATATATATATATATGCATGCGCGCCCTGCTAACTGGGCAAAAAAGCACCTTTTAAACTGGTGTCCTCATATTTAGCAGGGGCAGAGCAACCATTGTCTCTTCACCAGACATGGCATCTTTTCCAATGAATGGTGTCTTTTTTGCATTTTTTTTTTAAGATTATGAACCCTTAGGGGACAGAGAACCATTTATTTTGCGAACTCCTTTTTGTTGAAAAGTGGTCTATAAGTATTCTTAATAATGAATAGAAAACTAGCATATCAGGGAGAAGGCTGAACTTGAACCCTTCTCCCCAAAATGCTATTTTATTATGTGGGGGAGCTTTTAATCAGGCAAGTTCCCACCTGCAAGCTGAAGTGTAAGTTGCCCATTGGCTTGGTCTCAGGCTTACCAGCTCAATGAGCCCCAGCCCAGAGAGTGCCACCTCCTACATGAACTGCTGTGGCATGGCAAGATCTCCAGATGAGGCCCAGCTCCAGGTTCCCACCTCAGCAGAAGTTAGACTCAGCGCAGGGTTTTCTTGGCTATGGCAGAACCCTCCTTCCCAGAACCAACTATCTCAGTCTGTCCTTCAGTGCTCCTTCCTGAGTGACTTTTAGGAAGTCCATGCCCAAATGTGTTAACTCTGGCAGTCCTTTGAAGGAACGTAGGAAGGAGATACTGTACTGGAAGGCCCTCTTTTGAATGTTGTGGGACTGCTTTTTGAAATGGTTCTACACTTATTTTAGTGTTATGGTTTCATATAGTTTTTTTTTTGGTTGATTCTTATTGTAAGTTGCTCATTGGCCAAAAAGGAGTGCAGAAATATACAGTACTATTTTTTTTTCCAAACATCCTTGAGGAAAACTGTTTCCTCAGTCTGCTTCTGCAGAGCATCATCCCCGCCCCCAACTTTGGCTGTCATTCCCTGAATGAGCCTAGTCAATCAGAGACCACGTAGCAAACATGAGGTCACCCCAATGCCACGTAGCTGATCAGATTTGGCTATACAATATTGTCACGAAGCCAATTCAGATTGAGGGCAAAAAGAATTACCTGTACTCTGAATGGCTGTCAAGGAGAGAGTTGCACTGTGAATTATTTTTTTCACCCCAGTTCACAGTCTGTTCCTGTTCCTGCCCCCAGTGTCCAAATGGAGAGCATGTTTCACAGGGGAAAATAGTTACGCTTGCAAAACATGCTCTCCGTTTTAGCTCAACTTCAGTATAACAAAGTAACAGTGGCATCCACCTCCTTCCACCAATCAGCTGTCCCCTTCAGGTAGAAATGGCACTTGTGTACCTGGGACAGGGGAATTGGTCCCCACATCTCCTCTACTCTCTAGCTACTACTTATTGCTCTCCTTCCCAGTGCTTGGGATGGATCTCTTCTCATCAGGGGGCTGACATAAATTTGGGGTCTTTCCCTGTAGGAAGGCTAGAAGCTGCTCAGCCATGAAATTAGCAAAACAGCAGGAAACGGATAAACAGCAGTTGCCCATCCTCCACCCCCACCCCAAGAAACTGGTTTCAGAAAGAAAAACTAGGAATGGGAATTAAATGAGATATTAACTTGTACGCTAGGAGGAACAACCAAGAGGCCTCCCACCCACCCCCCAAAGCTTTTGTGTGAGGAGGCAGAGTCTTCGCACAATTCCTGCATCACACGCTGCATGACCCCATTGCAGCCACAGCCTGCTATGGGGCAGGGAGGGGACCAGCATGGGGTTGAAGTTGCAAGCGTTTCTGGATGCAAGATTTTAATATAAAGCAGCACACTAGTGGAACCTCTTTTCAGCATCTTGGCTGAGCTTTGGATAAAGAGCATCCTCTGAGCTCAGCAGGGTGCCTCCTCACCCCTAAGTAGGTGCAACCAGGCCCACACATCTGGGGCTAGAAGAGAAAGGCTCAGAATAGATGCGACATCCAGGCGAGCTTGAGGCGAGGGCTGCCAACCAGCCAGTATTTTACCAGCCTGCTCTGGAAAACCATGATCTGCTGGATGAGTTTTGGGCTTCAAGGAGCCAGATTCTGCCCATGTCCAGCCAGGTTCTGTCCTGACCTCCACCTTGGTCTGCCAGATTTTTCTAGGCTCCATCCTGGCTTGATCCACGATACGGGGCCCATATTTTGAAAGCAAACATTGGCACCCCAGGCCCTACTTAAGCCCCAGCCACTTCTCCATGTAGAAATTAAGCTCTGGTTGGATGCATGCTGGCTACACACACACAGGCAGGCATCCCTTTTCTAAATCATCACGTGGACCAATGGCTCCAACAGGAGTAGCACCTGCATGGCTTCAGATTGTCCCCAGAGCTCAGAAAAGGAGTAGCGAAAGGACTGCGACTGAGCACTGGGATTCTTGGGTCCTTCCCAGGGGCCATGAGAAAGGCCTGTATGTGTCGATTCCTCCCCTCTGGTGGCTGTCCATTATAATTTGCTCCTTTGATTTCCCCAGACTGATGCTGGGCTAAAGCAACCCTGACACCTAGATCGATTCCGCCTGCTCTCCCTGCTCCAGAACTTCAGCCCTCATCAGCCCAGCTGTCTCTCAAGGCAGAAATCCTTCTGTCCCTTGGCAGCGCCAGTGTGCGTTGCTGCACATGTGCCCCCACTCACTTCCACACCAGAAGAGTCAGGAATCCTGCCTACCGCCTCGGGTCTTCCCACCAGGAAAACCAACTGCCCCCACCACTCCACACACAGCCCAATACCCATCACACAGGCAAGATCACCCCTTGTTCTCTGCCTTAGACCAGACTGAACAACAACTGCAACCACAGACCACTCACCCATTGACATGAATTCGAATCCTTGTATCATCCTCAGAGGCGTAGCGACACCCTTCGGGAGGGGGTGGCGGCATAAAAATGTGTGTCCCCCGTGACATCACCACTGGGAGTGATGTCACCCGCCCCGCCCCACTGCTGGCGCAAAATGGTCAGTGGAGGGTAGGCTGGGAGAATCCTCTCTCACCGCTGCCCGCCAGCAAGGACGATCCCATTTTTTCACATCGCTTTTTCAAGCGCTTCGCGCTGCTTTTCACTTGCCACTGCTGCCACTGATGTGCCGCCAATACGGTGGATTTGTGTGTCCCCCGCGTGTCGCCTGGGGCAGACCGCCCCCCCACCCTTCCGATACCTCTGATCATCCTTGAACAGATCAGAGTAGATACTGTCTAAAAGCTAAAGCTCTGCACTAAATACATACACACCCCTGGATGTTTAAACAAGTAACCTAATGAAGAAGGCATCAGCCTTCAGAGCTGAGGACTGCGTGTTCAAGTCCCATCTGGGTGGTCTCCTTCTCGGGGAGGGGTTTTTGCACAGTGCTACAGCACCTGCTCTGCATACAGAAGGTCCCAGTTCAACCCCTAGCAGTGGCAGTGGGCTGGACCACTGGTGAGGTGGGGTAAAGTGACAGATTGGCAGGGGGTAGCAAGCACCAGAGCCGCCGTTTCTGCCAGCTGCCCCTCACCCGGCCTCCTGCTCCAGCGAGAGCACAAGAGGAAGTACAGAAGGAGGAAAGACAAGTACGTGGTGGCCTAGAGCATCTTCTGATTTCCCATCCTGTGCCAGTCCAGACATACAGTACATAGCCCACACAGCACACAACGACTGGTGGTCTATAGCTGGTACAACAGCTGCTGCATCAAACACTGGGCCCCTCGCCTGCCAGGATTCACTCCCATGCCGTCCCCCCATCATTACGCTTAACCACTGCAGCACCAAACCTTGAAGGACCGGCAGATGTTGTGCCCCGCCCCCCACAGCCCTTATAGCCACAGCCTCCATAATCACTTTGGCCAGTCACTCGACTGAACCACATCAACCCCACTTGCTACTGCCTGTGCAATAATGCCCCATCCATCTGGTCAGCCCTGGGCTTGTGTACAACACCTCTTCCTTGATTTCCACAGATATTGCTGCCTTCCTGCATGTTGGCAGAGCGTGTTTGGGGCATTTACCTGAATGAGAAAATGTGGGGGTTCACAATGGAGCTAGGAATCACTCTAGTCCAGCATCTCTCAACCTTTTCCCTCCTGCGTACCCCGTCC
The DNA here is from genome assembly GCA_026170595.1 of Plestiodon gilberti rubricaudatus. Lineage (NCBI taxonomy): Eukaryota > Metazoa > Chordata > Lepidosauria > Squamata > Scincidae > Plestiodon > Plestiodon gilberti. The sequence goes on from JANXHW010000002.1 coordinate 118,340,310, forward strand.
TAGCCCCCCAAGCACCCCCATTCCCCCCAAGTCTCACGTACCCCCACATACCCCCCTCCCCAAAGGTGCACCCCCCAAAAAAAGAAAAAAGCACTTTTCCCCATCCATGCGGCACTTCCGAGCCCGCTCGGACACGCCGCATGGCCGGAATCGTCCCTCATTGCTGTCCCTTACCTTTTTCCAGCCATTTTCCCTGCCAGGCTGTAGCCTTCCTCTCCGGCTTGCGGTGCAAGCCGGAGGACCCACTCGGCCGTGCCGCATGGCCGGAATCGTCCCCGGTAGCTCTCCCTTACTTGCAGCCGCCGCCATGTTGGATTTCGAAGTCTTGTGAGATCCAAGATCACGGCTCCCAAATCTCACACCGCGATCTTGGATCTTGTGAGACTTCGGAAGATCTAACATGGCGGCAGCTGCAAGCTAAGGTAAGGGAGAGCTACCGGGGACGATTTCGGCCATGGGGCACGGCCATGCGGGTCCTCCGGCTCGCACCGCAAGCCGGAGGGAGAGGCTACAGCCTGGCAGGGCTGAAGCCTCTCTCTTTGGCTTGCGGTGCGAGCCAGAGGACCCGCTCGGCTGCACCACATGGCCGGAAAAAGGTAAGGGACAGCAACGGCGGACGATTCCGGCCATGCGGCGCTTCCGAGCGGGTCCTCCGGAAGCGCCACATGGCCAGAAAAATGTTCCTGGCAGGGCTGAAGCCTCTCTCTTCGCTTGCGGTGCGAGCCGGAGGACCCGCTCGGCCGCACCGCATGGCCGAAAAAGCGCTTTTTCTTTGGCCCGCGCACCCTTAGGGGGTACGCGGGGGTACGTGAAAAAGCATCGTGTACCCCAGCCTGTGGCACGCCTACCCCTAGGGGCACGCGTACCACAGGCTGAGAACCTCTGCTCTAGTCTGTGCATTGCAAGAGCATTTTGCCTGAAAGCACACCATGGTTCCCACCCCAAAGCGCAGGCAAGTCTGCAGAATAATGTACTTCTGAGACACATTGGTACATATACAGATGGCTTAACAGAAACACCTTGTGCATGCATCCACAACTTTTGTTAAATGGATATGATTATCATATTCTAAAACCTGATGTCTGTTTGGGCACTTATCCTCAACAACAAATATGTAGTTTTTGTACTGGGAATGAAAATTGCCTGTATTAGGTGTCACCAATATGCGGACAACACCCAGATCTATCTCTCTATGTCATCTAATCCCAGGGAGGGTGTTGAAATCCTAGAGTACTGCCTGGAGGTCACTGGGGACTGGATGAGGGTCAATAAGCTGAAATTAAATGAGAACAAAACAGAGGTCCTCCTGTTTCAGAGAACTACGACTCAAGTGCTAGATTGTCCACCTATCCTGAATGGGGTTGATCTGCCTCGGCAGGAGAAGGTTCGCAGCTTGGGGGTCGCTTCTGGGTTCTCAACTGCTCCTAGATCACCTCCTAGATCACCAGGTGGGGGCAGTGGCCAGCTGAGGCTGGTGCGCCAGCTGCATCCGTACTTGACTTGGTCAGACCGAAGTGGTCCATGCCTTGGGGATATCAAGGCTTGGCTACTGTAACATGCCCTATGTGGACCAGCCCTTTATGACTGTCCGGAAACTGCAATCAGTGCAGAATGCAGCGGCCCGTGTGGTCTCAGGTGCTCGGCAATTTGACCCGTCAGGCTGCTGCTTCTGCGGCGACACTGGCTGCTGGTTCGTTTCTGGGAAGAATTCAAGGTGCGGGTTTTGATCTTTAGAAACTGGGACCGGAGTCCATGAGGAACCGCCTTTCCTCCTATGAATGGGCTCATCCCCCGAGGTCATCTGAGGGGGTCCTCAAAGTGCCACCCCTGACTGGAGCCAGGCTGGCAGCGATAAGGGGTAGTAGGGTCTACTCCATAGCAACGCCAATATGATAGAACTCCCAGTCAAATTGAGAACTATGCCCTGGTGGCTTTCTGGTGGGGGCTCAAAATCTTTCTTCGCTTTCCTACCCTGATTTTGGTTAGATACTGCTAGGGTTTTGTGTTTTTTTTTTGTTTTTTTTGCTAATCAGTTGCTTAATTTACTTTGGGTGGCTGTGGGATGCTGTTGCTGTTTTTAGACACTTTTATTGTCATTGCAGCAGCAGCAGCAGCATTTTTTTTACATACATACATAAGATCACAGATATTTTGACATCACCCATTTGTCACCCCCACCCCCAACTGGTGCACTGGCACCAGACCCCTATGAAGCCTACATTTCTGCCTCGGGTCCCAGGATTTGAAAGACTGGCCTGTAAGCTTTAGGAATAAAGTGTTGGATCCTAAGTACCGGTAAAATGTATGGAAGCAAGTTCCAGCAAGGGAACCTCCCCATCCCCTGATCCTGAGAGTGACGGGACCTCAGCATTGGAGTGGGAGGGACTAATTGCCCAATTGTGGGCAGTAGCACATTGTGAACAGTGCCTCAGCCCTTATGGGCGATTTACCTCTCCGTCTGCTGCCATCTCACCCCCACCCCATCCTATTTCCAAAAGTTCTTTTACCACTATTGCAGTAAGGAAGGGGTGGGGGACGATCCCTTGCAGAGACTTGCTTCTACACACAGTACTCCATGTTTAACTCATTGACATTCTCTAGAAGTTGGGACTCCCATCATGCAACACACGAAGCCTCCCCTCTCCTCTGCAACCAGCCACTGCACCCCAAACTCCTCAATCAGCTTCCTCTTCTCCAATTCATTAGGCTTCGCTTCCATCCCCGTGCTGGGCCAGAGGGAATCGATTGTGCCAAGTTCAGTGATCAAAACACAAAGTAATTACCTTAGACTACATCCACCGAGTTTAAATTGCAGCAGAGGTAGAAGTGAAGGAGGAGGTAATTTTTTTTTTTAAGAGAGAAAGACACACCAAGGACTCATGAGGCAGTCATGTTGAGTGGTTAGAGCCAAAAAAAAACAAAACCCTACTCCTGGATTTGGTTATAAAGATTTGGAGGACAAATTAAACTGGGAATGACAGACAAAGGCAGAGGGAAGCAGCACAAGAAGCAGGAGGAGGAGGAGGAGGTTTGTATTTTTAGCGTTCATGAAATATTCACCGGCTGGGCTGTGTGTTGCCAAGCTGAGGCGAAGGCGACCCTGCGCAAGCTATTTATAACTGGCTCCTGTTCCTTGCCCGCAGCGTGGTTCTGCGTGGAAGTACGGAAAACTTATCCACAACCACTCCAGAAGGCAGCTCCCCCCCCCACACCTGCTTGATATTAAACACACACACACCGCACCTCAGTGCTTGATATTAACCCTAAGCACAGACGGTCCTTTCCACACTGCCTCAAGCCTGGTTCTTCCTTGGCTGTACTCAAGACCACCAATCCTTTGCTCTCTGTGGTGTTCTGGTTGGCCTAAGGAATGATGAAGACAACCAGTGGACAGACAGCAGAATCACAAACAGGACTGAGGAGCAGTGGAGGCGATATGTGGGGGATAGGAGTGTTAGAGCAGTGTTTCTCAAACTGTGGGTCAGGAGCCACTTGGTGGGTTGCAACCTGATTTCTGGTGGGTCCCAGGGGATGGAAAGATCAGATAAGTAATTGCCACAAGCCCTGAGGCTATTCAAAAATTTGTTGTTGTTCAGTTGTTAAGATAGCTACTAATTGCCCTTCAAAGAACTGAGCTCCTGCAGTTTGCAAGATAGCTGCTAATTACCCTGCAAGCAGCTGAGCTCTTTTACTTGTAAATAAATAAATATATTTATTCATTCCTAGATCACCCTTTTTTAAAGTCTCGTGAAACTAGGTGGGTCCCGATAGAGTGTCATTTTAAAAAAGTGGGTCCTGGTGCTAAAACGTTTGAGAACCACTGTGTTAGAGGATGGGGGGGGGGGAGTGAAGCGGGGAGGGGGATCCAAGCCAGGGTTGATAAAGCATAACACAGGAGAATTTACACCGCAAAGGCTGTCTGGCAGGAACACCAGGAAAAAGCCATCAGAGGTGGGACAGTGAATTTTCCTTGTGGCCCGGCTTCTCGCTTCGATTGGCTTGCTGAACGATTTGCTGAGCCTGGCACTTGCTCCCGCCAAGAGCAAGTTGACCGCTGCCTGCGCGTCACCTCTGCACATTCCAAAGTGGGCAGCCCTAGACAAATAGGCACCCTTCAGATTCTTCACCCCACATTGCCCAGCAAAGTAACAGCACTTCCTCCCCCCCCCCCTTTCTACCTATAGTGCAACATCCACCCCCTAAACCAACAGGCCAGGGAAACTCTGCCTAATGAACCACCCCACCTTCCTTCTCAAACTCCTTCACTCTTGAAAAGCGGAAATCCACCCTGGGCAGAAAGGCCATTGCTCCAGAGTCAGGAGGAGGGCCAAGGCTTCCTCCACTCACCTCCACCAAACTGAAACTGGGAGGCCCACTCTCTGTGCATTACAGCTGCTCATCTTCAACAGTCCCCTCCCTCTTCCCTCTGCAATTTCCATTTCACTGGTAGCAAGACTAAAACTGCAGGAACAGTGGCCAGAGGTGGAACTCATGCCTGGGACACTCTTGTGGGACACCACAAGGTTAAGACCAGGGCTCTATACAGGCAGCAATTCTGCGACTGCACTGAACAAGCACACAATTTGGACACAAAAGACCTGGCCGATGTCTGGTCTCCTTTCAGCTCTGGATCAGAACCACTCATTCTTCAGGATCGGATGAGAGTTCTGGATACCAAGCTAGAGCCAGACCCACTAGAGAGACCATGGCTAGATGGAAGGGCAAGGTAAAGGAGACAGGTCCGTGATCGCTATGCTCGTGCTTCTCTTTGTGCTGCAGTGAGGTTGAGTGGGAACAGCCCCTTTCTCCTCCTGCCTTTGTCTGGGCCCCGTGATGGGAGATGGCGCTAACAGGTTTTGACAGCAGGTCTCCACGGAGCCTGTCACTTCAGCTGCTGCAGGGGAGGGCCCTGTCCCCTCGGTTTCACGGATGACACAAAAAAAGCCAGGGGCCAGGCCTTCTCACGAAAGCAATGCGGGAGTGGGAGGGGCCAGATTCTGGGCAAGGAACACAGGAAAGGACACACACACACACACACACACACACACAAACAGAATTTAAAACAGTCCCGTCCAGCTCCACTTCTGTCCCGCCCTGGCTCCATGGGCCTGGCATCTTTTCAGTGTTTCAAGATTCTGCTTCCACCTGACCCCAAACGGATGCTACTACAAAGCAGCTCATCTGTTCTCACAGATGGCCCATGTTCACTCTACATCAGGACTTCTCACGCTTATTTTACAGGTATCACTTCTGCAAGTACAGGTTGAGTGTCCCTTATCCGGACTGCTTGGGATGGGGTCTAGATTTTGGATTTGTCTGGATTTCGGAATATTTGCATAAATGTAATGAGATATCTTGGAGATGGGACCTGAGTCTAAACACGAAATTCATTTATGTCTCATATACCCCTTATACACATAGCCTGAAGGTCATTTTATACAATATTTTTAATAATTTTGTGCCCCAGCATGCCTAGCGCTATGCCAGCCAGGTGCTGGAAAAGGGTTTTTTTTTTTAAGTCATAGCCCCCAAAATGTCTGGATTTCGGATGTCTGGATAAGGGGTCATCAACCTGTACTGCCACCGCCACCAGAGATGGCACAGGAGTGGGCAGCTTGCCCCACAGTTGTGGACTCCTCTCTGCACCCTCCCTCCCCAAACTGGGCCCATTTTGAAGGGCCAGGCAGCTGTGCATCTTGCCCACTGATGCACCACTGCCCCAGCCATCTCCACTTCCAGTAAGGTTGGACCAAGCAGGGCAGTGCCATGTGGTCACCATGATAGTGGGTACTAATATCGCTGGCTGAAAAACACTACTCGGTATCCTTTACAAGTCAGCTTGCAAAAGGTTAAGCAATGAGCAAGGCAGGAGATCATTTTTTAAATAAAATAACTGCGCAGGGGTGGAGGGGGACGGACGCTACTAAAAACTGGGCGCTGTAGACAAAAGTTTAAATTCTGCAAGTCTACAAAATTATGCAAAGAAGTCCAATTTAAAGATTTGATTTTTTTTTCCCCTCCCAGTTTGGTCCATACACTCTCACCCTCTTCCCCCAGGTTTCTGCAGAAATAAGGATTTCCTTCCAGACAAGACTGCTTGAAGGCAAAAGACAACGCAAGCAGCCATAACGCAATGGAAGAGCATCTGCTTTGCATTCAGAAAGTCTCGCTGGCATCTCCAGAAACGGCAGAAACAAATTCCTGACTGAAACCTTGAAGGTCCACTGCTAGTCAGTGTTGACAATACTGAACTAGAGGGGAGCAATGACCCGACTCAGTATACAGCAGCTTCCTAGGAGACAGCAAAAGCATTGTGGGTGTGGGGTAAGAGGTCTACCACAAGTTCACTTCATGTGGACTAGAAACCGCTTAACATACTCCAGTCACTTTGTCAGGCGCCTTTGAAACACAACAGAGGTGCAGTTGGAGGTGCTTTTCCGCAGGTTCATTTCATGGCAGCCCTGTAACATTCAAAGGCTCACAACCATGTGCACAGGGCCAATTGCAGGAGTCTCTCGCACACAGAATCAGTCCGCACTTCAGGTGCTGAAGAGTGCAAAAGAGCCATGCAATCGGTCCTACCCTCACAGCCAGGGGCCTTTAAATGTTACAGGGGTGCCATGGGATGAACCCAAGGAAAAGAACCTCCCCACGGTGCTATTGTAACATTTAAATGTCACCTCATGCTATAAATCAAGAGTTTTAAAGCTCAAAGCACTCAGTGTTGACCTTTCAGTTCATGTGCACAGTCTGGATCTGGCCCGTGAGAGTCTCCATTCTGGCTCTCCACCGGTTCCTTACTCATAGGTAAGAATCTGACCCTTCAGTGCTGGGGACGCAGATTGGCCATTGCTGCCTCACCCCCGTTGCCTGAATGCACTGCCCCATCGCAATCCAGAGTGCTGCATGCACAATGCGTGGTGCTACTGGAGCTGACTGTGTTTCTGCACATGTACGCTGTCGGCAGGAGTGGCAGCACAGGGTGTGCATGTGAAGTTTGCCTGCTGCCTATCCATGTGCTGTCTACCACTGTCTGTCTGTCTGTCTGTCTGTCTATCTGTCTCTGTCTGTCTGTCTCCCCCTCCCTCCAATTGACACACCAGCATCACACCAAGGTCCATCCAGATGTCCCAAAAGGGCAGCATGCAGCTTGTTGCCTAATGTTGTCGTGGGAGAGAAATCTGGATTGACTGCTAAGTGTTGGGGAGGGGGGAGAGCTGGGAGATGATCCATTACATAAATTTTAAAACTTCTGAAAATAGAACTCTGTGTGCGCGAGATTTGTAATTGGGGAAGTTGATGGATTGCTTACTGGGGGTAGTAGCTGATGGATTAATTTAAAATGCTTAAATACAGACCTGTGTATGTATGTGAGTGCGTGAGTGGGCGGAACGGGACAGGACAGGACGGCAGGATGGTTAAGTTTGGTTTCACTTTTTAGTGGTTATCAGGGAGGTGAGATGAGGCTGGAGAAGGTAAATGTAAAATCTGAAATAAACATTAAAAGGAACTGTAGTGCGTGCGTTGGTCTGGAGTTGGGGATTGCATGCAGCACAAAGAACCCAGAAAGTTAAGAACAGAAAATTAAATGCTCCCCAGGGCCTTACATGTCCTGAGATCAAGGCTCATTGCCGGGGTAGCTTGACAGTGGTTACACTGGTAATTATAACACAAAGTGTGCATTATGGCCTTCTGTACAATTTCCATGCCCCAGCGCGGCCCCTGAGCCTTATCAGCAGAGAGCACTGCTTATAAACCAACAGACTGGTTGAGAAGTTCCAAGTCTTGGGAGGTCCTCACCGATCTCTTTTGGTAGTCAACACACTCGAAAAAATTCTCTTGGCAGTCCTGAGATCCGCTCCCTTTTACAGTTAAATTTGAAACGTGCCAGATTCTGGGCTAGTTGGCCAGAGAGCATTCAGAAGATTACGTCCTTTTATTCTGAATTATTTAATCATATAAGATCTACGAATAGAAAATGACAGGGTCTGCTGATTATGCTTTAGCTTGACCAAGAGACAGAGTGGAACTAAGTATGCTTGGCTACATCTGCCCTCTCTTGCTGAGCACTGACTGCAGCCTTGTATAAGGAGATATGGGGCTGAGGAGTGGGCATCCCCACTTGACCCCCTTGCAGACGTAACCTCTCTCTCTATTTTTTTAATAACTTAATTCTTTGGAGCATCATTAAAACCACCAGGCACAATCCCTCTGGAAACCACACCCAAAAGGTAGCATATGGCACAGAGGCAAAGAGCTGAGCTGTGAAGTCCTGATTCAGATCTCATCTCAGCCCATGAGTTCGCAGTGACCTTGAAGCAAGAACCTCATAGGTTCGCCAGAACACAGTTTGAAAACCACCGCCCTACAGAATCAGAGAGCAGAACTTGAGACTACTACCCATGCTGACCAAATCAGGCAAAATGTAAAAAGCCTGGCAATGCAAGCTTTGACCCTCGGCCACCCCTTTCCCCCCCCCCCGAGGTGAGGGTGCAACCCCGAAGTCTTGCCTTGCCCAAGTTGGTTCCCTCCTGAATGTCAGAATCCTCACCAATGCGGCTGTCCATCACGTACGTCTCGATGATGGCGCTCTTTCGGCACAGGTCCTCAGCCATGGAAGCGCTGCTGACCTCAAGGTGCTTCACCTAGCAGAAGAAGATGATGTCACTCCCCACTGTCAGGCCAGACGATGTCATGCTTTGGGCGTTCTTCTAGTGCTAGCTTTGCAAGAGCATCAATGGGCAGCTGTGCACCACCAGCAGTGCCGCCATGCCGCTTCTGGTCGAGTGGACTGTACCACGGAGGCAACTGGCAGGCACCCACCGGTGTGGGTGCCTCCTAAAACCCTAGCCGGTCCCAATCCAGGTCCTACTCTATCCCCCAGTTGGTACCTTCTCCTCCAACAGCCATTTCTCCTGCTGAACTTCGGCCAGACGCTGGAAAAGCTCTGAGATCTCCTCGTCCGAGAGGTCAGCTGGACGTGGGGGTTGCGACTGTGATTGGGGGCTGCCTGTGGTTGACTGCAACGGAGAAGGGGATGAAGAAATAGATAAGCTCAGGGCCTTTTACACTGTCCACAATTCCCCCCCCCCAACAGCATTGGCATTGCACCCCACTTATTCTCTCACTTTTTTTACATACGCAAGGCAGCTCATTCTATCACTTAAAAATAAATCATGCATATCAAAACTGCACACAAATGAATTAAACCCCAAGAATTACAGCGACATCAATGAGGAATTATTAACCTAGCTCCCGCAGATTGACTGGTTTACAGTACTTCTATACCATCTTTTCTTTACAGGCTCAAGGTGGTTTACATAGGCAGGCAATCCTAAACCCCAATTTTTTCCATTTTTTTTACAAGTATTGTTCTATGAGAACATAGAACCCTCCATTCCCAGATGTTTCCTTTCAAAGCAGTCGCGTCGCTAGGACGCGCGTCACCCCAGAGCGGGGGCTCGCGTCACCTTTAAGGAAGCGGCTCCGCCCCTGCGCGTGACGTCACGCGCAGGAGCAGAGCACACACCCCCGCGCCATTTTTGGCTCATTTTGGAGCCGAACGGACGCGAGGGCGGGCCCACCTTCAACGTCAAAACTGTAAGTGTCGGGGGGGACGCGCGTCACCCTTGTGCGCGCATCACCCCCAGACGGCCCGGCCCGCGCGCTTCCCTTTGTCGACGCCCCTGTTTCAAAGTGCAGCCACGTCCTGACTGTGCTTCTGCCTTCCAAGCTTTTCGCAGCAGCCGCAGGTCTCCCTCAGCCGGTTCTCAAGGTGTGATCCATCTTGCCAGCTGACTCCTCTGCATTCCACACACTCCAGTCTCTCACAGTGCCTTTAGCCCTCTCTTCAGCTCTCACAGTACTTAACCACAAGATCTCCATCCACCTAAGGCCTTTGAAGGCAGATGAGCATTACACAGACGCCTAGAACTCTGGACCAAGATGCAGCTCCTGGGAGAGAGGTCAACTCATAACATCCAGGGCAACCCACAGCTCTAAAGGGAGAGGACCTGAAGTAGGGCCCTTGAAGGTGACTTCAGCAGGCGGAAGCAGGCAGGCTCATATAGAGAGAGCTGCTGGTTCCAAGCCATGAAGAGTATATGCCCCTCATTCTGTTTACAGATAAATGTCCTGGCTTCTTGCTAAAGATGGAGGAGTTCCTTACGACTATTTTCTACAAGACATGATAAAGCATGATAAAGCTGCTTTAATATAGCGATTCAAGCGTGAGGTGTGAACCATGAATTGGAAAGCTTAGGCCAGCCACTATCAGCTTCAGGGCCCAATCCTAACCAACTTTCTAACAACGATGCAGCTGCAATGCAGCCCCTTGGTAAGGGAACAAAACGTTCCCTTATCTTGAGGAGGCCTCCATGACTGGCATCCCACTGCAGGGTGCAGCACATTTTCCATTGGCCCTCAGTCTTTTTTTGACCGCACAGTAGTGACCTCCCACCTGGCAAGCCTCCTGCGGTAAGAGATCAGAGACAAAGGATGGGAAGGGTGTGTTTTTTAAATGGCGTTTTTATATTTGTTTTACCAGACCGATGGCTATTTTTGTGGAAGGTTTTTAATTGTGCTTATGTATTTGTTGGTTGATGCATCGCCTTTGATGCAATTGTTCTGGCAGAGAGCACTGCTTATAAATGCAACACAAGATGTGATGTGAAGTGCTCTGAATACTCAAAGCACACTATTACACTTCTAAGTGTACTCTTATCCTCATTTAGTTAAATGCTGACCTGCTTCACTGAAGATGGAATTCGATATCCCGCTTTCCCACCAGATGCTAATGTCGCATAACTGCCATGCAATGGGGTCCACGTCAAACTAGGGTCCATGAAGGGAACCAAACAGGACTGCATGTGGACATTATGTGATCCAGTGATGTGGACATGCCACCGCAGTGTGTGTGTCGTTTGCCCCCCTCCCCAACTGGGCTATAGACATGAGGATTTCACTCACAAGACAAAACAAAAAACTTCCTTTGTCTCACTTCTACTTTGGCCTGTAACTCTATAAAGAACTTTAATGTATGTCTTTAATCAATCAATAACGCACTGCCATAGCCACACATTATGCGTTGGCTTATGGGTTATTTATTGCTATTTATCAGGGAATCTACACACTGCTTTGCTTATTTTGGAACGGAGGCATTCCATTAAGTTGTAGACTTCCCCTCTGCTCTTATAGTACTGACCTAATGACGTCAAAAGACATGGCAGGATGACATGTGCGGGGGGGGGGGAAATGGGGAAACTCACAGTATGACAATGTCATGTCACACTGCAACTTCTATAGAACGTGAGTAGGGAGAGGATACAGGGATGCCATTTTTAGAAGTTGCCCTGTATCTGTCACAATATCTAGCTCCACCCCAATAGCTCCATCTAGCCAGGTATCACCCCCATGAGAACTCCAGCATCTCTGGCTCCTTTTATAGTCAATCCTCAGGCTTTCTGCCCCTGTGTTTCCTTACCTTGTTACTGCCAGGCCCAGATCCCTCTTTCATTATTTCACGATAGCTGAAGGATGAGATGCTGCTGCTGTCCCCTGTCTGTGCCCGACTTGGTGAGTTGATATCCGCCAGGACCAGGTCTTCAATTCCTGTGGAGAGAGGACAATGTCAGGACACCAAAAAGAGCACTGTTTTTTTTTGGGGGGGGGACAAGACTGCTAGGAAGCCACACCCACTCCCTAGACATCCTGTCCTTCAACTCCAAATGTCTGCTGACCAGTTGGGACAACTCAGTGGCAGAGCGCTCTCCACATGCTCAGATACGCTATCTTCACAAGCTAGTCTGCACATGCTCAGAAAACAAACCCAATCCCACCCAACAAATTTACAGGAAGCCACAGGCCTGGTGTCTACGTTTCAAACAGGACTAGCACCAGTAAGCCTTCCGAAAGATGAAACACAGATTATGGCTCTTTTGTGTATCCAAGTATTTTCAAAGCCAGGAAAAGAAATGGAACTAGCCAGAGGCTAAGATTGTTCCTTAGGGGGCCTGGATCTTACTTCCAGGCAGATTCTGTTTTCTTACATATCCTCTATATTTAGAAAAACAGAATAAAAAATTAGCAGGGGCTGGGAGAGATGGTCTGCCTCAAGCAGGATTTACCCAGGAAAATGTCATCAAGCTCCCAACCCCACATATTCAGAGGCTTAGCTCTGCCCCAAGTTGATCCCTCTTCTCACCCCTCCCCCAAACAACAAATTCTTTTTCTCTGGAGCACAACACCCCTCTCTCTGCAAATGTAGGAATTCCTGGAGGTCTACAACCAGACAGGGATCTTGCTTACATAATCAGGAACACAGAGTTTTGTGCAGAGGTTACACTTCCAATCCATTAATGTAAGGTATGGGGAGCAGATTGCTGGATTTCATATTCCCCCATTTCCTGACTATGTGCAATTCTTCAACCCTCCCTTTCTTGGCCTTAACCATGATTAATGCCAAACAGGGCTTGCTCTTAACCAGATTTGAAAACTGGTTAAAACTGAACTCTGGTTAGCATCAGCCATGGTTAAGGCCAGTGCCAACATAACGCTTAACCAGGGATAAGCGTTAGTGTGATAATTTGTGAAAGTGCTAGTGGAGGGAGTACATAGTATCACAGCTCCATTCCCCAGCCACAGTAAAGGCATCAGGAGCATTATGTCTGTGTGTATTACATGGGAGATTCCTTGATCGCTGTCAGGGAGGTGAGATGAGGCTGGAGAAGGTAAATGTGGAATGTTGGGATCCTGTGGACCACAGGGGGTTAACTAGAGGCGTAAGCTGGGCGGAAGCTACCTGTGAGTGGCAAGAGGCAGCTGCCAGTTCTTGGTTGGGTTTGGAAGTTGCCTGGGGGGCAGAGAAGTGTGCAGTACAGTTAATCCCTCTTTCCAGTCCTCTGCAATTATAGCTATAAGCCAGTAGGTAGTGGATATTTCGTTCTCATCTGGAACCTTTCCAGTTGAGTTCCTATGTTTTCCAAGGGATGAAGCCAGGGAGCTGTTCCAAGTGCTGAAACCCTGCATGAACATCACTTACCGGTAACTCGTCTTGTACTTTCAGGCCATTGGTACATCGACTATCAATATTGCCTATGCTGACTGACAGCTGCTCTCTGGAGTTTCAAGGCAGGGGCCTTTCCTGGATATGTCAGGAATTGAACCTAGGACCTTCTGTATGCAAAGCAGGTGCTCTACCATTGAGCTACAGTCCCTCCCCACCAAGTCCAGGTTGGATGAACACTGACAAGTCTGGTGTCATCTAGTTTTTCAGCTAGAAGCCCCATGATCAGCTTACATATTTAACAGTTACAAAGCAAGACTGAATACCAAGGATTTTGTAATAGTTAAGGCATCTGTGTTAAGCGATTCTGAGTAAGCACTTCAGCTAAACATTTTAGTGTCTTGCAGAATCAGACCAAGGTTTCCTGGGTCCAGTATTCTTTAAAAACCCTAGCAGTAGGCATGGATTAGCCCGCAACGTTTAATGGTGGTATTATGCATGGAACATGGGCAAGGTTCACCAGAGGAACTCCAGGAGACAAGTGGAATTAAACAGTTTTATTAACCAGTTTACCACACAAACAAGATAGCCTTTAAATTCGCAATAGACTCCATATTACCTGCCCTAACTCCCTTTCCTTCCCTGTCTCTGATGGGCTCTACAGGTGAAGATGGGCCTCAGCGGAGATCCTGGATTTGAATGCTCCTTTCTTCTCTGCTCCAAGAAGATCTCCTCTCCACCTCAGACAGACCAAAAACCCCAACCCGCGCCTGGCAGCTTCCTTAAATAGGCCTCTTTTGCACACGGCCCTCTGATCTTTTGCACATCAACAACAACAACAACAGTATTTATATACCGCTTTTCAACAAAAAGTTCACAAAGCGGTTTAGAGACACAATCAAATGATTAAATGGCTCTCTGACCCTTTGAAGGCTTCTTGCTGTTCCTCACTTAACCAATTCCCTCTTCGGTCCAACAAAACATTAACCCTTTCTAAACTATTTCCAACAATGGTCCAAGATTTACGGTATCTTCAGGAAAGAAAAAAAAAACATGTACAAATAGCCCATGTACAAATAGCCTTGAACTCCTTGGAAGAAGATCGGGATAGGAATTTGATTTAGAAGCAGACACACTCCCACACCCAAACAAAACCCAAAGACAAGGGACAGTTTTTGCACAGCAGATTGCACAATGCAGCTTCCTGTACAGACCATCTGTATCCATCAGATCTCAAAAGAGCATTTTTTAAAACAAGCTTTAAGGGCTGTAAATAAGTTTTTTAAAGGGGAGGCAGCACCCACAATTAGAGGGGCTCCAAACATATTTCTCTGTAGGGTTTCAGGGCTAAGAAGAGCGTTTTTGTTCTCCTTCAACTCTCCACTAAAATTTGCCTGCCTCGATGGACCATCTAATATCACTCGAGTCTCGCGGACTGTTATCATGCTATTTTACAACGGAGACAGAGGAACAAACTAGTCTTAACATCGGACAACACCAATTGGTGAATGAGCCAATACTATTTTTGAGGATGTTGAAAAGAGATGATGTGCATCCATGGAATATCTGAAAGACTATCAATTGAACTAATGAATAAAATTTCCTTTAACACACATACACACCCACCACAATGGCTAAAAAACAAGATGTGACAGCAGGAAAGGATGACAAGTTTCCAAATGCTTTGCAGAGAGAAAAAGGACAAATGGTGAAGCTAACATCTAGAAAGGCAGCAATGGAGTCACAGACAACACAAGACAGGAAAGCTGAGCCATTTGATCTAGTTCTTACACGGTGGCTTAAAGAACTGTCAAGTTCTCAGGTCAAACCTGGTCTCAGCCATGAGCTCATTCATTTGCTTTGGGCTAGTTACATTTCTCTCTGCCTCCACTGCCAAATCTACACTATTAGTATTGTTATAAACATTTCTGTCCCACCCGTTCAACACGATGCTCAGGAAGGCATCCAAGATTTTCTCCCCTGTCACACTATTTTCTCCTCACAACAACTCTGTGGGCTAGAAAACAAATTGGCCCAAGGTCACCCAATAAGCAGAGTACCCTGGTCTGCTCCTGGTCTGACATTTGAATACTGCTGTACAGGGCTGCTGTAGCCATTATTAGGACGACAGGCCAATCCTATCCAAAGTACCTATAGGATGCAGCGGTGCTGGGGCAGGCTCCGCTGTATCTAGCGCAGGGCTGGAGATTTCCTCTAGGTCAGGGGACATTCATCCTCTTACCCTGTGTCGAGCCCCAGCAGCCTCTATGGGGCTACTCGGATGTGCGCCAGCTAAATGACTGGCCCAAATCCAGGCAGCTCCGTTTCGGGCTCTCAAGTCCAAGAAGGGGAACAAGGTTCAGGAATAAAGTTCGGCTTTCATTCTCTCTCTTGGGAGAGGCCCGAAGATCTTGACTATTTCTTCATAGGTCCTGTTTTCTAATCTGTCCTATTGACCTGATTATTCCCACCTTGACCTAAGTGTTTCCACCCAAGAAACATGGGCCTAACAAATTCTTGCCCTGACTCAAAAACCCTTTGGGAATTATGTGTAAAATTTATGACCCTAGATTGGGACCTAAAAAACAAAAGCGCTTAATAGAATTGTCCCGTTGGTCTTCCCAAATGCACTCCTTTAATTTTCCCCATGTAAGTGAATAGTTGCCATTTACTCCTGTAAGAAAGTGTAAACTGCTACACCTGGGGGCACCACACACTGGACACTAGATAATCTCAACTTGTACTGACAGGGAATGTGTTCGCGCCTCAGAAGGCCTCCCAGAGGCTTCTGAAAGGTACTTTTGATTTTTCGGAAAAACCAGAAGTGCCTTTTTCCTGTGGGTTCGGAACCCGCGGCTAGTCAAATCCGCGGAAAAAAGCACCCGACTGTACTTGCTATGTGTATCTCACCAGATGCATCAAATAAATAAATAAAAACTCTATACCTATTGTGTGTACCTCCGCTGATTGAACCCAAGCAAGGGGTAAAAATTCCCCTACACTACACACAGAGAGACATTGCACACACATCCCCTGTCATTACAAGTTGAGATTATCTAGTGTCCAGTGTGTGGTGTCCCCAGGTGCAGCAGTTTACAGTTTCTTACAGGAGTAAATGGCAACTACTCACTTACATGGGAAAAATTAAAAGACCATCTGGGAAGACGAGCAGGACTGTGTGCTACACTTGGTCCCTGCCCCCTGATCACTGAGAATCAAGCTTGCTCTCATTTACATAGTTCCATCCCAGGCACTTGTTCCTTGGTCACTGATGTGTAACAGCATGTCTGCCAATATATAAAAGCCAAAGAAGCCAAATGGGTGTTACACGCATTTCCTCCCAGCCCACAGTTGTACACATTTAACTCCTGTTGCATATACACACTCGTGGACAGAAATGATTTAAAACATTGATTAGGCTTTTTGATGTCCCCCCCCCCCAATGGGCCAACCTATGATTCTTGACAATATATAAGTTCTCCAAAAATGTAGGGAGTGACAAAAACAGATGGGAGGAGGAGATAGGGAAGAGAGGAAGAAGGGGAAAATAATTCATTTCTGACAACGGCAGAGGTGCTTCGTTCTGGAGAAATGGTATTTTTCTTCTTCCCAGGTCTTGCAATGGGGCTCACAATGGTCTCCTGTCCACATCACTGACCAGGTCCACACCCACTTAACTTCACCGATGCTGCAGCAGCAGCAGCAGCAGCTGCACCCTCGCATTCCCAGAGGCCCACAATGGCATTTCTAACCATCATCGCACTGTCTGCCCAGCACGGCGGCAAGAGCTCTGTGGAGGGAGAGTGTGCTGCGGGCGCGTAGGAAGTGAGAAATCCTACTAGCAAGCAGTGCAGCTGCCTGGCCTGGCTGGTTAATTTTTTAATCCGGCTGTGAAAACAAGAGACCCATTCAGTGCTGGCAGCCTGGAGCTGCCAAGGACAGACCCCTCCCTAGCCCTGCTGCACGTGCCCCAAGCCCCTTTCAGATCCACTTGTTTAGCTTGCGCACTGGCCTCTGCTGCCGATGCTTTTCAATCCCTTTCTGCAACTCTCGTCTTTTGCCCAATTTATGTGACGTGGAGGGTTTTGGTGATTTTTTTGGCTTTTTAAAAACCAAGCTGAAGATCACTTGCCTTTTGTGGAAGAAAAAAAAAAAGAGGGGGAGGAGGGGTGGTGGCTTTTAAAAATCACTCCATGCTGGGAATAAGCCCTGTGAAGGGAGAAGGGCTCTTTTGTGCAGATTGCTCTGGAAGGGGGGGGGGGAAGAGGAAGAATTCAGAAGGCAGTGAAAGTCTCTTCACACACTAGGGTGCATTAGATCAAAGCAGCAAAATAAAAGGCAACTCTGCCCTGCAATTTGCCTGGGGCCAAATGACAGGGTCTCCTGGGGCCCTGGGAAGAACTTCAAGGCCTCCTCTAAACAGAAGAGTAGTTAGAGGAGACAGCGCCCTCTGTAGGTTGTCCTAGCAGACAATCCCTTTCCCAGAAAGAGCCTGTAAGATAATCACTTAACAAGGATTTGTTCCCCCTTTTAAAAGGATCCCCCCAGCAACCATTTCAAGGCATGCCTGTGGCAGGGAGAGGATTCTACTGCATTTCAATGATTGCAACTACAGTGCCAAAGATACTACAGTGTCAACTACAACTATAGTGCCAAAGAGCAGGGGGAGGAAAAGTTTGGACCTCCTGGAAGAATAGAGACTAGGAGGTTAAGGGAGGAGGCTGGGCGGGCTGAAAATCAGGAATTACCTCTTGACAAATAAGGAGGGGAAAGTCAGGAGAGCTGGTTTCTAAAACCAGGGAGTTCTAGGCATTAAATCGAGTATTTTTCCCAAGCACTCACAACACAGAGATGATCTTAGTGATCCTTACAACATCCCTGCAAGGTATACCTGTATTATAGATGGGCATGGGCTGAAGTTTTTAAAGACAGAGGGAGAAAGAGAGAGAGGGAGATCCTTTACTGGGAGAGGAGGGCTTCAGGAGGATGTGAAGGGCGCAGGCTGACACTTTAATTAAACGCTTGATTGAAAAGGGCTGCATAGCAGTTGACAACATTCCTATACAGAACCCACTTCTGCACTGGAAGTGAGCGTCGCTCCTGCGTTAAGGCGGCCTAAATGTTTTGACAGCCTGGGGGTCCTCTCATCCTGGCCCTTTACATAAGCAGAGTGTTCCGTCCACAGAGGAGACACAGAAAGATTCTACTTGCAGTTTTGTTTTTGTTTTTTAAAAACACCCTGATATACTTTAATACACAGTACTACGCTTTCTGAGGAGTGATGCTAACCCATCCCACAAAACCCAGAGACTTTTCCTTCCGTTTCTCTTCCTCCTGTATTCCAACAATCTCCTCCAGCTCACTCTGGTATCCTGAGGCCTACTGGTTTACTTTTTCTCCCCATCGCCTACCTTCCTTTTCTCCCCACCCTCACCTAACAGTCCTCACAGATTTCACCTTGTCCTTCACGGAGGCTAACTGGCTCCGATTGTCGTCATGCAGGCAGCCCAACTCTTCCCCAAAACAACCCTCGTTCTCTCTCTTTCACACATAATATATATCTCAGCGCGGCACAAACAGAGACAAACCACACACCCACGCTCTCTTCCCAGTAAATATCCTCCCTCTCAAGGACTGAACCAGATGGCTCATTTCAGAGATCAGCTGTTTTAACGCTTCCCGTCTCTGCTGCCTGTACCTGCAGGGCACCACCAAGCTGCACAGCTCCCTCCCCTCCCCAATCCAGGCAGATGACGTCGCCAGGTGTTTGACCAACTCGACACAAGACGGGGCAGCTGGCTTCCGACTACAGCAGCGTCTGGGGAGGTCTCTGTTTTTTCCCCAGGAATGTTTCCCTGTGCTTGTGACTGGTCGCAGCAGTGCTGAGCCAGGAACTTAGAAAGTTGCTGGCAGAGCAAGCTCTCAACAATTTTGGGAGGCAGAAGGCAAAGAGTGGTACAAATTTGCTTCAAATGCTTAATTTGTTCTGAATGCAGAAGTGGCCACGATGCAGAATCTGGAGGGGAGGGGGCACAAATGGGAACCAAGTTTCTCATCTTAGAACTGCTAATCATGGCTCCCTTTCATGGAGCTTCTAAATCTCACCGGGCCACAACTTGTTTGTGAGAGTCTGCCCAAAAGACAATAGTCTCCTGGACTGAAATACTCGCGTAGGACCCCTACGAAAACGAATAGTACTTTAAAGCAACTACATGGACTACCTTTAAACCTTACATTATGCCACAAGAATGCATTGCAGATGGCATATCTGGCTGTCCTTTGTGATGTGCATTTTCGCAACGTGCAGGAGGTTAGAGAGACAGGGTCCTCGCGTAGGACCCCTACGAAAACGAATAGTACTTTAAAGCAACTACATGGACTACCTTTAAACCTTACATTATGCCACAAGAATGCATTGCAGATGCCATATCTGGCTGTCCTTTGTGATGTGCATTTTCGCAACGTGCAGGAGGTTAGAGAGACAGAGGTGTTAACTATGTGGATGACTGTAGTCAAGCCGTGTTGAATGGGCTGTAACTTGATAGTAGATAAGAGCACGTGCTTAGCACGCAGAAGGTTCCAGGTTCAAATCCTGGCATCTCCAGGCACAGCTTGGAGATGTCCTTCTCTGAAACTCTGGAGAGGCACTGCCAGCCAGTGTGGACAATACTGAGCTAGAGGGACCAACAATCTCACTCACTATAAGGCAATTTCCCATGTTCTACTATGTGTCTGCTGGGATTCTGTGGAAGCATGGGGGGGGGGGGGGGAATGAAAATGTGATAGATGTAGAATTCAGCTCCTGGCAAATATCAGCTTTTATTTAAAAACAAAAAAAGCAGCAGCAAGTTGCTCACCCTTATGGAGAGAGCAATGCCTAGTTAATTTCAAAGATAGTGTATAAGATTTCTAGGGATCAGAAGGCAGGTCTCAGTATCCCAGATAGACCTTTCCCTATAACTTTCCCTTTCCTATAACTAACGAGATCTGAATAAATCACGCAAAAACAGTCAACACAGTGTGCTGAATTTGCATAAAGCACACAGAGTGCAGAATTTAGCTTTTTCTTGGTGCAGAACTTAGGATACCTTGGAGCAGAATATTTTAGCATGGAGCATGCAGAGCCCTAATGATCCTCTTGGTGGGTCTGCAAAAGATACCCATCAAGACTGCTAACACGTGAAGGGGTCCCTAGAGCAGTATTTGTGAACAAGAAAAAGCTATTGGAATCAACATATTCCTTCCGTGACCCTTGCAAGCTTAACCAAGTACCAAATGTAGTGTGGGTATTAGACACTCAAATCCACACATAGAGAATCACCAATAAAAAAAATAAGCACCTGCAAATACAGCTGCATTTCCCTAAGACGTAAGGTCAGCAAGTGATCTTTTTCCCAGCCACCACTTCAAAGTACATTTCAAAGGCAGATGTGGCTATTTTTCATTTGTGCGTGTCTTTCTTGGCCGGTGTCTCATGTGTGCATGTTGTCCTTTACTTTCTGCATCCCAGTGTAGAAACACAGGCCAAGAAGCCACCCTCAGCTTTGCAGATTTACTGTATTTTTCACTCCTTAGGACGTATCGGACCATAGGACGCATGCGTACTATGGAGCTAAAAATAGAGAAAAAATATTTTTACTTACCGGGGCTTGTGGATGCTTCGGGGAGGCCTGCGCAACCCTCTGCAGGCCTCCCCGATCTTCAGTTCAGCGATAAATGGCTATTTTCGGCCATTTTCGGTTTTCGCAAAAATAGCCATTTATCGCCGAACTGAAGATCGGGGAGGCCTGCAGAGGGTCGCGCAGGCCTCCCGAAGCCCCCACAAGCCCTGGTAAGTAATTTTTTTACATTTTTTTAGCATTCGGTCCATAAGATGCACAAACATTCCCCCTATTTTGGGGGGGGGGAAGTGCGTCTTATGGAGTGAAAAATACAGTACTTGAAGAAGCCTGCATAGCATCTTCCCCATTTCCTACCAAGGCCCGGCCATCTCCTGATCACAGCTAGAAGGGGAGACAGCACCCCCTAGAGGGGGGGGCGAACTTGGTTCCTTCTTCCCTGGTCACCATTGCTCACCTGTCCTGCTCTTGCTATTGGTCAAAATTTCCTGGAGCCGCTCCTGGAGTTTGTCTGCTCGCTTCCGTTCCAGGTGGAGCTGCCGTTTTAGGTCTTTCAACTGTTGGGAGGGGAAAAGATGCAAAGGGAAGATCAGAGTTCACCAAGTCTTACCCTACAACCTACTTTCAGTGTCTGAGGTCAGTCCTGGATATGCACAGATAACTAGTCAACACAGCTGCCACTGAATGTGTGTAGAATACCTTTTCCTTGCCAGGGTGGGACCTCTTAAGAAAAGGCTAGAGAGTGGCACATGCCCTCACTTCAAGTTCCAGTTTGAGAGGCAGGAACAATCACAATGCAAACGAGGGAGACGTTTCTCCCCTCACCTCTATGGCTGCCACCCAAAGAGCCATGTGCAATTGGGAACAGAAGTGCCCATCAAATGCCACTGGGAATGGGACTCTTTGATCCACACACACCTCTACAATTAAGGTCAAAAGGGGCAACTTCCAGCTTTCCGTCCTTTGAAACTGAGCATTGGCTGGAGACCAAGGAACCTTCCGATTTTGAGTGGGATGAAAGCCTGGGATAGCTCAGGAACTGAGCAGTGGGGCTAGGGAAGGACTGTGAGCTCAGTGGCAGAGCATTCACATACTTTGGCAGAGCATTCACATACTTTGAATGTAGAGTCCCAGGTTCAGTCCCTGGCACCTCCGGGTAAAGCAAAAACAAACAAACCCTCAACGATACTGAGCTAGATGAATGGATGGCCTGGTTCAGTATAAGGCAGCTTCCAAGTTCTCAGCATGGGGAAGGGAGGCATCACAGTGCTGGGAATGTTGGGGCAAAGAATGGCTCCAATCCCCATCTGGGTCGTCTGCACTTCTGGAAACCTACCCCTTGAATTCAGCCTCTTGCGTCTAGCAGCTCACACATCAGGGTGGGAATGAAGTGACAAGCCAGACCGGCAGGCAAAGAGGTACGCATGAGACATAGCACAGCATGAAGTTAGGGGGCCACACTGCGGCAGTTCCCAGTTTCACGCACTTAAGCCCTCAGGCAGAGGGACCATCAGGGAGCACAGCGGCTGTGCTTTCATCATTTACAGCAACCCCTCCTCCGTC
Organism: Plestiodon gilberti rubricaudatus; assembly: GCA_026170595.1. Classification (NCBI taxonomy): domain Eukaryota; kingdom Metazoa; phylum Chordata; class Lepidosauria; order Squamata; family Scincidae; genus Plestiodon; species Plestiodon gilberti. The sequence continues at coordinate 118,362,495 of JANXHW010000002.1, forward strand.
TTTCTAAGCCCTTGGCCATGGTGCATTGCAGTGCCCAGTCGCCGTTGTGCAATAATAAAACTTGTTTCTAGCACTCTCTTTTAACTTGGGCTGGGGGAAGAAAGAGGAAACCGGGAGCCTCGACTCCCAGTCCATCAGCAACCCCCAAGCCTTAGGCTTCCACTAAGACCAGGAGAGAGGAGCCCTAGATAAAAATACGCTTCTTTTTCCAGGGCAATTTAATGGCTAGAGCAGGGGTTCTCAACCAGTGGTACTAATACCAACAGTGGTACTTTGGCTGACTGCTGGTGGTACGTGGACTGTAGGAACCCTGTTCCAGCACAGTGTTTTCAGCAGCACATTTTTGCTTCCAAGAGGCTCCTGCCTTTGGCTGAGCCTCTCGGGAACTTTGAGAAGGTCCCCTCCCACCCAGAGCCTACTACCTGTGTTTTTTGGCCTCCCAAAACCTGAAAGTAACTGGCAATGATGTCATCGCCAGTCACTTCCGGTGGTACGCAGCAGGAGAGTGGCGCTGGAGGTGGTACTCGGCGGGGAAGGGGTTGAGAACCCCTGGGCTAGAGCAAACAGGAATGGCAAACAAGGTTCATGGGTTAGATAAACAGAGGTCTCACTTACACGATCTCCAACCGACTGACCCCTCCTTATCCCCCCCTCGCTTCCCCAAATTCACCAAAGGAATTCTCCAGCTCACCGCTGCACTGCCTTTCTTCTCCAGGATCCTCTGCCCATCTACTGTGTCCTTCACCTCCTGACAGGGAGAGAAGGTTGTTATACATCTGCTAAGCCTGCTGGTGTCAAATTATATTTCTGTTCTACTTCAAAGGTGGCAAAACACTTGATCATTTTCCTCCCTATTCGTCCTAGTGTTCAGGGAAAACGAAAAACTTCATGATCACAGTTGTGTTGCAAATCTTAACATCAGGCTCCCAGCAGATTTCGTTCACTCACTCACTCAACAAAAAAAGGGAGGAGAGAAGCAAGTTTCTATGACCTTTATAAAAAAAAAAAAAGACAAAGAATACTGAAAGCACTTGTTGAGGCTTCCCATGAAATATTTGGAGTCTCTGCACTTTTCCCATCTCTTCTCACAAAGCTCAGTCCTTCCAACTCCTCTGGCCCCATCTACTATTCAACAATATCCCTAGAATACCATTCCTCCTTTCATCCTCCTATTGTATATCTTGCATTTAGGGGCTGCATATCTACCACTGTATGGGCAGTACCCACAGGATTAAAAATAATAAAAAAGCTGGGGAGGTAATCTTCAGTGGGATCTGATAGACCCAGAGCAACTTCATTAAGCTTTAAAAAAGCAGCACTGGTCACTTTTCAGCTACTGCCCCAGACTCCAGACTCTCCAGAGGCGGGAGGAAAGACTGCAGTAGAAGTCAGGTATGTGGATTGGGCAAGGATGGCGCCATCTGCCTGTTTCTGCCAGACACTACACAAGCACGCTGGGGAAAGCGATGCAGTCTGGCAGATGGGTGATCCTGGCAGGAACAGAGGGAACAGATGGACCTAGGAACCTCAGGCTGCCAAAAGCACCAGCTCCCAGGGGAAGCTGGCAGGTGACAGCACATACACACCTGTTTCAGCCGGTTGATGGTGTCCATGTGCTCATCTCTGGCTCTTTCGATCTCTCGCAACTGCTCTTTGACTGCTTCCACCTCTTGGTCTTTTAGCTGTAAGAGAGAGAACCAGACAGTGGTTAGCGAAGAAATATGGTGCCTAAAGACAGAACTGCACATCTGGTGGCAAACGGAACATTATTCTCAACCCCATATGCTCCACTGATACGCAAAATGGCAGTGGCAGATGGGGGACATTTACAGGGGAGAAGCGGTTCATTTAAGCCGTTCCTGCCCCAGCTGCTTTTACACGTCTTGGAAACCTGGCCGGAGGGGAATGCAGAGGAAAAAGGATGAGCAGGGAGCAGAAATGCTCCACTGCTGCTGCTCTGCACACTTATGGGAAATGGGGGGCTCAGGAATCATGGGAACTATCGTAATCAGCCGTTATTCTATGAAAGAAACTCATAGAACCCTCCATTTCTCCAGATGTTTCCCTTCATAGTGTGATCGTCGTCCTGGCTGCACAGCTCTTGCGCTTTCCAAGCTTCCACAGGCAGCTGCCAATCATGCCTCAGGCTGGTCCTCAGGATGTTATCCATTTCTTGCCAGCTGACTCCTCCTTCCTTCCTCCATCTCTTGCCAGCGGCTTCTGTCACCCATCCAAAGTGGGACCAAGGTTGATCCTGCTTAGCTTTTTCAGGCAAGGCGGCAGCTCAACCTCCAGATCACACCTCCTGCCACCCTCAGCCCCCCCCCTCCTCAGACTAACTAGCATTTGCCATTACAAGCCACTAGTGGAGAGAAGAAATAGACAAGGTGCACAGACCAATGGGCTCTTGCAAGTCTAGTAACCTCCAGCCAGGTGATATGTAGGAGGAAGCTCATTGGTCTGATCAGCATAAGTCCCAGCCATTTCTACTGAGCTGGAAACCCACAAAACCTGCCCTCCCCATACCTGTAAGTCAGCCACATGCTGCTCCTTACAGACGCGCAGTGCGTCTGCATGTTCCTGCTGGTGCTTCTCTATCAGCTCCTGAAGAAGAGGGAGAAACTAAAAGAGTAGAAGACAGCTGGGTGTACGGGCCACCCTGGCCCTTCTAGAGGGTGCCAGTTCTGATCTGCATCCCCTCACTCAGGAGAAGCCTGATGCAACAGGATGGGGAACGTGATGAGAGGTTTGCACAGCAGCGGAGTGGGGGAGCAGGGACCGCTACATACTCCTCCCCTAGCCCATCACCCACCTCTGCGTCCTTGAGCCGCCGCTCAAACCAGCCCTTAGTGCCATCCATGGACTGTATTTGCAGACGCAGCTCCTCAACCGTTTGCTGAAGGGCCTCCAGTTCCTGACTACGAGCCTAAAGCAGAAGGGAAAGGGGACAGACATGGGCATTACAGAACGCAAGAGGAATATAGGAGACCAGGGGCTCGCTTACAAAATAGGCACTGGGCCTTTAAGGAGTGGATTCCTCTCCCATTACAAGATGCTTTAGGGGAGAGAAAAAGTGGACTCTGCTAATGTATCACTTCCTAGCAAAAATGCTCACCACTATGACAGGTGAGTGAGGAGTGGGGGAGGGAGAGCTTGTACATTGCAGGGCTATTTATTAATTTGCTTAATTACAGTATTTATATACCTCCTTTTCTTTACAGACTCAAGGTGGTTTACAGGCAATCCTAAACCCCTTTTTTTTTCAAATGTTTTTTTTTTATTTACAAGTATTGTTCTAGAACAGGGGTCTGTCTCCAAAGTTTTCTGGCCACAGGCAGGACGGGCATGATTGACAGCCCCGCTCCTTCCAGCAGTGCCACCCCTTCCGGCCACGTCAGTGAAACATAAGCGGCCAGTGGGGAGCTAATCGCTGGTCACGGTAGCTGGTGGGGAGCCGCTCGCTGGCCACCACAACCTCCTGCAGCTGCTCACCAGCCACTGCAACCTCCCACAGCCTTCATGGTAGACGCAGGGAGCCGGTGGTGGGGAGCTGGTGGCCGCCGCGGGCCATAGTTTGGAGACACCTATTCTAAGAGAACATAGAACCTTCAATTCCCAGATGTTTCCTTTCAAAGTTCAGCCATGTCCTGAGAGGTATGAGTGCATATGAGGGGTATGTGTGCATGCAGAGTGTACGCCTCTTGTGGGGGTCAGATAGCAGGCTTTGCTCCCATTGCAACAATGCCCCAGGTACTACTTTACCATGACACACAGGACAAGACAGCAGCCATTCGCTTTTATTGGACGAAGGAAAGAGCACATGCAGGGACGGTGCTGGGGTGGGGCGGAAGGTTAACCTGGTCCCTGGCAAATCCCAAAGCATCTACGCTGAATTCAGTTTCTGCACCACAACGGAGTGTGATGCTAATATGCCACAAAGAGGCAGAACCTGGACACTGGTTTTTGTGTATACAATATAGTACTTAGAATTTGCAAATTATAAACCTTTACACTGTGCTTGTTCTCACAGCTGTGCTGTGAAGGAGGCCATTGTGATTCCCATAGAACAAATGAAATACCCAGAATTCAGCATCCTGAGAATCAACGGTAAGCTATGATTAAGGAAAACAAACAAAAAGCAGCAGCAAGTTTCTAGTCCTTAAGATTTGAACACATGCATCTCCACAAAGAGACCCAGCCAGCCTATGCTTCCATTTTCTTGACCAATACCTTCTCCTCCTTCAGCTGACCACGCAGCTCATCTTCCTGCCGCTTCTTATGCTCGTGTAACTCCCGCAGCTCCCGCTCATAGCGTGCCCGTACGGCCAGCACCTCCTTCTCATGTTGTAAGCGGAGGTTGCTCAGTTCTTCCTTATGACGTCCCTTTTCTTGCTGGGTCTCAATAGCCATCTCATCTAGCATGGTCTTGCGTTTCTCTGCCGTCTGAAAAGCAGACACAGACCAGAGCAACCACTCCGGATCAAGCAGAACAACATGGTCCTGGGCTCTTGGCTCCTGCACAAAATTCCCGATCCCTTCACAGACCTGGGTGTAGAACAAGTTCGATTCTGGTTCATGACACCCTTCAGCTACCCCTTAGGAGGCCCAAATGTCTCCTAGAGTTGGGGACAATCACATTTCCTAGATTGTAGCCCAACGTTTTGGGATAGGAGCGACATTTAACCAAGGCTGCGTAGATTACATAGAAAGCACTGGATGAAGCAATTTTTACAGTAGTTGGCAGGTTCTCTGCTGCCCTGCAAAGCTCCCAAAGCCATTTGCCTTGCCCCATGTAACCATCTAACTCCCATTCTCCATGTCTGTTACTCTCTTCCACTCCCCTTTGCCCTGAAGTTTTCAAAATGCTTTAAAATGCAATTTTAAAATGGGGGTTTCTGGGCAGAGAACGCACTCAGACCACAGTGCAGCGAATTATTCCAAGTGACCTGGGCTGCAGACAGGGTTAAGTCCTCCACCTGTCATTCCCCACCATCACCGTTACCTTCCTGGCTTCATCAAGATCTTGTAACAATCTTTCCTTCTCCTGTCCAAGTTCTTGTAGCTGCTCCAAGAGACGAGTGTTGGCCCGGAGTGACTCCTAAGGGAGAAAGTGCAGATAGCAAAAGTACTTCCTTCTAGATCAGCCCCTGGCCAGCCAAATTCTTTGGTTAGCACCCCCAGTTCTGCTAGAGACCCTCCCATGCCCCCGATACACAATTCAGAATAGTTCACACTTGACCCCACCTTGCAGGGCTGTTGTGAAATAATGACTGAGACAATGTATGCGAGTGTTTCAAGCACTCAAGAAGTGCTACATATATGCCAAGTACTCCGAACACCCTTTTGAGCTCATAGACAAAATCAGGATGGCAAAGGGTGGACTTTTCCAACCTGGGCATCTAGTACAAAATCCTTTTACACAAAGTAGCACTCCCTCCATGAACACTTTAACCCAGCCTTTCACACTCACTAGTTACATAGGCAAAAAAAGCAGTCAAGATTCCAGATCAATATACGAGAGTCGGTACAAAAGTAATGCCTCCTATTTTTTCTAAAAACTATTCCTGAATCGTTCCATAAACATCCTGTTATTTTTCTACAAAGTCACCGTCTTTCTATGCACTTGCGCGATCTGTGAATGAGACGCTGTATTCCAACGCCATAAAATTCCTTGCTGCAGTTCCAGGGGTCATCACGAACACTTTGCTCTAGCTCCTTGTCATCTGCTAAATGGCGACCACAGAGTGCATCCTTCAAGGGGCCAAAAAGGTGATAATCAGAAGGTGCCAAAACTGGTCTACAAGAACAGTTCATCCCAGTCTTGCAAATGCTTCCCTTGTGTGGTCTTGCACTGTCATGGAGAAGCATGATGTTGTTCATGTTTCTGTTGGGTCGAACCCTATGAATGCGAGCTTTCAACTTTTTTTAGTGTTTCCACATATCGCTCTCCATGAAGTCTACAAACAGCACCCCATCTTTGACCCGGAACATCGTCGCCATGACTTCACCCACAGAAGGCACTCTTTTGAATTTCTTCTTGCATGGGGAAGTCTTACGGTGCTGTTCCCTCGACTGTCTCTTCATCTCAGGGTCGCAATGGTGGACCCAGGTTTCGTCTCCTGTGACGATGTGTGAAAGAAAAATTTCCCCCTCAATTTTGTAGCATTCCAAAAGTTCCAAACAGATTACTTTCCAGGTTTCTTTGTGTCGGCATCTTCGGGACCTGCATCTGTCAGCATCTTCGGGACCCACTGGGCTCAAACCTTTCTATAGTCAAGCTCCTTAATGACGATCCTCACAGCTGGTTTTCCAATGCTTACTGCATCACGCAGTTCGATGCGGCGGTCCTCTGTGATGAGTGCGTCGATTCGACTCTTGTTGTCTTCTGTCACTGCCGTCACTGCCCAGCCGATCCGAGGCTTGTCAACGATGTTTGTTTCTCCGCTCTTGACTGTACTGATGTCAACGGTATTGTCACCATACACATTTTGGAGACAAATACGGATCTCAGTTGGACCGATTTCTTCCGCAGTGAGGAATTCAATCACGGCCCTTTGTTTTATACGAGTATCTGAAACACCCACCATTTTGAACAGCTCGTGCGCCATACGTACATGACATATCCCATTGCCACTCCGTATGGTGAAACTAAAGACATCTAGTGACCACCCAGACCAACTTACAACATTATGCGGCGCCAGATTTGAAATTTTAGAAAAAGAAGGCATTACTTTCATACCAACCCTCGTATCTGGAACAAAAGCATAGCGTGGTAATCTTGCAAATGTACTCAAAGCTTTGGAAGGCAACCAAAATCAAATGAGTAGTTATAAGGAGGGAAGGAGTGGAAGTCTAGGTGCGGAGGAGGAGCGGGGGTCAATAAAGAGATCAAAACATGAGAGAGGGGGAGAAAAGGGATGTAGAAAATGGAAGTCAGGCAATGAAGCAGGGCTCCTGTCACAGAGTGTTACCTTTTGGCTGCCACTGGCTCCATGAGTAGAAAAGGTTCTGAAACTGGCCTTTTTGCATACTGTGCTCAAGGGAGATGGGTGTGGGGAGGAAAGACCGTGCGCTGAGAAATGCTTCCGTTTCCCCCTCTCTTACGCAAAGCAGCCACTTGGACCCTGTGAGCACCAGCACCCTGGGAACAGTGATGCGCATGGAGTGCCGACATGCTGGCGTACCTGCAGCTGTGTGTTGAGGTCGTCCTTCTGGGCAACCAGCGCCTCCTTCTCGCTCTGCCGCTGCTGCAGTTCCACCCCCAATGCTGCCACCTGATCTCGCATCAGATTCATCTCTTGGGTCTTGGATGTCTGGATCTGTAGGATAAGGTGGGTGGACAAGGAGGAAGGATAAAGAGAGGGGCCTCAGGGCTGTTCAGGGGAATCCTATCAAATCACAGGATGTTGTGTAGATCTCAGGCCATAGGCTCTGAAGATCTAGAAATGGCCCCGAGACACATGAAGAGTTCGCTCCCAACACACCTCAACATCCAAAAAACCATCTCCTCCTGCATTTATTTTGCCTTTGATCTCACTGTGTAAAACTGTTGTCCTTAGCTATATATCCTTCTGAAAGAGTGCAAATAACGCACTCAGCTTTGACCCAGGTAAGAGACAATGCTCACAGTCCCTAACCATGCTTAAGGTCAACCAGGTTCCTTTTTAATCATGGCTTGTGAGCCGGCTTCAAACCCTGCTGATGAATCTTGGTGAGCTTTAACCATGGTTAAGATGGGTGTAGCCATAATTCCCAGTTAAGGTAACCAGTGAAAAGACGGGGAGAAGTTTCACACAGGAGGGAAGCACATAGCTGTGCAATCCATTCCCAAGCTCTTAACTATCATTTATCTATTTATAGAATTTATATACTGCCTTTTCTTTACAGACTCAATGTGGTTTCGGGCACAATCCAAACCTACTTAGGCCGCCGTTGTAACCAGTGGCCCAGCGAAAACGGGAGGCCCCGGAACGGAAAGGGGATTCAAATCCCCTTTGAATTCCCATTTTGGAGGAGATTTGAATCCCCTTTCTGTTCTGGGGCCTCCCGTTTTCGCTGGGCCGCTGGTTACAACGGCGGCCTAAGTAGCATTGGATTGCGCCCTTACATAGGCAGGCAATCCTAAACCCCATTTTTTTCAAATGGTTTTTTTTTTTTAACAAGTATTGTTCTATGAGAACATAGAACCCTCCATTCCCAGATGTTTCCTTTCAAAGTGCAGCCACGTCCTGGCTGTGCTTCGGCCTTCCAAGCTTTTCGCAACAGCCGCAGGTCTCCCTCAATCAGTTCTCAAGGTGCTATCCATCTTGCCAGCTGATTCCTCCGCATTCCACACACTCCACTCTCTCACAGCAACTTCACAAGACCCATCAGTGGTAGCAGTCTCTCTTCCAAGTGACAACCAAAGCTGAACCTGCTTAGCTTTCTTCAGGCAGGGTAACAGCTCAACCTCCAGGCCACACCTCCTGCCATTTACTGGGTGTGCTGTGTCTGCACTAGCCCACTTACAGCACATGTTTGCAATGTATATACAATCATATACATGTTTACTTGGAACCAAGTCCCATTTTGTGTCAATGGAGCTTACTCCCAGGTTTAGGATTTCAGCTTTAGCCTATGAAAGTCCACAACGCAAGTCTTTCTGGTGCCACAGGATGCTTTGACCTTTTTTTGCAACTGCAGACTAATATGGTTTCTCTTCTGAAACTAGTTCTATACATGCTGCAAAACGTTCCGTCTTTTTGACAAACGTTATGAAGCTACCTTGCCCCAAGTCAGGCCATCAGTCCATCTAGCTCAGTATTGTCTACAGTGTAGACAATACAGTGTCTCTTCTATACTGCCTGGCAGCAGCTCTCCAGGGTTTCAGAGAAGGGTCTTTCCCAGTCCTATCCAGAAATGCCAGGAATTGATCTGGGACCTCTGGCACACAAAGCAGGGGCTCTACCACTAGCTACAGCCTTCTCCCATGGATGAGGCTAAGCTGGTTGGGACAGAGTTTTTCAAATACCGATACTATTTTTCATCAGTTTCTAACCCATTTCTGTTCTATAACAAAAAGGTATTTCAGGAAGACAGGGACATGTTCACTGTCAAGCTTTTTAAAAAGCCAAAATCGGGAATCCAAGATCAGTCTCCCTTAGCACAGAGCCGTGTGGGCCATACCCACCCTAACAGAGCTTTTGTGCCATCGCAAACACAGACATCACTATTGGTTTGTACATCACAGCACTTTGAACGAACAAAATATCTCTCATGCTTATCCTAACAGTCATGGAAAACAACTGCTCTTGTAACCCCTCTTACAAACAGAAAGACAGTAGCTGGAAAAATGAGGCTCCACCACAAGATCCCTAGTAGATTAGGCCTGCCGCTGAGCACATTTGAAGTTTTCTGCACCTGTGCCACATTACATCACACATCATGCCCTCCACTGCCTACCCGCCACATTCTCCTAAGTTGTGGGTGGGCCAACCTGCAGCCTGGGTACCCAAGTGGCATAAGCAGCAGTGGTTTGGACCATGCCTGGAAAGGAGCAGGAAGACTTTGCTGTAGCAGCGCTGCTCTTCTGCCAAGTTCCCCAGCTTGTTAAACCAGAGGTCAATAGTCATACCAAGGCAATGGGAGGGGCTACATACATACACACTGGAGTATATACGACACTGGTACATTTATATTTATTAGATTTCTATCCCGCTTTCTTCCCACATAGGGGGGACTCAAAGTGGCTTACAACAATACATATATAACATAAAACTTTTAAAACATTAATAAAATCTAAAACCACAGTACAAAATATAAAAGCAGGAGTAAAAAGAGTAAAAAAAAAAAAACAGGAGTAAAAAGGGCTGCACCACTAAAGGTAGCTAGGTTAGGTGGCTAACTCAGAGGGCTTCATGGTACACTCTCATGTTTTGGACATGACTTGTGGTACATACTTGCCAAACAGATTGGCCACCTTGTTCATTTACACCACAGGAAGGCAACTGGAGGACAAACCAGCCTTCTGAAAACCTTCCATCTGCCCCCCCCCCATAACCCCCAAAATCTCCCATGCACCATTCTTCACTTCAGCCGCTTTCTCCGAAGCTGAAATGGAGGCCAGGGGCTCTTCCCCGCCCTTCTGCTGCTTCCCAAACAGCACAAGAGGCTTTGATAGGGCTTCTATTATGCACCTCAGCGGCTCGCTCCCATGCACAGGCCAAGACACAGGGAAATGGTTGTGAGCAGCACCGAAAGTTGCTGGGTTGCACTGATGCCAAAGCCTCCGCTGCAGATCACAACAGGCGGGAGAGGTTTAAAGGGCCCGTGTGCGGGAATTAAAGACAATCTTGCCAATTCTTCAACCCTTGCTTAGCTGAAAATATGGTCCACTGTGCCTTGAAACTGCACCCCCGGGTTTCCAACACCACCCGCCACCGCCCTCTGAGCTCTTTGCTCCCACAGAGGGGTCTGGTACCTGTTCTAATGCTGCCAGATTGGTTCTCAGTGCATCGTTTTCAGACAGAATGGTCTCAACCTGTTCCTGGCTCTCCGCACTCTGGCAAGCAACCTGATGCCCCATGAATACAGGATGGGAGAAAGGAAAGAATCGGAGAGAAAGAGAAAGACACCCAAGCAGGAGAGAAAACAGAAAGGGTTAAAAACACAGAGCAGTACTGGGCCAGAGGCTTGAAGGAAAAGCAGGCTTCTGTCACTTGAAAACCAAATGAGAGAAAATGAACATAAATTGCAATTTTTTAAAAAAAGACTAACAAAACAAAACGTTATTTCATATACAAAACATAAGACAGTATTTATACACTCAAAGTCAGCACAAAATAGATATATAAGTAAAGGGAGAGTTGAGAAATGGAAATTAAGAGAGGGCAGAAAGCTCCTTAAGAAGTCAGAGGTTTACGAAAAAAAATGTGAAAGTCTAACAGGGATGAAGGGGTTTAAGGTTCCTAGGGCCAGAGGGACTCAGGAGATCATCCAAACAAGCCACCAGCCCAGAGGCAGGCATCCCCACAAACAAATTAACCCATGGTCTAGAGTGCTATAGGCAGAGCAGACATTGGGGGATCTGGGGCTTGAAAGTGTGTGAGCAATGCAGTGCAATCTCGTAAAGCCAGAGGAAGAAGATGTCGTGGTCGCCTCAGGGAAGGTCTCCTCCCTCATGAACCTCTTTGGCAATCGTCTACAAGTGAGGCCCTGCTCCAGATTCCAGCTTGCATGGCGGTACTAGTACCACTGGTTGAGAACTCCTGGTCTATTGATTCTGTTGCTGTTCTGTTGTGCTTCTGTATTCTGATTTTTCAACTGGTTTTATTGGCCATGTATTGGGTAGTCCAATCCTGCGCAAGTTGAAGCAGCCAGCCTAAATGGCCGGCCGCTGCATCCTGTCTATGATGTGGCTGGCGCGGCTCACCTTGGGGGAAGGCAACATTCGTCCCCTTCCCCTGGTGTAAGTCCCGGAGGCCCCAATGGACCTCCTTGGATGCGCGCCAGCTTTTTAGCTGGCGCACATCCGGGGAGGCCGTGTAAGGCTGGCTGGCCCAGCCCAGGAAGGGGCTCAGGATATCAGTGCAACCCGGCACCAATATCCCCTTCCCAGGCCGGGCCAGTCAATGGCCCCCTCCCCCACCACTCCTGCCGACCGACCAAGTACTTACCTGGGTCAGTGGGCGCAGGTCCTGGGTGACGGCCGTGTAAGTGGTGCCCGCTTCTGCGCCGGCGCCATTTACACTAGGGGAGCCACAAAAGTGCCTTACGACAGTTTTGCAACACCTTAGACCGGCGGAGCGCTCCGCCTGCCTACAGTTACAGTGGATTGCACCGTTAGTTATGTTATATACTTCTTTGAGATTTCTTTGTTGAAGAACAGCATGTATTATATATATTTAAATATACAAATCTCCAATGGACAGGGCAGGACTGGCTTGTCATAGTAGGGCATCTGCTGAGATCTAGACCCCTGCAGTGGACCCACTTCTGAAAGGAGCCTGCCAGTGGGTCCAAGGTGGAAGAATGCTCTAGTCTAGTGGCTTTCCTTGGCACAAAACTTTAAACATTTAAACATGTGGCACATACCACCCTCCTCATAAAGAAATGAGGAAGGACACACACAGGAAGGGGTGGGGCAGGCTAAGAAAAAGTCATTTCTGATTCCATGAGATTAAAAAAAAAATATATTCTCACAGTACAATCCTATCTATATTTACTGAGAAGCAAGTTTCATTTAATTAAATAGGGCCTACTTTCAAGTCAGTCAACGTATGCAGTCTTGTCTCAAGTCTCTGCTGTAATATTTGTCCTATTTCATAATTTTTACACCTTTTATACTTTCTGATCTGACTTGAGAACAAAAAAAGTTTTCGAATGCACTGTGAAAAGCAGGCCTGAAGCACACAGTTTGAAAGAAAAGAAAAACGCAAGACACGAGAGAAAGGATGTGAAACTCTACATTTGGTACAAGCGATCCCATGAGGTTTACAGATCAGTAAACGGTGACTAAAAGCAAAATAAACCACACCAACAGATTCCATCACAACCTCACTCTTGGTTCTACCACTTGTAATCAATTAGCTGATCCAATTAAAAAAGGACTCTAACAGAGCATTTTACTACAAATGAAATGTCCATCACCATGATCTATGCAAGCCCCCTCCCTGCGAGACAGCGAAAGACTAGCAACTAACGGGGGGGGGGGGGTTGCATACATTTATATATTGTTTTTGGGAAGTCACAGTAACAAAGTTTGAGAACCCCTGCCTTGGGTCACAGACACAGGATATAAAACAACTTCTTATATTTACCGGTATACAGCACCTACAAGAGGCTGCACTAAGGCCCAACAACATGTGTTGTCACTGCTATTTAAACATCACTGAGAGATTTATTATTGAAATTAGTTAGACCCTGTCATTCTAAGATCCCATTTTCAGGGTGGCGAACGAATGAACGAACGCACGCACAACTCACAGAATAAATGATTTATTACACATAAAACAGATTAAAACGGGTTGTGCTGGTGACTTGCATCATCCTGGAATGTCAAAGGTCTAGTAACATTGGGGTGGAGAGGAGAAAGCAACATCATGGCAAATGAAACTGAAGGGCAAGAAGAACAGTGGAGCAAAGAAGTCCAAGGTTTAGATCACACAAACAGCAGATGACGTGGATCCTTCTGATCCATGATCATCACTAATGTCACAGAAATTGAAGGCCCAAAATAATATTGTGACCAAAATATTGTTATGACCCTGAGCTGGCTCATTTGTGCATACAATGGACACTGTCCATCCGCAGATTCGGGACCCGCAAATTTGTCACACAGTGAGTCCCAAATCCATAGGGTCCACGTTAAAATCAGGAAAAAAGGGGGGGGGGAACACGGCGCCTCCGCAGGCCTCCCCAAGGCTCTAAACAGCGGCGGTCGTGTTCCGAAGCCCACTTTCGGTTTTCAGCAAAATGTTTTACTGCTATTTAGAGTCTTGGGGAGGTGGCAGCGCCCCCCCCCCGGATCCTTCGGGGAGCTGGCAGGACAACCAGGTATGTTTAAAGAAGTGTTTTTGGGGCGGGGCAGGCGCGTTCCTGGAGTGCCGCTGCAGCCTTTCTTCCTGGCCTCCCCCCTTAAGAGGATATCGGCCGGCACGTCACCCCCTGGCGGGAAGTCAGCCATCTCGGCGCGTCACTGAGGGCGGGAGGTTGGCCACGTCAACTCCCACACACACCTTGCCACGTCACCCCACCCCCGCTGCTGTGTCACCCCTGGTACTCACTCACTGCTTGCCACTCGCACCGGGAGGGGGCGACGTGCCCAAGGCCCATTCCCGTGCTACGTCTTCTTCAGCAGCTCGGCTGCTTCTATCTAGGCCACAGCAAGGCTAAAAGCGGCATGCTCACAACGCCGCTTGAAGCCTTGCCCTCAGAAGGGCCAAACGAAGACACGATTGGGTCTTCATTCGGCCCTTCTGAGGGCAAGGCTTCAAGCGGCGTTATGCGCATGCCGCTTTCAGCCTTGACCTGGCCTAGATTGAAGTGGCCAAGCAGGCCTTGGGCGCATCACCCCCCTGCCATGCCATAGTGACGCCACTGGGTCGCGACCCACCACTTTGAGAACCCATTTTAGGATCTTTAATGCTAAAGGGACATTAAAATTGTTTGTATTTGGAAGCATTCCAGGAAATGGCAAGCAGGCATAAAGCACAACAGATAAACAGGAAGAACATAAGCACAGAACAGGAGCAGAAAGCTAAGGTAGAAAGCTAAGGTAGAATGCACAGTACTGAAATAAAAGAAAGGCAAATAACTTGGTGGAAAGGAACAACCATGTATCTTGCCAAGACAACTTGGTGGAACTTCAGCCCAGCATCTCAAAAACAAAGCGTGGGGGGGGGGGGGGGGTTTTGGGTTATCACACCACTTAACCAGTTTGTTCTTTCTGCTGTAACTCTGTAGGAGCACAGGAAAAGCACAGAATGTGGGAGGGAATGCAGAATTCAAATTCAAGAAGCAGCAGCAAGTTTCTAGTCTTATGGCTGTGAAGGAATCCTTGGAAATAAGGGGGCAATGTTTGTGGAAATCTCAGAATCCCAAAAGGGTGGTTGACAATGACTTTGATTTGGGGTCTGTCTCTCCCATGGCTAGCAATCCCAGAATTACTCAAAATGAGTTTTTAATGCAAACCTGCTCAATTTGCCTAATTAACACAAATTACAGAATACAGTTTTACTCAGTGCCAAATTGGATTGTCTTGGCAAAAAAAATTGGTTTCCCCCCCCCACTGCTAGTATATAGGTCACGTAGCCCAGGCCGTAAGCCAAGTCTTCTCTTGAACAAAGAGATTCATGTCTTTCCATTGCACGTTACTAACATTATAGTCTGAAGTACACTGGAATTTCTCAAGAAAGTGACCCCTGCACTGTTTGTGGGGGGTGGGAAAGGAGGGCGGGGGGGCACTCACCTGGTCCTGCAAAGCCTGTAGGGCCACCTCATGTTCTTTGCGCCGGCTCTGCAGTTGGTCCTTTAATTCCGAGAAACCCTGCAAAGGAGGGCTGTGAGTTAGGAAACAGAACTGAGGGACAAGACCTCACTGGCATACCACCCACCGACAGGGACACGTCACCACCGATGAACCCACACAGCAAAAGGAACCATTAGGCCAACACCCAACAAACAAGATGCAGAGAGAGAGAGAGAGAGAGAGAGAGAGAGAGAGAGAGGAGGAGTTATAATCTACCCACTGTATGTTTTTAGGGGGTGCCCTGTCCTCTACGGCAGATAACCGGGTATTCATCATCACTGGACACATCAACGCTACATTGTAGAACTAAGGCTTTCGTGGTCTGGGTTATCCTGACGTAAAAAGTTCTTCAGGTTTTTTGACCACGTTCGCCAAGTTTAGGTCTTCATAATGTTTCGCCCTCAATTGAGGGCGAAACGTTAGGAAGACCTAAACTCAGTGAACGTGGTCAAAAAATCCGAAAGAACTTTTTACTTCAGCACTACTCTACATTGTTTCACAGCTGTGGCTTTTCCCAGGGAATCCTGTGAATTGTAGCTTGGGAAGGTTCTGGTGGAGATTCTCAATTCCCTGACAGAATAACACCTCTCAGGCGTTTTTGCGGGAAGTTATGACCAATGTAGATATGTGAAGCCACAGTTATTCCACTATGCAGATTAAACAACTGAGGGGAGAGGGGCAAAGCTGAGATTTGAACTGAGGGATATGATGCAAAATAAAAAAAAATGTTCCAGTTGAAAAATTTCAAGGCCCACTTCTAAACCATGGAAATAGGCCACAGCACCTAGGTCCAGAAGAACACGGTTCAAGCTGGAGTCAGAGCTTCTCAAATACAAAAACAACTCTTACCTGGTTCGCTGTCTGCAGCTCCTGCTGCAGCTTCTGGTTGCGAACCTGCAGGGATTTGAGCTCATCCTCTTTCCGCTGTTGGATCTCCTCAATTTTGGTCCTGAAAAATGGCGTGAGGGAATGAGGCTACAGAGAGGGGGATGGCCAATATGAAAAGCATCTATTGTGTCTCCTGGGTCACAGCCTTAAGGCTTGGCACTACATCCTGGAATTTTCACAGTAGTTTCAAGCTCCCTGTCCTTATAGCAGGGAGGTGGATCAAGTCTCTGACTCTAAGTCTCAAGTAAAGTCTCAAGTTTCTACAGGGGCGTAGGCTGATCTGGGGCGGTGGGCACCAGGGCGTAGGGGCGGAGAGGCTCCGGGGGGGGGGGCAGGAGCCTCCCCAAGTTCCGTGGGTTGTTTGCATTTTTTCTTTTTTCGGCGATTTTTCGCCGATTTTAAAGTCTAAAAAACGGGTATTTTAAAAAGTATGTATGATTTGCCGGCACTTAACTTGTATAGGACGTTCCCTCGACGATGTTCTTCCTGCTCCCGGGCGCAGCTCCTCCGTGCGCGGGACTCTGTACTGCCCCCAGCAGCACTTTCCGTAGTCTGCGCATGTGCAGACCCACGGAGTCTCCAGGGACGTTCTGGGCATGCGCAAACTCCCTGGAGCGCCCCTGAAGACGCCGTGGGTCTGCGCATGCGCAAACTACGGAAAGTGCTGCTGGGGGCGATACAGAGTCCCGCGCCCGGGCACACAGAGGAGCTGCGCCCGGGAGCAGGAAGAACATCGTCGAGGGAACGTCCTATACATGTTAAGTGCCGGCAAATCATACATACTTTTTAAAATACCCGTTTTTTAGACTTAAAACAGCGGAAAAAAAAAGAAAAAAAGGCAATAAAACAGTCAAAAATAGGTTTCGGTTTTTGACAGTTTTATTGGGGGGCTTTGCGGGGTCCGCCCCAGATGCGGGGGCGCCTGGCGACGCCACTGAGTCTCTAGGTCCAAGCCTCAAGTCAAGTCCCAAGTCTTTGCCTCCAAGTCCCAGGTCTTTGGTTGCTATTTAATGGGGAAAACAGGTTTAATCCTGAATAAAATTCGACTTGTCGTAAAAGGCTCCAAGTCTCGAGTCGAGGCTTTTACAATCACCGAGTCGAGTCACTGACGCGACTTGAGTTCGACTCTAGTCCAAGTCAATAGACTCAAGTCTACCTCACTGCCTTATGGCAACAGCATCTCCTTCCTTGCTCCTTGTACATTTTATCATGGTGCTTTGTAAGCCGCCTTGGGCATTTGCTTTGGCTTGGGAAAGGCAGGATACAAATTCATCAAATAAATTAAGTTCTTCTGCTGCCCCCTTTCACTTTTTCCTCGTGTCTGCAGCTATGCTCCCTCCCAGGCCCAAAACATTTGCTAAGCGTTTCCTCAGATGACGCAGGCATTGAGGAGGAGGAACCATCAATACATTTCTTGCCATTTCTTTTACCCAGCATCCAGAACTGCACATACTCCATGCTTAAAAGTTAGAAAATTCTGAACTCAGCTGGCACAAATTCTCCACCAGGAAAAACTAGACCTTGTGATCTGTGCAGAATTAGGCAAGTCAAACAGCCCTGCATGAATTCCTGCTTTTCATAACTTATTCAGAATTTGCTAGAACAGCGTTTCTCAAAGTTCTTCCTGCGAGGCGGGGAGAACTTTGAGTGTTCACGAGGGTGGAGCCAGCGGCGGTGGCGATCCGGGGGATCGCCACCGCCGCTGCCGATACCACCCCCGAAAACGCCGTTGTGGTACTTATTGGGGCTTGGGGGAGCTTCAGGGAGGCCCGCGCAACCTTCTGCAGGCCTCCTGATCTTCGGATCGCTGCAAACCAGCGATCTTCGGGCGCTTCTGGTTTTCGCGAAGGGATCCAGGACCAGCGTTAAAAACACTGTAAAAAGTTTTTTTTAAAAAAAGTTTAAAATGCATGCTTCTTAAAACCTTTTAGAAGCAAACCATGCTGTTTTCAAGCCTCTGCAGGGCTTCTTGAAGCTTAACGATTCACTTCCGGGCCGCGCAAAGGCTCTTCCCCCCTCCTAGCCTTGCCCCAGGATGCACCCTGGGACAAGGCGGGGGGGGGAGAAAGAGCCTTTGAGCGACCTAGAAGTGGGTTGTTGAAGCTTCAAGAAGCCCCACAGAGGCTTGAAAACAGCATGGTTTGCTTCTAAAAGGTTAAAAAAACACGTGTTTTTAACCTTCCCCCCCCCCTTTTTACAGCATTCTTAACGAGGACCCCAGTATCCACAGATCCTCGCTCTCCCCACCTTCCGATAACTTTTGTGGCTGAATCAGGAGGCTACCAAAGCTTAGGGTGGGTTGCCTCCAGTTCCTCTCCAAGAGGCTGGGAAGAAGGCAACATTCCCACGCAGGGTGCAAAGTGAGACTCCGGGACGTGTGTGCCCAACTGCCTCCACTCCAGCCCAGCCCGGCGCGAGATGCACTTCACAGCCATTGACTGACCTGCTCAGTAGATCCCCCCTTATGCTGCGTGACCTTCTGCCGTCAGGGCTGCAGCACTGGCAGGCACTTCCATTCCCTCGGCACCTCTTACTGTCGTGTCACTCCTCTGAGCTCCAGCTTCAACTGAACTCCAAAAAGCTTCATCCCAACACCCCAGGGGTGTCACCCACAGGACAGTCTGAACTCTAGACTCTAGCTCAAGCACAGCCACAGGTCAGCACATGGGTTGCAGTCCTAAAGGGTCAGTTCCGTACCTGCTGTCATTGTAGAGAGCTTCCTTTTCTGTCTGAAGCCGCAGAAAACTAAGGGGATGAAGTGAAATAGGAGCAAAGTTAAGTAGCAGGACCAAGACCAAAAAGAACAAACTCCAAGCACAGTGACATGTACTTGCCAGTGGGTAAAGGAGCATCCATTCATATTTGTTTTACATAAGAGAAGTACTGGTAGCTCTCTATTTACTACACGGTCTTAATTTGCATGCTTTTGAAATAGCATGATTTACAAATTGATACTGGAAGTGCGACTTGGACAGCTCGTTTTTCAAATAGAGCGTCTTTCAGTGCGAGACTGTGCTGCGTTGACTTAGCCGCAACTGACTTGTTAACTTCCATTGCGTGGCTGGTACGGGTATAGGCAACAAAGCACGCTTATTGTTGCGCATGCGATCATTGCTCTCCTGAATGATTTGCTCTCCTCAAGCCCTCTTTAATGTGGAGGCATTTGATGCAAAACGTGCTGCTCCTCCCTGAACAATGGTGAACACGGGGAGGGGGGGGGAATATCCTTAAAGTTACATACACCTTAGCCTGCTATAACCTCCTTTTGACTTGTACTATTGAATGAGCTGGAAGGAGCAGGGTCTTTTTTTTGTTTGGCTGAGTTTCGCTTTGGTTTTCTGGACAGGTGCAGAAGCAGTTCCTCTCTTGTGAAAGTCCCCCCCCCAACATGTGACTGGCCACGTGAAGGCTGTGTGTGAAGATTGAGGCAACGGGGCAGGACTGGAGGAGACACCGGCTGCCAACTTGATGAAGCGGCTGAGAGTGCGGCGCATGCAGCCAACAACAGCATGAGATTGCTTTTTGAACGATGCATGAGAAGCTTCCCACTGTTGTACACTAGAAAGCGAATGGGTTGATTGATTACCTTATTTTTCGCTCCATAAGACGCACTCCCCCCCCAAAAAAATAGGGGGGAAATGTCTGTGCGCCTTATGGTGTGAATATTGTTCTTCATACCTGTACTTCAACCCCACCCTGACCAACCAGGGGACCAACGACCAAAGCTCTGTCCACCGCATGCGCACACTGGGTCTCTCGCTGCAGCGTGCTGTCTGCAATCCTCCTCGGTGCTTCCCCCCCCTTGAGCTGCACAGTTGCCGAGAGAGTGCACATGCGCGAGCCACACACATACTGCCGGCAGCGCAGCTAGTGGGTTTCGTCGCCTGCATGTCTTTCCTTCAGCTGCTCCTTTCTCGGCGCTTTTTGCTGCTGCCCCCGGAAAGGAAACGTGTGTTCCCCTCCCCACACACAGGCACCCTCAATCCTCCCTGCTGAGCCTCTCCGACAGAGCAAGTGAGCTGTCTTGGCAGAGGCTCGCCCACCCTTTGCAGGCAGCGCCACGGGGGCCCAGGACTCCCCACCGACCTCCGACGTCTCCGGAGAGCGTGTAGCTGGATACAGCATCCGTGAGGCTCGCGTCTGGAACAGGAACGCAGGAGCTACTGAGCAGGGGCAGTCCCGGCGGGGCCACGATGCAGCCGGCCCGCGGGACGAAGAGGTGGACAGCAACAAGTGGACATCAACAACGCGGTAAGTGGCCAAACGCCGCAAAAAACATTAAAACATTGGCTGCTTAAATCTGAGGTCAGGGCAAATGGGTCCAGTCTGGTAGGTGGAGGGAGTACGTCCATTTTTTGGATGTATTTTAACTTTTCACTTTTGAACCTGTTGATTTTAATGTTTTTTACGTGTGGATTTTTATGAGGCTTTTTTTATGTGTGAGTTTTTAAAAACAGATGAATATGAACAGAATATTTTTTTTCTTGTTTTCTTCCTCTAAAAGTGCGTCTTATGGTCTGGTGCATCTTACAGAGCGAAAAATACGTTAGCTACTAATCAAATGGCTGCTGCTAAGAGGCTTCCGGTAATTCTAACCAGGGTATTTTTGAACTGCATATACATCGTGACACCACCAGGGAGGTTGAACTTCCTCAGCGAACTATCTGAGCCACCAACACCGGTAGCCATCTCCTGCTCCTCCATAATTGCCAATCGTCAACATGAGTGCTCACCGACTGTACCCCTAACTCAGACCAATCGAATTGGTTTCTATGGGAATGTCAGTTTTCATTTGCACGTTTTTTTATATACTTGTGGTTTTCCATAGCCTTACCATCGTCCCGGAATAGACGCTGGCTTCCACACAGAGACACTACTGTAGGTTTGATTTTTAACAAGAACCCCTGGGGTTCAATGCTCCCCTGGGAAGGAGGTTTTTCTGCACTGCCTGGTCTCTGTGCCCTGGGGTTGTGTGGGAGCAGATGAAAACCCTTGATAGTTTGTGACAGTCATCCTGCTGATTCAGTAAAGGGAAAGTGGGGAGCAGGAAGGGTGGCGTGTACACTAACCACTAGACCCTACTCTCCTTGGTCAGCCTACCTTCTCCCAGGAGACAATGGAAGTATCCTTGCTCTGGGTTGTATCCATTCAAATCAATTAAACCTGCCTTTCAAACCTGCTTATTTGATACTAATGTGCTGCTCCTTCAATTTTCCAAAGATCCTATTATCTTGTTTTATTCCTGGTTACATTGTTAAATTGATTCTGCAGACTGCTAATTGTTTTATATTGCATGTTTTACATAATACGGGTTTGGTTACCCCTTATCCAGACATCCGAAATCCAGACTATTCTGAAATCCAGATATTTTTAGGACATTTTAAAAAACTTGTTCCAGCACCTGGCTAGCATAGCACAAGGCATGCTGGGGCACAAAAAATACTGTATAAAATTACTTCAGGCTATGTGTATAAGGTGTATATGAGACAAATTAATTTTTTGTTTAGACTTGGGTCCCATCCCCAAGATAACTCATATGCATGCAAATATTCTGAAATCCAGAGAAATCCAAAATCCAGACAACTTCCCAACCCAAGCAGTCTGGATAAGGGAGACTCAACTTTTTTTTGGGGGGGGGGAACCTAAATATGTTTATTGTACACATTTTGTAAGTTGCCTTGGGCATTTATCTTGGCAAGGAGAAGGCAGGGTAATTTTTTTTTAAATAAATAAAATAAATAGGCATGCCCAGAACACTGACTCATGCAGAAACACATAGTGGGGGCTCTCACTCTTACACATCTTAAAACCAACTCTTTCTGGGAGTAAGAATGAGGTGCACCTCCAACGCGAATTCAGAAGAAAAGGAGTCTCATCTAGCAGTGGTTTAGAAAACACTAGACTAGGGAATCCATTACCAGGCCTATACCCAGAATTCTATGTAAATATTTGCTGTATGCAACACTACTAAATCCCCAGATCAGTGATTAAAATGTATTATGCAAATTAATCACAAAGTCATAGACTGCCTTGTTTTGCAAATTTTATTCTGCTCCCAAGACCAAGAATTTCAAAGAATTGGGGAGGACTCACAACGGTTTTTCAGGGAGCCCACCTTTGCCACTCTTTCACTGACAGGTGAAAAGAAATTAGCGTTTGGTATGTGGTGTTTTACTTGCAATGCTTTTAATTGATATTGTTTTATGGTGGGTATTTAATTGTTTTACAGTTGTGGTATGATGGTTTGAGACAGCTTTATAGCACGTTGAACAAATATTTGTTCAGTAAGGAATGATGAATGTTTTCCAAAAACTTTTCCAAAGACCTAAGATTAGTAATTTGCTTTTTCTAAAAACCAAAACAAAGCGAATGCAGCTTGCCGGGCTGTATGCCTACACGCAGTTCCACAAATACAGGAAATCCTGGCCCACCAGTAAGAAAAACTAAATCAATTTCCTACTCTAGTGAAGTTTCTGGGGAGAAAGAGGGGGAAAAAAAAAACCTTACCTCTCCTGTTTCTTCTTTAGTTTCTCAGCAAGCTGCATGGAAGAGAACAGAGACGTTACAACGGTAGTGAGTGTGGTTCACTCGAACCAGGCGCTCAGCGGCAGAGCGCATGGAGCAGAAGCTCCAGGCACTCGGGCGGGCGGGGCAGTCACTGACGCGAAGCGCCGTGTTGTGTCGGCCCTCCCTGGAGCCCGTTACACTCTGAAATGAGCGGAAAACAGGCGGGGGGCGCGTCGGCATGACGCGACGCAGGCCCCGCCCCCACGCGCCAGGCAGGCGCTCGACATTTCTGGAAGAGAATCAGCAGTGAAGCCTCACTGGCAACAGCAAACATCCCCCAGTGTTGTCTATGCCACCCACTCCGCCCTATCCCTGCCCCACAAAACCCTGGAGACACACAGGCACACCCAAATCTGCCCTTACCTTGCTGAGTTCTTGCTGCAACCGGGAGGTCTCTGTCGTCTTGGATGTCTACAGGAAAAAAGGAATGATGGAGAGGAACAATACCATCACCCTCAGCTCTTCAAAGATACTTTGTCCCAGTAATCCTTCCAACAACTCTGCAAGCTAAGAACTGGGGTAGTGGAGTGTTAAGATAGGGGTGGGCAGCCTGCTCCCCCCACAAGAAACAGGGTTGAGCACAGGGGCAAGTTTAGCCCCCCATCCCATTGTGTCTCTTTACTTTTTCCCATGTCAACAAATGGCTCCCATTCATCCCTGGGGGGGGGAATAAAGTGCTGAGCTTGGGGACATCGTTGTGATGGAAGCCCATCCTCCAGTGAGCGGAGGTCCCTGCAACATATTTCATTTAAATTAAAAATCTCCAGTGCTTTGCAATAAAACAAACACAAAAAGATGCACTAAAACCCATGACAGCAAAATCAATACAATTTAAGAGCAGCAGCAATAAAAACAACACAGGCCCTGCACACTTTTTGCTTTCTTAAAAGTGAGACGTATTCTTGGGTATATTTGGGGCGCCGATTCCAAAAATGGCATCAGTTTTGCCCTATCATATCTAGTTTTGGGGGTACGGCATGGGCACCTCATAATGAGAATCAAGCAGCTTCCTCTTGAGGAATCCGACACCATGGCTTCCTCACGAGAAAGCGCTTGACTCGCTTTATGAGGTGGTGATGCTTTACCCCCCAAAACTAGATGTGAAAGGGCAAAACCGGTGCCATTTTTGGAATCAGCGCCCCACCCAAATTCATATAAAACCACCATAAATTTGGGGGGGGGGGAATTTTTAACCCTCAAATTTGCAAACCTGTGTAATTAACACAGAACCACGCAGAGCCAAACGTTTTCACTTGTCATTAAAATGAGGGGGCCAAACAAGCCTCCCAAGGGAAGACATTCCAATTCCACAGAGAAGAACCTGCTGCCGAGAAAGCCCCATCTCTAGTGCCCGCCACAATAAAAAGGTTTATTTACCTTTGTAAATAAATAGGCTCACCAGTTGAGTCTCTGAGGCGGATCTCAAGGTTTATATAGGAGACGGTGGTCTTTACCCTCTCCAACCACTCCTTGCCCATCTTAATAAAAGCCATTTTGCCAATTAATAATAAAAACAGCACTTTTTCTAAGTGTTCAAAGCACTTCCATCTACATTCATCATCCCACAACGTTGTAGGGTGGGCCAGTGTTATTATCCCCATATTATTGATGGGGGGGAGGCCTGAAGTTGAGAATTCAGAAGCTTGCCTCAAGCTACCTGGCAAGTTCATGGCTGAGCCAAGATCTGAACTGGGGACTTCCCAGCTCAGTGCTCATGACTGGGTCACACCATCTATCTGTAAGAGTGTGGACCCAGGGCCACAAACAGGTGATACACCAGGAGCACACTGCCTTGTCACTATGACAACAGAGGTGTAGCCCTGCCCATTTCAGAGGAATTCTGGACCTTGTTGCCAGGTAACGGAGACATGTTCAAATCCCACAAGGTATCAGCAGTCATGAGGGAGCTGGGGAGGAAGTAGGAAGTGGGCACTGGCTGGGAGGAAGCATTTAAGGGCTACAGGCAGCCAGGCCAGAGAGACTTCCCTGGAGCTTAGCTGGATGTCCAGAAGAAGTGGAAGGTCAGGTGCTGCTCAAACTCCTTCCCACTGTGAAGCTTGAGCAGAATTCTATGCTTCCCACTGAGCCCTACCAGGTTTCATCCCTCACCTCAATGTTACCTGGAACAGAACTTGTATTTCATTTGCGGAGCACTTGAATATCAAAGGCAATACAGAGCAACAGCCCCTCCCTACAACCGTGTACCTGCCAGGCCTGGCTAGAAGCCAATGCTCTCTAGAGAAGAGCAGTACCCAAGGGGCTGCCTCTCACCTCAAGGCTCTGAAGCTGCTCCTTCAGGAGTCTCTTCTCTTCCCGCTCCGTCTGCCACTTCAGCTCCACTTCCGACAGCAGCTGCTGAGAGGCGCTGCTCTCAGGCGCCTGTGGCTCCAACTCTGCTTGCCCAGCAGGAGATGCCTCCATGGATGCATCGCCTGTCCCGCCACCTCGGTTTTCCACTTGCCGGGCCACCTCCTTCTCATAGCGCTCCTGTAAAGCTGAGGGACAGGTGTCAGCCATTCCAAGTGCACTGTGGAAGTCCCCTCCCAACCTCCCAACAGGACCTCCCCCCCCCCACACTCACACACACACAGTCCCCCAACTTTGACAATGTTTTTTCGTCCTACTAAACTATTACTATATCACCATTTAAAGCTGTGTCCAGCAGTTTGACACCTCTACTCTACACGCACCCACAACTATCCTGAAAAACAGGATTCTCCGTTTCTCCCTCTCACAGAGTAGGAACCAAAACCGAGAAAGAGGAATTGTCTCAAGGCCATCCATTCCTGTAGGCAGCTGAAGTGAGATATGGACTCCAACCCAAACACACAAATATCTACTAATCCCTGCCAAAAAAATGAATAAAATACAGCTTAAAAAATACACTGCCTACTTTGGGTAGCAATGGTCACCTAGGTTGTGTCATGAATTCCTCTTCCACAGGCTCATGAATATTGTGTCCTCTAAGGCAGGGGTGGCCAACCTTCCACCATTAGGGCCTCTGTGTTCTTAAGAGTTGTGCAGAAGTCAGAATCTTGGCAGCTGCAATTGCTGATGGTGCTGCTAAAGCAGCTGCACCTGCTGAAATGCCCTCACCTATACTGCCATTAAAGGGCCAAGAGCATTCGTGTTGAAAGGTTGGCTATCACTGCACTAAGGGGTTCACACCGGTGCGCGGTCCCCTTCTGCAGCTGGGCAGTATCGCAACGCCGCCTCTTGGCGATATCATCGCCAAACGTCTGGGTTGCCGAGCTCCACACTTCACAGAGCTTGGCTGAGAGGTGTGCAGCCACCTGGCTGCGCAGTGTGCACCTTAGAGGGAACACTACTCATTAGGCCACTGAGCTCACCTGATTCTAGCCTCCTAGCAGCCCCTGTGAAAGGAAGTGCGAAGAGGATGCGGGCAAGCCGGTCAGCAGCAGCTGTGGGCATTCCTTGGATGGGCCTTTAGCCCAATGCGCTCTTCTAGATCCCACTTGGTTGGCTTGCCCTTAGCCTTCCTCCCAATTCATCTCTATTCTGGCTTGCAACAGTGGCACAGTGCAAAATGGGTAGGACCGCAACTGGGCCCATATGGTGCAATACAGACAAAGAAATCTCCAGTCTTGGCTGGGAGCACAGTTCAGTTCTTATATGGGATTACAGTACATGTTCCCAATGGCAGGCATTCCCAACCTGTGGTACGCGTACCCCTTGCGGTACGCAGACCACAGGCCGGGGGTACGCAAGACGCTGTTCCTTATCAGCTGCTGCGATCAGCAGCTGATAGTGACAGCTGCTAAAGGGGATTTTTTTTCTGGGTTGTAGCACAGGCGGGCGCCCGCCTGCACCGCAACCCAGAAAAATGTCCCCAAGATGTCCCTGGTAGCTCCTCCTACCTGTTCTCCTGGGCGCCGCCATCTTGGATCTCACGAAATCTCACAAGATCCAAGATGGCAGCACCCAAGAGAACAGGTAGGAGGAGCTACCGGGACATCTCGGGGACATTTTTCCGGGTTATAGTGTGGGCGGGTCCTCCTGCTCGCGCTGAAACCCAGAGGGAAAGGGTACGCGGGGGGTATGCGGGCCTCCAAAGTTCCGGGGGGTCTACGGGGCAGCCGGAGGCCCACCCAAGACTGGGAACTCCTGCCCTATGGTACTCAGCATGACGATCCTCCCCCCCACATCCCAACATATTCTGTGCCTAGTACTTTCCTGTCTTGAATCAGAGCCACCCAAGTCCAGTTCAACCCAGCACAGTACCTGCCATGTTCTTCTGCAGTGCAGCATTCTCTGCTTGCAGCCTGAGCAGCTCTTCATCCACTGGGCTGGCTGGGGATGCACCATCAGGCACTACTGCCCCCCCTTCCCGGAGGCTCTTGTTCTCCTTCTCCAATTGTTCAATCTGGGAGCACAGCTGTGTAAGACAGACAGGAGGGTTCATTTTCTACATCTGCACCCTCTCAGCCCAAAATAAGTTTTCTGTGAGAGGAAAATCACAGAAGGATCCCCTCTGGGCAGAAAAGGCTGCAGAGCTGCATACAAATCTCCATTCCAGGAGAAAGCACCCCTCCCAAAAATCCTACACACCTCAAATACCAGATGTGAGAACCTCAAATACCAGATGTAGGAGTGTTTTCTTGCCTCATCGTGCAACAACTCCAACTGTACAAAACTGCAAGATCTACAAACTTTAATGTTGTATGTATAACTACATTGTCCAGATTACAACGGGCAATCAGAGAGCAATTGCTAACAAGGAGGCTCCCACTCACAGGCACCTGCAAAATTCAGAAGATCATTTAACAGCGCTACTCCGATGACTCAAGCAAGGGAGACACGCTCCAAGGGAAATGGAAAAATCCTGCAGTGATGCCAAACTGATTGGACAGTAGGAATGAAGGGGAGATTCCTGCACATCGCACACCCCAAAATAAAGCACAACAATGAGTTAGATTGACTGGCCTTCTGGCAAATCCATGCTGCTCTACATCCAGACTCTCACTCTGGTAAGCTATGATACTCCAGAGAAAAGATTGTGAGAAAAAATTAGACGGGGCTTTGTTAGATGGACACCCTTTGTGGCCGAGCTGAGGGTGTCCGATGAGCAATACTAAGGGCCCAATCCTATCCAACTTTCCAGCGCCGATGCAGCCACAATGCAGCACCAAGGCCTCCGTGACTGCCCCACCACCACAGGATGCTGCACACGCCCCATTGACATGGCTGCAGCAGCACTGGAAAGTTAAGATAGTATTGGACCCTAAGTTACATATACTGTACAATGAGCCTACTCTGTTCTGTCAACAGTGCAGTTCTTTTGCTCCCCTGGTAATTCTTTGGAGACCAAATCAGAATTCTAGAAGGCTAATTAGCAACTGTTCTCCACTAATGCCACTCGGCACCACAGTGCCCCCTAGCAGGCTCCTAGTGCCACTGCACCAGCAGGTTTCACAGCATAGTACCTTGGAGAGCTCCTGCATAAGGGTGCTATTTTGCAGCCTGAAGTCTTCCTCCTGGCTGTGCAGTTTTCCCTGAAGCATTTCATTTTCACTAAGCAAGGCATCTACCTCCTGTGGGAGAGAAGTCAAGGAAACTGTATGAGAACACAAAGGTAGACATTATCCCTGTTGGGCTTACCTCTCATCTATGGGGCAAAATCTAATCCACATGCTGAACGAAACTCCCTCTGTTTTTCAACAATGCTAGGAAATACCTTCCCCTGCAGCCTTCCTGCTATCCTCCCACTAAAATACAGGGCTTCCCTGCCCAACAAGACATTTACTTACTTACTGACTAACAAGTGGAATGCAAGCAGCTATGGAGTGGGGAGCAGAACTACCGATAATAGGTTAGGTAGCAGAATAACCAAATAGAGCAGATAAATTTAGAAGCAGGCTGTGTTCAACAGAAAAGGCAAGGAAGGCCTCTTTCCTATCCCCCGTGGACCACTGTTATCCCCCAGGTCTTTTCCCTGGCTCATACTGAAGGCCAAAGTACTCAATTGCACATAATTAATTGTGCAACTATTTATGTGATGACATTTATCTCTCACCTTTCTTCCAACATGGAACTCAAGGTGGCATCTATGGGGTTGCCAGGCAGTCACCGGCACTGTTCTCTCTAAGATGCATGGCTGTGCAGCTCAAAGACAGGTGGAGCTGAGCTCCGTGCAGCTTGGTGCTCCCGTAAGTCCGGTGATGACGACGCAAGACATTGGCGTGCATCAAGAAATGCTGCCAAGCAGTAACGGAAGGGGCCTGCACAGCACAGCGGACCGCTTAAGGGGAATATTGGTCACCCACCCAGGCACTGACAACCTAGACATGCTTAGCTTCATCAAAGTCGCAGCTTCATGAGCACTCAATTCATGTCATCTACAGACTCCAAGAGTTACACTATGAGGGTACAGTTACTCTAGCTCTAGATTTATTTTTAACGGTCCTCCTGCAAGGATTGACTGGATCAGGAAGTTGGGTTCAGAGGACCAAGGCTGCCCCAGTGCATCCCGGCTTAGGAGGCTGTTATTCCCTGAGTTGGGGGAGGGTAGGGCATCAGGAAGAGAACAGAAGAGCGGGAGCCATGCAGGCAAGCAGGAGAAAAAACAATGAGGATGGTGATGGGGAAGATGGTATCGACTGAAGTACGATAAGGAGTTGAGCATCCACAGACCCCACCAACTGACACGACGCAAGAAGCCTTACCTGAGCTTTCTTGCTCTTACTCAGAGCCTGGAAAGAGAGAGAGACCAGTTAATAAGTTACCAGTGGGAGGAAGAGGAAGACGGTCACTGTCACACCCCCAGAGTTGGCTGTATCATTCTAAGGGATGTTTTCTCACTATCCTGACTGCCAGGTCTAATGGAGCTTCTGAAGCAGATCTGCAAGACCTATTTGTAGTACTACCATTTGATCTTTCCAGACTGGCAGAACCTAACAGCTTCATCCATATTTTTACCTGGTTCTGCCCAAGTGTCTCCCTTCAGATGCAGGAACAGGAAAGCAACATGGAAAAAGGGTTGCACAGGCACTGCGTGATGACCTTGCTTGGAAAGTTGCTGAATCTTGATTTCAAAAGGAAGATTGACAACCAAGGTAGATCTGGTGCTGCCTCAGGTTTCAACTCTCATAGGAAGGGGGTCAGAGGACTCTTGCTAGTGTCCATCAGGTTGGGTTAGGTTCTGTTGGTCCCCCACCCTGCAAAAACTGCAGAGTGAGGATACACTGCCCATCCTGTCTACGTGCACTTTGTCCCACTAAAGAGAATCACTGTACCTTCTGAGCCTTGGCAGATTCCTTATCCAGAATGGCCACCCGTTGCCGAAGGCCATTCAATTCTAAAATCAAGAGAAATAGAGGAATCAGAGCTGAGAAAATATTTTAGAAACAAAGCTATTCGGTTTTATTGTGATTTTATGCACATGGAACTCCACAGGAAACTGGGTATCTGATACAGAACTCCTGAGAATCTCAGTTGTTTCCTTTTTTTAAAGCAAGTTCCTAGTTATGAATTGCAACACCACCACACTCGGTCTCTGCCAAGGTTAAAGTATTTAAGAAGCAGCATTTGTGCTTTGGCTTTCCTGAGCACTGGTAATGGCAGGGAGACCGCAAGCTCAAGGACTGTAGCAGCAACACACCCAAGCAGGACTGTCAGTAGAAATCTCACAAGATGAGAGGGACAGCAAGCCTTCCAAATTATCATGGTGAGCACAGCCATATTAAGAAAGAAACAGCAGGCAGAAAGAGGGGTGAAGCAGAGAGGAGAGTGGAGAACAATTCAGGAATAATCTCACCTCACACCTGAGCATGTGGCTGGAGGACAAAAAGGAGATGGACGACTCACACCCTCTTCCCCCCGTCTGAAAATTGGAGGTAAGGAATTGGCACCCCAGAAACTACATAATTTGTTCTCCTTCTGCAGGTTATGGGGGAAGGGATTCATCGGGGTGCTGATGCCCTTTAAGTTTAAGTTCCCTGTAAGTTTTGCGGCCACGCAGCTCAAAGTCCTCCAAAGCCGAGTTCTATGCAGCTTGGGGGCGCTCAGAGATCCTGGAAGTCCGGCGATGACATTTGACATCATTGCCGAGTATCCAGAAACTACAAGGAGCTGCCACGCAGCCAGTGAAGGGGTCCACGCAGCAGAGCAGACCCCTTAAGTGGGAATTTTTCTGATGCCACAGCATCTGACAATTAGGAGACGTCTTCGCCACCCATCTAAGATTTCAATAAGCACTGCCCCTACACTTTCAAGAGTATCTTTACAGTAATGGAGGACAAGTAAGTTGATTTTATTTTAAATGAAAACCAAGACTCCTAGAAAACTGAATTCTGTTGTCAACAGCACATTCCAAGTTCTTTTCTGTCCCTCCTCCATAACATCACAGCATACAGGTATCTCCTACATATACCCCAAGCACCATCCCTATTCTCTTTGCTACCACTTTTAAAATTTCAGATAATGCAAGAGCTCCATTTATCGGTTTCAGAACAGAACATTCATAAGGAGTATGTGTGCAAATACAAGGGTGCACATAGGCATATATTTTTAAAAATTGGAGCAAGACCTGTTGCAATGCTTAATTTTAGTCTTGGCGCAAAGTACAAACAGTCAAGATCCGTCAACAATCTCTTCCTCCCCACTGAAGGAGAGGCTCAGCGGAGAAGGCAGAGAAGAAACCCCTTCTTACCAGCAGTGTTCTTGCGGAGTTCATCAGAGAGCTGGTAATTCTGGGTTCGAAGCTCCAGTAGTTGCGCCTGGAAAGAGAAACATCAGAGGATGAAAAGGCTGTCTCAGCCAATTGAGTCAGCACACTGGGAAGGTTAAGAGGTGAGATCTCAGGGTCGTTCCACAGCGCTAGAAAAGAACTTGAGTCTGGAACATTGGCTTTTTGGGGTGCGACTTATGTAGTCGCACAACTTTATGAACTGTAGTAGACAATTCTTATTTCATCTGTCCTCAACTTTAAGAAGGATATCTGGACTGATAGTGCAATCAGTTCATTTACTTAAAGTCCATTCCATAAAGTCTATTTACTTGAAAGGAAGTCCCCCTGTATTCAATGAAGCCTACTCCCAGGTAAGTATGTATTGGGGGTCTAAAAAATAGACTGAGGGCCCAAGCTTTTCCAACTTTCCAGCACCAATGCAGCCACAATGCAGCCCCTTGGTAAGGGAACAAACATTTCCTTACCTTGAGGAGGCCTCCATGACTGCCCACCACCACCACCATAAGATGCAGCACGGGCCCTGTTGGCAAGGCTGCACTGGCCCTAGAAATTTAGTTAGGATTGGTCTGTAATTCAAAGCCACCACTGAGATGGAACTAGAACCCTGTTCAAAAGAAACCACCCAACGATTCACACCTGGAGATTGAGAGAGGACAACCCCTCCTAACTGGGCAAAGAGGCATCTTTTAAAGCAGTGGATCTCATATTTAGCAAGGGATGAGCAACTATCCCTATTCATTTCAATACTGCACTTTTTCTGGTGGCTGTTTGCTGATGTCTTCTTTCAGACTAGGAGCCTCTCTGGAACAGGGAGGGTTTTTTTTTCCTTTTTTAGATTGTGAGCCCTTTTGGGACAGGTAGCCATTTAATCATTTGATTTTTGTCTGTAAACCACTTTGTGAACTTTTTGTTGAAAAGTGGTATATAAATACTGTTAATAATAAATAATAATATTTTTTGTAGTATAAACCACATAGTGAAGTGAGCTTTTTTGTTTGTTTGGAAAAGTAGTACGTAAACATTCATCATACAGACTTGTGAACCAGAAGAAACTGGAAGACCTCAAATGACAATTCAGTGTCACCAAAGTGCCTTTAAAGCATTTCCCCCCTTAGCATCTAAAGCTCTGGTCAGCAACTAGTTTTTCTGGCCACTTTGAGAAGCAAGAGCAGGATGGGCAAGCGAAGGCCCAGACTACTTCTGACAAGTCCCACTGCTAATGTTGTCAGTCCGTCCACTCCCCTTTTTCATCTCTGGGTTGGTAATTTGGCAGGCCAGGCGTGAATAGGCCAGATTTGGCCCAGGAGTCTCCAGCTGCTGATCCCACCCACCCTCTATCCCCACAGCATGCCACTATCCACATGTGTTGAGCTGCAAAAAAGATCTCTGCACGAGCTTCCCTCTCCCCAAATGTAGCTGTATTTCGGTAACAAGCAAAAAGTATACAAGTCAATTTACAAGTTGGAAAGAAGCCCAGTTATCAGAAATTAATCACAAGGGCAAGTTACTTTGAACAGCAGGAAAAATCAGCCCTTGTGTTCATCACATGACAAGTCCCTCCACCTCTTCGTTCTTAGCTCACAGCTTATTTCCCCCTACATCAAATTGCCCACCCTCTTCTTGGCTCCCAACAAAAACGAAGTCAGTATTTGACAAAGCTCCATTTTGTATGTGTGGTTTT
Organism: Plestiodon gilberti rubricaudatus; assembly: GCA_026170595.1. Lineage (NCBI taxonomy): Eukaryota > Metazoa > Chordata > Lepidosauria > Squamata > Scincidae > Plestiodon > Plestiodon gilberti. Next base: position 118,395,345 of record JANXHW010000002.1, read on the forward strand.
GCAAAAGATCAAACACTCATGTGTGTGCGTGTGCGAGACAGAGAGAGAGAAAATAAGGACTGGCGGAAGTTTTTACATTTTCGAGATATCTATGGTCGATTCTACTCTTCTTTTTAAAAGAAGTGGCTTCAAATAGAAGGATGGGGACACCATCTTTCATGCTATAATGGGGAACCAGAAAGGCAGAGCAGCAAATAACTCTCAACAACAAATTAGGAATGATTCAGGATCAATCATCTCACACCTAGATAGCTGCCTAAACTCTAAACTAGAGCAACATGGGGGGGGGGAGGGAACCAGCAGGAGGAGCAAGCAAAGGAAAACACAAGGCCCTCCCTGCAGAGATGAGCTGGATCCTCAATGGCCTTGGTGCCCAAGAAGGTGTGAAATGATGTAATATGGGAGATGTGTGCAATGTGCATGCATGGAACAGAAGGGTGGCCAAATATAAAGAGCAGGGCTCCCTTAAACAGTTGTGTAGTAGGGGGCATTCAACAGGAACACCTTGCCACGTAGCAGAAAGAAAAGGCTACACCCACCAGAATTCTTCTGCACAACTGTTTAAAGATACATGAGCCTGAGTAGTTATCCTTACATACAGGTGGGATTAGAGAGAGACAAGGAAGGAAGCATGTGCCACTGACAGGTGTGAGACAGCAAGACTTAAAGAAAACCTTGGCAGGGGCTGCCACCTTGACAGAAGGGCTCTGAATAATTCTCACAGACCAAGGGCTACTTCTTCATGCATCACTTCAGGTGTACCTCTAAGGTGCTTAGCTTTAAGCATGCATCTAAAAGCGTGAAGTGTGAGTATAATAAACATGCTGCTGCATGCATATCATACAGGTGGGCCCATCAGGGAGCTGCGGTTGGCTAACTCCTTGTTGGACTTGCACTCAGTGGTAAACCTGGGTTCATCCCTGCATAATCTGTGAAACGGCCCAAGGTACATCGGTTTCTCCATCCCACAATCCTGCAGCCATCAACAGCCTCTTCTGGCCCTTCCCATTCCCAGCCTCAAGTCTCTCCCCCATTTTTAATCTTCTGGTCACCAACCCACAGACGGAAGCATGCAATCCCCTCCCCCAATGCTGCTCAACTCAAGCCATCCTCCCCCTTGCTGCTCCCAGCCCACCCCTTTTCCCTTCTTCTCAGGGTCTCCCCAGCCAAACTCACCTGCATGCGCTCGAACTCCTCTTCAGACAAGGCCTGCGCCATCTTCCCTCCCCCCCACCCCCCCGGGTTCAGATCCTGCCTGATTCGCCTCGAGAGAGGAGGGAAGGGGGAGAAAGGAAACCCATATGTCGGAGGGAGAGGGGAAAAACCCGCCCCCGCTTAGTCCAGGGACAGGGTAGCTTTAAGAAAATATCATAGAGAGGAAGCAGGCGAGAGGAAAGGGCCCGGGGTGTTGCATTCTCTCTCTCCCTCTCTCCACACCCAAAGAGCGCTAAAAGAGAGCACTTAGAAGGGAGAAATCCCGGAACCCGGAGAATGACGCTCGGAGGCCGGAAGCGAGGAAGAGATGGAGAAAGTGTTGATCCGGAAGCGGGGTGCAGAAGCGAGGCAAAAGATGACTAAGGAAGTGGGAGGTAGAAGAATATAGAGAAGTGCGTCCGTCTCTATATTATGGGATGGTACGGGGCCATACTTGTAGAGCAGCCGCTTATGGCCGCTCTAGGAAAGACACCGGCGCTGCTCGTAACCACGCAGGGTATGGTCATAGAGATTCCGGAGTATCGAAGACTCTGAGTGCAGCGCCGTGTATGAAGAAACCGGAGAGAAAAGGCCGAGAGCGACACACTGTGCCACAGCCCCCTTCTGGCATTGATTGAATGGCTTCCACGGTCCCAATGCAGACTGTGGGAGGTTTTAGCATAGAGACGCTAAGGGGTAGAGCGACGCCACTCGGTGACGGAACTACACCAAATCAGTTCGCGTTTGTGGGGTTGCGAGCGTTGGGGACAGGACGCCCCGCCCCGAGACGCTGCCCTCCCTCCACCAGTTTTTTCAACGCGTTGTCTACCTGCTTGTCCCTCCTGATTGGTCGCTTGTTGGCCCCCTGTGATAGGTCAATTGGGGGGTGGAGAGCCTTGTAGAGAGAGGGTGTTTCGAGAGACGAGAGAGAGGGGCATATAGGCAAAGAAGAGAAACAAAAAAAAGCATTTGTGCCTGGAATCTCAAAGAGATTGCATTTTCGGAGAAGGAAGGAAAAAAAAGGAAGGAAGAAAGAATGGATAATGAATGTAGTATGAGGGAGGGGGCTCTTTCCAGATTACTGCTGCCCAGGTCAAATGCACGGGAGTTTTGAACCCAACTTCCTCTACCCTGGAAGGTGGTCTTGTCTTAAGCGTGTTGGGGCAAGCTGCAGGTTTTTTTGGGGGGGGGGAGTGGAAAATCACTCTGTCCATGCCATGCACAGAGGTCATTTAGTATTGTACATCTCTTTCTTTAAAGAAGTGGGCATGGCCATGGGCAAAGATGTGAGGAGCCTGTGAGACTAAATGGCTGTGGCCAGAGAGCTGTTAGAGGGAGTTGGCTGCCAGAAGAGCTGCCCTCTTATGACTTTAGGCAGGGAAAGCGGCACCTGTGGGATTTCTGCTGGTCCTGAACCTCTCTCTTGATCCATCCCTGGACAGCAATTATGAAAAGGCAGCAGCCAAAACACCCTGCAGATGGGGAAGGGGTATGTTGATGGTGGATTTGATGGGAGGCCCCTCAAATTCACCAGGGTGTCTCCTGGATGGTTCATATTTCCCTGATCATTGGTGCCGTCAATATTTTCCTGGTTTCAGCCCAGCTGAGGTTGAATGACTGGCACTGAAGGCAGTGACCTCAGGATCACTGGTGGAGTGTCTGACCTGCCTGCCACACAGCGGTTCTTAAGGGGGGAAGCACTTACAGACTACGTTTTTAAGGTAAGATGGGAAGGGGTTTGATGATGGACACATTATGATTAACTCTTTGCAGCCACAGCAACAGGGAGTGTCAAGAGGTGCTGTCTTTGTGGAGTAAAGTCATTGATTATTTTCTTTTCATTACTACTGCTGCATGGCTATCCTTACAATGGACACTGTCATTCCAGGTTGCAAATCTTGAGAGAATAAGGATGGCAGCAGCCATCCTAATAGATTGCATGCCACAGAGAAGACGCCAGAGATGGTGGGTCAGGCCCATTAACCAGCGGAGGTCTGAACACGGCACAGTCTGCAACCAGACACCACACATCACTGGAGAGAGCAGTCCAAGCCCAGGCACCATTCTGGAGCCTGGTGGATCAGCTGAATGTGTGTTCTAGCGTTCATGGTGGACATTACCAAGTACCTCTCAGAGGTGAACGTCAAGCTGCAGGGCCCCAACCAGCTTCTCAGCTTCCCGCTTTCAACGTGAAATCATTTGAAGCTAAAAGTGCACCTCGAAAGGAATAACACAGTGCATTATTTATTTCCCCCTCTGGAAGGACAAAAGCCTTCCACGACACTTGCATATGCTGGTGAATGTGCAAAACTAATTGAGGCATTTAATGAAAGATTCAAGGACGTGAAAAGTAAACAAATGTAATTGAACATCTTTGCTACACCATTCAATGTGGAACCAGCTGGTGTGCCTGATAACCTACAACACGAAATCATTCAGCTGCAAAGCGATGATGAGCTGAAAGCTAGGTACAACCAACCTCCCACTGCTTGAGTTCTATAAATGTTACATCAGCAATGATGAATTTCCCACTTTGAGGAGACACACATTGAAATATACACCTGTGTTCGGAACAACTTACTCCTGTTCTTTTCAAAACTTACCATCACAAAGAGTCGACTGCACTCCAGATTGACCGACGCAAACCTGGAATCACAGTTGCGAGTAGCAACATCATCAATACCAGCCAACATCACACGCCTCCCCAAAGAGAAGCAGTTCCAGCCATCACATTAGGGGTGTGGTGTTAAATGTTTGACCAAATAACAGGCTAATATGATTTTGTTGTGCGCCTGCGCAAGTCTTGCAACAAGTCCCGGATGCCTGGGACGAAGAGAGACAAAGGAGCAGCCGAAGTATCTGTTGTAGGTGCTGCTTCTCGCAGCATAAATAAATTTCGGCCCACAGGCACAATAGCCCAATCTGCTAGGAAACGAAGGAGGTGCTCTGGAGGTGCGTCAATTTGTGCATCAGGTAAGGAATACACAACCCCTGAGATGCTTTCATTCAGAGCCTTTTTCAAGGACTCAGGTGTCTAGCCCTTAATCCTAGCCTGCTAGAGGCGGAAGGGCATTTAAAAATCAGGCAGCCCCTTGGCCGGCGGCTTGTTCCATTCTGCCGTGGGGGTGTTCCGCGGACCCTAGGGCTTCAGGGTGAAGTCTGGTGCAGCTGAAGGTGGGAATGAGAACGAAGGGCTTGGGCCCGCACCCTTCTTGAGGGCAGAACCAAGGATCCAGCACCTGCCCCCAGGACGGTAGGGGCAAAAGAAGCAGAGGTGGGTGGACTATTTTGTGTGTGTGGGGAATTATGTCGGGTATGTTTTTCCCCACTGCAAAGCGGCAGGTTTTTTCTTTGCCAGCTAAATACTTTATTTATTTTTGGGGTTATTTTGAAAGATGCGTTCATCTCATAAAAGCAATGTACCAAGATTTTGCATAGAATAAATGCATCTCTGTATGCACTGTAAAATGTATTCTTCTACATAGAAGTAACATGCAACTTATCCTTTCATTTTGCACACCAGTATCAGTTTCCCTGCAAAGGTAAAACGTATCACTTTGAGGCAGGTAGTATTTACTTTTATTAAAAGCCTTTCATTTTATCTCCCCAGCCCCCAAACAGCAGTGTTTTTTAAAAAAAAAATCCCTGAAAGCCAAGAACCCATCACTGACCTGGGTCCATGCTTCTCCCACTGTAGGGTGTTTCTAATAAAGGCAATCAAGGGGTTTTGTTTTTGTTGTCTGCCTCTTGCCTTCCTGCTTTCATTCCTGCATTCCATTAACCCATGGGAGAATTCCTTGTCTGCCACCCCCACCCCATGTCAGCATAGCAGTCATGTTTTCCTCTCAGCCGTCTAAAGGCAGACACAGGGCAAATTGCTGACTCAGGGTGGGCAAACTGCTGACTCAGGGTGGGCAATGTCCACCCTGGCCCCCCTCTAGCTACGACCCTGCTTTCAGGTAAAAGTTCCTCAATTCAAAACCACACCTACTAGAGGGCAAAGGCTTTGCATTCCATTTTGCAACCTGGATGTGTCAACCTCAGACAAAGGCATCAAGTGTTCAGATGACTGTTTTGAAATAACTCCAGGGTGACCACTACTACCTGGGCACATAACCATAGACGCATAGCAGTGAGACTTACATTGGAGTCTAAGTGATTGTCTTTGCAACAATTATGACCATCCTTTTAACAACTGATAAAGAACAAGTCATTCAAGAAGCCTGCTTCCAGTATTTTCAAAGACTAATGGATTCAATAAACAATATAGTCTCATTTGTTCTGTGTTTCTCCTGCTATACATGTGGTATGCGAAAATTCCTTTTAAAAAGACGCACTGATTTCTGATTTCATTTATCATTTAAAAAAAACCCACAGGGAAAGCAACCCAATCCTATCCACCTTTCCGGCACTGGTGCAGCTGCAATGCAGCCCCGAGGTAAGGAAGCAAACGTTCCTTTACCTTACCTTGAGGAGGCCTCCATGACTGCCACCACCACCACCACAGGATGCAGCATGCGCGCCGTTGTCACAGCTGCATCGACGTTGAAAAGTTGGATAGGACTGGGCCCTAAGTCCTGTTAACGCATTATTACTCTTAAACGATCATACGTGCAAGCATGAGATAAGTATTTCTCTGCTTTTTTCTTTCTCCTCTATCATGAAATAATGATGGGCAAAGTCAACTTTGCCTTGGGCCAGGTCTGAAAATGAAGACGAAAGCAGAGCAAATACAATTTCAAAATGACAATTTGATGGAAACTTGAGCCCTCCAACTGAAAACAAGAAAGATGAATGGCCGAGATTTACAAAAAAAATTTTTTTTTCAATATCTATATAAAATAAAGTTCATTTTTTTAAAAAAGAGGGAGAAAGTAGCTTCAAACTACTAGTCAGCTTTGAAAAGGGCCACTTCCCTCCTCATTTCCTTCTCTCATTTCCTCTTATTATATACAGTGAAGGTGCAAGGAAAGAAAGCTAGGACTGGAGTGAAGAAATTGTGGTTTGTGGCTATGAACTCCTCACACAGTGTTAAAGAAAGGCCCTACTCAAGTGGCTTTATGGAACCACTCAGATCCACTATTCCCAGAGTTTCTGAAGCTTGAAAGGATACAGTAGGGTTTAGGGGTACTCATTTTGTGATCGGATACCCTATTTCTACCATTTCTGGGGATGATGCTCAATGGCTTTGATGCCTGTTTTTCCATAGGAGGAAACTATGTCTGCCCCTTCCACAATCGGTCACAGGATAAAGGGTAAACTTTGCAAAACACGGAATGTTGAGAAAAGGGGCGCTGCTTCAGAAGGGGCACAACCTATAGCAGCAGAGGGGAGGAGCTTCCAAGATTTGATGTTGATGCTCATAAAAGGAACCATCTGAGTAGGGGTGGGGCATGATGCAGCTCCTCCTTTCCCATTGCCAAAGTCCCAAGTGCTGCCCATCACGAGTCATCTTCCATGCTGAAGCTGGAGCGACGGCTGCTGCCCTTGGAGGCACCAGGCGAGACAGAGGAGAGGAGGGGATCCGAGGCGCCTAGTGGGGACAGAGCGGTCCCATCGTCCATGAGAACATCCTGCAAGGCTCCTCCATCTGTTCCCAGTGCAAGACCAAGCCCCAGTTCATCAGCGAAGGGCAGATCCAATGACTCCGCAAACGGGGGAGCCGAGTCTCCCCCCAAAGAATGAGTCAGAAGGCCTTGTGTAGAAGTTAAAGGCAGCCCATGCATCTGGACCTGGAGTTCCAGTTCCTGGGAATAGAGCAAAGACACGCTAGTGAGACCCAGCGGCACATCTGGACCAGGAGTTCCCCTACAGAAAACACCTGCTCCTGTACCTGCACTCGCAGCTGCAGGCTGCGATTGGCCTGTTCCAATTTGCGCTGTCTGATCTCCATCTCTTTTGAGCGCTGCTGTTCCTTCTGCAGCTTCCGGATGTAATCCACTGAGGCCTTCAGGATGGTTCCTTTATTCCAGCGCATCTCCCTGAGAAAAGAGGGGAAAGAGGCACTGAACATCTAGGAGCCACAATTCGTACATTGTAACCCCTGCTAACTGGGCAAGAGGCACTGTTTCAATTGGTGCTCCTCTTATATTTAGCAGGGGGAGAGTAACTGCCCCCCTTTCACCCCAGCACAGTGTCTTTTCTGGTGGCTGTTTGCAGGTGGTCTTCTGCATCTTTTTTAGATTGTGAGCCCTTTTGGGACAGGGAGCCATTGAATCATTTGATTTTGTCCGTAAACCGCTTTGTGGACTTTTTGTTGAAAAGCGGTATATAAATACTGTTAATAATAACCCACTCTCCCAGTAAAAATTGCCTTGCAGGATCATAGTAAAGGTCCATCTACCCCAGCACCTGCCTTTCCAACCACAGCCACAGAGATGCTTCTGATCTCAGAAGCCCACAAGTAGGCCGTGAAAGTGATGGTCTTTTCCCTGTTTGTCTCCAGAATCTGGTACTGTAAGATATACTGCCTGAGAACATGGAGGTTCCATTTAGTCATAATGCGTAAAATGGATATAAATGCCATGTACTATTATGGATAGTTTCTACTCAGAGCTGTGGATACACCAACAATGTTGTTAGAGGTGGTCGAAAGAAAGATTTTGTCATCCACATAAGTAAACGGTACTGAAATTACAACTGGTATACATCAACCATCAGAATGTATGCAAGTGTTTATTTTAAATGATTTTTACTCCATCTGTTCCATTTTGGAAAGTCACTGGCAGACTTACGGGTCGTTGGATTTGGGGATAAGCGTCCCCAGTTCTTTGATTCGGTCATTGATGTTGAATCGCCGCCGTCGTTCAACTGCAAAAGAGAGGAGAGGTTAGTGGCAGCAGGGAATGTTGCAGCCTCTGTTTAAGAAGCAAGAACAGCTCTAGCAGTCAGAACACCAGGAAATTAACACCATTGCTCCTCCCCAGTGTTTCCCTTTTCGGGCTGTTGGTGCCTCCCCTCAGGGGGAAACAGAGCAGTTGAATCTAGAATGTTAATCGAATTGTTGAGTCTGTTTTACTGGTTTGAGAAAGTGAATGCTGTTTTACTGGTTTGAGAAAGTGAATTGTTTTGCATGGCTGCTTTCAACGCTGATGGACTGTATTTTGGTACTTATGATTGTTTGGAGGTTTGTTGCGAGCTGCTTTGAGCAAGGTCCACCATGAAAAAACAGCATATAAAACAAGCTAAGAACCAACAGTATTTTTATAGCACTTTCTAGTGATCTAAGTGTTATGTCAGATCATAGCATTTCATTTAATCTCACAACAACCCTGGAGGTTTCAGCTAGGGTGAAACACAGTGACTTGCTCAAGGTATGTCAGGGATTTCCACATGCTGGCCACGTATCTGTGTCACAAACTGTATGGCACAGACCCTGTTGAAAAGCGGTATATAAATACTGTTAATAATGATAATAATAATAGACCAGAGCTGTATTCATGGGCAGTTGTATTCAACGGGCAGTTCCACACAAGTACGATGCAGTACCAAGCACAGAAGTCACCTTCCTAAAGAACGCAGCCTTCTTGTAAAAGAAAACCTGTGTTCCTAGCCCTCATGGTTGTAAAATATATGCTTCAATGTGTCACAAGCCAGGTTAGGTTTTGAGTAGACATTAGCTGAATATAGCAGGGTACTTATGTGTATGTGTGAAAGAAAATGGCCGGTATACAGGGCCGACCCAGCCATGAAGCAGGCTAATGTGTCTTGCATCAGCAGTGGATGGCAGGAGATGAGGCGGAGGTGAATCCAGGGCACCCTTCGCTCCAAGTCTGCTGCTGCCTCCTTCCAGCCTACCATGAACGCCAACCGCATTGATCTGCTTCTCACTTACTACAAGCAGGCGGAAAGCAAACATTCATTTTCTTATGTTGCTCTCTGTCATGCAGTTTTCCCAAACCAGGAAGTGTGGGACTTCCAGTTTTATGTAAAAGAGCTCTTTTGTTCAAGCGATCTCTTTTCCCAAACCAGGAAGTGCAGGACTTATCTGATGTTCTATAAGCCATGTGATGGGGTATGGTAAGGAGCGTTTTGTTTTGTTTTGGCGCACCGTGGTAGTGGTGGACCTGGGTTGGTGTGGCATCGGGCAGCGACCCTGGTCACGACATCCCTGCTGAAATTGCTGGAGTTCTGAGAGGCTTGAAGACAGACAACTTCAGATTCTCCAGCTTCAAGTAAGATTGAGGCCCCAGGAAGGCATGCTGGCCTCCTGCTCCCAGGGGGAAAAAAAAACTCTACTTGCAACATAAAACATCAAGGGTGCCAGGAGCGGCCACTTGTCCAAGATAGGGATGTCTGGTCAGGCTGTGTCAGATGAAAGGCAACTGAACTGTGCTAAGGGAGAAAGAAGAGATAATGCTGGACAGATTGAGGATGATTAAGCCAAAGGGATGATGCCGGAAACAGAAAAGCAAGGGCTGGCAACAAGAGTTTAAAAGGGAGTGCAAAGGGATCTCATGAGAGATCGCTGGCCAAGAAACAGAAAGGAGCCATAATGTGCACAACGGAACACCCGGCCTCACAAGACTGAACTACGCCAGGGCTGACCACTCTGGCTGTATGCTTATATGCGAGTATAATTGGATAGAGATAACATTAGCAAAACAACAGAGGGGACAAATTAGTTAACATAATCTCATGCCTTCTATAATCAAATAAGGTCAGCATTGATGCGTTTTGAATCTCATTCTCAAGCAGTGACTAAGGCCCTCTCGATAAGAACCCTGGACTAGGCCAGGCTAGGCTAGAGCCTGATCACCTTTGAACCAGCAGGGCAAGATTTTTTTATGTGATAGAAACATTGGTGCACGGTGAAGCCTCAGAAAGTAGAGTAGTGCAATGAATAAGATTTCCAGTGGTTGGGGTTGAGTGCCCTGCATAGCTCCATGCTCCTCCTCACAACGAGAAGAAAGAGTAAATGTGCTTCATCTGCATCATTTATACCAGGGGTGGGGAACCTCCGGCCCGCGGGACGATCCGGTCCGGCACCTGCGGGACCGGAGGCTCCACCGCCTGCCTAGTCACTTTAAAATCGGCCTTTCTGCAGCTGCGCAGATCGCCGTTGAGGCCGAGAGATTGCCCTCTTGGTCTCAACGGCGATCTGCGCAGCTGCAGAAAGGCCGATTTCAGAAGGAGTAGGCGCCCGTGGGTGGGTGGGTTAGAAGGGTAGATTCGCGGGGGGGGGGGGTGTCAAATTTGCGGTGGGGGGGCAAATATTTATGGCCCCCCACCGGAAATAGGTTCCCCACCCCTGATTTATACAGTCCATGGAATTTAGCAGTTCTTGGCACAGAAGTTGAGTTACCTTGCTGCAGAGTTTTAATCCCAACACCACATTCTGTGGTTTTTCTGTGCTTGTGCAAGATTTAGGCTTACGCCCAGCCTCAAACACTGCGGCCATACAGAATCAATTGGGTGTATCATAGAACATGTATGTTGAGGTGCAGCAGAGGTTACATGAGCTCTACCCCAAGCACAGGGAGTGTATTCCCCCACCCACATGCATCAGACCAGCCCAAGCATCCTCTGCAATCTGGCTCAGCCAGTTTGGTCTCTCTCATTCCTGATCAGATCAACAGGTATCTTTGCAAGTCAACAGCCTAGTATCTTTGCAAGTCACCCACCACTAGCTCAAGTGGTAAAGCCAACCCTCCCCTGATTTTTTTAATCTGGGTTCAGACCAGCTGGCCCAGCCAGTTTTCTATTCCCAGCAAATACATGCCCCCTAGGTTAACCGCAGCACAATTTCCCCTTTCAAAGCCTCTTGCCCTTTGCGTTAGCGATAATATTTATCACTTCTGCAGCATTTTTCAGCTTACAGCATGTTCATTTCTGAGAGTCCAGCTAAATTGGGAGACAATAACTTGCCCAAGGCCATCCAGTGAATTTAAGGGATTTAAACCAGGGCTGTCACCTGATGGGCAGCCCAATCTTGACGAACTCGAAGGTGGCGGAACGAGCGTTCCGCCGCCCAAAGCAGTCGCAAACGTGCCATAAACGTGCGATTTCGCTGGTGGAAATCCGAGGAGGCCAATCGGCCCGGCTTCCATTTACACTAGGGGAAGGGGACGAGCGTCCCCTTCCCCACGTAGACCTCCGCTCCGGCGACAGCTTAGCTGCCAGGGAACAGGACCCAGCGGGCGGCCGCTGGATCCTTATGTAGGATTGCGCTGTAAAGAAGTCTTCATGAGTTAATCAGAAGGAGTTTTAATCAATTAGATCTGCATAAAGGCACCTTCCCTTCCTGCGTTCAGATGTTAAGGTGTTTTTATTTCAGCAAACTTTAGGACTTTAATTTAGGAGTTTAATGGCTGAACAGAGATATTTTTTATAATATCTAACATTTTCGTCTACTTTTTATTGTTGCTATTGTACTGCTTTTTCAGAGGTCTTATCATGTTTGTATAATTTTTTTGCAACTTTTTTTTTGTAAGCCACTGGGAAGATCTAAGCAGAAAAGTGGGGTAAAAATTTCATACCGATGAAAATAATGGTCCAGAAGAATGGTCCACATTTGTTTAGGTGATGCATACACATGTCATATTATGTGTATGAGAAAAGCACCCTACCTAGTTTTTGTAAGGGCTTGTATTAAAAATAATAGTTTTTTTTTTAACACAAGATCTCCGTAGATCAAGATTAGACATTTCCCCTCCTAGCCTCAGCAAAGTCCCGTAGATCAAAACCAGACAAGAAAGGATCCTGGAGCAATTAAACAGAGCAATTTGCGACTTCTTAGCCATTAGCTCCTGCTGCCTATAGTGTGGGAAGAAAAGCAATATTGCATATGTGGTTCTTGTGAGGCTGGATACATTGGCAACGCAATCCTGTGTAACCTTGCACCGGTGTATCAGTAGATGCACCAGTGTAAGTGCACTTACACCAGTGCATCTGCTGTTACACCAGTGCATCTGCTGTTACACCAGTGCAAGGTTACACAGGATTGCGCTGTGAGAAAGGGATGTTCCTCCAATCTGAGCCTTAGGAGAGAATGACACTTTTTGCAACCTGAACCAAACCAGGTATACTTTGAAGGAACTCCACTGTCACTTCAAGAAGGTTTACTTCCAAGTATGCACATTTAGGATTGCAGCCTTCGAGAGGTACTTCTATTCCCCTCCGACCTTTCAGGAAAGATCACCCACCCTTCATCTAAGAGGAGGACTTACTTAGGTTATGGTTGTCTTTCTTCTGCCTTTCCTTCAGGAATGCTTTGGTTTCATTTTCTACAAAGTGGGAGGAAAAAAGATGGTAAATGCATTCCCTGCATCTTTCAAAGTGGAACCCCTTTGTTTGGATCCCCATGGCTCAGTACCTGACATCTCTCTCTTGATATTGGGCAGGTCAGCTGGGCAGGAGTTGCTGACTGCTCCGGTTGGTTCCATCATCCCTTGGTTGCTGTAGACATCCAGGAGGTTTCCAGAAACGGGCAGCTGCACAGAATAGGAAGAGTTCAGTCTACTTTCACGCTTACCCACCAATAAGGTTGCCCCAGAAGGGGAGTCTGGCAAGTGAGGCCTCCTGGGCAAGCAAGGTGTCTCTGAAGCGTAATGCATGCTAAGACATTAGAAACACACACACACACACACACACACACACACACACACACACACACACACACTCCTGTTTTTAAATGATAAAGTGTTGCTACTAGAATGAATGCCTCCTCTGAAATTTTAATTTTGACAAATTCTCTGAGTTTGAGTTACATCAAAGTGTAACCAGAAATTCCATAAAACTCAAATGTAGATGCTTCTGGCTTCAAATTCCTATACGCGTTTACTCAGAAGCCCCATTGTATTCAATGGAGCTTACTCTCAGGTAAATGCGTGTAGGATTGCAGCCCTAGTTTCACATTAAATCTTGAAACTGGAGGGGAGCCGCTGATGTTGTTGGCTGCTGGTTTTTAAACATTAGTCACCCATTTTGGGGGTCGAAACCACAACATGGGGGCACAACAGGCCATTTCTCCATGGAAATAGAGCAGAGCAGTATTCATTCTGTCGACTGGCATGGAGAAAGGGGTAGTGTCCACGACCAGGAGAGCCAGCGATGACGGCAAGGTACCACACCTATTGCTACTGGGAGTGCATCACTGCTCTACCAACGAGCAAGGGTGATTAAAGCTGCTTGTTAAAGAGGAAGTCGTCGTTCTCTCCACGGTGAACAAGAACATCCTAAGAAGGGGTGCTCTGATCTCGTAGCGGCTCCATGAACAAACAAATTCTAATGTTACAGTGTGTGTATGTGTGTGTGTATATATATGTACACACACACACACACACACACACACACACACACACACACAAACTACCAGTCCTTACATATTTTAACAGTTTGTTAACTAAAACTAACGCCAACTAAATGTTGAAGGTTATAATAGAATGCCTAATAACTAAGCACTGTACAACCAATCGTGAGTGAGTGTGTGTGTGTGTGTGTGTGTGTGTGTGTGTGTGTGTGTGTGTGAAAATAAACAAATAAATAAATAAAGGGGGGACTGAAAGTTGAAGACACCGATCATTTGTTTTTCTGAAGATACTTTTTTTTGGGGGGGGGGGGGGTTACTGTAACAGAATGATCAAGGAAGTATTAACAATGGCCTTGCCCCACAATACCGAGCAATCTATTTCGTTTATTAACTTGCATCCATATCTCAAAAAAGCAGATTTGGGTAATATACAAATATATTTTAAGTTAATCAATTTGAAGGAGATGATTAATCAACTAAAAATTCTTTAAGCAGTTGGCAGACCTATTATTTGCGCTCATGTTGCCTGGAGGCTCTGATAAGTTCCAAATCCCAACTCACCCCCCCCCCCCTAAACAGACATCCCTGTCTTGCCCTCCCATACAAAAACCACTCACTGTGCTGGGCATCTGCAGACCACTGTAGTTAAGCATTTCGTCATTGTAGCTGGATTCCAGGCTGATTATCTCATCGATGACATCATCAATCTAACAAAGAAGAGGGAAAAGCAGGGATTAGGCCTGAGATAAGGCAGGGGCCACAACTGGAAATACTTAGAAAGCAGGGGGGAAGACACACAGGGTGGGTTTCTACTTACTTCTTTCTCAGAGCTGGAACCAATGTTGAGCATAGCCATAGGGCTATTAGGAGCACTGCCAGTTCCCCCTGCTACTCCCTGCTGTTGAGCCAAACTGCGCTGGGGCTCAGGGGCTGATGCAGCCTGTGGGGAGCAGGCTGGTGCATTTGGACTAGCCCCACCTAGGGCCTGTGTTGCCATCTTGTTGCCCATGGCTGTAGAAAGATACTGTTTGACCTGCTGCCTCTGTGCCTGCTGGATGTGGTACTTGGTGGGGTTTTCCAAGTGGGTCTGAACCTAAGTATGACCGGGGGGGGGGGGGGAAGAGAGAAAAGAGAGAAAACACAAGTCAGCTGTAACTCAGCAGTGGAGTTCTATATCTGTACTTACACAAGCCCAAGATTCACTTCCCAGATAGGGAACTAAGCTAGCAAGACCAAACAGGAGCACTGCCCCAGACTTCCAATTGAACTTGAACCCAGCTACCCGCCAGGCTCAATAGCAACAATAAAGATGAAACTTTGCAGAACTGCATGCTGCCAGATAACAGCTAGCATGCCACAAAAATGAAATTAGCAGAGTAATCCTAGCCCCGAGTTATGCCAGCTGGGCGGGGAAGACATTTGCAAATAATATCCCCCTTGTTCTGGTGAAACACACAGTTTCACCAACACAGTCAATTTCTGCTGGTGCGGTGATGACCTGCTGAGGCAACACCAGAACTGGGGGGTGGGGAGGCAACATAGACAGAGGATTGGCCACTGCACCAGCATAACATTGCACCTACAAAATAGGTGGCATCACACACACACACACACACACACACACACAAATGGAAAGTCCCAGATACTAGCCCCGCCCCTTCCCAACCACATAGGAGGACAAGGTTCTGATTGGCCACTGAACAACCTATCACAGCACCACACGTATCCAGCTAGGGAACACACAGCTCATGTGCCAAATCTTAGGGTACATCTCTCTGCTCCCTTATAGGAACATAACCAGAAGTTGGGGACTTAGTGAAAGGGCACTCTGCACAAAGGAAGCACTTTGCACAAACAAACAAAGCCAAGAACAGAGAAAGGGCAGATGTATACATCAGCCCCAAACAAAGTACCATCTCTTCCCACCCAGTCCCTTCTCACCCAAGACTTGCTACTTTTCCCTTACCTTCAGTACTTCCACAGGGACTTGGGCAGGTGCAGGGCGAGCCAAGGGACTCACGGAAATGGCAGGTGTAGACTGTGCAGGGGCCACGGAAGTGAACTGAGCCGCCTGCTGCTGCTCCCGGCGCTCCTGTTCTTGCGTCTGTGCCCGCATCAGCTGCTGCCGCAGAAGTACCCGGGATGACATGGTGGAACCTTGTGCTGGGGCACTTGGAGGACTACAGGCACAGAAGAAAGAAAGAGAGAGAGAGATCAGCAACCCCCTGATTATCTTCCTATATGGCAAGTGTTGTTTCTAGCAGTGCAATGGGATGGGAGTGCCTGCCCTGGACATAACCTGGACTGGGAAGCAAAATGAGTATCAGAAGGTCATGAAAAATATTGAAAGCCATATGTAAAATATATGTTGCAATGTTTTTTTTCTAGTATGGCATAATTAGGCATGTTTTCAAGATGCCTAATCTTATCTCCCTCCTCCTCCTGCACTGGATTTGAAACAGGGGAGAGGAATGGAGTGGAAGAGGGAGTGGGGAGGAGGAGAGTGATGGGGGAAAGATGTTCTAGCCCAGCACTCTCTTTTCCTCCTCCTTGCACTGGATCTGAAATGCAAAAGGAGTGCAAAGCAGCTCTTCACAGCTGTGACAGCTGCAAGTAGCCAGCAGCTGGTGTGTGTGTGCGGGGGTGGGAAGATCATTTTGGGGGTGGGAAGATCATTTTGTGCCACACCCCAGGTACCCAAAGAGCTTGAATCTCTGCTCCCCCCTCCCCCCATGCCTTCTAAAAACGGTAGTTGGGGAGGTGTCACAAAATGGTAAGTGGGCCAGAGTCCTTTTGGTTCCTTTAATTACGCTGCAATCCTATACAGACTTTCCTGGGAGCTTTCTGAGTAGTCCTACTACATAGGATTGTACTATAAGCAAATTAAGTGTGTGAGGTATCTACACTACTACAGATAAAGTACTGCAATCAACTGGTCAGTACCTACAGCCCCATCCAAACGCCTCCCCCACTAATAACACTGGCAGCCCTGCTCCCATACAGACAGTACAATCGAATCAATGTTATCTATTCCTATAATGCTGAACTCTAGATTTGGTGCCAATAGGTATGTGGGTGATCCCATTTTAGCTACAGACAACAAGGAGGTACCTGAATGTAGATAATTCTTTAGTCGAGGTATGCAGAGTTTTAAAATGTTCTTAAAAAAAAAAAGTTTGCCACCACCTTTAAGGGGGGCAAAAAAAAATGCCCCAAAAGCTATTTTGTCTAAAAAACAGGGGTTCAGGAAATAGAGGAGATTCCTAGAGAGGCTAAAAACAGCTTAGTACAGTCATTTCCTGCCAAGAGTTGGGCAGGGGCAGGCAGAAGAAAAAAAGGTTTATTTTGTGGGGAGAGCAGGAGATTGGAAAGACAGAAAGCTGAACTGGTCACAGCGAGTACAACCTTACAGTGTGATCTGGGAATGAGTATTCTGAAGAAAGCTGCACAGAGTCTAGTGGGACTTACTTCCAGAAAGATATGGACAATAAGCTGGAAGGGAGGAACACAAAAGGCTTTAACCAAGCCCCTGCAGCTTATTACTTTGATCCCGGGCATGTTTACTCTGAAGAGATTGAAATACACAAAGGAAAGATCGGAGAGGCACAGAAAGAGGCAAGGAGAGGAAGAATGCAAACAGATAAAAGAGTTAATGATAGGGAAAACATTGAACACAAAGAGAGACAGAAAGTTACAAAACAAGGAGGAGAACTGGAAGAAAAAAAAAGTAGCTTTATGAACCATCTCTCATTTTACAGAGAACAGAAAGTAGGAAGAACAGCCCCTTCCCATCCTTGTTAGAAGGAAGAAGCAGACGGTACATTCCAGTGTTTTTCAACAAGCTTTCTTCCGCCACAATTGTAAGTGTGGGTTGTTTTTATAAAGCTAAACATTTCAGGTCCATTGTACATTTAAGTGTAATGTAGCGGCGCTAAACCTGCAATTTCCCCCTTGCCACCCAGCATGTGAGAGAAAGAGAACTTTAGGCATTACAGAGTCAAGAGATGGCAAGAACAAAAGTCCACAAGTGTCAGCCTATTTCTAAGGCAACGACAGTGTCAAGCCTTAAGTAGTATTTATGTCAAGAGTGGGAAAATCCCACAACATTCTGGTGCTAGGTCAGCGCTTTTCAACCACTGTGCTGCGGCACATTGGTGTGCCGCAAATGGTCCACAGGCATGCTGTAGGAGTTTGGGGGAGGGTCGTTTATTAGTAGGGCCATTAGGGGATGTGAGCCCACCACCACCGGCAGTGCAGTGTGCCTTGTCAATTGTCAAAAAACTGATGGTGTGCCTTGACCATTTTAGTGCCTTGTCAGTGTGCCTTGAGATGAAAAAGGTTGAAAATCACTGCTGTAGGTGTTCATTCAACAATCTGTAGGTGGTGCTACTGTTACTACGCCGACCTCCTGTTTAAAGGAACACTCTGGATAAAAAGGAACATCCTTCCCGCAAGAGTGTACTTATTTGGCATTGACATGATCATATTTTTCATTGAATTTTTACATGAGCTGAAATCCAAAATGTGAACAATGCTGCCTCAGTTTCCTTAACATTCCTGCTTTCTTTAGCCCAAACACCTGTGCCAGTTTCTGCATCAACTGCTTTAAAACCCCATCCATCTTAAAGGAACTCCCAAGGGCAATTTCTTGCTTTGTTCTGAGCAGAGGTATAATAATGGTGAATTTTGAAGAGCAGGAACTTGTCACAACCCACAGCCCCACCCACTGACCACAACAAAAAAAAAAAATCAACTTTACATTTCTTCCTTGGACTGTTTTCTCTTCCTGCCCCTTATTTCTACTTTGAAATGTACCATAATTTCATTTAAGAATCTAGCTCATTTCATCCCAAACTCTTAGAGTATGTTGCAGTAGTTTTGAGCCAAATGTATATAAAGAGAAACGTGAGATTTTTTTAAAAAAAGAAACCAAATAAATGTAAAAGGTGCATAGAGTGCTAATTTATGCATGTTTACTCAAAGTAAGTCTCACTGTGTTCAACTGAACTTACTCCAAGGTAAATTTGCATAAAATTGTAGCCTGAATGTAACATGAGCTACATATGGTGTCTCAAGTAGCTCTCGGAAAAGTCATATGCCCCTAGGCAAATTTCTCAATTTGTCTCCTGGTGAGCCGGATGCTCAGGTCCTTTGGGGAAAAAAGATCTGGGCATTCCTGCTGCTGCTGTCACTGCTCCTGCTGTAGGTGTAAACCCAGAGCTCTGCTCTCCTCGATTACACCTCTGGTTGTGAGCAAGGAGCACCCTGATGATGAACATATGAAGCTGTCTTACATGGAGTCAGTCCATTGATCTGTCTAGTACACTATTTATTTATTAAAAATTATTTATATCCTGCCTTTGTTTATCAAAAGCAGCATTTGTCTTTCCCAGCCCTTGCTAGCGGAGATTCATTTTAATAGGAGGCGTGAGGAGTGAACCTGGGATCTTCCGCATGCGAAGTATATGCTCACACTTGCTAAGCTTCGGCCACTCAGTGAATGTTATAAAGCTGTTCAGAGTCCAAACTGGCTGGACAACTAGGATTAACTGAGCCATCTCTTAACCCCGCAGTGCCTCAGGGCCATTTTGCATCTAACTTGCTGCCGAGGAAAACTCATGGCTGAGGAAATGCCTGTCTTTGTACAGGAGCATTATAATAATGTTATAATGCCCTGGTACAAAATCTAGAGCACAGCCACATCTGGAATACTGTCTATGGATCTGGTTGCCACACCTCAGGAAGGATACCGCAGAGCTTGAAATGGTGGAAAAGAGGGCAACCAAAATGATTAGAGGGCTGGAGCACCTTCTGTATGAGGAAAGAAGGCTATCACATTTGGGGACTTTTTAGCTTGGAAAAAAAGGTGACTGGGAGGGGGTCATGACTGAGTCTTAGAAAATTATGCATGGTTTCACAATACTAAAACCAGGGGTCATCCAATAAAACTGATTAGCAGGAGACTCAGGATGGTCAAAAAGAAGGTACTTCTTCAAACGGCACATAATTGGTCTGTGGAACTCATTGCCACAAGATGATGCCACCACTAGCTTGGACGGCTGTAAAGGGGATTGGACAAATTCATGGAGCAAATTCATGGTTGGCCAACTTCTACCAGTCATGATGGCCCTGCACTACCTCCAGGTTGCAGCAACAATATGCCTCTGAATACCAGTTGCAGGGGAGCAAAGGTGGAAAAGAAGTAGGCCTCTCTCTCCTTCTGTGCTTGCCATCTGCAACTCTGTAATGCCCAGATTTCACACATTTCACATTTTTTATATACCGCCCTTCCTCCAAGGAGCTCAGAGTGGTGTTCATATTTCCTCCCCTCCTTTTTGTCCTCACAACAACCCTGTGAGGTAGGTGGGGCTGAGAGATAGTGACTGGCCCAAGGTCACCCAGGAAGCTTCGTGGCTGAGCGGGGATTTGAACCTGGATCTTCCAGGTCTAAGTCCAACTCCCAAACCACTACACCATCCTGGCTCTTTTTGTCCCAGGCTGCGTGGCAAGGGGGAAATTGCAGGTTTGGTGTCACTGCATTTAAAATGGAGATTCTCTTCTCTCCACTGTTCAGCCATCTTTTCCTCATCATAGCCATTGCAAAGAAGCAGCAGCAGCTGCTGGAAGCCGTGCTTAAATCTGCAGCCTGGTAGAGGAGCCCCACCTCCTGTAACTCATCAGCTACCAGGTTTTCCAGGCGGCCATTTCCGGGGCAGGGGCTACCAGAGTGGAGGAGGATACTGGATGACAGCTAGTACTCGGGTTTGGAGGAGGCTCCTGTGAGAGAAGGGCTCGTTCATGCTATTGTTTTAATTATTTGCAAGCCTCCTTTAGGCAGAAAGGAATTTTACAAATACAGAATTATTAGGAACAGTGCCATGACCGAGTTGTAGAGCACATGGCTACATGCAGTCTCAGGCATTGTCAGGGGGTGGGGGGGTGTGCCCCCAGCGGCAGGATTGGGCCCCGGGCGGCCGGCGGGCAGGGGGTGTTACGGCGGATGGCGGCGGTATGAACTGTGCCATTCATCAGCGCGAGCAAGGAGCGGCAGGGGTGGGTTTGGACCTCCCTGCGCCTTGGTATTGTCCATAACGGCTGCAGCCGTTACGTCACTTCCAGGGGTAAGGACAGTCGGCGCTCTGCCACTGGTCTCAAGTTCTATCCCTGGCAACTCCAGATAAATGACTGTGGGTATTAGGGCTGGGAAAGACCCCTGCCTGCGACCCTGGCTGAGTTGGAGCAGACTGGCTTGGACTTAAGGGACAAATAATATGATAGGATATCAAGCAGCTTCACATGTTCCACAAATGCAACAGGTGAGTTGGAGTGTCATTCAAAGGGTTTTAACATTGTTAAAAAGTGAGGCCAACATGATTCGTGCAAATGGACCTGTTATGAAGATGCCGCCTCTCTAGCACCAAAAGAGCTGAACATTCCTCAGTGGTTCCAGCCTTTGGAACATGACATGTGCCAGAATTGGAGGAAGGGAAGGGGAGCGGATAAAGAAGACCATTCGCCAAGTGGTAACTCACCACACCGTGTGTATAATCCATAGGTGGCCAACCCACGGCACGGGTGCCACTTAGTGGTACGCCGAGCCTTTTGAAGTGGCACGCACTGCTGTTCCTGCTCGAGCCGAGTGCTGAAGTCCCTCTCTCTTTCTCGACCCCAGCACACCTTTCCAAGCCTGTGACACTAGAGGAGGTCTCTGCACCCCACTGCGTCTTATTCTTCTTGCACTGTCACTGTGCTTTAAATATTTTCATTACCTTAGATTTTATTTATTTATTAGTTATTTAAGCGGCACGCTCAAGATTATCTACATAAAATGTGGCACATGGCGTGCCACAGGTTGGCCACCACTGGTATAATCACTTGGCATACTGGTCACCTACGGTACTTTGTCTTGCCGTACACCAAAAGAGGCTTGCCCTTTTACCCCCTTGCCTGCTTCCCAAGGTTTCTGCTAAGGTGCAGAAAGAAGGCAAGCGTCGTCTCACTACTTGGCAAAACAATTTAGATGACCAGGGCGACCAAATGATTGCACAGCAAGCCGTGTCTCTTGACAAGCGATAGACTGTATGCATTCGGAGAGAAAGAGAGAGAGCTTTTAAAAAAAAAAAAAAAACAGTTGCAGTTTGGATTTGGGCAGAGAAAGACAATGTCAAATTGGAGAGGGGTGTGAGTGGGTCCAGGGTGGAGCAACTTGGGGCGCAGCTGTTCTGTTTGGGGAAAGGATTTGCAGTGGTGTTGTCTCTCGGAGGAGTGTTCGTTGCTGTTTGTAGGTCTGTAAGTCGTCAGAAGCTACGAAAAAAAACGCTGCTCCCTCATCCAAAGGTAGCTAAGATGTCGAGTACTGCCCTAGGCTTCTCCCCACTTTCCTGAGCAGTGAGCATTTTATATGAGGGAGGGAGGGGGCACCACTCGGTGGTTGGTTGGTTGGTTGGTTGGTTGGTTGGTTGGTTGGTGTGTGTGTGGTGTAGATCTTTTCTGTGGGTTTTTTTTTCCCTAGCCCTCATGGATGCTGGGGGAGAAACTTGAGGATGCATGATCAGTTTCTGCTAAATAAGGAAGATGAAGCCGGGGAGGGCAGATTCCTGTGGTTAAAGAGTTCTCTTCGTTTACAAGTCACAGTTCCTTCACCGCTCCCCAGTCCCTTGCTTTCGACATCCCTACTCTTTCTCTGCTCAGCAATCAAGACCTTGGATTTTTTTAAAAAAAACCTAACACCCTGCAAGGTGGAAAAAAGAAGGTATCGTTGCCTTATTAACGTCAATTGAAAGGAAGCATTAAGTTTTGATCAGTTACTCGTATTCCCTCCCCACGCCCCCTGGTACTTGTGGCTCTCCCTTCCTCCTCTCTCAGTTGTCTCCCACATCCCGGTTTAATTTTAGACTAATCTCCTCAAGCGAGAACCTGTCTTTTGGTTACCTGTAAAGTGTAATGGCAGGAGCTCTGTGGAAGAGCATTTGCTTCACACACAGAAGGCCCCAGGTCTGACTTGGTGCAAGGCAGCTTCCTGTGTCATATATTCCAGGCTTGCTGAATAAGCAACCGCCTTGTTTGAGGAGCAAACCACCTTCAGGTAGCAGGACACACACACGCACGCACACGCAATTAGATTATCAATCATGTGTGACAATCTTATTGCAAGTGTGTAAATCGCTGGCCACGAAGCTGGGGCCGATCACATGTACATTTGGCAAATTTCACATGTAATGATAGCCAAGGCGACTTGGGCTTCACACCAAGTTTAGGGCATGCCCTTGTTACAGGGGAATCAGGTTGTGGGACCCAGTAGTGGGCTTCAGGAGCTGGCTGCAGGCAGGAGCATGAAGTTCACAGGGAATCGCCATTTCCCATGTTGTTTGCTTTCCTTCCCACTGTTTGTGTTGCATCAGAGGACTGGCTGTCTCACGAAGTCCAAAGGTTAGTAAGGGTCAAAGAACAGCCACCACGAGCTTCTATAGCCAATGCCCACCAGAGCCTAGTTACATCATTAGATCGACATCCAGCTCTCCAAACTTCAGCTCACTCGATGCCTCCCAATCTGGGCCAATTCCTGCCTTAGGAAAAGCATCAAGGGGTTAGCTACCTCAGACTGCGAAAGATGATAGTTCAATAAGGGCACGGCTAAAGGAGAACAGAACACAGGCAAGTGAGGGCCAAGGCTCCACTCCACGCTGCCAGGCCACCTGTGCAGCCGCCAACGCAAAGCAGACCTGCGCATGTGAGAAACCAGCCAGATTCCAAACCCACCATGACTGCTGCCATGACATTTTGGACCTTGATGAAGATTCCGTATTCTCCACACTGTACTGGAAAATGCACCCCAGCTCCCCCATTTCAGGGGATGTACAGTGGGTCCTCCTTATCCGCAGATTAGCCATCTGCGGATTTGACTACCCACAGATGGCCATCCATGGAGGAGGGATTCCACTGGGGGCGGCGCCACAGTACCTTATTTATTAACAGCTATGAGGGCCCGCCCCCCACTTCTTGCCTCTTGCGCCACTTTCTAAGCTTGTAAAATGCCTAGAGAAAGAAAAAAACATGATCGTAAGCAACTTCCGGTTGCATGCGTAACTGGAAATCACTTCTGGTCGCGGTGTTTTCTTTTTTATAGGCATTTTACAAGCTAAGAAAACGGTGCAAGAGGCAAGAAGAGGAGCAGCGAGTGGCCTCACTGGGACGAAGTGGCTCACTGGGAAAAAGTGGCAAGGTAAAAAAAGACACAGCGAGTTAAGCAGCTGGGCGAGGAGAAGGTAAGTTAACTCTCTCAGTTGTGCAGCTTTGTCTAGCTTTAATTTACCATTAACTGTAAAGGACTTGGTTAAAGCTACCTTAAACTTAAGATAGAACTAAGCCTAGCTAGAACTAAGCCTAGCTAAGTAGAACTAAATATAACCTGAGGAGGGGAATTTTAAGGTCCAGTAGCTAGGACACAGGCACAGAAGCTAGGTGGGGAAATTAAATAGATTCAGATAAACAAACAAGCACCTATCTAAAAGACAGGGGCAGAAACTGGACAAGCCTGGGAGCGGGTTCTAAAGAGAATTGCAGTCCAAATCAAAACAGGTCTACTCTGAGTAGATTCTACAGCTGATTCTAAAGAGAACTGCAGTCCAAATCTAAACAGGTCTACTCTGAGTAAAACCAGTGTTTACTCGAGAGTAAAAGCCCAGGACAGAGACCTGAGTCTACTTTAGAGTAGGAGCCCAAAACAAAATGGGAGGAGGCTAAAAGAAGGGGAGAAAGCAAGCTAAACTACACCTTAAGCAGAGTTAAACTTAAGCAGAATTTAAAACATACAGTTTAAAACATACAGACCGCATGGTATAGTAGGCCAGATGTAAATTGAGGCAGCAGCAGGAACAATAGCAACAGGAATTTCCTGCCAGTAAACCCCATCGGGCCCCAACTCCCTTAGAGGCCAATCTTTTCAAACTTTCAGGTAGGCAGGGGGAGGAGCTACACAACAGTTTAAATCTGGGGCTGTTTGCGAGTGAGCCCTTTCAGGAGCAGCGAGTGGCTCACTGGGACAAAGTGGCAAGGTAAAAAAGACACAGCGAGCTAAGCAGCTGGGCGAGTTCAGCAGTGGGGTGAGGAAGCCAGGCCCCACACACTGTCCGGCACTTCTCCTCTGTGGAGAGGAAGAGAGGAGAGCTCCAACAACCTTGAAGAGAGGAGAGCTCCAACAACATTAAGGTACCCAAACTTTGATAAATCCATAACTTACACTCAAAAGCTATGCAGTCAGACAGCCAGCAGAAGGGTGGGGGCTATCCAGTGTTTTGCACTGAGTGTCTCATGTATGACTATCTGCCTCTTGGGCACAAGTCATGGGTGTGTGCTCGGTGCAAAGAGCTCCAGGCTCTCAGGGAACGGGTTTGCTCCCTTGAAGCCACGGTTGCTGACCTGGAGAAGCAGAGACAGATAGAGAGGAACCAGGGTGAGACTTCTAGGGACGTGGAGGCGTCGTCCTACCCTCAGTTGGCCAGCTCCTCAGCTGCCAGGAAAGGGAGTCTCAGGGCTGGAGGACGTCGCTCTGGAAAAGAGGGAAACAATCCCACAGTGGGGACCCCTTCTTCAGGTGATGGGCCTGTATCCAGTCGCACTATGGATACTCCTCTGGGGAGGGGGCGAAGGGGGCTTCTTGTCGTGGGTGACTCTATAGTCAGGAACATAGAGAGGGGGGTCTGTGACGGATGTGAGGACCGCACGGTGACTTGCCTACCTGGTGCGAAGGTTGCGGACATCACCTCTCGTCTAGATAGGCTGGTAGAGAGTGCTGGGGAGGAGGTAGCGGTTGTGGTGCATGTTGGCACCAACGACGTGGGGAAATGTAGCCGGGCGGTCCTGGAGGCCAAATTTAGGTTGCTAGGTAGGAAGTTCAAATCCAGGACCCCAAAAGGTAGCGTTCTCAGAAGTGCTACCTGTTCCACGCGCAGGGCCAGCTAGGCAGGTGGAGCTCAGGGGTCTCAATGCGTGGATGAGACACTGGTGTCAGGAGGAGGGGTTTAAGTTTGTTAGGCACTGGGGAACATTTTGGGACAAGCCGGGCCTGTGCAAGAGGGACGGGCTTCACTTGAACCAAAACGGAACCAGACTGCTGGCACGTAACATTAAGAAGGTGGCAGAGCAGCTTTTAAACTGACTCCTGGGGGAAAGCCGACAGGAGCCGAGGGGCATCCGGTTCGGGACTCCTCATCCCTAGGGAATGAGGGTGCAGAGGATGGGGAACAGTCAAGTAATAGCAGAGGAAAAATTGGGAGTGGTAGCGTGATGGGACATGACAGCCAGTCTAGCAGGACAGAAGGCTGCAGGAATAAAGGTGCAAACATGCAGCCCTTCTTGGGGGACCAGGTATATAAGTGCTTTTATGCAAATGCCCGAAGTCTACGGGCAAAGATGGGAGAACTGGAATGTTTGGTGGCTAGGGAAAACATTGACATAGTAGGTATAACAGAAACCTGGTGGAATGCGGAGAACCAGTGGGATACTGCAATTCCAGGATATAAACTCTATAAAAGGGACAGAGAGGGGCGTGTTGGAGGTGGGGTGGCCATCTATGTCAAAGAGAGGGTAGAATCCACCAGAGTAGAGCTGGAGGGGGGCTCTGACTCCTCCGTAGAATCACTGTGGGTTAGATTACCAGGCTCAAAGAGTGATGTAATAGTAGGGGCATGCTACCGTCCTCCAGATCAAAAACCTGAAGGGGATCTTGAAATGAGGAAGCAAATCAGGGAGGTATCAATGAGAGACAGGGTTGTAGTCATGGGGGACTTCAATTATCTTCACATCGACTGGGTCAATTCATGCTCAGGTCATGAAAGAGAGACTGGATTTCTGGATATGTTAAATGACTGTGCCTTAGAGCAGCTTGTCACGGAACCGACCAGAGGACAGGTGACTCTGGACTTGATATTGTGTGGCACTCAAGATCTGGTCAGGGAGGTAAATGTTACCGAACCGTTGGGGAATAGTGACCATGCTGCAATCTGTTTCGCCATGCATGTCGGAGGGAGAGTGCCGAGCAAATCTGACACGAAAACCCTTGACTTCCGAAGGGCTGACTTCCACAAAATGAGAAGACTAGTTAAAAAAAAGCTGAAAGGGAAGGTAAAAAGAGTCCAATCGCTCCAGAGTGCATGGAGGCTGTTTAAAACAACAGTCATAGAGGCCCAGCGGGAGTGTATCCCACAAAGGAGGAAGGGCTCGACCAAGTCCAGGAGGGTGCCGGCATGGCTAACAAGCACAGTTAAGGAGGCTATAAAAGGCAAGGAAGCTTCCTTCCGTAAATGGAAGTCTTGCCCTAGTGAGGAAAATAAACAGGAGCACAAACTGTGGCAAAAGAAATGTAAAAAGATGATACGGGAGGCCAAGCAAGACTTTGAGGAACGTATGGCAGGCAACATAAAAGGGAATAATAAAAGCTTCTTCAAATATGTTAGAAGCAGGAAACCTGCCAGGGAAACGGTTGGTCCACTGGATGGTGAGGGAGAGAAAGGGGTGATAAAAGGGGACTTGGAGACTGCAGAGAAATTAAATGAGTTCTTTGCATCTGTCTTCACGGCAGAAGACCTCGGGCAAATACCGCTGCCGGAACGGTCTCCCCTGACTAAAGAATTAAGTCAAATAGAGGTTAAAAGAGAAGACGTCTCAGACTTAATTGACAAAATAAAGATCAATAAATCACCAGGCCCGGATGGCATCCACCCAAGAGTTCTGAAGGAACTCAAGAATGAAGTTGCTGACCTCTTGACCAAAATATGCAACTTGTCCCTTAAAACGGCCACTGTGCCAGAGGATTGGAGGATAGCGAATGTCACGCCAATCTTTAAAAAAGGAAGGAGGGGGGACCCGGGAAACTACAGGCCGGTCAGCCTAACATCTGTTCCAGGGAAGATGGTGGAAAGTCTCATTAAGGATAAAATCTTAAAATACATAGAAGAACAAGCTCTGCTGAGGGAGAGTCAGCATGGCTTCTGCAAGGGGAAGTCTTGCCTCACAAACCTGTTAGAATTTTTTGAAAAGGTCAACAGGCATGTGGATGCGAGCGAACCCGTGGATATTATATATCTGGATTTTCAGAAGGCGTTTGACACGGTCCCTCATGAAAGGCTCCTGCGAAAACTCCACAGTCAGGGAATAAGAGGGCAGGTCCTCTTGTGGATTAGGAACTGGTTGAAGACCAGGAAACAGCGAGTGGGAGTCAATGGGCAATTTTCACAATGGCGAGAGGTGAAAAGCGGTGTGCCCCAAGGATCGGTCTTGGGACCGGTGCTTTTCAACTTATTCATAAATGACCTGGAGTCGGGGATAGGCAGTGAGGTGGCCAAGTTTGCAGATGACACTAAACTTTTCCGGGTGGTGAAGACCAGCAGGGATTGTGAAGAGCTCCAGAAGGACCTCTCCAAACTGGGAGAATGGGCAGCAAAATGGCAGATGCGCTTCAATGTAAGTAAGTGCAAAGTGATGCACATTGGGGCAAGAAACCAAAATTTCACATACACGTTCTGAGTTGTCTGTGACGGATCAAGAGAGAGATCTTGGGACACTGGTGGACAGGTCGATGAAAGTGTCGACCCAGTGTGCGGCGGCTGTGAAGAAGGCCAATTCCATGCTCGGGATCATTAAAAAAGGCATTGAGAATAAAACGGCCAATATCATTATGCCTTTGTACAAATCGATGGTAAGGCCACATCTGGAGTATTGTGTCCAGTTCTGGTCACCACACCTCAAAAAGGATATAGTTGAATTGGAAAAGGTGCAGAAAAGAGCGACCAGAATGATTCGTGGGCTGGAGCACCTCCCTTATGAGGAAAGGCTACAGCGTCTGGGGCTTTTCAGCCTAGAAAAAAGACGCCTGAGGGGGGACATGATTGAGACTTATAAAATTATGCATGGGATGGAGAGAGTGGATAGAGGGAAATTCTTCTCCCTCTCGCACAACACCAGAACCAGGGGACACACACTAAAATTGAGTGGAGGGAGAGTTAGAACAGACAAAAGAAAATATTTCTTTACCCAGCGTGTAATTAATCTGTGGAACTCCTTGCCACAGGATGTGGTGACGGCATCTGGCCTAGATGCCTTTAAAAGGGGTTTGGACAGATTCATGGAGGAAAAGACCATCACAGGTTACAAGCCATAAGCAACCTCCTGGTTTTAGAAGTGGGTTTTCTCTGTGCCAGGTGCAAGGGAGTGGCGACTGGACACAGGTATCTTGTTGTCTTGTGTGCTCCCTGAGGCATCTGGTGGGGCCACTGTGTGACACAGGAAGCTGGACTAGATGGGCTTTTGGCCTGATCCAGCAGGGCTCTTCTTATGTTCTTATGTTAAGAGGGGCAGTGGGCTTGCACAGCTGTTAAATAAAGTACTGTGGCGCTGGCCCCCACCCCAACCAACCGCAGACTTGAGCATCCGTGGATTTTTGCATATGCAGGGGTTCCAGGAATGGAAACCCCGCGGATACAAGAGCCAACTGCAGTTCTACTTTTTTAAAAATTAGGGGTTTTAGCCCTAATTAACACAGAGAAAATTGCTCTTCCAACTGAAGTCTCGGGCATTTCCTGCACCTGTCTCCTCCATCACTTGTGTGAAAGGGTAAAAAAAGAAAGAGCAAGCAGTATGGTGGGCAGTGGCATCAGGCTTTGCTCTACCTCCCTCCAGCTGTAGCAGCAGTTCTGCCTTATCATAAGATCCTTATGAGAGGCAGAGATGTGTAATTCCTACAGAGGGCGACTGGCAATATGAAGAGGAACCTCGTCCCAGCCCAGGATTCATTTCACTCAGTACTTCTTCCTCTTTCTGGGCTACAGTTCACAAAACAGGCCACAATGGCGTCCTTGGGTCCCCGTGTGGTTAATCATGTGAAAGAGACAGAGACATTTAAATGTACTAGTGCCCAAGGAACTTGACTAACCTGTCCCTGATGAGGGGCAACTGACAATGTGATAAAAATGATAGAGCCAAATGATGCAAACAATTAGTTTTTACATGGCAACGACCGACAGCTGAAGATACCATCTGCACAGAAGTGAAGGAGGGAGTACACAGTCTCGGGAGGCATGTGGTAAAAACATGTTAGGATCATCATTCTTTGGCTTCTTGTTAATATGCACAACAGGGACAAGGAGAATTTGATGAGACCTCACCCTTTTCCCCTCCAGCATTTCAAGAGATCACTAATCTCCAGAAAGGTGGAGGTAATAACTCACAAGATGGTTGAAAGGAATCCAAGATGGCTACCCTCCTGCTAAGGTAGGCTACCTACCTTACACCAATAGGTTGGCTCTTGAGTTCGTAGAAGCTGTCGCTGGTCAGTGAGAGGATATTCTCCAAGTCAATGTCGGCCACAATCCCAGACTCCGGAAGCAGGGGGTTGAGGCTGTTTGAAGAAATATACAAGGAATGAGTCACAATGTTTAATTCTTCTTGAACGGTAAGGGCCATTATTTCAGACTCAGCCCCTCTGAACCTGCCTTTGTTTAGCAGAAGACACAACCTATGTAAAGAGCCAGGATGGTGTTCTGGTGTTGGACTTAAACCTGGAAGATCCAGGTTCAAATCTCCGCTCAGCCACGAAGCTTCCTGGGTGACCTTGGGCCGGTCACTATCTCTCAGCCTCACCTACCTCACAGGGTTGTTGTGAGGACAAAAGGAGGGGAGGAACCATGTACACCACCCTGAGCTCCTTGAAGGAAGGGCAGTATAAAAATGTGAAAAACAAACAAAATAAATAACTGGGCAAAGAGGCACTTTTTCAAGTGGTGCTCCTCTTATATGTAGCAGGGGAAGAGTAACTGTCCTTCTTCACCTCAACACGGTGTCTTTTCTAATAGCTGTTGCTGGTGTCCTTCTCCATCTTTTAAGATGATGTGCCCTTTTGGGACAAGGGACCATTTAATTATTTGATTTTGTTTGTAACCACTTTGTGAACTTTTTTTGTTGAAAATATCAATATTAACAACAACAACAACAACAACCAATTCTTTACATAAGTTATTCCAACACTAGTGATTCCTCTTTACTTCCTTGGCAACATCTTTACCCCACAACTATCCCCAGACTCTCAATAATAAAAATGAAAAAGAAAAAGAAGAAAGAGTCTGTCTCCATATCTGCAACTTAAGCCCTGCTCTGTCTTGTTTATTTGCTTAAAGACAAATTAGGGCCATTCACACAACCAAACTGTTGTGGTAGGAACATAAGAATGTATATGGGCTGAAATCTGGTAAGCCAGTGGCTTCTTATGAAATAGTCCTATTTGTAGTTTCCATGGGGTTGCCCTCTGTAACTGCCAGCTAGAGCTATGAAGGCTATAAGTGCAGCAATATCCCAACCACATCACAGCTCCCTCTGTGTACCACACAGGGATCATTATAGGAGCAGGTGGGATGCGCCTGAAGAACATTTTACTTGCCTTAGGCGATCGCAAAATTACAAGGCTAGCTTTCTTCATTTTTTTGTGACAGCAAACTGAAAGACATTTTTCAGAAGATGCAGACTCAGGAGGTGAGCAAAGGAAGAAGAAATCCTCCATGTTCAAGTGCAACATACCTCCAGTTCCCAGGTGCCTGGTACAAAACCGAGGCTGGCTACCTCTTGCAGAAACCATTTTTCCAAAACCCTGCAACACACACACCCCACTCCTACAACTGGCACACCAAACAGCTTCACTGAGAGAAACTAAATGGGACTTGGGGCCACCCAATGCAGCTAGGGCTGAATAAGTCTTTTCCAAAATTTAAAAAAACCCAAAAATGCTGCAGCTTACAGCTCTTACAGATTCATTCGTGCACCCAAAGTATAGAAATTGTAAGCTAAACATCTCATGATGTAAGCAATAAAGATGATCCATCTCGCATCTTGTGCTTGCTTATTACTTATCCTCCATGCACCCACACTTTCCACTGGCATTTTAGCCCCCATCTCCCCCCTCTGCAGGTTGGGTACACTATGGGGGCAGCAGCAGCCACCTAGCTGCAGTTGGACCCCCTGCTTTCCCTATAAACGTGCATTTGAATTGAAGGGAATGACACCTGTTGGTGGTGACAGGCTGTAGATGGGTGGTGGGGTAGACGAATTCTAGAACAGTTGGAAGGGATCTTGGAGGTCATCCAGCCCAACCCCCTGCTCACTGCAGGTGACTACAGCATCCCTGACAGGTGGTCATCCAGCCTCTGCTTGAAAACCTCCAACAACAGAGAGCCCACACAGCTGCACAAGGCAGGCTGTTCTGAGGCCGGACAGCTCTTACCATTAGGAAGTTCTTCCTCGTGTCTAGCCTCAATCTCCTTCCCTGTAGTTTCAACCCATTCGTTCTAGTCTAGAAGAGATTGATAAATGCTAAAATGTGCAGAAGGACCCAAAACTGCTGTCAGGCACTTTTGGCAGCAAATCATTATACAGATAAAGTGACAAGAATGGAGGAGGCAAGGCAAAATGTACCTTCAACATACTGTTATAACACCTGCAGCACAATCCTATAGACATGTTTACTCAGAAGTACGTCCTATTTGGGTTAATGGTGCTTAGGTAAGTATGCTTAGAATTGCAGACTTACAGTGCAATCTAGAATTTAGACCAGCGGAGCATTGCTCCACCGGTCTTGGGTGTTGCAAACGTGCTACATAGCAAATCTGTGGTACCCGGCGAGGAGGCAGTGCTGGCGCTGAGGCCGGTACTACTCTACTTGCCCCAGATCAAGTGGAGCGCCCGCAGGGGAAGGTAGGTTGCCCGCCGGGCAGTGGCAGAAAAGGGGGAGGGCGGAAAGGGGCATTCCTTGAGGGGGGGATTAGTCGGTTGGGCCCGGGAAAGGGGAGGGATCAGCGGCGGCTCTGCTGAAATCCTATCCCCCTTCCCGAGCTTGGCTGCCGTTACACGGCCCACTCAAATGTGTGCCAGCAAAATAGCTAGTGCACATTAGAGTAGACCCATGGTGGCGGCTGGGGCTCTACTTGGGGTAAGGGGACGAATGTCCCCTTCCCCTGAGGAGTGCTCCAGTGGGCTCTATGCCCGCACTGCAGCCTAGCTAGACAGGATTGGGCTGCCCATATTTACACTGTGCTTTAAGGCATTCACAATACTATACATATATTATCTCAGTAATCCTTCTGTCAACTGGGTACAATAGGCTATCTGTATTATTGTTATCATAGGCCAGCAGGTGGCGCAGTGGGTTAAACCGCTGAACCATGAGCTGTCGATCGAAGGGTCGGCAGTTCGAATCCGCGACGGGGTGAGCTCTCGTTGCTTGGCCAGCTCCTGCCAACCTAGCAGTTCCAAAGCATGTTAATGTGAGTAGATAAATAGGTACTGCTTGCGGGAAGGTAAACAGCGCTCCATGTTCCAGCAGCATGCTACGCGCTGCGGCAAGGAGAGTCATGCTGGCCACATGACCACGGAGGCATCTTCGGACTACGCTGGCTCTTCGGCTTTGAAGTGGGGATGAGCACCACACCCTAGAGTCAGACACGACTGGACTTAATTGTCAGGGGTCACCTTTACCTATTATTGTTATCATCCCCATAATTAATCCAATGGTTATCAAAGTATACTAGGCACACTACAACTCTGCAATGCAGTCCATTGTTACCTTCATCTTGCCAGGGGAGGAGGAGGCAGAGGTTTAAGTGGTTTAAGACAACCTAGCAATGTAGGTCAGCATTTTCATCCCCTAATTGCCCACAGTGGGTTATGGCTAGGGCTGACATAGAATGGCTTACAAAAAGTTTGTTTGATCCCCAGAATTGGCAGAAAAGACACGGGTGTGGGGAGGAGAAACCAACCATCAAGGGAAGGAGGCACCCCAGTGTAAAAATTTCAGTAAGTGCATTGTTAAAAATGTTCCTGTTGAAAAGTACCCAGTGGCTAGGCTCAACCTTCACTCGCACAAAGTAACTAAGATTATTTTTTTAAAAAAAACTGTTATCTTGAGCTGAATGCCTCTGAGCATATGCAAAGCTCTTACTCAAGGAGAAGAAACACCACCACCACCCCAGGATCTATGGACAAATTATCTCTCAGTATATCTAGTGTCTCTCTCTCTCCCTCTTCCAACAGTAAGCAGTTATTTAAAGAAATCACTGTAAAAGGCAGAGTGCCTGCCCCCCAACCCTACAAACAGTGTCATTTCTTAAAAATAGAATGCAGGAAAATGACTAAGGGAAACACCAAATAGGCAATCTTTACTTCTCGTTTCATTATCTTTTTCTGACAACTGCTAGGAAGGATGAAACACTGGACTGGCCAAAGTGTGGCAAGTGGGAACCCTGGAAGAAAATCCTGAAGGAGAGGAAAAAGAAGACTACCTCCGAGCATGAGCCTTTTGTTCATGAGCATGGACATTTTGCTTCCAACTCCTCTTCACAACCCCACATACCTGGGATTATATCTTCTCATACACTTTGAAAAGAAGATTCACTTCGCCACACTTCACGCTAATAGGACAAACTGTATCCATTTTATAAAAGGAATCGAAATACAATATCTTATTTCATAATGGTAGAATGCTAAAAATTCACTCTTTCTTAACTCGAGAGCGCCATAATACACCAAGGCTCCATGCATTTTAGGATAATTAAAAAAAAAAAAAAACCAGCTTCAGTGATCGGCTGTTGTGATTCTGGCAAAGAAGTCTCCAACACTCAGCTGATATGACATCAAGGCAGATTTACAAACATTCCAATTGTTCAAAGAGCCATAAACGTTCGTCTTCTGGGAGGGTAGGAAGAGTTGTCAGTGTGGCTGGAATCAAAGCTTCCTACAGGTCCTAGGGGAAGTGGATGCTTTGTGTGGCAGGCAGAGGACTGGGAAGAGGTCCCTAGAGCAGGGTTTCTCAACCCTTTCCTGGCCGAGTACCACCTCCGACGCCACTCGAAGGCCAGAAAACACAGGTAGGAGGCCTTGGGCAGGTGGGAGGGCCCTTTTCAGCATTCCTGAGAGGCTAGGCAAAGGCAGGAGCCTCTCGGAAGCTAAAATGCTCCTTTGAAAGCCCCGCATCAGATCCGGGTTCTGGTGGTCTCGCGGTCCGAGTACCACCAGCAGCCGAAGTACCACTGGTGGTACTAGTACCACTGGTTGAGAATCCCTGCCCTAGAGGGAAGGAGGAAAGCTAAGAGACAGGGAGCCACAGAGGCAATGAATTGAAAAAGGAGACATTGAGGGAACGCCATTCAGGAATGGGGTAGATGAGACAAGGAATTGAAGTAAGGGAACCAATGAGAGAAGAGGCCGCAAAGGAACAAAAAGGACGTTTTTCTTCATCCAACACATCAACTTATGAAAGCAGTTGCACAAGATAATGTTATAGCACAGTAGCACCAATAGATCACGGTTTGGGTCCAGGATATCTGAGGGACCGCCTTCTCCCATACATTCCGGCCCGCTCTCTTAGGTCATCTGAGGGGGCTCTCCTGCGTGTACCACCTCTATCGCAAGTTAGGGGAGTGGCAACACGTGGGCGAGCCTTCTCTGTTGTGGCGCCACAACTGTGGAACTCCCTGCCAGGGGATCTGAGAACTACCCCCTCCCTCATGACTTTTCGGCGAGGGCTCAAAACGTTTTTGTTTCGTCTAGCGTTTGGGTGATGGGTTGTAGTCTGCCTCCTGTGTCTCAAGATGCTCTGCCATGCTGCTTTTGTGCTCCATATTGTCCCCCCCCCCCGTGGATTTTATTGTTTTTAAATTAATGTATTGTTTTAAACTTTTCTGTATTTTAAACTATGTTTTTTAATTTTTGTTGTAAGCCGCCTTGGGCATTTGCCTCGGCATAGGATAAGGCGGGATATAAATTTTTTAAATAAATAAACAGATTTAATTTGTATTTTGAAACCTACCAATAGCCACTAGCTTTTATGGCTCATAACAAAACCACAACATGCAGGACGGAGCAGTATCCCCTCAGATTACCAAATGTCAGGAACAATCAACAGGGAATCATATTCTCCGGCAAGCTCTGTATAAAAGCTTTCCACAGGCATCTGGCTGACCACTTGGGAATAAGAGTGCTGGACTAGATGAACCCTTGGTCTAAGCAGCAGGATACCGTAGTTCTTCATTTCACTGGACTCCCTGTCCATCATTCGGATGCTGGCATTAACCTGACTGTCTACTCTAAATCGACCCATCTCGTCTCCTGAACGAGGCGTTGTTTCTAGAGACCATGATGCTGGAAACAAAGTAGCTATTCACACCATTTACCATCAGTGTCCCATTCGACAACATTTTACGTGTCTGGAATCTCAACAGCATTCAAGGACAGCGGCAGCGTTCACAAGACATCCTGCCTCATTATTCTGCACGCACACAGAACCCAAGAACGCAGAGGTATATCCGGAGAAGTCAAATTGAAGATGGCAACAAGTTGAACTGCGACAGAGCCGTGGGCGGTGAAAAACAAGCATTTAATCTTCTATGGAAGCAGTAACCAAAGATTTAAGGTCATAAAAGAGGGACGAGCAAAGGACATTCAGCGGAGACTACACAGGCAATAGGACAGGCCAGGAGCTGCAAACAGAGAGAATTTCGTCTGCAGTGTGCTAAATATGAGGAAGTGGAAAAGAAACTTTCACTGTCAGGGACAGCACAAAATTTCACATCAATTTTTTTTTAAGTACATTTGTGCCTGAGTCTGAGAGAAGGGAATGAAGATTCAATGAGGAACAAAAGTAGTCATACTCCAAATGAGAGGCTAGGTGCTGCCTTTCTTTTAATAAATAGATCATTTAATAGGCCCATTTTTGTTGCAAAAATGGCACATTTATATTGTAAACTGGAAAGCAGTGCAGGTGGAACAACAGATGCAGGACATGATTGTAATATCCTGCTCCTGGCTGTGGGAACTTTCCAGGCTGTGTTCTGTATTAGTTGATGCTTCCAAAGGGTCTTTAGGGGCAGCCCCACAAAAAGCATGTTGCAGTAATCTAAACTAGAGGTGAACAGAGCATGGATACCAAAGCCAAGTCTGAGTGAGACAGAAATGGGTGCCCCTGGCACATCAGTCAAAACTGGGCAAATGCACCCCGGGCAACAGCCGTTACCTGACCATCCAGGAGCAAGGTTGGATCCAGGAGTACTCCCAAACCATTTTTGAATAGCACTTAAAGTGTTGCAACAAATTTCTCAGTAATCCTATCAATGACCCCGTAATGTAGGTCAGTATTCTTACCCCATGTTGCAAGTGTGGGAGCTGAGGCAGAGATGGAGCAACTTGCCTAAGGTCCTCTGGTAAATTCATGGCAAAGGCAAGATTAGAACCAAGGGTATGTTGGTTCATATCTCAGCTTCTTAGCCATTATGCCTCTGAACTCTGATGTACACAGGATTGAACACCACAGTCAATTTCTGCCATTTCTAAATGGGTCTTCCCATAAAAACTTTCCCACCAGTTAAAAAAAAGTAGCACTTCAGAAAGAAATGCTCTAGCCCAGTCCACTCCTTGGTGTGCTGGTTTTCTACTTGTAGGGAGTTTTTCCACATACATAAATGGGATTCCAAATGTTCAGCCTCGAGTGGTATAGTCCTCTCTATCACCTCAGAACTCTTTCACATTGTTCTGCTGGATGTGTAGTCTTAAGTTAGGGGAATTTAGGCCATTGGTGATTTTAAGCAGTGAAGCATGCCAATAACCAAAGACAGGGCCCAATCCTATCCAACTTTCCAGCGCTGATGCAGTTGTGTCAACAGGGCATGTGCTGCATCCTGCGATGGGGGGGGCAGTCACAGAGACCTCCCCAAGGTAAGGGAATGTTTGTTCCCTTACTTTGGGGCTGCATTGACGCTGGAACGCTGGATAGGATTGGGTCCTATGTGTTGTGGTTGTTACAATGGTAATCACCATTGGACAACAAGTGGTTGTTACAATGGTAATCACCATTGGAATCTTACCATAAATCAGGTGGATCTCTAAAGTCCCCCATAATTTTATTTTTATTTTTCACATTTTTTATACCGCCCTTCCTCCAAGGAGCTCAGAGTGGTGTACATATTTCCTCCCCTCCTTTTTGTCCTCACAACAACCCTGTGAGGTAGGTGGGGCTGAGAGATAGTGACTGGCCCAAGGTCACCCAGGAAGCTTCGTGGCTGAGCGGGGATTTGAACCTGGATCTTCCAGGTCTAAGTCCGACTCCCAAACCACTACACCATCCTGGCTCTGAATTTACTCCTCTGAAGGAAATACATTAATTAATAATAGGAGTCGTGGAGAGAGAAAATGCCTTTGGTAGTATTTGGTCACCTATTTGAGGACCAAATGTCTGGAAGTCACACGTGCAAGACTCCACATTCTAGAAACCAGAAAGATCCCAAATAGCTCAGCCACGAAGCTTCTGGCCACTTGCTATCTTGTAGCATAACCTACACTACAAAGACAGTTGCAAGGAGAAAATGAGATGACCCTGTGGCTGCTGCCCTGAGCTTCTTGGGGGGGGGAGGGTGGGCTATGGACAGATGCCAGCACCCTTGACTAGACTCCAAGACTCACTGTTGCAACAGACCAATTCAAGTACCCCTCTGGGAGCAGACTGGCCTCAAGCCTGGGACACACCGCCTGCGTTGGGGTGCGTTACGTCCCGGTGCGGTGCGAGAGTAGCTGACATGTCGCATTGCACCGTAACACACCCTGTCTACACTGAAGGACGCCAGAGAAGTGTAAGACGTCCTGCCCCGCCCCCTGCTCTCTGTTACAGAGCTCTCTGTTAGCCAATCAGAATAGTCTTTTCAGACTCGATTCTGATTGGCCAACGTGTTGCTCCTTGTCCCACCCCGCACCGAATGCGGCCTTTCATTGGCCGAATTTTTCCGACTTTGCTCGCACCGCAACACAGGAGAACACAGCTGTGTCTCCAGCTTCATAATGCCTCCGCAATAGGCTTACAGCAATATCTCTTCCCTAAGCAACATTCACATAACACAAGCACCCACAGCTAAGAGACTGGACTGTGAAGGAGGAAGTTCTTGATTCAAATCTAGTCTCTGCCACAAAAACTTACTAGGCGGCTGTAGGCAAGACACCATCGCTCAACCTATCACCTATGCCTCTCGTCTCCACTACTGGGATAAGAATACTGTGACTTCATATACAGTGCTGTATTTCTCAGTAACGACTACTGAGATAACATGCCACATACATGCTAATATGCAAATGTATGCACCACATATGCTATTTATGTGTGCCCATAGTTGCTAGTTGAATCACACCTGGAAGCAAGAACCTGCAAGATGCTAGTTATGTCCTTTAAAGCCCTAAATGGCTTGGGACCAAGGTACCCAATGGACCGCCTCCTGCCACATTAGTCTACCTGTGGGCCAAGACCTTCTGGGAGGTTCTTCCCACCACCATCTGAGACACTTTTATACAACACTATCTGTGCGCAGGGCTTTCATAAGCTCAATGTGAAGTACTGTGAGCCCTACTTGAAATGCCCTACTACATAATAGTGCTACAGTATTTGGTTGCCTAATCTATTTGTTGTGCAATCCTATGCACCCTCTAGGCGACCCTAGGGTGTCGCAAACGCACCATAAAGCGCATTGCGACACCCTGTGAATAGTGAACGCTGGCAGGAAGGGCTGCACCGTCCCGCCGGCACTGAATCCAGGCCCCCCATGCAACGGAGCAGGGAAGGCTACTCAGAGCGGTGCGGCGGCTGGGAATGGGCAGGAAGGGGTGTAATGGGGTGGGGGAAGGCAGGGGGATGGGCGGATCAGACCTGGAAGGGGGAAGGGATCAGCTACGCTGCTGCATGCTGTATCCTATCCCCACTCCTGGGCCTCTTCCCCCGACACGGGTCTGCTTGGTTCTCCGCTAGCTAAGAGCCGGCGGGGGATCAAGTAGCCCCATTGCGGCGGCTGGGGGTTTACACAGGGTTAGCGGACAAATGTCCGCTTACCCCGAGTAGACCTCCAGCTGCCTCCATCAGATAGAATACAGCGTGAGCTGCACAGCCCATGCTACACGGTCTAAGGATAGGATTGGGTATTTGATTAAATATCCTTTGATAAATTAAAGGTGCCCTCAGTGAATCAGGCAGCAGAGTTTTAGAATTTGAATTATTTTCATTACACGTACCTTCAAAAAAGCCTTTCCTACTTCTCCCATGCCACTTCTAAATTTTTCTCTTCACAATCATTGATTAGTCACATGCAAATGTATGTAGATTAATTGAAATATAAATTGACATTTCCCAACACAACACAGAAGCCACTGCTCCAGACAACAGAACCCCTCCACTACCCTCATCCCATGCACAACCTCTACCATGCCCTTCCAAAATGTCAATTCACACATAACCAAACTCAGTTTTTTGTCTATTAAATGACAGGCTGCATTATGGAGGTGCAAAAGGTTTCAAAACTGCCCCGATCCGATGCCAAGTCTGAACACCAAAAAGAACCCCCCCCCAGGAACTCACCATGGTTACCACTACTAGAAATGTAGTCATGTAAACAATACAAGGGTAACACATTCTGCACCAGACAATCCAATGCACAAAAACTTCTTTAGTACCCTAATTCTAAGAAATCTTTCCCAGAATGGTCTCATTCATTTCAAGGGAAATGTAGGTAAAGGTAAAGGTGACCCCTGACAATTAAGTCCAGTCGTGTCCGACTCTAGGGTGTGGTGCTCATCCCCATTTCAAAGCCGAAGAGCCAGCGTTGTAGGAAGACGCCTCCGTGGTCATGTGGCTGGCATGACTCTCCTTGCCGCAGCGCGTAGCATGCAGCTGGAACACGGAGCGCTGTTTACCTTCCCGCAAGCGGTACCTATTTATCTACTCGCATTAACATGCTTTGGAACTGCTAGGTTGGCAGGAGCTGGCCAAGCAACGAGAGCTCACCCCGTCGCGGATTCAAACTGGCAACCTTTCGATCAACAGCTCATGGTTCAGCAGTTTAACTCACTGCACCATTTAACATACTGTTAAATGTGCTGAAGATCAGGCTTGCTATTTTCAAACAAAAAATCATTCTCCAAATTAGCAAACAGCAACAATAATGGGAGGGAGATGCAATCTTTAATTGGGAGATTAGTCAGCGAAATGCTGTAGCAACATTTCTTTTTACATTTTAGTTTCCAGCAACAAATGTTGCGGTTCATGAAAAGTGAAAGAGAAAATACAGTATTAGAAAGCAGTCTTTGACTCTTTCAACCAATGGCAGCTTTTGTATGATTAAGAGCTGTAGTTCCCCTTGTACTTTCTTCAATATTAAAAAAGGCATGTTTATCAAGGGTTTGGTAACATTAATTAACTGGTTAAAGCAATTGATGAATCAATTAAAATTCTTTAACTCAACTGACAATTCTAACAATAGTACTCAGTGTTTACACAGCACTTAAGAGGGTTCAAAATGCTTCCCATACAAGAACCACAGTAAGGCAAGTCATTTTTATGATCTCCATATGGCAGACATGAGGCAAAGATCTTGTAGCGTCTTGTCAGCATTAAAGTAACACTGGAACTCTGAACTTTAAACTGTATTTTAAACTGTTTTTAATTTTTGTTGTAAGCCGCCTTGGGCATTTGCCTTGGCATGGGATAAGGCGGGGTATAAATTTTTTAAATAAATAAATAAATAAACTTCTCAATTTACTTTCTGAGCAACAAGAACCTCACAGCTCTGTTGAAAAAAAGTTCTCCGCTGAGTGAACTCACCACTATCAACATATACAAAACCTCCAATAGGACGAGCAGTAATATAACCTATTAAAAACACACAGTCTCACTCCTTATAAAAAGCGGGGGGGGGGGGAGAGAACTTCCTGTCAGAAAGTGCAGTCCTCAACACAATGGACTTGGCAGCAGGCCACTGGAATAAGTGGATTTTATTTCAAAAGGCCGGGAGGAATGTTATGTAGAGAACTGAAGGGCATATACACAAAGAATGTGCATCTCATGTAGTGACTCTGCTCATCATCTCATCTGTAGTATGTTAAGATTTATTTTGTTACTTCACGTGCGAGGAGAAAGAAATGAAATGTTTACTTTTTGCAAAAGAAGTGAAACAAAGAAGATTGTTTAAGAACCCCGACCCACAACTCTTAATTCCCAAGCCTAATTCGCGTTTTCCTGCAAAGTATCAGACAATGACAGGATGGGGAGAAAGTTTCCGAAGCCCGTGAGAACCAAGATCACGCCCGGATCCCGCTCACCTCCTCCTCCTCTCCGGTCGGACTCTTTCCCAGCCTTGCCGCTCTGGGTCTGCCCCACAAACCGGCCCTAGACAAGCGGTGGGGAAATGGAGCCAGGAGGGAGGGGGCGTTCAACCCCCTTTTTGCGATCCCCGCAGCTTGATTCGTTCTGTGCGCCCTGAGATCCGACAGTGCCTTCGGTTTCCTGCCCCACTTTAGGCCTCTGCAAAGTGCTTGCTGCATTTCCTGGTGTGGGCCATTTTGGAGAAGCATTTTAACCCGGCATCACTGAACGCGTGAGAAGGAGGAAAAGA
This sequence comes from Plestiodon gilberti rubricaudatus, assembly GCA_026170595.1. NCBI lineage: Eukaryota > Metazoa > Chordata > Lepidosauria > Squamata > Scincidae > Plestiodon > Plestiodon gilberti. The sequence goes on from JANXHW010000002.1 coordinate 118,437,240, forward strand.
AGATCCCGCCCTGTATTTACACACACACACACAGCCCTCCACCAGAGGTCCTGTCTGCTTGCCAATTATTCCCCCTTTTTCGATCCACAGGGCCAGGGGAACACACAATCCTCGTTGCGCACTCTCAAATGCGCTCTGTTGTGGAGCTATTAATAGTGAGTGAGCCCAAAGCCTAATGACACCATTCAGCAAGACGCCGACGCCGCCGCACGCAAATAGCGCCTAGGGGGCAGCAGTGAGTCTACATTCCAGTCCCTCCATCTCCATGATGCGTGACCTGCTTAAAGGGGCCGTGTCTGGATTCTTCAAAACAGCTTATTTTGCGAGGGCGACGCCACGCAGGGATGTCATCAGTCTGTTTGTCACCACCGCGACGCATCATGAGTGGGAACCAAGTTACATACCTGAGACGAAAGAGACCCTCTCAATAACTTAATGGGGGTGAGGGGGGTGACATTTATTAATAGTAATAGCAACAATTCATCGAAGTTTATTTTTATAGGGCCTTTTACTAGTTTTCAAGGATATTTCAGCCTGTGGTAGTGCAGTGTACAATCCTGGCTTTAAGGGTGCAATCCTTCCTAATAGCATTTACTTGCAACTAAGCCCCACCCAAGTCCGTAGGATTTTGTTCAGAAGGACTGGGCTGCATATGTGTTCTTTTGCAGCCTCATCCCATGCAAACTTATTTAGATTTATTTATAGTAGATTTCCTACTTTGTTCAAGGGAACTTAAAGGTAAAGGTATACCCTGACAATTAAGTCCAGTTGTGTCCGACTCTAGGGTGTGGTGCTCATCTCCATTTCAAAGCCGAAGAGCCAGCGTTGTCCGAAGACGCCTCTGTGGTCATGTGGCGGGCATGACTCTCCTTGCCGCAGCACGTAGCATGCAGCTGGAACACGGAGCGCTGTTTACCTTCCCGCAAGCGGTACCTATTTATCTACTCGCATTGACATGCTTTGGAACTGCTAGGTTGGCAGGAGCTGGCCAAGCAACGAGAGCTCACCCCGTCGCGGGAATCGAACTGCCAACCTTTTGATCGACAGCTTATGGTTCAGCGGTTTAACCCGCTGCGCCACCCGCTGGCTTACTCCCAAGTAAATGTGCTTAGGACTGTAGCAGCATCTGGAGCTCATTTTTAAATGCATTTTTGTATACTCCTAAGTTCATTATTTTGCAAGTGAATATGTATGACATACAGTTGATATGACACACATATCTTTAAGCAGTAATATTGTTTATTTAATTGGGTTATTTCCTGTTTCCTGAGCATATATGGATGATTCTTATCACTACATTTCTCATTAATTTATTCCAACAAGCTTGGGTGAGATAGGTGGCTATTATAATATATGCAATATTATTCCTATTTTACAGGTGGGGAAAACTGAGGATGCATCCAAGGCCTACACGAAGAAGGCTATGAGGCCGGTGAGATGGGAATCCAAGTCTTACAAGTCTACCAGCGCAATCCTATCCTGTTCCTCTACCGGTGAAGCCAGCGGAGGAGGGCAGAATGGGAGGCTTTGGAGGGGAAAGGCGATTTAAATCCCCTTTGAATCTCCCTTTAGAGGGGATTTGAATCCCCTTTCCCTTCCAGGGCCTCCAGTTCTGACTGCACTGCTGGCTACACCAGTGGAGGAGCAGGATAGGATTGCACTGTACATCTGACTATTCACCAGGCCACTAACGTGTGTATTCTAATCCACAGACATGCCCACCCAGATCCACAACTCAAATAATGTGGGTAAACTATTGGGGCTTATCCAAAGCCACAGCAGAGAATATCATTTTTCTGACTTTCCCAACCTTAACACCTTCTCTTGCGCTTTTAAAGACCACTACCCCCCACACACACACACAGTTAGAATGTACATGTTCTGTTTCCCAGAATCTATTTTGCTTCAGACTCCAGGATTCTCCATCCCACAAAAGACTGTAAATCTTAGCAAATGTCCAGCTTTTCCACCTGAAACAGTTGGCCTGCAGAGGTGAGATGGGTGGAGTGGGAGCAGAACATAAGGATTTGAATCTCAGTCAATGAGAGAGGCCAGTGCTGGTACCAATGGGTTCAGGTAAGAGCTGAGGTCAGCAAAAAAAAAAAATAAGTGAAAACTAATTTAAACCCTGGGGAACCACTGCTGTCAGCAAAACAGAAGGAAACTGAGTCATTGAACAACTCCTCCTCCCCCCCCCCACACACACACTGGTTTGTGGTTTCCTGCAAATTCAAAGCACAGGGCTAGAAAAACACCAAGATCTGGGACACAGTGAACCTTTGTCCCGTTTCTGTACCAGATCTCTGTCAAGCTCAGGATAGGCTGGGGAATTCCTACTACTCTCTTAAGAAACTTGATCATCCTCTCTATTTCATCTTAATTAGCCATTGCTTAAACTTCCAGGTTCAGATCAGCCTGAAAGTTATATTTTTAGGACATGGAAGCCATGCACTCCACATTAAGGGTAACTAAACGAAGAGTGGTGAGGGAAATGGCTCTTGGCACATGCTCAGATACACTTTATTTCACAAATCTCAAGACTGACATTAAAAGAACTACAACAGCCAGGTTTCGGAGCTAAACTAGGGCGAGCTCAGACTCCGACTAAGAGCCGTTCTACACATGATGTAGAAGTGGGTGGTTGACTGAAGTGGTCCAGTTCTTGGAGCCAAGGGGTTTGGTGCTGAAGAATCCTAAACTGAACTATAGATGTAGGAAACTATTCTTTATATCCTCCTGAAGCACATACACCTAACAGAAAATACAGCCTGTAGTACTCTAAAAAACTTTTTTTAGTTCTCCAACTATTAGACAGCATTTCCTTGCCCAGAATTGGGGGGGGGGGGAGGCGTGAAGAGAGATAACTCAGAGGTCCTCAGTCACTCCAAACCTGTGAAGTCAGACAGGTCTCTTCCTCCCTTCTAACTTCGAAGTTCGACGCACGATTTCTATGCACAAAGGCCACAGTTTCACGACAGTCGTATATATTGATGAACAACTTGACAATATGTGCCGAGACCCTCCCCGAAAACGTTGTATTTTTGTGCCTTGAGATGTTTTCGTAGATCATGGGAACGAATACACCCCTCCCTTGCACGAGGATTCACAAATGTACATAACATCATAAACCCCGCTCGCTGCACGGAATTATTTCGCTCTGAGTCGCGATTTACCCACGCTAGAGCGGTGCCTGCAGAAAATGCTCTTAAATCCTCTCTTCCAACTCCCACCCCGACCCTTCAACTCTTCCCCGCCACCGCATTATCCTGCTTTGGCAACTGCTTTCCCTCCCACCAGTCGGGGCCAGGACAGAGTCTTCTCACCTGAGCAGCTGCAGGGCGTCAGTCGAGCGCGGATCTTCCACTAGGACATAGACAGTGGCGGGGGGAGGCTCAGGGTTGGGGGGCCTCTCGCTCGTGTCATGGGACATCATTCCCCCACCCCACCACCGGAGCCCCCTCGGAATGCAATATAGGGCTTTCAGCAGTCAATGGGGCGAGGGCTTGTTGTCGAGATCCAAAATCGGCACAGTTGTGAAGTGCAAATAAGAAAAAGAGGGGAGGGGCGGTTTCAAAAGCGGAGTGGAGAAGAAATCAGGAGAGCTGTCTCCTCCCAAAGATAGAGAAAAACATCCAGCCGGAGTATTGCTTCATTTTCCGGCTCAAGGAGAAGAGGGGGGCCATGGGGGGGATCTCCACCGGAAATGACATTAGACTGGGATCCGCCTACTGGTGAAAGTGGGCGGGTGTAAAGCGGGAATGGAAAAGGACGGGACGTGCCTCAAAACGGAAGCCTCTTCCAGGATAAATTCATTTCAAAGGAATTTTATTGGCAAGAGAAAAGGAACGGGGGTGTAGTAAGTGATCATCGCTTCTGAGTAGACACGCTAGGATTGCGTTCAGTAAATGCTACTGAACACACTGGGACTTCTGAGTAAACATGCATACCAGTATGTAATTCTGGTCACGTTGATTTTTAAATTCCCCCAATAAAATTGGCCCTCATAAATGATTGAATATATACCGCCATGGTATATCATATATTCAATCATTTCTTGAAGCCTTCAAAAGGTGTCCAGTACCAAGTCACCTTCTTATAACACCGAGATGTGCAAAAAAAAAAAAAATCACCTTTCTGACTGACACATACAGTACTTAGTTTCTATGAACGGCTTGTACTGTTTTTTTGTGTTACAATTTTTAACTTGGCTTTTATTGTAGGTTTCTCCCTCTTATGCTTGAGCTAGCGGTTGTCAAACTTTCTTTATTCACGGGTCACTTCCGTGCCATAGATTCACGTGGAGTCCCTACGTGTCTGCCATGTTGCTGGTAATGCTGATCCATGGTCTAATCAAGAGCACATGTTCAGGCATGGTCTACACATGCAGTACGATAAGGTGGTAGAATATACTGTACCACTTCAGACTGCAGGTGGGGATCGCATCTTTTGAATACCCCTTCATGTTAAGCAAACAAACAAACTCCCTGAAAATGGAAAATCAGCACAATGAGTTAAAATAAAATAGATTAGAATATTTTTCTTTGATGGTACTAGTTGATGGTACTAGTAGGAAGGCCTGGCGGGATATGGTTCATGGGATCACGAAGGGTCGGACACGACTTAACGACTGAACAACAACAACAACAACAACAACAACAAAGTTGTCTGTTTGAGGTGAGTTTATTACATGGGTGAATATTCAAATGTGGCATCCCCCCCACCTGTTGTCTGAAGTGACCCAGCCACTACTTCAAGACTGTTCTATCTTTCCACATTGTAAAGTATGTGTCAACCAGGCTTCAGCCTATCCAGGGCACTGGCCAACCCTGTCAAGACTCACTGCTTCCCTACCTGGACTGAGAGAGTTTAACCTAGAACAGGCATCCAGCATTCCCTTGTGACTGCACATTGCAGCTGCCTTTTCGGGGAAGCTTGAGCCCCAGCCTCATATATCTGATCCTTCCATTGAGGAAACCCTGATAAGTTTCTGAAGGAGGATAGCACTCTGGAGTACCGTTTAAAAGTCACTGCTTTGAACTATCTTGGTTGGAAAGATGACCCAAAAGGTTTTACAAACAAATACGGAGGCTAGCTCTGCGCTGTTGCTTTCTTCTGCCTCACCAGGCTATACGATCCACCTCTTCCTCCTCCCTTGTTGATCATAAATGCTTTCTGACCACAAAAAATCATACTTTGCCTCCTCTCTAGTTTCTGAGATTTTACCAGCCCTTGTCCACATATTCTATCAAACCTCTCTTTGCAGCTTTAAGAGCTATTGTTGTTGTTGTTCAGTCGTTAAGTCGTGTCCGACCCTTCGTGATCCCATGAACCATATCCCGCCAGGCCTTCCTGTCCTCCACTATCTTCCTGAGTTCGCTCATTTTCATGTTCGTTGCATCGGTGATGCTGTCTAACCATCTCATCCTTTGCCTTCCCCTTCTCCTTTTGCCTTCAATCTTTCCCAACATCAGAGTCTTCTCCAGAGACTCCTCTCTTCGCATTAGGTGGCCTAAGAGCTATTGGCAACCACTAATAGCACAAATGTATAGTGCATTCTATGTCATAGAATCTATGATATTTGTATCCTGCTTCCAAGGACCTCAGAGTGGCGTATGTGGTGGCAGGGGTGGCCCAGGAGGTGGCATGCCAAGTGATGCTCCCTTTCCTGGTGATGTGCCTGCCTTGACTTCTCCTGCTTCCTAGATTGGAAAAGGAAGAGGGGGACAGAGCAGATGAGGAGGTGTGGAGGAGAGGAGAATAGGGAACTAGAGCAGAGGTTCCAAACCTGTGGTATGCATACCACTAGTGGTACACGGACCACAGGCTGCTGCCTGCCGGTGGCCAAGATGGCGGCTGAGCTCAAGTGCGACAGAGCTCGAGCGCATGGGCTTCTAGCGCGTGGAATGCCCCCCACCCTCCCTTGTGTCTTACTGTGCATTTCTGCGCACTAGAGCATAGCCTACCATTCTCTTTTCCTACCATTTCTGTTTACCTATTCCATCCCACTCATCCTTTCTCAATCTAGGGAGTGGGAGGAGAAGGCAAGTGGGTGGACGGAGATAGGTGCCCCTGCCAGTCTACTCCTGAGGCAACTGCCCCAGTCAGCCTCACAGATGGACTGGCTCTGCATGGGGGTTATCACATTTTGAGAACATGACTGATCACCCAGTAGGCCTCATGGTTGAGCAAAGATTTGAACCTGGGTTTCTATGATCTAAGTTTATTCCATTATTCCCTCCATCATGCTGGCTCTCTAAAACTCACTTAAGGAATCATATTTCTTCATCCCGTTTATTCTCACAACACCTCTGTTGTTGTCAACGTCATTCTTATGCCCCTTTTACAGAATGAGCTCTGAGGCCCAAACTACATGTGACATCCTGTTGCATGTATTTTTGCCTTAACTTCCCCCACTTAAAAAAAAACCAAAATTTGCCATGGAGGTTGCAGTTTTGAGTGGAATACTTATGGGGTTGTGGGGGGGGGGGGAGAAGAGGCTTCTTAGCCCCTTCACCTCCACCCATTTTTCTGCTCGATATAACACACGTACTCCTCGCAAGCTGCATTTTCACTCCAAGAGAAAAGATACAAATGCGATCAGGGAACCCTTAGGAGACACCCTTGTGATCTGAGTCTGTTCCCCTGTTCAGCTGTTCAGCTCATGTAATCTGTGCGAGCAGCGTAGTGTCATTGCTGCAGACTCAAGGCTGATTCACACTACAGTACTCCAGGCGCGTTACGGAGATGCACGGAGCTCTTTGACAACATTTCGGATGCAAGCGGAGCAGCTGCGAGCTCCGCAATGCAGAGGCTGGAAAAATGGCTTCCCCTCATCTTTTGAGGGGGCGGGCTTCGTGGAGCTGGGCGGGTTCGCGGAGCTACTGCAGCCTACCAATCGGATGAGAGGGGGGAGAGTGGCTGCATGCCAATCAGAACTACCTCCAATCACCTTCATAAGAAGGCGGGACAGCAGGAGGGCTTCCAGCCTGCTCTGCGCGCTGGGGCAGGGGCAGGGGCATCCGCGCCTGGAAAAGTGTAGTGTGAATCAGCCCTCATGCAAGATCACAGCTTCAATTCAGTGAACTGGGAAAAAAAGTTGTGATTGTCTCCATTCAAAGCAGAGGAGGTGTGGACCTCATGTGAGGTGGCTGCTCTGCCCGTTCTTGGCTCACACAGGTAGGCTGCTTGCATGGGCTGCGGTGTGTGGAAGCAAGCAGAGCGCCAAATGTGTGAGCTGACTCTGAGATTTTTTTTTTTTGGAATCTAGCCTTCTGAGCTGCTGTGGGGAAAGTGTTGCCAACTCTGACTGAAGCTATTCTTGAAGATGATTTGCTCCAACAGGAAATTCCTGGAGGCCCTGCTAAACTCTCCAGGATTGCTTTCAGTAGTCACCTGGAGATTGATGCTGATTCTTGGAGACTCCAGGTCAATCCTGGAGGACCTACCACCCTAACTGGGAACAGAGTGTACTCAGGTCTCAGAAACCCTCTTTTCACACAGGGAAGAGAATGGGAGTGTGCAACATTGGGAGTCCTTGATTGGCAGGCAGTATGAAGCCCCTGGCCTGGCTTTGTGGCCTTAAGGTAAAGGTGACCCCTGACAATTAGGTCCAGTCGTGTCCAACTCTAGAACATAAGAACATAAGAACATAAGAAGAGCCCTGCTGGATCAGGCCAAAAGCCCATCTAGTCCAGCTTCCTGTATCACACAGTGGCCCCACCAGATGCCTCAGGGAGCACAAGACCGTTGTCACTCCCTTGCACCTGGCACAGAGAAAACCCACTTCTAAAACCTCTAAAACCAGGAGGTTGCTTATGGCTTGTAACCTGTGATGGTCTTTTCCTCCATGAATTTGTCCAAACCCCTTTTAAAGGCATCCAGGCCAGGTGCCATCACCACATCCTGTGGCAAGGAGTTCCACAGATGAATCACACGCTGGGTAAAGAAATATTTTCTTTTGTCTGTTCTAACTCTCCCTCCACTCAATTTTAGTGCGTGTCCCCTGGTTCTGGTGTTGTGCGAGAGGGAGAAGAATTTCCCTCTATCCACTCTCTCCATCCCATGCATAATTTTATAAGTCTCAATCATGTCCCCCCTCAGGCGCCTTTTTTCTAGGCTGAAAAGCCTCAGACGCTGTAGCCTTTCCTCGTAAGGGAGGTGCTCCAGCCCACGAATCATTCTGGTCGCTCTTTTCTGCACCTTTTCCAATTCAACTATATCCTTTTTGAGGTATGGTGACCAGAACTGGACACAATACTCCAGATGTGGCCTTACCATCGATTTGTACAAAGGCATAATGATATTGGCCGTTTTATTCTCAATCCCCTTTTTAATGATCCCGAGCATGGAATTGGCCTTCTTCACAGCCGCCGCACACTGGGTCGACACTTTCATCGACCTGTCCACCAGCACCCCAAGATCTCTCTCTTGATCCGTCACAGACAACTCAGAACCCATTAGCGTATATGTGAAATTTTGGTTTCTTGCCCCAATGTGCATCACTTTGCACTTACTTACATTGAAGCGCATCTGCCATTTTGCTGCCCATTCTCCCAGTTTGGAGAGATCCTTCTGGAGCTCTTCACAATCCCTGCTGGTCTTTACCACCCGGAAAAGTTTAGTGTCATCTGCAAACTTGGCCACCTCACTGCCTATCCCCAACTCCAGGTCATTTATGAATAAGTTGAAAAGCACCGGTCCCAAGACCGATCCTTGGGGCACACCGCTTTTCACCTCTCGCCATTGTGAAAATTGCCCATTGAGTCCCACTCGCTGTTTCCTGGTCTTCAACCAGTTCCTAATCCACAAGAGGACCTGCCCTCTTATTCCCTGACTGTGGAGTTTTCTCAGGAGCCTTTCATGAGGGACCGTGTCAAACGCCTTCTGAAAATCCAGATATATAATATCCACGGGTTCGCTCGCATCCACATGCCTGTTGACCTTTTCAAAAAATTCTAACAGGTTTGTGAGGCAAGACTTCCCCTTGCAGAAGCCATGCTGACTCTCCCTCAGCAGAGCTTGTTCTTCTATGTATTTTAAGATTTTATCCTTAATGAGACTTTCCACCATCTTCCCTGGAACAGATGTTAGGCTGACCGGCCTGTAGTTTCCCGGGTCCCCCCTCCTTCCTTTTTTAAAGATTGGCATGACATTAGCTATCCTCCAATCCTCTGGCACAGTGGCTGTTTTAAGGGACAAGTTGCATATTTGGGTCAAGAGGTCAGCAACTTCATTCTTGAGTTCCTTCAGAACTCTTGGGTGGATGCCATCCGGCCCTGGTGATTTATTGATCTTTATTTTGTCAATTAAGTCTGAGACATCTTCTCTTTTAACCTCTATTTGACTTAATTCTTTAGTCAGGGGAGACCGTTCTGGCAGCGGTATCTAGGGTGTGGTGCTCATCTCCATTTCAAAGCCGAAGAGCCAGCATTGTCCGAAGACGCCTCCGTGGTCATGTGGCCGGCATGACTCTCCTTGCCGCAGCGCGTAGCATGCGGCTGGAACACGGAGCGCTGTTTACCTTCCCGCAAGCTGTACCTGTTTATCTACTCGCATTGACATGCTTTGGAACTGCTAGGTTGGCAGGAGCTGGCCAAGCAACGAGCGCTCACCCCGTCGCGGGAATCGAACTGCCGACCTTTCGATCGACAGCTTATGGTTCAGCGGTTTAACCCGCTGCGCCACCCGCTGACCTTGTGGCCTTACTTGGACATTAAAGCAGCATCTCCTGGACTTCAAGCCCCAGCTTCCTCAGCCCTCCACTCCAGCAAGCCTGAACTGGAGAGCACATACCCTCCAGGTCTAGATTTGGGGTTGTTGGCTGCCTTGCCAGACACATTCAGGGCCTGTTCAGTCCCTGCCACGGTCCAAACAGGAACCCACTTGAAGATGTGTGTCATGCTGTGAGTGCAACAAAAGGTTTCTTTGAAGTTTCTGTTGATTATCTTTCTCCCCACGGGGGGGGGGGGGGAACCACGTTATGCATGAGAACGCCAAGGAAGTCTTCCTGTTTTGGCGAAACAGCTGCAAACAATATTCTGTCTTTTGGAAATGAAATGCAAGAGCTCCAAATGTGGGTCAGAGTCTGAGCAGAGAGAGGAGGGACTTGTGCTTCTAAATGGAGGACTGGCCGGGAGCTGAACACAAAGACTAGGCCAAAAAAAAAATGCCCATTTGATTTGGTGGCCTGCAGTGATTCCAGTATGGAGTGATTTCTGCCAGTGCTGATTATGCCTTTCTGACTATTCTATCCTTTCTCATCCTGTCAATCTGCAAATGAACAGATGTTCACAATGTCAAGGTGAGACACTCCAGTGCACCAAAGAGAATTCATTTTGTTAAGGCTTCTTGGCACTTCCCACTATTGAGAGGACGGACAAGCAGATCATCAAATTGAACTGAATAGGGGCTGAATAGTGGCATTTTGTATGCCACAAAATACAGAATGAACAGTAGAAGACAAGAGGTTCAGAGCATGAGCTGTGAACTCGGAAATCCTGGTTCAGATCTTGCCTCTGCATGAACTCACTCAGTGACCTGAGGTGAGACACTGTTGGCCTTGGCTCCCACATCTGCAATATGGGGCTAATAATACTGACCATGTTGTTGTAAAGCTTGCTTACAGAGATAATCCACGTGAAGCCCTTTGAATATTGAAAACTGCAATACTGTATTAGGAAATCCTACAGGTACCTATATAGAGGGTGCACAATGAAATCAGGACGTTTATCAAGGGGGGTTTTGGTTTAACCCTACAGACTTGCTGTGTAGGCCTTCCCTTGTTTACAGTTCTGGGAAACAGATAAAGCTGCCTTCTGCTGAGTCAGGTCACTGGCCCATGTAACTCAGTATTGTCTACACCAGAGGTTCCCAACCTGTGGTACGCATCTTGGCCATGCAGCGCTGCATCTGAACCCGAAAAGTGGGTTCAAGTGCGCAGCAGAGCTCAAGTGCGCAGACTCTAATTCCCGGGGATGGCCCTTCCACCACCACCCCCTGTGTCTTACCTTGCCTTTTCTTACCTTTTCCAAGCTCTGGCCAGCCACAAACCCAGAAGAAAGTGCTGATGACATCATCGGCACTTTCTTGCAGTGGTACACTGCCGGCGGGAGGCCCACGTAGGTGGTACATGGGCCAAAGAGGTTGGGAAACACTGGTCTACACTGACTAACGGCCCAATCTTATTGGGGCCAGGCAGCAGCAGAACATGAGCCGCTGGCGCTGATGGATGTAAAGCAGCGCCAGCTGTAAAAGGTGGTCCGGAAGTGCGCTGAGTAGTGCGCTGTGGGGCAATGGCAGGAAGGTCACAACCTTTCCTCCTGCGCCAGTGGATCCCTAGCCACCCGCCAATCAAGGTAAGATGATGGGGAAGGTGGGAAGGCAGAGAGAGAGCACAACTGGGGGGGCATAATGGGGGCGGGGAGGCTGCGGGAAGGGGTGAATTTGGTGGTGATGGCACACACCGGATCCTATACCCTCTTTTCTGCAGCCTTCCCACCCCCTTTCTCTCCTCATGCTAGCGAAATCACTAGTGCAGATCCAAGGAGACCCATTGCAGAGTGGAAGGCTTATGGAGGTGTAGGAGATTTAAATCCCCTTTCACCTCCAAAGCCTTCTGATCCCCTCCCCCGTTGGTGCACCCATTTTTGGTGCAGCTGCACCAGCGGGGGGAGGGGAGGATAGGATTGGGCTTTCAGAGTGGCTCTCCAGGACATCAAACAAGGCTTTCCCTCAACCCTATCTACAGATGGAAGGAACTGAACCCAGGACTTTCTTTAGGAAAGCATGTGCACTACCTGAGCTATGGCCCCTTTCCTGGTGTCAGGGCCTCTGAGAGGAATTTTATCAGGGGGTACAAAGTTTCTTTTGTGCTCCTTCTCAAAGGGGGAGGTGACAAAACAGGGTGGGGGGAGGAAAGCAATAGCCGGAAAAGTCTTCAGAGCCCAGGTCTACCAGGCTTCCCAATGCGGTGCCCAGGTCTACCCACCCAGTAGACCTGGCTCAGCCACCGTCTTTCACTCTCCATGAAGCCAGCTGAGATCGCAGGAAATTTCTAGGGGCCCTCCTTTGGCTCCTGGGGCCCCTTTTTGACCCTGGGCCCTGGTACAATTTACCCCCCATGGGCCTTGCCTTGTGTGTATTAGCTGCAGTCCTCAGCTCCTTTTTACTTCTCCACCTTCCAACTCCCCAGGTCTGCATGACAAGTTCTGTAATTGTCTCTTGGTCCCAGTTTTGGAAAGGGTCACAGCTCAGTGGTTAGAGCATATGCAGAAAGTCCCAGCTTGAATCCCCATCATCTCTGGGTAGGGCAGAGAAAACTCCCGATCTAAAGCCCTAGAGAGCTGCAGGGCAGCCAGTCTGTGTTGACAATACTGAACTAGATCATCTAGTTCTAGTCTAGAACTAGATGGGCCCAATAAGGCTGATGTCTGAGTTTGTACAGACATACCCTAATTTTTCCTTGAAGTGGAGCAGGAAACATGTCTGCAGTTCTCCAGTAGGCCAGAAGGGGATGCTGTTGCCATGACTCTCCAGGCACGGAAAGACCTATGTTCACGTCAGGCGTGGAAATGATGGGACACTTTGCAGATGTCTTGGGTTTTATTGCAGCTCAGCGATTGGTCAAAAAAAAATCACGTCTGATTCGAAGGGGGCCCTGGGCAGCTCAGCCTATCGCGGACGGGAAAAAGGGTTCCCGCATTGTTGTTAACATCAGCTCGTGTCATTCCAGGACTCCTGGGTTGTGTCTCCAGCTCTGTCTAGAAGGGGAGTGGCAGTAGGGAACTGAATTGGAGAGGAACAGACTGTGTGTGACTGTGGAGCACATATGTCTGGTTATACAAAGCTGTGCAGACTGCTGGCTGCAAAGGCACAATGTCAACACTGAGCACATTTTGCTGGGATTATCTCCATTTCTCTAGGCTCCCTTCTCCCTCTTTTATCTGTCTGACTAATGCAACATCCCTGTATTTTCCACCCTGCATCCAGTATGGTGTGTTGTGCATAGAGGACTGTTGTGCATAGAGGACAGAGAGAGAGGCCTGAGTTCAAATGATTGCCCACTCATAATGTTGATCGAAGGCACCCCTCAGCTTTACCTAACTCACAATGTTGTGATGGAGTAACCTCCATGTAGGGATACAAATGTAATTATCTGTTCCTCAATTGTATTTATCCACTGTCTCTCCATTACAGTACTCTCTTTTCCACCTCTGCTGTCCTGCAGATTCCTCTAGTTATCCCTCTCTCCTCTCTCCTCTGTCTATCCCTTCTATCTGTCCGTTCTCTTTCTTCAACTACCGAATCTTTATGTCACGCATTTCAAGCATTCAAAACACTTCACATACATCTCAGTCATCTTTACAACAATCCTGCAAGGAAGGTCAACATAATGACCCTTGTAGGGAGCTGGAGAGGGGGCTGTGGCTGAGAGAGCAGTGGCTTGCCTAAAGCCACCTGCTGAATTCACTTCTGAGGAAAGTCTACAAAAGCGACTTCCCAGCCACTGTTTGCCCAAAATGGTTGCCTGGCCCCAAAGGCTGCCCCTGCACTGCAAAATACAGTGTGCGCCCTGTTGGCACGACTACACCGGTGCTTGAAAGTTGGTTAGGATTGTGCTGTTAGTCTGTTTTTCCTCACAGAACTGAGGAATGTTTAGAGTAGACAATTTCCAAACCTAGTTGGTAAAAATCTGAATTATTTTACCACGTGACATGGTTTTTACACACACACACACACACACACACACACACACACACACACACACACACACACACACACACACACACTCACACACACACTGCACCAACTCAGAACTGTCTTCCCCTAAGGGAAGGAGAGAGACGAATACACTGAGCACTTTAATAATAATAATAATAATAATAATAATAATAATAATAATAATAATAATAATAATAATAATAATATATCCTACTAAGATATCTGCGATTCCAAGGATCTTGGCTAGATCCTGAATTGCAGAATATAACCAGCCCAGCATAGGCTTGTGATGTAGTAATAAATATTGTTGGTGTTGTTTTCCTATTAATATACTATATTACACAATATAGTAATTATACATTAATACATGATATAATATTAATCTATGTAATGTAATGCATTTTACAAGACAAGGCAGGCCCCTACCTTGATTGAAGAGAACTGCAAGTTCCCTGTCACCAAAGGGCTCACAAAGGAATACAAGGGAGACACCAGTTACAGCCATGGCAATTGGAGAGAGGTCTGGCTTGGATGACACTTTTTTGCCTAGGCCACCCACCCCACATGTTAAAGGTGTGTGCGCACCCAGCATCAGAAGTGTCGCCGGGTGGGCGGTGGGCCCCTAGGCGACAAGCAGGGGGCAACAAAGCGAGGGGGGGACAACCGTACCGTTCTGAAGGCGGGAACAGTAGGCGGTGACGAAGGCAATGGGTTTGGCCCACACTCACACCCTGCGTCTCAGAAGGGAGTTGCAGTGGCGGCACCGGTGACGTCACTTCCGGTGATGACGTTACGGGGGGCAGCATAGCAACACCACTGCCCAGCATGCACACATCCCGACCGAGTGAAGTGAAATTCACCCTCACGTCCGAGTGAATTTGAGTCATCTTCACAGCCATTTTGAGAGAAGTCCAGTAGTATTATTATTAAGAATATTTATATAAACCTTTGCACTGGCCCAGAGAGACACCCTATCCTGGGATGAAAAGGGACAGTCACCCACTCCTGCTACATTAAGAGAACTGCCACTGTGAAATGTGTTTCTTTCCCCAATTAACAAGAGTTATGGCCCAAGAGTTACAGCTAGGGGCGCCGGTGCTACAGCGCCAGGTGTTGTAAACGTGCTGTAAGGCACATTTTGACACTCGGAGAGGAGGCGGCACCAGCAGGAAGGCCTGTGCCATTCTGCCAGCACTGTATCCAGGCCCCGCTTGCGCCATAATAGGTAAGGCCACTCCGAGCGGCTCAGGGGCTGAGGGTGGGCGGGGGAGGGGCGTAACAGGGCGGGTGGCGGATCAGGCCTACAGTTGGGACCACCATCTGTGGCAGACACCTTATCCTATCCCCCCCTCCCAGGCCTCCAGTCCAGCCCCAACACGGGTGTAGACAAGTAGCCTCATTGCACAGGCTGGAGGTTTACCCAAGGTAAGTGGGCAAATGCTCGCTTCCCCCGAGTAGAACTCCAGTCAGGCCCTTCCCCAGATAGGATTCCGCATGGTGGGCCACATGGCCCATGCTGAACACCCTACACCAGGGGAGGATAGGATTCATTGTCAGAATGAGTGTGCCTTCATTCTTGTACCAATCTCAAGAAGAATTCTTGCCCTGCCCTCTCTCTCAGCAATTGTTTCCCCTTGCCTGATGCCACTGGGACTGCCCTTGACTAAAGATGAGATTATTTCCCCTGTTCCTTCCGGGGAGGGGGGGGGATTTTTGTTTCATTTTTATCAGGCTTTTAGTTTTCTGGCTACTCTCTTATCCTATTTTTAATTGTGTTATACTTTTTATTGATTGATGATTGTTGCTTTTAACAATTTATGTAAACCACTTTGAGAGGCCTGGCCTGAAAAGAAGTATGAAAATACTATAAATAAATACATAACTAAGATCCAGCGAAGGGACCCTGGAGCCCTTTTGTTTTGGAGAATAATATGAATATTTTTTAATTGTACTGGAGAGAACATTGTGATTATGAAGCCCAATAAATGAAACTTCATAATGACGAATCTTACGACTTACCACCCACAATTTTGTAATTATATAACACTATACATGATAAGGTGTGTTTTGCCTGTGTCTCTGTTATGTGTCAGTGACTCTGTTTCGGGGGGCACATGTGGGCTAATATATTTCTGTGAGTTGTTGTGTTATGTGATACTGCATGTGTGTGTCCATGCATAAGCCACTCGTGCCACTCATACATTACATGACTTGCCTACATTTGATTAAAGTACAATACTGTATACTCAGAGCTGGTTCACACAGGGCTGGATGACTGCAAGATCAAATGTGGCCTTGTACATGTGAATGGACCATCACACATATATTTATTTGTTTGCTTGCTTACTTACAGAGCAATCCTATCCAACTTACACCACTGGTGTAACCAGCGGTGCAGCGAGAACGGGAGGCCCCAGATTGGAAAGGGGATTTGAATCCCCTCCAATGGGGGATTCAAAGGGGATTTAAATCTCCCCTCCCCTCCTGCCCTGCCCTCCCCCGCTGGTTACACCACAGGTGTAAGTTGGATAGGATTGCACTGTTACTTACTTAGGGTTAGGGTCTGCAGATCTGCAGAAGAATCATTGACTGCAGAAAGACAACGATGCCAGCAGTCGGTGTATAGACACCAACGGGAAACACTTTGAGCACTTGGTCTACTAATTCATTTAGTAGACCCCAATTAACTGGGGCAAGCAACTGCTTCTGTGTACACTACATACAATAAATGTGTGAATTATAGTATATGCATGTATTACTGTATAGCAGGGTTCTCAACCGGTGGTACAAACATGTACCACTAGTGGTATCTGGACCACCAGTTGGTGGTACACAGGCCCCTAGCCGCCAGTATGGTGGCCACCAGTGCGCCTACACTGCCCCACTCTGGAGCCCTGGAACTGGCGGCTCGAACTCTGCAGAGCTTGTAGAGCTCAAGCTCGTGAGTTTCCAGGGCCGGGAAAGGCCCACCCACACCCCTGTAGCTTACCTTACCAGGCCTCCAGCATGGCGAAAACCCGTAAGTGCCGATGACCTCATCAGCACTTACTTCTGGTGGTACGTGGCGTAGCGGCCACCCGGGAGGTGGTACGCCACTCTGTTGGGGTTGAGAACCCCTGCTGTATAGCATAATAAATTTGACACTATAAAGTGTATGTACATTTTCTTGAGACACCCTGTATCTACACCAGTGGATTGGATTCAACTAACGACTGTGTAAACTGATCCCCATTAAAGGCATTGTAGATAAGGTGAAGGGAAGTGATATGAAACTGTGGTGTTAGGTCTGTGATGGAACGCTCATTCACTAATGCAGGTCACCACTGGATGCTCATGCTGGAGTTACCAAGTGATGAGCATTCATGTCCAAACAAGGCCCAGATCAGTGGTCAAACCCGTGCACAATTGTTTTCTAGAAGCCATCTTTTGCCAGCTGGCATAGAATGCAACACTGAGTATTTGAATTATTTGTTGCTTTGTTTACGAATTTATTTTTGTCGGCTGTCCTTGTATGACGAGATATAGTGAAGAATCATTAGCACTTTTAATGTGCAAGCTGTTTGTTTCATTCTCACAACAAACCTGTGAATGTTGATGACTGCCTTTTATTTTATTTTTTGCTAGGGCTCAAGGCTACCTGCGAGTCACACCTGAGTTAAAAGCCCTGGTTTCTCAGTTGATGCCTAAGCATTCTGCACATGGTCAAAGGCATTCTTTCCATGATCTCTTCTCATGATTCCCAAGCATTCAAAGCAGTTCTGGTGCCTAAATAAGCCCACACCTGTAAGAATAGGCAATTATTCATTCCATTTTTTCCACTGAAGAAACTGGAGGTTGAGAGGAAGTAACTTGCTCACCCAGCAAAAGGCTATTTGGATATAGACAGAAGTTCTGGATGCTACTGGCTGCCGACCATATATGACTTTAGTTTCCTTTGTGTGTGCATTTGGGCTGACTGTACACTGTTGTGTATATAATTCTTAAAATATGGTCGCCGTCTGAATCTTTGACCTGTGTAAGAAACCACTGCCTTCTTCATCTGTATCCTTCCATATATACAGCACATACAGTACATGTTCTGTATATATATATGTTCACACAATACATCACAGCTTCATTTGTGCTCAGCCTTGGTTCTGGGCCCTGGCAGCGTTGGGGTTCTTTGCAGTTTTGTAGACAAACCAGGCCTCGATTGGAAAGAGAAGCAGAGCAAAAGAGGTAGGAGTGGGAGCTTCACTCCCAGTGCGACCCCATGTTCCCCCAAACAGAGATAAACAAGAACAAAAAAACAATACCTGCTGCAGTCCTATGCCCACTGATTTGAGAGTAAGTCCATGGAATTCCGTGGAACATCCAGTTAAAACGGCATAGGATCAGGCTGCACATGCTACTTAACATTGTCTAGGTAGTGCCCCTTGTGTTTAATGCCAAGATTCAGCAAAGTCAGAAGAACAAAAGACTACAGTGCCTCCGTGCATGTGCAGAGTCCCCCTTTTTTCCTTCGCAGGCAACAATCGCAGCCTGCCTTATCCCCCTCCTCCTCCATACACACCTGGGATTAGACAACAGGATCTCCCAGGTTAGCGAGGACGTGGTTACTTCCAAGGAGAAAGCTTAAACCCCGGCACCTCTCTCTTTAAGAAAGGAACCAGCACTACGCACAGAAGAGGCACATAGCAAGGATGTTCAGATCTACATCCAGCGCCCGAAGGGTTAAAACATACAGCAGGAGAATAACGCGCGCACACACACACACACACACCATACGTCGGGGGTGTGCAGCCAACAGCCACACTACAGCCGATCTTTGCGTGTATGTGTTTGTGTGAAAGAGGAAGGCTCACGCACGCACTCTCTCCGGGAGAGAATATGGGGTTGGACGCGAAGAGGTAAACAAACAATAAGCCCCCCCGTCCGCGGCTTCCTTCCCCCCCCCCCCATTTCGTCCGCCTGTTCGACACCGTGGAAAGGGAGGATTTCCAGCTGCCAGAGACCACCCAACCCTCTTGGAAATGGGGTCGAAGAAAGCTGGCTTAGTCGATTGGAGATGGGGTCATCGTTGGGATTGAAGAACACCCCCCACACACACACACACACATACACACACACCTCTCCTTCCCTCCACGTCTCGTCTTCCTCCCAGCCCAGGTTTGGTTCGCCTGCACGGCTACAAATCCCAACTCGGATCAAGAAGGTATCAGCGCTGTCTTGGAAAAAATGGTGAGAAGAGGAGCTAGACAATTGGGGGGGGGGGGTCTAAATGGCGCTGGAGGGGTGTGTGTGTCTGTATTGCAGCCCCCCCCCCATCATCCACCACCTTAAAAGTTTGCAAGGGGAGGGGTGTTGCAAAAAATCCAGTCATCCTTTGATTTCATATATAGGGAGGTGGGGACATCGGGCCTCTTGGTGGAGGAGAGAACATTGGCTCTTGGCCAGCTCTACTGTGTTGGGGGCTGGGACGTGGGGTGGGGGAAGGAAACCACTGCACAAAGGGCCATAGGTGGTATGTGAAGCTTTTGCCCTCCATGGGAATTTGTTAGCTGTGATCTGAGCTTCCGTGGAAGGGGAAGTGTCCAGGGATAAGGAGTGGGAAATTAAACCTTTATTCAGATGTGAAGCCCATCCCTTTCCAAATCCTCAAGGCAGAAAATTGCATGTAAGTGCCTTATTTTTTGTAATACTCCTGGGAGTCGGTGCTGTTCCCATTTTACAGATGACGAATTAGCAAGGAAATACAGAGACATCCCAAACAGCCTGGATAAGTCCATGGCAGAGCTGGGATTTGAACCCAGGTCCATGTCTCATGTTCTGTCCAGTGAGTCATGCTGTGGTGATGATATGCTCCCGTCCAGCCCCAGGTCACTGGCTTGCCTGGGAAGGGATGGGCAATAATAACAGTAGATTTGAATACTGTTTGAGGAAACAGATCCCATCTCCTTATACTGTGAATGAGTCCCTCTGAGTTGTGGGGGAAAGAAAACTCAGCATCTCCCATTCTAGATTGGCCCAGCAGGCCTGTCTGGACCACTTCTCACAGCTCCGTTGTGCAGCGCGTAGGATAATTTATCAGCTTTATATGTGATTCAAGCTAAGGTCAACTCTCCTGTAAGTTCTTAGCTGCAGTGTTGATAGTAATGTTGGGGTGCAGGCACCTTGGAATCAACAGGGGGCCCAGACCTTCTTAGATGACATTTGAGTGACTTTGAGTGACTTCTGTGTGATGCTGTAGCCTCTCTTCTCCCCAACTCTTCAAACACACACCTGAGAAAAGACTGGCTCAGTATGAGCTAATGCATCCCTGGCATAAACTGTCCCTGTGCTGGGGAAATTTCTCAGGGCTTGGGTGCAGGATCACTGCAGAAACAGCCATTTGCCACCACCCCAGAAACAGCTGCATTTCAGTGCTGGAGGGGAACCCCTTGAAAGGAACAACCGCCCCATCTTTACCTGAGAGGCAGGCAAGACATAACTTGAATTTCTAACCTACGTGCCTGGGTCGTCTTCTTTTTTTTTTTGTATCTGTTTGGGAAAATAAAATCCCCTGTGAAATCGATCGTGATGCTATGGCCAAACCTGCTATGTGAAGTAACCAGGGCTGACGGCGACTGTGGCGTGCACTGTGCACACAAACACCCTGTCTCCGATCACACTGTGAATTGGCCACAGGGTTTGATTAAATATTGAGTGAATGAAACAGGGCAGAAGGGAGAATGAAAGGGGACCCCAACCTGATCAGGGGCAAAGCAGTAGGAGACTGCAGGTCAAGAGTTTGGGGAAGGGGGATGACCAAGAACTCAGATTCCTGCTTTTGTTTCCTGGTTTGGAAGTGGGAATGGGAGCAAGTAGCATTTCTCGCAGGCCTAAGAGTACAGCTGCGGGGAGCTAGAACTTGGGTTCTTTTCCAATCAGAAAGCAATAACTGGCCTAGCGTAGGGAGGCTACAAGCAGCTCTGCGGCAGGCTGACCTAGTTTAATTTGCTGGGCTGGTGGTGAATCCCACCCACTCCTCCCTCTTCCCCCCCCCCATAACCAGTAGAAGAATCTGGTTTTTTTTTTAATATGATTGGAAAGCAAACACCAGACTGTCTTACTCTGTTGCTGCAAAAGGGGGGGGGGGAGAAGGAGTCTTGTGATACTGGCACCTTAAAGACTAAAGGTTTTGCTGTGGCATTATTTGAGCCTGTAAAGATGTCCCAGTTAATGAATCAGCCACTCCCTCTGGGACACCTCTAAACTCCTTATCTTCCTCTCCCCACAATGGCCAAATTGGTCCAGGCACTTGATTTAGTTCAGCATATGAAAGTTCAGTCCTCCCCCAGGAAAATATGTATAGCACAAAAATTGCTTTACAAAAAATGTTTATTCAAAACAAGGAAGTCTCATAAAGAGGGTAATCATCCGTCAAACAGGAAAAAATCAAGAAAGCATAGGAATAACACACAGTAAAAGGAAAACAACAAAGTCTAACTGAACCTTTTTAGCGACTACCAAACTGAGGCTCCTCTAGAGCACTCCAGGTCTCGCATAACAGCAATAATCAGGAGGAAGAAGACACACTAACTTTCTTTCTGGCCCCTTTTTATATCCTTCCCTAGGGTCAGAGGGAAACAAAAAAGCTAATACAGCCAAGGAGGCAGTGCAAAAACCCTTGTAAAAGCAGACAGGTGTCATCAATGACCAAAGGGGCTAATCCTGCCAGAACTCAATGGCAACCAGCCAATACTTAGTTACACAATGAGATTTCTTTCTTTAGGAATACACTATACCAACCCCCCAAATTCTTCACAGAGCCGCTTTGTCAGATGGCAACTATGCAAACAGAATCTAAGACTTGGAGCCAATACCTAGGGGTAGGTTTACCATAGTCCCAGAATCAAGGCGTGCTTTGGCCTAGCCTAGAGAGGACCTGAGCCGCTCCCAAGAGTGTACTGTGGCTGCCCAATGCGGGCTGCGGCTTCCCCAGCTTCCGGTCAATGAGGCAACCGCGGTGCACTCTTGAGAGCATCTCGGGTCCTCTCTAGGCCAAAGCACGCCTCGATTCCGGGACTATGGTAAGCCTACCTAGGGGTCTCAATTTGGGAGTGTTGATGTCAGAGCTTAGCTTGGCCATGCGAGGCCCTGGCCAAGGACCCGTGCGCATAAGAGAGCCCATCTGGCCAACTGACCCTTGAACTCGGTTCCAGGGGCAGTGCTTACGCACTGTGCTCTCAGAAGACTGGAAGGGGACACCATGTGGACCTCAGTGTAGGTCTTTGTCCCAGGGCCCAGCGTTAGGTGAAAGGGAATCCTAGGTTCTTTCCCACCAGAATGTTGTGTGTTTGTTTTGTTTTTTGCACCCTGATTAAGATTTAGATCAGGTTCAAACCCCAAGCCAGCCCCCTTCCTCCCCGCCAAAGGTTATTATAAGTGAGTGACTTTGGCAGAGGAGGTTCAGATTGGCTGCTTCTGTCATTGCAGGCCATCCCTTGCTGGGCTGCCTTGCTTCTACAGGGTGATTGGGAAGGAAGGAAGCTCTTGGTACCGTAATTGCCAGGTAACTATCTGCTGTTCCTCCCTTTGAAACATGAGAAGGAGCATATGGCAGATAACCTGGCCTGCAGCACCTAAAAAACCTGCTGGCTGAAAGTGAGCGAATGGGACAACATGCTGGTGTGTGTGTGTGTGTGTGTGTGTGTGAGTGTGTGAGAGAGAGAGAGAGAGAGAGAGAGAGAGAATCATTCAGTAGTACAGTACTCACAGTAGTGAGTTGGTGCGTGTGTGTCGTGTGGGGTTTGAATCTTCACAGGCCAAAAGTTTTGACAGTCTGTTTCGAGGTGCAGTCCAGGCCCTCGCTGTGTGTGGTGCATCCCACGCCCTACTTCTTTTACAAGCTGGAAGTTGCTGGACGACATCCACATTCCTTCTTCTCTTGTTCCCCTACGAAAGGCCTACTGGATTAGAACAAGGTGGGGCTAATTGCCAGGCATTCTGGGAAGGAGACCCATTGTGGTGGATCAGAACTGGAAATGAAGAGTCAGGGCTTTTGCCCTTCTGGGCCACGTATGAACAGTGTATGAAAGGATTTATAGAGTTGAGCCCTCCAGATATAACAGCAGGGCGGGTTTAGAGGCTCCCCTGTCTCATGAAGGACAGGGGCATTAGGGGGAAGGAACAAGGAGAATTATGATTACAGAGTCGCTCCTTGGTTTCTCCGTTCTAAGCCGATTTAAAGTCAGGTGATGGCTTCTTCTCCAGCAAACTTTCTAATCCCAACTTCAGTGAAAGAGGAATGAGTGAGAGGCAGACAGAGGAGTGGGAACTGGAGAAAGCACTTAACCGGCTAATCCCCATTCCCTTCCAAGAGCTGCTGCAGCAGCCATAGAGAAATGCTTGCTCTTGCTCTGGACCCCCAGGCTTCTTCAAAGTGGCGCATGTCTCAGCCTTACCAAGGAGGGACAAACATTTGCTGGGCTTGTGTTCTTCTCTGATGCCTCTGTCTAGAGCAGAGTGGCCAACCTTCCACCATGAGGGCCTCTGCATTCTTAAGAGTTGCATAGAAGACCGAATCTTGGTAGCTGCAAGTGCTGATGGAGCTGCTCAATCAGCTGCACCTGCTGAAATGCCCTCACCTGTACAACCATTAAAGGGCCAGGAGCATTCATGTTGAAAAGTTGGCCATCCCTGGTCTAGGGTACTTTGATTGGAAATTGTTACATCAGCGCAAGGGGTATGTATGTGGGAAGGGCATGTAGCTTCATGGAGGCTGTGGGGCCCTTTGCATGATATACAGATGGCGGGGGGAGACACAATGAGGCATATTTGCCACCAGGCCCATTTCCACCCTTCTCTCCCAGTCTAAAGCTTCAGCTGCTCACTTGTTCCAACATGTTGTTTCAGTCTCCGTGGCTTTCTGTGGCAGACAGTTACTGAGAGGCAAATTACAATACAGGCATGATAATAAATGTATTCCAAAGAGGGCAAAAATCCTGTGCTAGAGATCACTTAGATTAGAATGTAGGAGAGGCTTGAGATTTTTTTAAAATAAAAAATATCTGTCCCACCCCCTGCTTCAGTAGCCCCACCTCTAAACTCTTAGGCTCCACCCATGGAGTCACATGAAACCCAGCAACTGTGGACCAGGCTTGTATTTTTTAATAGCTAGTTCTCCCCTTTCCCACCAATCTCTCTTGCTGGAATCTTAGGGAACTCCTCTGACCCACACATTCCCTGGCTGAATGTGAGACCCGGTGAACCATATAATGAAACAAATAGATTCACCGACCATTCAGGGCAATTACTGAATAACCCTGTGCAGTATAAGTGTATTGTAGTTTTAATCAACTCCAACTAATTTATATACAATCAATGTTTCCTAATAGTTTCTTGACAGGAAATGGGTCTTGTAACAAGGATGGTACGTACTGATAGGGTTTCTCTGTTATGAAGGAAAACCGACAGTCATCAGGAGCATATCAGGAAGGTGAAACTAAAGGTCTGCCTGTTTCACCACCAGTGTTTCTTAAATACTGTAGTTGTAGTTTGGTCTCCCCCAAAGCCTACCACTGGCAAAACTGTGCATAGCATCAACAAGGCAAGGAGTTTCCCTGGCTTTCGGTTTTACTGAAGCCTGACTCGACATCAGACAACTTAACCAAGTTCCAATCTCTAGGGCAGGGTTGTCAGACAGAAGGCCCAGGGGCTTGCTCAGGCCCTTTGGGGATGCTGCTTCATGTGCAAGCAGCAGCCCTTCCATTGAACCGGTTTCGGTGCTAAGAACCAGATGCCCTTAGCAGGGCAAAGGGATTGAGTGGTTGCAATTCCTTGTCAGTTGGTATCTGCCTAACTCCCTCTGCAGTAGGAGCCAGACCACACAGAACACATACAGTGCAATGTATCGCATCCCGGTGCTGAGGGTGATGAATTCAGGCAGAATTGACATTTTGCAATGGAATAAAAATGGCTATGGTCAATGGACATCTGCTTGGTGGGAAGTTTGGCTCCACCGCATTTGGGTTTGGCTCCCTTGCTCTAGGGGATCAAGAAGGCAGAGATCCAGAAGGGTCTACCTAGCAGCACAGCCATTCCTTGGCTGTTGTCTCAGGCCTTCCTTTCCCCCCAAGCCCACGTCGAAAAACAGTCTTTGGGAAAAGGAGCATAGAGACTTCTTAGTGTTTGGATTTTGGGGTGGAGCGGGGTGGGGTACGGAAGTGATTGCTCTTGTTGCTTCCCTACGCTCAGAGTCATTCATCGAATCTGAAGATCTGAATGTCAACTGGGCCACGCATTATAAATAAATATGTTATCCACAGTGGACTGGCCCTCTGTTGAACTGCCCAGGAGAAAAAAAATCGGAGCATTAGTGTATATGCTGATTCAGCAGAGTAAGAAACAAAGAGCGTGTGAAATGTTCCTGAAGCCTCCATGTTCAAAAGCAGTATACCTCCCATGGCATGAGGGTAATGGCCAGAGGTGTATCTAGGGCGCCACACCTGAAGGGGGGTACTGACAAGTAGCAGCAAGAGGAGGGTACAGTGCATTGCCAGAGCCGGAGCCCGCAGCATCTGCCCCCACCGACCACTGGATCGCGGGCCTGCCCACTGCTGCCACCTCCTCCTCGCGATCCGGTTCGTGAGGAGGAGGTGGCCCGCAATCCGGTTGCCCTTTTCCTTTGGAAGAAGGGCAACCAGATTGCAGAGCCGCAGCCAACCCCGGAAGTGACATCACAACGGCATGTCAAGTCATGACGTCACGTTACGTTGTGTCATCACTGTCCCAGGCGCCATGGAGTCTCGGTACGCCTCTGGTAATGGCATCTGGTGTTCTGAGCCTCTAAGTCCCAGACTGCCATCATCTTCGTTGCCAGCTAGGAAGTTTCCAGAGGCACCTGGCTGGTTGTTGTTGCAAACTGAAGATGGGACAAGAGGACTAAGAGCTGACCAGGGGGTTGGACTAGATGACCTCCAAAGTCTTCTCTAACGTTAACATTCTGTGATTCTATTAACTTTGGTCTGATCCAGTACAACCATTCTCCCTTAAAAAAATCAAGTAGTGATATCTTTTGAACACCTAATTATTTAAAAGATTGCAAGCAAGCAGTTAACTTCTCGTTGGCCTAGTATTCATGGTCAAGGAATATTGATGTAATCATCCTGGTTAAAACTGGTGTACGTTTATGTGTGCAGACAGATTGTTACTGTTACTGATGATACACACCACCGCACCTGATGTTCAGAGAAGGGTTAACGACACCCCTGGTACATTTTCTATGGAGCTAATTCCCGTTTTGTTGTGGACACATGTCTTTGGAAATGGATCAAGCAGGACTTCTTAATTAACTGAATTTCCTGCTTGCAAGGAGGCATGACCTTGTGGACCTTCTAATTAATTATCCACCGACTTTCCCAGGGTGTATTTGCATTCAGACAAAGACCTCCTGATTACATTTGTTTACATAGACTGGAAGAGCAAAAGATATGTACGGAAGTGTCCAAGCGCACAATGGACACTTTACAAGTGGGATTAGCTCAAGCCTGAGGGAATTGCAGAATTTAGTTCACCGTTATGATCGGCTATACTATAGGGAATAGTTTCTCCCCTCTACTCGAGCACTGAGGAAAATCCACCCAACAGTATCCTGTGTGGATGGATGTCATGCCTGCTGGTCCAGACAGAGGCACAACTGCGTTGTTTGAATCAAGTAGGCAGAAAGCCAGTTGGCGCTTGATAGGCAAACTGGGGGAGGTGAAGCAGTCCAATAGTAACTTACTGCTGACTCAAGATACTTTTTTCCCCAAATTCAGACCAAGGACTAGGGCACGGGAGGACATTGACCCTCTGTGTCGCCTGACAACTGCTGGTTCCTTGTTGAGCTATATGGCTGAGCAGGGATTCAAACCTGATTCCTAGTCCAACAGTCCAGCCACGGCATCACACTGGCACTGTGAGACATGCAAGGATGCCTTTCTCCAGCTGAGAGAGACGGCTGCTTCTGGAAGTTGTTTATACCTTAGTTATGCAGCCACCTCTGGGGGTAGGAGATAGCTATTTATAACAACACTCCCTCACTGGTTGCTGAGCTGCCTCTTGGAGTTGGAGAGTTCGGGAACAGTCACGGAAAGTGTTCATTCCCATCATCTCACTGACCAAGAGGGAAGAAGGCTGTGTGGGAGGCTCCGGGATGGCTTTGTTCATTAGCCTGCAGCCAGCAAACCAGGTTTCCTGTGGCAGGAAACCCCAAGTGCTGTAGTGCATGATGAAGCGAATTAGCCAGGAAAGGTTTGTTTCACATGGGTCCTTTTCCAGCTTTTTCTTTTTCCTCCAGAGCTGAATAGATTTCATTTGTTTCTTTCCCACCCATCAAGAAAAATAAGTTCTGGCCCCTGCCATTGTGAGTCTAGGCTGCTGAACCATGAGCTGTCGATCGAAAGGTCGGCAGTTCGAATCCGCGACGGGGTGAGCTCTCGTTGCTTGGCCAGCTCCTGCCAACCTAGCAGTTCCAAAGCATGTTAATGTGAGTAGATAAATAGGTACCGCTTGCGGGAAGGTAAACAACGCTCCGTGTTCCAGCCGCATGCTACGCGCTGCGGCAAGGAGAGTCATGCCGGCCACATGACCACGGAGGCGTCTTCGGACAACGCTGGCTCTTCGGCTTTGAAATGGGGATGAGCACCACACCCTAGAGTCGGTCATGACTGGACTTAATTGTCAGGGGTCACCTTTACCTTTTCCTTACCTACATTTGAAGATACAAAACAGGCAAGGTGGCGGCTTTCTTTGACCCGATGACTATGGTGACATAGTGATGCCAAGTTTTGAGTTACTCTTAGTATCATGTTGTCAAGAGTTCTGTGCAGCTTGAAAGTTTGCATATTCCCAGCAGTCTCATTAAAAGAGGTTATCTTGCATGTTTTGCATTTTCTGAGTCTTCCAAGCCAGCAACTCTCTATATTAAACAATTACAGAACATGCTGAGATTTATTTTATATTACTGATTTTTTTGAATGCAGGCCAGATTAAAGTGAACATTAATAATCCTCCCTCCCTGTCTAGTACATGGATGTGGAATGCTGACTTTTAGAAAAAGAGCCGTCTTTGACTATTTTTCCTTCCTGTCTTCATGGCAATGCTTGTGTGTTGTTCACTAAGGTTCCTCGAGTATCTCACTTGGATCCTTTACATCTCACTTGGATCCACTGCCTTGTCATCACATCACCCATTATTGCTTCATTCAAAAAGCATGAGAGCAAATGAGCGACACTAAAGTGCATTGAAGTGTGTGGTGTGGTTATTTGTTTAACTCTAAGTAGGTCGGTGGAACTGTTGCTTTGTTGCAAAGCGATATATAAATAAATATTCTTAATAAGAATTATGAACACTCTGATGAAAGGAATTGCTGTTCTGGCAGGGGCATTAAAGTGTTGAAGAAAAAAGGAAGACTGGGCAGTTGCTTATTTTTATTATTATTATAATAAATGGTTTTATCAATGCACATGACACTTCATAGAGTTCCCATGAACCTCAAGGAACTCTTGAAGAAAGGGTCATTCCATGTCAAATCAACCAATGAAAAATCCATTTTGGAACTGATGGATTGATGTCATGGATTTTGTTCATTTTTGGTACATTTGTACCTTACCATGAGATGTTTAAAAATTATTTTTTTCAGATTTTTTTGTCCACCCGTTTTTAAAATATTGAATTTTCAAAATTGCCTAAAAATGCCAAAATTCACTTGCCACCATACCTTCAAACGCCATTTACAAGAAAACTATGAAAGCTACAGACATGGATCATGTATCGTTTTAACAAAATCCATGACATCAAGGTTTCATGCATTGGTTGATTTCATATGGAATGACCTGGAAGGAACCTCTGTGAAATATAATGTACATTGATTGGAACCATATGCCCCCCCGGGTGCTTACATTATGTTGGTGCTCAGTCTTCTGATGAGAATACTGAGTCCAAAAACAAGCTGAAGATGACTGTGCTAGAGAGTAGTGTATAGGAAAGAATTTAGCATGCCACCATGTTGCAGGTAAAGATCAGGGCTCAGGGGGACTTGTTTGTACTGTGGGAAATGACAGCCAGTAGGGGGCACTGTGCTGCAAGGAGTGATGTCCTCATCTTCCAACATCTGGAGTCAGTTCCCCTTCCTAGATGTATAGGGGCTGGCTTTGATTATTTAACGTTAATGGAAGAGTGCTCCATATCCGAGGCACTCTCCTTTTCAGCCAACCAGCCTGCAGGTGTAGAGAAAAACAGTATTTCTAAAGGGAGATTCTTCATTTGCTTCTTTGTCTCAGCATGTCTCTATTTTAACCTGAGATCTTTTGCAAAAGATGCAGCTCTTATAGCCCGATCCTGCCTAACTACAGGCCGGCGGAGCAAGTGCTCCGCCGGCCTAGGGTGTCATAAACGTACCGTAAGGCACGTCTTCGACACCGTGAGAGTAAGTGGCACGAGCGCAGAGGCCGGTAATGTTCACTCTGCCGCCGTCCCAGACCCATGCCGGCCGACGCAGGTGAGTGCTGCGCTGGGCAGCAGGAGGGTGGACAGGGGTAGTGAGGGAGGGGGCGGGGATATCGGTGCTGGGTTGCGCCGATATCCCCCTTCCCAGACCGGGTCGGCCTTACTCAGCCTCTCTGGACATACGCCAGCTAAAGAGCTGCCATGCATTCAAGGAGGCCCATTGGGACCTCCGGTGCTTACACTGGGCGGACGAATGTCCCCTTCCCCTGAGGTGAGCCTGGGCCACGCTGGCGTGGCCCGCATCCTGCTTAGGATGCAGCAGCCGGTCATTTCAGCTAGCTGCCGTATCTTTGACAAGATTGTGCCTTTAGTTAGGGTACAAGAACCCCCTCCACTAGGCTGCAATCCTAAACAATGAACTGAATTCATTGAGACTTACTTCTGAGTATACCTACACAGGATTGCGCTGTTAATATCTTAAAACCAAAACAAACTGCCGACAAGGCCCAACTCCCTACCACCTCTCAGAAATAGCTGTTATTCCTATATAGTCAAAAGCTTGCATACTGCATCAAAAATGTTGGTTGTTCCTCATAAAGGCGTTATTTTCCAGCCTGCAGCCCGAATGATACAGGCAAAAGATTTGAGATCCAGAACCAAATGGTGACAAACCTGAATGTCATGTGGTGTTCTTTGCTAAAAAAAAAAATGACAGGACCTCATAAAGTAGAATGAACTGGAAGATACATTCTGTTGCCCAGGGTTGGGAAGTAACCTGCACTTCTTCAGGAATGCATGGATTCAAATTTAGTATTCCATGGCATCCCTGTAAAATAGCAATGTGTGTTGGCATGTGAAATGTGCAATGCAGCAAGAAGCACAGATGTTTTCTATCTAACCTTTCCCCAGTGCCCCATATCCTAGAGCCCCCCCCTTAGTATGCATATTTTTGAAAAATGTGTTCATATTCCAGGAATTGGATTTCATAAAACTCCCAAACAACCTGCTTTTTGTTCTACTTGTCCTTCCCTCTCTGAACACCCAGCACTTTGCCTTCAGACACATTTCCCCAGGCAGGTTTTTGTTCTTCTTTCTTCCTCATCCCAGGACTGTAGGAATGCAGGTCAGAGGTGGGTGAGAATGCTGTAGTAGGTCCTGTGGAGACCAAGACAATGATGAATAGAGAGGGTGCACTTTGAGCCAAAAGCAATTGATTGAAGACAGCTTAATGTGCAGATGATGAGGTGCCTGCAGCCAAAAGGTGTGACTGCTGATTTCAAACTAGTCACCTCTGCAGTTCCTGGTCATTCTATTTTCCGTCCCCTCTTATAGCCCGATCCTGCCTAACATTAGGTCGGCGGAGCTCTTGCTCCACCAGCCTAAGGAGTCGCAAAAGTGCCGTAAAGGCCAGCACCGCTTACTCCGCCACCTAAGGACCGTGCAGGGGTGTGGGGAGGGCGGGCCAGGGTGTCAGGGGAGGGGGCCATTTGTCGGCTGGGCCAGGGAGGGGGCAAGGATATCAGCGGCACGCTTTGTCATATCCCTGTCCCTTTCCCGGACCAGCTTTACACGGCCTCCCCAGACGTGCACCAACTCCAGAACTGGTGTGCATCCGAGGAGGCCCATTGAGGCCTCCGGGGTTTACACTGGGGGAAGCAGATGAATGTCCCCTTTCCCTGAGGTGAGCCTGGGCTGCACCGGCACGGGCCACATCTTACACAGCCATTTAGTCCGGCTGCTGCAACTTGCACAGGATTGCGCTGTAAGTCTCCTCTTATGGACCTTTTCTTCTGCCACAAATTCTTTTGGATTAGTCCATCTTCCAACTTTTCTTTTCCAGAGTCCCCTGATTGCCTTAGCCAGCTGCCTTTTCAGCCCCCTGCTTTCTCCTTTCCTTGGCAGTCTTAGAATTCCTTTGTGTCTGACTACTGTATATAGAAGGGCTGAATAGGAATGCTGAGTTGCAAAGTATCATTGATACTCAACAGGTCCCATGGGGCATGTGTGGCCAATTGATGTAGACCTGGATTGGAGAACATTTATTTCTTCACGTTCACATTAGCAGCTACTACTCATTAAATGGAGAAACCTCTTAACATGCTTTAATGGCTCTGAATAATCCATTTCGTTCATTGCCAGAGTGGAATGAGAGCTGCTTGTGTGTGGCTGGATCCTACACTGCTCCAATAGCACCTTGTGGGTGACACCAGCATGGGAATGGGCCATCCCATGTGGTTCTTTTCTACAGATGTGGCTGTAGTGACTTGGGATCCAGCCATGCCATTCTGCTAATGTATCAGATCACCCTCTGAGAAGAATTAAATGGAGGGAGGAGTAGCGGCAACAGAGGCTTTAAAGGGGAGTTCATCCCCCAACTGCTGGCAGAACTATTTTTGTTTCACATTTTTATACGGCCCTGTACATATTTCCTCCCCTCTTTTTGTCCTTACAACAACCCTGTGAGGTAGGTGAGGCTGAGATACAGTGGCTGGCCCAAGGTCACCCAGG
The DNA here is from genome assembly GCA_026170595.1 of Plestiodon gilberti rubricaudatus. Taxonomy (NCBI): domain Eukaryota; kingdom Metazoa; phylum Chordata; class Lepidosauria; order Squamata; family Scincidae; genus Plestiodon; species Plestiodon gilberti. Next base: position 118,468,917 of record JANXHW010000002.1, read on the forward strand.
AAGCTTCATGGCTGAGCAGGGATTTGAACCTGGATCTTCCAGGTCTAAGTCCAACTCCCAAACCACTACACCATCCTGGCTCTCCCCTTTCTTGCACAAATGTTACTACCGGTAGAGTAGAGGTTGCTTCATCCCCTCCCAGAGCCTGACCATCCACCATAGACAGAAGGGGAAAAAAGACTTCAGGCACCGAAGGACAGAATGAGTAATCCTTCTGAAATGTGTCCTTAAAGATAAACTAACGTGTTGTGTGCATGATGTACTATGGGCCAGGAAGTTGATTCAAATGTCACCTCAGCCATGAATTCACCTGGCTGCCTCCACCCAGCCATCATTGTTTCAGCTTCAGCGGCATAGGGACAATAATATTGACCTACCTTACAGCACTGTTGTAAAGATGACTGAGAAAAAGTGCTATGTAAATGCTTGAAATGTGTGCTATGTAAAAGCTAATGTCCATAATAATATTATGAATTAAGGTCAGACTGAAAGTCTGATGGGGTTGGATAAATTAGAGGCTTCTAAGAAGGTGGAAGGAGCAGAATGTAGACCCTGGACCCAGAGATCAAAGATGTAGTAGCATCGCATCGGCAAATGTGTCTTTTACTGGACACACACACTGTTGTAAGAAGACGCTCGCTGCACCAGTTCTGAGACCAGAGTGGATGGTTCCGTGAAGAGAGTTGGACAGCCGCTAGGTGGCGCCCGAGGCTGAAGGAAAAGGAGCAGGGCGGTCACTCTGAGGACGCTGTGGGGCCGCTTCTCTCGCGCTCTCTCCTTTCCTACCTGCAGGGCAGGGAGCCAGGAATGTGCGGAATCTGATCTCATCCCAGGCTGACAAACATGCACCGCAGCAATACCTAGAGCTCGGTTGTACCATCCGCCTGGAACGGAGGGGTGGGAGGTGGCGGCAGGAAAGAATTAACTCCTACTGTGTCTCTGAAAATCTTTGGGCAACGGTTGTTGGATTCGCAGTCGGGGTTGTATCTACGTCCTCTTCTAGACCCTGTATGTATGTGTCTTACATTTAGGCAAACATCTCTTAGGAACTTCACACATTGCTTCATGGTTCAGTCCTACTTGGTATCTGTACGTACCGTAGTAGCACATTCAAAAATGTAGAGCTCTGCTCCTGGCCTCCCCGGTCCTCTACATGTGTGACAATCAAGAGGTGGTAGAGTCCTCATTTTGTAGAGTAGATTGTACCATTTCAGACTGCATGTTTGAATGCTTCCTTATCCCTGCGAGTAGAAAACCAGCACAGCAGGAAGCAGAGGAAGCTTGAACCTTTGTTACTGACGTGCTGCTTTGTCACTGACGTGTTTTATTTTATGCTGGGGAGCATTCAGTAACAGAGTGTCTCCTCCATTATCATTGGATGATCTGTTATGAAGTGATAGAGTCCTCTCTACTACTGTCTCAGGAGTCTACCACTCCATTTTGCTGAGTATGTAGACCAGAGGGACATTGAACAGAATGAGGTCAGGTGGCAGGATGGATCTGAACTACAGTATACCACTTCAGACTGCAGTAGGGGGAGGCCATATTTTTGAGTTCTTCCCCCATGTTTAAACAAACTCTATACATGTGGTAATCGAACACATCAGTATAGCCCTCATCTTGGCAAGCTAATGTATTGTACACAGTACTACATGCAGATAGCTTCTTATTTGGGGAAGCAGTCAAAACTATGGCACCTGCAGTTTGAAATGGTACAGTCTAGTATTGTATGTAGTCTACCAGCTTATTCCACTTGACTTAATGTGTTGGATGGGTTCTTCTGAGTGCCAAGTTTCCCTCCTTCACAACAACTTCGTGGAATACAAGCTGTCTGATCAGCACATTTTGAGGGTTTTTAGGGGTTGGGGTTGGCAGCAATTACCCTCCATGTAACTTTTGCAGTAAAATCTTGGAATAAATCCTACATCAAACAGATGTGTGACTTAGAACTTCTTACACTGTGTGACCCTGAACGATTGTTGGGTTTTGTTTGAAATTAACTATGTGTGTTAGTTGCAAACTCTCTGTGTGTTCAGGAGTTAATGCATGTGTATCTGTGCGTTTGAGTACAAAGGTTATTATGCAACGTTGTGGTTGGCTTTTCTGTGTGTGGTGTGCTTGCATTCATTCTTTTGTGTGGTGCAACATTTTATTACTATGTGCACAGACCTTCCTTGTGCATGTTCATTGCGCGTTAGTCCATATGTGACTGTGTGTGCACGCGTAAGCGTGCATCCTGCTGGAAGATATGAACTTTTATTGATTGTGCACAGAGTGAAGGTTTGTTGATAGTACTTGTGCCCCTATCCCGTGGCTGTGAGACTGAGGCTGTTGATGATAGATCTGCTGCTGTCCTTTCCTAGAGGAGGAGATGAGCCTTAGCTGGTGGTTAAGGCTGAATTTTCATGAAAGATCTGAACCTGTTTTCAGTGCCAGGGCTCAAATTTGGCACATGTGTGAAGTACTAATTTGGGGCTTAGTAGTAGTATTAAAGTACTAAAGACATTGAACATGTGCAAAGTGCCTTTCACCCACTAAGCGATCTCCTCCATCGCTCACACATCTAAGATTAGGCTTCCAGATCGAAGGACATATAGGCTTGATTGAACCAAGATGCCTCTCTCCTTTTGTAACTTCCACGCTACTTGCGTGCCTGCATGTGTGTGTTGCTAGCCCGTGGCAAGGCAAGGGTTAAAAGGTGTGGCCCCTCCCCCTCTTGCTCTGGAGATTGGTTCACCGCCTTCTTCGCAGTCACTTCGGCTTTGCCCGCTCTGGAGCTGGGCAGTTTCGGGGAGCTGGTCTCCTGGACATCGATCGGGGAACCCTTTCCACCCCCCAAGTTAAAGGTGGCGGACGGGGCTTCGTCTTGGGAGAGGTAGGCGTGAGTAAGTGTGCCGTTGCCTTTCGGATCGCACAAGGTGGCAGGACGCTTCCGCCGGGGAGTCACCAAAGTTCGGGCAAGCCCCTTCTTTGTGGGGTCAGGCAGTGGACAGGAGGGCGGTCCGATCCGCTTCCAGGGAAAGGGTTAAAAAGCAACAACTCCAAGCCTTTCCTTGGAGTGGATGGAAGTGCCTCTTCCGTTCAGACTCTTCAACTTTTTCCTTCTGCTTTGTTTCCTGGTCTTTCAAGGAAGGGGCAGCCACAGGTCTCTCCCACGAGGCTTCAGTCACGATGCCTGACCGCCTCCCTTGAGCATGGTTGGTCGTTCACCGAAGTTAAACCGCAGTAGACTGTGGGTGCTTGCGAGTGGGGTGTTGCCGAGATGCATCCTCAGGTGCGATAAAGTTCAGAGAGAGAGAGAGAGAGAGAGAGAGAGAGAGAGAGACTCAGTGGACAGGAGGAGGAGCCGATTGGGTTTCTAGGGAAAACTTTTGTGCTTTCGGTTTACCATTACAACTGGTCTAGAAGAGTTGGTGTTGGGGATCCCTGCTCCCGATTTCTGTGTGGGTGTCTTGCTTGAATCATGTTAAGGAGACTGGGCCACACCTAGCTGTCCTTGGGAGACATGGCAGGAAAAAATGGGGAGTCAATTTTTTGACACATTTTAGAGCAGAATTTCACTGATGGAGATGTGTGTGAGAGAGAAGAGATAATAGGATGGGACAAATGCACCAGCTGAAATTACATGGAGATGGGGAGAGGAGGTACTCAAATATAGATTTATTAATAATACATCTATAATAATGATAGGGCTCAGTCGGAGTATCCCAAATACCTACTTGCTAAGTCATTTAAAAATGTGGTGCTGGTGTTCCAGGTCTGGAATAATTACAATATTTTATTGTAATTTGTAGCATAAGGGACTGAGCTGTGAATCATAAAATCCCTGGCTCAAATCTTGTGTCTGCCATGAATTCTTCCTAGAGTTCTGCTATATAAGGATAATAATTTGCCTACCTTATAGGATTGTTGTAAGAATGACAAGAAATGATTGTGGGTGTGAAGCATTTTGAACGCTTGACAGACACTTTGTAATGATATACTTTGTATCATTTACTGTTGAGAAATATGCGTGTTCTTTACAAACATGGTTCTCCCTATATCCCTCTGAGGGCCAAACAAACTATATGTTATAGGTGTAGTCTGGCCCTACCTCGTTGGGTGTGTGTTGTTAGTTTCAAGTTAAATAGCAGTGGCAAGGGCTGCTTGTGATCAGAATTGGAACACGTTACCTTTGTGCTGAGGTTTCCATGAAAATCAGTGACCCCAAAACTGCTATTAGTTCTAGAATCTAGAAGGGAATCTTCCCATTTTACAGATTGGAAAATTGAGAGTAAGGGGAGAGACTCTTGTCTCAGAGCCACGCAACAAGGTCATAACTTAAAGATGGACTTGAACCCTCAGCTTCATCTCTCCTGTAACTGGATTATATTTTGGCAAAGTGTTTGTCTGGGGTGTCCGTGCTACATAAGAAGTGGGTCATGCCAGGGGTGGTAGGGCTGAGCTTCTGAATGGAAGGTGGCAAGAATGGAAACCCATGAACAGTAGCGCTTGCCACAACAAAGTGTTGAAAGGTTTTCTCTGGGGTGCTCACTGAGGCGGATCCACACCGCACGCGTCTCGTCCGCGTCCGGTGTCCCGCCCCCAGGTTCAAACAACGGGCTCTGATTGACTGAACGCAAACGCCGGCAAAGTGGAGTCCAACTCCACTTTGCCGGCGTTCACGTTCAGCCAATCGGAGCCCGTTGTTTGAACCTAGGGGCGGGACACCGGACACGCCAAGGCGCGTGCAGTGTAGATCATAGTTCAGATGGATCAATCTTCTCTTCTGGTCCTGGGTGACATCTGGTTGGTCAGGAAATGGCAGGCATTGGAATGTGTGGGGTTAACCTGCAGTGTTGGAAGAGGAGTTGGGCACAGGCATTTGAACAGGGCAGGGAAAGATGCAAAGCGGTGTTTGATTTCTAGCACCAGAGGTGCTGGGGCCTCCAACTGCTTGAAAACCCTTTTTCCCATGTCGTCCCAGACGCTTGGAGTCTGTCTATGGTTCTTTGGTGGTGACAAGAAGGCTGTCACTACACCCTTGGAGGCATTTTTTTTTTCCCAGACTGAATTATGGGTTCAAGGGTGAGCCCAGGCCTTGAAAACACATCCTAGGGCTGCACTGTGGCTCAAACAAAACCCTTAGTGGGAAGCTGGGATTCTGGATTGTGCGCTGCACTGTGGGAATTGATTCTGAGCTGGAAATTAATGATTGCTAAGGCAGAACATTGGGTGTGTGTGTGGAGGGGGGAGTTGCAGGAAATTGCTACCTTTGCGACTCTGGCAGGATGTGTTGTGTCCTGTCTGTCTTCTTGACTCTTGTCTGGGGATTAGGTGAACCTTTGCCTCAGGCTGCCAGCCAAGATGACGTGACCAGGTGTATGTCGTCAAGATTTCCGGGGTAGGGCTCTACCAGCTGTGCTCTGCCCATGCATCGCAATCCCAGCGCAATAAAATGCCATCTCTCCTTGCCCTGCCCTGCTCTCCCCTTCATATTTATCTGGGGTTCCAGATAAAACCCTGCTGTTTTTCTCCCAATCTCAGCCTTCAAGTCTTCTTGCGAGAGTATTGCATCCAGCAGGACCATGTTAAAATCCCAGCTTGGCTGTCGAACAGCGCAGTCCTGTGTTGCTTTACTCAGAAGTAAACCCCACTGTGTTCAGTGAGGCTTACTCCCTAGGAACTGTGCTTAGGGGTTGTAGTCCTAGTTTCCCCTGTATTTGAAACAAGAATACGGTAGTTTCAACTTGCTACTTTGATGACCTTCTGTCACTATGCCTTTGTGTGTGTGTGTGTGTGTGTGTGTGTGTGTGTGTGTGTGCGCGCGCGCACAGGCATTTGATCCGCCAACTTGCTAAGTTTTAGATAGGAAGGAGCTATTCAGCTGTCTGGGTAAGAACATTAATTCCAGCCCTGTGTTCTCTTTAGCCTATGGAAGCTAATTATATTGTATGAGCCCATATCATGCACGCACAGAGTCTGGTATCTATCTAAACTCACAGGATGGGAAAGCCCGACCCACACCGCATGAGTTCCGGCGCGTCCCAGACGCGTGCAGAGCTCATGCAGCTGTGTGGCCACAATTTTTATGTGATCGCATCTGAATGCGGGAGACCTGCGCTCTCCTGAGTTCCAGTGCGATCAGAATTGTTTCATGCCCAAGATTTTGAGGGAGCGGGACGCGGAGCTAGTTTTGTCACCAGTGGGATGAGAGGGATTTTTCAGCCAGTTGGAGTGCCAAACATAATTGGCTTATGTTTCAGCCAATCAACGATTAGAAGGTGGGACAACAGGAGGGACTATTTGCAGGAAGACACTTGTGTAGACTAGGTCAGCACTTGGAGGCGGGCGTCCAGGCACCTACGCACGATCGCCTCCGTGCCAGATCTCGTGCGGTGTGGGTTGGCCTTGAGATGCAGCAGGGGCTGTAGCTCAGTGGTTGAGCCCCTGCTTCACCTGCAGAAAGACATCTCAGACATCTCCAGGTAGGGCAGGGGGAAACTCTTATCTGAAACCCTGGAGAGCTGCTGCCAGTCAGTGCAGGCAGTACTGAAGCTAGATGGACCAATTGCCTGACTCAGCAGAAAGCAACTTCTTCAGTCCAAAGGGCCACTGTCCTAACTTCATGCACGGATGTTGGAGGCCTCCCTAAAGAGAGAGGGTGTACTCCCCCTAGAGTCCCCTGCAGGAACATGAGAGCAGGACATGTATGCCAGGTGGAGGGGCTTTGGGTCCTGCACTCCCTCCTCCTCTGGTTAAAGGGTCTCGTTAATGGCCTCTTGCCCCCCCCCCCAAATCATGACTCTTAAGCCAGGGGTTCTCAACCCCTTCCCAGCCAAGTACCACCTCTGGTGCCACTCTCCTGCTGCATACCACCGGACGTGACTAGTAATGACACCATCGCCAATTAGTTCCGGGTTTTCAGGTTTTTGGAGGCCAGAAAACGCAGGTAGGAGGCTCTGGGCAGGTGGGAAGGCCCTTCCCAGTATTCCTGAGAGGCTTGACCAAAGGCAGGAGCCTCTCAGGAGCAAAATCACACAACCAAAAGTGTCGCGTTGGAGTAGGGTTCCGGTGGTCCGGCAGTCTGAGTACCACCAGCAGTCGGCCGAAGTCCCACTGGTGGTACTAGTACCACTGGTTGAGAAACCCTGCTCTAAACCAAGCTGCCACACGTGTCCTCAACCCCAACATTTGACTTGAGGAGAATCACTTCAGCAAAGCAAAAAGAGATGTGTAGGTTGACTTAATTTGTGGTGTTTGTGATGTATAACTAGTGCATAATTGGGCTTTTCTGGTTGCAGATTATGCTTTTTGCCCTGCCCCACAGCAGCCAGCCACCTTACTTATCCACTCGCTGAGAACATGCAGGCTGCAGTGGCTGGGAGGGGTAGAGAGGAAGGTGTTGACACTAAACAGTCATGGAAAAGGAATTGGCTGCAGCAGTTTCAGGAGCCTGGGAGAAGAAAGGAAAGAAAAAAAAAAGATTGTCTCTTGGCCACTTTCTCCCTTCCAGCTCCCACCTGCTTACATGGGGTGCAGCGGGGCTGATTCTGCTAGTTGACAGATAGAAACGGCAAGTGTTGCATGAATCGTAACTGCCTGGATTCACGTTTTGCACGCTGTGTGCATGTGGGAGAGGGGGGGGGGAGAGAGAGAGAGAGAGAGAGAGATGCATTAGACTTTGTGAGGCAGGGCAGAAATCTTGGGTACAAAGGCCCACAACCCACAGCAGGACCACAACCCACAGCACATATAAGGGCTGCTTTCTGCAGCTGTTCTACCTGACATGGATGTCGTTTCGGTGTGATTCAGACCAAGCCGTGCTGCTGGTCTCTGTGGCTGTAGCTGGGATTAGTTACGTAACTGGGGAGGTTTCCTGGCTGTGCTGTTCCCTGGACTCTCAGCTGGGTTTGGCCTTGATCTGGCCTCATGAGGAAGCAGCTGTGGGCTTTGGCCTCTGCCCAGAAACAGAGTGAGTTGGCCAGCTGTCTTGTTGCTGCCCCCAGACTTCCCAGAGTGCATGTTTGTGGTGACAGGGTTTTTAATTGGCTTGGCTTGTGGGGTGGGGGGGTGGGGGAGAAAGGAGAGTTGGGAGTGGCTCCTACTCTCCTAAGGAACCCTGGCTTTGAGCCAGACTCAGGTAAGAAAGGCATCCACTCAAACAGGTATGGTGTTTTCTTCAGGTTGCTCTTTACCCCACCACCAGAGCTTGTTCTCTGTTAAGAAAGCACTAAATTACTCCAATCAACATTAAAATATGCAAATGCTGATTTAAATTGAGTGGCTTCTGTTGCAGGGGCTTGGTCTAGGCAACTCATCCATGTAAAAGCATGTGTGTACAACGTAGCCAATTAGAATGCAGTTAAAGCCAATAAAATGTAATTGCTAAGCGCAGCCTCCATGTTTAGAGGTAATGTGTCTGTGATTATCAGATACTTTGGGGGGGGGAGGGAGGAAGCAACAGGGGATGGTGGCGTTGAGCCTGCTTTGCTTGTGAACTTTCTCAGCATGACTAATTGGCCGCTGTTGCAGGCAATGCTGCGCTAGATGGACTCTTGGTCTGATCCAATACAAACGGGTTTTAATTCGTCGTTCATTACCGGCTTAACCTCAGCAACCAAAATCTAGCCAGAATACAGATGCCTCAGAATACTTCTAGAGCAGGGCTTCTCAACCAGTGGTACACATACCACTGATGGTACACGAGGTGGGTGTCGGTGGTATGTGCAGCACCCACAGACACCCACCTCACGTCATGGAGGCCTCTGCACGAGGAACGGCTGGTAGGAGGCTCGGCTTGGCGGTGTGTAGTGTGTAGGTACTGTATATAGGTACTGGAAAAAGCCCTCCCACCCACCCAGAGCTTCTTGCCCACTTTTGAAGGCTCACACTGAGGCCTCCAACACGGAAGTAACTGGCAAAGACGTCATCACCAATGACGTCCGGTGGTACACGGGGATCTCCCTGGCCTGGTAAGTGGTTCGCCAGGTCAGAGGGGGGGGGGTTGAGAACCCCTGTTCTAGAGATGTTTCCAGGTTGAGAGTTTGAGAGTTCTGTCCCAAGCAGTCATCAAGAGTTGTTTGAGTGTCCTGCTGAAGCGGAACGCCATCAGTGTTGGGGTGGATGTCTCCGTCTTAAGAAATGTGTCGACCAAAGAGACTGGCCGGCGTTCGTAATTTTAGCCTTGCATTTTCATTTCACTGTCCTGAGAGAGAGAGAGAGAGAGAGAGAGAGAGAGAGAGAGAGAGAGAGAGAGATGGGTGTTGCCATTGCAGAGATGACTCCATAGAGCAGCATATAAAAGACATGATGGGACCACACAACCAAGCATGGTCACCCTCTGGACCTCCCTGTCTGGTGGCCCTGGCGTTGCGAATCCTTCAGGATTGTCTGACTGTCGAAAGACCTAATGGGATCAAGAGGGTACAATTTCCTCTCTTGATCTTTAGTCCAACAAATCAAGACCAAAGATGCGGTCCTGGTCCCTCACTTGTGGCAGGGTCGGTGCTGCTTGGGCAACACACCGAGTTCGGCACTGTTTTCACTCAAACACTCACACACTCACACCACTGTCACAAAATCAGATCCCTTCCAAATATCTCATGAGAGCTACAATGCCCCGTTTGGTGATGGAGGCAGCACAAGGATTTTCCTAGCTCCGCTCTGGTCGTCAGCTGGGTGGCATGGAAGGGCTGGGAGATGCCACCTTCAGTGAGGGAGGAGGACCACCGTTGGGGAAGGTAAAACTCTTCAATCCAGAAGAGAAAGCTGGTCATTGAGACTCCTCTCGACCTGCCCCACATCTTGCTTGTCTAACCCCAATCAGGAACTCCTTGCCACAGGATGTGGTGATGGCACCTGGCCTGGATGCCTTTAAAAGGGGTTTGGACAGATTCATGGAGGAAAAGACCATCACAGGTTACAAGCCATAAGCAACCTCCTGGCTTTAGAAGTGGGTTTTCTCTGTGCCAGGTGCAAGGGAGTGACAACGGGAAACAGGTTATCTTGTTGTCTTGTGCTCCCTGAGGCATCTGGTGGGGCCACTGTGTGATACAGGAAGCTGGACTAGATGGGCTTTTGGCCTGATCCAGCAGGGCTCTTCTTATGTTCTTATGATTGGAGTTCTAACCCTCAAGAACTCCTAGTCTGGCCACTCTCTTCACCCCACCGCTTTGGAAACTTGGCTCTCTGTGACACTTGTTGCTTCTCCAGGCCCTGCCTTCCCCTTTCTGGCATGGCATGCCCTCCATTGAATTCAGAAAGAATCCCTCTTTGGATTGACTTGCCTGCCTGTGTCTTCAGAATCTCCCCTCTTCCTCTGTCATTCCTCTCTTGCCTTCTTGTGATAGTAACCAACTGAGGTCCTTGGTCTGGGAGCTGCTGATGGATCTTAGAGCAAAGTGATTCCCTTCGAAAGCACGAGACAAGCCAACCTCTCTCGGACATGGAGGTGAAGGGGCAGCTAATCAACTCCTCCAGCTACAGCTCTTCAGGTGACTCCCTCCCTCCTTATTTGCCCTCTTTTTTCCCATCTGTCCAAGCAACCACCTGGCTGATAAACCTTCCTCCCATCTCTGCACCTGGGGTGGTTCAAATCCATGACTGGCAATGTATTTTGGGCCTCCACTGATACCTGAACCTCTGCGCTTTCCTCTGCAGAGGCCTTGCAGCGGGAGCTCTGTCCCCGGATTCGGCTGGAGCGGGTGCAAGAGCTGCTGGAGAAGCAGCGGGCACTTCAGCAGGTGCTTAGCCTGCGCCTTAAGGAGTTACGCCGTGTTTGCCTGCAGGAAGCTGTGAGTATTTGTTGCAGAGTTGGGGGCTAGAAGTGAGAACCCCAGTAGTGGGGTTGCTGCAGGACCTGGACTGAGAAAGCGATGCTGCCGGAAGTTTATCAAAACAAAGAATCTCAATTTTACAGCCCAATCCTATCTTCATGGTCCGTCACCAGAACTAGCGGTCCAGCAGTGGAATGCGCTTTCTGGCCATTGTAAATGGCAATGCAGAAGCATGCATAGCTGTGGGCTTCCGTATCTCCACTAGAGAGGCCACAGAGGCCCAGTGCGCAACAGCAGGACGAGTCTGCCAATGATAATGAGTCGGGGGTGGAACAGGGCAGGGGGAGAGCAGGGTGTGTGTCAGAGCCGTGGGCGCTGGCCCAAGTGACTAGCGCCAGATGCTATCCCCTCCAGAGCAAGTCGCCATGTCCCCTTTGTCTCCTTGGACTTGTGCCAGCTAAAGAGCTGGCACAGGTCCGAGGAGACCCGTTGGCGATTGGGAGGCTTACGAGGAGGTATGGGGAAATATATCCTTACTTCTCCCAATCAGCCCCCCCCCCCATAGCATGCAGCACAGCCTGTTTTGGCACAGCTGCATGCTATGGGGGGGGAACCATAGAATTGGACTGTTAATTAGGCAAAGTTTCTAGCACTCCTATTTATGGGGCAAAAAAAGAGCTGGCAGCAAATGGGCAGTTAGAAGCATGCGCCACACAGGGATTGCAAAACAGGTAGGTCTTCATCCTTTGGAGAAACACAAGCAAGAAAACAGGCAGGCAAGCTTCCCTGGAAGAAGTATTCATAACGCAGGCAGTGTCACAACCAAGGTTGGTGCACACCACAGGGTTTCATTCCTGGATCTGAACGCATGGAGAGAAACATACGGGAGGAGCCTCTCCTTGAGGTCCAGGCATGCCTCAGAAAACGCAGCTTCCTTTAGCACTCGTTTGTTACAGTGCCCTTTGTCCTGGCATAATTGACAGCCATTCTACCCAATGAAAGCAGTGTACTCCGGGCCGGTCAGCACCTGTTCCCTGCCTATTAAATTAACCTGGATCCCATATAGCTGTTTCACGCAGGGCTTGACTTTCAGGGAGATGTATCCCCCTGGGCTATTGGGTTATTGCTGTATATGGGCCCAGGCTTTGTAGGATTTTAAAGGAACCCACGAGCAACTTTAATTGGGCCTGAATACTCGCTGCCGAACACGTTCTTCAGAATAAAAACCAATATGTGCATGTGTTTGTAGTTCTAAAAATGGTAAAATCCCGCTTTGTTTTGGTGCAGCATTTGAATCGCAGCTGATAAATACCACTCATTGACTCTAGATTCTTCACCATGCGAAGTGTTAAGTTAATGCTGCTTTTCTTGCTTCCTAATGCCAGGAGCTGACAGGAAAACTGCCACCGGAATACCCACTGGAACCTGGTGAACGACCCCAGCCTGTGAGGAGGAGGCCAGCACCTGCCTATCGAGCCCCCGCTGTCCTAAAGAATGAGGTGAGTGTCGGACAGAGAAAGAGAGAGGTGAGGCCTGGAGGATTCCGGCGTTAATTCTGACAAAGGCTTCTCCCCTCTTGTAGGAAGCGCCTTCGCTGGAGGAGCTGACCCGTGAGCTGGCAGTGCAGCAGCAAGTGGCTGAGGCTGCCCGGCGCCTTACCGTTGCCTCAGAGTTAACCGCGGAGCAGCGTCGCCGCCGGAGGCAGGTCCAGGCGGACGCTGCGCAGCGGCTCTGGGAGCTTGAGGCGCAGGTAGCTGAGTGCCGCGTGCGGCTGGGCAAAGGACTCCACCAGAGGGGCAACCATGGTGAGCTATGACCCAAATCTCCGAAGTGTCCCCTCAACGATATAACTCTAAGATGTTCCCTTCTCACTCCCACCTCAGACACTTTGGCTCCTATTTGCTTCTGGCAAACTGCTGCCCTTTTACTCCGTCCCCTCTGAACTCCACTGATGATTGAATCATCTGGTTTTATATGTCGGTCCCAAAAGGGGGGGGGAGATTATCCCCCCCCCCCATTTAAACAGATCAGTTTTTCGGGCTTAACAACCATGTCAATTAAAAACGAACAAAAGTAAAAACCTTAATGTTTCGACCCTGAAGCTGCGCAGGAACTTCCTCAGAAGTTCCAATAAGGTTCTCAACAGTGGCCTGATCACCTTTATTTATTTATTTATATACCCTGCCTTATCCTATGCCAAGGCAAATGCCCAAGGCGGCTTACAACGAGATAAAAAAATACATAAAATAAGTTAAAAACAACAAACAATATATCCACAGCAGCACCTCATTAAGTAGTTGAGCATTTAAGTGCTGCTGAGGTGCAGCTGTGGATATAAAAAGGTGATCAGGCCACCAGAAGAGGTGAGAGCCTTATTGGAACTTCTGAGGAAGCACCTGCGCAGTTTCAGGGGAAAATGTTAAGGTTTTTACCTTTTGTTGGTTTTTAATTGACACGGTTGTTAAATCTGAAAGACGGATCTGTTTAGATGGAGACAAACTGTGAAACTCTTTGTCAATATCCCCAATTTGTCCCTTTCTGAACATCATTTTTCTTGTTCTGCTACCCTTCCCACCTATGTCAATATTGAACATGTGTATCATCCCACAAGAGTCAGCACTGCAGAGGGACCCTAGGAGCATATGAATCCCCCTTTTGTGTGGGAAGGGATCTTACAAGAAGTAGCAGTTTCTCCCATCCCAGCTAAAAAGCATATTGTCTCCCACCCTTCTTGATTTCTCATCGATGCTCTCTCTCTCTCTCTTTCTCTTTCTTTTTGGAAAAAGATGAGGCTTTTCATTCAGAGAGCAGCTCCCTCTCCGAGTCAGCCAGTCATGAAAATGGTAAGTGTGGTCCAGAACTCAAATCTGGACCAAATCAAGTTAGGAAGGTGGATAGTGGTGGAAAAACAGTGAGCAACAGGAGGCTAAAATGGTATTTCTGTCAATCAAGAGCTGATGAGGGCACAAACCTGCCTGGAAGGCTTGTCCCCAATGTGTACAGTGGGGCAAAGTCACTCTGTGCATTCTCGGAGGGAGTCTCTCGCCAGCCTCTGTCTGTGATGAATGCATGATTTGGGATGTATATGAGGTTTGACGTTGAAGATGGGATCTCAGATTGAGTTAAACCCTGATCTTGAGTTGGGATACTTGGATACCATGACTTAGTGCTAAGAGAAAGTACTAAGATGTCAGAATCTTAGGTTTTGTCCCTTGGCTCATGAACCTCTCTAGCGGGTGGTGCAGCGGGTTAAACCGCTGAACCATGAGCTGTCGCTTGAAAGGTCGGCAGTTCGATTCCCGCGACGGGGTGAGCTCTCATTGCTTGGCCAGCTCCTGCCAACCTAGCAGTTCCAAAGCATGTCAATGCAAGTACATACATAGGTACCGCTTGCGGGAAGGTAAACAGCGCTCCGTGTTCCAGCTGCATGCTACGCGCTGCGGCAAGGAGAGTTGTGCCGGCCACATGACCACGGAGGCGTCTTCGGACAACGCTGGCTCTTCGGCTTTGAAATGGAGATGAGCACCACACCCTAGAGTCGGACACGACTGGACTTAATTGTCAGGGGTCACCTTTACCTTTTTAGCTCTTTCTAGGATATCAGACGGAGGGCTTTCCCAGTCCTATGTGGAGATGCCTGGGATTGAACTGGGAACCTTCTGCATGCAAAGCAGGTGCTTGACTACTAAGCTCCTCCCCACAGCAAATCAAAGAGGAAGAGGGACTCTCTTCTGAAATTCCTCAAATGTAACTAGACAAAAGCAGCTTGGTTGATATTGCTTGCTTTTTTGCTATAAAATGAGTAGATCAAGGGAGCGGCAGCCAGCCAGCCAGCCTGCAGCATTCTCTCTTGTCCCAGTGGGAGGTATCCCTATGGGAGAGATGAAGGTGTGGCTTTCACAAGCAGTGCTACCTATCAGCACAGTTGGTTGGGAATACAAGAGCCCATGGTTGACTTGCAGGAGCAGGTCAGCCACCTGGCCTATGGGAGGGGGGGGAAGGGAAATTATGCCTCCCCTAGTAACTGCCTATACCTCCTTTAAAAGGACATACATCAGACACTCTAGACTCGTGAGGGCACATGAGGCCCTTGTGAGATTTGGGCGCCGCCAAAGATCCAAGATGGCGGCGACCAGAAGAACAGGTAGGAAATGCTACCGGGGACTAAGGCAGGCCTGTAGCCTTGGGGGGGGGGGGTTGCGGGCCCATGCTGCAACCTGGGAAAAAGGCTAACGCTGCCCATTATCAGCTACTGATCTTAGCAGCTAATAATGGCCAGCGTCTCGCATACCCCCGGCTTGCAGTCCGCGTACCCCTAGGGGTACGCGTACCATAGGTTGGGAATGCCTGCTCTAGAGAAACAACTCATGTAAGTGATGTGCAATGTGCCACTTTCTGCAATGTGCCACTTCAAACTACAGGTAGTGGTTGCATGATTGAATCCCCACCCACCCCAAAAATGCATGAAAAAGTAGCATGTTACAGGGAAGCCAAGCACCATAACCCTTCTCTGTGGCATCTAATTTTCTGTGTGTTGTGAGGTGTGTGTGTGATAAATGTGCAGGAACATTTTTTTTTTTTTGCTTTTGGTAGGGGTATGTGGATGCTTCTATCCTGTGCATTGTGCTCTGTCCTCAGACGACCCCCATAGCTTCCATCCCTCCAAGGTCTCCAACCACCAGGGACCTTTCTCTGACCGACCTTCACCGCCCAAGGCCCGAGACCATCTACGTGCCATCTCCAGCAGCCCCGACCGCCGACCAGGATGGCGACTTTTGCAGCCAGATCTGTACAACGAGGCCAAGGACCGTAGGAATTCTGTAGCCAGCCCTACCAGGTGAGCAGGGGATACCTGAGGAGCTGGATCTCTTGAGTTTCTCTCCACTGGCAAAGTGCATGTGGGGGAGAGGGTTATCGCTTGCCCATTGTCACCTACTGAAGGCCAATTTGCAAGGACATGCATCCAAATGTGGTGGTAGAATATTCTGTGCCACTTCTGGCTGCAGATCTGGAATTCCATTTTTTGAATACTCCACTACTACATTTATAAATAAAAAACCTCCTTGCAAATAGAAAGCTAGCACATTGGAAAGGGAGGTTCTAGTTCACCCCACTTCCTGAATGCTAGTTCTCTAACTGCAGGTAGTTTGTATGTTTTTTAAATGTAGGGTTGCAGTCAAGAATGTGATGCCAAACCGCCAGTCTGAAATGGTACAGTCTGTTCTACACCTCAAACGTTTGCCACCTCATTTGAACGTATGTGTAAACTAAGCCAAACATATAGCGGCTAATTTTTCTTAGCAGGTTGGAGCGGGAAGAGCAGGGAAAATGAGCTGGTAGAGATAATAAGGGAAGAAACCAAGATAACTGACACCTTTCCCCCTCTACCAAGAAGCTGCTTGGCTAAGGGCAAGTTTCAGGTAACTCCCTCCTTCCCAGGAGTACAAAGAAGGCGAGGGCCAGTGCTTCAAGCCTCTCTAGCCATCTCTGCCTGTAGGAACCGCTTACAGAGAGACCCCTTCAGTGTTCTGTACCAACAGGGCTAAGCTGCTTGTCACAAGTAACTTTGCTCTTATAACCCAATCCTGTACATGTGTGTTCAGAAGCAAGTCGCACTTTGGGATGTCCTCCTAAGTAAGTGTACATTGAATTATTCTGTGTGCAAGTGGATGTGTGCAGAGGGGCAGAGGGGCTTCCGTTGATATAGATCTGGGTTTGCTTTTTGTGATCCTCCTTGCAGAACTCCTTGCCACAGGATGTGGTGATGGCACATGGCCTAGATGCCGTTTAACAGGGGATTGGATAGATTCATGGAGGAAATGTGCATCACAAGTTCCAAGCCATAAGCAACCTCCTGGTTTTAGAAGTAGGTTTTCTCTGTATGCCAGGTGCAAGGGAGTGGCAACAGGATACAGGTGTGAGATCCAGGAAGCTGGACTTAGGGATCCAGCAGGGCTCTTCTTATGTTCTTATCCTTTTATCGTTGTTATATCTGTGCTTATAGCCCAAACCGCACCCTCCCCAGAAGTGTGTCCAGCTTCGAGGGCCGGAGTGTCCCAGCTACCCCGGTGCTGGCAAGAAATGCTTGCAGTGGAAGCCACCAGTTCAGGTAGGAGAAATGCAGCTGTGTGTCCCCTGCCAAGCTATAGTCCTCCCACTCAGCAGCTGTGTGAAGCTGGACCAGCGGCAGGGTGGGAGTCAAGTAAGATCTGGTGTGTGGGTGAAACTGTTCATCGTCATATTATTTTGCAAATTAGGCAAGGCGATGCATCTTTTACTTGATCAGCACTGTGTGCAACGTTTTGAGTTCATCAGAGCTCTTTATCTATCTGAAGATAAGAGACACTTCCTCCCTAATGAGTCATGTTTTCCCCTTTTTGGATTGTAAATTTGCCAGTGGGACCAGTTTTTAGTTTTTGTACAACACCTAACAATTGTAAGTAGTTCATAAATCATCATAATTTGCATAGAACTGTGCTAAGCAAAAGGTCTTCAAACCAACCTTGGAATCTGGGTGGGGACAGGGAACCCAAAAAACTGTTGGGGAAAACTTCCTGTGGGTGGTGAGAGAGGACAAGATCTATTCTCAAAAGATCCCATAAACTGTACATTGAGACTACTACTCTACTGCAGGAGTCCCTAACCCTCGGGCCGCGGACCGGTACCGATCCGTGGCCTGTTAGAAACTGGGCCACGAGGCTTTCACCCTGCGCCAAAACAGCCGCCACACCCTTTTGCTCCCGCTGCTGCTGCTGCCAGAAACATTTTACCCCTGCTCAGCGGTGATCTCTCCGTCCGGAGGCTGCTGTCCCCTCCCACTCTCTTCCAGAGACTCAGGAAGAGAGCGGGTCTGGCTGCCGGCCTCGCGAGACGTCGCCTCTGCATGCCCCACGCTCTCCAGCGGGCGATCTTGCTCGCTAGCCAAGTGCCTTTGAGCTGGTCAGCGAGGGCGGACGGGGCACGCTGCGAAGACTTCGTCGGCTGAAGTGCCGGATCTGCCTACGCTCCAGCTGACTATTGGAAAGGGGCTGAGAACTTGACCGGTTCTTTGATTGTCAGCTGGAGTGCGGGCTGTTTTCACACATGCGCACAACGCCGCTGAGAGCAAGAGGCTTCAAGCGGCATTGTGCGCATGTGCGAAAATGCCGCTGAGGGCCTAGTCAGAAGAGGCCAAGCCGCCGGCCAAAGAAGACGCGTCAAGACCCTCTCCCGGCTCATACCGGGCAGCCTCGCTGGGTGATGCGGAGACCCCGGTGGGTGATGCAGCGGTAGGGGGGGGTGACGCGGCGACCCCCACCCCCAGGGTGACATGCACCCTAGTGACGCCACTGCTTCTAGGGATGAATGAATTGCCCCCCCCCTCAGAGGAGTCCATCCTCAGTGTTTCCGCATGAGTTTCTGTTCTGGGCATGCCTCCTGACTGGAAGGAGAGCAACCTAGAGCAGTGACCCATGTAGAGAGACCTGACAGGCAGCTTCTTCCAGCAGGTTGGTATGGTCATTTTGAATTGTCCCACTCCACCTGACACAGAAAGCACCAGAATGCCCCACCCGCATGAAAGCTGATTGGAAGAAGGCCAGGCCAGAGCAGCAGACTCTGTAGTGGGCAGCTTTCTGTGCAGATGGCTATTGCAGGCTCACAGGAGCCTTCAGTCAATTTTATTATTATATTTCTCAATGCATGTTAATGGTTCTCTTCTCTTACAACACACAGCATGAGCATTTTTGGTCTAACCTCTCACCCTTTCTCTCTCAGGTCCGAAGCCCCAGCTCTCCACCCTCGCCAATGGTCAGGCAGCCATGATTCCCAGCTCGGCCCCCCAAGCCGTGATACCAGTGCTGACCGAGCTTCACTTTTTGCTGCTCGGACCCGTCGTAGTAACAGTTCAGAGGCCTTGATTGAGCGGGCCCCTTCAGAGGACCCTCTGTTGCCCTCCGGCCCCCCTTTTAAAAGCACAGAGGCTCTGACCCCATCTATTTCAGGCCGGAACCCTCGCCCACCATGTAATGATCTCCTGGACTACCTGGACCGCAGGTGCTGGGGGGGTGGGGAACACCTGTCACGCAGGGATGGGCCTCCTCAGCTGGAGTGGAGGGCCTTTCCAGAGAGCCCTCTGCAGCGCCGAGCCCGGCCAGCTGCTCGCACCAAATCTTGTGGCCCACTGTTGCCCCCCCAGTCCCGGGAGGTTGGTTACGCCCCCCCTTTGCCCCCTCACCGTAACTTTCACAAAGCCCTAGCCCTGGAAGGGCTCAGGGACTGGTACTTGCGCAATGCTGGAGTCAGCCAGCGGGTGGCACCAGAGAGACGAGGACCGGCTCAGCCTGTACATCAGCAGCTACGCAGCTACTATGAACCAACGCCCCCCAACCCGGAGATGGGCTACTATGGGGGGCCAGGAGGGCTGCCTCATTCAGTGAGCTACGCTGGGCAACCACTATATGGCAGGTATGGGGCACGATTCCATCCCTTGCCCCGATAACACCCCCCCTTCCTGCTTGCCTGATGCCAACCCTACACTGTTTCCACCCTCTGCGCCACCCTCCAGCCTCCTCTGAGGTGTCTCCACCTTGCTGTCCCTTTCAGCCGCTTGAATGCTCTTATGCTTTGGTTTTTGGTGCTTTCTCCCTTCCTCCGTAGAAGGGCATTCTTGGGGTAAGGGGAGGAGGCTATAGCCCCTCTTCTCGACCCACTTGTTGAGACTTGAAGAATTAATGTGGTGGACCAAGGGCTGGGTGGGGCCATAAGGGGACGAAAGGGGCCTGGCATCCAGGGGAAAGGGAGTCAGCTTTAGCTACCTCTTGCGTTTTTCCTTCCTGCTTCTTGGTCTAATTCTTTTTCTCTCTCTCTCTCTTCTTTTTTTTCTTTGTTGCTCTGGCATGTCTTCCCCAGACCCTTTGGGGAGCTGCTTTATATGGATGACTCTGCTGGCCCCTACACCTTGGACTCCACAGAGCACCCGCCCCCAGGGACGCTGGTCTGACCCCCACTTTTTCCCCCAAGGGGAACTGGAGTTCTGTGTTTATTTTTTTTCCTCGCTGCTGGTGCCTCTTTTTTTTTCCTGTGTTATATATACGTCATATTGGGGGTGGGACTCCCTGCTGGCAGGGTGTGCGTGTATGTGAGTGAGTGAGACTGAGTGAGAATAGATTGTAGCATGTCACACTGGACACACCACTGGGGGACAGGAACGTGCCTCCAGGTCTTCCTACATACTGTTAACCTTTGCCCAACGGAGATGTTGGAATATGTGTCTGCTGTACCTTCCCCCCCCCCCTCCACACCTCTAAAAAGGGTTTTAATGCTTCAGGTGATGCCCTCTTGTGGTCGCTAGGGAGTGACGCAACAATACTGACTGGGTGCTGTGGGCAAAGTGTGGCGTTAAAACCCAAGAAGCCTGGAATGTATCATTGGAGAGGGTGTGTGTATGTCTGTGTGTGTATTTGTTTTTTTCCCCTCGTGAAATGTTAAATAGCACAGACTGTCATCTTGCAAATGAACATCAATCCTGTAAAGCTAAAAATGGGGAGGGGAAAGCAACCTACATCCTATACACCTCCTTTTACACTCTACCAATGGAGCAATCATTCACGCAAAATGTATTGGCCCTTCATACCCATTCCCCATTTTTGCAATGCCCTAGGACAGTGGTTCCCAAACTGGGAGTCGTGGCTCCCAGGGGAGCCGCGGGAACCAGCCAGGAGAGCCAAGGAATCCTTTCAGAAAACAGTGTAGTGCCAATTGGCAGGCATCAACATAACGTAATGGGGAGCCACGGCCAAAGATCACCAATGGCCAAGGGAGCCGCAGGTAGAAAAAGTTTGGGAACCACTGCCCTAGGAAGTGAAAGAGCCAATTGCTGGAGAGGATAAGGAGAGAATCCCCAGTTGTCGAGAAAGTCCTCCAACTCTATTCAGTGACTTTTTTTCGGCAGTTCAGCCTTTCCCTGTCAGGTGAAATACCCTGCTGGAACGGATGTAGGTACAGAATTCTTGGCTTCAGTTATACATAAAAGTGAAGGGTCCGGACCCACCAGCTGAAACACCAGTCTTGTTCAGGCAGCTCCACCTGTTACGAATGTCCATATGTGCCTCTTTTAAACATTCATGTGCACATCCAAGGGGACACTTATGTACAACATCCATATGTGATATGTTTGTTGGGTGAAATGCCAACGTAACTGGGCATTTACCAGAGCAATACTAAGGGGTAGAGCTTCCCTTCTGACATCCAAAAGCACAGCCACATCCCCCCCCCCTTTGAAACAGTTTATCCTTCTTCCATCATACTTCCTCTCTCCCTCTTCCATCACACTTCCTCTCTCCCATGCCCCACAATTTTTACAAAAACCCTTCCCTGTTTTTCGTTAAACCAATGACAAATTATGATGGGTTTTTCACCCCTCCTCTCATGATTGCACAACAAGTAGTCACTTTGTTTCAAAACTCTGTTTGCCAATTGAATCCAGATCATATGTGGGGAAGAGATGAGTAAGGGGGGGGCTCAGTCCCTCCTTTTCTCCTGTCCCCTCCATGTGTGAAGGAGCAAGGTCCATAACAGAGTCACTGTCTCTCTTGCGTGTCTTTTTAATATACACTAATGTACAGATTATATATGGGGGACTGAATGTAAAACTGAGCACTGTGGCTATGAAATGGGAAAGGGTTTCTATAATAAAGATTGTAAAGGTAAATGAGATTGTGATATGTGTGATGACTGTAACAATCCCTGAAGAGGTCATTAAGCTTAAGAACTAAGGAATTAACTTCCAAAACAAGAGATCTCTACCACCCACCCACACCATCCCATAGACCAGCGATCTTCAACCTTTTTCATCTCATGGCACACTGACAAGGCGCTAAAATTGTCAAAGCACACCATCAGTTTTTTGACAGTTGACAAGGCACAACATGCTGCTGGTGCAGGGACTCGCATCCCCCAATGGCCCTACTTGTAAATGACCCTCCCCCAAACTCTTGCGGCACACCTGCAGACCATTTGCAGCACACCAATGTGCCATGACACACCAGTTGAAAATCGCTGCCATAGACAATCACTGTATTGTGCTTTTGCATTAACTACTGTACTACTTTGTGGGTTCTGCACAGTACTTGGAAATCTCCTTCGGGCCAAACTAGACAATGTTCCTATTGTTTGTGTGAGGCCTTTGTGTTTGACCTTTTGTCCTCACAGTGGCCCCAGTCCAGATTGGCTGCTACTTTACCTCATGAGAAACATATTTATTGAGGGGGGGGGGGGGAGAAATCTACCTTCAGTAGATTGAGTTAATATGTTGGCTAATTTAACTGAGTAAGCTAATTTTACAGATAGTTGGCTGATTGTTTTCATATGTCTGGGTTTTTTTCCCTTGGATGGGGGCACAATTATGTCACCCTCTCTCACATGCCATCATATTACCTGTATTCTAGCTGTGTGGGGACTAGAGGATGAGGGAAATACCCTCTTGACCTGATTGGGGGTACTTTTAGCTTGTCTTACTTCAGATGTTCCATGGGTGACTCACAACAGTGAAAACAGGCACTGAAATACGTTCTAGTATAAATTGAGCTGGGGGGGGGGTTTGTCTGATATTACATTATAGATCATACCACTTACTAAGATACAAAAGAAACTGTAGCAAACAGTTCAGAAACTGTAGTCTTATTTTTTTTGAAAGAGTGTGATAATACAAGACTTTATTTAAGATGCATAAATGTAAAAAAAATGGTAAACAAAATGAACTGTAGTGTATAGCTAAATGACTTTTTTAAAAGGCAAGTACAACTCATGCTTTCCCCAGGTCCTGCCTCATCGTCTTATCCATTCTGAACTTCCACTATGCTTTTTAGAAACTCAAGAAAACCAAAGATCTACATGAATAGTTCATGTTAGGAGATTCTGTTTTGCATTTCCATATCTGTCAATTTTTAATAACTATTGTATCTATAAATACAATAGCTAATGCTATGATGGAAAGATCACACCACAGTAACAATATTTGAAACACTTCTCTAAATGATTTGGAAAACAATCAAGTGACAGGCATGACTGACTTCCATTGCCCAAGCTTTTAATCATGATTTAGCAGGAAGTAAACCACAGGTGGTTTCAGTAAATATACTTAAGGTTGCAGTCTGAACTGTTTATGTGCCTTACAGCGCAATCCTAACCAACTTTCCTGCACTGGTGCAGCTGCAATGCAGTCCTGAGGTAAGGGAACAAATGTTCCCTCAACTTGAAGAGGCCTTCATGACTGCCCCTGAACTGCAAAATGCGGTGTGTGCCCTGTTTGCACGGCTACACCGGCGCTGGAAAGTTGGTTAGGATTGCACTGTTAGTTCCTCACGTTCCAAGAGGGCTTGGTTCACACATGCATGTTCATCACTTGATGACTGCAACACCAAGCAATGACTTGCCTACGTGAATGAGCCATTGCAGATCAAAACTTCCATATTGCCTTGAACACAATGATTTTCAGTTGAACACAATTATTTTTCAGTTGAGCTTATATATCAAGTATAGAAGCCTCAAGGGATATTCACACATGGTGACTGCCAGCCACTGGATTATTCCCATTGTATTTTCCTTATATTTTAGAAAAGGACAATATTTTCAAAAGTTCCAGTTCCTCTCCTCATCTTTATAAGGTTGTGGTAAAGCTTTGTTTGGAAAATGGCTTTAAAAAT
Source organism: Plestiodon gilberti rubricaudatus (assembly GCA_026170595.1). Classification (NCBI taxonomy): domain Eukaryota; kingdom Metazoa; phylum Chordata; class Lepidosauria; order Squamata; family Scincidae; genus Plestiodon; species Plestiodon gilberti. The sequence goes on from JANXHW010000002.1 coordinate 118,492,357, forward strand.
GGCACTCAATACAGTGGGGTAGGTCTACAAATGGTAGAATGCATGGTTCAGCTGTGTAAGGTCTCGCATCTTTAGCATCCATACTAAAAAAAACCTTGAGTAGCAGGACAGAGAGAACTGGGGGGAACTCACTGTCATGCATGGCTTGTGACAACTTGCCAGGAAGTGGTGCCATGCATCTTGCACATTGTTGTGTGCTGCAGAACAAAATGGCTGAATAGGGTTGTTAAGCAAACAAACTAGTGTAGCACAATAGCTCAAAGATGGAACTGTGAAACCAGGAGTTCCTAGTTCAAATCTCATTGCTGTTATACATTGACTCAGTGGGTTTAGGGAAGCAATCCATTTGTTCTCATCCTTCATATCCATTCCTTGTAACCCACCCCACCTTCAATGAGGATAACAAGATAATACAAAATTCTTGAGGTGTATATGTGTGAACTGTAGGAGAAATCCTTCTCCCTAGTTATGATCGCTTCAGGCAAAAAGAGGCTATGCTTCCCTTCTGCCCCAAAGGATCCATACCCTGAGGGAAAGGGAACAGGTTCAGAGAGCTGCAAGCAGTTAAGCAGCAGTAATAATCAGACTGCTATCAAGCATGCCGAGGGTTTAGGCTGAGGCCCAACAACAGGACAGCTCAGTGCCAGCTTCTGACTGGAAGAGTTACCAAGCACGGCCTTTGCAATGGAATCCTGTGCCTGCACATATTCTGTAACATACATACATATGGTGCTTTAGAGGTATGGACATGGCTTGACTTGGGAGATATGAAAGGAGGCTGCTGCTGGAGGTTTAGGGCCTTGGTAGGGAAGAGGAGGTGTAGTTAATCCTGCCTGCACCAATGTAAACAATAAGTGTGCTTCCACTGCCTCCCTCCTCCTATAGGCCCCCTCCATCAAGGAGTATGGAGCAGCCCACTTTCCAACAAAAGTCCTCAGATATTGAGTCCCTCATCAACCAATAATCCTTTTTTAAGCAAGAAGTGGCACACGGGTTTTATTTCTACGTTTTCCCGTTTACCATATAAATACTGATTGCGTCTACAAAAATGAGATGCTGCAAAAATGAGATGCTGCCCTCTTGACAGTTACCCTTTTTGGCAATTCTTTGAGCATCTTCTACAGTTTCTTTACTTACTACTTTAACACTCTCCCCCCCCCCCCCCCCGCTACACCTTTTACACTGCTCAGAACTATGAACTACATTAATACTGGTTCACTTTCCAAAGTTTTGCGTAGGGCCCAGCTGAATGCAAACTGGCTTGACTAGGCCAGTTTGCATTCTGTGAAATAGGACATTTTGAGCTTTTCTAGATTTACTTCTGGAAAGGGGCAAGGCCCTTTGACTCACCTTCAAACTGTACACAAAATTGGGATTTTTCTGGGGTGGCCTTTTCATCCCTTGTGACTGGGAATGTATAGGTTGCAGGATAGCTCCTTGTCTGTTCCCTGCCCTTTGGAGTTTCTGCTCCACAGGAGTTAATGAACTGCTAGCCTTTATCATTTGTTTTAATCCTTAGCTATGCCTTCCTCAAAATGACTCTTTCAGCCCCCCCCCCAACCCCACCAGCTTGCTCTCACAGGAAATCTTGTTTAAAAGAAACGTCTCTCTAACATGAGGAGGCTGGTTCTCCAAATTCTACAGAAGAGCTGGCATAGCACAGAGTAGCAAAGGCTGCAAGCCTAAGCATATTACCCAGGACCCCGTCCCATTGAACTTGGTGGTCTTACTTCTGAGTAGACATACCTGGGATTGCACTGCAGCAGACTGAACAACAAATCAAGAAGTCCCTGGTTTGACTCTCACTACTATCGTGAATTCATTATGTAAACATACCGGCAAGCCACTCTCAGGCTGCAATCTTATACACACTTTCCTGGGAGTAAGCACCACTGAATACAATGGTACTTCTGAACTTCTGAATAGACATGCATAGGAGGATTGTGCTCTTATGCAGTCTAGTTACATAAACGGGGATAACAACACTGACTTTCACAACAGGGTTGTTGTAAAGGGCTACAGCAAGATGATGTACATGAAAGGCTTTGAACATCTGTAAGTGCTAAATAAAAGCTATAGCATTATTCTACAAGCCAGCCTCTCTTAAATCAACCAAAACTAGACTGCTTTTCAATTTGTTTACTGCCTGCTCTCTGCGCTAGAATCAACTCTTGATCTTTGTTTTTAAAAAATCAAGTGTTTAGGAGTCCCCACAGGCCAACATTTAACAGCCAATTAAAAAAAAATACTTCCTTGTCTTCTGTTAATTTTACTTCCTGCTTCTCCCTTCGCCTGGTATACACTAGAACCTAAACTCAGACAGCAAAGATTTCCGCTGGTTAAAATATTTTTGAATTAGAAATGCTGCCATGATTTCATTGTATTTTTCCTCCCCTTTTACCTCTGCTATTTAAGTCTCCTCAACTGTACAGGGAGTTCCACTGATTATCCCTCTAATCCAGAGGATGCTACATGTTTTACATGAGCTCATAGCCAGCCAGGCTAAGAGATTGGGATGCATGTAAGTGAAGAGACGGGAGTGCATAGGAGTACAGGGGTGCGTAAGAGAAAGTCAACAGTCAATGGAGGGAAAATAACGTATTCCCAAAGGAAGGGAGAACTGTGGTGATGATGATGTGTCTACGATCCAGCTTCCTGCTCCTGCCCAAGAGCCTCCAGGAGCAGCCCCACGGGTGTCCGCTTCAGTCCAATACTCTCCATTTTGTTCTCAATCTTGTTTTTGAGATTTCGGAGACGCAGGGAAGCATGCACCAGGATCACTGCAGCGGAGAAAGGAAAAATGAAGTTTAGAGATAACAGTAAAACAGAAAGCCATTATGTTCTCCTGCTACAGATATCTCCTTCTGGGGCCAGGAGGTAGCAGAAGAATTAATATCCACATGACCAGTCCTGGAAGAGCCAAATCATTGCAGGCAGTCCTCCAAAGTCTTGCTTTTTTACTCACACACGTGCGTTAAAAGCAAGTACCTATGCCAAATCTATTGCACATAGGGTGACAAAGAAGATGGGGGAGTTGTCCCTCTCAAAAATGCCTTTCAAGGTCAGAGGTTACTGCACAGCATGGATCAGGCTTTAGGTTTTGTAGCCCAGCTTCTTACCTTCTTTTTGGTGTACAGTAGGTCCAAAAATGATTCATTGTTTTCTGAGCTGTGACCACTTTCCCTGAAAATAGCCGGACCCATTTCACCATGTTTCAAAGCGACCTTTGACCAGGCTTGACAGACATCCACCAACAAATTCTTTGTCACCTTATGAACAATACATTTTTGCACGGGTGCCTGCTTCTAATACACAAGCGCCAGTAACTCATTTTTTTAAAGCACTTTTTGGATGTTGCCTGGCTTACTACTGGGAGCGGTCAGTTCATTCCTACAGGGCAGAAATGCAAAACTAGATTGTCCCAACCCATTGTCCTTACTGTTCCCCAGCTTTGCTAAAGCAGCTACAGAACACCAGTGTCACAAAAAGCCCTCTACAAAAGGCTTCCTGCAGATACATCCCCACATCCCCATATGGGCCATACAGTCTAATCTGCTTTGCAGCAATTCACAGCGCAATCCTGTGTAACCTTGCACCGGTGTAACAGTAGATGCACTTATGTGCACTTATACCAGTGTAAGTGCACTTACACCGGTGCAAGGTTACACAGGATTGCGCTGACAGTCTAATCTGCTCCCAGGGTGGCCTTGGTCATGTCACTATTTCTCAGCCTAGTCTGACTCACAGGATTTGTAGCAAGGATAAAATAGGAGACATTGTCCTGAGCTCCATTAGCAAAGGGTGGACATTGAACTATCCCAACCACTGCAGGGCAGTAGCAGTACAAAACTGGTGTAGATGAATGTACATTAAAAGACCAAGCAGTTCATCCAGGAATTCAGGGCTAGAAGGTCCCTTTCATCACTACTGTTCCCAGCTTTGTTTGAGGATGCAAAATAGTTTTGCACAATTCAGGCCAACTAGAAAAAACAGAAGGGAGAAAGCCAGGCTTAATTCCCTCTGGAAGGAACAGCAACTAGGCCTCCAATAAAAATCAATATTCTGTACTGTATACATCTTCCCTCCCCCCCCCAGTAAAAATCAAAATTTTGCAGGAAAAGCTGAATTCCACAATCTGTCTAAATCAAGCAATTAGCATGATTTATCTCATTTTCACAGATCTTTCTACAATTTTTAAAATGAGTTTGCACAATTTATTTTAGGACACATGTAGGCACATTCTAGGTCTCGTCTAGGACACATGCAGACCACCAAAGCCCCAACCACCACAGACCATACTCAACAACTTCTCTCAGAGTTCACCAAGTACTGTCCACTCACATTCCAACTTATCATCTCAACCAACCGGGCTAGAATAAAACTTACATTTGCTTTGTTTAAAAGAAAACTGGTTGGCATAGATGTTAGCATGGGGTTAAATTCAGCTGACTAGCAGCGCAATCCTGCACAACTTTACGCAGCCGACCTTTACGCAGCGGCAGTGCAGCCTGGGAACACCTCGGGAGAAGGGGATGTTCGTCCCCTTCCCCGAGTATAGGGCTGCCGGGGGCCTATGGGTCTCCTCAGACTTGCTTTTTTATTTTAGCCACAAACTTGCTTTTTTTTATTTTAAGTGAAAGCTGAGATCTTCAGATCCTCATATATATGCAGAACAGAGAAGACAAACTATTTGGTGTATGCGCTATTAGAGTAACAATGCATACGGTAACCATTAGGGTTGCAAAATCCTAGCATACAAAATGCAACCATTATGTGTAATCTCATATTGACTTGTTTCAGCCTTCCCACCTACCCCCAACCTGTTCCCATGTTGAGACTCACATGCTATGGGCAGGGCAATGAAAACTAAGAAGGTGGCAGAGCCTTCAAAGAGAGACACCAGGAAGTAGGCAGCACCAAGGACAGCAAAGAGGCAGGTGCCAGGATAATTCCGCCGGATGCGCCGCACGGGGGCCTTGTTCTCAGCTGCCCAGACAAAGCTCACAAAGATCAGAGCAATGAGAGCACCACTCAGCAGAGTCAGCACTGGGCGAAAATACCTGCAAAAAGAAGGATGGAACCTGGGAATCTAGTTTCAATACAGCTAGAAGGCACTACTGTATACACCTTGCTGACATTACAATACTGTATACGTAAGCATTGCCAAAGTATAAGAGAAAGTCTCTAAGACACGTGGAAGTGGGAAGATGTCATCTGACCCAGAAGATGCTCAGATAGGTGGTTTGGGGCAGAGCTGCTCCACATCTATGGTTTAAATCACATTCCAATTTAGATTCAGTGGCAGAAGCAAGTGTGCAACACTCATATTGCCATTGCTTTCCACCCCTAAGGGCAAGATGGAGTTTTACAGTTTCATCAGTTTCCCTTAAAAACATACTGAATCTACAAAGCTACCATTCTGTAGTCCATGCATCCAGTCTGAAGAGATCCTCTTGGTGCCCTTAAAAATCTGCTTGAGATTTCAACCTCCTCAACAAACTCAGCTACTTCACTGCTTACCTTTCAATGCCAAATTGTTCATAAGGACACAACAATTTGAAAAGAACCAGGAGCAACACAAAACCTTAGGCAACTCCACAGTGGAGGGCAATAAGCAGCAAACGCTGCAAGAGGTATGCATCAGACACAGTATATGGTATCCCAATTTAAAACTGCAAGGTGGGTCAGAGGACCCCTTGGCTCCCTTCCAGCTTTACCCAGCCTTGTTTGGATAATCCAGTGTTGCCAGAAGACATGGTGGTGATGACAACTAACTTATACAACTTTTAAAAGAAATTACACAAATGAATGGAGAATAGGTTCCCCAATAGTTATTAGCCATGACAGACCCTCCATGTACAGAGGCAATATCTATCACTACATGTACAGAGGCACTATCTCTCAGCCCCACCTACCTCACAGGGTTGTTGTAAGGACAAAAAGGAGGGGAGGAAATATGTACACCACTCTGAGCTCCTTGGAGGAAGGGCGGTATAAAAATGTGATAGACAGACAGACAGACAGACAACCATCACCTTTGTGTTTGGCCTGCAAGGTTATAGAAGGCATGAAGCTAGTCACTACAGGAAAACAGAATCCTGACCTAGACCTCAGTTTGCTCCAGTCCAGTCCAGCATTTCTGGTTCTCATTAGTTAGGGGGTGGGTTGTGTGGGGAGAGAAATACAACCTGTATGGACCCAAAGGCACTTACTTTTTTACATAGTCCAGGGCTGAACTAGGGATGTTGTTTAATTGTTTCCTCCAGTTGGACTTATGTGCGTCTAATTGCTTCATAACAGGGAGAACTGTAACAGAAATTCACCCCAACATGGAAATACAATGGCATGGAAAGTATTCCCTGTTGAACTGCTGCCTGTTATGCAGCTGACAGGCACAGAAGCCCTGAATGAAAAAGTAGCTGTGCTCTTAGACGTCAACCCAGGTAGATAGCGTACTTCAGGTCTGAACCCTCACTCCGTTTTAAGCCCAACTCTTTAAGCCAAACCCTGTGCTAAAGCTGTCATCTTTTTAGTGGGCCTGCTCCTATGCCTTTAACAGACGCCTGGCAAGCAGAAATTATAAAAGGGAAGCTTTTCCTGAGTTGCAGAGAAGCAGCGAGAAAAGCATCCTGCATAGCAGACTGCTTTTAAAGACACAAGGGCAGGGGCATTTTTTTTAATGTGGCAGCCCTGTCCAGGGCATCTCCTTTCTCCCGACCCTACCCATTGTGCAAAAAGAAATTTCCTAGAACTAGAAGAGCACACATATATAGCATTCTGTAACTGCTTCCCCACAAGGAACTCAGATTTTACACCTAAAAGTGGCCCCCTTCCCCAAAAGCTGTGCAGCAGCAGCAGCAGCATCCATCCCCCCCCCCGAGTTTGCGAGAGGGGTGGCGAATCATAATGCAGTACCCCCTCGTCTCCACAGGAGCAGGTTAGTACGCACGCTACCCTACCCCCGCCTTCGTGGCACAAATAACCGACTCACCCGCCCAGCAGCAGCCCCACGCCCAGGACTAGCAGATAATTGCTCTGGTAGTACAGGAGGTTATTGATGACCCGGTTATGCCAGCGTTGCAGATCCCGCAAGTCAGGGGGAGCCAAACGGGTGGAACCCAGCAGGAAATCATCCAGTGCTCGAACCGGGGGCAGCCGCACCTCGGACATCTTCTTAGGCCAGAAAGGAACTACAATCACCGTAATGCACCGCAGCAGCAAGCTTCGCCGCGAGGAAAGCTGGGAAACCGAGTTCGAAAGGGGTGGAGAGGCGAGCCCATTGGCAAGCGTGTTGCTTTAAGACCGTTCCACACTACACGAATCCCGGCGCAGAGGCCTCTGCCCCTGCCTCTGCGCGCAGAGCTGGTTGGGAGGAGTGTCTTCCCGCCTGTTGTCCCTCCTGTTGTCCCGCCTTCTTAGAAAGCGCAGCGACGATTGGTTAAGCACAAATGCGGTCCGATACACGAGAGAAGAGAGAGGGGCAGGAAGGAGAGAAAACTAACATAACAATTTGTGCCGGGAATAGAATTAATCTTGCTAACTTTTGTGAGAAGGAGAAATGGATCAATGAAAAATCAGAGACTCGAGTGAGTTCCGATTGATTGACAGCCCCTTTCATCCCACCCTCTCATCCGATTGGTTGGCTGCAGTAGCTCCGCAAACCTGCCCCTCAAAAGATGGGTTTCCAGCTTTATGTACGCGCCGGAAATCGGGAGATCGCAGCTGCTCCGCTTGCTTCCGCAATGGTGACAGAGAGCTCCGCACATCTCCGCAACGCGCCGGGATTTGTGTAGTGTGGAACGGCCTGAAGCCCGACCCACACTGCACGAGCTCTGGCATGGAGGCCTCTGCCTTCTGCCTCTGTGCGCAGAGCTGGTCAGAAGGAGTGTCTTCCTGCCTGTTGTCCCTCCTGTTGTCCCGCCTTCTTAGAAAGCGCAGCGGTGATTGGTTAAGCACAAATGCGGTCCGATACACGAGAGAAGAGAGAGGGGGGCAGGAAGGAGATAAAACTAACATAACAATTTGTGCCAGGAATAGAATTCATCTTGCTAACTTTTGTGAGAAGGAGAAATGGATCCATGAGAAATCGGAGACTCGAGTGAGTTCCGATTGACAGCCCCTTTCATCCCGCCCTCTCATCCAATTGGTGGCTGCAGTAGCTCCGCAAAGCAACCCCCTCAAAACTTGGGCAAAGGACTTTATGTACGCGCCGGAAATTGGGAGATTGCATCAGCTCAGCTTGCCTCCACAATGGTAACCAGACACCTCCGCCCAGCTCGGCAAAGCGCCTAGCGCATCTGTGACGCACCAGAATTCATGCGGTGTGGGTCGGGCTTTAAAGTGTGCCATAACATATGACATGTTCTTGACACCTGACGAATAGGCCCCGCCAACACTGAGGCCAGCACCAGCCTACCTGCCTGGCACCCAGCCTGCCACATTGAGCAGGTAAGTTCTTGCTAGTCGATGGAGGGAGGGCGGACCAGGTTGACAGGGGGTGATTGGCCCGCCAGGCCAGGGATGGGGGAGGGGGTCATCGGCAGCGTGCTCAGCCAATTCCTATCCCCAGTCCTGGGCCTGGCCAGCCTTACACCGGCCATTTTGCCAGCACACATTCAAGGAGGTCCATAGGGGCTCCCCAGGGGAAAGGGTTGAACGTTCCTTTCCCCTGAGGTGTGCTCCAGTTCCACCGTGTTGTGGACACCCTCTCTTTCCTAACACATGTGCAGTCCAAACTACCTCCATCTTGGTTACATTAGGAGAGATGCTTTGGCTGTGATGCTGAGGACATCTGTATGTCTCCTTGCCTTCCTCTAAAGTCTTGCAGATTTGGGGTGCTCCATTCTGATAAGATTGCTGCAAACACAAGTCCTATTGCATAATAAATTAAATTTAAATTGCCCAATGGCTAGACCACCTGGACAGTCTTTTCAGATTTCCTGTGCCAAGGAGCCTCTCCCATCAATGAGCCTGAGTACAACACACACCCTGCCATGCCTTCTGTCCCTCAGGAATTTCTCTGATGGGGGAACTATTAAGCCTTTGTGTCCACCTGGAAGGATACAGCCAAACTCAATCAAGTTCAGGAATTCCTTTGTCTACCCAAAAATGTTTGGGCGCAATCCAAACCTATTTAGGAGGCCGCCGTTGTAACCAGCGGCCCAGCGAAAATGGGAGGCCCCAGAATGGAAAGGGCAATTCTGGGGCCTCCCGTTTTCACTGGGCCGCTGGTTACAACGGCGGCCTCCTAAATAGGTTTGGATTGCGCCCTTTGTTTCCTTTATGCAAAAGTCCTATAACTGCCCCTGCTCTGGAGGCAGAACTTTGTCATCTTTCCTCCAGCAAAGATGTTCATGTGCTTTTGAGGTTTCTCTTCCTTTGTGCTGTCACTTCCAAACGCTCCAGAAATGTCCGTGCTGTGCATTTTGAATGGTCTCTTTCCCATAGACACCCTCCATTTGGTGGTGCTTTCTTCCTTACTGAAAAGCCTCCGCATTTCTGCTTGCCTTATTGTGCAGTGAGCCCTCTTGCTCTGGTAGCTGCCCTCACCCTTGGAGGAGCTACCTTCCTGGCACAAAGGAGCCCCTTTTTGTTTTATTTTTGCTCTCCATTGGAACCTGGATCTTGCTGCTTAAAAGGAAGAACTTTGTACTCAAACCCTCCCCCTCCCCCCCTCTCTCTCTCTGGGAGGAAACCCAGATTAGCCCAGCCTCCAAATGCAGCTATTTACAAGTATTTCTTTCACATGCAACCATTTAAATCTCTGTAACTGATCTCCTAAGCAAAATAATTGAAAGTAAACATTATTTTTACTGGAACAGCTTGAGTTACACGGGTAAAAAGCCATGGCAGAAACAGTTTTAAAAATGATAAGAACAGGCAACACAAGTCCATTCATGTGAAAAAATAATATTAAAATAAAATATCTCAGCATTAAAATCTCAAGTAAAACCTGTACAAAATCATTGCGGTGTGTGTGTCCTTACTGAGTGAAGCATCAGGGAGGGGTGATACATGATTGGAAGCCAAAAACTGGAAGTGGCTTCAAATCTCAGACCTGTTCCGAGACGCAGGGAGATCCGTACAGTGGGCCAGAGTCCTCCCCACACTTCAGAACAGGTCTGAGATGAGATTAGATGCTTCTTCCGGTTTCAGCTTTTAATCGCGTATCACCCCTCCCTGGTGCGTCACCCGGTAAGGGACACCCCACCGCATCCCCCTAGGGACACCAGTGCTGGACATAAGAACATAAGAAGAGCCCTGCTGGATCAGGCCAAGGGCCCATCTAGTCCAGCTTCCTGTGTCACACAGTGGCCCCACCAGATGCCTCAGGGAGCACACAGCCAACAAGATAAATCCTGTTTCCTGCTGCCACTCCCCTGCACCTGGCACCTACTTCTAAAACCAGGAGGTTGCTTATGGCTTGTAACCTGTGATGGTCTTTTCCTCCATGAATCTGTCCAAACCCCTTTTAAAGGCGTCTAGGCCAGATGCCATCACCACATCCTGTGGCAAGGAGTTCCACAGATGAATTACACGCTGGGTAAAGAAATATTTTCTTTTGTCTGTTCTAACTCTCCCTCCACTCAATTTTAGTGCACCCAGGTAACTTCTGAACTTCTCCCTCCGGTGGCAATGAGGCGTCCTGGGGCTGTGATCCCTCCTTCCTTCTGCTCTGGGAACCTAGTGGCTTGTCTTCTTCACTGAGATTGGAGCTAGTGTGGGCAGGGGGTGACCTGGGCTGGCAGGGAGCGCTGATTCTGCTGTCAGGAGAGCTGATCTCGCCGTGTCCACGGGCACTCAGGCATTCTCCCCACCCTTCTCTTCTCCAAGGGGGTCCTTCCTTTCCTTCTCACCTGTTGCCTTCTTCACCCTTCCTCCTCCTAGGAACCAACCCTCAGCGAGAAGCTGTGTGCGCTTCTCGCTGAGATGCCGACAACCGGCCGCATAATTCAGCTCATGGAGGTAAGCATCGTGTAGAGATGCTGGTTTGCGGAAAGAGAGGTTAGCAGGAGAGATGCCCTCCTGGCCCACCTGGGGTCAAGGCTAGACTTGCTGACGGTTTCAGGATGCGTCGCTTTTTCCCACAGGGACTCAGGGGACACTGGAGCGGTGCCAGTGACAGCTGGGCGCAAACCATGGCCAGCTGCTCAGAAACGCTCAGGCTTGCCACCAGCCTCCCGCATGTCAATGTAAGTATCCCACCTGCTGCCATGGCTGCCTCTGCACCCTCCTGTCCCCATTGTGAGGTTTCTGGGATGAAATGAAGAGCTTGGAATGGGCCATTCTTTCTCACAGATTATATGCTTGCTCTGCTTTCAGGCAAATTTGGATGCCTGGTCCCAACTCTGCACGCGAGAGGTCCAGTCTCATCTAGGAGGGGAGAAGGAAGAGATGCACACCATTGGTTGGACCTCAAGGCGGCCACACCTTACCCTTCCTCCCGAATGTGTCTTGTCCTTATCCTCCATCGTAAACCTGCATGCAAGCAGGCCTGCATTGCTTTGAAGTTCCCCAGGAGCCTGGCGCACCGCTTCACCTCTGGGCAGCACTGGTGCCGCAACCTGTGTGCCCCCGGTGCCCGGCAGGCTGGGAGACGATTCCTTAGAAGCTTTATACCTCCTCAGCCACCTGAGGAGCCGCCCGCCGCCATCCCCTGACAGGTGTGGGGGCTCCATCCATTTAGGTTTAAATACCTAAACTCTCTGGAAAAGTATCCCTCCCCCCCCAGGCCCCTAAAAAAAATAAAGAGAAAATTAAGACAATAAAACAGAAGATCACTCCGTAAAGCCCTCTCTTAACTACACCGAATTTTAAACCTAACGCTAAGAAGAAAAAAAATACTCTCCCCGAAAGCTCCAAGTGTACCTGAAAAAAGATAAGGCAAATGTTAGAAGCAAAAATTACAAGTTAATACAGGGTTAATGTTCATTTGACGACCAGGTTGAAAACTAGTAGAAAAGAGGCCTAGAAGGAGAACTGCGGAAGGGTGGTGTGCAAAGACCTAGAGGGCAGTGTGCAGAAATAAGGATGTGTGCAAAACCAGGGCCAGTAAACGGAGCTGTTGCCTTGCTAAGGCAGATCAGAGCAGTTTGATACAGTGTATCCAGTTCAGTGAAGTTCTGGTGGCAGCCCTGAGGAGAAAAACGGAATTCCTACCTGGGAATGTCCTCTTCTGGGAGGAGGAAGGGGTGCATTCGTGGACTCTTGGGATGCCCCTCCCACTCCACGAGTCAGGGTCGGATTGGTCGAAAGCCTCCTCCTATGGGAGGGCATCCTCTCTCAGTTCCCAGTCCAGAGCTGTAGATAAAGAAAGAAGACAAAAAGGCCCTCCACGGGCACCTGACCAACGGGTCTAGGTTCAGCTGGTCAATAGGTGCAACAAGAAAACTAAACAGTGAGAACAGAAACAAGTTCCAAACCAAAAAGAGGTCCGACTGTAGGAACGGAACCTCCAACGACATCACCACAGGTAGACGAAGACACATAAACAAAAACAAAGGTAAGTCAAAGTCCAGCGGAGAGTGACAAACCAAAAACATGGGAAAATTGCCATGGCCCGCAACAATTTGCGTGATGAGAAGAACCAGCACCCAGTAAGCTAAAGACTAATGGATGCCTCATCCCGTGAGCCGCCGCGACAAAGGGCGGGACGAATGCACCCCTTCCTCCTCCCAGAAGAGGACATTCCCAGGTAGGAATTCCGTTTTTCTCTGGAGGGAGGAAGGGGTGCCTTCGTGGACTCTTGGGATCTCACAGAGCAGTACCAGCTAGGGTGGGAAGAGAGCGGCGGTCCATTAGTGCGAGACCACCCTCTGCAGGACTCTCCTGCCAAAAGAGGCATCGGTAATCCCCGCAAGGTCTACTCTATAGTGTCGAACAAAGGTATGTATCGAGGACCATGTCGCCGCCCTGCATATATCAGCAATCGACGTGGCTCCCTCGAATGCTGCTGAGGTGGCTGCACCCCTAACCGAATGGGCTGTAATCCCCACAGGGGGTTCCCTTCCTGTGGCCCGGTAAGCGAGCTCAATAGCCTCCCGTAACCACCTCGCCAGGGAGGATGAGGACGCCCGCCTCCCCATGTTGGTACCCCGGAACATTACGAAGAGTGCCTCAGATTTTCGTATGGCTGCTGTTCTATCCAGGTAATACTTCAGAGCCCTGCGCACATCTAAGGTGTGCCAAATCTTTTCCTGAGACTGTGTTGGATTCTGGTAAAAGGAGGGCAACACCAATTCTTGGGCCCTGTGAAAAGCCGAGTTAACCTTGGGAATAAAAGCGGGGTCCGGACGCAGGATCACTCTGTCAGGATGAAAAACACAAAGCTGAGAGTTAATGGATAAGGAGCCCAATTCGGACACACGGCGTGCCGATGTGACTGCCACCAAAAACAATACCTTCAGTGTCAAATCCCTTAAAGGCGTAGTGGCCAAGGGCTCAAACGGGTGCCCTGTCAAAGCGTCTAACACTCGGTTTAAATCCCAGGTAGGGGTCCTGTGAATAACAGAGGGGTTTAGCAGGCCCACCCCACGGAGAAAACGTTTAACGTGGGGGTGAGTGACCACCCTGTGACCTATACCAGTACCCAGGGTGCTATTTAAAGCGGCCACCTGCCTACGGAGTGTATTGGTGCTAAGCCCCAAATCCAAACCACACTGCAAAAAGGACAAGATGTGATGAACCTTTGGCTTCATGGGATCTACCCCCAACTCCCGGCACCAGCCGACAAATCTCTTCCAGGTCGCCCCATAAGAGCGCTGCGTGGACCCCTTTTTAGAGGCCAGCAAGGTGGCAATCACCTTGTCCGAGTAACCGAGGGACTTCAAAGCCGCCCGCTCAACCTCCACGCAGTCAACCTGAAGAGATGAGGCTGCGGGTGCCAAATCGGGCCCTGCGTCAGTAGATCCTGCCTTGGGGGTAATGGCAGCTCCCTCTGGACGGACAGATTCAACAGGGACGGGTACCAAGGCCTCCTGGGCCACCTGGGAGCCACCAAGATAACGTCTGCTCGGAGGTCCTTCACTCTGCGAATCACCCGGGGAATGAGAGCTATCGGGGGAAAAACATACAGCAGGCCGGTCGGCCAGGGGGAGTGAAGAGCGTCCACACCTTCTGCCCCCTGCTCGTACACCCTTGAGAAAAACCGGGGAAGATGGGAGTTTTCGCTTGTGGCAAACAGATCCACCACTGGCTCGCCGAAAGTAAGAGTGATCAGCGAGAAAACGTCTGGATGAAGACGCCACTCCGCCTCCTGTAACACTCTCCTGCTCAGCCAATCCGCAGATGTGTTGGACGCCCCCGCCAGGTGCTCTGCCCTCAGTGATGCAATGTTCATCTCTGCCCAATACATCAGAATTTCCGCTTCGCGTGCCAATAGCCGCGACCGAGTGCCCCCCTGCCTGTTCACGTAAGCCTTGGCTGTGGTATTGTCCGTTCGTATCAGGACATGCTGACCCCTGATCTTGTCCAGGAAATGGGCAAGGGCTAAACGGATAGCACGCAGTTCCAGAAGGTTGATGCTGAGTTGGGACTCTGATCGAGACCATAGCCCCTGTGCCAGGGACCCCAGCAAGTGGGCTCCCCAGCCCAGGAGACTCGCGTCTGTCGTTATCACCAGACGCTCCGGGAGAACTAAGCTGACTCCCTGGGATAAACGTGTCTCCGCCGTCCACCAACTCAGTGCACTCCTGATCTGGGGCGTCATAGGAATTTGAAGGTGTCGTTGGCTCTCTATGTCGTTCTGGAAAGGACTCAGGATGCGCTGGAGGGGACGCATCCTGGCTCGGGACCAATGTACCACATCCTGACAGGAAACCATCAGGCCCTGAATGGATGCCAGAACCATCAGATCCACCTGTGAGGCCCGCATCGTGTTGTGTAAGATAGTTCTGAATTTCTGCTGTCTGCCTGGTGATATCGAAATCCTGAACAGATGAGTATCTACCAGAAGACCCAGGTGTTCCACCCGTTGAGATGGGGAAAGTGCGCTCTTCTCCCGGTTTATTACGAAACCCAGACTCTCGAGACAACCCAGAGTCTGCCTCACATCCGCCAGTGCCCGCTCTCTGCTTCCTGACTTTATTAGAATATCGTCCAGATACGGAAAGAGGGTAATACCCTTCTGTCTGAGAAACGATATGGGAGCGATTAGTAGTTTTGTAAACACCCTCGGGGCGGACTTGAGCCCGAACGGGAGAGCGCGGTACTGGAGGTGGAGGGATCCGTAACAAAAACGGAGAAAACGACGATGACCTGGCCGGATGGGGACGTGAAGATATGCCTCGGACAAGTCGATTGAGGTTAACATGTCACCCTGGTCGAGGGCCATGACAATGGACCTCCACGTCTCCATCTTGAAACGGCGGCTGCGGATAAAACGATTCAGCCATTTCAGATCTAAGATGGCCCTCCAATCGCCGTTTCGTTTGGGGACCAGAAAAAGAGTGGAATAAACTCCCTTCCCTCTCTGTGTCCTCGGCACCATCTCTATTGCCCGGATATCTAGTAAATGCTGAATGGCCGCCATTTTCAACTGATGTTTCTCCGGGATCCTGGAAACTGGGACCCTCCAGAACCTGTCCCTGGGTTTTCTTACGAATTCTAAAGAATAGCCTTCCAAAACCGTTTGTTGCACCCACGCATCGGTTGTAACAGTAGCCCACCGGTGCGCGAATTGCAACAGGCGTCCTCCAATAGCGAAGGAGGATGCGTCTGACCTGGCGTCAGACGCGTCGGTGCTCTTTGTGGGACTTGGAGGTGGTGACGGCGTTCCCCCCCTGTGGACGTCCCCTAGGGAAAACCCTAGATTTATTCCACCTGCTCCTGGATCTTGGGCCGTCACTGGAGCGGGGGTATGGCCGAAAGGGCCGTTGAGGATAAGGCTTTGGCCCAGGAGCCTCTTTCTTAGTGGTCGGGAGGACTTTCCTCTTATCCTTAGTCTCTACGAGAAGAGGTTCGAGTGCCTGCCCGAACAGCTTACCACCTTGGAAAGGAATGCCCACCAACCTCGTGACCGAACTGGAATCACCTTGCCAGGATCTGAGCCACACATTTCTGCGTGCTGCGACATTGGATGCGATAGCTCGGGCGCTGAACTGCAGCGCGTCCAGGGACGCATCTGCCGAGAAAGCCAGAGCCAAGGCAACCTTTCTTAGGGACATCTTGGCGGTCTTGGATAGGCCTGACTCAGATTTCTCCAGGTCCGTGATCCAAGAATATGCAGCCCTGCTGAGGAGGGAGTTAGCGGAGGACGCTCGCAAGGCATGTGCGGAAGCCTCGAATCCCCTCTTAAGGGAAGTCTCAATCTTTCTATCTGTGGGGTCTTTGGGCCCCCCCTCCCCCTCGGATGGCAATGCAGCCGCCGAAGAAAGTGATGCGATGGGGCCATCAATAGTCGGGACTTTCAGTATGGACAAAATTGAATCAGGCAACATGTAAAATTTGTTAACTAGCCTGGCAGAGTGTTTAGGGTGAATGGGTGCTTCCCATTCCATGTCCAACACCCGTTTAAATGAATCCGGAAAAGGCACTATATTCTGGTTGCTTTGAATCTTGGGAAAAAATTTTGAAGAAGCCGATTTGGAAGTGGGGACATCCTGGTTCTGTTCAGTAGAAGGAACCAAGTCCAGCGTTTTTAGGGCTTTCTGGAGTATTCGAGGAAAAACATCACCTGGAAACAGCCTAGTAACGCTCTGAGCACCCCTGTCCTGTCCCGATAATTCCCCTTCCTCCCTCCCAGATTCTGGGGATAGCGAAGGGTCTGAAGCCTGGGATGACCAGGGGCTAAGCACCGCCTCACGCTTCTTGTGGCTAGTGCGCTCCTTCTCCCTGAGACGTTTGGAACCCCCAACCGACTTGGTTGTGTGTTTCTTGGCGCGCTTCGGAGGAGCCTGCACATATTCCTCAGAAGAGGATTCATGTTCCCTGGCTGAGGAGAGAAAAGGGCTGAGCGACCTACGTTTCCGTCCCCTAGAAAAAGGCATCTTGTGGGGCCCCCCCGCTTGTGCCATATGAACTCTAAATGCTCCCTCCACGGAGGCTTTAACAAGTTCCAGAATTCTCGCCTCCATCCGAGGCTCGAGAGCCGGTGCCAAATCCTCCCCCTGAACCGAGGTCGTCTGGCCCACCCTCGCAGGAGTTGCCATGACTTGCCTTATAGCCGTGTGCTGCTGGGAGAATTTCCTCGCGGCGCTTGACTAAGGCGTCAGCGTCACGCTGAGGTAAACTGTTGAAGGCCTCCGTTCCCGCCAAAAAGCTAAGCGCCTCTGGGCGTCTGAAGAAGCTGGCCGGGCCTCCACGTCAGGCTGTCTTCACTGGATGTCTGGCGTTGCCTAGCAACGGTACTGCCGACGCTCCTGGCCCTGAGGGAGGCGCACGACAGAGAAACAGCGGTAGTCTCTGAGGAGACCCTCGTCTGCTCTCCGCCTGATATGACTGCCTTGCTCTCGGAGGTATGTAAACGATCCGCCGTGCGCGCTGAGGCGCGTCGCAGCGGCGGTTCGTGGAGCGCTCTTAGAGCCCGTCAGGACCGCTGGCTCCTCTCATCAGATGCTTGAGCGGCCGAAGCTCACTGACAGACGGGGCAGGGAGAGGTAGAAAGGCTTAGAAGAAAATAGGAAGACTTGTGTGAGGAAAAGACGAAAAAATCAACAGGAAATCAAAGGAGGAGTAGAAGTTAGGTGAAGTGTTGAAGAAAAAATTTCACTAATTTACGACCAACAGTTAAACACGACCCTTCTCTGAAGTGAGTCAGAGTCGGACTGGGAACTGAGAGAGGATGCCCTCCCATAGGAGGAGGCTTTCGACCAATCCGACCCTGACTCGTGGAGTGGGAGGGGCATCCCAAGAGTCCACGAAGGCACCCCTTCCTCCCTCCAGAGAAGAGATCATTTCTGCTGAGAGGATTGGTGCTGCTGCCACCTTACCAACGCTGAGAAAGACTCCCTCGCTGATCCATCACGCTGGTACCTACCTTATCTTTGCCTCTAGTCTTCAAGCCTGCTGAGAGCCTGGGTTAGGGAAGCTTTAGAACAATAGGCGAGACGTAGGAGCAGGTTCCCTCTTTGAACATACTTCATTGCTGTCTGACTGGTTCAGATCGTGTTGATTTTTTAAATAAACTTATTCCTATCACTTACCTGTTGTCTCGGGGAGTTCCTCCGTCTGATCTGTGTGCAACACAAAGAAATGAAAAGAGAAAAAAGACCAAAATAAATGTATCAAAAATAAATATAAATAATAAAATATATAAAAAAACAAATACACAATACACCCACAAATAGATCAAAGAAAATAAAAAAGAAAGTTTAAAAATACATCAAAGAAAAAAGATTTAAAAATAAATAAAAAGATAAGGCTCCATACACACCTTTCACACCACACGTCTCACTCTGCTCTGCCTTTCATACCATAATCAGAATGGAACACACACTCAAAAACTACTACTCCTCTCCACTCCTCCACCACCTCTCTCCACCTCTCCTCTAACAACCCACACTGAGCCTCTCCAGGTCCCTGCGATTTATGCAGCCCCAGCAACTGTCAGGTGATGTCACAAAGGGAGGACGTGTCACCAGCCAACTGACTCAAGAGTGGCCAGGGCTCCTCTGGGGTCTTCAAGGTTCTTCTGTCTGGAGTGTTGTGAGCACTCAAAGGTGCTTAGTGATTTCAGCTCGTTTGATTCGGTGAGCAGACACCTGACTCCGTGGGTGGAGAGGGTACCCAAAAAGGAAAAGAGAGAGAAAAAGGGAAGAGATCTGCAGTTTGCAGAGGCGCCAAAAAAATAGAGCTCAAAATAGACCAACGTTGTAAAAAGGAAGATCTTTTACTAGGCTAGCCAAGGACACGATCAGCAAGGCAGAAAGTGTAACAGATACAATCAATACAAAAGTTTATATACATTTCATTATTTCATATAGAATCATGGAGTACATTGTTAAAAGAGTACATAATAAAGAAGGGCCAATGAGGGGAAGGATCCAAGAAGTTACACGTTAATACAGCCAATCAGATGTGGGATTGAAACTTTTCACCAATGAGAACAGCAGCAGCGTGTGTGAAACTCTGAACCAATAAAAGATAAACTTTATTAAAAGAACCAATGAAAAGTGTGGTGCTTTGTGCAACTGGGAACCAATGGTATGCTGGGTGGGGGTACTGGGTGGCAGGAGGTAATAGGATTAGACCCCCACTTCAGGTGAAGCGAGGTTTTCCGGAGTTTTATGAATGGGTCCTTTTGAGAAGCCTGCTTAACACAAAAGGCAGTATTCCAATTAGATAGCCAAAAGTGCCACACAATAGGTCCCTGCCCCATGGCACCAAACATACAGTTTAAGACTTTTGAATTGTTCCTGTCAATCAGGCAAGAGCCAGGCAGTTAACTGGATTAGCATGTGAAACAAATGTAGCCAGGAGAAACAGGAACAATGGGGAAGTGAGATGGTGAGGACAGGCACAGAGGGACAAGTTGCAATCAGGGATATGGCAGCAAGGAGAGAGGCATTTGAATAATAGTAACAAAGGAAGGCAGAGACAATGATTCCAGGATGTGGGGGTGGCTGTGATTGACAGAGGAGAGACATACAAAGAGTTAGGCTGGAAGTTTTGGAAATGGTGGCAGTCTGAGTTCTCATGGCGCCTCAGGAGTTCCCTGGATTCCCTGCCCCCATCTAGCTTACCAGGTAGAAGGAAGCCATTTGAGAGCAGCACAGAATTGGAAGCGGTTGTTGACTAGCTTGGGTTATGTGTTTTAAAATGGTCTGTCCTACTCCCTGCAGTACAGATCTATGGCAGGAGGAGCCCCCCTGTTCGCGCTGAAGGGGGGTGGAGGGACTCTAACCGCTCCCCATGTTTCCGCTTCCCGGAACCCCAAGCAGGACACCCAGACTCGAACTGGATTTCTTTACTGGCTGCAAATCTATTGTACTGCTTCCAGGAGCCTCTCCACTCAGCATGAGGCTTACCCCAGCTGAGCGAGAGGATTGGGACCATTCTGTGTGGATCCCATCCCTAAAGAGAACCCCGATGACCTCCGAGAAGATCCGGGCACATAACCCCCAAGGGAACCCCCAAATGACCAAGAGAAACCTCAGAATCCCCATTCCACCGAAATAGAGCACTGCCCCTTTAAAGCTGTCAAATGGAGCCGAGTTAGTGAAAGCCGGCTGTCAGTGCGAAAGGGCGAGAGGTTAGAGTTAGGTCAGGTAATAAGCGGCACACGCCGTCTAGGAAAGTTGGCTGAACGCCCAGAAGGAGGATTATAGGCTTAGTAGGTCAAGAGGTTTGATAGGATTAAAAAGTACACAGTGAACTTTTGCTACTGCTGCTTCTCTAGAGGTTCCGGAGGGCTCGTGGAGGACGCATGTCGGTGAACTTTTGCCCCTGGCTGACATGTGTCGGCTGTCAAAAGGTGTGCAAAGCGGAGAAAAGCCAAATTTTAAATGCGCTTTACTTTAAATGGCTGTATCTCCGTGATTCCTGGACCGATTTGGATGGGGTAAAAAGCAGGGGGTTCGGGGGTGTGTGACGGAGGACATAAAAATAAATGGGGAGGGGTCTGATCCTTACATCAGGAGGGCAGCTCCTCACCTGTCAAATTTGGATCTTCCTCCTTGAATAAAACAGATTACCCCCACCCCCACAGTTTCTACAGGGTCCTTTCCCACATACCTCCTAACTCTTGATGCCTCCATCAATTGATGCAGGCCGATAGCTCCCTTCTGTGACCAAGGAGCCCATGCTCCTTGCCAGGACATCGACAATTCCTTCGTGGGAGATTCCCCTGGAAGGTGGAAAGGCCAACAGGGCTTCTATGGGGGAAGGTCCTACCCCCCTCCGCAAAAGAGGTGGGTGGACATGCTAGGTGGCCACCCCTTCCGCATCACTTCACTCAAGAATCGGTTCTAGCAGCGAGTAACCATTGGAACTGCAGGCTCATTGCTCAGGCTGCAGCCTCTGTGAGTGCAAAACCACTCCCCAAACACGCTGCTAGGTCGCTCCTGCCTCTTCTGAAGCATCTTGCTCCAAATCCCCTGCAGCCCTTGTCAGGATTGGGTTCTGGTGCCGGCTCAGCTGTGTCTTTTGAAAGTCTGGTTCTGTTCCGGTTTCATCTGTTCTGTTACCAAGTGGTTTCAGAACTGGTTCGGACATTTCATGACCTCTTTCGAATCATGTGCAATGTTGTGCCCTCAACTGAAGACTATTTCACACAAATAAAAAAAGGGGCAGGGAGTGTTCAACTGTTCTCCGAAGGGTTTTTGAGTTTTGTCAAGGTTTTCAAAGCAAAGTGCCTTGTTTGTGGCCATGGAATCCTCCTGAATCCCCAGTACTTGCAGGCCAACCAATGGGAGGAGGAGCAGGGAGAGTGAGGGTGGGAGCGCTGTCGCTAACCACTAGACCTTGTGCCTCTTCCGGCAGTTGCCTCTTTTGCCCATGCCCTCTTCCACCTCAGTGTGGTCATCAGGTGTGTAGGGAGCAAAGGAGGGTGCAGAGCAGGAAGAGGTTCTTGCTTTGAACATTTGGCCCTTCCCTCCCATTTCCCCGGGTGCAGAGCACTTTGGATCCTACTCTCATGGAAAAGGGTCTTCAGCACACACCAGATTTTTGCTGTTTCCCCTCTATTAGCCAGAAGAGAGGACGCTCCATCATCATGAGTTTCGGGGGGGGGGGGAAGACACCCAAACAAGGTCCATTGTGATAAAAAGCTTTATTACGCTTGCGTTGCATCGACCCGCCACATCATAGGGTCAGCTCCTCATTGACGCTGAAGAATTTTCTGTGAATTAATTGCTTTTTCATTTGTGATTGGTGAAGTGTCCTGCATGAGCCAAAAGTTTACATCATCTTACACCAACCACACTGTTGACCCAAGGGCTAAATCTAATGAGGCTTTTTGTATACTTAATTACCTGTAAGCACTGGTCCACAAGCACTCTAACTGCTCAGCTGCCTTGCTTAAATTATTAGACTATTCACACCAGTCCCGCTGTGTGTATGTGCATGACACGTGTAGGAGTGCATGAGCAGTGTTGGCAACAACCAGAACTGGCCCGATTCTGCCTAGGATCTGGTGCAATGTGCTTTTGCACACTGCAGCAGCCCTAAGCAGGATTGGGCTGCTCGTCACATAACATGAAAGACAGACAGCAGAAGTAAAAGAGAAAATGGCAATCTTTATATTAACAAAGTTGGAGATCAATTTTAGGTCTGAAGATAGCCACAGCAGTATTATTTCCGTTGCTCCTAATGGAGGTATTACAGGTTGAGTATTCCTTATCTGGACTGCTTGGGACAGGAAGTTGTTTGGATTTGTCTGGATTTTGGAATATTTGCATAACTATGAGATATCTTGAGGATGGGACCCAAGTCTAAACACAAAATTCATTTGTCTCGTATACACCTTATACACATAGCCTGAATGTAATTTTATACAATATTTTTAATAGTTTTGTGCCCCAGCATGCCTTGCGCAATGCCAGCCAGGTGCTAGAAAAGGTGTTTTTTTTTTTTTTTTTTTTAAGTCATAGCCCCCCAAATGTCTGGATTTTGGAACAGTCTGTTTTTCGGATGTCCGGATAAAGGGTAATCAACCTGTACTAGACTGGTTTTTAAGAAGTACAGTAATTAGTAATAATAGTACTGACGAAGCCACTCCTAAAGAAGCCTTCCCTGAACTGTAAGGGTAGAACTATTGGTTACAAATGTTTCCTTCTTGGGTGCTGATTGATCCAGTATTTTGACTGGAAGCCCAAGTAGTTTCCACGGCGCTTTGCACTTTTCAGCAGCAAAGGCAGATGTGTTGGCTGCATCTCCGCTTGGACAGCAATAACTATGCTCAGGGTACCTGTTGTGGGAACCTCCGTATTTGATTGCTCTGATGCCTTATAGATGCAGGGCTGCCTTTGAAGACTTGAACTATTGGTTAGGTCAGAATACAGCTGTTAATTGGGACTGTCCCTTTCGGGAGCACATTATGCTAGCTTTGAAACAGCTTCATGGGCAGCTGGCCTGTTTCTGAGCATAATTCACAGTGATAGCAGCACTTATCTTACAAGCAAACAACAGCTCCACAGCTACTTTATAACCTGCCATAGCTGGTTGACTGCCTTATTCTTAGCTGCTCAGTTTGTTTCCATTGCTCTGTTTTCCTCTGCGCGTGTGCTTTTAATTTTCATTAGCTGCCCTGAGTACCTTCAGGTTGAAGGACAGGAAATGCTCTAGAACAGGGGGTCTCAAAGAGTGGTACTAGTACCACCAGTGGTACTTCGGCTGACTGCTGGTGGTACTGAGACCGCTGGACCGTGAAACCCTGCTTCAACCTGGCTGTTTCAGTGGCATGTTTTTCCCCCCTGGGAGGCTCCTGCCTTTGGCGGAGCCTCTTGGGAACACTAAAGGCTGATTCACACTAGCCCTTTCCGTGCGCGTTTTGGCTTAACGTTTGGTCTTTTCGTGCGTTTTTCATGACGCAGCATGAGCTTACGACGCAGCCAGGAGAGATGGTTTCGGTTTATCTTTTTGATGCACTCGCGTTTAAGCTAGCGTTTATGCTCGTGGTGCTAGGCAGCCCACCAATCAGAGAAGCACATTTCTCTTCACCAAATCACAGCTGCGCTTTCTTCAAGAAGGCGGGCAAACGTTCAGAGAACTGCTAGACGCACGTACAGACGCTAGAGCAGGGAATGCGTGCCGGAAAAGGCTAGTGTGAATCAGCCTTAAGAAAGGTGCTCCCACATCTCCAGAGACTCCTACCTGTGTTTTCTGGCCTCCAAAAACCTGAACACCCAGAAGTAACTGGCGATGACATCATTTCCAGTCACTTCCAGTGGTACAAAGCAGGAGAGTGGCGCCAGAGGTGGTACTTGGCTGGGAAGGCGTTGAGAACCCTTGCTCTAAAAATAAATACTCAGAAGCAAGTCCACTAAGTACAATGGGGCTTACTTCCAGAACCAGCCCAATACCTCCTGGCAGTGTACCAAATTGTGCCCCCGCACCTGGCAATGTGCCAGCCTCTCCTCCTCCCACTCCCTGGCTTGGAAAGGGAAGAGGGATACGGAGAGGAAGTGTGGACGAGAGTGGTGGGTTAGAGCACCTCCAGTGCTCTAACAACCCACCACTCTCCTCTATGCTTCCACTCTCTCCCTCTTCCTTGTCCACTCTAGGGCCTGGGAAGAGAAGGAGCAGTAGAGACAAACAAATAGACAGATGGAGGTGGGCACCCCCTGCACCAATACTGCTGCCCAAGGCAACCATCTCAGCCAGCCTCATGAATGGGCCAAGTTCTGCTTACTCCTCCCCTTAAGTGTACATAGGATTCTAGCCTGTGTATGTAAAATAGTATGGGGTGGCCAAACTGTGGCTCTCTAGAGCCACATGAGTCTCTTTGACATATAATGTGCAGCTCTCGGAAATATGTTGGCTGAGCTCCTTTTGGCATCACAATTAATATAAAAAGGTAAATACGAAATTTTAAAGCTTTATAATTGTTTACCAGGTATAAACTGAGAGTCCACTGAATTAAAACATAAGTTTAATGTTCATGGGCGAGTAAATATATTTAAAAACTTAAATGCTTCTTTAAAATATTGCGGCTAGCAAACATCTCAAGTTTATCATATGTGGCTCTTATGTTAAGCAAGTTTGGCCATAATAGAAATTATAGCCAACTGTATTGTCACTCAATTACATAATTGGTACATTTATTTTCAGAGCTCTGAAGATACTAGCTTCTTCAGTTTCAGTATGGTGCCGAGGACCACCCAGAAGCTCAGGTAGTAAAGCCTCTTTTTGTTTACTACTGTGTTGGCATTTCTAATTTTCCGCTGTCATTTTTATTTCCCCTGCCATGTGTGCACGTATCCCTCCCTTGTCCCCTTTCCCCAGCTTACTCCATATCTGACAGTGGGTATATTTGTAATTATTGTTTGAAAAAAAATAAGGCATTTATACTTGTACATTTTTATAAATGTCCCAAACAGTTCAATTTTATGAGCTAAGTTATACACGATACATTTCATGTTCTTAAAATATTCAGGTAAGTTTAAGTTGGATAAGAAAGTCAGTGTCAATTACCGGTATATTTGTTTTTTCTCCAGGAAAAAAAAAAACGGGGAAAAAAACTCTTTTCCCTTGCTTCAGCATTTCCAGAAATGTTACATCTCTACTTTCTCTCACTTTTTGAGATCTTTTGAATAAACTGTAAAAGGGCAAAACGCTATTGACTTTAGGAGGATCCAGGGGTTCATCAACAGGCACAAATATTGCACAATTCTCTTATTGTTCACAGTGTATAGAGGTTACATAATTTCATCACACATGTTATGACAAAGCCCAGTGGTAAAGTGGGACAGCCCAGGATAAACACACTGATAATCCAAGATGTACAGTTACTGCAAAATGCCTAGGACTCCCGTCATCATCAAGCTACATACATTGTATCAGGCCAACACGCACAAATCAATGAATGCTTTGTGTCACAAGCACAAAATAAAAAGTGCATAATGGAAAACAGGTGAGCCTAGTGGCAAACAGATCACTATGACAGAAAACTCAAAACCCATGCAAAGCAGATCACTCAAGATCAGCCGCACTCTAGATCAAGCAACTCTGTGGCAGTCTGTTCGGAACCCATGCAAGACAAATCATTCTGTGAAGGAAGCCAAGACACATCAAGGACAAGAGAATCGGGGAGAGCACAAAATCCAGTTGACGTTGACCACTCCAGAAAAGGAGCCAATTGTCTCATAACAGTCCCCCTTCCTCCCAATCCACTTTTTTCCCCTGAATCCCACCTTCTCCACTTGCTCTGTCTGTCTTCCCATGACTCACTCCCCTGCCTGCCCCTCCCAAGCTCTGCAGCTCAGACTCCCTTCCAGTATTTGGATCAGCAGTGCTGTTGGTACGTCATGCTCCACAACAGTCAGAGGACACAACCTGTGCTGCTCCATCAACTGTATGGACCATGAAGCCCAACATGCTGCTCACACATGCTGCTGGTACTCTGCCTCCCTCTCCAACTCCAAGGGGAAGGTCTGGACAGCTTTCCAATTTTGGAGTGCATGGGTACAGTACCACTTTCAAGGTGTGTGCCTTTTTCAGAGCCTCCTCCTCTTATCTTTGTGACAGCCTGGAGCTTTAGTCTGTTGACCCAGAGGTGAGGCCTTGAACCCTGAACCTCAGGCTGGGCCCAGAGACGTGGCCAGACTAAGCAAGGGCAACCATCAGGTGCAAGGGGAGAGATCTCTGGCACCTTTAAGGCTGCAACTCTATGCACACTCCTGAGTACACATACACACAGGACTGGCTTGTAACTGTAATCTCATGCATGCTGAGTTGGGAGTTGGTCTCAGTGTGACTCGCTGGTACTGAGCAACTAAGTGTGAAACCTCCAACACATATTTTTATACCTCTAATGTAAGGAACATCGTTTTAACGATGTAGAAAGTTCACCCAAAGTGCGAAAGAAGCATTTATACTTTCCAAACTACTTCTCTTCCATTTGTTAAAAAACTGCGTAAGAAGATCATTCGTGGCCATGGAGGTATGTATGTGTGTTTACAGATTTTTGTATAATGTAGAGAAAGTACAGCAGTAGGTGAAGGAAACCCAGGCACAGAAAATAACCAGCAGAAGAGGCAAAGAGCTAAGCCACACACAATTGGCATGATCTGGACTGTACCACTTCAGACTGGCAGGGGGGAGGAATCTCCTATTTGAATGTTTCCCCATCTTCAACAAGAACTCCTCACCCATACAGAAGAAGCATGTCAAAAAGAGAATGGTTTGAATATTGCTTTCTTTTCATTTCAAGGAGTTCTGTCCTTCAAACACGAATTCCCCCAACCTGCACTTTGAAGTTGCACAGTCTGCAACTTTATGCATTCTGCAAGCTTACCACAGCTCTGAGAAGTCTAACAAGGGGTTATGTGAGAAGAAGGGAATTTTAAAGAGTGCTTAGGGAAATGTACCTAATGGCACTGATTCATCGCATACTAAAGAGATGAGCGACATCACTTTTCAACCAAGAATTCCTCCTTCCCTTGGGCACAAGGTTGCTACTCACTTCCGCCCATGGATGCAGAACATACTTTATGGAGGACCCGTGAAGGGAGTAACAGTCCTCTTCCCCCCACCATTACTTCAACCAAGCAAAGGTTGCAATCCAATGCACACTTACCTGGGAGTAAGTCCCACTGAATTCAATAGGGCTTACTTCTGAGGAGAAGAACTGCAGCCTCTCTACTCCACGTTACCCTCTCAGTTCCTTCAGCCTCTCTCCCTCCATCCTTTAGTGATCACAGATTGTCAATAAAGCAAACAAGCAGCACTTACACCTGAACTTTAATTATAGCCTCCCCCCCCCCCCCCGCCCCTCCATAAGTCTCTGCAAGAGCTGGGAACACACAGGTGTAGCCGGGAGCAAGGGTCTTGCTGCCTCTGCCCTCCAGCTCCCAAAATCCAGGCCGAACAGAGTCTGAGAAATGATGCATCCAAAAACTCAGCCTTCTGAGTCTTCTCACAGGTCCTGCATGGGCTGTGGAGTCAGACAAAGGTGGCAGGAAACACAGGACATCTGGGGTGGCAGCACAGAGAAACAAAGAATTAAGGTGCTCTTCCGGCATCCATCCCAGCCTGCTACAGGAGCCCAGCTGGATTCCCAGCATGCCTTGTTCCAAATGAGCCCCTCTCAACATGCCCACATCTAAGCAACTCTCCCAAGTTGCCCGTAGGCCTAGCAGTACTTCTGTCTGCCCACAGGGCAGGCTTAGCCGGGCTCAAAAGTCATCGTCATCACAAATATCCAGGTAGACATCAAAGGCTTCACGGTTGCAGTTGCCGTCTGGGGTGAAGACGTATTTGTGGAAAGTACCATCCACACAGATAGCTGTAGGATTGGAAAGAAAACAGAGACACTCAGGCCAGAGCACAAATGGGGCCCACAGAATTCCACTCCTAAAGAGAGACAGGATGCAACCATCAGCCAAGTTAGACCAGTGATTCCCCTAGTTCAGTATTATCTACACTGACTGACAGCAGGAGCAGCTCTCCACAGTTTTAAGCAAGAGATGAAAGAGATGGGCAGAAAGTCCAAATGGTGCGAAGAGAGGACTCTCTGGAGAAGACTCTGATGCTGGGAAAGATTGAAGGCAAAAGGAGAAGGGGAAGGCAAAGGATGAGATGGTTAGACAGCATCACCGATGCAACGAACATGAAAATGAGCGAACTCAGGAAGATAGTGGAGGACAGGAAGGCCTGGTGGGATGTGGTTCATGGGATCACGAAGGGTCGGACACGACTTAACGACTGAACAACAAGAACAACAACAAAATGGTGAGGAAAATCACTCCACTGCACTCCACTTTCAGTTACAAGGTAACCAAGCGGCTTTCTATAGGCTAAACCAGGGGTTCTTAAGGTCCGCAGCATGATGTACTGCCTCCCGCGCCACAGACCTCTCGACGTACCAGTGGAAGTAACTGGAGAGGACGTCATCACCAGTTACTTCTATGTTGGAGACCTCAGCGCAAGTCTGCAAATGCCAGTAAGAGGCTTGTGGCAGGCAGGATGGCTTTTTCAAGCACGCAAAACCCACGTGCTGGAGCTCTGTCTGCTGAGCAAAGCCTCTTAACGCAGTTCGCAGTCTCACGCCGAGGTGGGTGTCCGTGGGTGCCATGCATACCAGTGACACCCACCTTGCGTACCACCGGATGAGAACCTCTGGGCTAAACAATTGGCAATCTGTTGCTCTTTAATGGTATCCAAAATCCAACCTCTGAGACAGGCCATGTCGTTCAACAGCAGGGCTGATGCTGGGACACGATCGCAGCCACCCACAGCGAGTTTTCAAATAGCCAGCACAGGGCAAACGAAGCATGTGGATCCACTCAGCAGGGCCACTTACCAATGACTGAGTTGACATTCTTGGAGGTGTTCCTGCCGAAAGCACAGATGCAGGCCGACTCAGCCGGCACAGTGAAGCTAGCCAAGCTCCACTGAGAATCCACATACTGGCCTATCATGGGTCCGACTTTTCCCACACGTGCCAATCTGCAAGACGGGGAGGGGACAGAGAGTCAGAATGGTATAAACGATGACGCTTCTCCCCTCCGAGCTTGTGAACCCGCTACCTACGCTGAACGGCGATTTAAGCGGGTGTCTTTTAGGGCAAAGATGTGGACGGTTCCTTTGTCGCTGGAGGCACAGAGAAACGAAGAGTCGTGGCTGAAGTTAATGCTGCAGAGAGAAGAGAAGGTGAATCTGATACTTCAAGTTTTCCCACATTAAGATTGCTTCCCATTGCTGTGTCCACGTAACAGCAACTGCTCTGTAAGGAGGGCAGGAGATGGAGGGGCAGCGAAAAGGAGACCTTTTGCAGAGCCTGCTGCTTGAAGAGGCAGGAAATTATCTGAACCCCTATAGAAGGATACAGTTGCTATTTTTTAAGAACAGCCCTTTAAATCCTTCTGCTGTTCTTCAACTGCAAATCTTTTACGACAGCAATTCTCAAACCGAGGACCTTGTGCTGGTCCAGGAGATGCTTTTAGGCAGCCCACAACTGAGGATCAGCAGAAACAATGCTTTCCTGGTGCCATGTTCCCCTCACTGCAATGCCCTACTGACATTTTTCCAGTGTTCCCAGATTCTCCACAACACCTCTAGCACAGGATGCTGCTTCCCCAGAAAGCTGTTGTGTCACTCAGCTGGAGATCAGCTGTTGCTTTCAAGACTGTTATTTAGATAGGATAAAAGGCTAATGGAGCCACACCCTCCTCCCAGACCTGCCAATGCTTACAGAGTATTAATTCCCACAGTGGTGCACTCACTGCCAGAGGTGTCGCAGGGAGATCACATGGGGCCAGGGAATCTCTGCAACAACATGCAACCCAGGGATCAATGTCCAGCACTGTGCAAGTGCACAGCATGGCGGGTGCTGGCCTCTGGCATCCAAGGAGGACCACTCAGTAACTGTGTGCTTGCACCATGCTCCTCCATGACGCGTTAGGCAGAGATTCCTCAGCTCCTCATGACTGCTATGTGGTGGGGAGTATGCCGCTGCTATTTAAGCATTGGCAGCTCCAGGAGCAAAGCAACTGCACCATCTTAGAGTGGGCACACCAGCCTTTTCTCTCATATTAACGAGAGCCTCAAGGCAATGACTGAACAGGCGGAGATTGTGGCAACCTCTTCACTCAAAATTAGGTGTGCCAAATTTGGTGCTTATACCTTTAAATGTTCCCAGGTGCCGAGAGAAGCTACAGCTGCTGTGCCTCACTGCCCACTCCTCCACCTACTGTCTCACCCAACCTAATCGTCACTTGCTGTGGTCAACAGGACACTACTTTGGCTTCACAACAGACAGGGTGAAGGCTGGACAAAAGGACTCGTGGGGAGAGAGAGGGGCACAGCAACTTTGGCCCATGTGGATTTTATATGCATATAAAAAGCAAAGAGGTACTGTCAGTGGGCAAGGACTTGTGTGCAGTTGGGATGGGGAGAATTCTCACCAGTACAAGGTTGCTGGATCTGTCCCTCTCCTGAGCTCCACTAGCTTCTCCTTGGTCTGTGTGTCAAAGAGGCGAATGAGGGTCCCTTTCTTAGAGGCAGAGGCCACAACGGTGCCCTGCTGATTGAGGGAGATGCAGGCAATCTCACTCTGATGGGCGTTGATGGTGAATGGGGCGGAGGAAGTACCTGGCTTGGTGCTGGAAAGGTCCTAAGACAGGGACAAACAAAACCAAAACAAGTAAACCAATACTCAGCCTTGCTGACTCTCGTTTTGTATGGCTGAGTGAACATACAAAGGCTGCCTTATACCGAATGGGATTGTTGTTCCTTCTAGCTCAGTAGTTACAACCCCAAAGGGAATCTCTCAGCTTGCTTATTATGTATAAAACAAAAACAATAAAGGCCTACCTCACGCTATATCAATAATGCCGAAGGCAGTCTGCGATTGCACAGCGGAAGCATAGAGACTGTAGAATCCTGAGAATCTCAGTCTTTAATTTGTTTTAAGTATGCTTGTGCACAGTATTTTAAGTGTGCTTGTGCACAGCCTTATGGCTGTGCAGACAGGCCTGGGAGGTTAGAACCAGCGCCTTGAATTGGGCCTGGAAATGAACGGGCGGCCAATGCAACCACCGGAGCAACGGTCCAATGGCGTTGAACTGCAGATTTAAACCCCCAAGGACAATTATTCTTTTGCTTAGAGAAATACTAAAAAATATCATTGTCCTATAATAAATGTGTTAGCAACAGTTCAAACTATACCTCTGCAGCAGCTGCAGCGTCTGAAACAGCAGGATGTGCACTGCATAGTGTCTGGCTGTAATATTTATATAGTGTTATATGCACATGGGCTTTATATCAATAAGCAAGAGACCCCTGGCCCGACAAGCTTACAAGCTATACTTATGAAGTGCTTCAACACTAGGAACTGTAAAATACATTAAGTGAGCAGTGAGTAAAGAAGAAAAACTGCTCTGCCTGTAGGCTTACAGTATTGGGGGGGGGGGATTCCTGCCTAATGGAGTTTACAATCCTGCCCTCTTGTATTACCTGGGGATAGGACATGAACACCATTCGTACTGGATAAACAAATGTTTTTTTTTTTAATACACAGAAAGGTTCTTATTTAGTCTGGATAGGCTCCATGGCATTTCTGAATTGTGTACAGTACCAGCCA
The DNA here is from genome assembly GCA_026170595.1 of Plestiodon gilberti rubricaudatus. Classification (NCBI taxonomy): domain Eukaryota; kingdom Metazoa; phylum Chordata; class Lepidosauria; order Squamata; family Scincidae; genus Plestiodon; species Plestiodon gilberti. The sequence continues at coordinate 118,524,035 of JANXHW010000002.1, forward strand.
CAATCCTGGCATTCAGCAAGGTTTAAGTCATGATTGTAACAAGCCGACCAAGAAAGGGATATTAGCGATTCTCCCCTACTTGCCTGCCTTGCCCCTCTTCCTCCTAAGTGCACTCACCACTAGTTGCAAGCTGCCACATTTGTGCCCAGGAAAAACCAGGAGCTGCTTGTCCAAGCTGGGACAGAGATCACAGAGTCCTGATGTGGGGGGGGGGGGGTGGGAGGGGAAGAAAAAGGAGACAGCGATCAGAGCCAGGCTTGATCCATCCTTGGTTCACTTTACTTGTTTGTGTTTGTTTCTGCTGCCACAAGACAGAATGAGACTGGCTGATTCAGCTGGGGGAGGATGGAAGAGAGCATGTGGGTAGGGTGGGTTTCATACCTTTGGGGTTGTCCCGGGTGTCAAATTCAAAGAGTTTGGTGGGATTGTCAGGGAAAGAATAGACATAGATTCGGTTCCGCAGAACAATGATTATCCTGGATGGGAAGGAAAAACAATCCTTCAACAAATAAATAATCTATATTGGGCTCACTGGAACACAGGAAGCTGCCTTATTCTGAGTGAGATTGTTGGTCCATCTGGCTCTGACTGGCAGCAACTCTCCACGATTTCAGACTCAGTAGTTACTCAGTGGAGATTTTTTTCTCATCCCTAGAGATGCCAGGGATTGACAGAGCAATCCTGCACAACTATAGGCCGGTAGAGCTAGCGTTCTGCCAGCTTAAAAAGGTAAAGGTATCCCCTGACAATTAAGTCCAGTTGTGTCCAACTCTAGGGTGTGGTGCTCATCTCCATTTCAAAGCCGAAGAGCCAGCGTTGTCCGAAGAAGCCTCTGTGGTCATGTGGCCGGCATGACTCTCCTTGCCACAGCATGCAGCTGGAACACGGAGCGCTGTTTACCTTCCCGCAAGCGGTACCTATTTATCTACTCACATTGACATGCTTTGGAACTGCTAGGTTGGCAGGAGCTGGCCAAGCAACGAGCGCTCACCCCGTCGCGGGAATCGAACTGCCGACCTTTCGATCGACAGCTTATGGTTCAGCGGTTTAACCCGCTGCGCCACCCGCTGGCCAGCTTAGGGTGTTGTAAATGTGCCGTAAAGCACATTTTTGACACCTGGAGAGTAAGTGGCGCCAGTGCGGAGGCCGGCACTGCTCACTCCACAACCTACCTGGACCTGCATTGGCCACTGCAGGTGAGTGCTGCGCTGGTTAGTGCAGGAGGCGGGCAGGGGCTTGGGGAGGGCAGGCAGGGGGGTGAGAGAGGGGTCATTGGCCAGCCTAAGCTGGGAGGGGACGGGAATATCGGTGCTGAGGTGCACCGATATCCTATGCTCCGTCACAGCCCAGGCTGGCCGTACATGGCCTCCCCGGTTGCGCGCCAGTTTCAGAGCTGGCGTGCATCTGAGAAGGCACATTGCGGCCCACGCTGCTTACACTGGGGGAAGGAGACAAATGTCCCCTTCTCCCGAGGTGCGCGTCCTGGGGCAGGCCAAAATGGGCCTAGGATACAGCAGCCACATATAGTTAGGCAGGATTGCGCTGTGAATCTAGAATGCTCCACATACAAAGCAAGTGCTCTAACAGTGAGCTATGGTTTGTCCCCTCCTGCTGTATGCAAGTCGCACTGTTATGCACAGTTGGGTTTTAAACAACATTTGGACTTTTTGGGCTGCAAAATCTGGATTTGGGGTCACTGAATATAGATAGCAGGAGATCCATAGTCATGTTCTGTGCCCAACACAGCCACATAATACCCTATCCCACGCAGTCTCTGGAAAAACATGAAACTGGGTTAATCCCATACATACTTGTCATGCCTCATGCGGACAGCCAACGCGGGCTTGGTGAACGTGAACTCCAACACCAGCTTGTCTTTGCCCTCTTTCCCTTCACGAGCATCATCCCAGATCAAGACTGCAGTGGAGACATTAACAAAAAGGAAAGTTGTAGAGGAACAATGTGGAGACAGATGACCTTTCCCTGTTTAGAAGTATGATTTAACTACCATTTATCTACTTGCAGCAAGAAAATCCAGGGATCACAACAAGAGATCCTCTTCCCTTGAGCGATACACACCTGAGATCTCAGAGAATTTGGGGTTGCCTCCTCCACCCACGATTGCCAAGAGGTTGGATCGGTGTAGCATTTCAACCAACCCCACACTGCCCACCTGGTCGTGATCTGGCAAGTGAGGAAACAAGGAGACATATTTAGGACCAAAGCTACATTCTCACCCCTTGAGTCACGAGATGCTAGCACATGCTCCAGGAAGGATGCCAGAGAAATGGTTCACCCACAATCCCCCATCATTTCTTACCAAGGTGCCCTTTCTCCATGAGAGGTTCCACATTATAGATCCGGACACCAGTCTCCATTGCACAACAGAAGCAGCCTATGATGGGAAAGAGGGAGTGGGCTAAACTTGAAACATGCACAGGAAATACAGCATAGCATCCCAGGGGTTAGTCTGAGCCAGGGTGAAGCTCTACAACTCACTGTCAATGCTAGAGGCCAGTCTTAAAGTAGAGGAAGTGTAAAGGTGCATCTCTGAGCATTGCTACCACTGCTAAATAACCACAAGACACTCTCAACATTTGAGGAGATGAGGAGGAGTGCTTCCAGGTAGGCCTGACCTTTGCCACCTCACATTTTAGAAATTAAGCACCACTTTGCCAATCACTGGGATACAAGGGAGACACAAAGACTACCCCAGATGTTAGGCTCACGACCTCTCCTCTGAGGAAACAAATAATTCTAACTTCACCTTGGAACTTGGGGGTCGTGACGCCTCATTAAAAATAGAGGATCTGAACCAGGGAACTGATAGAAGGGGATTACTTACTCTGATCTTGGTTGAAGCGCAGGCTGTTGACCCCACGTTGCTGTGCCATGATGAACCCCGTCGGTGACCTCGCTGCCCCAACAGGGCCAGGCACACAGGGGTTTTCCGTTTCTTTTCTCCCTTGCCCAATACAGTGACTGACATGGTGGGGAAAAGAAAAGAGTACATGGATGGATGGCGCACTACTGTATATTTAAAGAACAATCCCTCTGTTGCCCCCGATAGTGGTACATAACACACTGCCCCTCCTATTTCCTCCTTTTGGCCCCAGATTCTGGTATCCCAAGCCTACCTTCTCCAGCTAGTCACACAGGCCACTTTCCCACTAGGATTCTACAGACCCCTTCGGCCTCGACTTCTATTGCACTACCTCTTGCACCTTTGGCTTCCTCCTCCACTCCCTCCTATAAAACATCACGTTCCACTTCCACAAACCCATACAAGTACCTTCTCTGTCACTATATCGTCCACCTTCGCAGAAGTCAACAACCCTATACACCAGCTTCCCCCACCCCCCCCGCTCTCCTTGCCCCGGGAATCGTATAGTCCCCTCTCCGCACAACTCACTAGGTTGAAAGATCAAAGTCGTCTGCTTTCTTCCTGTCCCAGATCTGAGCATTTCCCCCCAGTGTGTCTCCCCCTTCCCTGGCCCCGCCTCACCTGTAGCGTCCCCAGCTCCAGATATTTACATCCAGCCAGCCTTTTCCTCCGCTGGGTAAACACCGGTCGCCTGCCCGGACTAGTTCTGCCAGATCATAGAGAAGAAGCATAGAGCGCTTCCCTATCACGGGACCCAGGAAGTGCTGAAGCCGTAGCGGAGGTTGGGACGACCAAAAAAGCCGAAACTCTCTTCGTTTCTCTTGAACCCGAAGCGGCTGCCCTCCATTTTTGAAACTGGCACCTGCCCCGCCCCAAGCCGACGGGTAAAGGTCGTCCATTTTGGAAACTGGCAAAGGTTCCGCCGGATTGACTCCCACGGAAGAAGCGTAGGAGGCGACGGTGGAAACGGCAAATGTGGGATTCAGCGCAGCAGTCGTGGAAGTGTGGGCAGTGGGCTAACGACCAGACGTTTTCATTATGACTCCTAAGCACATTTAAACCCCACTGAACTGTTTAAGAATTTGTTTCTGCCGTTCTAAACATGTTTTAGTCTTATAATTCGCCCCACAGAGCAAGTGGTACAATTCTTTAAATATAAGCTGCAAGATTTGGTCTTTCCCAGCGAACTCAGGAAGATAGTGGAGGACAGGAAGGCCTGGCGGGATATGGTTCATGGGATCACGAAGGGTCGGACACGACTTAACGACTGAACAACAAAGGGGGCTTAGACTGGATGGAGTCTGGTGGGACTGGGGAGTAATAGAAGGATAGAATGAGTATCCAAAAAAAATAAGTTTCTATTTATGACAGGTTGACTTGAAACTGATCAAATCAGTCAATCCTAAATGAAATCAACCCTGACTGTTCCCTGAAGGTCTGAGGCTGAAACTCAAATATTTTGGCCACCTAATAATGCGAAGAGAGGACTCTCTGGAGAAGACTCTGATGCTGGGAAAGATTGAAGGCAAAAGGAGAAGGGGAAGGCAAAGGATGATCTGGTTAGACAGCATCACCGATGCAACAAACATGGAAATGAGCAAACTCAGGAAGATAGTGGAGGACAGGAAGGCCTGGCGGGATATGGTTCATGGGATCACGAAGGGTCGGACACGACTTAACAACTGAACAACAAAATTTATGACAGGATGTGACTTTTACTGACAACCACTTCGCTGTTTCTCCGCTGGTACCCTCACTCATTCTATCCTTCTATTACTCCCACCAGAGTTTCTGCACCATGACTGCATTCAAATATAAAATACCAACAGTATTTGAAGTGGGAAAGCACACACCATGGATCAGAAGTTAGGCAAATAAATCATGGAGTGCTCAAAACCACCATCAATAGCCAAATAAAAATGGGGCAGGGAATAAAAGCAGATTCAGACAGTGGTGTAGGAACAGTTGGTGCACCTGGGACCCATGACATTTTTGCAAAAAAAAAAACCAGTCCCGACAAACTCATTATAATTAATAATCCCAAAACATTTACCGAAATGTAACATTTCACCCCAGACCCTTACAGTACAGTACACACACCCTAATAAAAACAAATTAATAAAAACATTAAAAATGGGGGGGAGGAAAGCTACAGTCACTTATGGGGGGGGGAGGAAAAGGAAACCTTGGGGAAAAAGCAACATTTAAAAACACCAATGCACACATTTGAAGGACAACAAAGGACCTTACACCCAGATAGACCCTCAGTACACCCTTTAATAATAAAAAGGTAAAGTAACATTTAAAAACACCAACCCCCCTTGCCTCTCCTTCCTTCCAATCCTAATAAAAATGAAGTAATCCCACTTTTACCTTAAACGTATTTACTGTTTCAGTCCCATGAGTGCAGCCCTATTCTATTGACCTTTACTCACGAAGCAGATTTTTTAGGTATTGTTTTATTCACATCCATTTGCCCAGTTTGCCTGGGGAGAATCTCTCGCATAACAGCTTCACCACTCCCTCCTCTCTGGCTCATTAAGGTGGCTCCTGCAGTCAGAAACTCCCTTGGGCTAACTCAATTAAGCCCCACAAGACTGGCTGGGACTGAGTCATCAGAAGCTATTGTACACCCACCTTGCCCCATTGTCCCTAAGAAATGTAAATCGGTAATCACATGCCCTCCCAAGCCTGCAAGTATCTTGTAAGCATGCGATGGTCAGTTCTGGAATGTATAAAAAGTGTGGTCACTTGTAGCAAAGGGTCAGCATCCCCTCCTGGGATGCTGTCCACTGCGCTGCGTAACAATAAACCCATACTTTTTCCTTGTTCACCAGTCTTCCTGGTCCTCCATTATTAATTATAATTGGCTTAAAATTCCGCTACACTCAAAAGTCAATGCCATTTATTTCAGGAAAGCATATTTCCTATCTAGCTTGCTTAACTTCAAGGTGGCTTTCTTGCAGAGTTCTGCTGTAACCAGCAGGACCTTCTTCCAAATAAATATGCTCAAGAAATAAGGGATACTCCCAAGAGCTTAATTCAAAAATAAGTAACTTAAAACCAAAATGCCTCAATGGGACCAGAGACCCAATGCTCCTGAAACTATTTTGGAGTCTTAAATCAGATTGGTAACACATGATTCAAAGTCCCACTATTTCAGAGGCTTTTGTGAGCTCACAGTCAAATTTGTGGGTGGGGGTGGGGGTGGGGGGCCGCCCAAAAGGAATAGGAAGGAAGAGCCAGCGAGGGCAGGTGGGACATTCAGGGGAGTTGATTGGCACCAGCTGGTGGGCCAAGGTGCAATTCAGGGGCAATTCTTCAGTCATGCCACCACTGCACTTTCTACACTGAATTCGTTTTCAAAGATATAGAAACAGTTTTCGTTTCATTTTAAGTAAAAGAATAACAGCCCAATCCTTTTAAAAGCCCCACACTCAGATACAGTGGTGCTTCGCTTCGCTGCATCCAGCATGGGGCTGGCAGTCTCCTTGAGGGAAGGGGACAATTGTCCCCTTCCCCCATGTCGAGCCCCGCCCCAGCAGCCCCTATGGGGCTACTCAGAGCCAGCATGCCTGGACACATCAGTCCTTCTCATGGTCGCCATCAGAAGAATTGCCCCACTCTGCTTCAAATGCTGTACCACAGGCTGCAGGGCTTGGGAATGGCTGGAGGTGGGGGAGTTGGTGGTCAGAACATTGCAGCTGGCCCCAATCCCTGACAGCCCCAGGTGGAGTCAAGCTCTCACCATTCCTCCCAGATAAATTTGAAGGACAGTATGGGGGTGTTTTTCTTGCAAGCCCCTTTCTCCCCCCCCCCAAATCAGGTTGAGCCTGGATCTAGAGGTTGACATTTCAAATATTTGTGAATCGCATTGCAGCTCTAGGCGGGGGTCAGGGAAGGCGGTTGAGGGGGGTAGTGCCTGCTTCTCTCCTCTCCTTGCAGACAAGCCATGAGACTTGTGCCCGCCCCCCGGAGACCAGGGGATGCCTCCTCCCTGTGAGAATTGGGCCAGCGCTGACAACATCCGCCCAAGCAGGGGTCCCTTCCAGCACTTGGGCCGCCATCTCATCCGGTCTCTTCCGCTCCCGGCCCTGTTTGCTCTCGCTCATGTGCCTTCCCTTTGCTGGCTGACAGAGGGGCTGCCTCAGCCGTGGGAAGGTTTTGGTGCATCTTGATTAATTCAAGTGGCTCTTCCGGAATGAGCTGTGAATGTGCCTCGTGAGGGTCATCGCCGCCCACTGGTGCGCAGCCCAGACCTTGACATGGAGACAGGAGCAGGCAGAAATCAGTGGCCTGCCATCTGCAGATGAGAAGGGGTGTGTGTGGAAGAGACAGACCACCCTTCCCAATTGCACACAGAGATGGGAAGTGAAATCTTGGGGCACCTATTTGGGTAGCCCCCTCAGGGGATGAAGACAGACACTTCCCTGCAACCAGCATGCTGAAAACCGAGCGCCTGATTCCCTTTGGCCTTCTCCCTCCAATTGCTGTCGTTTCCCTTTTCCCTCCCCCGGTTATGCATTGTGTTTTGTGTCATTGTGTTAGTTGCATTGTTTTCATGTTTATACTGGTAGCCACCTTGGGCACCTTCAGTGTACGGGGGAAGGCAGGATACGGATGCTCTGAATAGGTAACATCCAGAGACACGCAAAGAGCACAGCAGCATCATGACCAGTGGCCCGATCCTGTTCAGCCACTGTGCTGACTGCGCACTGATGCCGGCGCCATGTCCGCCTTATCCAAAGCCCACCCAGCACAAGGGGAGGGAACAAGAGCCCAGTCACCTCCATGCTGGCACAGCCCTCCCAGTAATGCCATCGACGACCAAGGACATGCCACAGCTGTGGAGGAAGGGTACCAGAAGCAGGCTGGTCGAGGGGGGCAGCACTCAGTGCTCCTCGGCCCCTTTCTGCTCCCCACGCCCCATTATTACTGGGTGAGCAGCTGAATGGGGGGGGGGGGTTGGTCTGCTAGTTTCTATCCACTGCCATTATCCAAGGCTCCAGCGATGAGGCGGGGGGGGGGCGTCGAAGAAAACCCCTCCCAGGAGAGCACTGATCCCACGGCTGCTGAACCTGCAAAGGAGCTTCTGGGGAGTTACAAGGGTCCAAGAATAAGGGGAAGAAGAGGGGCACTCATCACACCATGACTCCTGACGTGGCAGCCTGAGGTCAGTCCAGCAGGCAAGGCGTCAATCGCCACTCCTACCCCACCCCTGCGGTGGGAAGGGGTAGCTAGGTGACCCAGACACACCGCTTGTTCCACAGCAAGGGTTTGAGCCTCTGGAGGGGGGTTCAGCAGCTGGAACATCTAGGACCAGCCACAAGAGGAGTCTCAAGGGCAACGCAGCAAAGCCGGGCACACGATTGGTTTGAGCCCAGCCAAGGGGCCGGCCTCACCCAGCAAGGCACTCGCCGCTTGCGTGACTAGCCACAACCACCCATGGCAGGGACAAAAGAGAGAGAGAGGCAAGTCCAGAACCCACCCCTTGGCTACTCCTCAAAGTTGCTCTCTCACTCCCACCCCAGCAAGCTGGTGGGAGGGACCTCTCAGAAGGAGCACTGCATGAGCCAATCACGGGGCTTGCATACAACACAAGGTCCCTGTGCTAGATTCTGCCCATGTAGTGCCCCCATGTCTTTTACTTCCTTGTTGGCATAACTGTCAGTACATAAGAGCCCTGCTGGATCAGGCCAAAAAGGGCCATCTAGTCCAGCTTCCTGTATCTCACAGTGGCCCCACCAGATGCCTCAGGGAGCACACAAGAGAACAAGACACCTATGCTGGGAGGTACACTGCCATCCCTGCCCCTGCCTACCTCAAGCAACACAGCAGCAGAGAACAGGGGGCTCACAACCACAGAGGACCTCCCTGTAGGGAAGGTACTATGGCCAGGTCCCAGTCTGAACAAGACCAGCGCACCCCTGGCTCCTTCCGCATAGCTCCTTCCAGAAGGTTACGTAACCATTGCTCACCCCCTCCCAACTGGGAGAGATCCACAGGTGGTATGAGTTAAGCCAGCTCTCATTCCCACCAGATAAAGAGTTTCCCAGAATGCACTGCCAGCATGGCCAGTGCTGAGAACGCAAGCGGGCCTCTGAGAATTTGGCTGCTGTCCAATCACCATGAGACAGGCAGATTCTGCACATCCTGTTCAAGATGGAGTTTTGTAGAGACTGAGATTTGCTCTTAACATTACCCTCCTATACCTTACCCTCCCTCCCTCCCTCCTAGAGCCCGAGGAGTCGCAGGATGAGGATGCTGCAGACCCAGAGAGCATAGAGCCCCCCCCCCCCGGACCCACTCTGAGGCCAGAAACAACTAGGGTGGAAAGGATGGATCCCTGTCTGCTGACAAAGAGACAACAAGGGTGATCTAGCCAAAGGTTTTATGAAGCTGCATGAGTGACAAGCAGAATCTGAAACACACAGGTGGGGTTTGCCAACTCTCTCTGCCCCGCAGGGCTATTGTGCCACTGGAAATTATCCAGCAGCTAAGTAACAGGTGCCAGTGAGGTCTGTCTGCACCAGTTGGTTCACAGTCTGCTATAGAGTTTCCAAAGCCACAGAAGCCTTACTGGAAGGTATAGGTCAGCAACATTGCTGAGCAGGAGAAGGGGTCACACTGGTCACTTCAGGCAGGCTGCAGGGTGCCTTGGGATGTGCACAGCGTCTTTGCCTGTGGGACAGGATCTCACCCCGTGGGCACAGGACCATCAGGTGCTGAAAGCTGGTTCCAGAAGAGCTGCTTTTGAGTAGCTAAGAAGCTGGTGAGGCGGGCAGAGCAGCTGGCTGGTGAGGATATGGGGGGCACCATCCTCCTCAAGCGTCTGGGTGCTCAGAGGCAGGGGACGCTTCCGGGTCCGCAAGGGCAACATAAGCCTGGCTGCAATCCTGCAAGGCAAAAGCAGAGACGGAGCTGCTCAGCACAAGCGAAGGAGCGGGGACGCCCACCAGGGCCGGTGTCCAGAGGGGGCCATACTTTGTACAGCTCTGTCTCCCTCCAACTGTTCCCTGTATGCAGAAGGCTGCTGAAGGGAGACCTGGAGGCAAAGGGGCCTCTGAGGTGACTGGCTGGCCCGTGTGGCGATGGGAGGCCCAGTCTGCCAGCTGTGCCCCCCCGGCCACCGCAGTGGGAGGCAGGGACCTGGTGGCCCCTGCTCTGAGTGCAAACAAGTCCCCCCTCCCCCAGTGGCTAAGCAGGGAGCCTGCCTGGCCAGCATCCTGGACAACGAGTGCTAAGGGGCACTGGGGTGACCCTTGGCTTTTTCATTCAAAACGCCACCCCATTTCATATTGTTCGCATCAATCAACTTGTTTTCCTCATCGCTCCTTCCCACTGTCTTCAACGTTTCTGGCTAAAAGCCAGGCACGGGGGGGGGGGGGGAGGCTTAAGAAGCCCCTCTGGAGAGGGAGTAGGAGGAGAAAGTCACCCAACTTACTGTAGCTGAGTGTGATGGCCACACCCAGGGCAGCGTCAGGGGAAGCCCTGTTCATAGGTGGACACAGGCCTGAGTCCCAGTTTCTTCTCTTCAATTTAATAAACCCCGCAGGAAGCCTGGCTCAAGGCCTGCAGATGCGGCGGGGGGGGGGGGGGGGAGGATGGCTCCCAGGTCAGGGAGAAAAGTCCATTCCTACTGATGCAATATTTTTGCATCAGTTCAATCCTCTGCACATTTACCCAAAGGCCCACTGAATTCGGTGGAACTTCCTCAAGAGTCAGTGTGCACAGGGATTATTGCCTTAGTGCTGTACAGTATGCTCTTCCTTAATTAATATGACAGTGTTGTCAATGTCTTTATTAGAGACATTTACGAATGCTTGCAAGGAAAGCCTGGCTTGAGAAAGTCTCCCCATTTGAGCTCTGGAACCCTCTCCCCCAATTTGGGCCTTCTCTCCCCCCCCCCCCCCACATGAGTTACAAGCCCAATCCCAGCCCTGAAGAGCACCACAGATCAGGGCCCAGCTGCCTGGTTCTGAGAGAACAGCACTACCCCCCCCCCCCCGGCAGTCTGAAATACCCGCAGGGAGCAGCACAAGACTCGGAGGCCGGATCCAAAGCAGATGAGTGCGATGACGAGGGCAATGATGGAGTAAATGAGCAGCAGTAAGTGGATACTGGCAGCCATCACCTGAGGGGGGAGCAAAAAGGAGACTGTTTTTTGGCTCAGCATGAAGGCAGGACGCGCCCCCAACAACCGCCTTGGGAGCCACCTTAAGGAATCAAGCCCCTCGGTGCACAGCAGGGAGGCTGCAAGCTCACCCAGCAATCCCCCCCTTCATTAACCCCACGGCACCATCCGTACACAGCTCTAGGGTGGAAGCTGTGCACAGCACTCACACGTCTCCAGCCCCCTACCCCCCAGACTTGGAGCAGTTCAGAAAGCGATACGCTTACTCACCGTGAGGTTGGCCAAAGTGTTCATGCACTCGGTCATTCTCCAGGTGTGGGTAGGGGTGGGGACAGGGGTGACCCACCAAGGATGATCTCTTTCTGGCTTGCACAGGTAATCAAAACCATCTGGGTAAAAATGCAGGCTCGGTATGTTCAGCAAGCCTTCCCCAAGTGCCACAGAGGCAGCCACCACGCTGGCCAGGTTGAAGAATGTGGCCACATGGACCTGTGCGAGGCAGGCACATAAGACAGGGAATGTCAGGTGAGGGCCCACTCAGACACAGACCCACCAGCCCCGCCTTATTTTGGGGAGGGGAAATAGGAGATCCCTGGGGTTTCAAGGTGAAGGGTCAGGAGAGCCACACTAACAGAATAAGCCCCCCCCCTTGCTCAAGGGCCACAATGCCCTTCCGTCTCTCCCAGAAGCCCCTTACTTACCCAGGAACCACCACGTCTCTCCCCTACCACAGAGAAGGCGCCAGAGACGATGACCTGGGGAAGGAAAGAATGACGCGTGATGGAGGAAAACAGCGTGGTGCATATGCGCGCACACATTCACAGACCGCTGCCAGAAATGGAAGTGGCCAAAAGGAGGCCGGATGACTCTGCCTGTCAGGTCAGATCCCCGAAGCACCCTCACCCCCCCCCCCCCAGCCCAGGATCTTCCTAGGGCCTCCTGTCCGGATCACTACAAAGGAAGCATGCACAGGGCTGCAGCCACCCACATAGGCAAAGGGTCCCCAATGATGGTTCTATCCTTGTTCTCCACAAGTGAAGGAATAATTGTGAGAATATGGACTCCCAGCTTTACAAACAGGTCTTAGCTCTGGTGATTTGTTTGAACGTGTAGCCCCCCCCCCCGCCCACTGTGTGTGCGTCTACCTCCTCTTGTGCTGCGCAATGTCTAGAGCTCCCCCCCAGCACAAGCCGATGCATGTCCATTCAGCCGTAAGTCCGATTTGCAGCCTCCATCTGCTGCCAGACTGACACACACATGTGGCCAATCCAGAGTGCCCTGAAAATGGGGCCCCTCCACCCATCTCTGTCACCTGCGCAGGGGAGTGAAGGAAGCCTGGCTGCTGCCCAGCGAAGGGGGCACTGAGGATCTGTCTGGACGGAACTTGAGGCTCCCTAACCAGGAAATGCCTTGCTCTTGCGGCTGAAGGGCCTGCCGCTGAACGGGCAGCTCTGCAAATGCTGCATCGACAAGTCTCCCAACAAGAAGGATTTCTTTGAATCCAACACTTAAATCGCATAAGGCAGGCCTGCTTTGGTGGATTTGGTTTTCCTGGGAAACACTTTTGAGATGCTGATGCAGGCAACGAGACAGGAGAGCTTAGCTTCACTGACTAGATCGCAGTTCACAAATGGGCTAGCCGCTAGAGGACGAGACCCTAAGCACCGATCCTGAGCTCCAGTAAGTGCACTGTGAGGTCCACGTCCCATTGCCACCAGGTCTGCCCAGACCAGACCTCCAGGGAGGGTGACCTCCTCCGCCTTTCAGGGGCCCACAACTCACCAGACTCCCCATCCAGAAAGGGGCGCCTGTCCATATTACCCACTGGTACGAGTTTTTGAGGCTTATCACCACTCCAAGGCTGATGCACACGACTCCGAGCAGGATCTGGGCTGCCTGCGAGGCACAGGACAGAGAGAGAGAGAGAGAGAGAGGTAGAACAGCCTTGTGCTCCACCTGGGACTGGCCTTCAAGACCCACCCTCTTCTCCCTGCCCCCCTGCCCTGCCCCACAAACCCCTTACCCCCAGCACTTTCTGCTCCCAGCAGCTGCGGCTTTGGACATTGCCAGGGGCAGTGCCAGCAGGCTTGGGGGTCGACTTCTGCTGCCTGGTGGCTGCCAGGGCTTTGAGCAGGCAGGAGAGGGAGGACTCCTGAGTGATGTGGATGTTGAGGACAGTCCTGTCCAAGTCCTTAGTAGTGGCCATTTCAGTCCCATTCACGGTCACCAGGCCAGCAGACATGGCGCTTCCTTCCTCCTTGAGAGCCTGACGCTACCTGGAGGGACAGAGGTAGGGTATGATGCTGAGGTGAGAGGGGGGGGGAGGAGGAGGTCTGAAGGAGGCGCCGCGGAAAGGCCCGTGTTTCTCTACAAACAGTCCTTCACCCAGTGTCAGGGTGTGGCAAACAGCCTTTGCAGGGCCTGTCCTCGTCTTGGGGCAGATAGTCGGTCTTTAGTTCTATACCTGCCTCTGAGCTGTCAGGATTTCCCCTATGGATGATGGCTCCTCTGGAGAGAAGCTTCGGGGCTTGCGCGCCGCCGCTGCCCCTTCCAGGCTCTACACGACAGCGTCGCGGAGCGTTTTTGTAATCCGGCGGAGCCGCCGGACCTCCGCCCCACTGCCGCGTACTCCAAGTCGAGTGCTCTATTTTATAGGGGGGCGTACGGCAGAGCTTGGAGGTGGCTCGCGGAGCTGCTGCAGCCTACCAATCACAGAGAGGGGGGGAAGAGTTTAACCAATCACAACTGCGCTTTCTTAGGAAGGCGGGACAACATGAGGGGTAACAGGCTTGAAGACACTCCCCCCGCTTCCAGCGCGGAGGCGCCAGGCAGAGGCGACGGCGGAGCCCCTCCGCTGTCGTGTAGATCAGCCTATAGAGCACTCGACTTGGAGTATGCGGCAGTGGGGCGGAGGTCCGGCGGCTCCGCCGGATTACAAAAACGCTCCGCGACGCTGTCGTGTAGATCAGCCTTCAGCCCCTGGCTGCCTGCGATGGGCTGCAAGCAACAGCAGGCCACGATGGAGAACGGGAGGAGCCGGACTCGAAGCAAAGCGCCTCCTGGCAGCTTGTCCAGACCGGAGCCTTTGGAATGTGGGCGGGCGCGCGGGCTCAAACCCACCCATTCGCCTACTGCGAAGCGTTTGTGTCGCACTTTCGGAGGCTGCTGCCAGAGCAGGCCTGGTCCCGTCCGCACCGCAGCTCAGGCTCTCACCAGCCGGCCAAGCACAGGCCCGCAGGCAGCAGAGAGAGACTCTCCCAGGGTCGGGGGCAGACGGTAGGCTCACCACCATATACAAAGGGGAATAGAGTACCTATAGGTAACCTATTAACCATTGCTTACAAGAGGGAATTTGGGCAGGTGCAGCTCATATGGAAGGGTGCAATAAGCTGTACCTGTGAAATTCCCTCTTCTAAACAATGGTGCTATAGGCACTCTGTCCCCCTTTATATATAGCTGTAACCAGCCTACAGAAGGGTGCTTCTTTGCGCGCCCCTCGAAACTGGCGCTGCCTGTCGTCTCTGCTGCTCCTGAGCGGCGCCTCGAAGGAGCCGCGAGAGCCGATCACGCCCCTCCCTCTTCGACTTCGAGGGGCTTTTCTCCTGCTGCTGCGCCCGCCCCTGGCGGCTCAGCTTCAGCCCCCCAAGGAGTTGCTCACCCACTGCTGCAACGCAGGCGCCCCTCGGGATGGATGCAGGCAGCTGGCAGACGGGGTCGGCAAGCTGAGCGCTCAGGAACGCTTCTCTCCGGACGGGCTCCTGAGCTACTGAAACAGGCGCTACAACGCCGCCCACGCAACTCTGTGTGCGGAGCCCGATTGCTTCAGGGCGGACTTTCCCGCTGGCTAGGTGCCCGTAACAGCCTCGGTCTCGGCACTGTAGCGAACCTAATTTCCGGGAAAGCGCCGCCTGCCCTGACCCTACAGTAAATAACGGAGGCTCGTTGTTGCTAAGCAGGGCTGAATCTTCGTGGCCTGCCCAGCCCACGACGACGAGTTCCGGCTCAAGACACACACACACACCCAGGCGCGCTGAGCAAGCTTCACCTAGTCGTCTGCTCTCGTGCTCAGTTCCCCAGTGTGCAAAACGGGAGCCAGGAGGGAGACACAGGGGCAAAGCGCGCACAGCCCCAGCTCCTCGAGACATTCGTCACAACGGAATTGGGAACACAAGGATATGTACGGCTGTGGTCTGGATTCCAGACTGAATCATTCAGAAGAGCTCAGGAGTCCTCAAGCAGCAGCCAGTCCACTGCCAAGTTAAATTAGGCTACAGGGGTAGCCACCTACCAGTACCTTTGGAACTAAAAAGTTTATCATTAATGGCTGTTTAATGAATGGCTGGCCATTCCTCTCTTAATCGTGTTGGTTGCCACTTCTCTAATTGAATAATAATAATATACAGTATTTATACAGTATTTATATACCGCCTTTCTTGGTCATGGGATTTCTCCTCTGACTTTAAGCCAAGGCGGTGTACATGGGCAGGCTGTCCTAACCCCCTTGGTTTTTTTTTTTTTTTTTTTACAATATATATAAATGTCCAATCTGTCATGAACGGCTACTTTCCAGGTGGTATCCTTTTTACAGTCTGACAATTCTGCTGGCTGGCGCCTCCCACACTCGACCAACACAGCTGGAAGCTCTTATCTCTCCTCCTGGAGGCTTTCACAGCTTTTTGCCAGCAGTGTGTCTCAAACTTATCAAGTTCACTGGTCTTCCTACCACCAACCATACAAAGAGAAGGAAACCGATGGGGTTTATTCAGTGTACAAACACAACTCAGTTTTAAAAAGTCCACCCACAAGCTGGTTTCTGTGGCAGCTGAAATGACAATTGCCAGTAAGATAGGAAGATAATGATTGTGTCCTCACATGCAGCTTCTAGAATTTCACTTATGCAAGTCTCTTAACTTTAGGTTGTGCAAGCACCCAATTAAGAGGAAGCATCTAGTCATTTTTTATCCCCATGTTTATCCCCAGCTCTAGAATTCAAAATGGTGCCCATTTAAGTCAAATGCCACATCCTTCTGGGTATGCTCTGCAAGAAACCCAGCTGGTTCTCTTGGTGAAACAGCATGCATTTCGCACGTGATTCTCTATATTCTAATTGCCTCTTCTGTCCATTCATTGCTTGGAGATCTTTTCTTGCGGATCCACATTCACAATATCTCTCTTAGCAACCAGTACTGTACAGTATGTGCTTTTCTAGAAAACCCAGGAAACACCCACACTTCCCCTAGATCCCATCATTGAATGCTCAAAGCATTTTTAGCTTATTCTAAGAGCAAGATGTCTTACCAGCCAATATGAGTTCCCCTCCTATACAAGTTGCAATAACCATTCTCTGGAACACAATCTTTTTTAATAATCCAGGACCTAAAAGTATCACTACAGAACCCCAAGAAATTCCAGACATGTGTCAGGGACAGATCCAGACTCCTTTATTTTGGGTCAGCCTAACTTTTAGCTGCTCTAAAACCAACCACCCAGAGCTGACCGGCAACTGCTTGGTGGTGCACGATATTTCATTCACTGTGTTATGTTCAAACACATAATTCAGAAACCAAAGTCATGTTACTGGTGAAAACCCAAGTAACCTCAAATCCAGAGTCCATAAAAAAGAAGAAAAAATCTTGTGGGGATCACTTGGGCAATTGCCCTATATATTAGTCATCCATACCCTCTTGCCCACATTCTTCTAGGGTGCTCAGTTTTTCCAACATCCCTCCTTCAAGAGGACAAACTGCAGAATGTCCCTTTCCTTGACCCTATATCTACGAGTTCTTCTGTTCTGCAGATGTTGTCCATTCAGGAAGGTTTGTGAAGTTCAGTCATCTTCTGATCCGCCAACATAGTGACAGACAGCATCATAGTCCAATGTCAGAAGCCTGTCCTCATCCCGCTGCAGTTGTACCAATGCACAGCTCTGTTCCTTGTCTCGACGGAGAATGCGGCCCACCTAGTTAGGCAGAGAGAGAGAGAGAGAGAGAGAGAGAAGCGTAACATGCTTGTGCCCATGTTTTGCCCAATGCTGCAAAAGGTTCTTGGGGAAAAGAGGCAACTGTATATAGACTGACATGTTACTCTCTCATGCAATGCAGGATCAGGTGCTCTCAACTTCGCCTCTCCCTCTTTTTTTTTTTTTGCTTTTAAAGCTACTCACTCTCACGCTTACATTCAAAATTCACCTGCAAAATCTACACACAGTTTAGGAGAACAGGATCTGGATCTTTGGTGTTAAGTGCAGAGGAATAGTCGGAATCTCAGAGGAGACTCCACAGCAATGTGGCACAGGTTTCTGGGAGATGATGCTACTAGTTTTCTGGATTCCCTCTGCACCTGGAAGAAGCTCTTTGCTATTAAGTTGAAATTAGTCCTATGGTCATTTAGCTCTAGATCCCCCTACCCCCACATGAATGAGTCATGCAGGCCCCAACACAGAGATCACAGTGGATCTCCCATTCGCGTGACTCACCTGGCCAGCATGTTCCCCCAGTACCACCATGACCCAGTCTGAATCTCTTCGAGGGATAATAGTCTCCAGCATGGACTCCTGAATCCCTGTAAGGGAAGAGAGGGCCATCTCAATCACTAGAAGAGGTCAGAGGAAATAAATGGCTACAGGCAGGATGCACTACCCTGTATATACCCTCACTTTCCCCTCCTAGTTACAAGTCACATTGGACAAGGGCAATCCTCTTCCAACATCCTCCCCCACAATCTTGATTAACAAATCCCCAGTTTCAAAAACACTTCCTTCAGTCTCTCAAAGAAGCACCAGTATAGGGGGCTTAGGTAAGATGCAAACTTAACATTCAACCGATTTGTCAGTTGTCCAATTGTAATTAATTGGTTTACAGCCCTTTAAAAATATTTTGCACAATATCCATCTTGTCTAACAGAACCCTGATTTCCTAGAAGCAGCATACAAACAACTCTGGGGGCTACTATCCTCACCACCACCACCATGCTCTCTGGTATTTTTAGTCTGGGTTTCCCAGCAATTGGAGAGGAGAATAAGTTTCTGTCTTAACCAGCTCCACCTTAACAAGTTGACCTACCCCACCACAGAAAAAAATGGTATTCTACCCTATCTACACAAGTACACCTTCACAGCCCAAGGGAAGGCCAAAGATAAGCAGCAAGTCACCCACCATCCAGAATCCGCCCCTCTTCTGTTCGGCAGACACATAGATCTGGCTTCAGGACATCTTCAATTACCATCTGGAGAAAACAACCAACAAGTTTCAGGGCATTTTGCCTCAAAGCAGCAGAGGAGAATCAATGCTTGTACCCAAACTTAAGGCTATGTGTATGAGACCTTTGGATACTGACAGAATTTCTCTAAAATGATTTACATCCTGCCTTTCCCTCCAAATAAACAAAGCCTCCGTGAATCAGTCATCACTGCAAACATTTACAGTCTGAGGTGGCACAAGCCTCTGGCAGAACTGCACCACTGTAGTTTTCACCGGAAATTGCTTGTTTGAAAGTACAAAGTCTTTTCTTTCACCACCACCTTTCCTCTCACCACCTCCCTCAATGTCCAACCTTTCATCCCTTCAGAAATAAGGCTCCGATTGGAAGGCCCCATTTTCACTCTGTAAATGGTACCAAATTATTTTGCAACCAAAAATTAATTTTCATTATGAAGTCCAGAAGTTATCATCCTGGATTGCTGAGAGAGAGAGAGAGAGAGAGAGAGAGAGACAGACAGACAGACAGACAGAGAGACAGAGACCAAGTCCAAGTAAGTATGAAGTATGTGATGGACTCTCTGGAGAAGACTCTGATGCTGGGAAAGATTGAAGGCAAAAGGAGAAGGGGAAGGCAAAGGATGAGATGGTTAGACAGCATCACCGATGCAACGAACATGAAAATGAGCGAACTCAGGAAGATAGTGGAGGACAGGAAGGCCTGGCGGGATGTGGTTCATGGGATCACGAAGGGTCGGACACGACTTAACGACTGAACAACAACAATGTGATGTTACCTTAGTATTGTAGTATTTACCCCCCTTGTAGAGCTTATCTACAAAGCGGACTCGCAGATCTCGCCGCAACCAGTGGGGATCTATGGAAGAGGAACTGCTGTGGTTGCTGCCACTGCTGCTCTTACTCCGTTTCCCACCCTGGTCGTCTCTGGGGGACAGAAAACATATGAAGGTCAAGGGTCAGTTATCACTAGGGGCTTCAATATCATTGCTGCAGAAACCCCAAGTCTGGTCTATGCCCTGTTTCCGTTTGAGGCTAGCGGGGACCTGTTCTCACAACCCCTGCTCCAAGACACAATGCTCTGTGTAACCCAGTGGAATACTCTCCTGACGGGTGAAGAGAACCTTTTCTCTGGCTCTCTTTTCCTTCGGTCATGTAACTGCTGCAACAATCAGATACACTGACCCTTTTCATTCATTCCCCTTCTCGTGTATCTACGACCAACCAGTACAGAAAACAGATGACTACCCAGAGGTCTTACAATTAGTTATAAAGGCCCAATACATACATATCAGGGGAAAGGGATAAGGCAGAGCTTAAAGTACAGGAGGGTGAAGTTCAGGAGCAGCAGAGGCCTTTTCTCTCTAGGCTCTTTAATGTTACTGTTAATTACTGTAATCAGCGGCATAACGTACAGCCGCCACGTCCAGGGCAGTGACGTCATGACGTAACATCATGACGTCACTTTGAGAGGAGGCAGCGGGCAACTGCTCTCCCTCTCCTCGCAACCTCCTCCTTGCATCCCCCCCCCGAGGAGGAGATGGCCACGGCCTGATTGCGAAGACAGGGCCGTTCTCCCTTTCCGATCAGTGGAGAGGGTGAGAGGTCGCGGCTGCCCTCCTTCTCGCGATCTCCTCCTTGGGGTACGCCCTGAGGAGGAGATTGCGAGGAGGCGGCAGGAAGCCACAGCCGCTCTCTCCCTTTCCACTCCGAGCGGAGAGGGAGAACAGCCCTGGCTTCGCAATCGGGCCATGGCCACCTCCTCCTCACGATCTCCTCCTCGGGGGGGAGGGGTGCGAGGAGGAGGTGGCCATGGTGGAGTCTGAGGGGTGGAGCCCCAATTGCGCCCTTCTTGGCAGCTGCCGATCAGGATCCACCATACTTATGGCTCTGACTGTAATAGTAACTTGCATATCAGCTGGCTGCTTAGTCTCCAATGATATTGGAATTGTACAGACGTGGGTTCTATGGGATTTTCAGCCATGTTAAATTGTTAGAAATTGAAGAATAAAGAAATATATCGTCCAAAACTTGCCTGAAGAAATTCCTTTTCTACTCGATCCCCAGTGATATGGGTGCCGCTTTCAAGGATTATCCAGAACAGACAGGCACAAATAATTCTTTAATCCTCTGCTTTACGTTTCCTCCCGCCTTGGGACATTGTCAAAAGCTAAAAAGAAGAACACTCAGCAACTTGCTGGTAGATGTACATGAACCAGAGATTACATTGACACAAACATATAAAGAAAAAGAGAAGTGCAAAAAAGCAGGAACAGCTTAATTGAATAATTGAAATCAAATGACCACTCTGCTGTAACCTAGCTGGTATAGTCACCTCAGGAGCAGGGGCAAAACACCCAGGAAACCTGTCAAAACTTAGTGTTTCCATAGGGCTGCAAACACAAATCATTACATAGCAGTTGTGAATCAAAGCGCAGGGCTTTCGAGGAACCGCTAACTTGATATTGCAAAAGGCAAAAAACATTATATATTAAAGCATATCTTTAGTCAAGTCTTTAAGTTAAATTATTAGAAGCAGAGTCCCTTATTTCCACATTAACCCCAGATGATCTTCCTATATTCTGGCACTGCTGATGAGATTTCCTTAGAAACGGAAGCCAGATGCGATTTACAAATGACAGTTCTTGCTGGCGGTTTAAAAGGGACCCTGTTTTTCTTTGGGAAATCGAGATTGCCTCCAAATTTAATCGGTGCCTGTTTTTCGATTCTGTGAAAAGTGACCGAGTATTCTGAAAAGCAATTTCATGTCCTGTTGTCACCACATGAGCAGCAATTGCAGAGTTATCCTCTTGGAGATTTTTCACAGCGCGGAGGTGCTCTTGTACTCTAACTTTTATAGGCCGTCCCGAGTTACCCACATAGGTACACTTGCACTCTTTACAAGGGATTTCATAAACCCCCAGGTTGGATAAACCCGGTCTTTTATCTTTAGGATTCCCCAGGAGTTGTTCAATTTTTGTAGATATAAGTTGAACCAGATTGAAACGGTATGGGAAAAAAAACTGGAGAAAAAGAACCATATCCCAACAATAGAAGAAATTAATAATGAAAAACAGAGAAAGAACGTGAGACAACTAGAAATAAGGAGAGAAAGTGGCTGTCTCTGCCCTACATAAAAAGTACCACAGATAAGATTTCATGGATTTTCCAAAGACATGATGTAAAAACTATATTCTTACCCACTACAAAAATTGAACTCCTGGGGAATCCTAAAGATAAAAGACCGGGTTTATCCAACCCGGGGGTTTATGAAATCCCTTGTAAAGAGTGCAAGTGTATCTATGTGGGTAACTCGAGACGACCTATAAAAGTTAGAGTACAAGAGCACCTCCGCGCTGTGAAAAATCTCCAAGAGGATAAATCTGCAATTGCTGCTCATGTGGTGACAACAGGACATGAAATTGCTTTTCAGAATACTCGGTCACTTTTCACAGAATCGAAAAACAGGCACCGATTAAATTTGGAGGCAATCTCGATTTCCCAAAGAAAAACAGGGTCCCTTTTAAACCGCCAGCAAGAACTGTCATTTGTAAATCGCATCTGGCTTCCGTTTCTAAGGAAATCTCATCAGCAGTGCCAGAATATAGGAAGATCACCTGGGGTTAATGTGGAAATAAGGGACTCTGCTTCTAATAATTTAACTTAAAGACTTGACTAAAGATATGCTTTAATATATAATGTTTTTTGCCTTTTGCAATATCAAGTTAGCGGTTCCTCGAAAGCCCTGCGCTTTGATTCACAACTGCTATGTAATGATTTGTGTTTGCAGCCCTATGGAAACACTAAGTTTTGACAGGTTTCCTGGGTGTTTTGCCCCTGCTCCTGAGGTGACTGTACCAGCTAGGTTACAGCAGAGTGGTCATTTGATTTCAATTATTCAATTAAGCTGTTCCTGCTTTTTTGCACTTCTCTTTTTCTTTATATGTTTGTGTCAATGTAATCTCTGGTTCATGTACATCTACCAGCAAGTTGCTGAGTGTTCTTTTTAGCTTTTGACAATGTCCCAAGGCGGGAGGAAACGTAAAGCAGAGGATTAAAGAATTATTTGTGCCTGTCTGTTCCGGATAATCCTTGAAAGCGGCAACCATATCACTGGGGATTGAGTAGAAAAGGAATTTCTTCAGGCAAGTTTTGGACGATATATTCTTCAATTTCTAACAATTTAACATGGCTGAAAATCCCATAGAACCCACATCTGTACAGAAAACAAGCCATGAAAATCTGCATGACATTGGAATTACCTGAGCCGCTCTAAAACGCAATCCGAGGTTATTACTTAAACCAGAGGTTCTCTAAAATGGTGCAGAGCAGGTTCTGCTTTACATACAGTCTTTGATTTCTATGTTTAGTTTGGTTGATTAATTATTAGGATTTCTCTCCTCCTTCCTTTCTGACCCACCTCTATGTTAGTTCCCCACTCTATTTGCTGGGACAACCCCCCCCCCCCCCCCCGGAAACTGCCAGGCAGTATAAGAATCTGTTTTTCATCTTGCAAAGATGCTACCAAAAGGAGCTAGCTTTCTCTCTCGTGCAACTAGGGCTTCCCTCCCATGCTTTGATGTTTCTCTTGCCATGTATAGGACTAACACAGACGACATCAGTGCCCTCTACCCAGGCCTGCCAATGGAGGGAGGGCAGCATCCCAACCCCACCCTGCGCACTCCTGGCTTAGCTGCTGCTCAGCATCCACTTTAGGGCTCATTTTGGGAATATACACATACATATAAGAAAGGGTGCCTCTGAGCATGTAAAGAGTGCCTGTTTCTTCCATGCACTGTAATGGGGAGTCACGGCTAACGGTGAGGGAGGTCAAGGGAGCCGCGAGTCAAAAAAGTTTGGGAACCACTGACTTAAACTGACAGCTTCATCTGCTACCAGGCATGATCAGTTTAAGAGAATGGCAACTACGGCAGAGGCTCTTTATAATGCCTAAGAATGTTTTATGGGTTATCTAGCTTTGATCAGGCTGCCAGTGCAGCTGTGGATTCAGAAATGGCAGCAGCATTCTTGCATGGGCTCTCACTCCCAGTGACACAGTACCTCTCGGCACCAGCACGATGCTTCCTCTTTTTGTCTCTCTCCTCCTTTTTGTCTTCCAAGGTTCTGGTGTCCAGGTTATGCTTGGCCTCATTTCTCTGTTGCGCTTCCTTCTCCTTGTGGGCCTTGCTGAGGCGGCCTGTGGTAGGAGGAACCAAAAACCTAAGATGGAATAAAAGCTGGGGGGGGGGGGGGAGATTTTTCTGCACATTTTCAAACTGAGCTATACAATCAAGAGCGCGGGAACCTTGTTTTGTGCTGTTCTTTTAAGAACAGGAAGGTTAATGTCTGGAATCCCTGTGCAATAGTTCCTGAAAAACACAGTTTCAGCAGTTCTGAAAGCAGAACTGAAAAACACAGACATCTTGAACTCCAGTGACGTCATTAGGAAAACGAGCCATCACTTACTTAGATCTTTGGCCAGCTTATCATACTCCTTCTGGGTGACAGGCCGAACTCCATGCTGAGACACAGTCACTATTTTGCTACCGATGGCCAATTTCACCATGATACGAGCGTTATCTGCATCCACACCTTCAATCTATGGAAGACAAGGGGGAGGGGGGGGATGATGGTGCCCAGGAATAAGAAGTGAAGGATGGAAAATCAATCAGTGGCAGGGAAGAGAGTGCCTCCTGCTGTTCATTGGCACTGTTTCCGTGACAGCCCCAGATTGAGAGCACTGGGAAGCTTGCAATGATACCAGCTAAGGCTACATTTGTGCTACAAACTGGTTTCGGGCCCCCTACTCATTTTCAGAACCCTTACTTTAAAAGGAACTTTTACAATGGTCCAAGTTCAAAGGGAACAAAGTAACAGCTCACCTTTCCGTACAGCTCCTTGTGAGGCCCAGCCTCAATGA
Organism: Plestiodon gilberti rubricaudatus; assembly: GCA_026170595.1. Taxonomy (NCBI): domain Eukaryota; kingdom Metazoa; phylum Chordata; class Lepidosauria; order Squamata; family Scincidae; genus Plestiodon; species Plestiodon gilberti. Next base: position 118,548,187 of record JANXHW010000002.1, read on the forward strand.
AGACGGCACCCCCAGTCACCAGGCCCAAAGGCTCATCCTTGCTCTTTGAAAGCTCCTGCCCTGGCTTTGGGGGTCTCCGGGGTCCTGAAGGCTGCAGATCCAGGGCTGCTGAACGGTCAGCTCCGAGACCCAGGCCCTTGGGCCGAAGACGATTTTCCTGTGGTTTCACATCCCTAACGTTTAGAGAGTGGGGTGAGGAGGGAAGCCAGATCAAACAAAAGGAAACCATCATCAATCCTGTCCATATTAGGGTAGCATTTTCCCCACAAGAATATCAGAGCACATGGATTACTAGATAGACATGGAAGCACTGAGTTCAAGTCCCAGTGCAGTCATGACTCACTGGAAAAAAGGTCCATTGGGCAGCCCGATCCTGTGTAAGTAAACGCTGGTGGAGCAAGTGCTCTGCCAGCATTAGGTGTTACAAAAGTGCTGCAAGGCACTTTGTCAACGACTCGGGTGTAAGTTGCGCCGGTGCGGAGGCCAGCACTGCTCACTCCGTCA